>CM016762.1:12339504-13571306 GCA_000757645.3 Steinernema carpocapsae
ATGGAGCGTTTGGGATTCCGCTGTTCCTTATTACCATCGCCGACTTGGGTCGCTTTTTCAAGACCGGCATAATGTCAATTATAAAAACAGTATACAAAAGAGAACTCAAGAAGGCTGGCGAACGAAAGCTCATTCGCGAGATAGGGGAGGTAAGGCCAGTTCCCCGAAGCCTCGCGAAACACGGATTTCAGGTGGTGCTGGTCGCCGTTCTGTTCCTGGCCTTTATTGCAGCTGGATCTGCCGTACTCCCAATGTGGGAACAAGAGCTTTCTTATTTCGACAGTCTTTACTTTTCTTATATGTAAGATTCAACCACGTACGATTGCAAGAAAAAAAACCGCGATTTCAGGAGTCTCACCACAATTGGACTCGGTGACATCGTGCCCCGGTAAGTGGTGTTCCGGTGGCCTCCCGTCTGGTTCCATTACTTCCTAACCATTGAGCACAATGACTCCTCAAAAGATTATATTCAGCAAACGTTCATGCATATTTTGTCATTTTTAGCCGAATGGACTTTCTTCTCCCAACTCTAATCTACATAACAATCGGTCTTTGGCTGACAACGGCGCTGGTCGAGCAGCTCGCCGACGTGTTCCGTCTCGTCCATTACGCAGGGCGGCAAGTGAGCAATGTGAAAGGAGTAGGCAGGCGTCCGGGCCGACTCGGTGTTCATTTTGCTTACAGATTACCGTATGGCTGGGTGGACGTCAGTTGACCATGGGCGCCTTAATCCACACGGTGTGCCGCCGAGTTGGAATGTCCGACCACATAATCAGTGAGATTCTGTTTTTCGGAGGGTGCACAATTGAACCACCTTGGTTTCAGAACAAATAAACTGGGACAAAACGATTGACCAAGCGCTCGCTGGTATGTCGCCAGCTTCGGTTCCCATTTTTCCGTGGCACTTTGCGGACTTTGTCGAAAACGACCCTCCGCTGATCGATCTGAGCGTCGATTACGATAACATGGAGGGCGGGTCCTTCTATTGTTCCTCTCATCGAAATGACGTCAAAAGAAAATACTCGGCTCCCACCTTCATCAACCATGACTTCAGGGCTTATGACCCGAGTACCGACGGAACCGACACGGACCCCATGTTCACCTATGTTTCCTGAAGTTTGCAAGTGTCAACATATCGTGATCTCGTTTCGGAAGTAAACTTCTTTCAACAAAAAAGGAAACATATTTTAGTTTGCGTTCACCGGGGTCACCGGCGAAAATACCAAAAAAATGATTTTATTGTGATTTGAAGCGATATGGGTTTTGAGAGCACAAATTATAGTAATACATATTAAACCAATGAGGGTTTCCGATCCATTGCGGCATTCGCAAAACGCCATTTTCAACTATTTGAGGAGGGCCCGATGCGTTTTCGAACTCCGTCAAGGTTCCATTTGGCGATTTCGGTTTGCTTTTGTATCGCCGGTTCTGAAACCAGATTTTTATCTAAAAACTAGTGATTAAGTTAAAAGTCCATTTTGCATTTTGTGAAATTACTTGCTGCTGAGTAAGACCTAGCGCCGAGGCGAGCCGAGCTCTGCTTTCCGGAGAGATGTAGCGTTGGTTTCGGAACTCAATTTCTAGAAAATGGACTTGGACCGCGCTAAACGAAGATCGCTGACGGCGTTTCTGCTGCTTTTTTTCTATCTTGCTTTCTTCTTTTTTGCTTGAAATTTAATAAGCTCTATTAAAAAAGGAAGCAACAAAACGAAACTTACCCTTCTTCCTCGCGAAGCAAATTGTCTATCGTGAAGGATCGAGTAGATCCCCGCTTGGACTCCTAAATCACGCCCTTAAAGACCGACTCAAACCGTTTCCTCAGACCATCTCTTATCAACTTCGACGTTCTCTGGGCCAAGAATATCGCAACACTGTAGGCACTCAGCGCCCCCAAGCGATTGGGCACGTGCTGGTGCGCTAATTTGCGAGTTAATTATCTCTTAACATGTGGTCGCCATCAGTATCCGCAATCTGTCTCGGATCATTTCTCTTCGCCGACTACCGTAATGTCGGAACCTCCGATTGTTTTTTTAATTGCAAGTGCTTATTGGCTTCCGGGCAACATCTAAAGTGGAGACCAAAGTTGCCAAACAAAGTATTTAGGTCCAAGATTCCAAAGACTACAACAATTTTTGGCGATCTGAAATTTTTTTCGGGATTACAGGAAGCAGCGCTCATGACGACAAGACTCCTAGCTGCGAATGGCTTTCGCTCTCTTCGTCTCCTCTCCGCGCTCGTCTGTCGTGCACTTCTCCCAAACGTACACGCATGCGCACCAGTTACAGATGACCCATTTTGCGAACTGCCCGAATTCGATCTCACACCGCAGAGGCGTATCTTGAGCGTTCCACAAAATGCCTCCATACCCGTCGGCATTGACAAGAAGCTGTCTGCTCTTCGCTCTTGTTTTCTTCTCGCAACTTGCTCACGGGTTCGACGTTCCGTGCTCTCGTAGGTCGCCTGAGTAAGTTTCTTCGATTGTCACCGGTCATTTGGTTTCAGAGAAACTCATCGGCAGCAAGTGTTTGTTCGACGAAGAGTGCTACGGAGTGAATTCTGTGTGCCGTGACAGCAGATGCACCTGTCCCACGAATTTCGAAGAGTTCGACATCGACGAACGCACAACAGTTTGTCGCCTCGGTTAGTTTGAGACCAATGCTGAAGTTTTGAAAACGAAACGAGTTTTAGCTCCAAGTCAGATCGGTGAGTCATGTCAACGAGATTGCAAACCTCCACTTCTCTGTCGGGATGGAAAATGTGAATGCTGGGGCGGAAGCATCATCGATGGCAAATGCTCCGTGGGTGAGTCGGCTCTTTGCTTAAAACTTGCACAAAGACTCATTCCAGCTTGCCCGATCGGTCAGCAGTTATATGGAGTCGAATGCGCTCGAGTCGCTCACTGGAGCCAGGCCTGCGAAAAGGATTCCCAGTGCGTCGATCCTTTCAACGCCTGCATTGCCGGAACCTGTCAGTGTGCTCCTGGAACCACGCGGGACATGATGCGGAATAGGTGTGTGGCTGCTTGTCCCGACGGCAACTACTCCAGGCAAACCTGCCGAAGACTGTTCATAAACGACATCGACATGCTGGAGAGCGCCGCCTCTACGGACAGTTGTCCCCTGGGCTACCGCTGCGTTACTTACGGAAGTCCGTACATCGGTCACTGCTGCCGTCTGCGATGTCCCTACGGAGAGCCTGATCTCTCGTATGTATTTTGCGATCTCCCTTCGAATGTTATGCTGGATATTGCAGACAGTCGTGCGATAGCGGCGCTACAGAGGACCAGAAGTGCCGTCCTCTCACTCACTATTGCTATTCTGTGACGGAACCTGGCTGGAAGTCGTCTTTGTGTTGCCCCAGACCTTGCCGAGACCCAACTCCCTTGTACGTCAGCGGACAATGTCTCAGCATCGCTCATCGCGATGATCCTTGTCAGATTGATCAACAGGTTGGTTTTCTAATCTCCTTCTTTCTCACGTCTTTATATAAATGTTCAGTGCGAAGGAGGCGTCGCCATGGCCTGCATTTTGGGAACGTGTGAGTGCCGGCTCGGATTCGTTCCTGTGAGTAACTTGACAAAGAATTATGCCCACGCTCTATTTTTAGGCAAATGATGACCGGTTCCCCACGTGTCAGAAACGATGTAACATTGACGAAATTCCTGTGATTGACAAGTGTCTGCCAAAGGTGCAATTAGGAAATAGATGCTACAGCAACAAACAATGTCCCACTAATTCCGAGTGTCGCTACGGACTGTGTCAGTGCTTCTGTGGCTACAAAACGGTAAAAAACTTATATATAAAACCACGTAACGGAAGATATTTCAGGATGCTCTTCTTGGAACGCAATGTACAAATCCGGACGACCCTCTGAGCATAGGGAAAATACTGACTGGAGTGGAACAGCTGTTTGGCAGCAAAGGTCGCGGTGCCGGAGGACCTTAGCTTAGGCCTTACGCGCCGGCCCACCGACAACGAATCAAACAGTCATTGTTGTACATACAAAGAGTAAGTTAGTTCTAAATATGCTCGTTTTTGTGGTCATGTACGCGAAGTTTCAAACATAAATTTTTTATTACACGTGATACACACAACAAGTGGAGAGTTGAGAACGAGGGAAAACACGAATTGTCAAACAAACAAAACAAAGTCATAATACAGCACATATAATACAGACATGGTAAACACATATAGTACAAATATCATCGGGAGCACTGAGTAAGTTAGTCGTTAGGACGATTGGTTCATGTAATGTACAATTAGGTAGGTAAATAGACGAGAGGCATATCTTGAGTTAGGGAGAAAAGCACACTACAGCTAGCTACAAGAACTATACATCAGTTCCGCGGTTCCGTGAGGTTCATCATTATTCAGGTCTTTCGTCCGAGTGCTCAAGAGTCCGTTTCGAGCGAAATGTGTCGACTTCTTTGAGACCTAGCTGCTTCAGGGATGGTAATAACAGCAAATCTAGTCCACTACCGTTGATGAGTACGGCAAGTTAGCGATCCATGGAAGTTTCCGGGGTTTCTTGTGTTCAGGAGGTAGGAAGTTTGGCAACGTGTCCGCTGGCAAATTCAAGATGTCGGCTACAAAGCTCCGATGCGCTTCGTCTTCTCCTAAGAGGTCGGCAACTTCTTTCTAAATTTCTACATGACGAATCGTCTCAATATAAAGCAACGTACCAATTCTGAGATGTCTTCGTCAGCAATTTCGTCACTGCGTTCTTCAAGTCCATCGGTCGGGTCACAAACGGTCATCGTGGCGTGGTTGCGGTAGTACGCTAGCGTCGCAGTGTCGTCGAAGTCGTTGGGGTCCTTCCTCGGTGCACTTACACGCAAGTCCACATTGTAGCCTGCGCTGAACCTTTTGGCAATCGAGAGGTCGATGAAGGCAGCATTCAGGTACGGACCGAGGCGCTTCCTTGCGCTCGTTCCGAATCGAGAGTCTGCGGACTTCGAGCGACGCAGCCGACAAACTTGGTTCCTCTTCTTCCGGTGGTTGCAGCGAGAGCGAACTATGTCGTCGCCAGTTCCTCGATACACGGCCGATTTCCGCAGCCACTCAGCAACGTTCGTTTGAGTTAGCATGCGCTCGAACGTTTGCAGCTTCTTTGTGTAATCCACAGGCAAACGGGCGTTCTTGTTGAATGGGTCGTGTGGGTGGCACCGAGCACTCTGAAGAGGATAAGCTCTATTTGAAGGTACTGCAGCTGGTGACTCTGGAGCGCTGATTCTTCTGTCTGCCAGTGATTCAGGCGTCGATGACCGAGCGATTTCCTCTGCTGAAGGAAGCGGTGTTTTCGGGTTGCTTGTGGCTAGCTTCGCTTTCATTTCCATCGTCGCTTTTTCGTAGCCATACGAACGTAGCAACTGATTCGTAAAATCTCGAATGTCGAAAACGGCCACTCCTCCGGGGTCAAATTCTGTTTTTTTCGGAGCTTCAGGAGCTTCGTCGATCTCCAGTTCCATAGAATACTGGATTCGGGGAGGGGAGAAGCTACGGACGCTCTTCAGTTTGTGGTCACTGGGACGGGTTGTCTTGGCGCGTTCCTCATGAGAAGGAGCCGAAAATCCAAAGTTGACCTTCAGTTCTGCCCGTGGACTCCTTTCGTGGATTTGTGCAAACCCAGATTTGCCTAGAAAAATATTCGGACTCTCCAGCGGGGTTCGACCGTATTCGCTGCTCGAATCCCAGAAGTTGGTGTTCTCTTCACCGAACAGAAGTGGTTCGGGATCTTCGAAAAAAGCGTTCACCGAGCTTGGGAAAGAACGCGGGGTTTCGCCGCTTTCTTCCTGAAGCAGGTCCCACATACTGTCCGGCAGCATCGACGTCGGCTGGTCGAAAAATTCTCCCTGCAAGAAGTGCGTCATCTCGGCCGAGTCGACGCCGCTGTTCTCTGGTTTCGTGGGCAGATCTTCTACAAAATCCATAAAATCTTCGTTGAGCTCCTTGAGAGTCGACATGAGTTCATCGATTGAAGAAGCGCGCTGGTCCATAGAAAACTGCTCGTGGTTCTGGTCGTGCAGGTAGCCCAGGATGTTGGCGATGTCCCCTTCGTGGTCTTCGGAAAGCTTGGTATTTTCTCGGTGGGTGCGCTCAGGAAACTGAAGTAACGGTTCAGCTGGAACGATCTTGATTGGAGATGCGATAAGAGCAGTTGCTAGCACATTACCGCTTTCTGAAACCGAAGGGGAGGATTACTTTCACTACTGCATCGACGCACCCAGCCGATTCTGGTTCTCGGCCAAGGGGGGAGTGGGTAACGGGAGGTTTGTTGGTTTGTACGCATCCGCGAAAGGTCCGAGCCTGGGAGCAGCGGATTCCAGTGGGGATTGAAGGCTTTTCGACTGGTCGAAGAATCGAAAATCTTCTCGAGCCTGCGTGTTTGCAGCAGGATTACTCTCGACGGGACTAGGATGAGTCGCCCTGGAAGCTGTTCTCCAACAGTTTTCGCTGTGTTCTGATGTTCCGGTTTCGGCGGCCAAAGTTGAGTTGGACACGGTGTAGCTCAGCCTGCTCTGGTCGCCATTCGCAGCAAAGTCACTCCCGACGCCCGACGGCTGAGTGTTCACATTCTCGCGGTTTTGTTGCTCGAATTGCCGTTGTCTAATATCCGAGCTTGGGTGAACGGGGTTGGGAGACTGCTGAAAAACCTGCTCAGGTGCCGCAAATGAATTAGGATTCGCCGGGTACCCTGTCATGCTTGTTGAAGGAGACGTCGTCGGGTTGATCTGCTGTGGTGGTGCGTGTGGTTGCTGAAATTTTAACTTGAAAATTGGTAAAGAGCTAGCGTGAAGTAGTTACCAGATAACCGTTCCCCACTGACATCATGTTTCGCTGGTACTGACTGTGTGGAATTTGCGGATGGGGGTAAAACTGCGGATGCTCAGTTTGACCAAAGTACGGAGGATTCTGCTCCATTTGGTGTGGGTGTCCATTAAAGGAGTTCGGGTATGGCGCTCGACTGGGAACGCCGAACGGCATAACCATCGGAAGCCGCTGTGGATGGTCCGGATGCATCATCGGGTACCGCGCTCGGACGGAGGGCGCCCGGGGAGGCATGTGGTTGGCTGCCTGCTGTGCGGACTTCTGCTGAGCAATCACGTCGTTCAAATTCGAAGGACTTGCGCCCGACGACGGCCGACCGTTCATGGATGAGGGCGGCGTAAGTCCTCCAGTAGGCGTTTGCGAGTGGTTCATACGAACAGACTCCGGCGTACTCGCAGACGACATCTGAACGATGGTGCCCTCGTGCTGTCCGCGGGCGCTTTCGAAGTAGCTAGCGTCCATGAAAGGACGCGGCATAACTGATGAGCCGTTGTGCTGCCCGTTGTGCGGATATCCTCTACTCTGCATGACTCCATGGTTGAGCGGATGTCGCGGAGGAGCGAATGAAGGCGGAGGCATCCTCAGCGCGTCATTCTGGGCATTTGGGTACACTTGCGGTGGATGTTGCATGTACGTCTGCTGGCTGAATTGCTTGTGGAACTGAACTCTTGGAACTGCTGCCTCCATCGCCTGGCTCAGAGCTGGAGCTGAATTTAAACCAGTTATTTGACGTTCGCATGCTCTAAAGACTTACTTTGAGGATAGTTCTGAAGAGCCCTCGATGATGTTCCTCCTCGCTCTAACGCAACTCGTCTCTGCTCTAGAAATTTCAGCTCGCATTAATTTAAGATTCGTTAAACTTACGGCACTCCACAGCAGTGACTCCGTAGCTCTCAGCATTCATCTGACTTGATGTGCCCGGCGTCACGGCAATTGACTCCGCTGCTCGTTTCTCAGTATCGTTTTGGTTTTTCCGGCGGCCTCGACCCGGCTTCCCAGTTTCATTCCTGTTTTGAGTAGCCCGTCTTCCGCGACCCTTTGCGGGAACTGGAGGAGGAGGTTCCGAGGCAGCCACAGGGTCGGCTAGAGCGCTATTTTGGGCGCTTCTCGCTGAATCACCGTAAATATTTCTACCGAAATCGATCCCTGGCTGGCCAATTATCACTTGGTCGCTGTACGAGTCATACACATTCCCTTGCCAATTTTGTTGGTTCTGCTGAGACTGCGCGAACTGGAACCAGTAGGTAAGAATTTCTCTATAACAACCCTGCATACCTGTTGGTGTTGCATGAATCCATTCGACTGAGCGAATCGTTGGGCAGCGACGGCTTGCATATGCATTTGCTGTTGTTGATGCATCATCAATGTACGTTGAGAATCTGGGTATCCCATCTGCATGTAAGGAGGGAATCCCTGAGAGTAAAACTGGGACGGAGGAGCATGATGTTGATTTGGCTGTGCCAAAGGAGAGTTGTTAGCACTGGCAACAGCAGTCGCCGATGAGACATTCTGTTGAGAGCTTCGTGGAGTCACATTCAGGACAGCTCCATTGGATGGAGTTGTCATGTTTTGGGCTTGCTCGGGTGGTAAGCTGTTGCTGGGTACCGGTACAGAAGGACTGACTGCAGAGGGACCGTTCGCCTGATATTGAGGTTGATTCATCATCGCATAGGGGTGCTGAGGTACAGCGGCGTAGCCGTTCGACGTCCCGGCTTGCTGGTAATACATTTGCGCTGGTTGTCCAGGCAAAAATCCAGATGAGAATGGAGTTGCGGCAGGAGTCTGCACTTCCTGGGTACCTGAAAATACTTTGCAGTTATTGACAATTTCAGTAAACGGTTGAATACTTGTTGCCTGTTGCTTGATGCTCTCCAATCCATTTTCGATGTTTGAAGAAAGCGAGGGTACGATCTCTCCGTCAAATGAATCGTTTCGCGGCAGCCGAGGAATCGAAGGACGCAAATTGTCGTACTCCAATCCAAACGGTTCTGTGTCCCTGCTAAAGGAAGACGGGTGGTCGTCCTCACTTTCATTAACGGCCGGGATGTCGTCCAGTTCAGATATCCTCGAGTCTTCTTCCCCATCTTCTCGATCCGCGACTGGGCTGGGTTCTCTGGTGGAGTTTCTACTTCTTTCCAAAGAAGATGGAGTGGAAGCTGATGAAGAACGTTCGGAATCACTCATACAGTTCGATTTACGTTCGAACTCGCGCATTTCCTCTTCTTCTTCCTCCTCGTCGTCAGAACACGATGGCCCTCCTGTAATGTAATGATGAAACGTGCCTCAACATACACTTTAACTACCATTCGCAGTCGCCCGAAAAGATGCAACAGAAGCGGCAGTTTCCTCGCGATGCACAACAAACTCTGCCAATTCACGGGACTGGCGAGTGTTATCGAGAGCATGCGAACCAAATACTGCAAGAAAAAATAAAAAAGTGAAAATGGAGATGGTATCTTACGCATTGCTCCTGAAACAGCTGCTGAACGGTGGTCAGCCATCGTTCGCGAAAATGTTTCATTGGCAATCCTTCGAGTATTCTCGACCTGTCCTTGGTAAAAGGCGGTCGTATAGGTCGGCACTAAACCAAAAATGTTGTAACTGCACTGGGGAACAAGCGGGAATTACCGTTTGCCTGTAGCGACAAATTCGGTGCATTGTTGCTACTGTCCATAACTGTCCGAAATGACTCTGAAGGCTGCTCTGCCCGATTCATGGAAAAAAGCGCATCAATCGTTGAAAATGAAGTGCTTTCAGAGTTTCCGAGGGCTACCACGTGCTGCGCGGAAGATTCGGTTGGCCGGGCAGCAACGATCATCCCTGCGCCGATTGTAGTGTATGAGGGAAGTCCTAAAAGCCAAGTAGGTGAACTAACATTTAATGCGCTTGGAGCATACCGGTGGATAAGGCGACATTGTCCCTACTTGATGAAGGCAGCGTAGACGAAGAATGCGCGACCTGGGACGTTCGAGTAAACGAATGGTGCGTGGAGGGAAATTGGCGTTGCTCGTAAGGTTCCACAGCTGAAATTACGAACTATACAAAACAGGAAATAATTGCCAACGACTTACTGCCACGGACACTTGCTGTTCGGGGAGTCGGACGAATGCCAGAAGTGGAAGCTTGTGTTCCATAGTTGCGGGACACAACAGACGCCGACATGCTGATTACCTTCCGGATGACTGCAAAATAAAAGCTCATTTTGGCGGCAACTATCATCAACTTACTAGTCCGAACGGTTCCAGAAACGTACTCATTCTGGTTTCTGATTGTTACCGAAGCTTCGCCATCTTCTTGTGAATTCACTATCACAAATGACCGGAAAACAGTATCTAAACGTACATCGTTTGTTAGACTTCATCCACTATTACATTACCTCGTGGCTGACCACTGTTCCCACCGCTGCTACCGGGAGACTGTCCCTGCGCCGAGTTGCCGGATGTCGAGGGGCCCGGCGCTCCGCCGGAACTTCCTTGTCCACCGTTAGCGCCTTGCCCAGAAGAACCCGCAGGCGGTGTCGATCCTGACGGTTCGTCATTGGCCCTCGAAGCACTTGTAACCACCTCCCTTCGCTGCATGCTAACCAATTTCGTGGGATGAGGCACCGAATGGACAATCGGACCGCCGATCAGCACGATCGCTTCGATGCCGGTACTTGAAATGGCTTGTGTGGAGCGCATGACTCCTGCCCGGAGGCCACTGCTTTCATCCCCAAAAGACCCGGCCGCACCTCCCACGGAAACGGCGATTTGTCCCGTTGTTGAAGAAATGCAACAGGTGCTTGGTCTTGGGATTCTTGTCACTGAAAAAGACATCGGTAATATCACAATTTTACATGCCCTTCGCAACATTACAAACGAAAAAGTGACTTTACGTGAATTTTATCAATGAACTGCTTCCAAATACTCGGCGCTCGCGACAAACTCGTCCCCTCTGACCGAATCAGAAAACCGCAATAACGACCGAAAACAAACGCGCCAAATTACAGACGCCGCCTTCCAGGACCCAACTCAGCTCTGCAAATCACAAATCTCCCCGATCACACCGAATGTGCGACTTTTGAGTTGAAACACATGGAATCGGCATTTGGCCGGTGCGAAGTGAAATCTTCGCTCCTGTCTGCGTCTGTTCCCCCAAAGGAGACCGAATCTCGAGCTGCGTGAAACTCCCCAACGCAAATCCTCAAGAATTTGCGACAAGTTCACTGGTTTCTGAACCTATTAACACTTTATTTCGACGTAGATGCTTACCCGGTGTAGCGCGGCGTTTGACTGCCGGCTCCAAGTAGACCTCCAACTCGACTCCAACACCTTGGAGGACGCTGGGCGGGAGAAAGAGGGCTAAGGGGAGTTCTTCCCGCGTAGAATTCGAGCGCTTCCGCCGGCCAGTTTCTGTAGGCAGAGTGGACGAACTGGTGCCCGGCTGATCTTCGCCCCTCGTATTCGAATTTTCAAAATGTCCTTTGCATCTCGTCGGTGGCGACGTCTGGTCGGAAGGCTGTTCGGGCACATCGGCTGCAGTTTCTTTCCGGTTTTCTGGGGGTAGAGCCGTGGTGATGTACCGTAATAATGGGTTGGTATTCGCTTCATTAACGGGAGGCTCTTCCGTAATAACAGCTTCATCAATGACGATTTGCTCTTCTGCAACTGCAAACGGTTTTTGAAACTATGCGTCATACACTGCTTAGATACCTTCAGGTAGTGCCGATCGGCCAGGCGGGCTCTGACCGGCTGCCGGAGTTCGAACGGCTGCTGCCTTCATCGCCGTTGTTCCCGGGTCCTCTCGCCTCACCCTGAAGAGCTGAAGCCATGTAGGGAGAGGAGTCGACGGATGTGCCCGCTGAAGCATCACCTTCTTGTGGTTTGCCCTATAACGGCAGAGAACGTTGGCAGAAAACGAATAACCCAAAGTTACGCTTGGATCCAGTTTTCTCCGTTTCCTTGGAACTCCTTCCGCCTCTGCGGGGGCGGACTGCATCTCACCTTCTGTGATTGTGATGAATTGAGAACCTCCCGATTCGTTCGTTCTGAGAGTTCTTCGCTGAAGCTCAAGATATAAAACTGCAGAACGGTCGTTTTGCTTACGTAATTGATATAGTTATCCACAACTGCACTGGAAGCACCAGGCTGAGGTTCCGCATTGCTAATTGATCTGGAAATGTCTGCGACATTCATGACTTCGCTTTCGCTGTTCACGTGAGTCGCTCCTGACTGAACGCTAGACTCGGGATTCATTTCCGAATCGTTTCGTAGTAAATACTTGAGATAGCGAGGCAGTGGTTTTTTGTCCTGATTTTCGTCTGGACGTTCTGGACCTGAGGTTGGATTGAGTTTGGCTGAGGACTCGTTTTCCGTCAAAGACATCAGCTTGACGAAACGGTGCTCCTTTCTTCGCTCAGAAGACAAAGGCTGCGTTTCTTGCGCTACCTGTGCTTCCTGTGAGACTTTTTCAACTTCGCCTTCTGGCCAAATGTAATGATTTGTATTGGGATGTTTACGTTCAAGCGGACGACTGCGATACTGCTGAATATAAGCGCTCAGAAATGGGCTCCTAGTGCGACTAAGATTACCTGGTCAACCAATTCGTTGTTCCAGGAAGGAGCTACAGCTTGCAATACATCGTCAATTGAGGAATGTTCAGGTTGGGAGACATCGTCCGGCAAAAAAGCGTCGTTGTGTTTAGTGCTCTCGTCTGCTTCCTTTTCGCTAAATATAAGTTATTAGTGTGGGCAACGAAACAAAGCGCACCTGGATTTGTTATTTACTTTGTGTTTCGAAGTGTCTTTTCCGCGTCTAGGCATCAACAATCCACTCGATTATCGGCATTAATGGCTGCAATGTGGAAAACATATGCATGTAGTAAACGCGTTCGAGCAAAAACGTACTTCGAACAGAGCTGATCAATTGATGTTCAGGTCGACTGCAGCAAAAAAAAAACGTCCGTGCCGTCGCGAATCTTGCGAGGAGAACGACTTCTGGGTTGCACGCTGAGCAACTGGCTGAAATCACGAACAAAAGTTAGCAGCGTGCACTCGTCTAGTGAACTTGGTCTCAGTCGCTCTGTGATGGCATAATTCACAATTTGTTTATCGACTCACTGCGATTGACGCAAACAAAAACAAAACGCAAAAACAACAGTTAGGTGTTGCACGAGGTCCGAGCGAAAGGTCCAGTTCGCGCTAAAACGCTTCAATCATGACCGCAGTCAAAAGGTCGAACAGGCGAACTTTCCGTGTTGTTCCGGTTTTTCTGATGCGTATGTATTTGCAGCAGGGAAATATGTGAAGACAATTGACACATCGAGTCTGTGGGGCATCGCGCCTCTTGCTCGATTCCAATGCTTAGAATCTGCGTGGATTGTCATAGCAACGCCGAATTGATTGAAGGAAGGCGTGCGGCGTTATCTTGTGGTCTCGCAACGCCGGCGCAGCTACCGTACTCTAAGACACAGTGTTGGTTGTTGAGAAAATCGATTGATGAAGCCAGTCGAACAAACAATCGATAAACGTAGATAAACGAATCTGTTTGTTGGTGTGTGTGTCATTAGGGTCGCATTCGCAATGTATTATGCATTACATAAATGAGCAACAAAATGTAATTCACACAAAGGCTCTTTGTTGTTTATTGACACAAGGCGTTTTTGAATGCGGCGCGCCAAGCAAACGTCCGCCCGTTAAAGTGCGTCTGTACGCATTGCCAATTGACATCCGAAGCTGGACTAAATTATGCTCGTTCTCCTAGGAACAGTGGTACCACGTCCCGCCCTCATTCAAACCTCTACTCCCACAGATCGACTAAACCACATAAAAGAGCTCACCACTCAGTAGTATAGTCATTGTCACTGTCAAATTACGTCTACCTCAACGTAGTCCCTCGTAACCTTTCCAGAGGAGGACGAGTGTGCGAAGAATAAGAACGTTAATTGTGTGCGTGTTAGTGCAATCCTGCCCAGATAACAAAGCCAGCGTGGGAATTGCACAGAAAAGTGAGTGGTTATCAATGTGGTGTGCCGATTTCGGGCGTGGTTTGTATATGGCAAGATCGTGGTAATTTACCTGTCAGTCGACTCCGGCTTGTTTACTTGACGAACAAGCTGGGCTGGTGCTGTTGGCGCCGCAAGTTTACTCAGTCGTTCAATCGAGAATCCGCCAATCGATGACGAAACACTTGCGAAGGTGACTGGAAAGAACAGCGCAAGTTTAGTTGGCAATAGGCGCGAAAGATATCCACAAAGAAGGCGCGGATAAATCAGCGGAAAATTCGCATTGCCGTGCACTTGCCCTGCCGTCCAGTGATGTCGCTTACTCTCAGCAGCGGCGCTTGGTGTCAATCGATTTTCGGTTAGACTACGCGGCTACCACCTTGTTGAAATGCCTACCGCAGTGCCGATCTTTGTGAAAACAAGAACAAACTGGCACATAGTTTATGCAACACTTCGGAGATCATCGCACTTACAAATTGGTCAATTTTTTAGTTTATCGATTGTCAAAATCTTAATGGACGCGGGGCAATTCAGTGAGAGCGGCGAGACGGAAAGAGAAAACATCCCTATACTGCGCCACCGGTGTGATGCGTCAATCGACAGCAGCGCCACACTGCAACGCGCGTGCTTGCAAAAGTCCCAGTAGGCCAATTCGAATTTCCTGCCCCACAACTCAACAAATCAGTTTGCTCAAAGTAAGAATTCAGGTCATCCCAAAAGCAGAAACGGTCAGCTTAAAGAACGAATGCATGAGAACCGGCAATTGACCCTCGCATCTCTGTGACGTCATAAAGCGAGCGCGTGATTCGCGTTTCGTGCGTCTCCTTATTATCAAGCACACCATGTCTAGCTCGAGACAGCGTCGCTCCGAGACGCGGAGATGCCGTTCAAACGGTGATCATTCCAAAAAATCCAAGGTTCGGATTGCTTCAAGATACGTATGATAAATTCTCAGTGCGCCGTATTGGTCTCACGTCCCCCAAACGCGCTCTAAAGTTTCTTTTGAAAGGGCGTCGGGAAAAGCGCGCAGCTTGCAATTAATTGGCGAAAAGACACTTGTTTAAATAGACCTATCCGCAAATGTGACATAAAACACGTTCTCTAAAAGACGAAATTTATTTCTCAACTACAGTATCTTCCATGTGAAAAAAAATCTTTGTAACAAATTGTATGGATTAATGCTCTAAAAGAAAAGAGGATGTAATTCGTTACCTGCATGTGGCTCTTCGGCTTCTATGCACCGTTGCGAAATGGGCCGTAGCCGGAACTAAATTTTACAGCTTTATTTTGGAGCATTTTATCTTCATCAACTCACAAATAAGAACTCGCGGACGTTGAAGCACGGCATCGGAACAGCCTAAAAAAACAATTTTATTAACGATAGCAAGGACACTTTCCGTCAGTACCTCAAACATGACTTCGTTGACAGTTGCTGTTATTTGAGAGCAAGTCCTTCAACTACTTGTCAATAAATGTCTGAGCGGTTGCGTTTGGGAGCAAAATTGAGTGTATGTGACACAGTGGTTAACGGAAAAACTGAAATTGGCGGCCGACTCCAACAAGTAACCGCCTTGTATCCGGTACTGGGCTATTGTCGAATGTGGAAACACGTACGCCGCATAACACGACAAATGCCTTCCGAAAAGAATGAAATACTAGAAAAGTGGATGGGAGGAGTTACAGAGAAGTGTACAAGTACTCATCAGACCTGGTTTGGGAAACGGCGTTTATGATGCATCGTGCAATAATGTGTATTGCAGCAAGAGAGGAGGAGCCAGCATTTGTATGCTAGCCACACCCTTTTTGGCTATCCAAATAGCAACAACATGAACGTGGTCAACCAGCTTTCAAACGCAACATTTTCCGACACAGACAGAATTCGCTGTAGCGCGGACGGGCGACCGATGAGACGAAAATGTGTTTTCCATAGTGCAGAACAAAAGCGTCTAGCTCACATCGCATTAAGATCCCAAAAACATTTGCCTAAGTGTCTGCTTATCAAGTTGTGCGAGGGAGGATTAACATAACCGATAAGGTTCGCTACGAGCTGCGTCGAAAAAAGAAAACAGATACTCCGAATTTCATTTCTTTATCAAACACGTTTCTGATCCATTGTACAACATGGTTCCAGTAATTGATAAACGCTTCTGTGCGCATGCAGCGAAAGGAAGGAAGGAACGTCCCTGCCAATATCACTTCAGATCTACCAGACCCTCGCAGTGGGCAAAAAACTATTTACGCTCTAAAAGACACCGGTGCAAAATCCCCAACAGTCCACTACTACATACGATAGAGAGCATTAGCGGTTCAAAAAAACGCAATTAAAAGGTCTCTTCTGCGCATTAACCGCAGGAAAGAGAACGAAAAAAGTCTCGTTATCATCGTCCCAATTGTTGTTCTCATTAAATTTTTTACGCAACATTTGACAACCCAGTACCTATCAAGAAAGGCAAAAAATGCCCAGATGTGCTTAAGATAACGGCTGTAGTCTCCATATCAGTGCGATGTATAAACTTTGTATAGACGGCGCACTTTTAAGGGTAGCTCTACCGCCAGTATCCATTGTTGTTTTAAGCCACCACTTCCTGGACGGAACCATTTACGTTTGAGGGTCGTTGATGTGATTCCTAATAACACCTTTTCATCGATTACGTTTCAACGTGTCAGCGCTGCCGGCGCACTTAGCATGGCCCAGACCTTGCGGTACTAATCAGCTTCACCTGTATCCGGGCGCATCTGATTGCCCTGGTAAAATATTGACATGGTTGACCGCTTTTCTCCCGAAAATATATTAATCAAAAGAGTTTTGTTTCGTGACGTATTAAATCTTAGATTCCAATTAGGAAACGCCAAAACTAAAGAGGGGTTACGTGTTTTGGCCGACTAATAAAACTGGTATTCTGTCGGTCTTCCGTCTGCATACGACTCTAATTTCTTGACAACATCAACTTTTGTAACATTTCACTTGAAAACTCTTTCAGACAATGAGTGTGGCTGACACTTTACTAGCAGAAAACCTCAAATTGAACGAGGTAAAGTGGAGTATTCTAAAAGAATTCAGAATAGATTTTTTTAGAAAGAAGACGTCGATGACGAAGCAACTGGCAACATCCGATACGTAATTCTCGTCTTGGCTACTCTCTGCTGTTCTATTGTTGTCAGCTGTAACTTTGTTTTCAATTTTGCTGTTGTCTGCGGTGACAAGAATCATCTGAATGAGTCAGCTAAAATAGAAGTTCCTGTTTAGATATGCGCAATTTAGGACAACCACATCGCTGGAGTTTCCGAACGAGTGGCTCCGGCTACTTTACTCGGCATTCCCGCTCGGAAACTTAATCGGACTGCCGCTCATTCCGTTCATCCACCACAAATGCAGCCAACGGGTTCTTATCACAATCGGCGGGTTTCTCACCTCTTTGGCCACTCTTCTGGTCCCACTCGCTCACGAGATCCATCCCATTTACGTTATTGTTCTAAGGTAAGAAAAGCCATAGTGAAGGTGAAAGAAATCTGTTTTTAAGGTTTGTACAGGGCATAGGAATGACTCCTTTGATTCCGCTGAACGCGCATGTGAGTGCAAGGTGGACTCCAGCACACAAAATCGGGTTTTTTCTGGCGGTGATGACGGGAAATGCACAAGTATAGAAATAACGTGTTGTTGTTTATCGGTAACTAATTTAGATTGGCATTTTCTTCACGATGGGCATTTCCGGTTTTCTTTGCGGACAAGGATTCTCCTGGCAGGTACTGTATTATGTGCACGCCTTGGCCGCCCTCGCCATTTACATCACGTGGGCAATCGTCTTTCGCGACTACCCTACTACCCATCCTTGGATTAAAAAGAAGGAATTGGATCTGATTTTGGGAGAGGATCATGAGTTCAAAACGTCCGCTCACAAGATCCGGGAGGCAACTCCTTACAAGTAGGAGCAACACATCTAAGACTCATCTAGACGCTGTTTCCTAGGGCCATCTTCACGAACATCTCGGTTCTCAGCGTGCTCATCGCCGGCTTCGGAAACTTCAACGGAGTCTCTCCTGTCATCGTTTTCAGTTCCACTTTGATCCGTCAGGCGCTTGGCTTTTCTCAGTACTTAACTGGCTTCTACAACTCCTCTTCTTTCTTTATGCAGTTTGTCCTCAAAGTCCTCGGAGGTATTCTTAAACTTTTTTCCGCCTTAATTGGAACCGGAAATTTTAGGTCATCTGAGTGATGTCATGCCCTTCTCCGAAACGAATAAACTTCGTTTTTTTAACACGATTTCCTGTGGATTTTCTGGAGTTTTGATGCTTATTTCAGCGTTTGTCTCGTCTGCGCATTACAACGTATGCCTCTTCTTTATCGTCATGATCCAAGGAGTCATTGGCTTCAACTCCGCTGGGTTCAATAAGGCGGCTATCGTCGTTGCAAGGTGATTCAGATAAACATCTTCTTTCAGAAAAATTGCAACTTTTTCAGACAGCACGCTCACGTTGTTTTGATGGTACAGGGCATCGGAATGTGTCTTGGACTGGTCTTCGAACCGTTCCTGGTGTACCACGTAGCGCCCGAGCAGACGTGGGAACAGTGGAAGTACCTCTTCATCGGACACGGGCTGGTTCTGATCATCTCGAATGCCATCTACTGTTTTGGAATCCGAGGACGTCCCGCTCCGTTCACGAAAACCCTTCCTTGAATACTTGCTGTAATGGTAAACGGGCATTTTACAACAGCTTTATTTATACAGAACGACCCTCAGACAATCAATTATGTAGCTCTATGAGTAAGAGTTTGTGCTTGAACCAAGAGAGCAGCGGCTACGTGTTTAGGCGTTCGCCATTTCCAGCTTCTGTAAGGTGGATAGGATGTCGTTGATGTGGTCGACACGCCCTGATCGTCCGAATCGAACTGGAAAATGGTTCTTAGCTAGCTAGATTCAAGCAGACTACGCTTACCAAAAGGCTGAGGGGCTCCGTTTCGTTTGTCTTCGTTTGCTCCGAATGATGAATCGTCGACTTGGTTTCGTTTTCCGAATCTGACCAAAGCGTTGCGCATGCCGGCTCGCCCGAATCGCACGAGTGCGTTGCGCATGGCTCGCTTCTCCACACTACAGAAAGCGAATTTACAAGTGAGTCCCGGACACTCAGTGACCCACCTTGAGCTCTCCTCGTCCACGTCAGCCTTTACCAACGTTACGATGGCGATGATCATCAAACAGCCAAACAAAGTGTAAGCATTCATGCTGCTTCCCTGGAATACGCACTGGATTTATTAGCTCAGAGGAGGGGAATAAAAGTGAGAGCGAGTTGGAGAGGACGAATATGAATATGAGGTAATCTTCGTAACCAAACGCAATTTATACGCCTGCCCATAGACATAATTAACCCTCCACGCCCTTCGAGTGACAATATTGAATCTTAGAAAATATCTGGAGGCACAGTTACTGTTTGCTCAGCTCCTTTTCCCCACGCTCAAAGTGAACCAAAATTAATGACAGCGAAGTGCGCTTTTATAGAATAGGGCTGAATTCTGGCAAACGAAGGTGACGTATGCACTCGGTTTGGAACTCGCAAGTCCTTAAAGCTTTTTTGAAGCTGGTAGTTGTACATTATTCCGGCAGAACCTATCCGTCCTAGAAACGCGAAGAGAAAAAACGGCAAAATAGAGCAGTGACTACTGCGTGACAACCCATCAACCACATCACGGCATTTCTGTCCGGAAAATTAGTGCCTGAGGCGTTGTCGTAATTAGTAAATCTTAAAAATCATCAGAAATAGAATCTCATACTCACGAATTCCCTCTGGGTTTGGCTCGATGGTTTAGGCTGTCCAATGGGACGCAAAAACTCCGCTCCTCTATTCATTTCTAAGTGCGCAAACTTCGAAAAACAATTTTGAAATAGCCACGGTCAAATGCATCTTTGATTTAGACTAAATTGTGGTTAATTGTAGTCCGGCGAACGTCTCGCATGGACTGTCGCGTAACTAACGACCTGGTTTCGACGGAATCACTTCAAAGCTCGAGTCTGAATGTGAAACAAATCTGTAACTTAAAAAACTTGTCGGCACTCTTGAAGATCTTTGTACATTATGAATGCATATGAAGGCACCGCAAATTTTTAAGTCATTAATCATCTCCTCGTTCGGCCAATCTGACAAGTATTGCAGAGCCCTGTTGCAGCGGACTATTTATTGTGTTCAGATCATGTTTGGTTTTCTTTGATAGAAATCGTGAGTTTTCAGTAATTTAGGCGCCGACACGGTTGCAAAACGACGAAACGGTGTAAACACAGATGGCGCCGCTACCGTAACCCGCGTTTACCCAATCAGGGACATCGTTTCGGAGGCGTGACACACGGACGGACACGTCTGGAACGTTCTCCTTTATTTAATAGAGGGAATTTACTGTCGAAACAATACAATTTGGTCATTTTAACCACCATGCAGACACATTTTCAACTAGAAAATACCGTTTGAGAGAAGCACGATGCGGCAAAAGAGATATGCGTCAATGAGAGATCTAGCAAAATTGCACCGCAATACAAACGAACGTGCAGGAACCGTGGACAAACATCATGGAGATTACTGGATAATAGGAAGAGGTAGGAACACTTGATTATAAGTTACTGGAGGATGGAGAAACCTCATTTTGGTCGACTGTGGCCTGCCAATGGCGGCTTCGACAGGAGGCTCCATCGAAGAATCCATCGGAGACGCGGCTTCGTTATATGAAGACGGCGTAGACATGTCATGGTGGGAAGAGCTGGCCGAACGACGATCGAGCGGAGACGCAGCCATAGTCTTGCGGTCGTCGTAAGACGACGATGGACTGCTGTGGCGTGGAGAGGATTCCAAAGATTCATAGTCCATTCCGTTGTCCTTCGAGTTCGACTCAGAGTAAGCACACGATGGAGGACTTTCGATGGCCATCTGCTCGTCTGCTTCGACCGGAGCTGAAACAGGAAATTCCATTGCTGCCACTTCTACAGTAACCCACTTGGAGACATCGAAGACGGAGTCGGAGATGGCGACAAAGTGCGCTCCGAGTCTTCGGCAGAATCTTCCTGCTGGACCATCATTTGAGCTTCCGCTGCCGCCTTTGCAATTATTTCACCGTAGAAAGCTGGGACCTTTTCCTCGGGCTCCTTCGCCGCAGCCTTGGCAGTTTGAGCATCCGCTTTTTTCAGTTGCGTTTGAAGTCTCCGAATGCGATTTCGTTCGTGATGCTGCAAGCGTTTGCACAACATTCTGAAAAAGAAACGTTAAACTTTCTCTACCTGTTAAACATACTTTCGCTCTTCGGTCACCGTTTGAATTCGTTGATTGAGACGAGCGACTTCATCACAAAGAGCTCCATTTTTCTGCAAAAAATCATTAAATTAAAAAATTCAGTTACGAGAAACGTACAAAGACCAAAGAACGGATGGTTCGCTTCATGAACGCGATTTTCCTCATGTAGTGTTTGTCGTCGCGATTTTGAGGAGGCGCAGTTACGATACGGGGGATGCGTTGAATAATCTTCGACGAACCAACGAAGGCCTTGTTTTGCGTATTTGCATCAGAACCGTTGATCACTGTGCAGATGGGGCCAGAAAGCGAGGAATTGGTAGTTGTCAACACATTGGAAAGAGAGTTTGACCCGCTTAACCGTGGTACAGTTTGAATGATCAGCGAAGTCTGTAAGGACACTGGTCCCGACAACGAACTTCTGATTTCTGCTCCGGGTGGCAACTGCACCAAGCCGTGTTCAGTGTGGATCAGAGTACTCTAAAAGCAAAAAGACGTGACTCCGCAATTGATAAAGATTTTTCTCACCTGAGAATGCGGTTGTTCCGACCCATTCGAATGGGAAGGTCCCGGTTTAACCAACATCGAAATATCAGATCCGCTGACGAATGTCGGCGTAGTTTCGACAGGAGATGCCCACTGAGCCTCGGCCTTCACAATCGCTTCAGACGCTCGTGGAAGGGCACCTTCGGAGGCGACGGAGTCGGGCCGTTCGTCGCCACTCTCTTGTTTCACACTCGTGGGATTCCACAATGGCGAATCAGTTCTCGGCGGAGGGGCGCTCACCGACGCGGCCGGGACCTTCAGTACATGTCGCACTGTCGGAGGTGACGATGCGTTCGCCGGGGTCAACTGCATCCTGATTGCTGATATCTGCGTCGGATTTGTGACGCGCACGTTGCCGCCCGGTTGGATCAGGGAATTGGTCAGCGCTTGAGCAGCAGCTTCCGCACCCGCGTTGGTCGACTTGCCCAGTGCCAACTGTTGTTGGAGTTTTTGCTGCCGCTGAGCAAACTGCTGCTGTTGGAGATGCTGACGAACAGTTGGACCTTCGTCGACGCCTCCAATTACGTACTTCGCCCGCACGCTTCCCGTCGGAGGAATCAGGACAGATCTGAAGGTAGAAGCACCATTACTAAAAGCGAAAATGCGCAAGCAAAAAGAGTGCTTTTCGCAGACAGAAAACATATTTTACGCCACAAGCATTTGAAGAACCGGAAAATGATTGAGCATACATGCTTACCCTTTTGAAGACCACGGAGCTATTTTTGAGACAGGAGACTGTTTGACGGCGGTCTTAACGATCTCCGTGGGAGTTATCTGCTGTTCGAGAGCTGAAGGAGCACACCCCACAGCGACTGTGGTGGATGAAGCTACAGAAATTGAGACCACTTTCGAACTGCTGCCAATGGGAGACTGAGACACGGAAGACTCGAGCTGCATAACAGTAGAACTCGGAGAGGCAGAATCTCTTTCAACAAATAGTGCATCAACATTGTCTTTTTTCCTTGTCTCCTCAACTTTTAGGGAACTTTCAGAACTAGTGGGAATATCTTCGCCCTGCAAGACGCTCGAAGAAACAGCGGGAAGGGTTTCTCGCGACATAGAAGGCGAGTTAGGGACAGATCCAGACTGATCGCAAAACGAAGACTGCGGCGATCCCGTTGCCGAAACATGCGCCGCAGTTTGCGGTAAAGCAGGCGAACTTTCCTGCGTAAATGTCTCCCAGCCTGCGTTCTCACCACTCATGTTGATACATATTCTGAAAGCAATGCAAAAAGTTGCATCTCACTAAAAGCGATGTGATAGATAAGGTGTGTGCGTTAACACGTGCATTAGCTGACTCCCATATTAACAGGAAACAATTTACTTTACGGCTCGGAAACAAAGGAAATATATAAATTTCACATTCCAATGAAACAATGAATCACAGATATATGTAAATGTACAAAGCTTGCTGACACAAGAAGTTAAGCCTTCTGTGGAAGAGCGGTCGCTTGATCGTACGCTGGAGGAGCCGAAGGAGCTGGAGGTCCACTTGGCTGCTGGCCTCCAATCAAAGTTCCAGCAGGATATGGTGGATGGTCGGGACCGATTCCGCCATATGGAGGAGGCTGTTCAAACATGAACACGTTCCCGGCTAAATGAACAATGTATAAAATTACTACGTGCAATTTCCGTGAAGTACCTGGCGGTTGGTCGGGGAAGACATTGGTTGGAGCCTGGAAGCCATTGTACATGCCGTTTTGTGGAATATAGTACGCAGGAGGTGCGGAGTAGAAGTTGGATGGAGGAGGAGCATACGCTGGTGGGGCGTCGTAAGGGCGGAAGCGGTGAGCTGAAATAACGGGTAAAGAACTGTGCTGGAACGTTTAAAAACCCATATCAGCAGCCTTGAGAAGGGCCTGTCCGAAATCGATACATCCTCCTTTGGCGAATGAAAGCTTCCAAACGACCTCTCCGCTCCAGATTCCTCCAGGTTGCGAAATAGCAACGCCTTTCAGATAGTTTGCCCCAAACACGGGCTGCTCGAGTTTGACGTTGCGAAGACAGTGAAAAGGCATAGAAAAGGAGCGCAGCGGTCCATCATGTCGTCCGTTAACAAATATGATCTAAAATCAGCGAATTGGGATTACGTTTTCCAAACGTACACATACACGATGAGACGTCAAATAGAGGTTTCCGTTATGCTTTCCTTTGAACCACTCGCCAGGAGAATCGGAGAAGCTGAGGCTGACCACTTTTGTGTACAACAGGATCCTAAATGAATTAAATAAATGATCATTAACTCACCTGTACGACCGAAACCTACATCTCTCCATTATAAATAAGCACTCCAGCTCCGTCCGGAGTATTCGCGGTGTTCACCGACATTTTCCTTCTGAAAGAGAGATATTATATATACTAAAATACTAAATTCGGACACACACAGCTCCACAAACAGCTCTCGTGCATCATTGTCATATGAGATATATGACAATGATGCACGCGAAGTCAGTCCTCACCGCACCGTATCGATCGGAATTGCGAAACAGGCACAGCAATCTTTCGTGATGAATCAACAAAAACGTGTCGCGACTTCAAATGCACTATGAAGCTAATCGTCACCCAAATCGCCAGAATTGTTTTAGACCAAAACTTAATTTTGCGCTGCTTAGGTATTCAAGCGACAAAGTGCACACTTTGAAAACAACAAACATCGCTGTTTTGGCGACTACTCAAAAAAAGCCCTTTTTTCCGCGCACGAATCGCCGACGGACTTGCCGTGGCGATGCCTCTTGGTTGGGTCCATGCCAATCGGAGGCGCATCGATCCACAATGGCCTCCGCCGCTCGTAAACAGGCCGTTCCCGCGTTTCTTACCGAGCGCAGGAACTTACGCCGGACGTTCGTGGTAGGCGAAGTATGTATCAGAGCTCCCGTGATGGAGTTGCCAAGCAATATGAACATGAGACTGAACACGCAGACTGGGAATACACGCACAAGCCGAGGCGAACAAGATTCCCGGCGAGCGAAAGCGACGAAGGAACCACAGGTGACCGTCAGTCGGCCACCCAACCGACCGCCGGCCGATCGCCGCTCATGTCAATAAACGGAAGGAAAAGACGCAGAAAAGGTCGCAAATCACCTCTATAATAACGGAGAGCTGAATGTTTCTTTTCCGTTCGCCGAAAGATTTGAGCGAACAGAAACAGTGCACAAAGCAAAGACCGCCGCCGGACTCAAACCTGTGAGCCTACATGCGATGGTCTATAAGATAACATCATACACTACACCATACAGTCATTGGCATCTGTGCTGATTAAGTTGGCTATATCAAGAGTGAGTTCAATCATCTTAGTACCTCTTAGCATGACATCTGTCACACAATGCACCGTGCGTCCAAGCAACACGCAAATGTCGCATCAAAATTTTAAAGATTTAGCTTGCGCAGAGTAACGCGCAAGGGTGTTAATTTCGAAAATAAAAGCCGGAAATTGGGCCCCGATCTACGCATTTCTGACGTCGTCGCTGAGACCTCCTCGATCCCTCCAGTCGTCGCCCAGAAATCAGTGTTGCGCACCACAAGGGAAACTTCACTCTCTAATGCTTTTTGCAACTGATTCCGGTGAGTGTGGTGTCCGAGTGGGGTCAATTTCGCAGACAAGAAAACGTATCCAAAACGGAAAAGTGCTCAAAAATATTTCTTTGTTGTCGATTTACCTGCTATTTGCCACGAGTTAAATACAGAAGGGTTTTATTATATACGTACACTGGTATTGATGTGTACCGTACAACAATGGTCTTATAGACAAGAAACCCCCTGCAAAAAGGATTTTTAAGTAACTGTTGCAGAAATGAAGCGCGTTTCGGCTCGTTGGTAATTACAGTTCGCGAAGGACTGTGACCGAAACGCGCGGAAAAAATAAGAAGAGGGTGCATAGGAAAAGGTGCGCTTCGAGCACGACAAATAATAAGCAATTATGCGAAATGGAACTTGAAAGAAAATGAACTTACGGGGATTTAACTTCCCCATCGAAACAGAGAAATAAAATATTCGCTACAGTGAATGGAAATGCTCCACAACGTTGCGACACCCATATGAAGACCAGAATACTAATTGCGCATATCGGAGGAGCGCACAGACTGACAAGGAAAACAAAAAGTTCGACGACTTTGAACTACGAGGGGTGTGGGATGAACAGAATCAGAACATAACAGAGGGAGCTAACACATTTGATGGAGTAAAGTACGGTTCTTGAAAGTCTAACGGAACGTTCTATATATAAACATCGGACATTTCCAGTCATAAATAAATGTGGTCTATGAATAAAATTCTGTTTCCTGACAGATGAAAATATGCCTATGCACAGAAAAAAGAGGAACTGTGGAAGAAAATGCGTTTAAGAGCTCATGGGAGACCGTATCGTCGCGCCACAGGAGACGAGAGCGACGAAGATGTTGGACCGCAGTTGGCTGTTCGAAGACGCCGGCAGGCTTTCGATCGGAGTTTCGCGGCTGAGGTCGGGTTGATTCACCAACAGCGACATCTTATTCTCGTCTAGCACTTCGCGGAAAATCTAAAAATGCCAATTCATGTCACGAAGTACATTGTGATTGCCAATTACCTCAACAAGTTCCGCATCTAGACGTTCAGCTGCGTAGTGGATGACGGTCTTTCCGTTGGTGGCGTCAGCAATCGTGGGGTCGGCACCTGCTTCTAGCAGAACGCGAATCGTGGACTTGTTGTCCAGCACGCATTGGCTTTGCTCTTCCATGACTCCGTGGTTCTTCACTGCGCATAAGAGAGGTGTAAGACCCATGCCGTTGGACAAGTCGATGTTGGTGGACGAGTACGAGCAGAGGATCTGCACGATCGAAGTCATTCCACGGGCTGCGGCGTAGTGCAGAGGAGCGTCCCGCTCAGGTCGCGAAGTCTGAATGTTGGGGTCCGCTCCTGCTTCAGCCAGATAGTCCACGAGTTCAGCTCGACGATTTTCTACGGCCAAGAAAAGAGGAGTTTCGTTGCTGGAGTTCGGGGTGTCGAAAGGCTTCTGGCAAGGTGGAAACTCCATTTTCAGCATTTGTTCCACGAGAGCGTAGACTTTCGGAATGTCCAGATGCGCGATCACAATGTGAAGCAGAGTGTCGCGGTCAGGGTCCTGGTAGTAGAGAGCTCCGGGAATGTACTACAACAGAAAATGTGAATAGGAGTGGCGGGATAACAATTTTACCTGAACGCATTTGCATGTCCATGCCCATGCAACGTCCATGTCCGTGTCGCTGATCATCGAGCGAAGACGAGTTTTGGCAAGTCGTGCTCCGGATTCAGGACGCACTGCCGGGCGGTAGAGTTCTCCTGTTTGACTCTGGTAGCGGGGATCACTCAACGGGGTCATGGGGCAGCAGATGCCACCTCGAGGTGCGGCAGGAGAGCGCTGTGGAGCACTTCCAGCCGACATGGGCAGCCACATCCACTGTCGGTTGAAGGTGGCCGTTGATGAGATGGGCTTCCGGCAGTCGAATCGTTGAAAGAGTTCTTTCGGAGGCGATTTTCTCCTGTATCCGGCGCTGAGGACGAATATCTACGCGAGTATTTCAAGATAAAGTCCGAAAGCGCATCAGGAAGTTCCTCTTCGTCTTGCTGGAATAGCGCCATGGACAAAGGCATATCAAAAATGACCGACCTTTGCCGAAAGCAGACGGGAAAGTTCAGCTGAACTTAGACCATGGTCGGCCGTGAAGGGCGAATGGCGCTGCGGTGAATAGTAGCCAGCGTCGGATTGCGGAGAGTATCCAGAGTTCTCCGAGTTCCACCAGTTCTGGCACTCCGTTTCATAAGGGTTGTTGTAGTTTGGATACTCGTTCGGCTGGCCGGCATAAGCGTATCGGTTGTTGCCGTACGGGTGTGACGAAGTGTACGCTGTCCTGAAAAAAACGGTTAGACGAGTCAAACTATTTTAGACATACTGTCGTGAGGTGCGGACGGGTCCACGCGACAGCAGCTCGGATTCATCTTCGCCATCGGACTTCGGTTCCTCTTTGACTTGAACTTCCTTTTCGTCTTGAACCCCCGCTGAATTCTTGGCTTCGCTTTTTTCCGCGACTTTCTTTTTCTCCTTTTCTTCCTTTTCGGCGACCGCCTTGCTTTTTTCGTTCTTGGACTCTTCTTTCTTCTAAAAACACAACTAAGCCTTAAACGCACTGTCGGAAGAAATAACGAATACCTTCATGGGAATTTCTTCGACGGGTTCTTGCTTGATGACTTTGATTTCTTCAATCTTAGGAGCCGGGCTCTCTCCATCAAGAAGGTCCGAAAAAAGGTTCGCTCCATCACGCACGAATTTTGATGTAGTATTCGTTTTACGCGCGAGAGCGCTGGAACGGAGACTCTGAAGACTGACGTAATCCGAGGGCGAAATTCCGTCGACGTTGCGAGCGTGCTTCTTCTGCTTCACAGGTGCTTCTTTGATACTGAGTCCTCTGAGAGCATCTGTGATTCGCTCGGTCGAAGGTTCTTGGGGAATGGTGCAAGGAGCGGCTCTGGCCACCAAGCAAGTGCCGGAGGATGACTGTGAACTCATTTAGCGTTTCGCGCAGCGGACTGAATCTTCTGAAATGCTCGACATGATTAGCTGCATGAACAAGGAAACTGAGTTGGCACGGCGTTTCCACAAACTCCAAAGCGCAACCCGGAACTTTTGTCTACGTGCAATCGCTCGCACAATTCGTTAATTCAATTACCGAGAATATTGTGGTAACTTGACAAGCTAACACAACCGCGTGAAAGCAAAGAATCCAGCAGCTAGTGCGCAAAAAAGCTTCATCGGCCTCTAGGCGAAGCGGTGAGTGCTTGAGAAGTCGGCGGCAAAGGAAACCTGCCGGCGAGCGCCACGCGCAGCTGTCGGGCAGCCACAGAATCGATCGCTGATGCTGCCAGCCGCTGGCGCGTGGACGGCGAGTGGCCTCACTCCAGCGGAGCAATGTTCTCCGCTTCGCTCGCCGACGCCACTCATACAGAGAAAAATAGTCGACGCGCGTGTGCCTACATGAACGTTCGTTGACGTCACGATTTTTTTCCACATCCACTGGCATAATAAAACGGCTTTAACAGAATCTTCGGCTCGGAGGCTTCTGTTTCGCGCGCAAACCAAAACAAAACTTAGAGCCATGTAGATGGTGGAAGTTCTCGACCATGAGCTTTACCTCTTGGACGCACATGATAAAAAAGGACTTCCTTACTAGCGCTGCAGTCTGGGTGCACGTCACGAGAAAAATCGTTTCTCCGCGCCGGTCGAGAAATGAAATTGAAGGAAAGGAGGTAGCTACATCACCATAAGTGTACTTTGTCAAAAGATTTTGTGCCAGCGTATGCGAAGGCGTTGTACTTACTTATCGATAGACATTAACAGCGTTTAGTCGGGCCCGGAGCGACTAAAGTTTATCGATCATTTGGTGAGCAATCTAAACATAGGACGAAGCTTCGTGCACCACAAAAACGGTTTTTGACGGCGGGTAACCTATAAATAAGTAAAAAAGTAAAAACACTAAATGAAACCATATGAAAACAAAAACACGCGCAAAGAAATTGATGAAAGATGCTGAGGAACTGGGCATCTGAGCAACTGGGCGCAATGTAGATGACGAAGTGTACACCCAACGTCTCGCGAAAAGTCGGTACTAGGCAAATATGAGCACGACAAACAAGAGGTCCCATCGGCGGCTGGCAAAACAACTCGGCATTGTCCCCAAAAGAATCTAAAGGGTTACGGTGGGGTCGGTCACCTTTTTGTTTGGTTTGTTTTCTGAGACTCCGCCGTATCTAGAGCCACGCGTGGAGATATCTCCACGGAAAATAATTAAGTGGTTTGAGTTCAATGGGATCGAAGTCGCCAAAGTAAAAAACACGAACGAACATTGAACACTGACAACGAGAGCGTCGAGCACATTCACAAGCGATAACGTTGAGACAGAGACGTAGTCGCCGAACGTCGTGTTCGCGAGAATAAGAACACTCACACAAAATGTCATGTCCCAGAGTCTCGATAAACAATTTGCCATAAAAGCTTAAGTTTATAAACAACAAACTCTGAAAAGACCTTGTGAGTGGTACATTTATGTCGCATATGAATGACTCTAAAGGATTTAAAAGGAATTAAAAGTAAACTGTAGAATTTACCGTAAGGTAATCAGATTCACCAAACGATGGATCGGAACAAGACGACATATCGCAGTATCGCAGCGCCTTCCTTTTTGTGCTCGTCTAAAGAAGTCTTTTTACGACCAGAAAGAGCGTGCATGTGACACACGCGTGCACACACTCAGATTAAGGCGTTCCTCAGCTGCAGACAAGGAAGTAAAAATGTCTGGCGGAGAGGCCGGCACGCCGACTGGCTATGCGTCGAACGCAGCGAACAATTGCGCTGGTAAAAAACAAAAAAAAGAAGAATATTACTGTCGCTAATTGGAAATATTGATACTGTACATTTTGGGAAGGTACTCGAAACAAAGAAGCAAATGCAGATAAACGCTAAACTCGTGCTAAATAAATAGAGCAAAGTAAAATTTAACGCGTTTCGAGTTGAATCCTACAAAGGAGCTTACTTGAACGATGGCCCCCAATCTGCAGCCCACGGGCCAGACCTGTGACCTCTGTTCGTACGAACAGCCGATGTGTACTGTTTGCCTTTATCGTTCTCCCACGCCTGTCTCTCTTTAACGTTGTCGCATTTGTCGGGTTTTGAACATTACAATCCTTTCGAGACCATAACTGTTGATTAATCCATTGCTCTCTTGCCCGGCTGGTTATGTGGTTTCCAGCCGCATTTCCATGCTGTTCTAGTAGTATCTTTTGGTTGGCCGTGGTAAGCATGCAAGAAGCAAACGGTGGGGCAGAAAGCCACTGTCATTATGAAGTAAATTGTGAGTCGCAAAATCAATTAGCTACCATATTGAACACGCTCGGTGTCCCAGTAAACAGCCGCATATATCTGAGCTCGTGCCCAAGTAAACAATGTAGTGGCGACGGTAAAGTTGCGTACTCCCCCTGTATTTTTGCTGGCGTAGCCTTCCGGCTGCTTCGTGCCGGCTTCAACTGCATAAAAACAGAACTGAAAAATGTCTTCCGCTTTCCGTCAGATTTAGCGTGCTCTTAAATGTTTTTTTTTCAATCAATTTGTACTTTTAGGCGGAATTGTGGGTATGGCCGATTACCCTGGACAGCAGCACAATGTGGGTGGTTCAGGTAGGAATACAAAAAGCATGATATTGGAAATTTAAACCTGTCAATATAGAAATGATGCCAGTGGGCGCAGGAAACCAAATGCAGCAGCACACTCATTCCATGGGTCATCAGCAGCACATGATGGGTCAGCAGATGCAGCCACCCCAAATGATGCCCATGCAGCTTCGGGGAGCTGCAAACCAGTCCCAGTTCGCTCACAGGATGACCGGAGGTCCCATCATGATGCATCCTCGTCAGCCTTCTGCGATGAATTACCGACCACAAGTAATGCGCATTCCGATGGATCAACAGAGATTCGCATTTGTTGGGAACGAACATGTGCACCAAATGGGTAAATCGCGGAAAAAGCGAATGTGCTAATGCTGATGATTAGGTGTCCTGCATAGTGGTGCACCTCAGCAGCCCGGGCATTCCAACTTCAGCCAGGTTTCGCAAGGCCACCAGCACCCGCACCAGCATCAAATGGTGTCGCAACACCAAATGATGCCACAGCAGATGCAGAAGCAAATGGGCAGTGTCTCGTCTAAAATGACTTCGGGAGCAAATCACGGGCTTCCCGCTGTGACGTACAATCAGAATTTGTCCTTGAACACAACCGTCATTCACCAACGACAACCTGGTCCGGGCACTTTCCGACAACCGCTTATTCGACAACCAATGGATCCACGGATGGTTTTTATGATACCGAACGAGCAAATGCAGCATATGGGTACTATTGGATTTAAAACATCGAATAATATAGCTGGAGTTTTCAGAACGAGCTCGCATGCAGAACGTGATGCAGCAGAGGGCGATGGCGCCGAACCAGCCCCCGCATCCTTCCCAAATGCACCAGCCTCCTCAGTCTTCCTCGGCTCTTCGCCAGGCTTTAGGATGCATGACATCTTCAGGCCCCATGTCTTCCATGTCCACAACATCCACGCCGCCGGCTCCCACGCCTCTGTCTTCGACTCCGACTCCGGGCATGACCGTCACTGCAGAGAGTGTCCACAGCTTTGGCGATGAAGCCAGCGGTAGCGGTGACGTTGCTTTTCACAGGGAACACCTTTCGACCTCCTCGCTCTCTTCTGCTCTAGGAAATCAGATAATTCACATTAATCCCAAGCTAGCTAACCAGCCCGTATTGAGCCGAGAAGCTCTCGATCGCATCGTGAAATCGGTAGACCCGCATGAGACTTTGGAGGACGACGTAGCTGACGCCATTTGTGTGATGATGGACGAGTTTATCGACGATGTGATTGGCGAAGCCAGCCGAGTGGCACGCCACCGAGGAGGCACTCGGATTGAGGGAAGAGACGTCTCCTACGCTCTGGAGCACTTCTTCGACATGCCCGTCTCCACCGACAGTTTCTTCACTGGATCTCAATCGTTGGCGAACCGAGCTCGATTGGTCACCAGCGATGCGCACCAGCAACGCATGGCGTTGATCCGAAAGACTTTGAAGAAGCCTTGACTTCAACAGTTTAAACAACGTCGACAAATATTTTATCGCCGCATGTTTATTTTGAGACTATCTTTATCGTTTTCCCTTCAAATAGTGGTCTTTCCTATCTGTGATGACTTTTCTCCGTTTTCCGTTTTCTCAACCAAGGACATTTCCTGTTAGTCGCAATGCTTAGTCGCTTTTCTACGTCTTTAGAATTCTGCTATAATTCATTCCACTAATGATTCTAACCCATAAGCTGTGGTACTTCACTGTGATGTCTTGTATAACGAACTTTATATATGTCTGTACTGTGTCGCAATCAGTTTGTATACAGGATTTTAGCTGTTAGCACTTATTGATTTGCGTGATCTTCTGGATCTGCCCCACATCATTAAATAAATTTAAATTTTTATTTGAAATTGAAGAAGAGCATGACGCATCGGCGGAAAAGATTTTGTTTGCTTCAGAACACGCGAAGGATATGAAGGAAGGCGGCAGATTAGCCAGTTGGACGAGACTCCAGTAATCAGGCTGTCCGTATCACAAATAGTCTCAGTTTCATGTCAGCGATTATGAAGCTTGCTTCACCCGATCGAAGCAGTTAAACAAAACTTAAAAACGTAAACAAGGAATCATTCGATCAAACACAACTTTGTACCCAAAGAGACGGAACATGAACACAAGACTGAACGGAAACTATCGAGGCTCTACAAAACACTAGAGTCGTTGAAGGGACCGTTGTACGGCTAGAAACTAGAGAAAAAGAAGAAACAATTAAGGCAAAGTGGAGAAGAAGCATCCCGTAGTGAAAGAAACAGAAATACAAGTATTCTATAAAAGCAGAATCCAGAATCTGACAATTGATTGCACGATGTGGATAGTGACAGGCTGAGAGTGGACTACTGTGAGGTTGCGATGAGAGGAGCAGAGGGAGGATGCGCTGGCGACGCGTCGGGTGTCTGCAGTTCCGGATGTCCCGAGGTCTCGTCCTCCTCGTTCACCTCAGTTACACGATCTTGCAGCATCATTCGCTTCCGCTCCTCATCGTATTCTTGCAGGAGCTGGTGCTGTTGACGGAGGCTCTGGATGGTCCTTTGGTACTCGGTGAGGTTCTCCTCCGATCGCTCGGTCAGCACAGACAGTTTGCCGCTCTGAGCATCGGCGTTGTCATCGCCTCCTAAACGTTCAAGTCAATTCAACCAAAAGTGTGTTTTACCGACTACCTTCGTTTTTCATTTGGTTGCGCTGGTGGCGATGCACAAAAGGAATGGCACAACTGGTCAAACCAGACAAAACGATGAGGATTCCAGCAAACACGAAAGAAGCGTCGTAAGACTTCGTTACGTCGTACACGATGCCGGCGATTGGAGTTCCGAGCAGGGAAGCGATACCGCGGCCGACCACAAGCAAGCCAAAGGAGTTTGTAAGACGTTCCAAACCAAGAAGGTCGCTAAGGACAATGGATGTCAGACAAATGTATGCCGCTAAAAAGCAATCCTGGTTGACCTCTTACGAATAAATAGCTTACAGATGATAAAACCAAACAGAACGGCGTATCCGGCAAGGCCGGCAAATCCAGGCAGATAGGGACAGAGGCAGGTAAGGATACCGCAGCTGAGAAGCGAAATGTTGGTAATATTCAACGCGGACATCCATCCACGGTCGGCTACCCATCCAAATATAACACGGCCTAAAAAAGAATGAATCAATGCTTTTTTCCTTGAAACTCACCGAAAGTGTTCGTGATTCCGATGATGGAAAGCAGAAGCGCAGCGTCCGAAGCGCCGACCCCCTTTTCGACGGCCATGCTAATGATGAACATGAAAGGCACGTAGAATCCCAGCATTCCCAGAATGTTGGAGATTGTCAGAAGCATCATAATGGGTTCCTTCAGAAGGTTCAAGTCGATCATTTCAGAAAAGGCGTTGCGGATAATGAAAGGAACACATTTGCACTTGCTGAAATGTGCAAATAAAATGAGTTTTTAAGAATGGCCCATCTACCTATCGTCTATAAAATCTATGTCCTCGAATTCGTCGGCAATCCCCCGGTGATTCGGCTCATGCGGCTGCCAAAATCGGCAGCTTCCGTTCCGGACAAATGCGCCACAGACTGTGCGACTACAGCAGCCGGGATGGAGATCTGGGATTCGCGGTAGCTGCGAAAGTTGTTTCCCTCCTCTTCGAACTCTTTCAGATTTCGAATGGAACCTTGGTAGAAGATATCGCGTCTATTGAATGGCCTCATGAACTCCTTCGGATCGACGCCCTGCAAGTCACGTAGATAAAGTTTTTGACTAGAGGCGACGTACGCTAATCGCCACACTGAGCATGGAGTCTCCGGCCTTCAGAGATTGAGGGTTCTGCGAAAGGCGACTCAAGGATTGCGCGTAGCTTCTTGCTGAAATTCTGCTGAGTTGGCTATTCAGATTGTGCCGGCTCATTTTTAAGTCTCCAGTGCTTGTCATCTCGCTGCCCATGCTGAAATTACTGACATCAAACGTGCCGCTTTAAGAAAATAATGCTTGCCTAGTGAGGGTCAGTTTGCGGTTCCGCTGGTGAGTGATGTGTCTGTCGCCGTGGTTGTAGGTTGAACCGGCTCGGCTTTTGCTGATTACGCGGTTTTCGGTGATCGGGGAGAGTTGTGGTCGGACGGGCGTGGAAGGACTGTTGGAGTCGTTTTCGCACTCGCTCAAAGCGGACCGTAGGCGGGCGAACACCTCCGAGTCCATTCCGTGGTGCAGGTCGTCTCGTTCGGCGGTAGTGCTCACAGAATTTGTTCTTGTAACTCCGAGCGACGTAGGTACTTTCATGGGTCCATCCTCTACTGATATCTGTGACAAAGGTCGCTAGAAAGTGTTTCAATTTAGCTATTTGGCCACTTCTGTTATTCGTACCCCGTTGGAAAAATGCTCGTCGTACTGATGGAGTTTACTGATCACTGACTTGAGCGGCTCCAGCTCCTCTTTTCCCTTCTGTTCTTCATAGTCGATCTCCGGAAATTCAAGTGGCTTGTACAGAATTCCGCATAAAGCACAGAGAAGAATAAGCCCGGCAATAATCCAAAGCGTGTATTTCCAGCCAAAATCTAAAATTACAGAAGTCTAGCTAAGCAAAAGAATTTCGTTTCTTACTGTCAATGCAGTAGACACAAACTATCGGCATGACAAAGGTTCCAAAACCTGAGCCAGCTACGGCAAGTCCAGTGGCCAAGGCACGCTTGCTCTCGAAGTAATATCCCACTACAACGATGGCCGGGAGGTAGACAAAGCCAAATCCAATTCCTCCGACTACTCCGTATAATATCATGAACACGACGATGTTGGAAGCGTAGACTGCCAAGAAAAAAGCGGCAGCGGTGAGAATCGAACCTCCGATGACCACGGGTCTGGCCCCGAATTTGTTGACCAGTCCACCAGCAATCGGTCCTAGAAACGAATAGTCTGGTCAAGATACGTTTGGCTATGATTCCCACCTGCCAAAAGGTAAACTCCAATGAGCAGAGAGCCAATGAGAGAAGTGACGGCGGTCGAACATTGGAATTCATGTTCGTAAGACTTAATGAAAGCTCCAAAGCTGTTTGCTACTCCATCGACAAAAAAGTTAGAAACAAAAGCAGCGAAAACAATAACCCAGCCGTAACCCCCGTCTGGTGGCACTGGGAGGTGGTCGTTGACGCAGTCGACATGTCCGTCTCCTGAATGCTCTGTGTTCGATGCTAAGGACCAGAGAACCTGCCTTTACCTGGCAAATCGTTCAAAGTGAGCGAACTGTTGAAATTGTCGTAGATCTCGGGGAGTTCGTCGTTCCTCTCGTCCATACTTGGAGTGTAAGAATCGTTGTCGTCGCCGTTGTCGTCATGTTCTTCTGAAGACACTTTAAATAATGCAAAACAAGAAGGAAATTTATGAAATTATCTACGTGAAACTGGTTTCAGTCGATCTTTTGTAATCGAACTGTGAACTTTGACAATCAATCAAAGAGTTACTCACTTGCCACCAACGACTCGTCGTTTACTTCAGCGCTGTTTTCGTAAGCCTCTTTTTGAGTCTCCTCTTCAATTTTCAGAAGCGGGACGTTTCCGTTGCTCACAACTGGCGTTGCAGGCCTCAAGTCTCTCGCTTTTGTATCCTCCTCCATTTGGTCCGCTCTCAGCAAGTCTTCTGGTTAGTAAATCAGAATTGTGTCAGATGCTGGGCACCAGTGCTCCAAAGCGGACGCGAGAAGGTCGCCCAAGAGACGCCTGAAAATATTTTCGCTTGTTGTAATGTTGCAGAAAATTTTTCCGGCATCGTAGAACTGGTCGATAATCGGTCAACGAGTTTGCATAAAAGAACAGGAAAACGGACCGCGTCTTTGATTGAGCGCGACTGTTTTGATCGGAAAGCCGGAATAACGTAATGCAGACAAAATAATGGAAGACATTCCAAATTAGCAGCGGGACTTACAGCGCGGATTATGAAACACACGGTGGCTTCGACAAAAGGCCCCGTTGAGTTATGCACTTGGACGATGCGTTTCGCTTGTTCCGTACAAAGAAAACGCGATAAATTACGGAGGTGGTGCTGATAACAATTAAAGAACTGTTCGCTTTTTTCCAAACGGATGGGCGAATCTTCTCTACGCGGCACAGATCGGGCAGCAAATGTGTCCAGAGAGACAAGTAAAACTGAATGCACACAAAGGTCACAAGTAATCAACGATGCCATCAAAGCGCGGCTTAGGCCAGTGTTTACATAAGCGCATAGCATCACAGGGCTTGTCATCAGATGACTAGGTCTGACGCTCTCTCGCCGTTAGACGTCCAAGCGAGGACTTTTTCCTAGCAATACATAGATTGATATTTTGTTTAGACTTCGAACTTGAAAGTGCCAGAATTGAGAAAAAACAACGGCGCGACGAGGGAGGAGGGGACGAAAGGGCAACATTCTAAACTCGGAAACGAGCGGAAGACGTGCGTAACTGACAGAACTTCAAAATAACAATAATGGCCACGCTTTGAGGGAAAGCCTTAACAGCTATCTCAGAGATGGGCTGCGTCGATGCATGGCACTCGATACAATCGGCTTGCGCAATGCAATGCCTCAATGTCCGTTTTTATCGGCGCTGAACGGTGAGATTACACTTTTCATCGTGCAGACATACAATAAGGATTACTCGGCCGTCTTAGACACGTCTTAGCGTTTTTAACTCTATTGGAGTCAGATTGGTCAGATCAATTGCTTTAGCTGGTCTCCCACTCCCCAGTTAAACGAAAACGATATTTGGGACGCGAAGCGGAGAACCACGGACATGCGTTATGAGGTAAACATAGGAACACCTCGCAGTTTGGCTTCTATCCATTTTAAATTGGCTATAAAACATAGAATAGAAACAATTGATAACGTTCGTTTAATCCTTTTGATATAAAGTGAAAAAGTTTAATTCCGTTAGGAATTTGCTTCGTGTGCGCAAGTGCATTCTTAAAAATGACGTCCTTATGCCTTTTATCACCTATGACTATTCGGCAATTTGTCGTTTTGAATAGTAAAACACGAGGACAAACTTCCACTCATCTTCTCTCCTGATTCACTGATCAACAAACAAAACTATCCGTTTTGTGTAATCATCAAATCACTATGAGTCATCGGTTGCAGAACAGTATAAGAGCGCTCGCTCCTCCAGTTATTCTCCGCATCTCCCACTTTCCGGCTGAGCAAACATCTCACTAAAGCGCCAATTTTTCTAGAGAACACTTTTAACTTGTTATACTGGCATTTAGAAAAATCAGACGACTGCTGGCTGTCATGAAAAACTCTTTTCTTTGCTAGCTACTTACTGATCGCAACGCCAAATAGTGGTTTACTGCGGCACCGTGTGTTTAGCCGGTGCTTCGGCTTAACGCGAAAAACAAGCAGAAAGCTGCTCAGAATTCTGAAGTTCTGTCATGAAATACTAATTTAAACCGCCGTTGCGGTCTGAAAAGTAGCCAGCAAACCAAAGAGGAATAAATTCTCTATAAAACAGGAAGACGGTTGTTTGTCTATGATACATCGCGAGGCAGAAATCTCACAATCGTCATAAATTCTCCCTTCTCGAGCACTTAGTGCATAGTTAGTTAACAGTCGAAACCACTCCTATTGGTGTGAGGCAGCACGTGATAAGATACGCTTTGAAGACATCACTATGAATAAAAAATTAATCTTTCGAAAGACTCAACGTAAACACTACAGGACGGGCCAATTTGCACTAAGGAATATTCGATTTGGATGTAGCTGGAAAGCAACCTGAACAGACAAAATACGCCGCGCGTTCGTGCAACCTCCGACTCACTCAACCATTCGAGGCACAAACCAATCAAAGCAGCGCATACCGGAGACATTCGAGCAGCCTTAAGGGTCGATTGTCTTCTATGGTACATTGCCCTTCTTCGCTTATACGACAGCGTACTTTCCCCGGCTCCACGGCGGCCGCCATCAGACAAAGTGCACATTGTCTTGAGACTGTTACGGTATTCACAGGCGCCATCAGTCAGTCGATGTCGCAAACACTTGCAACTCGACGAGACGGCTTGTGGGCAGGAGTCGGAGCAGACAGACATCTTGGGCATTAATTGTGTTTTCCGTATCGCGCAGCACTACACGGAAAATGCTTGTCTCGGCATAGTACGACGGAGTTAACGGCGATACGGCTTATTATTAAAGACAACATTTCAAAACTGCCCAACAGCTGATATACAAACGAAGCTAAAAAGTTGACGAAATGGTTGACGACGTCACTTCTGCCCCTTTGCCGCTATTGCAGTCACATAATTAAGCGAAAACATCTTCACACCACAGAAAAGTGCGACCAAATAGAAAATCTCCTTCCGTCTCACTTGTGAATTGAAGGAACGGCTAATTCTCACATAGGACAGAATCAGGCTTAAAAGAACTTGGGGAGAGCTGGTGGTTACGGAGAACCCTTTCAAAACAACTATGTTTTTGCGGGAGAATCACATTGCTTTCTCAGAGACACACACGGTAGTTGCGAAGCACCACTTGAAACGGACGCCCCGACGTTCGCGAGTTAGCAAGCAGAAGGCCGATCAAGTGAGCAAGGTCAAAGCCATAAACTGAGAAATCGTGAGTTTGGCGCTAAAATAAACCGAATGAACGTTCCACAGGCCTGTGGATGGCATGGATCGATATGCGCAGGGTGGCCTGGCGGCTTTTCGTCCGGCTACTCCCGCGTTTGATTGCATCGAATCGGTCGCCCACAATCGGTCGCCGTCGAATTCTGTGGATGACGTTCTGAAAGTGGAAGGAGCAAACAAAATATTTCCGTCTCATTTAAATTTTATTAATATTTGCTCATTCTTATTTCGAACACAAAAGACTTAAACGATCGCCTGAAGGAGCTCGGCTTGTGACAGTCAACACTGGCTGGGACTGACGCACAATCCACTCACGTGCCGCACAAAGCTAGCTTCACACTGACAGACATCAACAATGCAATGATCCGTACAGAATGCAGGCTTCTGGTTTTCACAGGTCGGTTCACAGGCTGTGCCGCACGTCTGGAACTTCTCGTGAGTGCCACATATTCTTTCTAAAATCAAAACATTTTGAGTCAGCTCGCTGAAGTGCTTTCGACCTTCATTTTTCGGAGCTTCTTTCTTAGGACAATGCGACTTCTTTATGCACTTTCCCTTGTCGTCGCGGACGTAGCCAGCGCGACACTGACACACGTCGAGGATGCATTGCTGAGTGCAGTCCTTGGGTTCTGGATTTTCGCAAGTCGGTTCGCAAGCGGTTCCGCACGACTGGAATTTTTCAAATCGTCCGCAAGAAGAATCTAAATACGGTATTTGGTAGGATGAACTGGAGTAGCATTACCGTCGACTTCCAAGCACTCCGAGAAGAGCACGCATTTGTTGTTCGTGTCGCGGACGAAGCCGGGGGCGCATTGGCACACGTCGACCACGCAATGGTCGGTGCAAAAGGCGGGAAACGGTTCGCTACAAGTCGGTTCGCATTCTGTTCCGCAGGCTGTAAAATGCTCGTTCGGATCGCAGACATCTGCAACATCTCATTGTGAGACTGAGTTCCATTTGTACCCTACGGTTCGCCTCGATCACCGCCGCCGGTGCTTTGCATTGGGACTTCTTGACGCATTTCCCGTGGCTATTCCGGACGTATCCTTTCACACATTGGCACACATCCACCACGCACTGCAACGTGCACACGGTGGGTTCTGTGTTTTCACAGGTCGGCTCACAAGCTGATCCGCAATTTGTGAACGCTTCGTGCTCTCCGCATTCAGTCACTGAAAATAGCACCGTATGATTCAAGTGGAAATATTCAATGTTTGACAAACCGTTCTTGTGATATTCAGGACAATCGGATAGAGCGATACAAGAACCGTTTGTAAACGCTACATAGCCCTCCTTGCACTGGCACACATCGATGATACAATGGGCCTCACAGACGGGCTCTGGCACTGTGCAAGTCGGAGCACAGGCACTTCCACACGCCTTCAATTCTTCATTCAATCCGCACTTTGGGTGAGCCACCTTCGGGATTCCCGGCACGTCTAGAATCAATTACAGATACATTTTGATTCACAAACTCGCAGCTTACGATGGTCGACAATTATTGCATGATGTTGGCACTGCGTGGCGTTAATACAAGTCCCGATCTTGTCCCTCACAAACCCGTCGATGCATCCACATTCTGGCTGCTTGCAGAGCAGACTGCTCGCACAAATCGGCTTTTCGCATGTGGGGTCACAGGCCCCGCATATTTTGACCTCTTCATTCTGTCCGCATTTGAGATCTGATTAAAATAAGGGATTAATCCAAACTTGTGCCAAAATTCACCTTGACAGATGAGTTTAGCCGTGCTACAACCCACTTCGTTGATTTCTTCCGCGTACACACAACCTTCAGGTGCCAAAGCGATGTTCACTACAGGACAATTAGTGGTGGCTAAAAACGCACAAACAAAAAAGGGACTTTACGTGGGGTCCACTTACCGACGCTGTCAACACAAGTGCCATTAATGCATGTGTACTTAGAAGGGCAAACAACGTTCGAACAAGCGTTGTCGGCTGAGCAGGACTGCGGCGACACGCAGACTCCGTGGCGGTCCAGCCGTTAGCACAACCGCATTCGGGCTCCCCGCACGCGAGGGAGCATGCTACAGACGGTTCGTTGCACTTCATGTCACATGCCCCACAGCTGTGGACGATTTCGTTATCTCCCCTGCACACGAGTTCTGCAAAATGACACAAATAAGGGATTGAAAAGATGTTGAAGGTAAGTGTAACGCAAGTATTTCGTACGAAGGATCAGTTGTAGCACGGCATACAGTACTAGATGGACGAAGGCCCTCTTTTGGTCACGAAGGCTCTCAAGACCGATGTTAGTCAGTGTTGGAACGAAGAACCAACCTCTGGACTTGTTTCCGACGACAAGACAGTCCGTTATCAAAACACACCGATTTTCGAAATTTCTTATAAAACCATCGCGACATCCGCATTCGGGTGTTCGACAAACCATGTCGCATGCTCTCAATGGATTAACACAAGAACTATCACATGCGCCACAGGCCTTCATCGTCTCATTGGTTCCACATATGTCATCGTCTAGGATTTCACTTTCACACAAATCGGCTATAAGAGAACTTACCGATAGGCGAATCGAACTGCAAATGGTCACATTCTGATCGAGGCACGCACGTGCCTCGCCTGTTTCTCAGGAAGCCTTCCACGCAGCCGCAGGATGCCGGTCGGCACACCGCCGAGCATACGGTAGGCGGTTGACCACAAATGTCGTCGCAACTCCCACATGACATTTGTTCTTCGTTCTTGCCACATTTCGCGTCAGTCGCATCTAAGAACAAAGTTTCAAATTTCACAAAACAACGGGAATATTCCACCTGTAAGGCTATGGCTGAGGCTTGAGGTGAAGCGGTGGTGGCTGGAGGTAGAGTTCTCAATGCAGACCGCCTCGCATTCCGCCAGTGTCTCGAAGTTGTTATCGTTTCCTTTGCATCGTCCATAAATAAAAGGTGCACATTTTCCTATGCGATTGTCGAAGAAATATCTTGTAATGAGTGAAAGGCAGGTGCCCCTCGACCGCGGAAGGAGACATCTCTAAATTCCTGAGGTGAGACGAGCGCAGCAGGCGATTGTTCCAATGAGAATTTGATAACTTACCTTATCGATCTTCGCCGCTTTACTGCACACAAGTTGGGGCTCGAGGCAGCCGTTTTTGGTAACCATGTTTCTCCAATCACATCCACTCGGGGTGTGCGTGGGGGTTGTTTCATTCTGGCAAAGAGTTAATTCTGTCCGAATTGCTTCCTTAAAACACGAGTTTGTCAAGGCTGATTCCGTGGATCACTTACTATAAATATAAGGAAAACTAACAAAGTGCGCATGGAGGAAATCTAAAATTAACCCTGCAAAGTTCGGTCGAAACGATAAACACATGCGCAATGCGATCGGAAATGAGACGCGTCTTCGATTTTTAAAGATCACGCGAAAACAACAATAACTGCGAGCCGGAGAATTCCGATCATTAAAAAGGTTTCCTTCTGCGTCGAAAGAGAGACTAATTCACAACGCACACTGAGCGATCGCACGCCTGATCGAAAAAGTCCGTCATCAAGCCAGTTTTATCAACTGTGCACGCAAAGCTCAACCCATACAACGCGCCAATTTGTCGTCTCACCAAATCGAAGACTCACACCTGTTAATTACAGTGATTTCAGGAGAGACCGCTCGCTCGCCACCGTTAGAAGAATTGATTTATTTCTATTTATGCGAAAATGTCGTTAAATTTAACAAAAAATACCTTCGCTACAAATAAACGATAAAAGAATAACAAATTCACAACAATGAGACCATCGTAGAATCTATATTCTATTCAGCACGGGAGATTTAAGCAGTTTTGTCGTCGGAACTGTCTTCGTCGACGACGAGGAACATCTTTTGGATGAAGACGGTGAGACCATCTGAAACATTCGGCTATAATCTGGGCATATGCCACAAACTTACTGGTGACAGTATCGAAGAACTTGGGCTTGTTCTTCCACATGATAAAGAAAGCGTAGACGGGCAGACCGGTGAGCATGATGGCGATTCCGATCGCTAAAAAGAATGCACGATATTGAAGAACGGAAAGGGACCACTAACCGGTGTCTTTGGGAGATCCGAGAATGGGCATGATGACCAGCGCAATGCATCCGGCGAGGAACACAACAGGGAAGATGAGGTTCACCTTAATGGGACGATCGGCATCAGGCATACTGTAGCGGAAGTAAAAGAGAGCAGCAATGGCTCCTCCAATGGCGAGCCAGTAACTGATCTGGATGTAGTTTATGAGTGAGAAGACGTTGTCGCTGAGGACCAAGTAGCAGAGCGAAAGAAGCCCCTGAACATTCACTGTTACTGACTTTCCCGATCCAAGAAAGTTACGGTGGTAATGACGGCCGGAATCGGGGTACGGGTCGACTTATTGATCATAGTCAAAAACATGGGCATATGTCCTTCGCGGGCTCCGACGTAGAAGAGGCGAGAGGATGTGAAGATAACTCCATTGGCAGATCCGATGGTGGAACAGGCCACAGCGAGGGGCATCGTGAATGCGAGCGGTCCATACATCTTGTTCGCGAACTCCACCGCAACCGCGGGACTTGTGAGCATCTCGTCAGGGCTCATGACCGTGTACAAAGCGCAGTTGACCAGGACATAGATGAAGGTGCAAGTGAAGCACGAAATGGCGATGGACAGGGGAAGGTTTCTGCAAAACAGTATTCTCTCTATCCGAAGATTCGATAGGAAAACGCGGAAAGCCGTCGCGTAGATCTTGATGATTCAGGACGAAATCGCGCGAAGACCACACCCGAGAAGCGACTTTTCCCAACAAGGAGGTTGACGAATTCGCCTCAAAAAGCAACGAAACGTCCGGTTTCGATGGCGTCTGTGGGTTCTAGGGCCTAATTGTATGCTTCGACAACAGATTCAGTGCCGGAAACAAGGAAACCCTCTGTAAGTCGCTTGTAAATGCGAAATCGAGCGCTGAACCTGTTGAGAAAAGTCGCTTTTGTGGTCTTCGCGCGATCTTACCCTAAATCATCAAGATCTATAATGACGGCTTTCCGTGTTTTTCTATCGAATCTTCGGATAAAGAATACAATTCCACACTGCATAGGAAAAACAACTAATTTACCTCTTGGGGTTCTGAAGCTCTTCAACGATGAAGTTCAGGTAGTTCCATCCCTGGTAAGCAAAAAGTCCGGAGTAAAAGGCCAAAGACGCAGTTCCGAAGTCTTTCGCCGTATTTTCAAAGATGTTCTCGAAGGATTCTGTATACTTCGGGTCTCCTGAACACTTACTTAACTTTACCATATGCCCAACGGAAAAAAAATCTACCTCGTACGAAGACGTTGATGAAACCAGTTGCGATAATCGCGACCAGAGCAAGAACCTTCGCAACCGTGAAAAAATCTTGAACTGCGGTGGCGGCACGCACGGAGATGCTGTTGACGGCCGTGAGCAAAACTGAAATGGGTACTTTAAATTGGGTAAATTCACGAATTTACCAACTAATCAGAGCGGCAGCAAGCAGCTGGGGCAACAGATATGGGGGATCGCAGTGAGGGTAGAAAGGCCTCAGCATGTAGATGGAAAACGTAAGAGCGACGATGGTACAAGTGCACGGGCGAACCACGATGGCTTCAATCCACAAGCGAAGGAAGCCGAGGAACGGTCCGAAAGCTTCAGAGATGTAGGCATAGTCTCCTCCAGATTTGTGGATGAGAGTTCCAAGTTCGGCGTAGCAATACGCTCCAATAGCCGTGAACAGTCCGGAAGTGACCCACACTATAAGCGACAAACCAACACTTCCAGCCTCTGAAACAACACATTATTATTGTAAATTGACATCGAGAAAAAACTCACTCTCCTGAACTCCGGTTGGGGAGACAAATATTCCAGATCCAATAATGCACCCGACAATGATGGATACACCGTTGAAGAGCGTGAGGGACTTAGCGAGACCCTTGCCCTCATCGCCCTCTACTCCTTCGGTAGCATTGAGGGGCTTCTTCTCGGCTTCGTCTTTCTTCTCCATTTTCGCGAATACCCACTGAAAGTGAAGCTCAATAATTCACACAGTGATTAGATGATGTTTGCTTCATTTTCCGTTTGCGCCATTTCCGCCATGTGCAGATCAGGGCTGTCGAAATGCGATATTTTTTTGTGATGCGCGATATGCTGCGATACGATCATATTAAATAAAGGAGAACGACCCAGACATGTTCGTCACGCTTTTGTGTCCGTGACGCTTTTCGCACGTTCGGTCTGTCGCCACCGCCGCGGATCGGTTTTGCAACCGCAACGGCGCCGAAATCGGGCCTGCAGACGCCGAATTGGCAACCGTTGAGAGCGTTTTTGGACTCAATCGACTATGCACAAAAAAATGGAACCGAATGATGTGATTTGCACCATTTTGAAGAGAAAGTGGAAAAGCAGCGGCGGCTCTAATGATAATCTACGCTCCCGCCTCGCCAACTTGGAATTGGAATCTGAAGTCTGAAGCTTGGCAGAAGCTTGGCACTGTAAATCATCCAGAGACGAAAAAAGAACCCACATTTTCAAAAAACCGCGCGACATTGAAAATTTCAAAAATTCAGGAGTTTCAGGAGAAATTTCAAGACCGAGTATCGCATCAAATATCGCAAAAACGCCGTAATATCGCGGTATGCGATACGCTGACAGTCCTGGTGCAGATGTCGCCAGATGGACGAATTTATGAAAACATCCAACTGAAGGAAGCGCGGTTGCCATGAATATAGAATAAATGATTTCATTCAGAAAATCCCTGAAACAAAAAAGGCAAACATGCCACCACCCTAAGTTCGTGCAGCAAGCCGATGAGAAAAGATCGCCAACTTCCTCAGACCACGGCGCGCACTGTCTGGCAGGAGGCCATTAGCGACCATAGGCAGGCAGCGGTAATCTATCTCAGGGGTCGCGTCTTCCTCGGCTAGCGTCTGTCGCTTCGCGTCGCCTCTCGCAGCCCAGCCGTCGCCATCGAACCTCTTGTAACCTTTCGCTCGAAGATCAATACATTCAAACGCACAAGCCATTCATTAATCACGAAGTCTTTTTGCGCGCGACAATTACCACTAGCCCATAGCGGTGCACTAAATAACTGAGCAAAGCACTTTAAGAAATACAAAAGTTTTGCACGAAAAATTAGAACAATTAGAAAAACAAAACAAACAAAATTAAAACTATAGTGTTTCAAAAAAAAAAAACTGCTGGCCAGACAGGAGGACGGAGGCATAGCGGAGCGGAGTCATGTCAAGCTCACTCGCCGGGAACGACCGATCGGTTTCGCTAACAAATATCGTTTTTAAAATAAAATAATTTTCAAATACATAATTCAAATACATAACACAGGATTGGAAGAGCGCATCCGCTTAACGTTCCCCACGAAACGGTCAGCTGGGGAGCCATCGGGCGGGTACTATAGTCGGTTGTTCCGCCGTAAGCAGAAGCTTGGCTAATCCCTACCGCAAATAAGTCGTCTATACTCGAACTCCGTCAAGACGAAGTTTAACTTATGCGGCGAACACTACTTGAAATGAACAACTGTCATTAGTAGCGGTTGTTCCGTCGGATCAATCGATGAAATCACCCTCTCAGAGCGGATTATAACAGATAACAGATGCGCGAATTACTTCGCCCAAATACTGAAACCCAGAACAATGTTAGAGCCATTCTGGCCCCGCAAAACAGCAGCGCGAATTAGTTCGCATGCTTTATTCATCAATGTCGCCGTGACTTGCGCGAAAAGGAACAGCAAGAGTGAAACGGCAAACGGCTTTGAAACGCACTCAGCCACAGACAGAACATCGCAGGTTTCCAACAGCAAATGCGCACGAAAGGAAGGGGCCGGAGCAATGTTGGCCAGCGACCGATCGGCGCGAGCGAAAGCTGACGAAATGATGATGCATTTGCATCCTAGCCCTCCGCGGTTTACAGTGCCACATTGATCCACGGCCGACGCGCAGCAAAAGGGCAAAGCTAGCCGACAGACGGTAGAAAAAACAGTGTTGTGCAGATCGTCCCACGCGATAGAAAAGATGTCGGTGGCGCTGAGGCGATCACTCGCTTTGGAGTGAGAATGTTGCGATGAACGTTGCAGACGGCAGGTTGATATGCTCGCTCCCAACGCACTAAATTTGCACTCAGAGATGGATGAAAGGAGCTGCTGCTGCAATGTTTGCTCGCGGCGGAAACAGTACATTTGCTTCCACAGATTTTCACAAACGGATAATACTTGGACTGACAATTGATTCTTCCAAAATAAAGTGGATGGGGTGTGTCGGTTGTACGGCTAACAGAAGGTAGGCGACAGACGGCTCCTCTGACGCTTATCAGAGTTCCACTTGCGCAGGTCACCCACCGGTGTTCTCTGTTCATCAATAGTTTTTATAAGCGAATAATTAAACACAATTTGCACGCATTCACATGTACTTACAGCAGATAAGCAAAAGGTGCATAGAACATCCGTATCAGGTGAAAAGTGGTTAATTGACGACGGCAATTATAGACTGCAGTCGCGTACGATGGTAAAAAGTGGACAAATGTCCGCTTTCCCAGCTTTACATTCCTTAACAACAGCTGCGTCTATAACTTTAAAATATGACAATGACGAGTGGCATAATATATTTATGACAAAAAAAAGGTTGCAACGATCTGCAAATCTGATGCAGGCACGAACTGCGCGAATCGACCACGGTGGTTTATAGGTGGTGAAAGCATTCCAAATGCGACGGCGGATCCGAAGCACTGATCGTTAAAGAATGAGTGACTAACAAGTGAGAAGGCATTCAACTAAACCGAAATCAGGCAGATCTGTATTTTGATCAACGATTCTCAAAAGATACCATTTCTAATCTGCAGATAATTTTAGCCTGTTTAAAAACAGATATGCAGCTTCTTTTAGCATAAGATTATATTGATACACATTGTGGATGTTCATACTGCGTCTTCGAGCCATCTTCCGACTTTCCGGCATCGCTCGAAGTCGCGAGCCGCCGCTTACCGTAACCACCATGAAAAGTCGCCGCCGTTTCGCCGCTTTTCGCCCATTTCGCTAGACTTTTCATAGTAATTTCGATGGTCATCGCATTGCATTCAAAAGGAGGCGCGGAAAGCGACTACGAGCGACGCCAGACGAAGTCGGAAGATGGCTGGAATCCGCAGTATAGGTATTAGAAATGTTTTGAAGCCAACAATGCGGCGACGACCTCCACTACTCAACTGCCACCAGTGCTTCTATTGCCAGACTTGTTAAGAATTTCGGTATGACTTTTAAACGAGTCTCACAGCGAAGTCTGATAGGTAATTTGAATTATTTGGCTCGAAAAGTAATGATTCAAAATTTCCGCGAATCGTGCTTTTTCTGAGAATTTTGATATCTACTCCGAACGGGTATGTTTGTGTGTGTGTATCCGGATGTCCGCGGTTTTTTCATTTTGACCGGAGACCACCGATGGGACCGGTTGGAAGTTCGAGACCGGCCGCTCCCATTATGGTCAAAATGATGTCATATGCCTAACCAGACAACCAGACAGTGTAATATAAAATTGTTGCCAATAAATTTTGGTTAAATTACAACATTGTGTTCAAACTAAATGCGACTATAACGGCCGTGGACAAGCCAGAAAACAGGCACTGCAAGTAAGCGGCAAACAGATCGAAACGAGCGATCGACCGCCTGCATGTCCGAACGACGGCCGATCGGGTCGAATTATGCAAATCGCCGTTTTGGCGCGAAGACGACGAGTAACAGATGATGGGGACAATGCGGGGGAGCGGGTCGTGCAATAACAACTCATAATCGGATTTATTTCAGGCATGCTTGGGGACTCACTGATTGCCATAACGACAAAAGACAACTTTGCTTTTCCAGCAAGTAAGTATTGTGTTTACGTGAATGATACACTTATAACTGACTCATTTTAGGAAATCGCGCTGGCGTCTGTTTTTGCTGTCGATCCACAGAAGACGTTTCCGGAGAAAAGGGCGAACTTTTAAGTTGCTGCAGAACCTCGTGTGACGTGTCCTTCCACGTACCGTGCTTTGATTCCTACGCTGTTGGAGGCTTCTTCCCAGACGCGATGCGTGACCATCGCAGTGAGGAACGATTCTGTTCCCTTCATTATTGTACACTGTGTTATGGACGCAATTTGCGCTCTCGTGCTTTTTATGGTAAACCCGAATCGCGTGTTTGCGTTTTGACTCGTATCATTCAGGCGAATTCGTATCGTGTTCGCAGTGTGAACTATCGTGGCACAAGAGTTGCATTCCGGCAGGAATAGGGATTGGCGGTGCGAACAAAATCATCTGCCCTCGACACCGCAAGTTCGGAAATGGTACTCATGCAACCCACTGTTCAGGGTGCAACTCTAAAGGTATGTTCTTCAAGAAAATGCCCGGTTTCTATGAACACTTTAGATAAAAGCGAGGGTCGCTTGATCAAGTGCTCACAGTGCATCCGATCAGTTCATCTGAAATGCGTACGCGCAAAATCGAAGGAGATTCAAATAACAACGGTGAACGGAAGAGAAGTTTTCACATGTATGTGGTGCTGTGATTTCGAATTTGTCACGGAAGGGATGAAGTGTATGGGGGTAGGTTCGCTTCTCAAAATGTCTCTTTTTCATTATTCTTGTAGTATTCCCAATGCACCGGCCTTCCATTTCCATACTACCCCTGCGAAGTGATTTCAATCCTGGAGTATCCTGTAAAGGATAAAAGATTAGGAAAACCAGGATACGTGGCGGTCCGATGGATGTCATATAAGGGAAAGCATTCCTTCAATGTGTTGCCTCACAACAAAGTAATCGCCATGGAACCCGACGATTATTTTTATCAAAAGGGTTACAAGTTTGCTGAGGATCTTTTGCAGATAGGTATGAAGAGTGCGTTAACGGTATATTGCATTTATACTTCAGAGTGGTCAAACGCTCAGGATATTCTGAAGGGGCCAAGCCCACCACTGAGTAAAGACCAAAAACCTTCCCGTGGCCAGAAAATCGAAGTTAAAATTGACAACGTAAGTTTCTATCAAAAGCACATAACTATGTTGCAGTTTTAGCGGTATGTCAAAAGAAATGAAAAAGGAAGGCTGATGAAAGCATACTTGTCTAAGAAGGAACTGCCCGAAGACTGCGGCTGTCCAGCTGATCTGCCCGATCGCTGCGGCCCAAGTTCTCACTGCATTAACCGCTCCATGCAATCCGAATGTCCAGTTGTAAGTGAACTGCATAGCTGACTATCTCACATTTGTTCTGATTGTTGCAGTCATGCAAGAAAATCGGACCATGTGGCAACCGCCAGATTCAAGACAACGGCCCCTGCAAGTCAGTCGAAATTTTTGAAACAGAGAAGTGCGGGAAAGGATTGAGGGCAACAGCAAATCTTCTTCCGGTACATCAGTATTTTGTGGCATTAATTCAAATCAGATTTTTAGAAAACTTTTATTGGCGAGTATTTTGGCGAAATAATTAACCTCGAAGAACTGAGAAGAAGGATTTTACGATCCCAAGGTTTCGCAAATCGCGAGGAAATGAACTTTGTTGCTAAAGTGAGCAGCGATTGTTATATTGATGCGACTTATATTGGCGGAACCACTCGCTACATCAATCACAGTTGTTATCCAAACTGCGACTTTCACGTTGTACAGGTTGTGTTCCTTTACTGTTTGCATACAACAGTTGATTAAGTCTGTTTAGGTTAACAACACCAGTCGGTTGGTGATATCTACCATAAGAACGGTTGCGGCAGGTAGAAGAAATTTGATTCATCTCTGATAACGTTGAAATTTCCTTTTAGGCGAGGAGTTGACGTTCGACTACAGCATGTGCAAGGCGACACCCAGTGGAATCCTTCCTCCGTGTTTTTGCGGAGCTACCATTTGTACCGGAGTCTTGGGAGCTCCAAAAAGGTCAGCGAAGAAACTGCTTTACTTGGATGACAAGGAGAATCGAGGTATGAATCATTGTTCGTTTCTGTTGATCAACTATTTTCTTCAAGCAGCAACCTCCACTCGTGGTCGCAGTTTATCGCAAGCACCGGCTAGCAACTACGCAGGGAAACGGAAGGTTAGGGCCAAGAGCACCGTTCCGCTAAAGCGGAAGTCAGAAAACAGCGGTTTTATGTCTGAAAACGAACGGATTCGAGGAAAATGTGAGTATAAAAAAGCACAGCGTTAGTATAGAATCTTTTCTTTCAGCCGTTGTTTTGCAAGAAAGCGAGTTGTCATTGCTTGAGTCCACCAGCAGAGTGCTCAGATCAGCCTTTAAGGAAATGCCGCATCGACTGGCTTCCCTCAAAGAGTCCGAATTCACGATCGGAACTTGAATCTGTTGTGTTGAACTGTTCAATTTTTGTCTTTTTCCCATTTTCCTACGTGTAAGGCCAGTACTTGCGTTCAATAAAGTTTGAGTGTTCAGACGTGGATTTATTTAATGTTAATAAAAGGCACGAAACAGAAGATAAAATTTTCAAATTCATTATATATCAAACTTTTAGAGATGGATAGTGATGATAGGAAAAGCTTGTGTATGTAGATACTCGTCTTGCTGAAAGATTATTGAGGCGGCCTGTGGGATTCTCTGATGAGGTTGTTGATGATTTCAACAGTCTTAGCGGAGTTCTTGCCCTGCACGACGGTGTCGTGGTCACCAGGGACGATGAAGACCTCGCAGTCATCCGACACCTGCTTCACACCGTAATCCTTTCCAACGTCTTCTTCGCGGGCGGCGCCCTGCTCGGCACGGATGAGGGCGACGCTTCCGTGGAACTTGCGCTTGGGCTTGTACCTGAAACAATGGAATTCACAACCTGATAAGGACACGGTATTCTTACTTGTCGGCCATGAGGAATTTGGCTCGCATGGCTTCACAAGCGAAGGCGACGGTGTCGGGGGACTTGAACAAGCCGGTGGTCATCACTTGCTCGACGACCTTGTTCACGCGAGCCTTGAATCCGACTTGCTGCATCAGCTCCATGCGGAATTTTTTGTACTCCACGTTCGAAAATCGAAGGGTCATGGCGCACATGATTTCGGATTCGAAGAGCGGGTTGTTCACGAGGGAGTCGCCGGTGACGCCGAAGGCCATTCGGTAGACGTTACGGTAGGTCTGCATGTACAGATGAGATCCATCAAGGAGAATCAGGCGCTCGACGGCGTCGGGACCGTGAGCTTCTTGCAGCATGGTGGCCATTTCGAAGCCAATGCAAGCACCATATGAGTATCCAACAAGGCGGTAGGGAGGCTGAGGCTGAACCTTTTTCATTTCCTGAAAAGAGTCGGATTGTCAAACTGCGTGGGAAAACCGGAAACTCACAGCAATGTAGCAGGCAGCAACTTTAGAGATATCGTCCTGAGGGACGTCCTTCGTCGACTGGAAGCAGTACGCGGGGAACTGGCACTTATTCATGACACGGTTCAGAGGAGTGGCGATACCCTCGATTGGGTGGACGAAAAAGGTGACGGGTCCTTCTTCAACCTTGTTGCACTTCACTAGGATATCCTGAGGGTCGAGGTCGTTGACGTCAACTCGCATCTTGAACAGCTGATTCATCTGCTTTTCGAGAGCCATCACGGTGTTGTTCTCGGCGTCGCGCTCGCCTTCCTTCTTCATGTCGAGCTCGTTCGACTGCAGGGAAGTGGATCCAGCTCCGCCAGACTCAGCGAGCTGCTGAAGCTTGTTCAGCGTCAACTAGAATGGGCAGAATGAATAGAACTAAAACTCACATTTAAATAAATTACCGTGCGGATATCTTTCATTGAGAGAACAATGTCGTAGTCGCGTTCCAAGGCTTGCTTGATTTCGACTCCCATCAAGGAGTCAAGACCGAGATCGGCCAAGTTGGCGTCGGGGTTGAGTTGCGACACGTCGTTGACACCGAGAATGTGAGCGATGGTCTGAAGGAGGTTTCCACCGGAGCTAGCCTTCTTGGTTCCGTGATCGGCCTTGACGTAGCTCGAGACGATCGGGTGGTCCCAAGAGAGGAAGAGATCGAAGGCAGCCAAGCAGCTCGGCATGCGCTGGGGAAGGGTTCCTCCGACGACGGTGTTGTTGTCGCCCATGTTCTCGAGAATGACTCCGACGTCTCCGATAGCACCCCACTGGATGGCGATTCCGGGATATCCGTCCTCTCGGCGGTGTTCTATCATACGTTCCATAGTCGAGTTCGACCATCCGTAGTTCGTCTGGCCAGCGTTTCCGCGTCCGGAGGTGATCGACGAGAAGACGACGAAGTGCTTGAGGTTCTCGTCGCAGTTCTTTCGAGTGGACTGATCCAAGTTGATGGTACCGTAGTACTTGGCTTCAGCAGCATCCTTGAAGTTCTGAACGTTCTGGTTCTCGAAGAGGCAATCGCGAAGAACCATGGCCAGATGAAAAACACCACCAACAGGTCCCATTTCGCGGCACGTGCGAAGAAGTTCATCAGCATCAGCCTGCTTCGAAATGTTGAGGGTCGATACCAGGACAGAGACACCAATTCTTCTCCAGAAGTGGACACAGCGCGCTTGGTAGCCGGTGCGAATTCCAGTTCGACTGGTCAGAACAATGCTGAAAAACTCATATTAGGTTAAAATAAATGTGTAGTCTCATATTACTTTCTAGCTCCGCGGTTGATGAGGAACTGGGTCAATTCAAGACCAAAACCTCCGAGACCTCCGGTGATCAGGTAGACGTGCTGGGGATGGCACAGAGTGCGGCGAACAGCGCGCACCTTCTTGACCGAAGGAGGGCAGATCTTCTCTGGCTCTTCTGTGCGGACCTGGATGAGGACCTTTCCTTTGTGGAGACCCTTAGACATGAAACGGAATCCTTCCTCGGCTTTGTCTCCGTCGAAGACGTGAGCGTTCAAAGGCTGAACAACTCCGTTCTTGATTCCCTCTTCGAAAAGACGCGAGATTTCAATCCAGTCGTACTTGTTTCCGATGGAGGCGTCCATCACGGCATCCAGGAGGATACCATGAAAGGTGACGTTTTTCAGGAATACAGCCATACCCAGCTTGGAGTTCTGCGAAAGATCGACTTTTCCAATCTCAAGGAAACGTCCATGCTCGGCCAGGCAGCGAACGGAGGCCTGAAATTATATATTGAGAGAAGCACGAAAACAGTCAATAAGTAAGTACCTGGAGCATTTCGTTGGCCAGAGAGTTCAGAACGCAATCAACACCACGTCCCTTGGTCTGATGGCGGATGTGAACTTCGAAGTCGACATCGCGGGAGTTGGCGAAGTTGTGCTCCTTGAGCTGCGGGAAACGGTTCTTCAGGAAAAAGCGCTTCTCTTCCGTTCCGACGGTCGTGTAAACCTGGCATCCGAGGTTCAGCGCGATGGCGATAGCGGCCTGACCAACAGCTCCGGAGCCACCGTGGATGAGGACGGATTCACCGCGACGCAGTTTTCCACGCATGATCAAGGCGTAGTAAGCGGTCGTGTAGGCAACGGGAACGGTGGCTGCCTGTTCAAGAGTCCAGTGCTCGGGGACGGCCCAGGCGTACTCGCGATCAACGACGACGGTGGTAGCCAGAGCCTGAGCGGGAAGGATACCCATGATCCTAGATCCGTCTTGGAGACGTCCGGAGAACTCCATACCAAGGAGACATTCGCGATCGGCAAACTGAAAATAATACTTTGCGTTTGCGAAGTCTTTGAAGGAAATACCTGTCCAGGAATGGCATCAGGCGGAAGACGCCCGGAAGCTAGCATGATGTCACGGAAGTTGATGGCGGAGTAGTAGACCGAGCAGAGCTCCTGTGAAGCCTTGCGGTTAGCGACGTCGTTGAAGTACTGGTTGGGGGACTCGATCCAAGTCAAGCTGCTCATATCGTTGCGTACCAAGGTGTTGATGAACGCGTGCTCGGTTTCCTTGTAGCTGTGGATTTCTTCATCACGGACGACCATGTGGCGGATTGATCCCCAAACGCCATCCTTGAAGTCGTTAGCATGCAGGTCAAGCTCGATCATCTTTTGGACTTCGGGGTTGTCCAAAGTGAGCACAGCAGGACCCTCACGGGCTTCCTTCTTAACACTCATGTCGATGATGGTGCGGAAACGGTTCGACTTCAGGTTCTCTTCACTGGAATAAAGACGTATTGCCAAATGTTGGTGTAAGAATGCACTTACACAAAGCAGAGCGACATTCCGACGACACCGTTGTTGCGAACCTTCGAATTATGCAGCCAAATGGTCTTGCTGTCAGGCTCGTTGAGGCGCTCTTCGATGACGTTTTGGAGAGGCTCGATCCAAGTGAAGTCCTTAACATCATCCACGTCAATGAAGACCGGTTCGCGAGGAGCCTCAGGGATCTTGCGGATGATATAGTTCGTGGTGAAGATGCTCGGATCACGCTAAATGTCACGTAAAGTCAAAAAAATTGCAGAAACAAATTACCTGGAAGTTGCAGACACGGAAACCGTTGGCAGCGAAGAACTCCAAGAGCTGTTCGTGGGTGAAGTACATTCCGTATTTGCGGCCAGCGCGCTCTTCGATCTTGTTTCCCAGAAGTCCATCGATGGCGATGGCCAATTCGTAGTCCTGGGTCACTTCACAGACGATCATAAATCCGTCTTCGCGAAGGAGCTGCTTGCAGCGCTCAAGGTACTCGACAGGGTCTGCCTTTTTGTAAAGCAGCTTATCAAGCAGCAAGTAGTCGAAGTTCTTGGCATCGTTAGGCACGTTGAACTGAGCTCCATCAAACGGAATCTTGAACTTGCGGACTCCCATCTGCTCGAGAGTGTTTTCATCGAGATGATCGACATTGGGACCGGCGCAGTTCCACTCAACTTCCAGAAGAGGGTGCGAGTTGATGGCGTCCACGCAGTACTTGAGCTGCTCGGTCGAAGTAAGTTCAACACCACAGAACTTGTTGTTGTGGCCAGCGGAGTTCTCAATGCAAATATCCTGAAACACACATTGAGCGATGATAAAGGAAGAGGGTGGCAAATACCTGAACAGTCTTGAGGATTCGCTCGGTGCTCAGGGCGCACGACCAGAACTTGTCGTTATCGAAAGTCTGCATGACGGCGTTCATCTTGCTGGTGATGATCTCTTCGACCTCCTCGGTCGTCTTGCTGGCAAAGTCGTTGGCAAAGAGCTCGTCAAGGGAGTGGACGATGGCGGCCTTCGAGTCGTGGAGACTGCGGTTGTACTCTTCTTCGCTCACTTCCGTTTTGATCGCGTTCAGCTTCTTCAGCACGCTAACAAGGAAAGCGCCATTGGTCAGCTTCGAAAGGTGTCCTTGTTTCTCCCACTTCTCGAGTCCCTTAGCAATGGTTGTACGCAGGACGCTTCGGTAATTGTGGAGGTCTTCGCGGACGCGGGGGAACTCAGCGAGAGCACTGAAAAAGCCAAACGTTATGACGCATATAGGGTTTATAAAACAAACTTGTCCTCGAAGTGAGCCACGAAATGAAGCTTCTCGTAGAAGATCTGGCCGGCGGCTTGCATGCGGCGCGAGACGGTGTGGGCGTTCAAGTCGCAGCACTCGACGCCTCCGGCAATGCATCCGTTGGTCGCGATATCGTTGCGGAGCTCGACCACTTGGATTCCGTCTGAAATTCGAAATGAGTTTTGCGACTAGTAAAATTTGTCCTCACCGCGTTCCTGCACATGCTCGAGGTGCTTGACGGGGTCGATGCGAAGGTAGCGGACGCGAGTCGGGAGACGGAGGGTGTCGGCGCGTTCGGCCAGAAGAGCCGTTTGCAAAAGGGCGTCCAGGAAAGTGACCCAGTTTCCGTTGAAGTAGAGGGTTCCCTCTTCTCCACTGTTGCAGGTCTCGTAGATTCCACGGAAAGCTGGTCCGTACTCGTAACCGCGCAGCAAGAACTCCTTGTAGGTGTCTTCGGTATCCAGACGGATGCGCTCGGCGATGGCGGACGTTCTGATGCCCTTGAAGTCCTTGTAGTAGAACTCCTGCTTCTCTTCAGGGATGTAAATCTTTCCGCTGGCAGCGATCTGCTCGTTATCGAGGATTTCGAATCGGCCAGTTCCAGGAGCGATAACAACGTCGAGCCGGACTAAGAGATTGTTTTTAGAGGTGGAAAGCAAGGTTGGATCTTACTTGGCTTGGTGAGGATGGTAGCGTTGTAGACGTTGATGTCTTCGAGCACGACCGGTGTCTTCTGAAAGTCGAGGCTTTTCAGCTTGCAGAGAGTCTTCCAGGCAAGAACCATATGGCCGGTGAAGGGGAAGAGCACACGGCCGTCGATGACGTGGTCAAGCAGGTACGCTTCCTTTGAGTCGGTCGCGAAGGGGTCAATGTTGTATGACGCGGTAGCAGCAACACCACCACCTCCTACGGCCATTTGGCGGCCGTCGATGATAGGCCAGTCAACGGAGTGATCCCATTTCCACATGGGTCCGATCATGGGGGTGCTCGAGGGAGCAGGCATGTTGACGCTGGGGAAGAGTTTTGCGATGCGAATGTTTACTCCGGCCTGGTAGATCTTTCCGAGCGCCTGGAGAAAAGATTCGAGATGGTCCTCAGTTCTGTTGGTCATCATGCCGACGTTCGTGCAAGTCTTCTGCAAGCTGCGGCGGAGGATCGCCTGCATGATGCAATGAGGAGCGATTTCGATGGTGACAGCATTGGGTGGAATCTTCTGAACAGCTTCGTGGAACAGTACAGGGCTGATGGCGTTGTTAGTGTGGTACTCAGCCGAGCAGGTCATGGCCAAGTCGCTCTCCCACTCCTCTTCGGGAATGGAGGTCGAGATCCACTTGGAGGATCGAAGCTTGGGCTCAGGCACCGCAGTGCTCATGGCAGCAAGCATCGGCTCACGAAACTGCTGCATGGCGGGCGAGTGGAAGGGAATTCCAGAAGAGTCCACAAACTTCGCGAAGATTTCCTCTTTCTTAAGTTCATCGCAGAACTCTTTGACCTAAAAAAGGAGATACTCTTATGAGTCCTTGCCTTGGTGGCGTCTCCGGAAACGGTCACGGAGTCTTGGCCGTTGTGGCAGGCGGGAACGACTCCTTCCGGGCATCGGCGAGTGGCTTCCTCCCAGGTGAGACCGACAGCCATGCCTCCATCCATGGGAATTTTGCTGGTCATTATAGTGTGTCCACGGTGGTAGGCGAGGCGCATGGTCTGCTCGCGGGTGAGACCGCCGTCGGCATAACCGCATCCCATTTCTCCGGTGGAGTGTCCGATGATTCCGTCAGCTTCCACTCCCATGTCGTAGAGCAGGTCGGTGAGGGCAATCTGGAAAGATCTTTGTAAGAATCAAACCAAAGACAGTGGATGATCATACCTGGATGGCAGTAATTGCGAGCATGCAGTTGAGGGTGTTGTTCTGGTACTGAGCGGGGTCGGGGTTACAGAGCATCTTGTAGACGTCGAGGCCGAACTCCTCTAAAGTCTTCGAAGAAGCGCGGAGCGACTCGTCGAAAGCAGGAATGACCATAAGTTCGCGACCCATGCCAGGCCACTGGCTGCCCATTCCGGAGTAGACAAACCAGATGGGACGCTGCTCAGTGATAGGAATCTTCTGAACGTTGATGATGGGCGCTTTGTCGGCCTTGCCTTCGATCATGAAACCACGGAAGGGAGCGTCTTTCGGGAGAATGTTCGACTGAAAGTTTGCATTGATCATTTGAAATATCGAGCTTATTAATTGCCTGGACGGAAAAGAGATGGTGCAGGTGAGCATCCTCTGGGAACTCTTGGATCTTCTCGAATATGTGCTTGACTCCCTCATCTGTACGTCCAGCGTAGGTGTGAATTCGGCGGAAGGTGAGAGGACGTTCAATATTTTCGGATTTGTTGACATGAGTGCGCAGGATGACGTGAGTGTTGCTGCCTCCAAATCCGAACGAGTTCACTCCAATGACGGATCCCTCAGGAAGATTAGTGGGCTCGGTGACAACCTTCAGGCGACCATCGCTCAATCCAGGGATGTGCTGGTTGGGACTGTTGTAGTGCAGGTTCGCAGGCAGCTTTCCTTGGTTGATGGCGACGAGAACCTTCGCGATCGAGCAGAGACCCGAAGCGGGTTCAGCGTGTCCCATGTTGGACTTGACTGAGCCGATGAGAAGAGGGACAGTTCTGGAATGCTGACAGTGAGTCACATTAAAAAAAGAGCTTGCATACCTGTTTTGGCAGAAGACCTGAGTAATGGCATTGGCTTCCTGAGGGTCTCCAACCTTGGTTCCAGTTCCGTGAGTTTCGACGTAAGTGACGGTGTTGGGGTCGACGCCGGCCTCACCGTAGATCTCCTGGAGGAGACACGCCTGGCGCTCTCCAGAGGGGAAGGTGATTCCGTGCTCCTTATATCCATCAGTGTTGCTCTTCGCGTGCAAAACCGTCGCGTAAATGCGGTTGGCGGCAGATTTGCGTTGTAAAAGAATTGCGGCAACACCTTCCGTGCGACAGTATCCGTCTCCCGACTCGTCGAACGAGCGGCAGCTGCCCCGGTCGCTAAGCATTCCGAGGCGAAGGAATTGGAGGGACACTGTCGGAGTTAGAGTCAGATGAGCTCCTGCGACAATGGCAGAGTCACATTGTCCCTGGCGGATCGCGTCGATGGCGAGCTGCATCGCGCAAAGCGACGAGGAGCAAGCGGTGTCCACGGAGAACGACGGTCCTTGAAGGTCGAACGCGAAGCTGATGCGGTTAGAGAACATGGATCGGACGCATCCAGTCAGGGTGTATCCAGTTACGGTGTCCGGATCCTGAGTCAAGGCGCTTCCAGTTTCGGACGCAGAGCATCCGACGAAAACTCCTGTGCGGGTACCTCTCAGATCCTGTGGGTTGATTCCTGAAACTCCGATGTTCATTGTCGATTCCAGAGTCTACTTTTGCGCTGACTAGGTTTTTGAACGCATTCATTGCTCGCAGGCTTCCACGTTTCCAGCATCGTGTTTACTCACAGGTTGAGTCTTTTCTTTTTAATGCATGGAGGTCAAGGTTAGATACGTGGCACTGTACGGTACCCGAACACAATGTCGGACTGCCCATGCACTCTGTGTATCCGATCTCTGAGATGTAATTTTCACTTTTCAGGTCTGGCCGCTCTTAAAAAACACTGGAGAAATCTTGCTGCGCGTGAAGTTTTTGTGGAAAGGACATCAAACGGAGCGCAGTGGCACATTAATTTAAGCCGCGTGAGGCGTTAAAGGTCAACGGAGAACACACTTACCGGCGTCAATAATCGCCTCCCACGTAACTTCGAGGAGCAAGCGGACCTGAGGATCCATAAAGTTCGCTTGCTTCGGGGTAACTCCAAAGAATTGAGCATCAAACTTCTTGATATCGGGAAGCTTGCCGTGTCTTTTTGGCAAGTCGTAGAGTCCTAAAAGGAAAACGTCAGACGAGATCTCATTTCCTCTGCTTCTTACCAGGAGGCCATCGAGAATCGTCCTCGGTGATGAGGTCTTCACCGTTCATCAAGTTCGATCCAAACTCGGCGACGTTGTTCGATCTCGGGAAGCGGCCGGACACTCCAGTGATGCAGATATCCTCCTGGTTGGCCCAGAACGGCTGCGGGTTGTCGCCGTTGATACTTCCCATACTTGCGCTTCTGTTGGACTAAAATGCAAAAATCAGAAGGACTCATACCCGCGCAACGAAAATGCACGCTTAAGCACAAAAGGACTGAACAAAAGAAGCAATGTAGTTTCGGTTATTAAGCGGAAAAGACAACGGCAGCACAGGCGAACTGTTAAAGACTACGGTAAGCGCTGAATAAAGTATCAAATGAAGGGAAATCTCACTTGGCTTTCCACAAAGTCCCAGGCACCGCTGCTCGAGGAAGTTGGCGAGCCAGTCTTCTCCGACGGTATGTCTGGTGTCCCGTTTTTGTCCATAACCAAACTTTATAGCTGAGTCAAGCTTGTCTCAACTTTTGCTAAAGCGTTGATTGGCCGCTTTCGACTGCTCAGTGTTTATTGGCTTTTCTTGTCTGAAGCTCCGCCCAAGGATAGCTGACTGAGCGCGACAAACGTAGAAGAATCTGAAATCGCCTCTAAATAGAACGCGAACATCGACTTTCCAAATAAGGATAGCAAATTAGAACGATCACGATATCATCGAAGGTTGACCGCCTCGCCCGTACTTTTTACTGCGAAACAGAAAGTCGCAACAAGCGCCGAGACAGTTAAGTGTTTAAACTAATGACGGGCGCGACCGGGTAAGTGTGAGGCGGGCACCGCCAATTAAGGTCGGCTTATGGGAGTTCACCGGCGTCCTAGCAGTCCACGCACCAAAGAAGACGCTCCTGAATTAGTTTGCGGTATCACAGAAAATCAATTATTTAGTAAGATTTATGTATTCGCCCAATGTCTCTCATCTCCTTTTTGGAGGTTGCAAAGGTCACCTAAAGGAACGGTGCAGTTTAATCTTTTGGGCTTGAAGGAATGCGCCAGGGGATACTTCAAAGCCAAAACAGAGCGCTTTCGGATCATGCTATCGTACACAGACGCATTCCGATCTAAGACTGCGCCTGGCTTCTACAACATTACAGCATCGAGAGTCAAAACTTTCAAATCTGGATTGGCAGCAATGATTACAGTTGACAGCTTCGGCGGACCCGAGCCATTATCTGATCGCTCATATCACGCGCAGGAGACAATGCAAAACATTTGTAAACTGAAACTGGAGGGAAGCCAGTCAAACGACCCTGGACGAGGTGGCAAAAACATTGCAAGGGTGAGGAGGAAGTCTTCGCTGCCAAACATGATGTGGGCTTGGAAGGAAGGAATGAATGAATCGCGCACCCTGTGGAAAACTCTGTAATCGCACCCTTAGCGTTTGCGCCATCGGACTTGCAAGGGAGAGGAGGAATAGGAGTCTACTCGTTCTCTATGCGAGTCACAGTGTCGGAATCAGCGGTATGAGTCATACTACCAGTTGACCATTCAACGAACAGCTGAATGGTGCTAGCGAATCCGACCGAAGCCACTAACTAGGTGAGCGGTCATTTCGAAGAAGTAATAACCAATCTTAGTGAGTACTAGCTGAAGCATAAGAGGCAGGTATAAGTTAAGTTAAAGAGGAGGAGCAAGCGAGCGGATCAGATTTATCTGGGGGTCCCATCAGGATATGTCAAGGACTTAAATGGCCGACAGATAACCAGCATCGGTGGCGGCAGAGCAATGGATAGACAAGAGCGCAAGCGTGTTCCCTAATGCGGCCGCGGGTTCAAGGACGTCAGCCTCTATTGGACCTCCTCTGCGCTCTCAGGGACGTTTTATACTTCACACTACCTGCGTATTCCTCCGCGCACTCAAAAGTTCTCCAACTCACGCGCACGCATGCGCCGCGTGCAGGAGAAGACATGAAACAGAGAGAGGCAAGAACCGACATAACGACCCTCAAGAACGGTTGGCTGTTTTACCGCCGGTCGAGGGCTTCTCGCCAAGCTCTACTAACTCCTGCAGAACGGCGAATATTGCAATTGCGGACAATTCCCAAGACGAAAAACAAACAATCCTTCGCCGAAAGGCCAAGTTGGACAATAGGACTTATGCAAATTAAAAATAGCCTCAGCCCGAGCACACAAGTGTCTACAGGCACCGATTACCGAGAATACCAAACTACTCGGCTGCGTGGCAGGCAATCGCAAGCTGCTATAGAACCCTCCTGGCGTAGTTTTGACCATGCAGAGTTGACGAAACCAGCAGTCCAAAGACAACACCTCATTAACAAGGTAACCTTCGCAGCACATCACCCAGTAAATCAACGACCCCTCAAGAAGTCTCCGCCCTGCAATCGCGCCCCGAGGAACCGGAGCACTCGTACGCGTCTACTAAAGTGCAGATGCTTATCTCATCTTTAACATCTTAGAAACAATTTAAGTAGCCAGGATACGTAATGAGCAAAGAGAAGTAAACGCAGCTCATACATCATTTATCGAAATTCTCCGAAGTCAATCTTTTGTAAAGAATGTTGGAAGATGAGAGCGCTGATAACGCCTTCTCAGTTTCCAAATTTGATTTCTTGCTTGTCTAGAATAGGCGAGGTTTCAACGGTAACGACAGACTGCGAGCGATTTGTGTGCGGGCTAGGCATAGGCCTTACTTCTCGCGCTAACAGGTCAAGGTTGAAGTGCAAAGTCTCGAAACGTCGTTCTCGCAAATATTTGGTCAGAATTGCCAAATCACGATTTATAAATCAGATAAGGTCGAGGTGATCACGCATCTTTGTCATTTTATGGCTCCAACTCGAAATTGTTGTTGGGAGTGCTGCTATTTGTAGTCCTTCGAATTGTTTGTTTCCGAATTGCTCTATTAGGCAACAGTGAATAAAGGAGCGCGCCTCCTCAGCAGAAAGTCCACCGTGTTGACAGTACGCAGATGCGCGTAACCGGTTGTGAACCGGCGGAATCGGCCGACTGGCGTGGCGTCATCGTGCCACCGTTTCGATGCTCGAGATCTCCTCCACGAGATAAGCGCCAACTTATGCTCGAGTACAAAACTTGTTCCAAAACATTTTTATGGAGCGGTTTAATTGCCACAGAGAGGTGCTCTGATCCCGAGAAGAATTTGCTTTGGGAGCGTGGAATTTTAAGAAACGGTTTCGAGAAAACCGCAACTCGCAGTCGCCACAGGAATGGTCCGAGTGAGACATCATGCATAAAAGCGCACCGGTCTCATTTTTCCTTCGGGCGCCAGCCGCTCTTTTTCGTCATTAAACGAAGCTGCTCTCGCTACAGTCTCAACTGTCTAATCTGCACCTATCGCAATTCTCACACGAGTTTAAGTGTAAATTTTTCGCAAGACGAACAAAGGCCGGAACTACGTCACATCGCATGACCTTAAACTTCAGTTTTTTTTTATCGAACCGTCGTTTCCGAACTACAACTCTTATTTAGTTTCCTTCGGCGGCGCTACGAGCATAGCTACTGACCTTTCTGTCGTTACGGTCACCTACATAATTACATCACGCGGCTAGTAAATGCATGTTCTAAGGAGCGAATCTCCTTTCTTTTCTTGTCAGGGTCATCTCGAGAGGGGAATGAAACATTACGAGACAGGGTCGAGGTGAGGGCAAGAAATTAGGTAAACTTTTTTACAATCATTTCTTCGCTTGTCAAGGTTCTTTGAGAGTTTAAGTGATCAATTGACTTTCGATTTCCCTCCGTTGGCGCAATCGCTCGCCTGTTTGTGAACAACGAGCTTTGAGTTTCGACAGGAAAGCGTGGGCTCCGAGCGAGTTTGTGTTTTGCGTCACCGACCATTTGCGAAACAGTATCCCGAATCACGGAAGATAGGTCAGAGATGGTACGATAACAGCCGATACTTGTGGCACTGGTAACGCGGCGCGTCATCGGTCTCCTCCTTTCATAAGATCATTCTCGCAACATGGTCTAGTCGAAAGAAGAGATGCGCTGATCGTAATCTTGAAGATGAATCTCCGAGATGATAACTCGCGAAAAGGGAGACAAAAAGAGCGATGCACTTTTTAGACGGTTCGAAAGCGGTTACAACAGCTTGGCCGACCTTTTTGCGACCTTGCCGTAAGAGTCTCGGCTATCCACAAAATCGGTTCGACCGAAAAACATCCACGGAAGCGGACGGTTCGAAACAAAAGGTAGCCTGTGGACAGTTGAACGAGCGCTCGGGTACTGTATGCACAGAACAAAGCAAAGGACGATCCAAGAAGAATGGAAGAAAGCGAATGGCGAAGATGATTATGATGATGCAACGGATGCCTCCAGGAAAAACGGGAACTGACATTTGTGGTTCAGTTTGGTGGTACGAACACTAACAGCAAAACTGGTATGTCTACCACAATCAGACGCGTTTCGATTCAATTACCGAAATATATGTGAAGCTAAGAGATGCTTATTGTGACGAAGACGCCACTGTGAAATTGCGGTGCTTTCGGAGGCGAAGAATCCACGTGACAATTAATTTTCGCCCAAGGAATGGGACCGACTGACTTCCTGAGTGGGTGGGTGGGTGAGCGGGACAGGGAATGGGGAAGCAGAAGTCTGCCGACTTCTCACGGAACCGCACTCTGAAATCGCCTTCAAGACAACTTGAGCGTTCGCGAAAACAACGCCGCCACGCGATATAACCTAAATGCACATCGGAACCGCATATGTATCACTGCCAATAAAATGAAATGCCGTCATGCAACATAACTTTTAGTGAACACCTTCTGCAGTCGCTCAGTGTCGCATACATGTCCACATTCCCTATTTATTCATTTCCCTCCATTCGCTTGTCGCTGCTTCCATTTCGAACTGGTTGTTGCGAGTTAGTTGCCAGTCAAACAGTTTTTATCCGACTGTTTCAAAAACCGAGGACAATTTTGATTAATTTGCTAGGGTTGTAACAAATAAACGAAAGCCAAAGATTCCGATAATGTCAACCGTTGGCTGCAAGAGTGTAATGTCAACCGGGTATGGCTAAGTTACAAAAACTCTCTGTATTCGGAAGGCTCTTTTTGTTTCACTTGCAACCAGTTTCCATCGGAAGTTAAAGCGCGAAGCACAAACTGCCCAGTGTGACTGGGGCTACTTCTCCCCCATTCTCGACAGCAATTCTGGAAAGCACCTAATGGGGTGCACTTCCACTTGTGCATCTCGGAAGCGCCTTGCCAGTTACTCTCTGTGGCCAAAGTTCAGCAAAGAAGAAAGAAACGACTGTGCGGTCTCTCAGAAACCTGACCGAAAAGACGACCAAATCGAAAGTCCAACCCTGCAAATTAATCATTCATAGTCAGGGGCCATAAACACAGAATGAAAGATACTTGCTTACGTACTTCGGCTTAAACGAGTTGCATTCTGCGCGAGCCATCCTTTAGAATATGACCTTTAGAATATTTCTGCCGTGACACCTGCGCTGCAGTCTCACCGTTCTGAAACGGCTAATGTGTTTCTAAGCATGTTATGTGAAGGTGCTGAAAACCTTTATAACACATATCAGAGATCACTTACCAGGACCGAGGAGAAGACACACCGTGCGCGATCTCGGATATGCGTACATGGTTCCTTCACTGTACCCAAGAGTGTCCCTTTCTTCGCTTTTATATCCTCAGATTCCTCTTGAGCAACGATTTCCTCACTTCCGAAATGTATTGGTCGATGACCCCAACGGTCTCCCTCCTCGCTTAGTTTCAGTGAACAGATACATCAATCCGTGAAAAAGGTGCGAGATTGTCAGCATATAAACTCATTGCTACAAACACGTTGAGCATGTACACAGTGAAACGCGAAAAATCACAGATGTTTTTGGACTAATTTTAAGGTGAATTTAGTTGTTTTAACATTGCGATTTAATCCCAAAGAGTTTATCCCAAATCCCAATTAAGCACATGGTTGCACTCATTTTAAACTCCCAGAACTGGTAATGCAACTTACGCGAGGGACCGGTATGTTATTTTATTCTATAAATTCATAAATTTTTTAACACATATTGTTTGATAAGCGGAAATGACGATATTAGTGACAGAAATAATCTGGAACGCGTTAATGGCGAACTTGAGGCCGTCCCGCGTTTTTCCGCCTTACGATCATGAAACCAGCACCCGTTGTTGACGAAAAAATAAATTATTCTAGGAAGTACATGTTAATCTAGGAAGACTGACTGGATTGCCGCAAAAATTCTTCCATCTAAAAAGCGTTCGAACTAATAATGTGATAGAATTACAGTTTAACTGTACCTGTTCTTTCAGCAACTGCTTCATGTCGCATAGATCAAGTTCCAGTTCTTCAGTTTTTTCGAGACGTTCGCCATGCGCTTCCAGTAAATTTTCGTAATTAACATTAAGTTTTTCATAGCGCTGCTCCGATTCTTTCAGAGCTTCCTGGAAATGGTGCGTCGTTTCCAGTTCGGCTTCCAGTTGTCCCACATGAATCAGCGTTTGCTCATGGAGCACAGTTAGGTGTCGGAGCTCATCCTGCAGCACATACTTCGATTAACACGGTGAACCAACAACGATAAGTAATACCAAAGCTGCCGATGAAGAGCAAGGCGCCGGGAGGTTGATGTCGGAAAGCAGCATCGAAGTGTCAGACTTGTCAGACTCTCTAACTATTCTTCCACGTTCCAGTGGGTTGGGAGTAGGCGTCCGAGAAGCCTCCTGGGTAGCAAATTTCAGTTCAAGCTCACCGATCTTCGAGTTTAATGTCTCATTTTCGGCACGCTGAAATCAGTGTATCCAATACGCGAAAATGTGAAATTCGTGATTACCAGTGCGCTCAAAGTTTGAGTCTGTGAGGCGTAATCATTCATGAGGTATCGGTACTGGCCCTCCAAGTCTTCTCTAGAATCGAAGTCTCTTCGCTTTGCTTCAAGCTCCATACGAGTGTTGTGAACTTCCGTCATAAGGCTGAAAATAAAAGCCACTAAAATGTACCCGGCTATTAAATACCTTTCGCAGGACTTTTCCTTCTGTCTCAACTCGTTCCTCGCTCGCTCATAGTCCTTTTCTACGGTAATCTTTTCAGCGGACAACTGTAAACATTTGAAGGCTAAAAGGCAACTACGACTTCTCCTACCTCGCTAAGTTTGGCCAGGGTGCTTTCGTACTTCCGTTTAAGAGAGTCACCGCCAGCTTGTTGCTCCTTCAAAAGCAGTCCATAACTTTCCACCTCGGCGGCGTGGGCTCTCTTCAGTTCCCACATCTCCTTTTCCAAATGAGATATGTTCTCGAGCAAAGGCGCGTTGGCTGAAACAACCTTCAAGTCAGGCCAGAAAAGACAATGTACCTTGCTGAATCTGAGTAGCCAGTTCGCTTTTGGAAATCAGCAGTTGTTCCAGGCGCTGCAAAACAAAAAAAGTTCAATTAGGCAATTTGAGGTTCACGTCAGCCCACCTTTTCCAGTTCTTGGATAGTTCTCTGAAGGACAATGTTCTTAATCTTCTGTTCATCCAGTTCATCCTGAACGCATCGCAATTTTTCGCTGTCGATGCAGTCTCGGGCTTTCCTGCTCATCAACTTTGCATTGAGCATGTCTACGCTACGCGACAGATTCTTAACTTAGCGAGTGGTTTTTTGAACTGTCAAAACTTTTCACGAACCTGATTAAGCACGGTCTGCTCTCGCAACTGACTTTCTAGATTGCCCGCTTCTTCCAGCAGCTGCTCAACCTTTGCTTCTCGGTCTCGGACGTGTTGCTGGACAAGGACACTAGACGCCTGCGTCAGATTTGATTCTTGTAAAGTTTTTTGCTGTTCCATCTCGGCTCGCTTCAGCTTTTCTAAATTGAAAAAATAAACAGAAAAGGCAAGCATAACGCACCTCTCAGCTCCTCATTTTTAGCAGTGAGCTCTGAAACCTGTGCATGGGCAGCCTGAAGCTCTTCCATAGCACTGTCGCGCGCTGATGTCACTAATTCCAGCTGGTTTGCCTGCTGTTTCAAACGACGAATTTCCTTCGATTGCTTCCCGCTGTGTTCAGCCAATCGTTGCCCTAGAACCAATATTGTTTAAATTCCCGCAAAGTTTCAACACACCTTCTTCCATAAGTTCATTCAGCGCTTTCTCTTTTTCCGCAAGTTGCTTCTGCAACTTGGCTTCGCTGGTTTTCAGGCTTAAATTCCAATTTGCATTAATCAAGTACACATAATGGACGACATCGATAAATACCTAGAAGTAAGATGTTTGTTTCTGGAGCCAAGAGAAGAGCTTTGAGATCTAAGAGCTTCGTTCTGTTTTGTGAGTTCTTCGAGACGCCGTCCGCGATGGTCAAACCGGGCCTTGAGGACTGCCAGTTGGTCCACCAAATTACGATCGGAATGCGCGACCAGCGCGTTTTCTAGAGCGTTCTGAAATTAAAGCAAAACCATGAAAGCAGATAAACGGAAAACGCACATCCATCGACGCATCCATGTTCTGCTTCTGTTTCACGTGACAGCTGCTCGCCATGGACCTTGAAATACAAAAAATCAAATAAAATTCAAATGCAGCCATATTGTACCATTCGTCGTGATGCCTTAGCACTTCGATATCACTAGATACTATTGTAGTAGCATCATCGTGGTTCTTCGCCGATAGTGGAAGCATAATTGGGCTGGCCTCGCGTTCTTCGTCCTAGAAGACAAGATTATTAAAATCAGTTAAAGTTCAGTTACCAAATGAGCTATGTTTACGAGGGAAAGATCTAGCACAGGCGAACCACGGCTCCGTTCGGCTTCCTCTTCATCGGGAGAGTTTGAAGTTGGTGAGTGATGCAGGAGATTGGACTGGCTGTGACCATCTCGAATCGGATTCGGCTCGGAATCAACGATTTCCTAAACTAGTGCAAATAATATAAGCTCAGAATTATACAGTTTAAATTCGACAAAAAGTTTTTTTTGTCAAAGGCTGGAAAATGCAACGGGGTCAGTTTCGGAACACGATGAATCGAATCAAAGTAAGCATCAAAATTCGCTCAAAAATTGCTTACATCGTCCTCCCTTGTTTCCCATCCAGAGCTCCACTCAGTTTTGGTTTCATTGGGGAAGGTGAGATCATTCAAAGGGAATCCCGCGGATTCTTCCTAAAAATAAAATGTATGTGTTACCTTGAAACGTATTTTTTTACCTTTTCAGTCGTGTCCAAATTGACAGCGTCATGGAATGGAACTGACGACGTGTAGTACGGTTCCTCCGTGACAGTCTGCTCACTTTCGGTCCCTTTGCTATCTCCCAGCACCGAAGCTTCGCGTTCGCCGTTGTCCGAGGTATCCTGCTCCTGGTCTTCGTCCTCCCCTTCTGCCTCTTCTTCTTGGATGTCCAACACCGAGTCGATCCTCTTCTGGGCAGATTTCAACGCATTCTTCGCGAAATTGTTCGCCCAAGAAAACGACATTTCCTGAAATATAACGCGTCACAGTAAATGCCTGGAGGATTAAAAAACAGAGCAGAAAATAAAGGAAAATTAGCGGAGAAAGCAAAAACAACGGCGGTTCGCACCGAAACGTGCCGGATTCGGCGATCCTCGACACGTCGTCGTCCCTCGTCCGCGTGTCTCCGCCAACTGTCGACGTGGGTGGTCGCTCGAATGCTGCGTGGCAAATGCAACGACGATGGCGACACGAACGATGCAGGCAGACTTCCTTCGACGGAACTTCTATCCGTGTTTGTCATTTGCAATTAAAACGACAACAGTGGCGGGATCGCGACCAGCAGACTCTTTGACACCCGGATGATCGGAGTGGGTTGGATGCCGGAGGTGAGTCCCCTTCGCACAAAGACGCACAAATGGCCAAGAGAATTAATTCATGCCAGGAAATTCATGTCAGGAAAAGTACACACTTGGAGTACTTCTAGCTCACCAGCAAGTTCTCGAATAATGATTTTCAGGCTTATCTTGGGCAAACGAATGTCACAGATGGAAAAAAGATGCGACTTCTCAAAGCTCAATGAAAATGTCGAATCACACCTGAAAAACGCACAGATTCCTTTTTCGATGTCACTAGATCACAAGCGAATCCTAGGATCCCGATGTGGCAGGATTGTATATGGTGGTCTACACATATACGCCATTAGAATGCGTGCCAAAATTCTTCACAACCCCACATAATTCCATTAAAACGTTTATTTCTTGTCCGTGCTCTCAGAACCAGAGTGCCTTCGTTCGAAGTGTTGCGCGGGAAAGTCGTGTTCCTTGGCTTCATCAAGCGTTTTCAAAATCTGAAGGCGCTTCTTGTGGCTTTGTAGAAGCACAATGAAATCAGCGATCATATTGTCTTCCTGAAAGAACAATTGGTAACGTGAACGGCGAGCAGATTCCACCTCTTCACTTTCGCTCCGCAATTTACCGCTACTTCGGGGTGCTTCTGAGTGGGTCGAGGCTTCATCATTCACCGCGACGTTCAGTTTCTCGACATTTTTCCCAATCTGGTCACATTGTCTTCTGAAGTTACCGTGTTCATCCTTCAACTTGCCAAGTAATTTCGATAGACTGGAAACAAAAGTTACAGAGAGCAATCGAGGGTAGGTTACCTGTCGCGGGCGTCTTCATCCGAATCTTCTTCTTTTATGATATTCTGAGCTTCCTTCGACAAAACCCTAAACAACCACAAACAACTAGGAGGTTTATGCACTATGGTTTGTACCTTAAACGAGACTCGCATTCTGTCAACAAATCCGTCAGCTGCTGCATCTTTTGCGTAGCGATGTCCTTCGTGAAGGTGAGGGGATCTGAAAGTTTCCCGTAAGTCTTTTCTTTCCTTTCTTTGGCAAAAACTGACCGTCGCCTTTTTTTCCGTGCTGAGTTGGATTCGTTATGTAGTTTCTGAAAATTGTAGCAAAGTCTATAGTTCTAAAAAGTGCTTGAGCTACAAGCTGACAATGGACGCATTCAGTCGAAACGATTCGGCTATTCCGCGCCCGACGGTGGCTCTCAGCTCGTTTATTCGCGCTCGCAATCCATCGATCCTCAAACTTCTGAACTTGTCTATGTGCAGTGATCCTGTCGCTTCAGCCACAAACCTTATTTCTTTGTCCCTTTCTGCCAAGGACAGCGTTTGCTGCACGAACGTTTCCTTCAAATCCGAAAAATCGGAGACTTGTTTCGACAATTGTCTTTCGAAATTCCACAAAAGCCTTTATAAGCGACCATGGCACACCAAGCGCAATTACCTTGTGTTTTTTCAGGAATTCCTCGGTGCTCGCTTGTTCGCTCGAATGAAATTCCTTCATCTCACGAACTTGAGAGTTCAGGTATTTGTTCTCGCGCTTAAGTTGTTTACAGTTCTGCGACAACCAAGTAAGATACATGCGCACCTCGTCACTCACCGTTTTCAGAAAACTCACAACGTTGAGCAGCTCGTGGAGAGCCTGCTCACTGTGGGGCTTATTCGGTAAGCGCGAGGAACCCGCGACCGAAGTGCTCGCGGCAAACTTCCCGGCGACGATGTCTTGCCTGGATCCATTCGATCTTCCGTTTGGTTTACTCAAGTGGGAGCTGGTCAGTGATCGTTGGATTGGCGGCAAGGAGACGTTGCCGATGTTCCCGTAAATTTTCTTGAGCGACGTTGTTCGATCGGTCATTTTCTCTGCTACACATAAATTACAATCAATGCTTAAGACCAAATTAATTAACTTACAAAGCGCGGGGAGCGATTTTTTCTCTACGACAACGGAGTCCTGCCAATCCGGCCTTCGTGCTGAAGCACTTCGGCGACTCCTCGTACTCGCGGAAGCCCGTGAACTCTGTCGCGTGGTCATTTGACCCTTGCCTCAACCGCTAACTGCTCTATATGGTCAGATGCTCTCGATATGTTCCCATGACAACCAAATGCGGTGCAAACGTTAGAGACATTTGCGTCGCAGGTTATTCCAGGCAGGGAGTAAGGCAACTGACTCGCCACGACTTGTTTCCATCTGTAGGAAAAAGCGGAGGAAACGCATGACAACAGCACTTACGTGTGTCATCTTATTTAATATTAACGCTCTCGCGCGTTACTCTGCGCAATCTTAATTTTTGAAATTTCTGGTTTTTCAAATTTTCGGTTTGTGTGCCAAATTTTCTTACAGTTGCTGCTATTGTACTATGCAGCCGAATTTCACACTTAAATTGGGGTTTGGTGCTTATCCTTGCATTTTCATGTGCTACAAATGCTGAACGCAGTCATGGTATAGCTATTTTGAGTAGGTTTTGTTCAAATGACCGTACGGTGTAGTGGTTAGTCTCACCGACTACCACGCAGAGGGGCGCGGGTTCCAGTAGCGGTCTTTCTTTTGTGTTCTGATTCTTCTGAAATTTCGGCGAACAGAAAACACACACACGCAGCTCTCCGTTATTATAGCGGAGATTAACGCCCTGGCGCGGTACTCCGCGCAAGCTATATTTTTGAAGTTGCCGTATGACTTGCATGGGCGTATGCTGCATTGTATGACAGATCTCATGCTTACGGGTGCCCAAAAACTGAATTCAGTCTTGGTTCAACCAACTTAAGCGATACAGTTACCAAAGGTCTCACAGACAGGTGTACAGCAGAGATGGCGGTTCGGTCCGGTTCCAAATTTTCGGTTCGGTTTCATTCAAACAAGCGAAGTTTTTGAATTTGAAAAGTGTTTGCTATGTTTTCCGAGGTCCGGCTGCGAGAATCGCACGGTTTCGAAGAAAATGGCTTTTCGTTTAAACAATTATGACTTGTTTGAATATTTACGAATCTTTACGATGTTCGGTTCGAAATTAGAACCGAAACCGAACCGAGAATTCGAAACCGGAACCGAAAGAACCGAACTTCGGTTCCGATTTTCGGTTCTTTCGGTTTGATTCCGGTTTGGTTCGGTTCCATCTCTGGTGGTTTCATCTCTGGTCCATATACGCCATCTCTGGTGTACAGAGGGTCAAGGTTCGAGTCCCGGTGGCAGCAATTTTTTGTGGATCTTTTCTGTTCGCACGAAATTCGTGGCAAACGGAAAACACACAGACAGCTCTGTGTTATTATAGAGGTTTTTTTTGGTAGAAAATACGCGCTAAAGGACAAAGGCTCAGGTCCAAAGACTGTCAAATGTCTATTTCAGAAGCGTAATCGAATTACTAACACTTTGGGTTTCATATTGTTTAAGTAGCCCTCATGTCATCGGTGAGCCAAAAACAGACCTTTTCGAAACTCAACATTCTAACACTTTGCATTCGTTGTTATATTATGAATTAACGGGGCGCTATTGCGCGAGATTTCAGCCCACAAAATGTTTCAAGTCGGCGCTTCGCGTCTAAAGGGTTTTATAGTTCAGCGCGCGCGCTTCACGCATTTTTTGCTGTTTTGCTGCCGCTTCATTTCTGGAACGCGCTCGCGCCAATCGCACTACGCGCGAGCTGCAAATTCAAAAAACGCAGCAGCAAATCGAGATTTCACCTGCTGACGCGGTTTTATAGTTCGATAGTTCGATGCGCGTGTCAAAAGTGTAGTCGTGTGTGCGTTGTGCTGTGTACCAAATATATTTTGTCACACATCATATGAACGCCACCCAACGGACTAACAAAATACCTTGCAAAATTCCATCTCAAATCCATCAAAATTACATCTCCGGCTTTCAAATTCCCGAATTCCGAGTTCATTTCCATGTTTGAAACAGTGCAAATACGGAAGAAATAATTTAAACACGTTATACATAAACGACAAATTCAACAAAATTTGCGGTCGAGCGCTCGATTTCGGTCTTCAAAATGGCCAAACACCGTCCATTTTTTTGTCAGAATGGAACCGCAAACCTCAAAAATGCATTGCAAGCAGAAATCAGACCTCAAGCCATAATATTTGGGCTTAGGAGCCCCGAACACCCGCCACTCAACCCTCAATTTCCAAAAAAAACGCGCCTTCTCCAGATTCCCTGCCGGTCGGAGGCGGCAGCAACATTTTGTGACGCTCGCTTCATTCGTCGTGGGTGGCTTTTGAAGCGCTGATTTCGCTTTTGAAGCGCGTTTCAAACGCAATTCAGAACGCACTTTGCAACAAAAAACATCCCTGCGCGTCGTCGTGGGTGGCTGCGCGCGCGCGCTTAATTCTCCAAATTTGTATGGCGTTAGCTTGGAAACGCGCGCGCGCTGAACTATAAAACCCCCTTAAAAGTGCTCCATTAGCGTCGCCGTCGTTCTTCTAGGTTTTTTTCTTCAAACACCGCAAATCATACATCATTCGGTTCGTGCATAGTCGATTGAGTCCAAAAACGCTCTCAACCGTTACCAATTCGGCGTTTGCGGGCCCGATTTCGGCGCCGCTGTGGTTGCGAAACCGACTGCTCCGCTGATACAAAGGCGTTACGAACATGTCTGAGTCGTTCTCATTTATTTTTTATTTAATGAGATTACAAAATATTTAATAAAAATTCTAAGAACATTAATTGCAGTTTGCAACTTTCAAGAGCAACAAAAAATGTACAAGTATCAAATAACGCTTCTTTAACATCAAATCATGCTGACGCCAACGCTGGTTTGGAACAGCGATTCTTCATTTTTGCTCTCTTGTATTTCTGAAATCCTCTTAAATTGGTTCCATTTATTCAACTTAATTTTTCGTACAAATCAGGTGTTTTTATCAGTTTTATCGGGCTTTTCAGAGCATCATAAGTAAAATAACATTTGCAGCTGTTAATCGCATTGCATCATGGTTGTATTTACTGCAAACAATTACTTACGCACTTTAGTTTCGATGTGTGATGATAATAAATATTGCTTTTCCCGTCTTCATTGACATAAATATAAACATCTTCTAATTTAACAACTAATTCGACACCAAAATTCGACGCAAATCGGAAACGTAGCTCCTTGAATTGCTACTGTAATATTTCTTGCTCGTCGGTCGTTCTGTTTGATCTTCATGACCGAATAGGCCAAGTTTTCGTGCGATTCCCAGCAAGCGAGTTGTCGCGTACGTAATGCTTTTATCGCTATCCTAGCAAAGGCAAGCGAATATAGATTTTACCTTCTGCGTTTCTGGTTATCGACGCTGCAGCAGCAAGCAACGCGGCAAACTTTCGCACAATCGTTTGTTCGTAGCGTGGCTCTCGGCGCGACATTTAGTCGTGCGGCCGAATTGGTCTTCGATTTCGAACGGCGACCGATCTGCGACAAACGATCTCTCGTGGTTGATCCCTGGTTAGGGGCTGTCCGATTGATCTTTTCTCTTCATTATTTATTCCGTTTTGTTATATAAAACTGGCACCGTCTTCTGCGTCAGTCGTCCAACACAATATTCTCATTCCTCCTCGCACTTCTTCAGAGTCTCCAACACATTTGTATAGGCAAAAACAGTCCGCAACGCTTCGCATACGCAAAGCTGTTGCATTTGTTCTGTCTCCACAAATTCTTGAATCTTGTCTTTATGCGTCAATTAATTTTTGGAATGACTAACTTGAGCGTTTACTTAAGACCCTTTTCTACGTGTATTTTAACGATTAAAATGTATTGCAGACCAACAAACATGTCTGGACGCGACGAAGCCAAGGAATCTCAGTACGGATTCGTCTACGGAGTCTCCGGCCCTGGTACGTAACTTTAGAAGACATGCGAAGATAACTCCTGCTTTCTAGTCGTTACGGCCGAGAAGATGTCCGGAGCCGCTATGTACGAATTGGTCCGTGTCGGTCACTCTGAGCTTGTCGGTGAAATCATTCGTCTTGAGGGAGAGTACGCCACCATCCAAGTTTACGAAGAAACCTGTATGTTTCCGCAAAATGTGGGCTAGCTATAAACAAAGTCTATTTAAGCCGCGGTCACCATAGGAGATCCTGTGCTTCGCACCGGAAAGCCCCTTTCCGTCGAACTCGGACCCGGCATCATGGGTTCCATTTTCGACGGTATCCAGCGTCCCTTGAAAGACATTTCTGACATGACCGAATCCATCTACATCCCCAAGGGTATCAACGTCAACGCCCTGAGCCGTACCGCTTCCTGGAGCTTCCAGCCCAGCAAGGACATGCGCGTTGGAGCCCACGTCACCGGAGGCGACATCATCGGAATCGTCGACGAGAACGTGCTCATCAGGCACCGCATTATGCTCCCTCCCAACGCCTGTGGAACCGTCACGTTCGCCGCGCCAGCCGGAGACTACACTGTCGATGATGTTCTCCTCGAGATCGAATTTTCCGGAGCCAAGTCGCAGTTCACTATGCTCCAGGTGTGGCCTGTGCGTCAGCCGCGTCCCGTAAGCGAGAAGCTCGCCGCCAACCACCCTCTGCTCTGCGGACAGCGTGTGCTGGATGCCCTGTTCCCCTGCGTCCAGGGAGGTACCACCGCCATTCCCGGTGCCTTCGGTTGCGGAAAGACTGTCATCTCCCAGTCGCTTTCCAAGTTCTCCAACTCAGAAGCTATCATCTACGTCGGTTGCGGAGAACGTGGTAATGAGATGTCGGAAGTACTTCGTGATTTCCCCGAGGTAAGCCCATAAATTCGCGTGCTAGTCTGATCCGACCTCCTTCAGCTTACCATGGAAGTCGACGGTGTCACCACTTCCATCATGAAGCGCACCGCTCTTGTTGCCAACACCTCTAACATGCCTGTCGCTGCTCGTGAAGCCTCCATCTACACTGGTATTACTCTTGCTGAGTACTTCCGTGACATGGGTCTTAATGTCGCTATGATGGCCGACTCCACCTCTCGTTGGGCCGCTCTTCGTGAAATCTCTGGTCGTCTCGGAGAAATGCCTGCCGATTCCGGTTACCCCGCTTACCTGGCCGCCCGTCTGGCCTCTTTCTACGAGCGCGCCGGTAAGGTCAAGTGCCTTGGAAACCCTGAGCGTGACGGTTCGGTCACCATTGTCGGAGCGTAAGTGTTCTCAGCTCCTTACAAAATTAGATTTTGTGCGTTTGCAGCGTCTCTCCCCCTGGTGGTGACTTCGCCGATCCGGTCACTTCCGCCACTCTCGGTATTGTCCAGGTGTTCTGGGGTCTCGACAAGAAGCTTGCCCAGCGAAAGCACTTCCCCTCCATCAACTGGCTTATCTCGTACAGGTATATTTATTTGTTCCAAAATACGAATATTAATATTTGCGTTGCGCATTATTTAAAAAAACACGAGATCAAAGATTTGAAGCTCCAAATCGGAGTCGAGAAAGGTGTTCAGAGATGATGGAAATGGGAATGGTCATCAATGTAGGGAACGTTAGTGGGCTGAGTCGCTTCAGGAATGGCGTAGTTGTCCGCCGAGCGCTGCTGCCTACGGTTGCGCTTGATGAGACGTGCGATAGCGCGGAAGCAGCGGCACTGAAATGACACGAATTGACGTTGATGCGAAACACTCGCAAAGTTACCGATTCCTCGCCCGACATGTAAGTAATGTACTTGTACCACTTCACGATGAAGGCAAGAGCGAGAATCTCAGTGATCGACACGAGAAGGAGGCCAGCCACAGTGACGCAGATGAGCAGCAGCTTTGACCAACGCATGTTTTCCGTCTAAATTTTGGTCTTTGCTTTTCTCGTGACTTGTTTACCTGATAGAACAGGAGCACTCCAATGAGAAGGGCATGCGCTGTTCCGTACAAAAAGGCGATAGTCATGTTGAAGGCGTTGACGACAACAAAGTCCGTGATTTCCCACTTGATTGAAAGGAGAAGTAGAATTAGGGAGATGAGCCAAAGAACGCAGATTGCGACGTATGCCAGCGAGGAAACCCGAATGAGTTCGAGCAAATCCAGCTTTGTCCCCTTTTCTCCTCCGAAGCTCAGAGTGACATTCGGCATCTGAGGAAACAGCTTATTCGATTCGGGTTCTCCCTCAATGGTAATGTTGTCCAGGATTTGTTCAGCCTAAACCACGTTGTCATTTATAAAAATAAGGAAAATTATTTACCGTATCCGTGTAATTGACGGTGCGGGACAGAGGAGTAGCGTCCGGAGCTTGCACGTGACCATTGTGAAAATTCAAGAACGTGATTCCGCCTACGTGGAAGAACATGCAGATGACCAGTCCGCAGCTGATGACTAGGCAAGCGAACTGCACGACAAAAGCAGCGATTCCTGTGGAGCGCGCCTGCACTCCACAGATGCCGCTCACATTTTCCAGGGAGCCGGGAGGGTCGGAAGTGACGCGGTTGTCGATATGCGACATATCTATCGTGGCAACAACAAAGTCGACGGACCTCTGCTGACCACGTTGGTGTGGCTTGCTATAGGGACGCGGCGAGTAAGAGTCAGCGATGTAGCGGTAGAGATCGTACTTCTGGACTAAAAACGCATCTAAAGAAGAGCGATCTGGATCAATTCTGGCTGTCTTAGCTGCATTCAAAACAGCGACTTTCTGGGGAGTACCGCAAAGCGCCGGTGGGGTATGCGCAATACTTCTCTGAGAAGGCTGTGGTCGCGTGTTGCCCTAGGCAACGTGCGATACGCAGGCGTTTACTTGATGAGTTTGTTGGGCCTTATTCCCTCCCATTCTACCAGGGGATTCGCGCACATAGAGAAAACGAGAAAATCAAATGAGCTGAGTGAAAGAAGGTTGATAACCAAAGATTGATTCAAGCGAACAGTTCTGATGCATTGCAATTTTCAGTAAGTACATGCGCGCCCTCGACGACTTCTATGAGAAGAACTACCCCGAGTTCGTCTCTCTTCGTACCAAGTGCAAGGAGATCCTCCAGGTGCTGTAGCTAGTGCGAGCAAGTTTTAAGGGTTGTTGTTCTAGGAAGAGGAAGATCTCTCCGAAATCGTACAGCTGGTCGGTAAAGCCTCCCTCGCCGAATCTGACAAGATCACCCTTGAAGTCGCCAAGATCATCAAGGACGATTTCCTTCAGCAGAACGGTTACACTCCTTACGATCGTTACTGCCCCTTCTACAAGACTGTCGGCATGCTGAAGAACATGTAAGTGCGAACACAGGCGACCAGATGCAAATTGTTTTCCTCTTCTTAGGATCGCCTTCTACGATCTTGCCCGTCACTCTGTTGAGGCCACCGCTCAGAGCGACAACAAGGTCACCTGGAACACGATTCGTGACCATATGGGAGATCTCATGTACCAGCTGTCCTCCATGAAGTTCAAGGTAATTCCAGAAAACTTCGGACAATATTTTTATTGATTACCCCGCCGCCGATGGCGAAGACAAGATCAAGAAGGAGTACGACGAGCTGTACGAGCAGATGCAGACCGCTTTCCGCAATCTCGAAGATTAAATTTGAATAGTCTCTTCAGCTTTTGTCGGTTGTAATTACTTATGTGATATCTCTCGTTCATTCCAATTTTTAATTCAGCAGATTCTTTAAGTCAGTTGTGTAGAGAGTAGCTAGGCAGATTCGTCAACGCTCCATGTCTATATCTAACGTTGTCACCCCTATATTTGTGAGTTTGCATACTTACTTGTATCTTATGTCAAAGCGATTGTGATAGTGTATATCGATTTGTATGTTGTGTGGTAAAGTTTCATTGTTAATATAAACCCTTAGAGACTGAAATGTGAACTTTTTGTGCAGAGAAAGTGAGGGAGACAGGAATACGCACTTTGGATTACGTTTCACTTACAGCGACTCAGGCTTCTCATTAGTTCGTTCGGGGAGAGCGGGCGAGCCCAACGTCGGTCGCGCGGTTGCCATTAGTTTCCTAGCAGCGGGGGCCGCTTCCAGCACACGTCGCCCGACCGGCAAGGAATACGACTACGAAAAGTCGAAAATTTCTGGCCGCGCGACTGTTCGATTCTTTCTGCTTCTCAGGTGATTCCTGCGCTCCCTTAGAGTGCCCACGAGATTCTGTCAACTAAATAACGGTACGGTGGTGACGTCTCCCTTTGTATGTTGCATGACGTATGCGGGACGGATGAAGCGGTAAACAGCCATTGTCTCTTGGGATAGAACATGCCTGTCCGCCGATTTCCTGACTCACCTGGACGGTGGGCCTTGATTGGAGTACGGCGCGTTGACTTCGCTTAATCTCTCGGATGTTTAATTAATAGGTCGCGCAGCTGGTGGCACCTGGAAATTTTCAATAGCCGCATTTCCCGGAATCGGAGAACGTTCCCATTTGGGAGACGCCGATATCGATGCAATAATGAACGTGACGTCGATAGCCATCTCGCGACTACGTAACCACTTTATAAAGGTACTCGAAACCGTTTCGTTAAAAAAGCAGCATCAAGTGTAAATTGTAGATAACTCCCCTCTACGACTCGGACAGCACCTTACAAAATATTTCGATTGTCGATCAGGATGCGGTTGGTTCATCAGGACTCACAACCACCACGGCGGTTCTCCTGGGCTTCATTGTTGCTTTAGCAATAACCGGCAACACAGCTCTAATTACCTCCATACTGTCAAGGTTTGTATGACACTTGATGCCAAATTCCAATGCGAATTTTTGGAAGGCGAAATGCCATCAATTTGTATTACGAAAACAGCGATATTTTTTCAAAACACAAAATATTTTTGAGTTTCTTCAAACGAATTTCGTAAAAGTACAAACTAGCACACTAGTACAGTCCTGTTTTCAAAAAAAGTTTCTGACAAAATTGATTATTTGTTACAATTTAGCAGAAAACTTCGCACAAATCTCTTAAACTTGCTGTTCTGCAACGTGGCCCTGTTGAACCTTGTGGACACGGCGGTCACAGTTTTCACGTCGCTTCTCTTCGTCTCCCATCCAAGCTGGGCCCTCGGAACTACCATGTGCAAGCTTTCGGCTTTTACGCAAAACGTGAGATCACAATAGAGTTCGCAGAGGCTGAGAATAATTTCAGTTAATGATGTTGTTGATGCTCATGGCAATTACGGTAATGACAATGGAAAGGGCGTTAGGATTGCTGTATGAAGGACGCGAGATTCTAAACCGAAATAGAATTGCTTGTTTGTGGTTGGGTCTGGTACTGGTGGCCATCTGCTTCATGGTTCCAATTTTTGCCGTGACAATTCCAGTAAAAGCGTTCGAGTTCCGGTATCTTTGTAACATTGACAGGTAAGCTTCTAAACGTCCTAAAAAAATTAAAAACGTTTTAGGGAATCGCCGATCGGCTACACAATCGCAGTAATAATTGTGTATTTGTTGTTGCTCAACATCGATCTTTGCTGCTTTGGCATAATTCTGAACCGGAAATACCGCGAGCGCTCTTTACCCGTGCGTCCTCAGGACTACGGGGAGTTTATTCGACAGTCACGAGCGCTTCACGATTACATCCACATGTGCAAGATAGTCCTCACCCTCCTCGTTGTCTTTGTGCTTATCCAGGGGCCTTACATTGTGTTGCATTTTGTTCTTCAGGTTTGTCCTTTTTTTAGAAAGCGTTTGTGACGCAATACGTGATGAGCAGGCCTTGAAAATGGCAGGACAATTGTGTCTACTTACCTGAAACGAAAAGCGGTGACGCTTGAACATATTTTTAGATCCGCAACAGCTACGAAGTCAACGGAAAAGATGAGAGTTTTAGTGTGCACGACGATGTCGTCATTTCGCTGACGCTCCTGAGATTCCTGCACCCCCTGCTGATGCCCATATGCGTATAAATAAACATTTAAAGTCTCCTTCACGTATTTCCATTTTAGGTTTTTGTGTGTTCCGGAGAGTTGTGGTCGCAGTTTTTACGAATTCTGTGCTGCAGCAACTCTAGCATGGCACGTCTGGGCACCTGCGACACAGATAGCATCAGAGGAAACGCTAATGGTAAGGCGGCTGCTGTGGGCGTTTTTAGCCAAACTTCTTTAGACGGCCAACGCCAAATCTTAACAAATGTGATGACGATCGTCGCGACCCCCGACGGACTGCACCTGAAATATCCGAATGGATATGAGTACGCTCCACAACAGCCTTTGCCGTTGAACGAGCACAGCAATAAGCGCGATTGCCGTCGAAGTGACCTTGAATTTGTGAATTGCAGATCGACATCTCCCGGTGCAATCCGTCGAAGAACTTTCGCCGTACACGTTCACCGCCGTGGAGAAGATCGATAACAAACGGGATTCAAAACTGGAAAGTTTTGCTGACTCCCGTCGGCAAGCGCAAGCGACGGGAGTCAGCAAAAAGCAGCCCAAAAAGAAACAAAACGCTAAACCGTTCACGCAGCAACGGTGGAGAAACTGAAGGGCAAGCAACCACGGGCACGCGCATGTACTGTATAGTTTATATCATTTTGAGTCTTACAGAATATATTACTTTGTATGTTGAATCTTTTGTATGCTTCAGTCAAATATCTCTGGTGTCCCAGAATGGACGTCAAAGAGAGTCAATTGTTTTTTATTAAAACGATTTTGGTGAGACCGTACAATTCAACTTTAAACATATGAAATATATGAGAGATATAAGCAGGGATGTTACCCGCCCGAAATCTTCGGGTACCCGAACATGAAACCCGAAAACCCGACATCTCTGGATATAAGTGGAAGAGCTTTATAGAACAAAAAAGAAAAGATTTCCTCTTTAAAATTTGAAAAAGTTTGGCTTTGTGCAAACATTTTGTTCTTGTGAGTATAAATTTCATTTTTGTTAACCTATGCAAAGTGTCAGTCAGTTATAATCTTTATTTTTGAATGCAAGTTGTAGCATGTTTTTATTATGAAATTAAGTATATGATGATAATTATTACTGAAATCCGAGTTGCTGACAGAAATGTATTCATTTTCGTATGATTGAGTTTCGGCTGACTGAGCGATTTTCGTTTACGCTAAATAAACTCTGAAATGAAAGCCACAGAAGGGATCTTGTTTCACCCCTGCAGTTGTGGAAACGGTTCCGGCTTACTCACGGCCATTTCGGCCATCTTGTTTCTTAGAGTCGGAATCGGCGGGGAATCCGAGCGGATGAATTCGGCTCGGTGCACGGGCTCGGCTTCTTGCATCTGATATTGTTCAGGCACCAGCTCCCTTCTTCTTTGAGGAGGTGTCACACCTTAATTTCGGAGTATAGTTTAACCCACCGAAGGGAACCTACTTGGAACCGGGGTCCGTCTCCTGGGGCGCGCCGTCCTGGCAACATTCGCTTTTTCGTAGGCGACTTGCTCCGCTTTCCGCTCCATCGCGGCGGCCTTCTCCTTTTCTTTCCGCTGCTCCTCTTCAAGCATCCTCCGCTGGCGCTCGTTGTACATTTCATCCCTGCAAGCCTCCAAATAACGTAAATCAGCTCAAACTCTCCTACTGAATGCGTCGTCGCTCGTCTTCTTCCCACTCCTTGAACTTCTCCATCTCCTTTCGTCGCTTGTTGTCTTCGATCTGCCGGAGAAGTTCCATCTTGTGGCGTTCTTTTTCCATCCTGGCCGGGTTCGAAGAAAACGACTGGCTGAGCGACAAGTTCGGACCGGAAATGTTGGGCAGACGGTCTCCGAGCGCCGAAGGACTGGCGTTTGCCAAACCCACACTGTTCGACAGATTGTCGTAAGACTGGTGGGGCGCGTAGCCGTAGCCGTAAGGCTTCGGAATATCCATTGGAGAAGAACCGGAAAGTTCCTGGAAACAGCTTTTCACTGCCGATAACAGATTTTGTAAATTCTACTTTTTGGTTAAAATTGTACAAATTCTTTGGTAAGGTGTTGTCGTTGAAGTTTTGAGGCAAAACCCGTGAAATCCCGTTACTGATGTGCGAACCGAGCACGTTGGGCCAACTGCGCTCCGTGCCGCCCGAGAAACGTGAGAGCGGAGGCAGTGAAACGTCCTGAAACAAATTACTCATTTGGCCCCGTCGAGCAGAACTTACGAAAGCATTGTGCGACTGCTCCAGGCGCTCCCGGGCGAAGCTGGTGTTCAAGTATCCGTCGTTCACGTACCAGTTCGCCTTTCCACGCACGCCCGTCTTCGGTTGCGGGTGACCGCGCGCCCACGGAAGTTCGTCATTCATGGAGCCATCCTCCTGGCAAAGCGATTTTCAACAATATTTAGGATTCAGTGTTTAGTGCGCATAGCTACATTGTGGAAACGTTTCTATGGCTGTAACTAGGGAGAACGTCCAGAAAGGGTGTGGTAAGTCCGAGCTCGTCGTCCAAAATGCGTCCTTTGCTCGCTCACCTTATTTTCGCGAGAACATCTCCCGACATTTGGATGCGAGATTCTTCTGATGTGTTCGTTAGAAGGTAGGCTCATCTTGTCTTTCTGAAAGTAAAAACGAATACAAGAAAATGGTTGTAGAAAACGGCACCAAAGAGAAGTCGGGCAGTGAGTTGTGGCCGGACTTAAAGGACTCGTTCAAAGGGTCGTTTGCCATTTCGTCCTGCTCTGCTTTTTGCCATGACTCGGAAAACGTTTCTTTGTGAGCTAAAATATCAAACTAAATGTCAAAGCTTCTTTCCACTTTTCACTTTGCTCTGCGCTATGGGGCTGGGACCGCGCAGCGGACTGGATGGCGGCGAGCATCGCCAGATGTTCGGCTTCGACGTTTCTTTGAAAATAGTCAGAATTTTCTGCGCTTGACAGAGGCAAGTAGCTGTCGGGAAGATAAGGTCGGTTGTCGTGGGCAGTCGAGTACTTCGCGTTAATGAACTGGTGCATTGCGCAATCAAAGGGTTGGAAGTAGGTCTGGCCGTCGATCGAGACCGTGTGAACCCCGAACAAAGTGGTGCCCGTTTCGAACGGACGGCGTCTGATCGGGGCAGTCTTGCTCAGAGTCTCGGAGGGCTCGCTTCTCGGAGGCGCATTGTGCAGAGGGCAGTCGATGCCCGAGTCCGCGGTGGAGTCCGACACGGCTTCGCTGGGACAAGACGTCTTCGCGTCTTCCAAATGAATGGTCGAGTTCACCGACGGATTCCACGCATAGGTGCGAACCATGAAAGCTGAAATTCGAATTGAATGGAATGAGGCTGGGGGCTTAAGAAAGATAATTGCTACCTTTGCATAAACCGTTTTAATTCGCCGAACGGGGGTGTAGGTTTCAATTTCGGGAGGCAGCGGATGTTTCAATAGTCAATAGTGAGTGGAAGCGATAATAGCCACATAAGTTATGCAAACTACACCGCGAGTTAAATCTGTTGCCTAGGAGATGATGTTCACGGGCAGTCGGGCGGAGTGCGTTCAAGTGCTCTGGTGGGAATTGTTTATAGTTGAAAGAGAGAAAGAAACCTAATAATGACACTGGAGAATATGCGTTCTGCAACCACAAACCCTCATCGATTTGTGTATGGGTAAATGAGATTGAATTCGTTTAGCGCAGATGTTCGAATGCCTTTCCAATTAATTCCTTGAACTCGGAGTAAGAATTCGTGATTTACACCAGCGCCACCTGATGACATGTATGTGTGGAAAGATAAAATTTTATCCACACAAGGAAAGGTTTAGTACTCGATTCTGAATCATGTGAATGAGTGTTTTAGAAAATCTGAGAAACGATGTCAGGTGAATTTTGTTCATTCGAATCAATCAGATTAATTCGCTGTAAAGCATGCGATTTGTACACTTTATTTCTTTAGCTTGACATTTTTAAAGTGCAGACTTTAATTTAGTAAGAATGGGGTTTTGAGCTTTACTGTGTTTTTTTGCAATGAGAGTGAACGGGTGATGATGCTGAAAGTCAAGGGAAACATCACATCAGCACGTTCTCAATACTAGTTACTCAGGGAAAACGAAACTTCATTTAAAACTATTGAAAACAAATTCTAAGGGCAAAATAACATCCTTTCACAATTTGAAATAATACCTGCAGAATGCATATATTTTATTTTGAAATTCCAGATTTCTTTGGACACTTAAAATTATGCATGAATTTGTTGACAAATTCTTGATTCGTGTTTGTTGATCACAGTTTCGTTTTCTCACCGAATCACTGGGTTTATACACAGCTGGAACAGCTATCGGGCGCGGGCCTGTCTCCCTGCACACATTCGAGCCTTTGTGCGAGCAGGAATGCGAGCTATTCACCGTGTTCGTAAACTGGATTGTTTTTTGTCCCTCATTCTTTGCGTTACCTTAACCTCGACATAAACATTTATAACGAATTCCCTGATTAGCCGCCCATCTGCAACGTAGGCGCGATCTCTGTATATTCGTCTATCCTAGGCTTCTGTCCTAGATTTGGACGGCGAATTCGCTGTCTGAGTGTCAAAGATCTGCGCATGGTCTCCGCATAACGGCTCAGGATGTGACGTCCTTCATCTTTTGATTTCACTTCTCTGCATTGATGTGCTTTAGTTTGTCTGAAACGTTACCATCGAGAAGTATGAAAAACAGGTTCGTCCGCTGTAAGGAATGTCTTTATTCATGCACTGCTGCAAGTTTCTTTTCTTTAGGCGCGCTGCAAAACCTGTTTACGTGTAAGCATTTAAAAAAAAAGTTCACGTGTGAGCATTTCGGACTCTCGTATTTCTTGACACTGTAACGCGTAAAAACACTTATAACTTTTCTCAGAACTAACCAAACAACCCGTGTAATTTACTATTTGAAAGTTCTGTACAAGTTAGAATCAAGAAAACTTAAAATGATTGTTGTTACTAGTTTGGATACAGGCGTCCAATCGCTTTCGGAAATTCTTCAAAATGCACGCGGTAATTTTTCGCCATTTTGAAGCTCCAAACTTTTCTCAACTCAACTTTTCGCTTTTTTCTGCGTTATATTATTGAATGTAGATTCTGAACTACAAAATATTGAAAGAACTGGAAAAAGTGATTCGAAAAACCCAGTTTTTGGGCAGTCTGAATAATTCTTGGCTAGGCCCATTCTTCAAAATGTGAAATTTTCTATTTTTGAGGATTCAAAAATTTTAACTTTTTGAAAATATTTTTGGAAAATTAACGATCATTCCGGGTTACAATTTTGAAAGGAATTCAAATCTGCAATCAGAATAGAATGAAATGCTAAGCAGCAATTGTACTGACCACTTCTCTAAATGGCAAAAATGACCGCGTGCCAGGATTCTTATTCGTGGGCATTTTTCGACCCGGGAGGCCTTGTGCTCTTCCATTAGCGCTGGTCCTTCGGCGAGCTTGTACTAGTTGACTCCCAGATTTCCCCTGGTAAGCCTGCATATCGTCGCGTAGCCGACGTCGTGTTCCCGAGCGAGTTTGGCGATGTTTCTCTCGACATTCCGGTCAATCTTCTGCTTCACCTTCTTTTTCAGCGCTGAGGTTCTGGCAGCGCGCGGTCTTCCGCTTCATTTGACGGTCTTTGATCTCGCTAGTCTCCTGAAAGCGTTGGATGACGCGATGGACCTGCTTTCGATGGAGTTTCAAGATCTTTGCGATCTCGGAATTCCACGCTTGTGGTGGGCAATGATCGCGGGACGGTCTTCTTGGGACTCCATTTTTCTGAAATACAGGGGAACGCAGTGAATAACAGAAATTCTAATCAAAATGACGCGAGGAACACGAATAAAACAATAGCAAAAGTCGAAAAGTGCTATAGATCGAGAAAATTCGTCTGCTCGGTCGCGTTACAGTATTTACAAATCAATCCACCAACTAATCAATCCACCGAATCAAGAAAGAGCTTTCGATCTGTCAATCCTTAGTGTCCGGGCCGGGTGAGTTTTCCCGTGTTGAGTCAAATTAAGCCGCAGGCTCCACTCCTGGTAGTGCCCTTCCGATGGATACCCTGTACGTATAAGCGGCAGTAAACACGGTCGCCTGAATACACAGCGATTTCCCTCTTATTTGTGAACAAAACAGATGCACACGCGCTCTTATCCCTGTTACACTAGCGCTTTTGACCTTAAGTCGACAGAACGTCGTTTGAGCTACATTTGTCGGCTGTTCCGTGAAATTCCATTTCGCTCCTCAATTTCAAATGGAAATTTCAGTCATCATAATTTTCCGTCATTTCAGGAGGCGTTTCTCCAGAAGTCAAAACGGGGCGTTTCTCCTCGACATTCACAACATTTTGTTTGTCGATCGCTGCGTTGATATCTTTTGTTATCAATGTTGTAATGGCACCTTCGTTTCCTTTGCTAGCCACGTTCCACCCGCAGACGGATTGGCTTCTTTGACTGGTCGGCGTCTGCTTCTCTGCGTCGCGATGTCCACCTCAGACCGCGGCGCCGAAGCCCTCTGACCCCCTCGTTCGACTTATTCTGCCAGTGATAGCGTCCTCCCCTCTTAAGACCCTTGCCCTTCGATTTCTTTGGTCAACCAGCAAAGTTATTGGCTATGAAGTATAACTTCTGATTGACGAAAGGCCTCGAAGTGCGATATTCGCGACGGATCGAAAAGTAAGTTGAGGAAGTATTTACAGAGAGGTTTTCTCCGTTTCCTGGACCTGTTTCCTCGCTCTTTTCGAGGAACTCACCTCCCGCCAAGATGCGTCTGTTGTTTCCTCTCACAAACTCCAATTAATCGCCGACTCAAAAATAGCAGACAACCTGGACTCCCCGAAGCTCCCGTTCGTCTCCTCGTGCCGCGTGGTATACGAGTTCCACCGCTCTGAACGAAAGAAAGAAGCGAAATTCTACACGGGCCGGATGCTCTTCAACCGCATCGCCCCCAGAGAACTCGAAGGCTCCTCGATCGTGTACGTTCCCAAGCAACGCAAGAAGAATGTCTGGCTCGTGTAGAATTTCGCTTCTTTCTTTCGGTCAGAGCGGTGGAGCTCGTATAACGCGTGGCACGAGGAGACGAACAGGAGCGTCGGAGAGTCCAGGTTGCCCTTCGACACGCAGGTGCTTTCGGTCCAGTCGGTCGAGTTTTCTGGCACAGGGGCTCGTCTCTTCCCAAAGCGGTTCTTGACATCCATTTAACGTATTCCAATGCAAGGAACGTGGACACTTACTTGTTAGAGCTCTTTGCCCTTCATGGAGTTTCCCTTCTCCATTGCTTCAATCACAAAGACGCAATGGGTTCTACAGCAGAAGACGAAGGCGTCGGTCAATTCGCTGATTTGCGCTCTAGATTTGCTTTCAATCGTGTGGATCATAAAAGCCGGTCCAGAATCGTCCGGCTTGGACCAGAAGTCGGAGATCTCTTTGACGAGAAGCTTCACGCGGGGATTCGCGGAGTTTTCCTTGTTGTATAACAGCTCTCCTTCGGTGGATGGGTTTCCGACGTCGAATACTGGAATTAAGCACGGGTTAAGAGCTATTTAAGGCGTCAGAACTCACCATAAAAGCAGAAAATCTTATTCTTTGACGGTTCCGGCGGGTGTTTCACAGCTCACGGAAGATTGGTGGGATATCCGGCTTGGAGCTTCACTGAACAAGGCGTATTAATGATCGCATGGGTCGCCTGAAGACACAGAAAAATAGATTTCATTTCCACCTTATCTACAAGCCGAAAGCGGTCGGTCTTCGTTCCACCCACCTCTCCTAAGCCTCATCTTCCTTATCCTGACCTCCATCACGCATCTCTTTTCCGCAACTTCGACCCTCCTCCCTAATCTCCAGTTCTCCGCCCCCCCCCCCCCCCCCAAATTCCCCAAAACACGCATGGTATCTAAGATACAAATTTACATTTATGGCATCTAAGGTACAAATAATACAATAATTCCGGTGGTCCGGTTCGAGTCGAGGATTTTCCAGTCGCCGCTTTCTTCGCACCGCTTCACGTGGGTCAGCAAGACCTCCCTCCGCTGCTCCAGGTAGGAAGTGCTGTCCATAATGTCGCGGCGCACCTGGTTGAGGTCGTCTTCTCGAGGTTCTCCTTCGCGAGGTACTCGTTGAGGCCTTCGACGGTTCCTCCATATCCACCTGATCATCTTCAAAGATCGTCTTGTTTAGAGAGTCCTTGAGGAGTTAAGCGAACGCGTAGGAGTACATCAGCGTCGTCCTGCACTTCAGCAGCGAGTCCACGGCCTTGGAAATACTGCAGCTCGCTGAACGTCATCCTCTTGCTGGTGGCGATCGTTTCACACGCGCCGTTGACCTTCTTGCGGATCTTCTCGTTGAATTCGATCGACTTCTGGTGGATGCGGTAGAGGTCGTGGTAGAAGGTGAACTTCTTGAGGTCGATTTCGGCCTTGGTCCGCGATTCGTCGGCGTCCTTCTGGTATTTGCGACACTTGTAGTCGTGGTCCGTCCAATCGCGTCGGCAGATCCAGCAGAATGTGACCACAGGTGGCCAACCCGCATGTCATGTGGTTACAGCAGCCGTTCTTCTCGATCTGCGTCTTAAAGAGGACTCCTTAGAACTATTCTAGGCACAATCTGGACTTACTCTACACTTCAGACACGTCTTCTTGCTGAGCTTCCATTTATCGGATACCTCGACGACCTAGGAACAGAACTGCACAGGACACCACTTCATCTGGGGGTTGGCTGCCACGTACCTGTTGATGATGACCCTCGTAGCCGCCCTGGTCCCTGCAGTAACGCTTTCGGTCGTCGTCGATAAGTTGGATGCACTTGAAGCCGGGACACGAGATGAACTGCTTCCGGGACGTCCGGGACTGGATCTTGCCCATGAGGTAGATGTCGAAGCACGTCTTGCAGGATTCGGCGCCGCAGAAGAACTTGACGTGGTCTTTGGCTTCGTCACAGCACAGATCGCATTCGCCGTTTCCCACAGGCAACGGCTCACCGGAGGACGGCGTCATCTTCGACTTCTCCAACAGCTTCTTCACGTCGTTTCCCTCGCAGAAGCATTCCAGCAGCACGTCTGCCTTCCACTTGAACTGAAACAGCAGCATATTCACCTTGTCCACGATGCCGTCGATCTTGGGCATCAGCGCGTTTCCCTCAAAGACCTCTTGATCGCCCTCCTGGAACTCGTTCTTCTTCTCCACGACGATATTGCAGGACTTGTCGCCGATCTGCGCCTCCTCGTCGTCAGAAACGTCGCAATCTTCGAAATCCACGGCATCACATCACGCAATCTAAAGTAGATTTCGAAATCAGGATAGGAAAGTGACAGGAACGCGAGGTTTACATGAGCAGAGAACGCAACCTCGCCCATGACGTTGTAAAATCACCCCAAACCACAGCAAACAACACCGCGCAGGCGTCAGAACAACTCTCAGACGCCTTCTACACGCCAAACACAACCATTTCAACCACAAACGACGTACCCACCATAAGAAAGCCTTAGAATCGCATGGGGAAACGGTTCACGGTACGGAAACAAACAGCAGCATCGAATTTAGCGAATTTGGGGAGCAACAGACGTCCATGATAGAACAACAACAGCGGAAATTGCGGCAGAACGGCTTCAGAGACATAAATCGGAGCGAAACAAGCGATTCGGAGCAGTGGTGAAATCGGAAATCGCGGGAGCTCCGACCGGCGAACGCCTTGGCGATCACCACCGTAAGCTGGAATTCCATTCGAGACAAGCGGAGTTCAAACGTCGGAAGCGTCGCAAGTTCGGTTCTGTGTTTTGCCGAGGGCGGCGATGGAAGGCGACGTCGCTGCTCCAATTTCCGTCGCTCCGTAGGTAGGACATTTCAGCGCCAACTGGTTCAGCGCCAGCCGTTTCAGTTTACACATTTTGCCGTTGGTGCTTCTATATTCTAAAGGCGATTCTATAGCCAATAGCCAGTATACCTCATCTGCTCCGCAATCTCCCGCAATCTTTTGGCGAGGTCGGAATCTTAAGAATCGGGCATTCTGTGATCGCGTCCTACGCACATATATACCAACAACAACTTAAAACAGAGACCAAATGAGACAGGAGCTAGAACAGATAAAAGATTGGCATTAGTACAGTGCGGGACATAATGATAGAGCCACCCCCTGTTTTTGCAAAATCTTACTTAAAATGAACTTTTTCAGAAAATGGTTTTTACCACTTGAAAGAGCGTCAAACAACCCCAGAAAACACGCAAATGCGGCGCACGTGACAGGAATTTCAGTTTTTTTGGATGCATTTTGAAAACTGAGCCGATTTTGCCGGGACATAATGATAGATCCACCTTACAAAAATCCAATTTCATGCCCGTTTTTAAACTGTTAGCAACGTTTTAAATGCGACAATAATGTTTAGCGCGTTAATGTAACCTACAAACCATGTTATCGCTTCAAAAAGACGTCATAAGTCAAAGTTTGGAAACTTTTGTCAGTTTCTGACTCCTGTGACTCTTATAACTGAACTTGAGGAATTTTCAGGTTTCAAACAGATTTTCACGCATTTGATGGCTAATAATTGTTGAAACGGTTTTGTTGTAAATATACACCAGTCAGCAGAAAACCGCCGAAAATTGACAAAGATACACTCCGAAAATCCGTCCTAACCAAAAATTTTCGGATCCAGACTCTAAAACCTTTCCAGAACCGTCCCATAAACTGGTTTTCCACAAGACTTTGAGTTATTTAGTCTTGTAAAGCGTAGTCGAAACCCCCTATAAACCATTATCTGTGGACAATTTCATCTGAAAACCGCTTTTATCGTACATTATCGTTAAAACATCTCACAAACCCCATTTTTTGTATGAAACTTAGGAATTTTCAGCCTTATTTTTCATTCTAGGACTGCTATAATATTCTGTAAGCACCGCTCTGTCTAAAAATGGTTTATAGGTTTATACGTTTTTGAATACGCTTTGACTAAAACTAAATAACTCAAAATCTTGTGGAAAACCAGTTTATGGGACGGTTCGGGAAAGGTTTCTTTAGAGTCTGGGTCCGAAAATTTTTGGTTGACACTGTTGGCATATATGTTGTTGGTATATATGTGCGTAGGACGCAATCACAGAATGCCCGATTCTTAAGATTCCGATCTAGCGGGGAATCCGAGCGGATGAATTCGGCTCGGTGCACGGGCTCGGCTTCTTGCATCTGATATTGTTCAGGCACCAGCTCCCTTCTTCTTTGAGGAGGTGTCACACCTTAATTTCGGAGTATAGTTTAACCCACCGAAGGGAACCTACTTGGAACCGGGGTCCGTCTCCTGGGGCGCGCCGTCCTGGCAACATTCGCTTTTTCGTAGGCGACTTGCTCCGCTTTCCGCTCCATCGCGGCGGCCTTCTCCTTTTCTTTCCGCTGCTCCTCTTCAAGCATCCTCCGCTGGCGCTCGTTGTACATTTCATCCCTGCAAGCCTCCAAATAACGTAAATCAGCTCAAACTCTCCTACTGAATGCGTCGTCGCTCGTCTTCTTCCCACTCCTTGAACTTCTCCATCTCCTTTCGTCGCTTGTTGTCTTCGATCTGCCGGAGAAGTTCCATCTTGTGGCGTTCTTTTTCCATCCTGGCCGGGTTCGAAGAAAACGACTGGCTGAGCGACAAGTTCGGACCGGAAATGTTGGGCAGACGGTCTCCGAGCGCCGAAGGACTGGCGTTTGCCAAACCCACACTGTTCGACAGATTGTCGTAAGACTGGTGGGGCGCGTAGCCGTAGCCGTAAGGCTTCGGAATATCCATTGGAGAAGAACCGGAAAGTTCCTGGAAACAGCTTTTCACTGCCGATAACAGATTTTGTAAATTCTACTTTTTGGTTAAAATTGTACAAATTCTTTGGTAAGGTGTTGTCGTTGAAGTTTTGAGGCAAAACCCGTGAAATCCCGTTACTGATGTGCGAACCGAGCACGTTGGGCCAACTGCGCTCCGTGCCGCCCGAGAAACGTGAGAGCGGAGGCAGTGAAACGTCCTGAAACAAATTACTCATTTGGCCCCGTCGAGCAGAACTTACGAAAGCATTGTGCGACTGCTCCAGGCGCTCCCGGGCGAAGCTGGTGTTCAAGTATCCGTCGTTCACGTACCAGTTCGCCTTTCCACGCACGCCCGTCTTCGGTTGCGGGTGACCGCGCGCCCACGGAAGTTCGTCATTCATGGAGCCATCCTCCTGGCAAAGCGATTTTCAACAATATTTAGGATTCAGTGTTTAGTGCGCATAGCTACATTGTGGAAACGTTTCTATGGCTGTAACTAGGGAGAACGTCCAGAAAGGGTGTGGTAAGTCCGAGCTCGTCGTCCAAAATGCGTCCTTTGCTCGCTCACCTTATTTTCGCGAGAACATCTCCCGACATTTGGATGCGAGATTCTTCTGATGTGTTCGTTAGAAGGTAGGCTCATCTTGTCTTTCTGAAAGTAAAAACGAATACAAGAAAATGGTTGTAGAAAACGGCACCAAAGAGAAGTCGGGCAGTGAGTTGTGGCCGGACTTAAAGGACTCGTTCAAAGGGTCGTTTGCCATTTCGTCCTGCTCTGCTTTTTGCCATGACTCGGAAAACGTTTCTTTGTGAGCTAAAATATCAAACTAAATGTCAAAGCTTCTTTCCACTTTTCACTTTGCTCTGCGCTATGGGGCTGGGACCGCGCAGCGGACTGGATGGCGGCGAGCATCGCCAGATGTTCGGCTTCGACGTTTCTTTGAAAATAGTCAGAATTTTCTGCGCTTGACAGAGGCAAGTAGCTGTCGGGAAGATAAGGTCGGTTGTCGTGGGCAGTCGAGTACTTCGCGTTAATGAACTGGTGCATTGCGCAATCAAAGGGTTGGAAGTAGGTCTGGCCGTCGATCGAGACCGTGTGAACCCCGAACAAAGTGGTGCCCGTTTCGAACGGACGGCGTCTGATCGGGGCAGTCTTGCTCAGAGTCTCGGAGGGCTCGCTTCTCGGAGGCGCATTGTGCAGAGGGCAGTCGATGCCCGAGTCCGCGGTGGAGTCCGACACGGCTTCGCAAATTCAAATTTCGGTCAACAATAATTGTTACAAATTTTATTTCGCGTCGAATAAACCTAAAATCAGCAAAATTGACTGTTACCCAGCCTGCTCCCACTCCGACGGCTTCTGCAACCTTGCACACAGGAGCTCCAGGAGTCATCATTGTCGCCCTCGCTCACTCGAGGTGGCAAAGCTGCCGAGGATGGCGCAAAACCACTTCTGTTTTGCGATAATAGGAGCGAGATCCGAAGGCTCGGAGCGCCGAGCCTCTTTTGCGGAACCGGAACTGCGAAGCCGCCGAAGGAGGAAGACACGGCAGAGCCGCCGATCGTAGCTGTGCGAAGCACCGTAAAGCTTTGATGCGTTGGCAAAAGCGAGGTGGCGAACCCGCCGAGGAGGGGCGCGAAACGCTCCTGTCATAGAGCACCGAAATCTCCCATGTAACCTAATCCAGGCGCTTTTCCCGTTCCTGCGTATTGCTAAAAAAGCCAATATGGCGCAGGTTTGTTAAGTTAAGTTAGCAATTAATAATATAAAAAGCCACCTGATGACATGTATGTGTGGAAAGATAAAATTTTATCCACACAAGGAAAGGTTTAGTACTCGATTCTGAATCATGTGAATGAGTGTTTTAGAAAATCTGAGAAACGATGTCAGGTGAATTTTGTTCATTCGAATCAATCAGATTAATTCGCTGTAAAGCATGCGATTTGTACACTTTATTTCTTTAGCTTGACATTTTTAAAGTGCAGACTTTAATTTAGTAAGAATGGGGTTTTGAGCTTTACTGTGTTTTTTTGCAATGAGAGTGAACGGGTGATGATGCTGAAAGTCAAGGGAAACATCACATCAGCACGTTCTCAATACTAGTTACTCAGGGAAAACGAAACTTCATTTAAAACTATTGAAAACAAATTCTAAGGGCAAAATAACATCCTTTCACAATTTGAAATAATACCTGCAGAATGCATATATTTTATTTTGAAATTCCAGATTTCTTTGGACACTTAAAATTATGCATGAATTTGTTGACAAATTCTTGATTCGTGTTTGTTGATCACAGTTTCGTTTTCTCACCGAATCACTGGGTTTATACACAGCTGGAACAGCTATCGGGCGCGGGCCTGTCTCCCTGCACACATTCGAGCCTTTGTGCGAGCAGGAATGCGAGCTATTCACCGTGTTCGTAAACTGGATTGTTTTTTGTCCCTCATTCTTTGCGTTACCTTAACCTCGACATAAACATTTATAACGAATTCCCTGATTAGCCGCCCATCTGCAACGTAGGCGCGATCTCTGTATATTCGTCTATCCTAGGCTTCTGTCCTAGATTTGGACGGCGAATTCGCTGTCTGAGTGTCAAAGATCTGCGCATGGTCTCCGCATAACGGCTCAGGATGTGACGTCCTTCATCTTTTGATTTCACTTCTCTGCATTGATGTGCTTTAGTTTGTCTGAAACGTTACCATCGAGAAGTATGAAAAACAGGTTCGTCCGCTGTAAGGAATGTCTTTATTCATGCACTGCTGCAAGTTTCTTTTCTTTAGGCGCGTGCAAAACCTGTTTACGTGTAAGCATTTAAAAAAAAAGTTCACGTGTGAGCATTTCGGACTCTCGTATTTCTTGACAACTGGGATTTCGTGCACTTCTGCGGCACGAGCGACTTTGGGCATGCGTTGAACTATATGTATAAGCGGCAGTGAACACGGTCGCCTGAATACACAGCGATTTCCCTCTTATTTGTGAACAAAACAGATGCACACGCGCTCTTATCTATCCTGTTACACTAGCGCTTTTGACCTTAAGTCGACAGAACGTCGTTTGAGCTACATTTGTCGGCTGTTCCGTGAAATTCCATTTCGCTCCTCAATTTCAAATGGAAATTTCAGTCATCATAATTTTCCGTCATTTCAGGAGGCGTTTCTCCAGAAGTCAAAACGGGGCGTTTCTCCTCGACATTCACAACATTTTGTTTGTCGATCGCTGCGTTGATATCTTTTGTTATCAATGTTGTAATGGCACCTTCGTTTCCTTTGCTAGCCACGTTCCACCCGCAGACGGATTGGCTTCTTTGACTGGTCGGCGTCTGCTTCTCTGCGTCGCTGTCCACCTCAGACCGCGGCGCCGAAGCCCTCTGACCCCCTCGTTCGACTTATTCTGCCAGTGATAGCGTCCTCCCCTCTTAAGACCCTTGCCCTTCGATTTCTTTGGTCAACCAGCAAAGTTATTGGCTATGAAGTATAACTTCTGATTGACGAAAGGCCTCGAAGTGCGATATTCGCGACGGATCGAAAAGTAAGTTGAGGAAGTATTTACAGAGAGGTTTTCTCCGTTTCCTGGACCTGTTTCCTCGCTCTGAGGAACTCACCTCCCGCCAAGATGCGTCTGTTGTTTCCTCTCACAAACTCCAATTAATCGCCGACTCAAAAATAGCGCCTGGAATTCGAAAAATGTTACACATTCTAGGGCGCTTATCCCCGCCGTGTGCATACATCCAGGAACTATGAGAAGGTAATCGACGCCGTCGGCCGCTTCCATTCCCACGCGTCGCACGGGGGAATTGGAACCTCCGTCACAATTACGAAGAGTCATTAGGGCGTGCAATGGCGCCGGCCGAATTTGCAGACAAAACAAAGTGGTCTTGTTTTGTCTGCAGAGGAAGCCGGATCTATTCGCTTGTACAGCTTTAGTAGACCAAAAGAGTTTTCTTGAAAAGGATTTATCTAGTTTTGTCGACTTCAAGTGAAATTTGCAAGGATCGGGAATTAGGTAGACCCAAAGGAAATTTTAGTACATTTGATCCCTTCTTGAACTATTTACGTGGGTCTTCCCCAGAGTTGTCGTCGTCCTCACGGTCGCTCTTCCGTGGCTGTCATCTAAGTAAACATAAGATAGAAACTGTTCCTTAAAGGGTCTCCTCTGACTCACTTTCCAAGTGGACTCGAAGCTCCTCATTCAACGCGGTGCCGTTATGGAACGAACTGATTCCGTTTGTATCGAACACAGTCATGTTCTGTTGATTGGGTTCCTTCAACATAACCCTTGGACCTTCCACCTTGAAATCCCACAGCTCCCACGCAAAAGTGAGCAGGAAGACTTCAAGTAAGATGGCCATCACCCATTCAGCGCACGTAGTTATGACATGATTTAGGAAGTACTGAAATCACTGAACGTGTCGAAATCTCATAATTTTTAAATACCGGTGAGTTCTTTCCAATTTTTAGAATCCCGTTTGTGGATAATGGTTCGTTCACGTTTTTTGTGTCACCAACGAATGGTTGTACGAATTCACACAGGATATCTGCAATTTTTTTCAGGGTGATGTAATCATCCACGTTTACTAGTTTTACAAAAAATTCGAACTTCAACGCTCAATCGGTCTTCATTTTTTGAAATGATTCTCAAAAATTTCAAATTTCAAAAAAATAAATTATTTATTTGAACGCAAACGCATTTTTTAAATCACTTGTAAAATATCTAAAACTCGCTCTTTTTCACTTACGGATTATCAATGCAATGGTGGCCCCCAAAATAACGACCACGCGAGTGTGATTCAGCCACAGTGGCGTCATTCGCGGATTCAGTTTGTACGAGATCACGATTTGCACCCAGCAGTAAACGACCGCCCCAATAAAAGCTCCCAATGCACCGATGATGTGACAAATAAAGATGGCCCCTTCCTGAGAATTGCAATTATTGGGTGAACTAGAGCTGCTTAATGACCTGAAAATTTGCAACCACGGAAATTCCAAATGCAATGAAGAAGCCCAAAATCATAAAGCCGAAGTTAACTCGTTGCCATTGTCTGCAGGCGACGTTGTGGCGGTGGACGTAGAAGTCGATGAATTGGAGGTATCGAAGGTAGGTGGTGATCGCCACTGAAAACGCCTCTTGTAAGAGAAAAGAATAAACAGGACACACTGAATACGGCCGACAGATTCAGAAGCTGGCCGAAAATGCAGCTTTGCGGTGGAATGGCACCGCCATCGCTGAAAACATCACTGAGATCAGGATCAAGTCGCGTTTGCTCACCTAATATACGACAACCACGCATATTCGTCCCCATTGCTGACTCCAATTGCATAACTGAAACATTTTTTATCTTAACCGACATTTGAAAAAAAATCTTACCCAATAAAAAATGCAGCCAGGGCACAGGTAGCAGTAAGCACGGGAAATATCCACGCATGGTCAAACGCCATCTCGCCTGCAGAACTCGGTAAGCAATGTGATAAGCCAGCTGGCGTCCGTTTGCATTTGAATTGCGGTTTTGTGTCTAAGGAACTGTTCCAAAAACGCACAGAAAGCACACAAAGGTGTTATAAGAATAGAGATAACCATTGCCATGGTCGCCACGAAACAAATATCGTTTACGTTTACTCTAGCCGTGACTCATGCACTGAATCACGCGCGAGGAATCGCAAACGACCAAATAGGACGGGTATTGCATTCGGTTTGATGTCGTGTTGAGATGCGAATGAAAAAGTAGCACAAGGTACACCTAACGTATATTACTTCAAGAAAACCGTCAAAACTAGTAACAACCGAACAAATTTCCTTGAAGACAATCTCAACAGGTCAATTTTAAATTTGAAACGTTATCCGCGTTTCGGTCGATTATGAAGAAATCCACGATCCCACTTGTATATTTGTGGTAGTCAAAGTTTACTATATTAGCCGCGAGGATGTTGATAACAGATTGGTCAAAGCGGTGGCAATCGGCGTAGCTACTGTAGCGGCCTGGCCCACCGAATCTGCAGTTGGTGGCAATGGGCACGGGACCCATGCACTCCTTCTCAAGGGCGCAGAGCACGGACCATTTCAGAAGACTCTGCCGCACTTCAAGTGTCCACACGGCAAACACGAGTCCTGCTTCGTACATCCTGGAACTCTCTCGTTTCAATTTGCCGAAGTTGGTCGGAATGAAACGGTACACATCTGAAAACAAAGTTTTACAGACGGTGTCCGTGATTCAGGATGTGAAGAATATAACAATCTAGAATACAAATCGACGCAGCAGAATACGTTATAAACGACATGCGCTTTCAAGACGTACCTGGATGCGTGGCCGCATAAATGCCGTGCCCAGCAAAACTATGCATCAAATACCCCAGTTTAGAGCAATTGCTTGTGTGCGCTCTTCGGCTTACTGCAACAGATTCTCCTCCGTTTGCTATCTCTCGCGCTTTCTTCCGGCATCTTAGTAAATCGTGCACATGATTGAGACTGTTCCTTTTCAACCGAACGCTGGAATCCATGTACCAAATTGCTCCGAAATCCCTTAAAGCTTCCTAAAAATATGTTTAAACAGCGACTCGTTTGTGTTCCAGGTACCGCGATTAAAATCGGTTTCCACCGGTACTCGTGGAGGTGCTTCACATATCCTGGGTATTTTTCGAACGAGAACCTACGGTACTTTACGTTACACAGACTTTTTAGTGTGGCGACGCGAACGCGATGCAGTCCCAGGTCATACACGACGACCGTTTGATTTGGCATGTGGCCACGCACACTAGAGATCTGCAAGATGAGCATAATCAGTTTCTGAAAGTTTTAAAATTCTATACCAATTTTAGACCCCGATTATAATGGCTGTCCGAAAATGCCGTAACAATAACAGGCGTCGGAATATTCTCAGCTTCCAAGTTCAGACCTGAACTCTCACTGGAAAGCCCGAGTTCCTCCAGAATTCGCTCGTAGTTGCAGTTGAACCGCTCTCCCATCACTGAATTGTTTTCTGGTAATCGGTAACAGAAGTCTTCGCCTCGGGGACAATGACAGGCGGTCCATTCTTCCTGAAGAGGGGAGAGATAATTGACATTTCGGCTTCTGAATTTTAGTGCTTGTTTTGCAGGGCATTTTGTGGGCATTCGTATGAATAGACAATAAGGCAAACTCATATGGGCATTGTGCTGGCTGCACGAAGCAATAAAAGGGTCAGAGTCGTGCAAAACGTAATTTTGTATGTCGTTTCTTTGATGAGTTCTGCGACCCTTGGTTGCACTTACCGACGAGTACAGCCACGGACTGCACAGTTCGGAACCAAAATAAAACGTCAGAAGCAAAAGCACTAGAATTCCTGTCACAAAGAAGAGCGATGAGTTGCGCATGATGAGGGAAGCTTCATGACAGCGAGGAATTAGAATCAAGCAAGAATATCGTAGTCGCTGAAAAGAAGAAAATGCGAACGTTTGACATTGTTAGTTATGCAAATAATGGAACGGCGCAAAACGTGGGTCGGTCTTTTGAGTGGTGAGAAGCGCTGTTTCCCTTGAGGAAAGAAGAACGAGCACAGACACATTAGGCAAAACAATATGCAAACGATCCGAACCACAATCACCACCCGCGAACGTTTGTCGCGGCGAGTTTGCGAAATTAGCCAAAGTGCCTAATCCAATGAGTATAATCAAATCTCTAAATGTCTTGCAAAGGGCAAACGAAGAACATCACGGACCAACTGCACGGGTCTGGGGTCCGCAGGCTCGAACTCCTTTCCACCAAAATCATAAAATGCCGCAAACGACTTTGAAGCCTGGGCGACGGCCCGGTCCTAAGACAACTGCGCGTTCCCACCTCTTTCGAAGAATCACGGCTGTCCAATGTCGGGTGATTTAATGGGCTCTGATCGGACCCTCGGCTTGCTTCTGTCCGCCGACAGCTCATCTGTCTCGCACGCCATCACGTCACTTTCTACGGACATCTAGCTCTGTTCCAACACTTTCACCCATGTTTTGCTTACTCCTTTTGACCTACGCGAAAAATCTTTTGCCTTTTTTTGTTTTTGGCTTAAAGAAATAAACTTTGGATTACTTTATTGATACGACGCAGACGAGACATAAACATCAATTGGACTGGACATAATAAGTTCGATTATTACAAACGAAAATACCCGATCTGAAGAAAAGTGCAGCGTAGACCCTCAAAAGCGGACATACTCATGGTTTGGGCAACAGCGTGCACGTAAAAGCTGTGAGGAAAACTTGAAAGAAAGAAGTGTCACTGTTAGCACCTTAAAGGAAAGTTGCATAAAAGTGGAGTGCGGAGGAATTTGCATTTGGAGACGGGAGAAGGTGGAAGAGATTGTAAAATGTAATACACAGTTGCAGGATTTTCTAGGCAATGACCTTTATAAAACCGACTGAAGAATAAATCTATAGAACAATTTCGGACGCGCTAAGTGCTGCTTGCGGGCAACAAAGCAACAGGCCTTGGGCGAAAGAGAGAGTTGGCGCTGGGCCAAGGTTCACAACTCGGAAATGAGACCATGAAAGTGGTTTATGAGGAGACTTCTCCTTATGCGATTCGGTGCAGCTTATAGGTCTTGATCGACACCGAGCAGCCGGAACAAACCCATTCGGCGTCCGGGTTGCGTGTCAGTTCGTCCACGGCAGGATCGTTGAGGCCAGCACATTTCACATGGTACAGATGGGAGCAACCTTGCTGAAGAGCAGTGCACTTGATCGCCGGACTTTCGCCCTAAAATTTGGCCATTAATTTATGAATAAATGAAAGCAGCCACTCACCGTGATTGGTTGCTTGCACTGGTTGCAGTCGCCTTCCCTTGCGATTCGATCTGAACCAGAATATGTTGGTGTTCTTAATGTTGTGTCGAACTCAGCTTAAATGTTAACATAAAACACTGAGTCACGGAAGGAAGCCTACTTTTTACATTGATGGAGGAGGTAGACGGACTTTGAGACAGAGCTGCCTTCCTCTTGAACTCAGGAACGGTGAACCCATCGAGAGAACTGGGCGACGGCTTCACGTCGATACTGCTGGAGTAGTTGCTTGGGGGCCGAGACACCGAAGTGCTGCTCTTTGATTTTGTCTTCGTCTCTTTTTTGGGTTTGTTTGATCCTGAGGTCGCGAAGGAGGGCGAAGCAAAGGACGCATGTGGCACAGCCGGGGGTGGCATGCTTGACGACGAACTGGGACCGGACATGGTCTGAGGGTACGGGATCGGCAGTTTCGGCCTAAGCGTGGAGGCGTAGGGCATCTGCATTTGAATCGCTGTCCCTTGCGGTGTCTGTGGGTACATTTGCCTTCTGCACTCAATGTCCGACATCGTTTTCAATCCGGAATTCTTTATCCTCTGTAAGAAGGCGGATTGTCGCGCTCTTTCGACGTCGTCGTCAAACGGACTGCAAATGACGGTTTGGTGGCATGGTTCCGGAGGACACAAGCCCTGCATCTGAGGAGTGCGGACAGGTTGCGAGTAGGAGAGGTTAGAGTCCACGACAGAGGTGTTCGGTGGCATTTCCATGTTGGCTGCAGTCGGCGGAAGCGATTGGGTGCTTGGGTAGAAGGATGACGCGGTCGATGCTTCAGTGGGGGAAACACCGGACACCGAGTAACCATTAAGCGTATGCAGGGGCGAGAAGTTGCTTGCAGTTGACGGCGATGGCACTGCGCTTAGAGAGTGCTAGAAGAAAGGAAGACAGTTACGGTATTTGACTGTTTGTGGCAAGAACTTACCGGAGAACTGAGGTGCTTGAGGTGGTCGTTAGCGCCCATCGGCATAGATATAAGTGAGGACATGGCGGAGAAGCATTCACCTGAGAAACCCGTATGAAAGACTGAAATAAGATCATTTAGCGTTTGGATAATCAAGCAAAATTAATACACGCGCACTTATATTCAATGTAGCAAAGAATAAAACAGGAAAGGAGTCGGCAGTGCACGTTTGACAATTTTAGAAACACGCTCGAAATTGCACCCACATATGGAAATCGCACTTTCAGACCGAAATGTATAATAAAACAAACAAATAGAAGAATTCCCGTTTAGCTCAAATAAATTTACATCGCGCTCGCCAACGGTTTCGCCGACCGTTACTTTTTTCAACGTCCGGCACACTCCGACAACGGAAACACGTCAAGAATACGGTCTGGCAGTCCGAAGGGGTCTGAACTAATCCAACCTGGGTACTTTGCAAATGCACTTGCGACGACGGATAGTCTGACAGCTGCTTTGAGTAAATGCGACTTGCGAGGGCCACCCCACTTGCATATAGCCTACGAGTGCAAAAGCGCGACAGAAAGAGGACACAATAATAAGCGCGCGCATGGTTCGTTCGTTCATTAACCGCACGGGATATTGATCAGTCATCGAAATCGATAACTGCAGCTGGTCGACGTCGCATTGTTTTTGACTCTAGATTAGCACATGATTTCCAACTATCACCTACTGTTCGGAGCTAACTTGGCACGTTTTCAACAGTTTCCGAACTTTCGAACCAATACTCGACCGCACTGAAGTCGCGCAGGGGTGATAGGAAACGCGCGGAGGAGATCAATATAGTGCAGTGAAACGTGGCAAGTGTGAGATCACAAAAAACAAACATGTCCCTCAAACGTCGGTTCGGACACTTATTCACGGTACGGCCTACCCTGCTTTGAAGCAGAGGCGAAATGGTGCGGACGTTTCCAATGTACAGTGAGTCAACGAGCGGCGGACTGTATTCAGTTACAAGGCTAAGCTACACACCTCCAGCCGCCGCGCTCGTCGAAGACCCGAATTCACTCCCTCTGGCAACAGTGAAAATGATCAAATGTCTTATCAATGTAAAACGCTGAGCAAAACCGGTGATACCGCGGATCACCGAATTCCTTCGTTCTCCGCTCTCATAGGAAGATGGTCGAACAACGGAAATTCAGATCTATTCGAAAGGAAGATGCGCCTTTCAAAGAAAGTAAAATGAATCATCGCGCACGGCTACAAACAGGGCTCACTTTTCCAGTGACAATCCTTAAACATGCTCTTTAACATCTACCAACTAGTGCTATCCTTGCTTGTCAAACAAATCTAGCGTGATTCAGTAGAACTGAGTCAAGAAAAATTCTAGCCATAAACACACAATGTCACCATCGCAGTAAAGACCAAAAATAGTCAGTTTGTATATAGCAAGAATTTTATTATGAGCATTAATATTGGAAACAAAATTGCACTTTAACAACTCCTCTCAATCAATCAGAAAAGAGAAACACGGCGCTCGAACAAGCGGAGTATTCCGATAACAGCCGATTTTCATGTGATTGATTCATTGATAATCAGTATGTTCGCGGCGGACCACCCATAAACAGCCAACAAGTGGCTGGCAAGCAGAGCAGAGAGAATTGACTAAGAAATCACTGGCAACACAATCACAACAGAACAGATGGAAACCGCTGAGAATGTAGTGAGAACGCGAAGAGCTCGACATACGGTAACTGAGGCAAACCGACGGATTTGAGAGTTCGGTGTATGGTTGCCTGCGCAGCGACGAGTAGAGTTAGCACTGAGCAAAACAAACGCCATTTTATAATAATGCTTGTTATACCAGCTAATGAGTCTGCGCCCACTATAATCCATCGCGACTTTTGAATCAGGGGTCTGAAGTTAGGATGTAGATGGGCCTGGAGGCGGGATAACGAGCAACCTGCGACGTTCTCCTTCTTGGCCAACAAGCATCTTTATATGTATTGATTGTTTTTTTTTCCTCAAAAGAGTAGTAGCGAAGAAAAAAGAGTTATTTCCTGACGAATCCGCAATGGCCAAATCGTGCGTCGCTATTTGCTCAACAACAGAGTGCCGTGAGGCCCAAACGACATCGATATTTTTTATACGAGAGAGGGGGAATTATCAATTTCCGTCTTTTTGACCTTCCAGGCTGCACTGCTATTGTGACCCTTAAGTCCATACGGATTAAATTACAGTGTTTTTATGCAATTCAACGGCTTCGCTGAATTAAGCTGATACACTAAAAACGTCCGAAATAAGTTACAATTTGTTTTTAAACGGGAAGCAGCGTTAAGTTATGAGTCAGAAGCTGGCTAATTTAATTAAGAGCAACTAAAAAATTGACGCAGTTTTAATTGAAAAGTATATCAAAGAGCGCCAGCGAACCTAGGGAGAGAAGAAATGCGCGGGACGCAGAAGACAGGGGCAGAGAGGTGCAGACGACGATGGCAGGCAGCCATTGGCGCGCACAGCGATTACCAAAGACTGCCTGCCGCACGACGAGTGGACGCGCCGTGTTCTAGCAGCATCAAGGACTCGCTGAGCTCGCAACGTGCGGCCACAACCAGGCAGCAGTATTCGCGTCCATCAAAGAGCAACAGCAGTTCGCCCGAGGACGGCGATGCGATATTGGTGGCGGAAGACTGAGTAAGTAGTAGAAGAAGAACAAGAAGAAAAAGAAGGCGACGAAGAAGCAGCAGCGAATGGCGCTCAATCCGCTAGCGACGGACGACAACCGCGGCGACAATGCAACGGCGACCGTCGCCTTCTTGCTCAAGCGGATTGAGCAACCCAAACCCGACCTGCCTCGCCGGTCGGCGCGATCGTCGTTTGTCCTCCACGACCAGCACCATGTGCTGACTGAGAGAACTGACTGAGGTTGGCTGGCCGTTTACTGTGCGGCACCGGCAGTGGTTGACTAGGAGCGTCGGCGACACTACGATTGCTCGATGAAGATGAGATGAGGGTATTACGCCGCCATCGAACCAGCACCGATCATAATGCTCAGCTGAGTGTCGACCTAACTGCTTAGTGCGAAGGCGATGTAACACCACAACAAGGACAATCGGAACGAAGCGAGCTGACAAAGGCTTGGGGCACTAAACAGGAAGTCAAAACAACCCTACAGACGATAAACGCTTGTACTATGAAATAGCAATCTTATTTCTGAAGTCTTTGGTTTTTTTAAGTTTTGAACAAAAGGTTCAGTCATTCGGGTTCAAATCTAGTTTTCACTGAAACATTAAAATAAAAAATATAAAAGGGGCAAAGGGGCAAATGAGAGGCCTTAAATTAAAACATAATTGACTGCGGCTGTCTTTGAGGACAAGCAAGAAAAGCAAAATTTTCCTAAAGAAAACATTGGTGGGCAGCCAAAGTTCTGCGAGCACTATGTAGAAGACAAAAACGGACGAAAAACAAATTTGTTGCCATATTTTCCAGTTGTTCAATGGAAAGTCTGAATGGAAGCTTTAACGCGCGTGCATAACGGGCGGATATGCATTGGTCTCTCTTTCATATTGAAGGAAATATTTCGATTTTTGATGAAAGCAGAATCGCATGGCGAAAAAAATCAAGCGCCAGCCAATGGCATTTACAACGTTGATAAATGAGCGATATAAATAATCCAATAGGTCTCGAAAGTCTCATCGACACCACGCGTCTTTGGCAAAGGTCCGCGTGCTACAGGAGTGTAGATGATAACCTAATTTAGGAGTGGCGATGATTTCCAATTTCACTCATTTGTGTTGCAGAAACCGAAAAACCGAAGTTGAGCTCGCAGTGCGACCGTAAGACAAAGTGCACGCGACGTCGTGGAGAGTTCTTCACGGAAAAATTGGAAATATGACCTCAAGTAATTAGCGCAGGCGGCAGCGATGCGTCAAGATACCAACAGGAACATTTCAGGAATATACATCAATAACAGTGTCGACGCCGAGGTATGAACTCTGCGTAAAGCAAACGCAACACTGCTCACTTGTACAAACCGGTTAAGGAGAGCACTGTGCGCGGTCACATATTATTACTGGCGAAACGTGAATGCTCCACTCCTCCCCACTGGCCAGCTCTGTTCCATCCATTTTGGTGTCGTCGAAAAAATTACAGCTGTAATGAGTGCAGAGGCAAGGCGTTTTTATTTGTTCGAGTCGTGCGTAGCCAAAAAACTAGGAAAGAAGCTGCGGTTTGCATTCATGACGTTCAAGGAAAATGAGGTGTTTATTTGTAGGACGGCTGCGGTGGCCATTCTCCGACGATCTTCGAAATTTCTACTTTTCACAACTGTTTTGCCTGTTTTCCGTAGTTTTCACCATAACTGAAATTGCTTTTAATAATAAGGTACTTCCACGGTGCACTCTCCGCTGAGTGGAACGTATCGAAGAGTTTTCTATAAAATCCATTGATTTTCTGGCGCACGAGTAATCAAAAGTTCGAAGTCCGTCCTCGCAAAGTTTGTCCACATCTCGCCCATTCGGCGTGCCATTTCTCGGTCAGCGACGGTCGAACTTTTGTCGAAGTGCTCCTCCTGCATGAACAGATACGGTAGCTCCATGGCGTGGCCAACGACTGAAAAGATTAACTATGAGCGGGGATTAAGTGTTGTTTACCGACTCTGGGCGCTATTGCCTAGTTTGGCAGTTCCAACGTAAGCGAATTCGTAAAGGTAAACATCCTGTCCTTGCCTGAGACGTCTTTCAGCTACCAAGGCAACACGCGACAAGAAAACACAGTCGGTGCCAATCTCAAATAAACCCCTAATGCTTTGTCTTAAAAGCAGCACAGACCTGGCTAAATGTCAAAAAGCGGTCTTTGTTTTGACGTTTTCATGTTCCGAAATTGGGTCCAGGTAGCTCTTTGTCATTAAATTGAAGACTTCCTGGACTGTCCGGATAGTACGTCTGGACAAAGGCTTTGGTTTTTTGTAAAATCTGCTTTTCCGTGTAGTTGCTAAGACTGAATGCGTCTCCGAGAAACTCTATTGCGCCGGATTCACGACTGACGTGGCCCATCAATATGTTTCGTTTATCGTCGAAGTGCGCTAGCAGGACTTTTGGTAGATTGGGAATTATTTCTCCGTCGACAACAACTTTCTATCCGCCGTAGTCGTTCTGAAATTGGAGCTTGCGTCACAAGTGCAAACGAAACTTGTACAAAAGTGCTCGATTATATGCACACATTGTGCTAAGTGAAAAGGGTGGCAATTACAATTCTAATATTGAATTTTTACTCAGTCGGATTTCAAAATTTTTTGAAGGAGAATATTCATGAGGCATTTGTAAACACCTTCGGATGTCTCCGTAGTCCAGGGACCCTCGACGGAGATGCCAGAGCTAATGGGCCCTTTCTTTGTTTATAGACTTTCCTGATCCCAGCGTGCGTTTGAGACAAACTTCTACTGTTGCACTCTGTACAATGGATTGAAGAAACAGCCCTGAACACAAGAGCGGATAAATTGTATTTGACAAATAAACCCACTTTTGTCAGCCAGCGGAGAAATTAACAGCGCAGTCACAGAGTATCCTCCCTCAGCATCAACCTCAAAAGAGTGATTTGTGAGTTGTCGCCACCAAAATATTGGATGTTGTTGTGAAGCCACTGGGAAGCCAAGTGCTGGTCGTGTGTGCCGCGGTTGCCGGGGAAGGGACGATTTGGTTCATCGTCGTGATGAATCCTTAGGTTACATTTTAGACGTTTCAGAAGAGAGTCGACAAAGGGGAAAGAGATTACAAGAGACTTTTGCGATCACGAACCTAGTGTACCCTACGGTACTGAATAGTCACGACAGTCACGTTACGTGAAATCAGATTATGAATAATTCCATTTGGCTAAGCTCTTGGGCAGACCCAAGCATGCGCCATGAATGTAGGCAATAACCGGAAGTTGGGAGTGCGTTTCCATCTTAACAAAAATATAAAAAAATTTAGTTAACCACTTGACTTAAAAAGGCTCCCGTAGGGAGATGGGGTGTGAACACGTTGAGCGTCAAACATTCTTAGCGCATCTGCTGCTTTGCTTCAAACTGGGAACAAATAGGTCCAAAACGTATAGCATTTCTGATTCCATACCATGGCTGCACGGAAACTGATTTCTGGAAGTTTCTACTTTTATAAAAGAAGTAATCAAACAACAAACTTTGAATCACCGTTTTCCAGTCGGAGATCTGCGTATGGGATTTGCAAGAAGGCGTAGCCGTTTTCGTAGTTTGTATATCGAAGGTCTACGTTGACGCCTCTGAGGGTTCCAGATTTTGTACGTACGAAAGAGGGTTTAACCCTTGCTGCATTGAGGACTGCCGAGACGAGTACGAGCAAAAGCGGCAGAAGCCGCACCAATTTCACCTTCATCAGCAAATGTGTATCTCAATACATAGAAGGCCAAGAACAACAGGAAGCTGAATGTTGCGATGTTCCACAGAAAATTGTCCTGAAGTGGAAACAAGGGCAAATTCACGGAGATAATCTAATCAGCAAAGCCGTGAAAGCGTTTTTGGTCATTTTATTGTTGTTTTTTGTTCAGTTACCATGTTAAATTTTTTTGATGGAAGGTTCCATAAAGTTTATAAAAAGAAGAATACCATTGATAAAATACGATTCCCGGACATTTGAGCAAACGGACTTTAATCCTAAGCCTGTTAGCAGTACGAAGCCTATCTGAAAATGTGTGCCGCCAACTGTCGCGCCTTGCGCCTTCGGCGCTCCCAAAAAACCATAATAAAAATGTCCAAGCCTAAGCCTAAGCCTAAGATGCTCCAAATGGCCAGCCCCAGCCTACTATTCCCGCTATTTGAAAGAAGCTGCCTTGAGCCTACTTCCTGACCTGTTTGAAAGTTGGGTTCCACATTATGTCGCGCCTTTGGCGCTCCCAATAAGCCATAATGAAAATGTCCAAGCTTAAGCCTACAGCAGGTGTCACCTTATTCTACTTACACCGCTGCAGACTTGTGAAGCCTTCAGACAATTGAAATTGCGCTAAAAGATTGCACCACGTGTTGAGTAATTTTGCTCAAATTGTTTTGCTCAAATGTCCGAATACCATAAAATACGAGCAATCCAAAGAGTATGTGGTATAGGTGTGGTGAAAGATCGTTAAGGACATTTAAAAAATTAAATGTCTTCAATTGAAAATGTAATGGGGAGTAGTCCGAATCCAACTGGGCCTTTAAGAATTGCAAGCTCAAATTCAAAAAATGTACTAAAAAGCGACAGTATTACTTTAAACAGTATTACACAGTATTACTTGGTGCTATGTTTCCGAAATGAACGCTTTTCTAGCTACACTTCCATATTCTTTTTTCAGCTCAACAAAGACGTCAATGTCCGTATTCGACCATTTTTCTGTTGTTACACGTTTAGCTCTTGCTTTCGGTTTCTTTAACGACCAAAATTGATAGATGCAGACTGGTTTTATCAAAACCTTGTTTTTACAAAATTGACCGCAAGGTCGCTAAATGCATCCAGCCAGTCTTCTATGTCCTCGCTGCCGTTGAAATGGAAAAGTAGAAAAAGGAACGGAGTCTTCATCGCATGACCAACAACTAAAAATATATTTGAATCATGCCGAGCTTCGATTTCGACCGTAGCCCAACCGTCTTTTCGGGGTATTTAACAGGTTGAGAAACTGGCGGTGTTTTGGCCTAAATTCTTCTACGGCCACTATTTTCCAGACATCCGGAAACGGAGCTGCAGTGTAGGTGCACTGGCAGATAGAACCCGAAAAAGGCATAGTCGGGCGATTGTCTGTAATAGCGTTTTTGAGATCCAGTTGGATGCCTGCAACAGGACCCGACCTGGTTTGTAACTGGACAGAATGTTGGAGAAACAACTGTTTCACAAAGCGCCAGAAACACTAAGAAGGGTCGCATTTTAAAACTGAAACACCATTCACATCTGACCATTGAAGCAGAGTTCTTTTTGTTCGCTGTCCATAAAACTTTGCGAAAAAAATTGGAGAAAAGTCTCCATCTGCTTTGTCACCTTGAAACTATTGTGGCAGACAGGTCATGAAAGATGAGCATTCTTTATTGTCGAGCAGAAAAGATGGAGGCCCATTCAAATAAAAAAGAGTGGCATTTGTTTTAAGAATCTTACATTTTTTTTTTGTTATACAGGAAGGTGCTGTCTTGACGTGCGATCAAGTCTGAGAGCTGTTCGCAACATCTGTTCTCTGGTTTGTTTTGAGAGTTGACGGTTCGTTGCACTACCGATTTGTCCAAAACAACTTTATTGCGGGTTCTACTTGCAGCGTACAGTTTACATGAAATAGATTTATTTCCCAATGTCGCAAAGGAAGAAACGTAAAACCAGAGAAAGCACGTATGGAAGAAGCGCTTAGAAGCACTTGCGGTGAACGATGGAGGGTCCGGATTCGTCATATTCCTGCTTGCTGATCCACATCTGCTGGAAGGTGGAGAGCGAGGCGAGGATGGAACCTCCGATCCAGACGGAGTACTTGCGCTCGGGAGGAGCGATGATCTTGATTTTCATGGTGCTGCAAAAAAGACGATTAGTTCCGTAGGCTAGCTACCTTCTCACCTGGGGGCAAGAGCAGTAATTTCCTTCTGCATGCGGTCAGCGATTCCGGGGTACATGGTGGTACCTCCCGAGAGAACGGTGTTGGCATACAGGTCCTTACGGATGTCGATATCGCACTTCATAATGCTGTTGTACGAAGTCTCGTGGATACCGGCAGATTCCATACCCAAGAACGAGGGCTGAAAAGTTTAAGTGTTTGGGGTTTTTGTGTTTCAGAGTTCTTTACCTGGAACATGGCCTCAGGACAACGGAAGCGTTCGTTTCCGACGGTGATAACCTGTCCGTCGGGGAGTTCGTAAGACTTTTCGAGGGAAGACGATGAGGCGGCGGTGGCCATTTCCTGCTCGAAGTCGAGGGCGACGTAGCAGAGCTTTTCCTTAATGTCACGGACAATTTCACGCTCAGCGGTGGTGGTGAATGAGTAACCGCGCTCAGTGAGGATCTTCATCAGGTAGTCGGTCAGATCGCGCCCGGCCAAGTCGAGACGGAGAATGGCGTGGGGAAGAGCGTAACCTTCGTAGATGGGGACGGTGTGAGTGACACCATCTCCGGAGTCGAGAACGACACCAGTGGTGCGGCCAGAGGCGTACAGAGAGAGGACGGCCTGGATGGCGACATACATGGCGGGGGTGTTGAAGGTTTCAAACATGATCTGAGTCATCTTTTCACGGTTAGCCTTAGGGTTGAGGGGGGCTTCCGTGAGAAGGACGGGGTGCTCTTCGGGGGCCACGCGAAGCTCGTTGTAGAAGGTGTGGTGCCAGATCTTTTCCATGTCGTCCCAGTTGGTAACGATACCGTGCTCAATGGGGTACTTCAGGGTGAGAATACCACGCTTGCTCTGGGCTTCATCTCCAACGTACGAATCCTTCTGTCCCATGCCAACCATGACACCCTGGTGACGGGGACGTCCGACGATGGAGGGAAAGACGGCGCGGGGAGCGTCATCTCCGGCAAAACCGGCCTAAAAAGGTTACCATCAGCGAAAAAACGTTTTTGAAGTTGAGGCTCAGCAAACAGTTACTTACTTTGTGCTTTTTTGTTTGTTCTGGAGCGTCAGAACCAGACTTCCCAAATGCTCCAACGCTGCGCTAAGTATTGTAATCCCTCGCTTTATCGCGGCGAGTGTAAAGCTGTTGATAGTAAATTACACTCTTCTTTGAATTTGTCCTCCCGAAGACTCGGCAAACAATTCGCAGCGAGTGCTACCCGACTCTAGCAGCTATATGTTTTTTGCTAAGCACTTTTAAACTTTGCAATTCCTATTTCACTGATATTTCGCTTAAATTTTCTTAACTGAAATGAGTGCACTGGATACAGTAGTTTCAATCTCTAATCATTCTTTGTGGTAATGTGTCTAAACGCCAAATGAAGCCTGCTCCTACATCTACTATCTAAGCACGGTTCACGCAAATTCAAGACTCACCTTGCACATTCCGGATCCATTGTCGACGACAAGGGCGGCAACTTCTTCGTCACACATCTCGAACTTGACTGCGGGTCTTGGAACTACACTTACAGGAAAGCAAACTGCAGTGCTGTTGAGTGAAATGTGTGGGACCTCGGCCGGCTTATTTATATAGCCGAAGATTCTCCTATACAGCGCGCTCGCCGCAACCAATGCAAGTAGCAACATCGCGAACGTGCGAGTCCCGCCCACCTAGAGAAGCACCAGATCGTTCAGGAATAGCTATCTCCAATCTCTAGCTTTAACCGGGGGCGCCTGCGGTGAATTCGGCACTGGAAGAGGTGTACGCCTGTGGCACTAAACGTATCTACGTTGCCGCTTACTCTCGCGGAGCATCAGGTGTCGCTGTTGCAATCCTGTCAAAATAGCGTCAAAGGAGAATACTCACCGCCCTCGTTACTTTTAAAGAAATGGTGCAGGCCTCTTGCTGATTGACCGATGCACCTGTCTTAACACACATACAAAAATGCGCATTTTGTCAGTTTCGGCATTAGCGCCGGTTAGCCGATGCAACACCGGCGGAAGTGTTTTGACTCGCTGACTCAGCACCGAACTGTCCGTTCCCAGAACAGTGATGCGTTCCCGGAACGTGCGTGATTCAACCGAGATTCTGACGCACGCCTCCCATTCCCAGAACCGATGAGAAATAGAAAACAGAATAGATTGATTCTGGTTTTACAAAACAGATTGAGTGATTTTGTGTTAAGCCGCTCGGTGCGTATTTGGACAGACAGACGACTGAACACTCTGTGCGTAATGTAAAGATTTCTTAATTGCTTTTGCTGGGTACTCAAAAATCATGTTGTCTCTTTCAGGAGCGTACGGTAGCATGGGATTTTCAGAACTGCCCTTCCCGACAATTTCTTACATCCTGGAACGCGGCGGAGGCACTTCAACTGGAGGAGGGAGAGGGCACGAAAGAGGGGGAAGCCGATCCGGCTCGGCGTGTGTTTCTTGGTATTCCACTTTGTTGTCTTACGGCTGGCGCTGTGAGAAGAAGACGCGGGCGCCGATGGTGCAGCCAGCATTGTTTCGACACACTATCGGGGCTGCGTAAGATCTCCGCTCATCGCACAAAAAACAAAATCCACCCTCATATCGCTGTAGCCTACCTTTACACAAACTGTCGCCGCAAACGAGACAAGAAGAAGCGTTGAGGGTGCAGAAACGGAGACCGCCAGAATGTCCGTTTCATATTTGCACCATGTATAGGTTGCAAATACATTTTGACAAAACGAAATTCAAACAGGATTATCCGAACTTTTAACTCAAATTCTCTTGTTCCTCTGGAGACTTCTTTTTAAAGTTAAAATCGCTTGTATTGCTTGGTTTCATTTTAAAAATTGCATAGTAAGGAGGATTCTTTTAGCACATTCATTAATAAGGCAAGGTGCACCGTTAACCAGAAAGAGACATTTCCAACAATAAAAAAGAAAACAGAAAAACCAAAATACAGAAACAAACGAAGCTGTATTTTGTTTAAAGTTAATAAAACTAGAACGCAGACTGACATTTGATAGTTTATTGAGATCAGCGGTTTGAAATCAAGGCTGAGCGCGTATCGCATATTGCGATATCGCGGCATTTTTGCGATATTTGTTGCGATACTCGGTCTCAAAGCGAAACTCGAAACTCTCAAAGCGGATGAACCGCGTGGTTTCTCGGAAAACAAACGCACGTTTTCCTCCCGTACCCACACGCAAGCGGTAAGTTTAACAGCAGAAATCGGCACTCACGCGAGAAAATTAAAGTGTTTAAAAACTCTGTTTAGCTCAAAGCAAAGCACACATCCCTAAAATCAGCACAGAGAAATTCAAAATAGCATGTTTTTAAGTTATGTGCGTGTGGTTGTAGAACAATAGCGTTTGATTTTTTAAACGTAAAAAACCTGTGGATTACAAAAATGTTCAAGTTTTCTTAATTCGTATATTTTGAAAACAAGTGAGGAACAGTAGCACCTAATTTTTTGGGTTTTTTCCTCATTTTTTGACATTGTTCGCATTTTTTAGAACTTATTGAGCAACAGCGTGTGGGTTTTTCAACTTGGAAAAACCTGTAAATTACAATAGGCTTTGAGTTTTTTCAATTCGAACTTATGTATGCAAAGTTCAGAATAACGTGGAAAAGTCACACCTGCTTTTTGGGGTGTTTTTGGAGACGAGGAAGTGGAGAATGACCCCGATGAGCTTAACGAAATTGTGCTTGACCTGAATGTTGACAAATGAGCCTCAAAAGAGCCTTGTATTCCACCGAGCCGTACTCACACGCACGAACCCGTCCCCTTACCCACATGCAAAATCACCCCTGAGTACCGGACATGCCGTCAAACCATGGCACAGAAGGAAGTTTCGCAGTTTCTATAGCGCTTATCGCGTAACATATCGCAATTTTGAAAATCGTGTTGCGTATCCCATATCGCAGAAAAAAAGTATCGCATTTGCACAGATCGGCACCCACATGAGAAAAATAAGAGCTTCGAAAAGAGTTCTGTTTAGCTCCGTCAGAGCAAACATTCCGACAGTCAGCAGAGAGGGATTCAAAATATCACTTTTTTGTTAGGTGCGTGTGGTTGTAGAGCAATGGCGTGTAAGTTTTTAGACTCAAAACAATTAGTAGATTACAAAATGTTTACGTTTTTTTTTAATTCGAGCTAGTTTATAAAGAGTTAGGACCAGTAACACCTGAGTTTTGCGTGTGGTTGTAGAGTTTTCGCAGTTGTAGAGAAGGAAGTTTTGCCTAAGCGTTAGATGCTCCAAGAGGCTAGCCCCAGCGTACTATCCTTTCTGTTTGAAAGAGGCCGCTTGGAGCCTACTATCCCCGCTGCAAGGCGGCTTCGCCGCAAAAAACACATTACAAAATGTCTAAGCCTAAGCCTGTTTGAACCTGACAGCCTAAAGTACTATCGAAATGCTCAATCACAAGGCCGTTAGCCATGGCCAACTGTCTAAAAGGCTTTTAGATTGCGACAATGTGATGCTCATTTAGCAGAAAACCACAAAATACCCATTCAACGAGCAAAATATTTTCGACAGTTAGATTAGAAACCGCACACAAAACAAACGCCGCCATCGGGACTCGAACCCATGACCTTCCGTGCGGCAGCCCGTGAAAGCAACCACTCCCTCTATACGGTCGTCAAAAACATGGTTGTTCAAGTTGCCTACACCATGACTGCGTTCAGCATTTGTTTCAGAGTGTTTCACCAACTCCCAATTCAAATGCGAAATTTGGTCATGGTACAATAGCAGCACCCTTGAGCACAACAAATTGGCACACAAGCAACATGGGAATAAAAAACTAGAAATTTCAAAAATTAAGATTGCGCAGAGCAACGCGCGAGAGCGTTAATAAAACATTAGAATGTAAATAAAAAATTATAAGCGGACAATGCAAGTTCTATAATTAACATTTTTGTTGTTAGGGAACGCTCAGCTTATGGAGCACGTCATATTTATCTCCTACTGCGACGCTGATTTCTAAAATTAAAACATTCGTTGTCCGAATACTTGTTTCTGTCCATTCTTACAATTATCACGTTCCAACATATCCATTTGCATTTTTGACTTTTCCGTGCCCGGAAAGATTCACAGTCCGAGAAAGAACTCCTTACTCACATACGTCCAAACACCACACATCAGCATCTTTCTTCCTATATGGCTGATCAGCTCTGCACGTCCAAATTGCACCGTCTTTTGTTTTGAAGTTGCTGAATGTTTGCTCTCGCCGCGATGCTTCTTCGTCTCCCGACCGACCGCGCAGTCCTGGTAGCTGGCTGCCAACGAGTCGTGTTCCCGTTTGTGCGACCCTAAATCGAAATGATAAGTTATCTGTCTTCAGCTGGTCTACGATCGTAAGCAGAATGTCACATTCAGACATCAGGTATATATGGACCGCAGGCACACACACACACTCGGCTGTCCTTCACTTCCGAACAGTCGTTCCAAGTCATTTCCTTATTTCGTTTAGGTTGAAAGATGTCGAAAGCCGATCGCGACTTCGACGCCATCGTCGTCGGCGCCGGAATCATGGGAAGTTGCGCAGCGTACCAACTGGCCAAGAATGGCGTGAAAACGCTGCTCGTCGAACAGGTTAGTGGTGACAGAACACTTGTTTTTGCCAACTTGCTCCGTTACAGTTTTCCCGCGGCCACTCTAAGGGTTCTTCGCACGGCGGATCCCGAATCATTCGTTATGCCCACACTTCGCCTATCTACCTTCCGCTGGCTAAAGACGCCTACAACGAGTGGGACATTCTCTCAGCGGAGTCGGGAAAAATACTCTATAGGTGATTCTTTGATCTTTCACGTGTGCTTGAAAACAAAGGAACTGTGTTTGAAGATCATGCGGAATGCTTTGGCTCGCCGACCGCGAGTCGACCCTCGAGCGAGCGCGCATTCTCAAACTGTACGCCGTGGAGCATGAGGTCCTCGCCGGAAAACATATAAATGAACGTTTTCCGCATTTGTACTACAACGAAAGTTGGTTCGCGCTCCTCGACAAACGCGGCGGAGTTTCTTATGCCGATCGCTGCTTGGAAGCGGCTCAAGTTTGCACTTGAAAATTTTTGGAAAGTCCTCAAGTTCGACGAGCCGGTCTTGAACCTCGTTCACGGAGATGTGGTTCAAGTGGTCACTTCCGGAGGCGTCTACCAGGCCAAGCATCTTATTGTGACCGCCGGACCCTGGCTGAACCAGCTGCTTCCCGGCCTTCCCGTAAAAACGGAAGTAAGAAAATGAGCCCAGAAGAGAATCCAAGTTACTTTAGGCTCACCACATTGGCGTTAATTTTTGGAATGTGACTGGAAAGCACGAGTGCTTCAAATCGGAAAACGACTCGCCCACTCTGATCATCAACGACGGCGTCGACGAACTCTTCATGATTCCGAATGTGGACTTCGACGGGAAAGCCAAAGTTGTTTTGGGTGAAGGCAACTGGTGCTGACGACTGAATTTCAGTTTGGAATTCACTTGGGTGTCCCAATCGACCCCTCGCGCCCCCTCCAAAGTCCCCCTCAATGGATGCATTCAATCAGTGCGAAGCACATTAAGGAACATATTAAGGATCTGGACGCTTCCAGCGTGCCAGCTGTCAGGGACACTTGCCTCTACACGGTTTGTCAGCCAATCAAACACTTCTACGTGACTTTTCGCGTATTTAGATGACCAGAGATAACGATTTTATTATCGACCGGCATCCCGATCACCCGAACGTTTTTATTGGAGGTGGCTTCTCGGGCACCGGGTTCAAGTTTGGGCCCACGGTCGGCAAGATCCTCTGCCGCATGGTGCTCGGTCTGAGCAACGACAACTTCAATCTGACGCCTTTCAAGGCGACTCGGAAGATTGACCCCAACGTGAAAGCATGTCTCTGAGAATGAGTCATTTATGGAAACGCATTAGGCGCATTGGCGGCCCTAGCCAGTTAACTACGCAGTTTGTTTTCGGAAATAAAATAAAATGCTGCGAATGCGTCAAAAGTGGAATACTGTGCATCACACATGCTTAGCTTTTAACGGATCAGAGATGATTCATTGAAATCGTTTTTAATGATGAAATGTCTACGTCTTCACGCAGGCTGAAAACATTTCTGTAAACTCCCGTATAATTAGATAGCATTTGAAGAGTCTTGATTGATTCGCTCAAAATTTGAAATATAATTAAAATTAAATGAAAAAACAACGAAAATTGCGACATAAAAAAACTGCTGTTTGATCACCATTTAAGCAGGTGTCTACGTTTGAAAAATTACGATCTGTTTAAAAATAAGTACCTTCATTCATGAAATCTTGAAATTATAGATGGTTTCGACTCCGAGGTGTTCTTTTGTGCAAAGGCTGGCAAAGGATCATCATAAAATTGAGCACCCTTGCGTCGTTTTTATGTCGCAATTTTCTTGGTTTGTCATTTAATTATATTTCAAATTTTGAGCGAATCAATCAAGACTCTTCAAATGCTAAATTATACGGGAGTTCATAGAAATATGGCTCCCTTATTCCTTTGAATACAAACGCCTTCTGTCGCTAAGCGTGAGTCTGTGCCTCCGAAAGTTAAACACACTTACAAGTCATTAGTGGATTCCCAGAATGCTTCCTGACTATCGTGTTCGCCAGGAGGCGCGCAGTCGTCATTAGAGCGCATCCGGTCCGTATAAATACGGTGAGAACCAATATTTTTTCTTAGTTTCTACGGAATGTTTGACCGAAAGCGCAGCTTCTAAATGAGACCGTGGCGTGTGAAGTTATTGTATTGAGAGATATCGGTTTCAGATAGGATAACGCTTGTCTTCATGCGCGCCGTGTGTTTAGCGGCCATCAGCGTCGCGGCGATTCTCGGAATCGTTGCGGGAAATGTCATCCGAGTGGCCCATCTGCAGCCGAACAACCCGAACATTGCTCATGAACCCAACGTGCTCAAGCTTTGTTCTTCAGACTTAAAGGATCGGAGCATTTTGCCGAAGGAGATTGAGCTACAGTATGCACAGTGACCTGCAAATAAAGCAATTCGCTGTATTTTAGAGTTCATACGATGGAATCGTGTAACCGCTACAGTGGAGTCGAGCATGCTGCCTACCTCCATTACAAGGAGAACGCGAGTGTCTACTTCGGACCCGGTTGTAACAACGGTAAGAAACTTTTTTAGCGTTTGCCTCTTTTATTTTTCTTGCCGTTCACACAGAAATATTGATGTCTTGAGTTGTTCAGAAATGCTGGTGATCGGTCGACTCGCCTCGCGGTGGAACGTGCCCATTATTGCTCACATGTCTGGAGACGATATTCTCTCAGATCGAGCCGTCTTCCCCACTCTTGGATCGGTCGCCCTCACTTCGGCAAGTGAAATGGCGCGGGCCACGATTGCCTACCTGAAGCTGTACAAGTGGAAGCAGGTAAGGTTTTCAAGCTAGCGAATTGAACTTTTGCAATTCTGTATTGAGCCCATGTGGACACTTTTTAGATCGGTCTCGTTCGCCCTACTGTGGATTTTGAGCGCCTCAGCGTCTACTCACTGAAACATCTCATCAAGGACCAGGACATTGCGATTAATATGGAAGTTGAACTGGACCCCTACATGTCTCCCGACGAGATCATGGGCACAAAGAAGCTTCAGACGCTCAGCAAATACGCCAGAAGTGAGTTTCAGCAGTGGGGTTACGGTAAAGCTGTTTTGAAAACAGGTCCTAAAAGAGTTCCGGCCTGCGGAAATGACCACTGATCACATTATCAAGTGGACTACCGTAGCAGTAGCGCTAATTGCTTTCCTTTATAGTCATCGTCGTTGAGTTGGGAATGGATCTCCACGCAGTGCGCAGCTTTATGGTGGCCATTAGCCGATTGCGAATGAACACCAATGACTATGTTTACGTCCTGCCTTGGCTGGCTCATGTAAGACTGTGTCTTAAAGCATCCCATGTCGAACTTTTCTCAGGTCAACGACCACTATCCTTGGGAAGCGAACAACATTGACAAGAACGAGGTTCGCTTTGCGTTCAGCGAGGCCATTATCATCACCGCTCATGGCTACGATAAGAAGTTCTACGACGAGTTTCGGGACCGTTTTGCTCAAGTTACCGGAGTAGTGAGCAGTCATGTAAGTCGCACACAAGCAACAACTTCTCAAGGCTACGTATTCAGTATGCCACGCTGTCGTACATGTCGCTCTACGACGCGATGTTCCTGTACGGTCTGGCGATCCGTGACGCCTATGATGACACCCGAAACAACACGATTTTTCTGAACGGCACCTACATCTGGGAAAAGATGACCTCGCGTCAGTTCATCGGATCCACTGGTCAAGTGTTGATCAACAATAAGGCTGTGCGTGTCCCGAGCTACGCCACCTACTACGTCTCCAACGGCACCTTAAAGATTGTGGTTGAACTGACGGCAAAACTCGGCGACAAAGTGAAATGCGCGATGACCCAAACGGAGTGCTCGGAACACGTGAGCTTTCTTTAAACAATGATCAATTCATTCAAGTTTTTTGCAGGTGGCCCACGAAGTCCTCCCCAGTTACTGGAGTTCCTACGACGGCAACCTCCCCGGCGACATGCCCAAGTGTGGATTCGACGGCAGCCTCTGCGACTACACGACCATCTTCGCCATCGTCGGTGTCCTGAGCTTCTTCGCGATTGCGTTCCCGGTCGGATACTTTATTTACCTGAAACAGTAATCTGGCCCTCTCACGACTAATTTTCAAACGTGCGTTCAGGAAGGAACGACAGCTCTACGATATGACTTGGCGTCTTCCGAGGGAACAAGTCCAGATGCTCACTGCCAGCAACGCGGTCAGTTCCCGTTTTTTTCTGATCTTCCCTACAAGAGACATTTAGAAATCGGAAACGTCCATCAGTAAGTCAGTCACAAGTGGTTCGGTGGCTGGAAGCATCGGAAAAGCAAATTCAAAAATCAGCGCGCGCCAGGCCATTGCGAACGGCGTCCGCCTGACTGTCAAGCGCTACCAGCAGACCCGAAACTTGACTTTCCCGAAAAACGATTTGATCAACCTGAAAGAAGTGGGTTCTCAGATCGTTTCTGAAATAAATTGCGTTTTTGCAGTTGAAACTGATCGAAAACGACAACCTCAACAAATTCTACGGCATCTGCTTCAACCAGCAGAACGAGCTGCTGGTACTCTGGATTCTCTGTTCTCGCGGTAGTCTGGAAGTACGCGTGCTTTCTTTCTCTCCATCCTACATTTCTTCCTTTGTTCCAGGATATTCTCTTCAACGACGAGCTGAAGCTCGGCCGAAACTTCCAGGTTTCCTTCGCGAAAGACGTCGTCAAGGTAAACAGGCATCAACGAGTCCATTTGCATATTAATTTTATTTTAGGGTCTGCAATTCCTGCATGCGTCGAATCTCAAGCATCATGGAATGCTCTGTCTTCAAAATTGCCTTGTCGACTCAAACTGGACTGTGAAGCTCACTAACTTTGTGACAGAACAGATCGTCGCCGACAAACTGCTTCACAACGAGCTGAAGTATTACACAAACGAGGATGACGATGACTCCACCATTGGAGATGAGGAAGAACACTCGATTTTCGACCGAAGTGAGAGTGCCCACTACGGCATGGCATAAGATCGCAATTCAGAGTATGTGCAACAAGCCCCGGAAGTGATTCGAGACCTGATCTCGACCAAGTTCCTGCCACCCGGATCTCAGCCCGGCGACGTCTACGCTCTGGGAATGGTTCTCTACCAAATCTTGTTTCGCGTAGAGCCCTTCTACGAGCGGGAGCTCTCAACGCAGAGTAGGACGCCCGAAGAGCTGCAAACAAGTCAAACGAATTTTCAGAAATCATGCAGTCGATCGCAATGGCTAACGAGGACGACTCCCTGATCCGACCGACCTTCCCGAGCCAGCACGGCGACGAAGAAAGCTATAACCTGCAGCTCCTCTCCTGTATCGAGGCGTGCTGGTTGGAATTGCCGGAAATGAGACCGAACATCAAGAAGATCAAGGCTTTGGTGAATTCGAATTTGAAGACCACGTAAGGCGATACTACAAGATTCGATTCTAAAAAACCTCTTTTCAGTGGAAAGGGTTCGCTTGTGGACCAGATGATGAAAATGATGGAGGATGTAGGTTTCTAAGCGGTTGTTGGGTTCTCTATGAATATGCTTTCAGTACACGACCAATCTGGAAGCATTGGTCAAGGAGCGGACGTCCATGCTGGAAGAAGCTCAGCAACAAGCGGATCGTCTTCTCAACAATATGCTTCCAAAGTGGATTTCAGTGGGCAATTGCGCGCTTATCTGGAACTTTTCAGGTCTATCGCAGAGGACCTTAAAATCGGCAAACCCGTGGTCCCGCAGCTCTACCCGTGCGCCACGGTGCTTTTCTCGGACATTCGCGGATTCACAAAAATCAGCTCCACCTCGACTCCTTTCCAGATCGTCACCTTCCTCAACGACATGTTTTCTGGATTCGACGCGATCATTGCCAAGCACGACGCCTACAAGGTCGAAACCATTGGCGACGCCTACATGATTGTGTCCGGAGTCCCGAAGGAGAACGGAAACTACCACGCTCAGCACATCGCTGACATCGCTCTAAAAATGCGCACAGTGAGTATTGGTCATTTTGCCTTGTGGAAGACGCTTTTCAGTTCGTTTCGAACTTCAAACTGGCCCATCGGCCGGAGGAAGCGATGATGGTCCGAATCGGCTTTCACAGCGGATCGGTGGCCGCGGGCGTTGTCGGACTGGCCGCCCCGCGCTACTGTCTCTTCGGCGACACAGTGAACATGGCTTCGCGGATGGAGAGCACGGGTGTAGCGAACAAGATCCAGGTGGCCTCCCCTCTGTTAAGTTCAGCTCTCACTTCTTTAACTTAGATCAGTGAAGCCGCATACAACTTGCTGCACTGCTTCTTCCCACAATTCATCCTCACGGAGCGTGGAAAGATGGAAATTAAGGTGCATATTCTAGCAGTTCCCGTCGGCTTTGGCTTCACAAAACACATTGTTGCAGGGCAAAGGCGAGTGTATGACGTATTATCTAGAAGGAAAAGAGAGCAGCAGGAAGAAGTAGAGCAGCCGCCAATTGAGAAGAGACTGATTGTAATCTCAATATTGTGTCGTGTTTTAAGCTTTTTTTCAATTTTTTAACCGTTTTGTGGCTATTGATCGCGTAGTGACCATGTTTGTAGCTGAAATAAATTTTTACCTCATCGATGTTTGCGTAGGAATTCGACAAATATAACTCGAGATGTCTCGAAAAACGATCGGCATGCGGATTTCGGCACGCACCCGTTACTTTAGGCCTCACTTGCGGTGCTCAGACGCAGTCTCTGGAACCCTCCCTGTCTATCGCTGCGTTCATTATAAGTGGAATTCTGTTTTCTCCAAGTGTCACATCTGTTGTTAAAACGCTCACGCGAGACAAAGTTTAGGCCTGCCCGTTGTTGTCTCGTGCAGATAGAATATTCAAATAGACGTCGAGTGAACATATGAACTAACAAAATTGCTATGACGAACGGAGGGAATTCCGTTCAGTTTGGAATTCGTTCCTGCTCCCACTTCCTGAAAAGGTGGAATTGATCCAGTCTTTCGATCCTCATGCACTTACCGTGTTTTGCTAGAGGTGGTTGTCACAGACATTGTTCCTGTTGTTTGATTATTATACGGATCTCGACTAGTTTGGTAAACAAAAAATAGTTGCAAGGCCTTAAAGGGCGTGTTTGCTTGATCGTGTTAGCCGCTATTCTGGGCGTCCTCATGGCCTGATAGTTATTTGGGGCTTAGTCGATTTTGTAAGTGGCTCGCAAAAGTCACTGATGAGGATGTTAGATAATAAAAGTGGGAAACCCCACGAAATTGACGGAAGACCTACAGTTTGCTTTATTAGTCCCGTATTTTGTCTTCTGCGCATTTTACTGCTTATAAAAACAAAACAAATGCGCAAAATGTAAATAGTGGTGCGCAACGAAAACAATTCGAGAAACCACTTCTGCCCCAGTGGCCTTGTAAATGATGCAGGCCGTCATTTTGGCTACAGTAAGCCGTTTCCTTATTTCATTGTCACTTCTCCTTAGCAGACAAAAGATCGTTTGAATTCATGTCAAATTTGAGTGACAAGTCCCGTTTAGTGTGCGCATGTCTAACAGGTATGCTAATAACCTACCATCAGAAAACGGGACTCAACGCAATTTCGGCCCAAGGCTCTTTATCAACAGAATAACTTCAGCTGGCGCTGCTGCTTATCTTTGCCGCAAATTTCACAACACAGAAAACACGCAAACAGTAAACGCGGATGGCAAGTCAGGCAGAGCTGCTGCCGACAGGCACGGTTTCGCTCCACTGGCAGCGGTCCGATTATGAACCGCTGAAATCGTGACTCGGCGACAAACCAACCCAACAGAGCCGCATTATTTTGTTTTCTGTGCATTCCTCGTCGCCGTGTTGCAGGCTCACTCTTTCTCGCCGCGTTCTTTCGCTATTCATGCCGAGTAAACGAATTCCGGTCGTTTCGGCATTCGAACGTGCCCAGTTGTTTCTCCTTTGTTTCGGCTTTGGTCAAATGGCGTGTGAAGGGCGCGGCACTTCCGTTTAATTGATTTACACAACTTCATCCGACATCCGTGCTTCTCGTTTCCTTTGCATTCTCCCGTCGTTGTCCGAACTTCTGATTCCTGCTACTCACGGTGCTGTTTTTAGCCAAAATGCCAATCATTCCGCAATACAAGTTGACGTATTTCAACGCGATGGGACGGGCTGAACCTATCCGGATGTTGTTCGCCTATGCCGGCGTCAATTACAAGGATGAGCGGATCGAAAAGGAACAATGGCCAGCGCTGAAGTCGAGTAGGTTTGGGCACTACCCGGGAAGCGTTTCCGAGACCTTGAGAACAGTACGCTGACTTTATCAGGACAAGGCTTTAAACCAGTGATGTGCGCGGGCCAGCCCAGTTGGTTCGCGGCCTTAGGCAGCTAACGGACCGGGCTTGAACCCCGGACCTCATGTCCACCACTGCTTCAAACAAAAGCTCTGGAAATAGAGACACAAAGAATGCTACCGTACCTTAGTTGCGTTCATGTTAAAATTGGAAGCAATTACCTCTGCAAATATTTCCGTCAAATGGTTTTGTTTTCCCATCAATGCAATTAATTTTTCGAATTCATGGAAAATTGTTCGATTGTTGACAATCGCCAATGCCTTCGACATACCAGCCAAATCTCTAACCGCAATATGTTAAGAATTCCCGTTTGGACAACTGCCAGTTCTCGAGATGAACGGAAAAGTGCTCGCGCAATCGCACGCGATTGAGAAGTTCCTCAGCCGCATGTTTGGTTTGTTTACACGGCATTTCAATGGGTTCACATTTCGCTCTTTCGCTTAAGGACTGGCCGGAGGCGACGATTGGGAGAGTGCAAAGATAGATGAACTTGTGTTCGGAGTAGAGGACTTGGTGCAGAAAACATCTGCTTGGTTCAAGGAAGAAGACGAGAAGAAAAAGGTGCGGAACTCGTTGAAGCGCAACCTGTTCAGGACTGACGTTTAGATCGAAATCTTCCGGACGCTGGTTGAGACTGAAATCAACCCCTTTTTGACGCGTTACCAAAACATTTTGAAGGAAAACGGATCTGGACGCTTCATCGGAAAAGAGGTTCGCTTTTTGTTTTTCTGTGCAAACCGGCCCTTTCCAGATGACTCTTGCCGATATCTCAGTCTTCTGTCTGCTGCACTACTTCAGCTGTAAGCTTCTTCCTGGCCATCTTGAAAAGTTCCCGGAACTGAAGAAGTTTGTCAACGCAATGGCGTCGCTCCCCCAACTCAAAGAATGGATCGACAAACGACCGAAAACAGACGTTTAACGCGTTCACCGAAAAGACCAAAAAGTCTTATTAGCAATCACCCGTTGCATCCCATTTATCCATAACTATTCACCGACATCCAAATAAACAACAAGCGATAAACTTGTTTTTTTGCTCGATAAACCATTCCTTTACTTCAGAATACGAACACTTTTTTTACAGAAATGAGATCGGATGTTGCACTCGTATAACGTAGCAGTTTGTAACCTTAAAGACTGCTTTCCGTGTCTCCGGTGAGGATGAGTTCACTGCTCAGTCGCTTCAGTTGATCGTTTTCGTTTGCAATGTACGTACGGAGAATTACGATGTGTTCTGGCTGGAGAGAAACTCGTGAGTCCGCAGAAATGGGTCTATAAGGAAAACACATGTAGGCAGACGTCATATATGTGAGAGTTTGCATTCGAAATTAGCATTATTTGAACCGCTGCCACGGCGTCAATCAGTGAAATGAAAGCGGCGCTCACCTCATGGTCGCTGGTGTGTCCAAGGCGATCGTTCGCGGACTCCGGGGCGCGGAACCTCTGCGGCTCGAGCGGCGGAAGCTGTCCACGAGGGTTTCTCCCTCGTTCCCGGTCGACCAGCGCCTGAAACATAGGTCTTGACCGCTGAAACATTGCAGTCGTCTACTTTGCAGTGAACACAGCGGACGAATAGTCGTTCTGGAAGAGTTTTCCGCGCGGCAAACACCGAATCCAGGTGTTGAAGATGTCGCTGAACTCGTTGCGGAAGTTGGTGTTCAGGAACCCGTAGAGGAACGGATTTACGCAGATGGAAGCGATCGAGATGATCTTGCAGATCTGGTCGACGCGCTCGATGATGTTCGCGCTCTCCTTCTGAAATTTCATTTTTTGAGTGTGGTCATACAATCTTACACGTAGTTGTCGAAAGGGTGTTTGTGAAAACAAACCGGTAACGTGGTCCCGCAGCAATCGCGGCACAGTTTAAACTCGATGAAACTTTTTGTCATAAACCACTGACCTGGACGTAATAGAGAATGTTGAAGTCGATGAGGAAGGAAACTACGGTAAAGGGAAGCCATAAAAGGGCATACGAACCGGCCATCGCAAAAAGCAGCTGAGTCGTTCTGCTTCGTCGCTTATCGGAAGCACGCCGAGCAGCGTTTCCGGGATTACTTGGCTGAAATGCATACGGTAAGAGACGCTAATCACCTTGCGCCCACCGATGAGCATCCGTTGGTCCTCGCGTAGTTGGCGCAGATGCTGGCGTCGCTTCCGCGAGCGGACACGCGGAGACTGTTACTCAAGGCCCGGTTGTCCCGTCGGTTGCGGTTCATCTGCCTGGCGTTCACCTTCAAAAAACGCGTCAGTTTCACGTTGAAAATAGCCAGAACTATCGTAGGCACCAAGTAGAGGAAGGCGACTTGAAGGAGTGACACAACCAGCTGGAATTCACAAAAATGCAAAAAACATTATATTACAATTGCGCTTGCCTGAATCATATGGATTTGAGCTCCCAAATCATCGTTTGCCGAACGGCCCGAAGTGAGTCCACATTGACGCCATCCGTAACTGCTCAGGCGAGTTCCGTTTCCATTGTCGAATACGGTAACATCCTGAATGACGGTTATGTAATTATAGCGGGGGATACAAAGACTACCTTGAAGACGTAAAGCATCGACGTGTCGTAGTAAACGAGGAGGGGGAAGCTCAGCAGGAAAGACATGATCCAGATGCCCACCGAGAGGCACACCGCGAACATACACTTCCGCTTCACAGGAGCAGTTTGCATCTGGCGAACCGAGTAATACCTGAAGGAAAATTAAGTTTCTGTTTACGTCCGTTCTGTTTACCGGTCGATCGCCATCACGCAAATAGTGAAGGTGGAGCAGTAGATATTGCTCCCCGGCAGAGCGTTCGCAAACTTGCAGAAGAATCGCGAGTAAGGGAACTCAAAGTCCATCGAGGGGAGCCACAGGAACGGGACGTTGGTGATGGCCAGCATAAGATTGCTCAGCGCAAGGTTTACGATAAGCACGTTTCGGTTCGTCCGCATCTCCTTTTTTCGGATGACTGCGAGTATCACCTGCAAGTATGGCAGCTAGAAAATGGAACTTTGTTAGTCGAAACGTACAACTCCGTTGCCGATGACCGCCAAGAAAGAGAGTACCACGTAAATGGTCGTGTAGAGGAACTCTTCGCCCTCGCTGTACCGACGCATGTGCTGGTCCATGAGCAGAAACATCGAGCGGAGGCAGGTGTCGTTGAACGGGTGGCCCCGCCAAATGTCCGGCGGGGTCCCCGTCCTGTTCAGTCCCCGGGGGCATTGAGTCGATGTCGTCAATGCTCAGGAACATAATCTGAAAATAGCGCAGTTTTGTCTTTGTCATAATAGCGAAATATTTAAAATTCTCAATTCTTTGTCCTAGTCATAGAGGGCGGCAAAGAGATAACGCCATTTCTCAGAAGAAATGTGGGTGCTCTCTTTAAAGATCCTGCATAGCTTTCTATCGCCAAACGTTCATTCTAAATTCTTTCAGATTGGGCTAATGTTTAATTTCGGTTTTTGCGTGAGCTCGTCAAATAAAAAATGTCTGAATTACAGGAAAACGCCTGGTGGGCAGGCGATACTACAGACGGTGTTCGGACGACGACGCTTTGAATCTGTAGACATGTGAGAACGTCTTGCCTTCGGAATAAATGCCCGAGCCCCAGAAGTGTTCCCATCTGAGTCACGCAATTTAAGAAGGTTGGAAAAAAGGTGTGCTCGCAAGAACTATTAGAAGATTCCCACGAGAAACCTTAGTCACAAATTACAAGGTGTCTTAATTTCAGAATAGCGCAGACAGGGTGGGTCAAGGAGTCATCGGCTCCGACCAAGTCGCCAATCGCAAGCAAAACAGCGAAAGATTGCGTGACACAACAAAGAAAACGGCGTGACACTCGTTCGAATTGAAATCTCAAGGATAAAAGTAATTGGAACCTGCGCAGCGAGAGCAAGAGAAGGCGTTACCTCAGCGACCTTTTCACACCTTCAGAGGGACTCCAACGTAAACAGCCAACATAGCCCGCGTGACGAACAACCACTATGTAGAGGCTAACGATGTTGTGGACAAAGTTGATTTACATGAAATAATGTCCACTTGCGTGTTCTCAAAGCATGGCCATCACTTAAGAAAAGAAACTAGCTTAATTGATGGATAGTGCAAACGGCACCTTTGCTTTGGTCGCCCTCGGTGTGCCCTTTTGTTGGCACAAACATAAATGATAGAGACGCTAAGAGGGGTTTCGAAAAGAGCGAGAAAAACAAACTTTTTTGTGCTTCACGCTTACGTGTAGATGGAAAGCCTCACTGAAAGACTCGGAAATTCTGCGCAACTCCCACGAACCCGTGCACCGTCCTCGCCTGTTTGTCGTTCGACAAGTGACGTTTCCCAAACAGTCTCGAACAGTTGTCGCCGTACTATTCGATTAGAGCATATTCAATCCCCTCTATTAAATAAAGGAGAACGATCCAGACATGTGCGTCCGTTACGAAATCATGTCGTTCCCTGATTTGTGAGGAACGGGGTACCCGTTGGATGAGCAACGGAGAGAATTTTAAGGTCGAAAACAAAAGTTTTAAAATTTTTTTGAGATTAAGCGCCGAGTGTTTTTTAGCCGAAAAATCGCGTCATCGAGACACGCAGCGCCGAGACAATTACAAAATGAGCATCGTGAAGTGCGTAGCACCGAACAGTTCTGATTTAAAGAGCGAATTCTCGCGCAATAGCGCGCGGGGTTCCGTTGATTATATAAAAGAAAGCGTCCAAGAAAGCGCATGTCGTGAGGAGGGGAAAAACCGACAACCGCTACAAAAGGCCTCCGGTCCGTGTTCCTCGACAGACGACCGTAACTATCTGAGCCCTGAGTCGGGCTCATTCAGGGACTCCAACAAAAACCAGAACTGCCAATGGATTGTCAATAAAAGCATTTAGAGTTGCCAAAGCTAATTTAAATTCGCATGCTCCCATAAACACGCGCTCAGCTGCTTCCGACAACTTGGAAAAACCAAAAATGCAAACAAAATAAGCGTGAACGCTCTTGAAGTCTCTTGCAACATGGCGGCGAACTTATCGCTTTTTGGAGCTTGACCAAAACAGCTAGAACGCATTACAAGAGCATTCTGGACGCGTAGATAAAATTAGAAGTGCGGAAAACAAACAACGGGCAAAATGCGACAATAGGGGTCGGAATCAACCTGCGCGGTCGCACGTGGCAAAGAAATCAGATATTCCATAAATACTTAATTCTTAATTTCGGTATAGTTGCGAATACCGCCTGAAATCACATGCACCTGCACCGCCCAGGATCGCCCAAACCTCGAAACATTTGCCGCGAACAAACGCCAAAATAGAACGCAGCATGGCAGATGACCTCCGAAGACGGCAAGGAAGTGGGCGCAAAGTAGACTAACTTCTCTCTAACAAGTTTTTTGCAGACATGTTCGGATTTAGCGTTTGGGAGGTCCATTCAGAAGATTGCCCGCGACGGAACCGCTTTGAAAGTTAACAAAACTCTTGAAGCAAATATTACAGATCGAACGTCGAGATTAAAGATTGGCGGCCCGAAACGAGTGACATCATGCGAGACAAACTTGACCGAAGCGTCGTCGGCGATAAATATACTTGAACGCTTGGCCTAATTTAAACGATCTGAAACCCAGCAACAAACAAAACTTTCCAGTGAAGTTTTCCTGTGCCGAAGACTCATTCTGCATCAGAGAACATTCCAAACTTTCTTGGGGAGCGCCGCTCGGAGGCTCCACCTACCGCATTCGTTTGTCTCCTTTGCCGCTAACGCGTTTTATAAGTCTAATTACCGTCGTTAATTTCCATCAAATAAGCGGGCGAAAAGAATTTGAAAAAGAGCGTCTAAAAATGACATTCGGGAAATAAGGAAGAATTCTTTGGTCCTACGTTTCATGAGTCACAACAACCGGTATACGTGTTTTGCCTAAAAAGATGCGCCATCGGGTCACCAGAGTGCTTCCGAGGAAGCAGCCAGCATACAAAGCAATACCGCAAACGTCATCCTGGCCTTTCCAGCAATCAAAAGCACCTCAAACACCCAATTAAGCGTATTAACCAATTGGGACTTCTGCTTGGGACTGGCACCACAATCCTTGGTGTGTCCTGCGTGTGCAAAATTAGTTTGTTGCAGAGAGCACGAGAGTAGCATAGACAAATGGACAGATTAGCGAGAGAGGACATGAAAAGTGAGACATCTCCGGCAAGAACATTTTGAGCTTTGAGATTCGGTTTCCTCATTTTGGAATTAATCTTGCATTGGGTTTTCCTACAAAGTTTGTAACGAAATTGAGAACATGAGTCAGGGCTTCGCCGACGCTGGCTCAGATTTCACATAAATGCGGAATTCGCGCTTGAAGAGGTAATAATTGCGTCTCAATCCACTCGTCAATTTGAAAACGTTAAAAATACGTCTATAAATGACCTGGGTACGCTGGTGCTTAGACGCGCCGCAAGTAAGAGACTGATGCTCTTACTTACTATCATGGAACAAAACTTAAGTATTGTGTACATTGTCTGAATATCCTTGAGTCAAACGCAACTTATCACGTCGACGCGTGCGGCCGACGGTGAAAAGTAGGTCCACCCTGTTGCTACAGTACACGCGGATCATCCCGATTCTGTCATACTTCTCAGATGGGAAATCCGTGTGTACTGTAGCATCAGGGTGGTCCTACTGCGTTGTTCTTGCGGCTTTTCGCCCTCGGCCACAGCGTCGCCGCGATAAATTGCGTTTGAATCGAGCATAGGAAGTTCGGAACAATCCCAGAATACGTGAAGAATTTCCAGGCGCGAAAACACCCGAAAGAGGAAGTCTGCAATTTCGTTTATAGTGTAGCACGTTGTTCATTGCGGAAATTAAGGTCAATCCAGATTCTATTATCTGCTAGCTGGCTTACTTTGCGACGCAAATAGTCCTCTTGTGAGCTTCTGAAGACGACGCCAAGATCTTCCGCTTAAATTTTTCTCGGAATGACAACTTCGGTGGTGTAATAAATAACGGACGGCGGATGGAATCGTCAACGGCAGCAACGCTCAAATGAAAACAATGCGGTTGGAAGGTCCACCCATAAAAGATGCGCAATAGCTATTTCTTAAACAGTTTTTATGCGGTCGCTTGTGGTCCTGCCCCACCTTGGACGTATTTGACGCGGAAGCTCGACGCTTGACTCAGGGCCACAAATCTACCAATGGTTCCCGAAAATGATATGTGTGCCTACATCTTTTTCCCAATAAAACAAAAATAAATCCGAGATCGATGGGCGAAAAGAAAAGAACTGAGTAAAAATAAGCACTCAAACGTCGACACCTTAAAAAAATCCAGATTTTTAAGAGCGAGTTTGGACGAGTTCAACGCGAATGGAGGGCCCAATCAGGAAGGCACGTTGGCTAAGCCGTAAAGTAGCGGAGGATTGAAATGTCAGTGGGACATCGGCGAGCTGCACAGAGTTGTATCACACTGAAGACGCAAACTTGACGTGCGGCTTTATGATATTAATATTTTGGACAACGCCAAGCGTCCGTTCCGGGCCGTACTTTTAATCCGAAGCGAATCGGAATGAAAACATGTGACTCTTTTGAGCGGTCAAAGCTTTTGATACAGGAAACAATTGGATTTTGCTTAAACACCACATCTCAAAACAAAATTTTTGCGCACCGGTTCTCTTTATTCGGCCCTAGTTTTGTTAAGAGCCAAAGGGGACCGGAGGATAGCTTATTGCAGGTTCCTGCACCAGTGAGTGGCTTATTTTAGAACTGTCCGTCAAAGAAAAGCCTCTGCAAGGTGCCGTCTTGCGTGCAAGGGGCTCTTTCATTACGGAGAAAACCGGACTTGCGCGGAGTTGATAGGTAATGAAGTTTTTCGGACAAATTAAGGATAGCTCGCTGACACACATTAAGCGAGGACCGTATAATGAAAGACTTTTGGAGCCTATATGAGCCAGCTGGAGTTGCAAACTTACGAACAACGTCAGAAGTGCGCATATGTAACAACTGGTCAGCGACCTTTAATTGCGTCGAGAAGCGGCTTCTGCAGAACTGCACAAACATTGTTGTTGCCCCCAGTGAACCACGCGAAATTGCAACGCGTTTGACAAGCCAAAACCTTGAGCTTAAGTGACGTCATCGCCGCAGAAGGAGTCGAAATACCCTTCCGCCCACCAGTCTGCAAACCCAATAATCTCCTTTTGACGTCCTGATAGAGACGGTCCACGCGTTTCTTGTGGACAAATATTTTTATTTGATCACGGACGAAAAGGAAACAAATGGAGATGGCGACTTGCTAATGCCGCCGAATAACCAAATTAAAAAAAAACGTGTGTCTAAATACCAGTTTATGCAACAACGCCTGCCAAAAAGAAAAGGCCCTAGCTTCAACTCACCGTATCGGCAGTGTCGTCGTCGAGAACCATTTCGTTATTAAAAATTGGGTTAGTCAATGGAAATCTGGAAGCACAGGACGTTATTTGTCGCGTCAATTAAACTTCACCAAGATAGACTAAGCGGTCGCCACGAAGGGAATAAACGGCTCGAAGCCATTGAGTGGGGAAGACGTTTATGAAGCACGCACCCCACTGAATAGCAAATCGTGTGTCACAAAGACAAAAAATTGCTTTTTTGCTCTGATTTACAATGTAAAATGCTTAGATGAACTTTCTCCAATTATGGCATTCGTGAAAAGTCTGCGATCGCGGAAAAATGACACTTGTATAGTCTAAAAGAATCGAACTGAGAATAGACTACACATGGAACAATTGCCGTATTTGGCGGAATTATGACTTTGATGACTTCAACGATATAAACGAAATGACCCACGCAACAAAAAACCAAAGAAACGTATCTCGTATGTTCAAATGTTTTTAGTGTCTGTTGAGACTTGTCGATTTCAGACACCTCAACAATTTTAAGCGACGTGCTTCTGTTTAATGTCACTGGAAAGTACGCAACAGAGCAACTGCATCAGTCAACAAGAAAGCATAAAGAATCGCGCCAATTTATCGAAACTAAAGTTGAGAGCGATTAAACGAGGTTGCCGTCCGCGTCCGATCAAAGCTTCTCTCCGACTTCCAAATCGAGTTAGAAGGCAGAAATGCACTTGTCGAATTTTACGTTTTCTCGACCGTTTTAAAGGCAGACTCAACATTGAATAAATCAACGTTTTCTTATTTTGAAGCACGTCTGCCCATGAGGAAACCATGTCAACAGAAAGTTCCGCGCTGAGTGGGTTCGCTGGACGAAATTGGAGAAGAGTTATAATGGCCGCGAAAGGACTTGTGGGATCCTTTCCGTCTCTGTGGCTGTCAACACTTAGCTATATAGCCAGTACTCTTCAGACACTATTGTTTAATGTTAGCTCGGATTCTCCGTTTTTAGAATTATAAATTAAACATAAACGGTGGACCGAGGCGGAAACGGCCATCGTTAATGAGCGTCTGAACCTGGGTCTTTTCTCAACTCTCACATCAGCGGTGTTTGAGTTTTTCGAAAAAAGATAAAGTCAGTTCTGTAAGAAGTGTGCAGATTACATGCCAAAGCAGTACCAACTTACGTGCCGTTTCACGAACACGTGAGTCCATTCCGGCAAGATACGCTCCCGAATATTCCGTTGTAGTTGCGGGATCGCGCCGAAATACGAGCAAACAAATATTGTTTGCTCGGAGCAGGAACTCAGAGTTCTTGCCCCTCTGCGAGGACACAAAATTCGTTTATACAAACAAACAAAAACTGTTCAAAATAAAAATACAAAAGTGTCAACGAATATAAACGCCAAATTACAACTGACTCGAAGTGGGTTTCGGAAAACGACGACGTATCATGTAAAGAAGCGTTAAGTGACCAAAATTGCTGCATCAAAGCAAAAATTCAGAGTTGAGACGGGCAAAAAGCTTTTCACCAGCAAGAGGATCATTACTCTCACCTTTTCCAAACCTTTCCATCTAGTGTCGCAGCTACATTTACGGTAGCCAAGGTCAAGCGGAGACCGGGGCTCCCCTTCATACCGAACACTACTGGACTTATCTACTGATCCAGCTATGCGTAGCATATGGTTTTATTCACTTTAAAATTAAAAAGCAGGCTGGTCTCAGGAGAAAGCTTCTGAACTTTGGACGTTGCCTAAATTGTTCCTGCGTCACCCGAAAACAATTGGCGGCTTAGGCTGGTGGCGACTGGCTTGCAGTTAGCGCAATTTGGGCCCACTTAGACCATAAAACTGTTGATGTGCAAACTTGAAATCGAAAATTCCAGTGTCGGGTACTCCGTGGGCGCAAACATAAACACGTTTGAAAAGATTTCCGTAAGTCATCCGACGGTGGTTGGAAACGTCTGAGGCTAGAGTTGGCAAACTGCGTCTACCGTATACTCACCGTCACAGAGCGACGGAATACTCCCTGGTGCCAAGCTGGGACTTGTTTGTCCTGACTATAATAAGGAGACTTGCATAAGCGACTGGTTTCCAAAACTTTTAGCATCGATTCCCAACGGTAAACTTCCACTAGGCTCAAGTTACACAAAAATTTTGCTCAGTTATGTTATGTATGAGTAGACTGGCCGAAACTACATATGCAAGGAGAAATATAAAAAAAGCGAAAGCGAAAAATCGTGATTGTTTAAGGTTCACGGAGCATCGAGCGCATCCGCTTCCATAAAACGAAACTGGAAACCACGACCGGAGAATAAGTCTAGTTCAACATCGCTTTCAAGGCAATAACTAAAAACTCAAAGGTCAATTCATAACAGCAATCTGTTTGTCGAACTTCTGATAGCCAGAATAATCCATTTCTCTGTGTGTTCAAGCAGCTGCTATGAGAGATATATATTAGCATAACAGCGGAAGCGCTGAGCTTCTAAAAAGGCATAATGAAGGGTTTAAAAGATGTTGAGCGAGGCATTTTACGTCAACGATAAACTCGACTTGCTTACAAAGTCGTCATTGCTGACGTTTCCATTATCTCTCAGGCGAGCTTGAGGACTTACAAGGTTAAAACTCTCAAAGACGTGCTATAGCTCATTTTGGTTGTCTCAGTGTAACAAAAATATGAGGTACTGCATGCCTTTGTAGGATCCGTAGCGTTCTAGACATGCGTTTTTCTTGTCGTAGACTATATTAGAAAAAAAGCGGTTTTGCGGGAATAATCACCAGATCGGAAGCTTTCGAATGGTATATGACTCATACTGAAACGTCATGGGCATGTTGGATAGTTCCCTTGTTAGATTTATGGTTTTGAAAACCAAAACGTGACCACGGAGGCAACTCTAGAATTGCAGAGAACGGGGACGAGTGGATTTGACGTGTCGGAAAAAGCACCGGAGGCACCCAAGGTTCTATGTCGCAGATCAATTGCTCAAATACAAAAAAGCACCTTGTACTAGAGCTACAGAAGCGTGTTAATCATGGCGTTTTCAAAAAAACATTGGGTTTTACTGTTGAGCAAGTATTACAATTGAAGCCAAAAAGCTACGAATCCCAATGTAAATGCATCTGCGCAACCACTCTTAAGCGGACTGTGGTGTGCCACACTTTCTGACGTCGACAGACGTCGACATATGACGGAACTACTAAGGTAAATTACCCTATTTTCGAAAACTTGTACTAATCCGCGGCAACGCTTTCACGTGTTTGCGGAGAAACAAACCAATATTTCCATTCATACACCTCTACGTTATTGTGAGGAAGTCATTTGATCTTTTTGCTATTGTCACCGTGCGTATTATGATAAAATAAAAAGATATGAATAAGTCCAGTTCTATTGGATAAGACTACACACACGTCAGGAAAAAGACAAAGGAAATATTGCACTGTGTAGGTACGTACTCAGTTTCGTGTATACCATCCCGTTCGTGCTAACTACCAAGGCGAAAACAAATATTGCGGAATTATTCAAAAGAGTTCCTCTCGAGAAAAACAAGCCACTTAGCGAATTCCTTTACGGCGTTTATCCAAAAGCGGAGTTCGACCTGTAAAGGAGCGAACGATCCAGTGATCACAGCTTAAACAAAACAATGGAATCTTGAAGACGAATGGGACAACTAGGAAAAACATGGCGTGTGTGCACGTATGAAAGTGATGGATATGGTACAAATAGACTTTTGGTGTGACATGCGCTGGAATTTTTACAGTTGGAAACGACCGATGTCAACTTAGAAGCGTATTTTTACAAATGGCAAATAGAATTAGAAAAACAATTATGAACTTGGAAACAAGGTAGAAATCCAGTTTCTACCATATCATTATCATCATCAACGATATCCACACACACTCCAAAGTGCGCATTCGGAACGGGAAAATTCAGACAAGTCTTGAAAGGTCATCTTTATTTCTGACAGCCGAGTAGTACTCTCGAAATTAATAATTTTCTTGCATAACTTAAACTCCGAGCGTCCAACCATTAAAGACTCTCCAGAAATTAGTGCGGAATGCGGACTCTTGTGGTCTCGATTTTGTGAGGAATGAAAGATAAATCGGCTGTAAGTGCAATCTTCTCCAAACAGCTTCAGAAAGGGTAAAAAAGTGTGCGAAAATTACACTTTAATAACTCTTAAATTAAACCGCAGTCATGAGAACAACAAGATATTCATTAAACGTCATTGTGTTCTCCAAGATAATAACCAAAATTTCAAAAGAACTAAGAGAAGCTTTGTTTGAATTGAATTAGACGCCTACAACTTTTATTCACTTCAAAAATGTCGTAAATCTTGCCAATTTAGACAGTCTCAGTCTCGTTCTAATACGCTACAGCCGGATGTTTTTTCAGTCACTAACAATTTATTTTTCAGCAAAATAGTTGCCAGTAAAAAAATAAAACATTAGTTTTTATGTCTCGAATTCCTTTGGAATCAATAACGGGAGTCGCACTGGACTAGCGTGCGAGCAAACGGAAAACCTGCCATCGCCGCAAAAACTGATTCCACTTTGATAGAGAATAACACGATTCCTTTATCTGTTGCTTGGCGGGTGATGTGATGCCCGTATTGTCGAAGACCTCGTTAAGGGCATATAATGGCGGATTGGCAAAGGACTCCGTTGAATAATTCAACAGTCTCAGATGCAGCTTGATATAATCAGCTAAATGGCTTAATGACGCAGTAATTAGAAAAAATGCTTTTATTGTTTTAGCAGACGGTGTGGTGTTTACAGGCTTCAAAAATCGTTTTCCTTGAGCTCCCATTGAAGGCAATTCAGGTTTGAGTGGACACTTCGGAGATGTTCATTAAGAATAAGCAAGAGTGGAATCCGTCCCACCTCATTATTAAGATATTAAAGCCAGGCACAAATTTCAATTTAAAGTTAAAGAATTTCTAAGTCAAAATATTTGGAGGGGATGTAGTTGGGTGGTTCCAGTGCTAATTATAAACCAAGTGATGCAACTTGAAAAGGGGCAAAGGTTGTGACTAGGAAAGGAGCCGAGGTTGTCCTCAGTGGCAGCGCTACTTAGCTGGCAGAGGAGACGTTTCTTCCAAATTGACCGCAAGTGGCTAAAGAGGAACGAATCTCGCGCCTGGCTGCGCGTACGTTTGATGACGGAAATAACATCGAACTTTGTTGGACTTTGTGCTCACAATTTCACGTTTCGAAGGATTCAAGTGGAAAACAGTTCAAGATTCAAGGCAGGCTTTAGGCACCCGACTGAGGCGTCTCAAGTCAGAACTTGGTTGTTTGCGCAATCGAAGCGCAGACAAGCGAAAACTAGAAAAAACACTAAAACCAAGTCCTACAATAACATCGTAAGCCTTTGTAGGTACTTCAAGCGCGGAAAAACGGTTTATTGTAGGCCATCTATTACATTAATTGATTCCAAGAGAGTCCCTGGGTGAGAGCAGAAATATGCAAAATATCAAAAACCAAATGTGTTTCTGAAAACAAAAACGGAACAATGAAAAGCTGGCTGACCGAGAAACTAATGTCGCCAGTGCTTGAGAGCTATTGAAAACAACGCTGGATCTGTTCTGGAATGCAAATGAAGATCCGTTGTTGATCACAAGAACGCACGCAAACAAGGATAATACAATTATGCTACAGTCTGTCCAGGTCATTAAACTACGGCGCATTCAAATGATTCACGTTGACGCCAATTAAAAAGTTTTCAAGTTCAATAAAAAACGATTCATCCGAATTTAGAAATCTGGACTGCATGCTTGCATGTGCAGTGGAAACGGCAATTTCACGTGAGCTCGGTCTATTCACATCTAGTAAGATCGGTCTAGAAAGCTCTGGTCCAGCGCAAAACGTAACGAAGCCAAGATTCCAAGTACATGCGACGCATTAAGAGACACGGGAGCCGTGTTTCCGTTAGCCAAGCGTAGTAAACACGACTTATTTTGTCAGAATCAGAAATTCCCGTCTTTGTCGCAGTCACGCATGGCTTGCGTGAATAAAGAAAACGTAAGCAACGCTGAACCATTTCCGTAATTATTTCGAATCCGTTTTCGCGTCTTCCATTCCGGCGGGGCATCGCGTGTCGTAGTTTACTACTTTCAGATGGTTGGGACCAAACAACTCCGAGTTGCCGACTCCCGACCACACAACACACCGCAATAATAAATAATAATTAAAAACAATTTAAAGTTTTCCAAAACAGTGAACAACATGACGCGGACCCTAAATGACGTATGCGAGGACGTATGGCTTTGGATTTGCTTCGGTTTTATGAGTCAGGGAACAGCTATTGCAGAAAAGCTTAAAATTGAAGAGTTGACCGAACAAGTGGAGGAGCCACGTGGAACTCGATGATTACTACACTTCTTCTCCAACACATTCCAATATTCAATTTACCATCCATGTTTTGCCTAAGTTAATAAAAAGCGCTAGGTTCATCAAAAACGGACGTTTAGTGTCTAGCAAATGCGTGAACTGTAAATACTGCTTGAACCGAATTTCCGCAATTTATTTCGAAATTGTAAATCAATTTGAAAACTTCACAAATTCTTGTTCGAAAATTTCGGACAAAGAGGCAAACGTGGGAAAAGTTTTGTTTTTCGGCTACGCGTCAAATGGTAGAAAAACTGGGGGAACGCGATTAAGAGCAGACAAATAGATCAACAACGTTGCTGTGCTACGCCAGAATTTTAGAACAAATGTGACAAACGGTGAGGTTCTCGTTCGTCACCAAAGGGCTTGAGTGGAAATTAAGGCACGATTCGAGGATGTTGAAGCGAAACAAATATTGTAAGTGGAAAGAAAGTTGGTTCTTGCCTACAAAAGCAACATTGTTTTGTTGCAAAACACTCACGAGAGCTACTCCCACATAGACCATGTTCTATTTTTGTCTGTTTCAAATAAAAATGACAGACATAAAAAATAGACGTTCCAAAAGAAGAAAAAAGTCGCTCTACTCTTGCAATATATAGCCCGAAAGCGACCGTCGATCGTCAGAAATTTCGATCTAAAACAGACTCTCTCCAACATCGCAAAAGTTGGACTTCGACACACACTTCAAAATATAGCCAACATGTGTTGCTGAAGGCACGAACAAGAGGGGTTACTAATCAAACAAACCCGTTTGTCTAGACCTCACCAGTTACCTTATTGAAAAATACTTTTTACGCTGTCTGCGTGAAATATTCGAACGGAAGAGCGGCCGCTCAGAACACAATTAAGATACAGTAATTGCCTCAATAAGACCGACAGAGTCCCACCCTTGAAAAGGGTCTTCCTGATATTGTTAAGAAGATTTTCTGGGTGCTCAAAGATGAAAGTTGGAATTCACCCGAAACGCGAATAAGCCAGCAAGCGTCAAATGTGGGCAGTACAAAAAATTATTTCGACGCTACCCGGCAAAATGCATACATTGAAAATAAAAAACAAACATGTATCCAGAACAAAATGTAATTTACAATGGGCTTAGTAAAGTATTAAGAAGAAATTTATACGCACAAGGACAGAAAGGGCGCGCGAATGTTTTTTGCGCGCTCATTTGAGTCTAAAAATGGTGCGAAATTCATGAACAAGTGAGCTAATCTCCAATCTTGACAAAAATCCTTAAGGTAGGTTAAAAAAGCAAGATGTAATCGTTGAGTCAGAATATTTTAAGTAGTGTTATCGGAGATATCACGGCAATTTCTTGCACCTTGCACTTTTCTCTTTCTCATCGAGATTGTACATTAGTTCACACTCTTTTCAATGAGCTCAAAAACAGCCCGAGTAATGCTGTCCCACTCCTGTTATTTCGAGGTTTTGATTTAACCCGGCTCTTGCTTACTTGTTTATGAATTTCGCACTATTTTTATGCTCAAATAGGCTTATTCTAAAGCCCGCTTCATGCTCTACCCGATAAGCACAACAGGGGATTACAAGACTAGAAGAAACGCTTTAAGTTTGGACGATTTTGAGCTTACGGCGTTCCGGTTCGCTGCGGGACCCGAAACGCAGCCGATGGCGGCGACTCTAGTTTTCCCTGCTGGATTCTTACGTTTGCTACGTTTGTTTAAAGCAGAAGAAACTCGTAATTTCAAACTCATTTTTGCTAGCTCAATTCCAAAACAAATGTTAAAAAACCTAAAATTGATCGCTTCTTAAAATTTTTCTGTAAAGAGGTCGTTTCAAACGCGAACGGGAAATCATGAAGGGAAAAGTCTCCCTCACAAGCACTGAAGAAGTAAACGGTGCATCAAAGTGCATGGAAACGTAGTACAAATTGGACGCAATTTAATAATCTGTTTAGTCGTGTAAACACGCGTGTGATTGGTATGGTAGCAAACGCATACTGTAGTTGGGTAAAAACAAGTCAAATGGGGTAGAAGTGGCAGAAAACGCCAAAGTTGAAGCATTTCTCTTATACCACAAATCCGTACAATATTGCAAAAATCCTTACAAGGACATTGGGTTAAACCAGAACCTATTAATGATCCAACCTACCATTTAATCTGAAGGCAAGTCACTTTAAGTTCTCCTGAAAATGACCTACATTGTTCATCATAAAAGACGTTGTCAGTCGTCTTATTTACACAGACAAATGCTTCTAACTCTACAGCCAAATCCCAGATTTATATAAAGTTACTTACGGAAACGACTGACTATTCGGTAGCTCCGTAGCTCCTAAATAATTGACACCCAGAGGGAACAAAGCCGACTAACGAGGAGCTGCTGATGAGAGCTGACTGATGAACTGTGAATATTGTTGTCACCTATGAAGATTCCGGGTAGGCTTTTGCTATGAAATTTGCGCGGAAATTCGACGAACAACAGAGCCCACTTATTCTCGGACGAGAGCGCGAATACACGATGATGACGGCACGGTGAGGAACAGTCGCGTTTGCATTCTGCTCCGATTGCGCTTTCGGCCACCGAAGCCGATTCTGCAGTCGTGTAAAATAATGCGGTTTCTATAGAATGCCCTCTATTCACGAACGTGGCCAAGCGATCGAACGGCGAGCTCGAAAGTTGTCGCGTCAAACAAACAACAAATTAAAAACAGAGGATTGAGTATTCAGAAAGACGACGTCAGTTCAGGTTTGCACATCGCCCAGTCCATCCTGACAAGGCGGCCGTTGTACAACTGGCCAATGAACGAGGTGCACTTGGGAGCAATACAACCATAGAGAAATCAAGAGTTCTTCGAACGTTCCGCGGTGCATTTGGTAATCATATTCCCACTAGGTGCCTTGCAATGTCAAATAAGAACAGCAGCAATTGAAATCACGACCCACTCGCGCTCTTGTTGACCACTTCCGCACTGAAACTTATTTAAAGGCCGAGAAAGTCAACTGAAACCGTTTCCACAACCCCGAAAACAAAACACAGAAGCAACCCCAAAAAGAGATTGTCGTTGTAGAGATAATTCATTCACACAGAATCATGTGGTTTTCCCACAGCCGTAATTCGACGTTACTTAGAGACATGCGGAGCACATAAACAATTATCCGATGACATGGTTACTTCGACCGAAAATGTATGAACGCATGGCTTTTCTGACCCAGGCGGCTAAACGCACTTTCAAAAAGTCCAAACTTTTTGACTAGCGTAAAATTGCAAAGTAACCGATTTTGGCAGAACCACACTTTGAGAGGGTCTAAGCAAAGCCTGCGCCATTACTCATTTGGCTCATAAAGCTTATTACTATATCCGTTCTTGTTGGAAAGTATCCAATAAAGAGGATTTCAAGATGAAATGCGATCTGGTCAGTGTGACAACTGTTTTTGTTTTTCGCAAAAAGTAAAACATGTTAAGTGTGCTTGAAAACAAAAAGCAAGAACAGCGAAAACGGGGTAAAGCGATCAGGATTCGTGACCTGAAACGTATATTTTCCGGGCAAAACAGCCCAAAATCGCCACTTTTTTAAAGATAACACATTTTTGGTTCCCGCCGTGATGCGAAGTTTGCCCAAATTTTTTTTTCTTATAAACAACGGGAATAGTAGGCTAGGACTGCCCTCCTGGAGCATCTTAGGCTAGAACATTTTTATTATGGTTTTTGCGCCGAAGGCGCCTGGAAGCGGGGTGTGTAGGGTAGTAAATTTAGGCTGCTAGGTTTCAATAGGCATAGGTCTAGGCTTGAATAATTCCAATTATGGTTTTTTTGGGAGCGCCGAATGCGCGACAGTTGGCGTGGCTAGCTTTGCGCTTTGCGGAGATGCTTAAACTAAACTGTAAGCTTTGTGTAACTGCAATAGGCGTAGGCCTGGACATTTTTATTATGGTTTTTGGGGAGCGCCGAAGGCGCGATAGTAAGCATTACCGGTTATGCAGACTGGCTTCGCAATTCTGGCAGGCTTAGTACTACTTACAGGTTTAGGCTTAGTAATGCCAATTATGCATCGCGAGCCTAAGGCGCCTTGCGGAGGGATGAAAAGCGGTTTGAATTTTTAGTGGGGAAAATGAGCGCAAAAAAAAATCAGCGCAATTGCATTCGGTTTTGGGTTTTGGCGATTTTGGGTTTGGCGGTTTTGTCCGAGAATCGAAACGTATGCACTGGAGGCGTGAAACGAATGCAAACTCAAAGCGTCCCTCTCAAACCTGAAAACTGACGAAAAGGACCGTGAAGTGAAAACTTTGACTTTTGAAACACACTTGAGCAAATCACAAGTAGCAAAAAGCAATCAGGCAGTTAAAGCTGAATTTCGCGGCACGCTAAGTCCACCAAATCCGATAAGAACGGGACAGTTCCAATGTCGCCCGATGTACAGGTCTCATTCTGAGATATTCATCCCAAACTACCAAATAGACAAAAATAGACGAATCGCAAACGGGTTGGTGGATGCCGTCCCATTCAGACAGATGGTCTGTGCAAGCACAAGGGAGATAAGATAATATCCGTGGACCGCATTTGAAGAAGCCCGTGTTGTAATAAAAACCAAAAAGTATTTAATTACAACCACTTTCGTTGGATATAATTTAGTTGTTCGATTCTAGTAGGCAGCCCACTCAAAACCTCGTTCTCACTTCAAATATGCAAATTCTTTCAATGTGCATTCGTGACCCCGCTGAAATGAGAATACTGCTTCGCGTAGAATCTGACTTTTATCAAAGCCTTTCTTTTCTCTACTAGAACGGTTATTGAAAAAAATAGTTACTGTAAATAACAGTGTGAAATTAGATTGTTTTTGTGCAATGGACGACTTTTCGCTAAGGGGTTTTTTAAAATTCTTACCACAAAAAAACTTGAGTTTTCGCACCGTTCACATAATTTCCTTTATGACATATTTTCCTGGTGAATTTTTTCACATTCCAAAATGTGTTGTAAGAACTCAAATTTTTCCAATGATGATTCGGCTTTGGATCCAGCGACTGAACCAATGATGTCATTGAAACTTTCTGAACTTGAAGGATATCTTCTGTTCAACAATATGAATTTTTCGTGTTTGCTTTGTCTCTGCCATATTTGATTTCCGGAACGACTAATGGCACCACGTGGATCATCTTCCATAATATAGGTTTTCAGTGGATTTAGCGAGCTCACAGCTAAATGACCAAACCAGCTGATCGCAGTCCTCCTATCAGCACTTATTGTCCAAAGATCCGCTCCTTTTTGTTCGCTTCTTTGCGCTTTATTGACCACCCGCATGCTCGCTCACACACAACTCGCAAAATATTTGCCATTTTCTGGGCGGAGTCGCCTTGTGCGGAAGAGAATTCGGAGATTATTTCAAGAGTCCTTAAGCAGAGGCCTACTTCAAGTTCTGTTAATTTGTATTTATTTTTCATGGTTTTTGCGAAACTTCAACTCGAACCACTTTTAGAAGCAGCGTTCCGCCGTGCCGACAAGACTACCGTTCGCACGGTATCCTCAATGTGCAGAAGTGTCGTAGGACACCCTTCAACCGCTTTTTGATGTGCTGCTGCTGCTGTAATGTCCACAGGCATAAGATCCACTTGTTCAGGTAAGTCCTCTCACTATGCAATTCCCGCTGGCACAAATCCGAACACTGCCACCGTATCCGCTTTGAAAGGATTACCGCATTCTCCTTTGTGTTTTCCACGTTGCGTCCATCTGCTTTGTTGCCTCTCAAGCCGTTTTTCTACTCCTCTCACCCATCTTTAGCGTTTACACAAGTGAGGAGATGAGACGGCGTTCGTCGCGCCGTCTTTAGGTAACGCAGAACTTTGAATTAGCCTGAATTCAATAATCTGAAGCGGGAGCTCGCAACACTCAAACGAACGCTCCGTGGTTTAGGGACGTAAAGGGCCGCGCGAAGCGTGACGGTAATTGCCGACACTTCATGAAACAACCTCCAATCGCGTGTCATGCACAAGTACCTTACATGGCTTCAGAAATAGTTAGCCAACGTTGACGTAGCGACGATACAAGTTTAAAACGAAAATTTGGGCAGCTTTTAGACAGGTTGTAGCGTTTTTGTTAAAATGTCTCGCAGACGCGGGAGAAAATATCATCCATCCTTGTTTTATCGCAGAGAGAGTTTAAGTTGCTGGTGGTGCGCCCTTTGTTCTTCCATGCATAATTTACAGCGAAGACACCGAAATACGACACGTCTTGCGAAAAGAATTTGTTAACCCTTTCTAGTTCACATTAAAAATTAAGCGTTTTGCCACTGTCCGAAACTTTGCTTAGGGCGCACTCTCCTCTCCCTCGCACTCATATCTTCCCAGCTTGAACATCGCAACGCACTTATCTCTTATATTAGCCATTAATTTTACAATGAATGTTTCAATAAGACACACAGCTTTTGCGTCAGTTGGAACAGACGGTATTGATTGGAGAGGAACAAACATCGCATGTTTCAACTCTGTTTCGTTGAGTGGAAATACGAATTTGCATGTAAAATTTTTGCTTGGAGTCGTATTGAATAGCGTCTGATTATTTCAGTTACGGCGCCGTCTCCTTCGGACTCATCACCACGGGTCTTGTTTTCACTGTGTTTGCCATCTTCCAGAAAGATTCACAAATCGGGAAAGTCTGGTTGGCTGGCCCCACGACAATGGTGGTCGGACTCGTGCTTTGCGGAAAGGTACCACGAACAAAACGCTCTGAAAAGTTCATGAACCAAAACAAATTTCAGGTAATAATTGACTGGAAACCGGCGATGATGCATGGAAGAAGCGACTCTTTGGAAGCGTGTATACCGCCTCAGGTATGTGTCCGGGTCGGAAATCGAAGCTTGAGTATGTTCCCTTTGCGCAGGTGGTGCCTAACTTCTTCGACCCAACCAAACTCGCGGTCGTCAACGAATCCGTCGTCCCGAACGACTTGTCCTCCGTCGTCCCAAGTCACGTTCCGCATTACGCACGACCTCGCGCGGGCAAAGAGGGCGCCCTTGATTGCATCATCTACCCACCTTATGATTTGATTTCCGAGTCAAACGTAACGTTATTTGCGGACTCAAATTAGGTTTCCTCAATTTGTTGTAGGTGTCGAGCACGGAGACGGATGGTGAGTCAATGCGACAAAGTGCCTTGCTCCCCAAACCGGCGTCGGTCTCGTCGAAGCGGACCTCGCGCTCGTCCACGGTGCCCATCGACGACGAGTCGCTCGAGTGCAGTTGTGGCCGCATGAGGAACTACGGGAGTACTGGAGACGCTGCTCAAATGGACTTCCAGAAGCCGATCATGTTTCAGGGTGAAACCTTCGTTGTGAATGAACGAAGCTACCTTATCTAGCCCAAATATGAACATCTGAAAACGAGCTTCTCCGAGCAATAAATAAAATCGAGCAAAATCCGTGTTCCGCTAACAAATATCTTATTACGGCACTCTTTTAAAATTATTTGAAATTAAGGGGACCCCGCGCGCTATCGCGCAAGAATTTGTTCCTTCAATCAAAACTTTTCGGCGCTTCGAGCCTCACAATACTCATTTTGTAATATTCTCGGCGTTGCGCGTCTCGATGACGCGATTTTTCGGCTAAACGAACACTCGGCGTTTTTTGTTCTCAAAAATGTTTTCAACATTGCGTTTTCTGCCTCAATATTGCTCTTCTACTCCTCTCAAAACAGTCCTCGTCGCTCGTCGCACGCGAAAGTTTGACAAACCACAACTGCAAAACTACAGTGTGCCGCCCCTTACGAATCAGGGACATCGCGATGTTGTTTTCTTGACGAACGGACATGTCTGCATCGTTCTCCTTGAATTCATAAAGGATTAGCTTTAATCATTACAGTTAAAATCTTAGCAGTCATTACAAAGAGACGTGTTTAAGGCAGTGCTGAATGTCTCGGTCTCGTTGGTTAATAACTCTTCAATTTCTTCCGCGCTGCTCTCAGCGATCGGCTCTCTGCGTTCCTCAAACGGTGCTGTCCTGGCCCTAGGAGGTGACGCAGGAGGAACCAGAACTGGAGCGACGTAAAAGTTCATTCGGCGGTTAAAAGTCGTCTTTTCGACGGCGGCCCGGTTCAGCGAAGGACCACGGTTCACTTCGACGCCTTTCGGGAGCAAATGTTTCCTGAACAAAATCCCCACTTTTTCCCAGAAGGACATCGAGAATGTGTAGCTGTCGCGAATTCGAAGAGTCGCCTGCAAGCAATTTGCAATTTTTTGGAGAACTCTTTATAGCATACGTTGTGAGCTACTGTGAATGCCGAGAAATCATTTCTGTGCGTTTCTTGGCGAACGGTTTTGCCTACAGTGAGAAACTGGGCGCCGTTTTCGTCGAAAAACTGAGAGTTAAAGTCGCGGAGCAGCATGTTGGCCGGGACGTAATCGAAGTGGATGTTGTGCTCGCCAATCGGTCCAAAACCCAAATCCGCAAACGCAGCATTAATCTAGAAAACAGGAAGATTGCTTTTTTGAGATTCGTTTTTATGATCTCATTAAACGCACACCCAGAGGACTCAATTCCATCAACCCACGTTATCCCACGGAAACGCGCTCAGACCCTTAATTTGTAATAAAATGTTAATTAACAATAACGGTTCCCCCAAGGTCAGTCGGTCGCCGTTGGGATCGAAGCTATCTCATGAGTCACGGATTACATTACAGATTATGTGGATGAGGAGACGTGGATTAGAAGACGTAAATGAAGAGGCGAGGATTGTCTGAAGCCCGATATCGGGTGCTAAATATTTTTAAAGAAGAGTTGGAAGCGTTTAACTCGCGTTGTTTGTTGTTTTCACCATATTTTCGCTTTTTCGAGAATCAAATTGTGACGAGTTTATGCATACGCAAGCACTTGTCCATTACCCTTCAAGTAATTCGACGAGATCTCAAAAGCAAACGCTAACTCACGGCTTCTCGGACGTCAACAACGGCGTTGTCATACGCGGATTCTTGGTCAATGCCTTGGTCGCCGGTTCCGCAGCTCGGCTCGCAGTAAGTCCACGAGACCGGAGGCGAAAAAATGAAGTGGAAGCTCGGGTCCGAGATCAGTTGCTCTGAAAAGCCGTTGTTTCTCCGGACTGGCGGACTGAGCTGGTTTAACTGAAACGACGCAGAATGTTTTAAATGAAAAAGTCGACCATACTCTGGAAGCCGGTATTTCGAAAGAATACGGAGAGTCTCGGACTGGGTTCGCTGGCCGTGCAGGTCGGCGCTGTGGGATGCTTCTGGAGAACAGGGGAAAGGTGGCCTGTCGAGTGGAGGACCTCGGCATGAAAGAAGTGAACTGTAGGGTTGGATGAAATACTAAAATACAGTGTTCAGGACAAGGATGGTGAGGTCAAAAGTCTTGCCTGGGGGTGGCGCCGGCACCGAGGGGCCGCAGGCGAGCAGGGCGGAAGTGAGAGACGACAGAAGTAAGCTGGTCAGCATGGCTGGCGAGGTATACGACTGATGTGTTACCGCCAGGTACCATTCGCCGACAGCCCAGAAGTCGTATATGCTATTGTACTTGCGCATCTAAGGCAAAGGTGCCAACGTAAAAGTCAACACTGCGTGGCTGTGTCCATGTGTTTAAGGTTTAAGCGAACACTTACAACATTCAATCGTTTATTATTAGGAAATCGATTTAACGTTCATTAAACGCCGTTCGGACTTTCGCCAAACGTGCATCGCAGTAGGATAGGCTAATATACGTCTGCGAAAAAAACAAGAAATTATCGACGAAGTTGCAGTTTTCATACAACCAGGCAGACCCACACAAACACATCCTTTCCAATTTGTCGAAAAAGAAAATGAGAGAAGAACGAGAGAAAACGGGCAGCAACACAAAAAATACTGAATGGCGCCGTTACGATGATCGGAAACTATAGTATAGCAGTTGCCTCTTCAAATGCGAGACAGGAAGGTCTGAATATATCCCAAAACATATTGCGCAAACAAACAGAGAACCGTGAACAAGGAGAAGAATGACGAATGCCCTCCGGCGTTCCTATCATAGGTCTATCGAGCAAATAATTATACAGTACGACGTGGCCGAAACGCCAGGTACATCGGGAACAGAAAGTCGAAAGGAAATCCAGTGATTATGGGGCTTTAGACAGCAAAAAATACGTTCAGTGTGACACCGCGCAAAAAGAGTAATGAGCAATATAGGCGCTAAAGCGGTTTCAGTCCCCAATCAGTGATCTGAAATTGAGATTCAGAAGCCGCACGGATTCATCCCAACATACGCCTCGCTTTGGCTTGGAGCACTTTCGCTCGGTCGGAAGGTTCCACAGGCGCTGAAGCCGACTGGGCCTCTTGACATTCGCGCGACACCACATACAGGTATTCCGCTTGCATGTCGGTCGAGTAAGAGCCTATGGGAATGAGCTGAAAACCAGGTGGACTTGAAAGTACAACTAAGGTCTGCGTTCCCAACCTGCTCGAATTTCCATCCGTCGGACATTGCCGAGATGACGTTGGTCAGCTCGTCTTCGTGGCACTGGAGCACTCTGTACACATGCTTGCTCTGAAAAAACAACATTTTTACGTCTTCGCCCGGTCTCGCACCTTTACCACTGCAGCTTTCTTACGCTCGCGCTCCAAAATCTTCTCGTTGCACATGCTGATCAACCGCGGAAGATTGTAAAATTCGGCTTCTTCGAGGACGCCTAGAAAACCGTTCGAGTTTAACTGCAAGACTTGTGTTATACCTTCCAGAGCGAGTCCCCTATCCATCACTATTTTTCCATGCCGCAGGTAATTCAAAATCACACTGAAGTAATCGGAATCTCGGTCAATTAAATATGCGCCCGTTTCATCCTAAATTCGCACTTTTAGTTGCTCCAGCTGAGCACAGCTCGACCGACCGTTTCGCTGGGCAAATCACCGTTTTCCTGGCAGATACGGGCAAGAAAGCTGCCGGATTCGCGCATCAGCGTTTGTCGGGCTGTTTGAAATATCTGGAAGAAACAGGAAGATCGTCATTGCCACAAAACGTAAGCGTAATTACCCTGCCACCAACATTGAGGCGAACCCACATTTTTGGGATTTTCACGGGCTTCGCACTTTGCATCTTGACTAGATGAACGTCTATTCACGTATTCCTCGTCATGGAATCAATGCTGGAACAAAAATTTCTGAAACTTGAATAAGGAAGTTAGAAAGTCACGCAAACAGAGCACACACTATGATATCCGACTTCGTAGGCAAGCCAGCATAGCCATGGGCTTCGAGACAATAATCATACGCCCTAGAATCTCCACAAAGCACATATTTTCTTAATCTCGCTGTTAACGGGGACAGCACAATCCGACAAACTCCTTCGCTACGACGCACACAGCCAGAAGGTGAGGCTGCCGAAGCAACAAGCGTCCGTTCCAGATATCCAAGCAGAGGACGGGATTAGCAGACGATTATCCAGTTGCCGCAATATCTCAATTTCCTCTGCTCTATTCGGTCGAATTGCGGGGTGGTCGCTCGGCCCACATGAGATCGTGTGCAGTTTTGGATTGCTTTGGCGGCGCATGTGCCGCCTACACATCGTATGTCAGCGGTACGTCGCGTCTCTTCCACAAAATATCTCCGCGATGCCCAGCGACGTTCCACGCCGTTCTCGGTGCGCCAAAAACTCGCGTGCGCAAGAACAGAGTCTGCTGGAGGAAAGGAGACAGCCACGCGAGCGCCCGCTCAGCTCGCGCTGCCGCCCGGACCAGCAGCCGAATGCGTCGTCTTCTCAAGCCGTCCAACTGAGCGATTAGTTCACATTGGCCTGCGACGCCGTTCCCTCTCTCGATCACTAATCTACTCGGCCGTCGGTCGGTGCCGTATTGTGCAGCCTGCAAATGCCGTGCTGTCCGTCCCCGCGCGCGTTTCAATAAACCGCAACTTATTAGCAAATTGGCCATGGCACGACTTTTGACACTGTCCGAACATTGCTAGTACACCACAGAGACACGCGTGCGGCTGTCAACAGCGTATCCTGCATTCCACAATCTTCTTCCGATTTTTTGAACTCGCGCAATCAAGCGGCAGTGCGCGACATTCGGCGACGACCGTAGCGCCCTTCAGTCACGTGGTATTGTCGTGCGCCGGGCGAAAAAATCCAATAGGTTCGGTTTGGATCCCGCGAATTTGTATGGCGAATTGCGATTTCGATGATGAAAACGAAGTGATCTGAGGTTGTTTTTCGCTACGAATCCTTGCAAAATCAACGGAACTGTATTCAGTGTGTGATAGCGAGTCTTTTGAGCCCGAAAATTTTTTTTTGAAGCCTGATTTGGCTGCCAAAACACTTGCATTCTTTCTTTTCTAATAAACTTTTCGTACACGAAGTCGAATCTGGCAAACAAGGGTTCAAAAGAATCGCAAATCACAAAGAACCTCACGTTGATTTCACAATGATCCTGCCGTAAAAATAGTCCGAAAATGCATAAAATCGCGTTTCGGACCATCACCGAAAATGTGATCGACCAGATTGCGGTGAGTATAATTCATAAGCCAAAGCTTCCTCTCAAAAAATTCGCGGCTCGCCGCGTGAGTCCTATTAGGAGCGAGCGAAGAGCCACAAAAGTACATGAGTGCCGAAAAGGTGAAAGCCGCAAAAGTGGTGCGGAGTCGTGACATCCACTCACGAGTCGTTGTCGTTCGTGTCCGCTCACTCATATCACGCGCTTGAAGATAAATTTTCGCAATAAAGTAATTACGGCACTTCGCGTCCACTCGATTAACAAGATACACTAGCGGTGTGCCTCATAGAATATGAATTAAAGAAGCGAAAGAACTTGTGAAACTTTAAAATTACATTGCGAATAAAAATAAGCAAAAGTCAAGAAAATAACAGCTTATGCGAAAGACTCGATTAAATCGAAAACGGGTGTTAATAACGAGAACAATTTTGAAGTTTCTCAAAAAACTAACAATCAGTGATGCCATGACTCATCGAGCGATGACCAACTATTTCTGTCCGCGGACGGAGGACAAGCAAAGAACCGAACGTTCCACGTAAAATATCCGCCCGAACCTAAGACAAAATGCCTGAAGGATTCCAATGCTGAACAAGGAACATCTGCTCTTCACTTTTATGTTTAAAACAAAACTAAACAACAGTTTGACTACATCTATTAGTAACTCAAGAGTACTGAAAAGGCAGCAGTAAAATGAGCTTTTTGGTCCGTTTTTCGGGCCATAGCCAGTATCAAAGGCACAAAATCCGGAAATAACATTTCAACTTTTAAGCAATGTTGGGATTCTCCATGCTGTTCGCCACGATCTGGTGGTTGTCACGGGATCGAGTAGGTTGTTTCGACGCTTCCAACTTTTTCGCAGCGGCGTAAACCTGCTTCAGAAAGTATGGACCTCCATGGTTCACAATCCAGTTGTAAGCCGGAGTCGGGATGTTAGCTTCAGGGTTGTCGCAATAAGTCAATACATAGTCGAGACCGTCCTGAACAGGCACTGTAAAATTATGTTTTCAGAAAGATACGCTTACTTTAGTGAAATCCGAATGAGCCCTAACGACCATGGTGGAAGCGTAGACGAGCACTCGGACATAATTCCCGGATACTGGCACCTGGTCCGTTCCAACGGATCTGCTGATCAGCATGACTCTTTTATTCTCCTCATCGACGCATTGTCGTCGCACGTACACATATTCCCTCGCATACATTGGAAATGGGAACTTGGCAATCCAGCGAATGACGCTTGAATCGGTCTGGGTGTCCGAAGCTAGGATCTCCAACGAAATAACGTTTCCATCCCAGTTCCTCCGGTAGTCAACGTCGTTCTGAAAAAAACTCCATAAGAAAAATCATCAAAAATAGAATAAAATACCTGAGCTTCCAAAAAGTTCTCAGGCGAAATATCGAAATACGACCCAGCACAGCGATACTCGTACAGATTGTCATATCCTTGGAGCTTCCTTCGGTGCACGCGGAGATTCTCTTCGATCACCAGGGGCTCCCATCCATCCTCGGCTGAAGCGTCTTCGTCAAGAGCACCAAACGCTGGGCCTTGCCTAAATTGAACCGCTCTTTATTAATAGCCCGTCGTTGCACTCCCTGCACATACATTTGCTCAATGTCGGTTTCGCTGAAACCATGTTCACGGAAGGAAAATCCCGCCGAAAGCGCGAGAAGAAAGCGTGGTGTTCCGATGTTGTAGCGAAAGCGGCGGAAGTTTTGCTCGAGACGAGTGAAGAATGTATACGACCTGTTGGTACATGCCTGAAAACAAAACAATGAGCCTTCGAAGAAGCCGCCGAGGCCGACCTTACAATAATTAGTGTATAAATTGCGAAGAAACTGAAAACGGACTCTCATCGCTCCTTCTGCATGTAGTCCCCTGAAAAAATCTCTGATAAGACGACCGTCACAAAACATTGCAACATCGCGAAACACGAAAGTTGACCAGTCGCGATGAAACAAACTTTTAGCCACTGAACACGGAAAGCGACGAAAAGTCCCACAAAATCAAGCACCGCAACTTTTTTGAAACAAAACGCTCACGGGTCCCATGGTCGCTGTTGAGGTAACTACGAAATCACGTGGAGTCGCAGATAAAAGAAGGCCTATCGAGCAAACAGCGTGATAACCGACCGCCGACGTCTCCGCCGCTCGCATGCACTTCTCAGCGGGAGTTCCCGCGTTCGAGACGTTCCTGCAATCTTCGCACGTTCGGTCTGCTGGCTGCTGCGGTGCCCGCTGAGGACTGCGACAGTCAGCTGCACAGCGACGACGTCTTAGCTGACCGAGAAGGAGGAGTGACCCATTCACAGAAACGGGAATCAGTTCGCCGATGCTGCCACGATCCTAAACGATGCAGCGCAGGCTAAGAGACGCGTTCTGCCGACTTTTTTTCCTCGTTGTATCGTTTTGCGATGTGCGAAGATCGCCCCGACTGTATAGACTCCTGGACTCATTTGTGCGCCGAGGCTGCGGAAAGGTTCGTCCTGAGCAATCCGTCTCGAAGGTTAAGGTGCGCTATTTCAGATCCTGGTCGTCCTCGTACACTTTTTGGTCTTCTTGATTTTTGTCGTGGAATATTTCCTGGTTCTGCCATACGAAGCGATTTTCCGGCCGAAATGGTACATATACTCACTGGCGGCGCTAGGATTGTACCTACTCGTCAACATTCTGTACTACTACAGGAAAGCGTACAGTACACCCCCTGGAAGTCCTCCGAAAGTAAGCTACCTTTGTTATTTACCGTAATAGCCGTCTCAATTTCAGACAAACGCCCAGCCTCAGTGTTCCAGATGCCTCTGCCATAAGCCGCGTGGGGTGCATCACTGTTCCATGTGTGACAGCTGCGTGCTTCGGATGGACCACCACTGTATCTGGATAAACCAGTGCGTCGGTGCCAACAACCACCGCTTCTTCTGGCAGTTCCTGCTCTTCTTGTTTACCGGCTGCTGTGTAGTCGTGGGCGCAAGCTTCAAAACGTTTTCAAACAACTTCCTTTGGGTAGGTAAAACATTTGTACGGGTGTCCCATCGTAGACGGAAGAAGTTTTCCGTCGATTTCATTTCATCGACAGGTCTCTAACATAACAAAACCTAGATTTTTCTGAATCAGGAAAGAATGGTCCATTTTTATTTCTACCAAAATGTCTGGGTTTTTACGCACTTTTAGAAAAAACCGACCGGTAAAGGGCTAATTGGAGATCAACATGGAGAATTCGTGTGCACTTTTACGTTCGTTTTATCCGTTTTAGCAAAACATGGATTCAGGTAGGATCGGACGTATCAGTGAAAAATAATCAACCGAACATTTCATCCGTCTACGATGGAAAACCCTGTACATCTCACCTAATTTCCCTTCTAGGCTGCTGATGACACCGTGTGGTGTCGCATAGTGGAAAGAGTTCCGTGGCGATATTTCCTATGTAGGGACGGAGGAGAACTCGTCACGAACTTCATCTTCTTCTCCTACAGTTTGGCCTTTCTGGTGATGCTTATGGTCGGTGGTCTTTTCTGGTGGAACTGTCTCTTGATCTCCATCGGGAACACCTACATCGATTACCTGGTAGGCTGATTCTGGAGTCTCCTTTCGAGTTCATTTTTTGTCCACCCCCCGTACCCATAACAAGTGCAGTCCCAAAGTCTCTCTTTCAGTTTATTAATTTTTTGCGCATAATTAAGGGGTTGCGGATCGCACAAGGGGGAACCAGGAAATGAAAGAGCAATTAAGCCGTAATTAACGGATGTTTATGGAACATAAAAAATGAAAAGTTGCCAATGATTTTTTTTTCGCTGTAGCCATAGGAAAATTATCGCTGAGCAGAGCCAACTTGACCCATTCTTAATACATCTTTTTTCAGTAATAAACTAATAATTGCGTGAGCAGTGGTCGCCGGTCCCAAGAGCTTTTTCCAAACAAAGATCGCAGAGCTGCGTTTCTGGAAAGTTTGCGTGCAACAACTACAAGCGTTCAGGCATGGATCTCTTCTCAGACAACACTTTTGCAGTCGATCGAGTATAAAACAATATTTAAGCGAAATTTTAAACGTTGTTTCCTTTGTTTCCAAATTTTAGCAGATTCCCTCTTTCTGTGTAGATGAAAACTCACCGACAAGACAAAGGCACACCCACGTCCTTTTGAAATTTAACCAGAAAACCTCAAGGTCAAGGCAAACACTCTTCAAATACGTTTTGGCCAATTTTAGCCGTTTTTGTAAACATCGTTCGCAGTATGTTTCGTTATTAACCTTGAAGGAGATTCACAGTCAGCCTTTTTGTTTGCACCTCAGAAGGGAATCTTTGGGACTGTTATCAGTCCAACCTCAGAAGTGTGTTTTCAAAGAAAGGTCTGTTTTGTTTTGTCTTTTGTCTCTCGATCTGATTGACTACGAAGGACGCGACCGTTTAACGAACATCAAATAGCACAAAAAGTCTTTAATTTCAAGCGGACAATTGTTTTGTTCTCAAACGTCAAAACGAGTGGAAAGTCCATTAAACTCAATCAAATTAAACTCCACTCGAAAAAGAGCTGAATGAATAATCCGATTTTCAACAACGTGTAACCCAAGCCGTTCTGTCAAAGAAACAACAAACAATAAGTTCTAAACACAACAACACTGCGCTTAAGTTCAAAACAAAAAACGTGGCCAACTGCGAGATAAACGATGCCTGCAGTCATCAAATGGCACCAAAAGTCTTTAGTTTCAAGCGGACAGTTGTTTTGTTCTCAAAATGTTCTCTATTTCCCTCTCGCAGTTTTTTCCTTTTTCTTCTCCGTTTTCTGAGTTGCATTTGCTTTTTTGAAATTTGCTTACGACGTCGACGGACCGTTTGTACTTTGAAAAAAGTGCGCATTTCAAGCGATTTTTTGAAACGGAAGTGTCAGTTGGCATACAAATGCGTAAAAAGAGACGAGCAGACAAAGCATCCTCTTCCTCGTCTATTAATAAAAATTAACAAACATTTGCAAACGACTTATGCCCGCAACTGAAAAGTGTCCCCTTGCAACTGAATGAATCGCCGTATGTTAATGCAATAATTTAAAAATCGAGCAAATGTTTCGAAATGTCTAATTTGTGTTCAGTTGTCATCAATGAGGTTGTTGTTTTCAGCAGCGAGGATGCGCACCCTACGGGCTCTGCTGCCGAGACTTGCCGCCCTGTTCGGAAATCCTGGTCAACTGGCGCATTTTTCTTGGACTTCGACGCAATCGTACCTTTTTCCGCCACATCCTGCTTCCATCGGGTCATCTCACGGAGCACTGCGAAGAGCAGCAGCTCAGGGAGGTTAACGTGGTGTAATGGCGAATGAATCCAAGCAAACACCCATCCTTTCTTAGCATAAATCTGTGATAGCAAACACAAGTGGCCAGTATTAAATAGAACGATTCTACTTCCGAGTGTTTACCTAGCATCTTCCTGAACGCTCCCAAACCAATCAGCAAGTAAAACTTTAATTTGTCTTGCAGACAACCAAGGGATTGGAATTGACTCAAACGATTAACGGTCAACTTGCGACCCAAGGTGACTCGAAGAATTCTGAGATTGTCACGGAGAGAAATGTGCGGTATAGGTGGGAGATGCGAGTAAATTTATCGAATCCTGTTTTGACATGTTGACAACAGAGGACAGATTATGAATTGTTTGCTGGAGAGAATTAGTGACTGTGGAATGATAGTGGTCGGAGAACTTGCGGGTCGGAAGAAAGTTAGGAGTGGAAACGAGAAACCGAGAAGGACATAATGAAAACATACGGAGAAGGCATAAACATTTTTATAAGTGCGTGGAGATCAGAAAGCACACAAATCACAGCCTAGAGAGAAACGATGACCAGAGAACAGTTTACACCTGAAAAGAATACAAGGACGAAGAGGCAAGAAGACTAGGAAGATACTGGCGAAGCGGGAGACTTTAGCTATACTGCACAAACCTCACAACAAGACTTATTACGTGCTGATAATAAATACACAACGACTAGAAAGGGGGAAGAGACAAACAGAAACAGAGGATTTCAAGCTAGTTCTTAAGTCGGAACTGTCGCCTTGATGGGTTGCATGAAGTCGACGTCGTCACTGTCCGCTTTCGCATTTGCCTGAAACTTGAAATTTAAAAAGAATTCATGTGGCTAAAGCTACTACAAACAAAGCTTACAACTAGCTCTTACCTGGGCAACTGGAATACACGCGAGCGCAATTGTCTCCACGTGCTCCGAGAACGTGTTGCACTCGTCGTCGAAAAGCAACACGCGCACCTCGTAGCGTAGGTGTTCGCACTCGAAGATTTTGCTCCCCACGAACTTTTTGTCCGGTCTTTTACAGGAGCACCTGACCTCCGTCAAGGCAGCTGGGATCCTCTGTAACAGAACTGTCTGCGACGGTTCTGAGTAGGAAACTCACCTTTGGGTTGTAGTTCAGAAAGTACTCAAACTTGCAGAGCGCCCTTTCCCTGAGGGGGGTTTCCGCCGAATAAGTAATCATCTTCCGGGTGTGGCAAGTCGATGCGCCAGAAGTCACTTGCATCTCATTCTTCATACTATCGAGCTGAAATAAGAAGATGGGCTGATATCGCGCTGGATAGGAGAGTGCCTGAATTTTTAACAAAGCCTGCTGATATGAAGGAACGATCGGTGAGTAGTGCGAAGTATTCTTCCGATGGAGCCACTCCGCGAAACTCTTGTGGTGGTCGAGATCGTTGTACCTGTGGAAACATTCGTCCTTCACTTCGAACGAGTCGGCCCGTTTGTAGTGAGCGCTGAAATTGGGTTCCAGAGCTGGTTCAGGTGGCCTTGATTACCTGACTATTGCCAAACAGATGAACGAGAGTATGACAGAAGCCCTCGCAAGGGGTCTGAGGCACTGACTTATCAGAGCCGATAAGGATATTGGCATCAGGTAGACCCGGAATTGGTAGCGGTTTCAGTTTTATTCTACAAAACAAACGGCGACTTGCAAAAAAACGTCTAAAAAAAGCAAATTTACGTTGTTTGGCTTATTATTAGAAGGAGCAACAGCTTCCTTGTGCCTAATTAACACGTGGATTCTCGGCGCGGCATGAGCAAAACGTCAGATTGGAAACGTGATTCAGTTTAACAAAAGGGCAACTGTCAGGGATTGACGTAGTTTGAGTGGTCATCAGATAAAGTGATGGTTCTCGAACTGTTGGCGAAACGCTAGCTGGAAGGACCTTGAGGCACTGATTGAAAGAGGGACGCTAAGCGGGCACTGAGGAAATGGCCCGCATCGTTCGGGTGTCGACTTAACCCGATTATTGTCAAATAATATATTGTCAGTAGTCATCTCTTCCGGCGTTGCTAGAAAGGCGTGAAAGCAGGCCGTTGGTGGCATTGTTACCTAATTAGGCACAGGGAAGTGTTTTCACGGAGGAGAAATAAAGGAATACATGCCGAAGCGAGCGGACGGAAGTAGCCAACGACTCACTCCTACAAAAATAATCCGGGAACTTCCACCAGCGGCCTCCTCAAAAACCCAAAGCGCAATTTAATTTTAGGAGGTGTGGCCAATTCAATGATTGCAAAATTGAGTTCTGGCTCAATTAACATCGAGGACATAGGTCGGCGACAACGCAACACAACGCGAGGTGATTTTTGTTAAGTTGATTTACCCCTCAAAAGGAGGCGGTCTCACTGCGCGCTCAGTCCGCAACTCTTTAATTGGGCGCAATTAACTTAAGCGCGTGGTTTCCTCTTTTGGAATAAAATGACTCCACCGCGGAAGCGGATCCTGGCGACAGTCGAGATCACGAAAGGGTCAACTTAGCATGGAAACGGGCTACAGTGCTAACGGCGGAAAATTTGGAAAGAGGCTGTTTCTTGCTGGGAAGGAGAAGATGCTAAGTTTCCACTGGGAACGTGAGCTCCAGGTCACTTTATAGACCGTAAAAATGAAAAATTACGCGGTATAAATAGACGCGCGCAGAACTTATCAAATGTTATGCTTTGCGCTGTGAAAGTTAAGGCACAACTAAGAGCACTTTTGATCGAAAGAAAAGGTCAGCAAGAGCCGAGCGAGTCCGCTTCTTTTCTCCCGACTCCAGCCCTCCGCATTGTCTTCGCGAAGCACATGCCGTTACCGCCAAAATGATTTGAGGCGGAGGCGGGCGCGGAGATGGTCCGGAGGCAGCCGTCGCGTGCGCTACTTAATCGAGTGAAATGTTTCAGGATGTCGGTGTGATGTTGTCGCATCTGGTAACGGCTAATGTGATAATAATGCAATTACTAAGACTATCCCGAATCAAATTTGGAGGTTATGTGAGCACCCACTGCTAGCCTCCTTTGTTCCCGAGAGCCAAATTTACATGTCCGTTATTAAAAGCACGCAACGAATGTAAAATTAGCGTTGCAGAGCAGCGGTGGTCATCTATGAGAGGATCACCGCTGCTGGCAGCTCGCCCGAACCCGGTTCACACGTAAACTGTAGGACACCGCAGTGATGCCTGGCTGTTCACTATGGTGTACAGGCGTCCTCGCCCACCTTCCAAGCAAGATAAACGTAATGAGCAAAATGTATCCGAAGATCGACCGGTTTCCGCGAGCAAACAAGATTACATATGATTACCGTACTTGAGTCTCGAAAGTTTCAAATACGTGGTCAAACAAATTCGGATTTGGTTTTCCAAGCAAAAACTAGTTTTTTAACCAAAATAGAAGCAAGCAATTGTCAGGATTGAAAACTAACGCCAATCCCGTTTGCATAGTTAATTGCAAAGTAGGTGTTGACGAAGAGCAGAAGCCTGTAACTGAAGAATTTCAGTCTAAAGCGCTGATCATTTGGACTTTTGAACACGGCGTGGGGCGTCACACGACTAATTATTAAAAGGAAAATTCACAAGAGTACCAAAGAACGAAAGTTACAGTGGAGGAGTGGAAACGCGTCGAAGGGTGCGTATGGTTTCCACGCAAAGCAGCCAAAAAAAGAAAACAATGAAGCGTCGTTCCGGGAGCGACGCGTAAAGCACTTAAAAAAATTTGAAGGAGCTAAACGGTGGGAACTTTGAATGACGAATTCGGTGAATTTCGAAGTGATATTTGAGTAAAAAAGTCAACTGCAGAACTGATTTCTTAGGTGGTTGCTGGTGCTTTATTCCGATAGGCAAGAAGGGTTGTGTGTTTGCATTTCTATGGAAGAGGAGACAATGCTGAAGCTTGTTGCAAACGTGGCTCATTTGGAAGCTGTGCATAGATGCGTGCGTATAAATACATCCAGTGGCACCTAATGTGATTATGGGGGATTAAGGGACAATATCCCAGTCCGCAAGCGGAGCTGCCCGAGCAGATCGCCTGTTGTTCGAATGTGCACCAACAAGTTTCTGCTGAGGCAACTACGGCAAGACGGACTCCGAAGCTATTTATAAATAGCGGAAGGTATTTTCCTCGCCACACGCAGACTTGTAGTATACGCAAGAACCGAAGCGTAAACGAACAAAGCGACGAGTATACGTAAGCAAGGATATGTAACAGGTTTCAAAAAATAAAGAAATTAGGCAAAAAAGAATTAATTAGAAATGTCTATTTATACAATTTTCTTTGTCTTCGCGACTCCAATTTCAAAGCATCGTAAACGAAACCCTTGAGGGCGTATGCTCGGCGAAAGGTATATAAACACTTTATTTTAAAATGCCCACGTCGAGGGAGACCGAAGAAGCCGCGGCCAGAGATGCGTTTCATCACTGAAATGAACGGAACTGCAGTCAGCAATTAAGGGTAATAACAAGTTTGCGAACATGTACGTAAGTAGGGAGAGTTACCTTTGAAAGCGCAAGGGTGCGTTTGACGGACATCATTTGGAACTTCAGTAATTACCGACAGAGGCCAAACTGTTGGTCTGCGACAAAATTACATTTGGCAAACTGTGATTTTCTTCACAAAACAGCATCAGATTGAAGCTGGTTAGTCCAAGAACGTGTCGTACTAAATTCAATCAGACTACTTTTCAGTGGTCAAAGCCACAACTGAAAATTTGTGCCGGAAAAATGAAAAATCAGCTGATTCGAGTCTCCCACAGGCTCAGGTAAACTGTAGGAACCACTCCAAAGCGGGGGAACAACAAAAGAGACTCTTTCGAGACAAACATATTTTGTCCTAAAATGTGGTGTTTAACAGAGTTTCGCGTTTCCTTAAAAATGCATTTGCGTGACGTTTTGCGAAAACGCCGTTTGCACCGGCCTCTTTGCTAAAACAGGAACTAGCATTTTACAAACTTGTATCAAATACGGAGGGTGAAAATAAGAACCATAACTTTGATAGCCACCTGAGATTCATAATTAGCCAAAAGGAAGCTGGCGCAGTGATGTGGAACTGATTACGCTGGCGCAAACGTTGTTTGGCGTTACTGGAAAACGATTCACAGAGTTGTTACCCTTCCTCATTGGTTCGTTTCCGTTCCTCCCACTCCAATCTCTTTTTTCGTCACTCTTCTTTTTCTTCTCACTTCCATAATTACGGACAAACTTAAAATCGAAGTGTTTTCGGGTCGCCCACGAAGGACAATTGCAACCTCGGCGGGCCGCTCGCCAAACGCGCGGAACACAAAACTATCCATACTCGTTTATTAGGACCAGAGCGCAGACGAAAAATTTGATAAGATGTACAATTGACGAATTGTGCAAATTATAAAAGCGGGCATTTTTCATGTGAGAGTAAACACATACTGAGCGAAAAGAGGGTGGAGGGAGGAAGTTAATTGAGAAGACGGCTAACACAGTTGCTCTTTAGATTGACCCGGCCAGAAATAATAGATACTTTATTAATATATATGTAAGCGTCCTAATCAGGACAGCAGACTTTGTACATGAACGGAATGAGCGTGATAAGAAAATTCGGCGAAGTTAGTTCCCTAAGTGCTTCTCCATCGAAAGCCACTTGTTCATTGCTCGCTTCGCGTTGGAGGAGTTCGTGGAGGTGAAGCGCAGTTCGGTCGATGATTTCCACATGTGTCCACTTTTTTCTTCTTCAATTCGATTTTCCAATTGTTTTCGAAGATTTGCAAAACTGTACTCGACGTCGGTTGTCGGCACCGAGGCTCTGGGCTTCCCGCTCGCTGACGAACAGATGTCATCAGACGATTTTGCAACGTCGACCGAAAATCGTTTTTTGTGCAAAGTGGATTCCGACTTCATTTTCATTAAGCCGAAGCCGCCAGCGACACCCGATTTTTGCTCCTTTGAATGGCTTTTGTCGTCCAACACTTCTTTCGAAAAAGTGACAATTTTCTTAGAGAGTGGCTTTATTGGGAACTCCAAGTCGAAAAGACTGTCGTTCGACTTGTGAATCTTCTTGGCGCTTTTTTTGAGGTTTGTGGCCGGTTCGTCATCCGACATGAAGCCGCTGCGATCGGTCGTTTTCTGCCCGTTTTCGGCCGGCTTCTTCGTCAGCTGCTTCTTTTGCGAAACCTCTACGACAAAAGTTTCTGTCTTGCCGTCGTTGAGCTTCTTCACCTTCATATCGTTTTTGACCTCAAGGGTGCAGCGGCCGAGCGGAGGCTTTTCTGGAGTCTTCTTGTCGACAACCACACCAAATGTCGCCCTTTTCGACACTTCGATGGCGGAACCGGAAACCTGCGTCTTGGCGTTCTTCGGTTTGTTGACGTGGATCACTTCGATTTTTTGCTTTTGCTTCAGCTCCTGCTGGCCTCTCAGCGCCTTCACTTCTCGCGACGTTGTCTCCACCAGGCCCTTCTGCGAGTTCTTCTTGCTCCACTCCAGCTGACCATTTTCGAGTACGGTATTGCAGACGTCTTCTTCCTCCGTTTTCCGGCTTGTCGTGTGCTTCACTTTGCATCTGGACGCCTCTGTTGATTCGTTCTCTTCGATTCCCGCCGATCTAATGGACGTCTGCTTTTTTACCGTTTTGCTCGTCACTTTTGTTTTGCTCTCGGTCGTTGTTTTCTTTTCGGCTGTTATAGGCACGGTGTTCTTTTGAGAGCGCTGCTTATCGAAACTTTCGCTTTCCGAAATGGTCGTTTTGATATTCGACACTCCGAGAGCATCCACAGTGCGTGGGGCTTGCTGCGCATTAACTGCGACGTTCTGTTGTTGTTTTCGAGTGGGTTTCAGCGCCGGCGTAGGCCCGGTCGGGGGAGTCGAAGGTCCTGTCGCCAATTGATCCACTTTCCTCAACTTGCACTTTGATAACACCCTGAGTGCAACAAATTCCTGGGACACTTTCTCAACCACTTCATAAAGAATTGATTTGGTGGATTCGAGATTTGTCGGATTGGGCGCGGACGCGGGGCGATCTTTGGGCTTTGGTGCGTCCACATTCTTCGCTAGCACCGGGAGTTTCGCTTCACACTTGGTCTTCGCAGGAGCACTCGCCTTCTGAGAAGAATCTGAGCGCATTGGAGGACAGGGACTTGAAGTCTTTCCAGATCTCTTGGACAACACAGTTAGATTGTTGTCTGTTGAGGATACCGTTTTGGGTGGCGATTGATCTGGAGCAGCGATTTGTGTCTTCACAGAAGACGTGCTGACTGTGGACGTTCCATTCGAAAGGGTCGTCGGCATCGACGCCTTGGAATCCTTCTGTTTGACATTTTGGACCGATTTTGTCTTGTCCAGAATAGCAGGGTCACTTGTTTTTTCCTCCACTTTCTTCGCTCCGGTGGTTGCACCGCTTTTCGTTTCGTGGTTCCCGTCAGGGTTCAACGGTAGGGTTCGTGGTGGGACGGAGATGACGGGCAGACTGAGTGGAGCTGCGTTCTTCTCGAGCGAATTGGCCATCTTCGAAGCAAAAGTGTTCTTAGCAGAGGGCACTTTTAAAGCATCGTTTTTCTCATCTTCTCGACTTTTTCCAGGCATCGATTCCTCCGTTTTCCCGATCTGCTTTACTGCGGCTGCCGTCTTTGCAACGCTCTTCTCAGAAGTTTCATTCGTTTCTTTCGATGAAGAGTTCCACGGAATTTTATTTGCCTGGGGGGGTTGAGCAAGTTTGGAGCTCGTCTTCGCCTTATTGGAGATTTTCTCAAGTGCGTTCGAGACAAGCGAATCCACAGAACCCATGTCCTTCTTCTTCGCCGCCGCGCTCTTCTTGGCAATATCTGCACTTTCGGTCGACGCAGGGGCAGATTTGGGAGCAGCTGCAGCAGCCTTCTTTTTCGGGTCGCATTTTGGAGTCTTGCCAGTCTCCACTGGTTTCCTCTTCACCTTTGCCGTGCTTTCCGGTAAATTGGGCAAATTCGGGGTTCTCTTTTCGATTCTAATGCTCTCGAGGACCTTCGGGGTACCGTCGTTGCTGACACTTGCAGCTGCGACTCCATTGTGACCTTCGGTTTTGAGGGAGATGTCAGCGCTGGTGGTTGCAATAGGAGAAGCACCGTCCCTGCCGTCTCGCTTCTTCCTACCGGCCAGGTTGTACATGGATTTCACGTAAGCTATGCCGTTCTCGCTTTTCCGTTCTTGCATCGCGTTCATCATCTTGAGGACAGTGTTAATGAAGAGCACTCCGAAAACTAGTCTCTGAAAAGAAGGATATACTGCAACTGTGTGTGGAGGCTAATCTTACCCTGAAGTGCTTGTTACGAACATACGACCTCAGCTTTCCAGTGTCCAGTGGTTTCTCCTCTGTGGCCCTGGTCGCTCTTTTTCGGCATGAGACTATCCACGGGTGCTTCAGACAATCGCCCGGCAGCATCCTCTTGCTAAATGAGAAATTTGTAACTCATGAGATCAGGATCTTATTCCACATTATGGGTCAGTTTTGTCTTCTCTTGAACGAATCCGGAATAAAAGTTTATGCGGTCAAAAGCAATTCCGTTGAGCAGGCAGCATTCATCACAGTAATTTATACAATTAAACTAACTATTTTACTATCCTAAATTCAAGTCATCCTACTGAAAAGCTTTTTACAGTACTCATTACGTGTTTGTTTGAAAAAATTAGATTGCTCGAAAGTTCAAAACTTTTTACAGGTTTCTGCTCTCTTACCTTTTATCGACAATTAGGAGCTTTGAGATAAAGTCCTTCGCGTCGCGCGAGATGCCGTTCTCCTCGAACTCCTCGCAGAAAGACCATTCTCCCCGTTCGACGTTGTTGTACGTCAGCGCGACGTTGGAACCCAAAAACGGGGACTGGCCGGAGAGTCTATAATTAAAACGTCAGAGTTCCTCGTTTAGACTCCGAATGCACTAACAAAATATAGGTAATTACTCCAACACTCCACATATCGGTGTGAAAGTCCAGCGGCTCAAACTTGATAACTTCGGGGGCCGCGAATTCCGGCGTACCGGCCATGAAGAGCAGATCGCTTTGGCCGTCGTAGTGGTGGGCAAGTCCGAAATCGATCAGCTTGATCTGGTTTCCTTCCAGGGACATGCACATAATGTTTTCGGGCTGCAAAAAAGATTTCGATTTTGTGGCACAAAATAATAGCTACTTTGAGGTCCAAATGAATGATATTCTGACTGTGAATGTAGCTGATCGCCTCGCAGAGCTGGTGCACAATGAGTCCCACCGCCAACTCGGTCAGAATGTAGCTGTCGTCGGCCACTCGGTCGAAGAGTTCCTTCCACTCTGGTAGCACAGTACCCGATTACTCATCGCATAAAACAAACACATACATCTCCATAATGAGGATGACGTCGTTGGTGGAAGTCTGGAACGCGTCATAAATCTGCGCGATGCACTTGTGTTTCATCTGCGTCATAATTGCGACCTAAAACAGCAAGTTTAGATTAAGAAAGTTTCAACTGCCACTAACTTCGTTTTCGATCTGGGCTCTGTCGGCGTCGCGTTTTATGCGGATCGTCTTCGCCGCAAGGGTCAGCTGAGTCTTCTTCTCCACGCATCGGTACACTTGGCCAAACTTGCCCCTGAAAGCAGGCAACAATTAAACCTGCCAAACGCAAAAAATTCGTTATTTGAAAGTGGCTTTTTGGAACAAAAAGGAACATTACGGCTGAGGCGTCGGTGGCCGCTTCAAATGTACTAAACGTTGTCGGTGGCCACTGTCCGTGGCCGCATTCCTATCGCTGCGCGCTGCCTTCGGCCTGCATTATAAAGCGTGCGCTTCATTTTTTTCATTTTTTTTTCACGTTTCCATCGATTTAAGCTGTTTTTCAAGTTTTCGAATCTTGGTCTTTTTTCCTTGTGGTGCATTTGGACGAGGACATTGAGTTCACTTCAGAGACATCGAACTTGATGCTAGATAGCTGCTCGCCTGAGTCCTTGTTTTTATCTTGCTTCTGCGGAGAACCAGCCTTTTGAACGGTCAAGACATTCACGGGGACAAAGGTTGTTCACTCAGCAGTTTCGCTGTGGCTAGAGCAAGCCACTAGAAAAGCCATTCCGAAAAGAAAAGCCATTCCCAAAGGGATCTCGGAGGAGAAGACCAATGGTCGGAATTTACCTAAAAGACCAAGAGCCTAAAACCCGAAAAACATCTTATATCGATGGAAAAGTGGTGAAAAATGAACCGCATGCTTCAAAATGCAGGCCGAAGGCCGCACGCAGCGACAGGAGACACTGGTCACGGCCACCGTTTAGTACATTTAAAGATCGACGCCGGCCATACACGAAAAATGCGGCCACGGCCACCGTTTAGAGGTACCCGAACATTACACGTCGCCTTTTACCTACACACATTTTTAAAGAAACGTTGGCGAACATTCACAAAGCGAAGTGTTTATACTAGTTTCGCACCCATCTGGAAACCGTTTCGGTGTTTCGGAAGTGGTGTTGCATACGCTCACGTTTGTTGGTTGCAAAGTCACGTGTCGCTCCGTTTAACACGGAGCGACCGTTTAACATATCGTCGTTTTATTTTCGACCCTAATAAACGTTTCCGGGCGGATTCAGGAAATCGAATTTAAGTGCTGGCGGAGTTCTCAGCAGCTACATGGACACAAAATTCTGCATGCTCACGTAACTACCACCGTGATGATATAATTAGAAAGCAGGAAGTGACAACGTCAAATTAAATAACAAAAAGTGTTGGCTGTTTCGATGCGCCGGCTTCATTGTTCCGCCCTCGAATCAACTTCACGAGGTAATTGTTTTTATCCACTCAGGCACGTTGCACAGGCTATTCTGGAGTGTTGTCGACAGAGATTTTATTTTTGGTTTACCATGTTAGCTGCTATAATTGATCCAATTTCAGCTCGGGTTTGTTTGCAAACTGAGTTGCATGCAATTCAGCAGCGAAAATGCGCCAACGTCTTTTCGAGGGAGCAAAGCAAAATTCCGTCAGAAGAGGAGCATGAGAGAACAAAATAAAACTGAATCACACAATACGTTTCTGGAGAAGATAATTCTATCAATAATAAAATTAGGCGCACACAATTTAGCCTTCAAATGAATAATACGGCCATTGAAGAACGAGATTTCGCGTTACCCTAACCGTATTTCCAGTGGCAGAACCCTAACACAATTTTTAGCAACAAGAAAAGCGATGTTTGCAGATGGGTTCATGATCTGGGACCAACAAAATCAAGCTTGAAACACAAAAATAAGACTCCAAATCCACCCAGTTGGCCCAGTTGGGGGGGACTGGATGGAAAAGTCACTTTTAAACAGAAAACTACAATACTCAAAAAGTTACCATTAAGTTCGGTTTAAATGTGGAGTGTATAGATCAAGCTCCAGAAATAATTCAAACCACAGAATTTAAGACTTTAACGGCGCACAATACATATTGACCAAAGAGGAAATCCAAACAGCAGAAAACAATATCAATCGTTTTCCGCTCTTAACTGAGATAGAAACCGAACCGGACTTACTCTCCAATGCATTCGTAAAGCTCGTAAAAATCCGAAAATTTCTCGCTTTTCCTCACTTTAACTTGGTTCCGGTGTTCGAACGGCGGTATCCAGTTCTCTAAAAGCAAAGCGATAAGGGTTGAAAGCAAAATCGTGAACTAAACCTGCAAAATGGTCAGATTCGTCGACACGAATAATGCCTGACTGCTCGGCAGCTTCCATTTCGTTTGAGATAACCATCTCGGCATGAGCCTTGAGTCACCGATTTCTGACGCCGTCTGTCCGTCGTCGAAGCGAATTCCTCGTCAGTTCTGTATTCGGAAACTGAGTGAGTCAGCGTGTCTAATGCCTCTGCTATTTCAAAGGAGTTCCCGTGCAATTCGCAAAAGTAGTCCACCAAGCACAATCTCCAAAAAAGGATCCCTACACGGAAGCACACAATCGAAGGGCACCATTCGAGTGTCTTCTAATCTACATACAACAAATTTGGTTGAAAAAGGGGGCATGACGGACAACAAATCAAAAAAGGGGCGATCCTGCATACATTGAAATAATTTGCGAAAAGTCGGAAATTCGCATTTGCAGTCGCTTCCAATCATCAAACGTCGAAACGAACAAAATCAACTGGGACCGATCAACACGACTAGCACGCTCAAGAGCGAAAAACAGAACGAGCGAGGGCGAATCACACGCGGGAAAACGGATTTCTGCGGATCCCGGGGTTTACAGGGTTTTTCGCTGACAGTAGAATTTATCACTGCTCTGACCTCTCGCAACAATTACTGAACATGCCAGGGCCCACTGACGTCATTTCCGATCGCTTAGATCCAAGGAAAATAGGTCTTCGAAAAGAGTGTTGGAGAAACAGCGATCGCCGCGTGGGTGACAACTGACTCCCGGACCAGACGAGGTCGGTCAGCTGGTAACCCAAGTAGTGTTCGCTGTGCTTCTTAGAACACAAACTCGCTCTCAACGCGCAATCAGTTGTGCTCCGTGTAAAACATTAATAGAAAGGCTCAAAAAGCAAACAGCGCATCTGGATTGTTTTTAAACATCCCACTCCCCCGCCAACGGCACCCGTCAGCCCGATCTCACATATTTCGCGCCGCGTGAGAATCACAAAAGGCAAAAAAAGCTTCAAGAAAGAATGATTCACCTGACGCGATTGACGGTTATCACTGCGCGTGACACACGGAGGAATATTATATACCTTTTGTGTCAGTCAGAAACACGGATTCATTCCGGGTTTTCCGGAAATCGGCCCCGCCGCCTCGTTCGACGCTGCCTTAGGCACATCAAGCCACGTTCCGAAGAGCTCATTCCAAACTATCTAAGTGGTCGCGATAGTCGCGTTCGCCTTTCGCCAGACCTGCTTGGCCCAGTTCCTCGGCGGCCTGGCGAGGAGCCGAGAGCGATCGGCCCGGATGCTGCTGATTGGACTCAAAGGACGCGATCGCCGCGGATCGGATATTTACAATTACAATTGTCGAAATATTTAATCTTCCTGTACATCGAGAGAGTGGGGCCATGTGCAAACAAAACGTGAGACCCTCTCAACGGCCAATACACAATGTCGCGTTGCAGTTGTCAAGGTATTCGCGCACTTTGTCCCGATCGCTAATTTATTGCTTCAAAATCAAACAAAACAAACTCTTTTCCAAGGTTCAAATAACTAAACACAATTGAACGAGTTTTTCTACTCTTCCAAAACCGCCCCACCGAGATGCTCGTCGCAAAGCGGGATTCCGTGTTTTATCATTTCGCAGGACAACTCGAACAAATACTCCAAACATTCGGTCCTGAAAACAAAAAGAAAAGTGTTCCCAACTGCACGGACACGCTTACATTATCTTCGTCTTTTCCCACGACGGGCCCCACACGAACAAACCGTGATTGCGCACGAGAACCGCCGGAGCCTCAGTGAAGTCGAGCAGCGTTTGGTTGATCGCTGGCTGCAACAATGAAGTTTATACCTTTAAAACAACATTTCAGCTGATTTTTTTCGATTGCTGTTTTTTAATTCAAGGTCAAGGAGTGTGAAAATTGCAAAAACTTTTTTTTAAATTAAAGAAAAATTAAATTGTTGACTTTTTGCAACAAAATTTATTGCAAACAGCTTTGTGATAGATTTCTAACAAAAGGAGGTCCCTTTTGTTGAACTTTTGCAACAAATGCTTAATGGAACTTACTAAAAGTTGGTCTTCCGTGGGTTTGTTCTCGATGATTGGCACCACCAACTTAGAGTCGTACGTAAAAGCTTTCCACGTGGTCGGATTGAAAACCCCCTTAATCATTTCCTGGTGGGAGATCTCGAATTGGCTGCCCTTTGTGAGCATCGTGATCATGTTTGACCATTTTGAGTGAGTGTGGATGACGCAGTGGGAGCCGACTAAAAAAACTTTGGGGAAGTTCTTGCCGCCAAAAGCGCCACTGACCGACCGTGTTCAGGATGTGGTTGAAGAGCGGCGTGCAAGCGCTCTCTTTGATTTTGGGATCTACTGGTCTTCGCACTAGTTCGAACTTTTCGTTATCGAAAACAAACAAATCACACCTAAAATCTTATCGATTGACCAGTTCGAGAAATTTGAACGCTTGCAAACCCTCGCAGTCGCTCCTTCTGGACCGATGACGGCGAGTAATAGATGAGGTTGTCCTGCTCTATGGCCATTCCGCCCGAGCTTCCGACCATCCATCCCAGATGATAAAACTGATTCATGAGAGAAACAAAGAGTTCGGCGTCCATGACCTGAACATGTCTTAGACATTCCAAGCAAACTACTCCCACCGTTTGATTCTTTTTTGACGAGGACGCCTCCAAAAGAGCCAAATCACCACAGTCGGACATCTTCAACGGTCCGATTTTGGATTTCGAACTGACCCGTGGGAAAAAGCCGATTTAGCGGCCGAAGAACACCCGTTCACGTCTAGGAAGACAAGTGCGAACTGCACGCGATAAGCGTATCGATCGACGCCGCGAAGAAGCGACGCGATAGCACAAGTAAATCGTTCTTTAGCTATCTCAAAGTAAATTGATTTTGTGTGATCAGAAAAGCAATGTGCAAAAATGATTTAGTTACAACAACGACATATTCAGCACCACAACCAGAAAAACAAGATAGCGTGTGCGGCCGATAAATTCATTTATTGGCGGACGAAAACGTCATTTCTCACGACACGCGCAATTCAAACTTTAAACCGTACTCAATCACAAACGCAACATAGACCAACGAGGGCGTACTGACAATGTTTTGTATTAGGTGGTCGGGCCGCCACTGCAAACAATTTTAGGAACACCATCGCCATCTGTTAACGTTAGTTAATAGTTGTGAACCCAGTATAGTTTGTGTTACCAGTTGGAGATTTGAAATACTTTTTCATTTTGAACAATTTTAGGTCTACATATGTGTATGGACTGGACTTAAAAAACGCAGAAATGCTTTTTTTAATTCAAAAACTATTGTGAACTTCTAACTTTGTTTTAAGCCTTCACAAAATTTCAAACAGCGTTAAAAAAGACGTCATAATTACTGTCAAAAATAGGGCAAATACTTCTTAAACGCATGAAACCTTGGCGAAGTTATAAAGCCACCTTGGTAATTTTGTGAAGATTGGTAAAGTGATTGGAGTGGCTTTGGTACCAAGCACAGCTGCAACTTTTCGTATTTTATGAGACAATGTTTGATCAAAAATGATACCCAAACCTTTATGTTTTGTGGTTACTTTTTGAAATATGACATTTTTGTTGTCGATGAAAAGAATGGGCCAAAAATGCTCCAGCGTGTTCCACGTCATTCAGCCCTCAACCACGGTTCCATCGTAATGCAGATTATCAGCTCCCTTCGCGACTGCATTGCGGGCATGAGTCATGACGGAGAATCTGAATATTCACAACACTAGCGCCAAATTTATTCCATAACTTAACGCAGAAACCCAACTCCCAGAATATGACACACCGTGTTTATTTTAGCGTCTTTAGGACTGGTTACTTGAAAGGAGACTTGGAGTCTCATGGTTCTTGGATTGGCTTAAGTATTGTACAGCACGAGCGCATATAGGTGGGCCTGAGTTACTGCTGCAGGCAAATTGAAAGTCAAATTAGTCGGTGGCGACGCCTGCTCGCACGCGTGTGCGCGATTTTTCGGAATAATATATGCAAATTCCTAGCCACTGTCGGCTCGCCTCTTTTCAAAGCGTTTCGAATTTGTCGCAGTCTGAACACTTCTGTTTCAGTGGCGTAGCTACGATGGAGCGCTACGGCTTCAAGGATAACGTGTTCACACTACTCAATCATCATCAGGTTGGTTCTTGCAAGCTATCTCTCCCAGAAGCAGATCTTGTCTCTTTTGCAGACAAATATTGTAGTGACAGGGCTGATCGCTGTGGTTTCCATCTACGTTACGTTATCTTCCCTCTTCGACAAGAATCTCATTCACCCCTTAACTATTGACAATGAAACCGTGGCGTTCGACGCGAACACTCCGACCTCCATCGAGGAGCAGAGTCTCTGGATGGCCGCGCAAGGCTACATGTACTCCGCAATGTCCCTCTTCATTCTCTGGTTCTTTGCAATGATTGCTGGAAAAATCCTTGCCCTGCTGCATTTACCTCCTCTACTGGGTATTTCCATAATATGAGCAAAAGTACAAAAAATTTTCTGATTTTAGGCATGCTTCTTGTAGGAATTGCTTTCCGCAATATTGAATTCCTGGACGGTCTGTTGAACATCAACCCTTTCTGGGTCATGATTTTGCAGAAAATAGCATTTGGACTCATCTTGGTCCGTTGCGGCGTCGGACTCGATCCCGTCGTGTTGCGGAAGTCTTTCGTAAGCGTCTCATTCCAGACCGGTAATTTCAGCGGTGATTTCAGTGTCTGATTGGAACTCTGGGCATCTTGTCCACTCTCGCCGAAGTTATCGCCATTGTCTTTGCTGCATATTTTCTTTTCGACGTCAGTCTGAAGATCGCGATCCTCTTTGGGTTCGTAATCTCGAACTGACTTAATCACCGATTCTGTTCTAGCTTCATCCTCGCTGCTACTTCTCCTGCCGTCACTGTACCCACCATGATCGACATTCAAAACAAGAGACTGGGAGCTGAGAAAGGAGTACCGACTGTTGTCCTCGCAAGTGCCAGCATCGACAACCTTTTGAGCATTACTGCTTTCAGTGTAGCAGCTGCTGTCATCTTTACTAGAGCTGGTAGCAAGTCTTACTCTCTCTCTAATTACAGATCTCTCGAGTTTAGATGACATCTCATATACACTTGCGCGAACTCCCATTGAAATCGCGATGGGTGCCCTACTCGGAATCCTTGCAGGTGAGATCTCCCCTCTTCGCCCCTTACCATTTTCACTGTTTTCAGGATTGCTGCTCCGCCAGTACCCTCGCTACGACGTTCAGTACGTCCACTTCTACCGCGCCGCTCTTCTGACCCTTGTCTCCCTCGCGTTCCTCTTTGGAACTCTCGCCATCCACTGCGACATCGCGGGACCCATCTCCATCTTCTTCCTTTCCGTCGTGGCCGCCATTCGCTGGAAGATTGACAACGAGAAATCGGTAAAAGATTCGGAGAAAAACGGTTTAACCAATGCTTTTAGTCCGGACCAGAGGAGAAGTTCTTCAAACTGTCATGGGACCTCGTCTTCCTTCCTTTCTTGTTCGCCCTCATCGGATTGGCCTTTGCTCTAAACGTCTGGTTTTATCCAAGACACTCTGTTTCTTTCAGCTGACCTGGGCTATAATGACTGTCGGCTTGGCCGTATTGTGCATTGGTAAGAATCTTTATGAGTGGTTCCTGCAGACATTTATGCTTTTCAGGAATTGTGGTTCGCATTGTTGCCGCGTTCATCTTGGTCAGCTGCACTCACTTCAATGTCAAGGAACAGCTCTTCGTCTCGCTCTGCTACATTCCAAAGGCTACTGTGCAGGTAAAGGACTCCCATCACAGGCACCCGTTCCACCTGACTTGTTTCCAGGCCGCTCTTGTCCCCATGATCATCCAATACGGCGCTCACGTCCTAGAATACGAGACGGACGCAAAACTGATTGTGTCTACGTGCATCCTCAGCATCCTGCTCACGGCTCCCATCGGCCAACTGATAATTCAGCTACTCGCGCCGTGTCTCCTAAAGTCGACCAATGTCAAACCAGTTCCGGTTCTCAACTTTGACACCAGCTACATTGCGTCGAACAACGACAACCGTTTACATGTAAGCCGGCTGTAGCGCCGTAACCTCCTCAACCACAGTCATCGTTCTTGTATCCGTTGTCCGTGCAGTCGCTCAACTTGTTCCCGCTTCGTTCAGCTTGTCTCGATGTCTGTAAATAACATGGGAACTTATATGCTTTAAACGTTACTAATAAATAAGCCGAGATGAGCAATTCCACCGTCCACCACAGTAACCATGCATGTTTCAGCTCCGGATCGGGCCACTCACACCCAACGGAAACGACGTGCACGCGGCGGTCGACGACGCCGAGGCGATTCCTGCGCCCCTCACGTACAAAGAAATGAACGAGTCGTCATACGAGGAGGAGCGAAACTCTCGGCTGAAGCAGTTGAGGACAACGCTGCAGAAACGTACTTACCTCTACGAACAGCACGACAGCCGCTTTTGATTTCTTTCTCTCGCAGATTTGCCGCAAAAGCCTTTCCACACCAGCGCTCAGGTCCACTAAAGTGTTTTCTAAATTGTTTAGAACTATTGACCCCTTAGAACTGCGTAGCCCAGATTCCTAAAGAATCACTGTCGTTGTCTAAAAATGTTTTGTGGAGTGAAACTTTGATTTTTGGCTACATTTTACCCTGTCGTCACGTGTAACGCTTAGAGTATACTAAACTGGCTACGCTTATCGAACCTTGCAGCAAATCCACATTTTTAGCAACAAACAGTAAGAGACTGCGGAGTTCCGAGTAAACATTTCAGGCGAAAGTTTTTCTTCGGAAATCACATGAAGTTATTGTTTAACTAAAATTAATAAATGTAATCAAGACAAACATCAATCTCAATGCCCATTGGTGCGGACTCTCGACAATATTTACTACATGACATACATACGATCCTGACGGTCAGAAAGTCAGAAGCTAAATAGAAATAGGCTACACTTTTCAATATGTGATGCCCGCAGTTATCACTAACCAGCTATCCTGTACTTATATCTTGATAACGTTTTTGTCTGATCACACTTTCCACGATTGAGGTGGAAACCATCTGAATGCATAATGTATTTAATGTTATTGTCTTGAAAGGTTTCAAGGTGTCACGCTTCGAAAACTTGGCACTGGGATCAAGGCAGTCTGCTGGTCTGGTTCCTACCACATTCACGATCACATATAAACAATAAACGATAACACGATTGCAGATAAGCGAGGAATGTGGACACGCTGGAATGCGTATTCTGTCTTCATGCCACAGTATAGATTTCCGAAAACGGTTTCAATTTTTTCAAACGGAACTTAACGTTCGCTGGTTTCCCACGCCCATTTTGGGACATTTTTATCAGTTTCAGTCTGCGTGATATTGTCGAGAGATTACAGAGCGTGAAGCAGAGACCACTCGTTTTCACTTCGGTAGTTGGAGATCGAAAGCACCCGCCCGACCGCTTGAAATGAGGAAGTCCGCCGGCTCTTGTCGAGGTTCGTTTGATGGATTCTGTTCGCGGCATAACCAAGCTCGAGCCGCCGTTCAACAATCTTTAAAGTTTTTACTTCTTAACACAATATTGTTGGTTAAACGATCTTTTTGGTCTTTTGGTCATTCATTTTCTTTTGCAAAAACTTTAGCTGGTTTCATTGATAATTTTACTTCAGAGTCGACGGATTGTTCTGCTGATCAGTATGAAAACCCCCCGAAAGCGTCTAAGCCCGTGACCCAAGAGTACACCTCGTGGTTGGACATCATTCGCTACTGGCCCAAGACCACCTTCTGCATTGTCAGCAACGAATTTTGCGAACGCTTCTCCTATTATGGAATGCGAAGTATGTTGGTTAATTTATAGCTAAGAGTCCTTCCAAAGTTGCAACGCTTTCGGTGGAACAAGTGGAAAACCTTGTGCCCATAAACTAGCAAACGGCGAAAAGCCGCGGTTCTTATCGGCGATAGAAGAAAATGGGATTGATTTGCGGCCACTGGCGCCAACAATGGAGACCTTCTGCAGTGAGATGAAATTCGTTATCAGTTAATCCCCTCACACGCTTCTGAACGCAATCACCTTTTGCTGAGTAACTCCATAAGATGAAAAAAATATTTTAAATATTGTTGAAAATCAATTGATGCAACGTGAAACACCAAACAAGATACAACAACCAGTCTAAATCCACTCAGTTGCGGACCAGCTGAGTGTAAGTACACTGATATCAGATCAGACGTCGTCCGCTTTCAGCTGTGTTGACGCTCTACGTTTCCAACATCCTGAAACTCAACACCAGCGACTCGACCGTTTTCTTCAATGCCTTTACCGTTCTCTGTTACTTCACCCCTGTCTTGGGATCAATCCTGGCTGACGGCTATATCGGGAAATTCTGGTAACGTGCACACACATCAGCCCTTCAACGTGCATCTTTTCAGGACAATTTTCACCGTATCAATCCTTTACGCTGTAGGACAGATCATGCTCGCCGTGGCTTCTATGTATCCTCCAACGTCAGCACTTCACCCGTAAGTCGCTCGAAGCCTTCTAGTCTAAAGAAGAGTTAAGGGGTCTGGATATCGCCGGTCTAATCATTATCGCCTTCGGAACTGGTGGCATCAAGCCATGCGTCTCGGCTTTCGGCGGAGATCAGTTCGAACTCGGCCAAGCGAAGATGCTCTCCATGTTTTTCTCGGTCTTCTACTTCTCCATCAACGCTGGCAGCATGATCTCTACGTTCGTGAGCCCAATCTTCCGATGTAGGTGTTCTTCCGAAGAGGCCCTCTATCAACTTCCATTTCAGCCGAACCTTGCATGGGACAAGACAGTTGCTATCCAATGGCGTTCGGCATCCCCGCCATCCTTATGGTCATCTCTTGCAGTACGTTTCCAGAATGCACTTTAACCTCCTCAAACGTCGTTTTTCAGTTCTATTTGTGTCTGGCAGTTGGTGGTACAAAAAGCCTCCGCCAACTGAAAACGTCGTCGCCGAGGTGTCGAAGTGCATTGGCGTAAGTGCAGCTTTGGGTTGAATCAACGCAGTACGTGGTGCGCTGGTCGCGACAGGACGGTATTTCGGGTTTATCGAAACCGTTTATCGAATCCGAATCCGCGGAGGAATGCAACAGTTACCTGTTAGCCTTTTGCACTTTGTTTCTCTTTTCTCTGCCCATGCTCGACGCAAAAATCTATGGAGAAGAAAAAGGAACAAAAATCCAAAAAAACCATTATATTTCAAGCATATTTAAGGTTTAGTGGGAGTTTTTTAAAGCAATTCAAAAGATTTAGAATGAATTAAGTGGGTCAGTTCATGTACCTTGTCACTTCTTGCTTACCCAAAAAGACCCTTTCACGTTATCTGGTCGACAAAATCGAAATGATCTTTTCCACTGAGTTTGGACTTCTCTTCCTACGTTCTTGCTATGCTTTCGTTTTCAAAATGTGTCAATAGATAGAGGATCTGCATGGCTTTTAGTGCCATTAATAATATTAAGTGCTACGAGATTTATTTTTTCATATTGAGGCACAAACAGCAAAGGGAGACAAATGGCCGAACCCCTACGGGAACAAAGGAACGCTTCAAAAATAAAACGCGCACTCGTTAGAATAAAATAGAATTCAAAAACGTCAGCAGACCAATAGCAGCTTGAGCGTACAGCTTAACAAAAAAACAAATTTTTGAACTCGAATCGCCTATATTTAGAGGCTCCCTGCATTAAAATTCATAAAAGTGCTTTCTTCAATTTTTGTGGGATTGCAGAGAGCTGTCGTCAACAGCTGCAAGTCCGGTCGCCCGAAACGAGAAAACTTCTTGGATCACTACTTGAACACGCACGTGTGTGAAAACGACCCGAAATGTCTGGCCCTTCAAGCCCGCAAGCGCCGCACGGACATCTGCCAAAAGGTGAGTTGTTGAGCCTTAACCGCCCGCTCAATTAACCTTGTCTTCAGCAACAATTCCTGGACGACATCCGCTCCTTGCTCCGAATCCTGGTCATGTACCTTCCGATCCCCGTTTTCTGGGCGCTGTACGATCAGCAAGGATCTGTGTGGGTGTTCCAGTCGCTCCAGATGGACTGCCAGGTCGGCAGCTACCTCCTTCTGCCCGATCAGATGCAGACTGTCAACGCGGTTCTTATTTTGGCCTTTATTCCTCTTTTTCAGGTAGGATAATTCAAACCAAACTCTTGCTTATAGCCAAATTTTTAGATCGTAGTTTACCCAATTTTCTCCAAATGCTTCAACCTCACGTAAGTTCACTTTTTTTCAAAAAGCAAACAATCGCGTGGTTTCAGACCTCTTCGCAAGATGGTCGTCGGAGGATTCATCGCCGCCATCGCCTTCGTTATTTCCGGACTTGTGCAGTTGGCCATCAACGTGAGATCCTTCTTTGTACAAGAATGCGTAGCAGACTCTTGTTTCAGAAAACACTTCCCAACATTCCGCAAGCTGGCCACACCAACGTAGCGTTTGTCAACGCCCTCGAGAACTGCAACGTCACCGTCCACTATCCTCCTCAAAACCGCACTTATGAGCTTGGACCCGGTGACTCCATGAGGGACGACATCTGGAACAACATAGACCAGACCTTCAAACTGAAGTCTGGAAATCAGACTTTCACATTTAGCTACGACGGTGATTGCTACGATCTGGACACAGAACTAAATGTCACTTTGAACAGCGGGAAGATCCAGTATGTGACGATCACGCCCAGTGGATTCTTCAACCAGAACGTGGACACGGACAAACCCGGTGAAGGCAATGGAGAATTTAAACTGAGGTGAGCATTTTGAAGAAAACGAATATTAATTTTCAAATATAGTATGAACTTTGCGACCGACGTAGTGTACAAAGGAAACCTGGCACTCTGTCGTCAGAATCCTAATGGCGGAAAAACGAAATGCGACAGCTCTAATCCCTCCGATTTCGTGTATTGGGAAGATTACGACGGCAACACGCACGACATCGGCAATCAGATCTCCATCATGAAACATGGAAAAAAGAGCGGAAATGTCACTCCCTACGGATACAAATCAGTTCGACCTGGAGAGTATGTACCGAGCACTTATGTGCCGCTAATGTTTCCCGTTACAGCTGGGAACTCTTCTACCTACATAATCACCCCAAGCAGATTGGCGAAAGCAGCCGATACCACTTCGACGAATGTCAAGTTAACGATGAAGAAGCAAGGAGGTGTCTACATCATGACTCTCACCGGAAATATCACAAAGGTGAGATCCTCGAAGAAGCCGTGCTCATCGGTCGAACTTTAGCCTTACACGCCAGAGGATATGTACAACCCCGTTCCTGACAGCCAGATCAGCATCCTCTGGCAGCTTCCTCAGATCACGGTCATCACAATTGCCGAGATTCTGTTGTCGATCACTGGCTACGATTTCTCCTACTCGCAGGTGAGTACTCCTCTCGCTCTCAGCGTCCCTCTGTTTCGTCCACTAACTGTCCATTCTTTTTCCAGGCCGCTCCGTCGATGAAGTCGCTCGTGCAGGCCCTCTGGCTGCTGACCACCGCAGTTGGAGACTCCATCATCATTATCATCGCAGCCGCCAAACCTTTTGACAACATGGCCACCGAGTTCTTCGCCTACGCAGGAATCATGGGAGTCGTCATCGTGATATTCATGTTCATGTGCATCTTCTACTACGAATATCGCTATTACACGGACGCCGAAGAGGAGGACGAGAACATCGACTCCGAGCCGCTCGCTCTCGACAATGAGGCGTTCGAAGATTCCGAGAAAATTGAAAAGTATCGTTTTTAAAAGAGCTAGAATACCGAACTTTATATTTTAACAACTGTACTGTATATAAAACCGTTAACTAGTGTTGCGGGGCATGGAGAACTGGCGAGAGAGCGAAATCGAACTAAAAGCACAAAGAAGTTCGATTTATTTGCATCTTTGTACAATTTAGGCCCGTATAAAAGGCACGCAGGCACTAGTAGTTCGAGATGGCGCCGTCATCGCGACGCACGACACATTTCTTGGAGTCCTCCTCCCTTGCCACAACCAGCATTTGGTTTCCCTTCGACAAGTGATCCGTTGCGAATAAGCGAAATTCCTCGATGCGCTTCGGCGCAGGCAATTTCGAGTCCAGGTTGTAATACGATCCCTTGAACTTGATCACAGTGAACTGAAAGCATCATCGAACATAAACATGCCAAGAAAAGTGCGAACAAGCCCAGTGTCGTCCACGAATAAAAGGAATGTAGCTATCGGAGGGCACGTTGAAAATGTAAGCAAATACAACTTCTTCGTTGATCGCGTCGATAGATCTGAAACAGAAACAATTGCATTAGAGGGAATATGCAGTTGGGAAACTCACAGCCTCGAGTCGAACCAAGTCACCGCCAGATTCCGGGACTCGAGAGCGACCATCATGACGTTGACATCGTAGTTTCCAAGGCCCAGCATCGAGCGATGGGCGTTGAACCAACGGCTCTCATCCAATCTTTAACCAAATATGATTATTTGTATGCAAAAACGTGGCGGAACGTAAACATACGACAAGCAAATGTCGTCCAAATCGGCTTTCGAGAACTCTTCTCGCTGGAACATGTTGTTCAGCGTGTGTAAGAGACACATCTGCCTGCTCTGCCTCTCGTGGAACCGTGGCGGTTCCCCGATGCAGCCTTCATCGTACATCGCAAGCAGCCGGGATTCGGAGTCGCGACTACTGACGTCCAAAGAGATACTCGGAGAGACTTCGACCGCGGGCGGAATGGCTTTCGCAATCACCCGTATTAGTGCCAGCAAAAGCCTAAAACAACATCGGATTAAGAATGAGGAGCCCGCGGACAGATGCACAGAACACTTCGACCGAATCGCGGCCGGTCGACCGTCGAAACGGACGACGACGAAAACGGCGATTCGCGCACACCACAACAATTGCGCCAGCCGCCACACCGTAAATATCTTATGTTCGGTACGATCTTTCGTCGCACGGTGTGTCAGCCACAAAGAAACCAAGGCTGGGAGAATGTCGCCGGCCCGGCGACCCCCTGGACCCCATCACCCTCCGCAAAATCCGGGCTTGACTTGGAAATTTTTCGTAAAAATTGCGGTGGCAAGCCTAAAATAGCTCAAACAAGGCGCAGCGGTAACCAATTCGAACACGAATAGGCTCAAAAAAAGCGCCAGAATTAGGAGAACTTTCCGAAAAGGGTTACTCCGACACCGCAAGCTCATCCCTGACCCTACCCACCCTTCACGAAAATCGTCGATTTGGCGAACTCTCCCCCAGGCCTGAAAGAAACTCTCAAACAGTGTCGCACCATTTCGCACGTTCGGTCGGCATATTTTGGGCGCTTTCTCGGTCAGGAGCGCATGAATTTCGAAAATTCGAGGTTATCCTCCCACGTGGATCGTGGATCCAGGTGATCACATCCGCAAAGTTCGGTCGTGGATCCAAATTTTTGGATCCAACCCGTTATCCGCTTGCATGACTACAGTGTGCGCTCAGCAAAACGAGACAAATTTTAAATTTCGTTGCGGTGCTCTATAGGCGCATTGGGCCCCGAAACGAGAGATTCGTTGGCCGCGATTTTGAAGGGCTTGACGCACCGTGCTCGACGACGGCGTCTTGATCGGTGCACGCGACGAAGCAACGGTTACTGTAGAGGGATACTGCATTTGCGAGTGAGTGGGAATCGAAGATCGCCGGATTGCGTGGTGGGGGATTTGAGTCGAAAAGCGGAACTCTCCGATGGCATCGGGAAGCCAATGGGTTCGGCGGTGCCATAGTCAGTTCCATCCTATCGATCGGTCTCCGTTTGATCGACGAACGCGACTACGCACACCTTTATGACTAACCGAATTCGACACGCGACAAAACGGAACCCACAGTTTCAAGCAACTCAGTCAGTCAGCCACAACATGGTTTTTGCCCATTTTTGCAATCCACTGTACGATAACTAAGGTAAAAGACCATTTGAAGGTGCAGGCAATGTTTTCTAATTCCACCGTGGGAACAACCGGCTCACGAGCAATCGGTATTCTGAGAATCGACAATCGTCGTTTTCCCATACCTCTTTGCGTGGACAACAGCCATTTCAATCACGCACGTTGAAGTGGGAAAAACGACAGGACCCCTGAAGCCGTGTCTACTGGGAATCGGTGCTATGGCCTGCTGGCAATTAAGATTTTGTGGCCGCGCCTGGAAACTGCGTGCCCCAATAGTTGACACATCGTAACGTTTCATTATTCGCCTAATAATTGCGGAACAAACAAACGAAAACGTAAACCTACTCTACTCAAAATGAAGCCCAGAAACGAGAGCAAGTTAGTGAAAGAGAACAGATCATATCCCCACGTGATAAATAGCTCCATGTGACTCTTATTTAATTAAAGCTAGATGCTAATAAGACCAAAACAATCGGCTCAGCAAGAGAACTTGCTTGAACCAACAAGATGACCAAGACAACAACGTCTGAAAATCAAGCCACACAGCTTTTCAAAGCCTTTGGAAAGAGGGATTCTATGTACATCAAATCAAACGAGCCTTAGTTAAACAGGTCATCTGCACACTCTTTTACCACTTCGTTTCCTGCATCAGTGTCCTTGCTTACCCCTTTATGTCGAATAGCTATTTCGGTTCTCTTTTGCTCTAACTTATACCAAAGAAATTATAAGAAATAAGCCAGAAAGTGCCGCTCCTCGAGTCCATGCATGTTCATGTGTGCATTCGCTGCTAGGCCACGCCCCCTAAGCTGGATCTCTATTAGTACGCTCTGTGCCCGTATTCCATCTGATCGAGGATGAAGCTGCACAGCGACCAGAAACGATCCTCCATCTTTGCCGATGCCCATTACTCGTTTACGGTTGGTTTCTTCGCTTCTTTCTAATTACTGCCATTTGATTAAAGCCATTTGACGAGTGTGTTATCCTCATCAATTTCTCTTAATTTGCGACCTCGGGGGTCCAAAATGGGAGGCTGCATAAAGGGAAATTCGATTCCTCGTATATGTATCTATTTTATCCTCGTTAGAGCGCAGGGCAGAAAGTGTGAAATCACTTTACTTTTCGGTGAGAATCTGGGCGTTTAGTGGGAATTGGGAATTTGTTATTGCCGCCATAGGCGTGCAGGAATATCACTCGTGTGGGGCACCATCGATAAGCATGAACATGAAAGTTAGAACCACATTTAAAGGTATGCTGGAATTAGGCGGAATGGCCGAACAGCCGATCTGGTGCCCGAACCCTTGTTCCCTTGTTTCTCCGGGAGAGAATGGCCCATTGTTAGTTAAACAATAGTTCACGGTTTCCGCGCTCCCGAAAGCGAACGGCTCGAACAAACTCCAGTCAACGTGGGAAGATTCCCATTTTTCGTTTTGAATAATTCACGGTAAACGTCGCTTTGTCCATTCAGACCGTGATGTGGAGGAAAACCTAGCTGCAGGAGCAATTATGTACTTGTTGTGCAAGAGTTGAAACCACCGCATTACGTACCGTACCCCTGAAAAGGGTAGTTTTGTTGGGATTGCAACCATGAAAGGGTTAAGAGGATGCGAACTTTACTCGCTCATCGCATGTCCTCTGTCTGTGTGCTCGGCGGCCTATTTCCCTTCACCCCGAAGTCGCGCGGCGCCGCAAATCTCGATGATAAAAGCGCGCCCAAATCAATTTGGGCGATTTTTGTTCGGCATTGTGATTCAACTTCTTCAAGTTGTGCGCAAAAAGGATGTTGAGAGTCATCTGACATTCGGCTTGCTGTTTGTCGTTGGAGACACTGGACCAACGGCCTTCTTACTTTGCTTCCTTTCGCCCAAGACACTCACATCTCTCGCTCACGCCCTTTTCGTTTGCTCTCCTACATAATCCAAAACAACTGCGTGTCGACAATTAGCTGCCAGATTTAACGTTCAGCGGCCGGTTTCCGGATGCCTTGACGCACACACACAAAACAAGCAAATTTGTTGTTCGGTGCGATTCGGTCTGCCAGATTACTTGCCCTGTGAATCCCTGTAACGAGCCGGCCGACGTCCCTTGTCGGCTCGAGAGCAGGCTGTACACGCTGTCTGAGCCAAGCTGGCCAGAAAGTTCGATCGCATGTCTTTGACTCGCTTAAATGTGTGTGCCATTGTGTCCGAGTTTGAGTGCGGAAAAAGCCAATTACTGCTAAAAGATTGCAATCGAACCAGACGCCGGCCGCTGGCAACCTTTCCCGATCGTAAATTAGCGGTGAATGCCAGTTCCCCAGCAACACCCGATTCATTTCTCGATTTCGGGAGCAAAAATTATTTAATTATAAACAGAAGTCCTCGTTGATAGGATTCGCTGCAAACACTTTCCCGTGCTCGAAAATCAAGTTTTGTTCACCGTCAAAATCCGAGTGCCTTGCACGGAACTCATCCAATTCAGTGTGAAAAAGGAAAGGAAAACAGAGAAGTACGGAGTACAGGCTTACAACGAGTGTTAATGCCTTTGTGGGACGCACTGATACAATACGGAAGCACCGAAAGAGGCCTCGTTAGTGCACACTTAACACTAATTGGTTCTGGAAAAGGACGGCCGTCGTGAGCCAGATTGCATTTGAAAGGAAATTATGTTAATCTAAAGGGTTTTAAATTTGAGTAGGGAAACAAATATTCAAGCCAAGAGAGGATGTAATCTTCATCAGAGGAGATAATCCGCAGCCTTCCTTTACGAGGATATCAGTTCGCCATGGTGCTAATTAAAACTGCTTTTGCCATTTTACCTTGAGACTGCTACCTTGTTCTGTGAATGTAATTGTGACTGCTTTATGAACCAACACAAAAAACTCAAAATAAAAATCGGACTTTTAGTTACCAAACATTTAGCGATCGAAGCGACGTCCGTTCAAGTTTTTGCCATACTCGTCCTTATCAATGACAATCAAATTGAGTTTTCGAGTGCCTTGTTCGGTTATAAGTTGAGGAAAACTCGCGCGCAATCTTGAACGGGAATTGCATTTCAAGAGGTGCAGAAGGGGAAGGAGCAGATGGAATTCCTCGACCCACTTCAACCCCATTTAGGTAATGATCCTCGGCGACAGCTGCACGGGGAAAACATGCCTTTTGATTCGATACAAGGACGGCACTTTCATGAGCAACAACTTCATCTCCACCGTCGGGATCGACTACAGGGTGCGCTTTCAATGTTTCCATTTAATCTCATTTTTGGCTTCAGAACAAACTCGTAGAAATTGACAAGACGAAAGTGAAGCTTCAAGTAAGTTCAGCCAAAAAGAAATTTGAAGGGTCTTTATACTCAGAAGAAGACTTCGGCTCATTGAGTTTTCAGACTCAAAACAAGATTAAATTTAACTTGCAAAGTCGCCGATTTGCAGATCTGGGACACTGCCGGACAGGAACGATTCCGTTCCATCACCAGCTCATATTACCGCGACGCCGACGCCCTCTTGCTTGTGTACGACGTAACGAACCGAGGAAGCTTCGAGAACATTCGGGTTTGTGTAAGCAAGCTCATGTTCTTCAGAGTCCTATTCAGAACTGGCTGGCCCAAATTCAAGAGTATGCGAAGGAAGACGTACAAATTACGCTAATCGGAAACAAAGTCGACCTGGCTTCGCAGCGCAAAGTGACCTCAGACGAGGGAAAACAACTTGCTGCTGTAATTCTGCTTTTCTAATTCCACGATAACGAGATTTTTCAGGCTTACAACATTCCGTTTGTCGAGACCAGCGCAAAAACCGGACAGCGAGTGCAGGAGACCTTTTACGAACTAACCAAGTTTGTTTCTTTCTACGAGGTCTTTGCGCACTCTTCGTTTCAGAAGATTAATCCTAACCGCGAACGGAGCGAACTTCAAGGATGGCGCCGTCGTCGACCTGGCGACCGACTCTCGATCGTGGTACCCGTCGTATTGCTGCTGATCTGGAGCACCAAGATCAACATTTTTTTGAGATATTAATCAGATCTCTTTTACGCTCAGAGTAAATAAATTATATTTGACGCCAGCGCTGCTACACAAGTCTGGTCGTCTGCTGAAGACGTCATAGGCTACGAGGATCTAGGAGTGTCTGACACGTTGAACGTTTAAGCGCTTTGAGCTTGGAGTTAAAATAAACATGCTTTATTGCAGTCATTATGAGCTCCGGCTGACTTTCAAAGCCGAAACTTCATGCTCAAAAACGGCTTGGCAGTTCAACCAATACCGCAGGAATAACAACTTCCCATGTTGTTTTGTTTAAATCACGCTTCATTGTACTGAAAACGTTTATACTAATTTTAGTTCCTCTTTGTGCTTTGAACAGAAATATTTAAAACCAGCCACTCAAAATCCTGTCATTCTTCGAGAGATGGCGTCAGTTTATCGCAAATTTGATGCCTATGGCCTCTTAAAGTCGATCGTCCGGCCAACTCATCAGTATGTTTTGTCTTGCAATCTCGACACTGATAATATTGGAAAAGAATGTCGGTCACATTCCAATGGCCGATGTCGCCACCGTCGTCGGCGTCGTCGAGGTGCTGTTCGCTGCTTGTGCAACCCTCATTTCGCACTTCAAGTCTCGTACTGCGGCCTCCAGTTGGCTCTTGTGGACGAGTGCCTTCGCGATTACATCATCCATTTTTTTGATGGCGTCGCTGGCCGCCGTTTGCGCCTTTTCTGCTTCATTTCCGGTGATCTGGTCCATGAATTTGTCGAAAATGGTCCTTTCACCGTGGATTTCTTCGATCTTCTGTCTGAGGTTCTCCAGGAGCAGATCGATCTTCACGAGGCACTTACAAGGGAATGGTCAGAAGTTACAGTCACGCATTTTGATGAAATTTAGCACAGAGTTAGGGCTTGTTATATGTATTAATATTACAAAAAGGCAACTGCCATGCGGACTTTTTAAGAGGTAACACACGGCCTAAAGTTTGGCAAATAGGACTAAATATGTTTGAAATACAGGAAAGTGATTAGATACTCGGTAAGGCGCCGGATTGCCAATTTTTAGACCCGGGTTCGATACCGTCTGGAAGCGATCTTTTTTGTCTAGGATTGCAGCACCCGAAAACGCTTTTTCTCGTAAAAACAAGAGAATGTTTGCCTAAATCGAAATCGCCTTCTTTATTCTGCTTATCTTCGTGGAATTCTTCATTTTCATCCAAAAAGAGGCCTTCAACAGCTATTTTCTGAAGCTTCTTTTCCACGATTTCTGAAATTGGAAGGATTAAGCTGCCATTAAATAGCAAATGCACCAGTAATCTCTCCAGTTGCATTGATTTCGTGGCTTTTAAAGGCTTTATCTGACAGAATATTACGGACCTCATGATGCTTCTGGAGGTGAAACAGGACGTGATGACGGTCCGGGAGAAGTGACATCACTCGTGAAGAACGCGCAAAGGACGCCAGAAAGCGTTTACGAACAGAAGTAAACGCGAAAAAAAAGATTCGTCTGACCAGTAAAAATTGTCCTCTTCCAGGCGGCATCGAACACGGGTCCAAAAATAACGGACCGACGCGCTACCGAATAAACCATATATTAACATACATGAACTCTAGTATGTGGTTTCAAACGTATACAGTCCTACTTGCCAAACTTTTGGCCGTGTGTTACCTTTCAAAAACTCCGCATGGACATCTTCAATTTTGGGAAATTACTACGTATAACAAGCCCTAACTCTGTGCCACATTTCCTCTAAATCCCTGACTTCTGACCATTCCCTCGTTAGCATCGGCATCGCTTCTTGTCCTGTCGCGGCGTTCTCCATGATCTTCTTCAATTAGTTGCGTGACGTCGTGCCACCATCTTATTCACTCCGCGTTAGCACCGACTAACGTCCGCTTGTAGCTCGAGTCATCTTTGCGATTGTCTTGCGGGATCGTGAACGTGCAGAGCGGCACTGTTCGACGCTGAAAACACACGAAAACACGGAAATTCGCGGTTGGGGACGCGATCAGTCTCACAAATCCGGGACGGTTCGACGGTGTGAGTTCCAAACCGAGTTCCGGTACCAAAATGTAGGATATTTGCCAGCGAACAAGCCTGTTCCTGGCCTCAATATTCACGACGCTGTTGATTCAGCGAAGACCTGCAATGCGGGGCACGGGAAACCACAATAACTCGAGGATTTATTCGCGTACACACAAATCACACTACAATCCGCGCACACACGGTGGGGTTTGGACAACTCATACCAGGACAATTCATACCACGGCCTACCTATACCATGGAACGGTCATACCATGGACAACTCATACTACATCAAATCTTGGTAAAGCGTTAATCAGGACCGAAGGCACTGTGCTTACGTGACTAGAAGGTATCCTTTCAAACAGAATGGATAGTACTTTAGGCTGCCAGGTTCAAACAGGCTTAGGCTCGGACATTTTTCAATGTGGTTTTTGCGGCGAAGCCGCCTGGCAGCGGGATGTGTAGGCTAAGGGCGACAGTTCCACGAACTGCGGACATTTTTTCATGCTGCTTAGACCAAAAGAACAGAAATTCAAAGCCTGAATTTAGAGAAAGATCAGAATTGCAGACTTAACCACAAAAGTGTAATTTGCCCAGAAACAAAAGCATGCTGTAGTTCGTTAGAATTGCGAAGACCAGTAAAACAATAACTAAGGCTCCCGTGGCCTCCGCAATTCCGCACGTCTTCCACTCTTAAAAACTGACCATTCGTCTATGTTGGGTTCTAAGCCTAACCCTGCAAGCATAGCGAGGCCCGTCTACATGTTGGATATCGGGCCTGTATGCGCATTGTAGACTTGTTTGCAATTTTTGCCTTATTCTAAACCTGCTATACCGGTCAAAGTGAGCGCTTTAGAGAGCGCTATCGTGACCTACAAATCGTAACCTCTTGAACATGATACGAACGGTAAAAGGACATTTCAGTCCCGGCGTTTCAGTCCGGACTAAAATCTCTGTCAAGATGCATCAGCCTCACAATGATAACTCTTCGAATTCTCATTCGCTCACTCGCCGTCCTTGCATTCCTTTCTGAACCTCAAGTCCAGGAAGGCTTTTTTCTTTTGTCTGGAGAAGTTGAAAAATTGCCAGAGAAGTTTGTAGCAGCTGCGGGGGAAATGGTTAGTTAGTTTGGGAACACGTACGTTGTGCATTGTGAGTCCTACGAGAACTGCGAATGCTTTGTTCCCACCTTCTACTTGGAACTGCCACCAAATTGCTCTAGAGAGCCGAGCAACAGTTTGGAAGGGTGGCACTCAGAATTTCGTAACCATTTCAATGGTAATTCCAAACCTTCTTTTTCGAAAGTTATCAAGGCCAAAAGGAGTAACGAAGCGTTCGCATATCTCTTGCGGTTTTTGAGTTAGATCCTAGTGCGGCTGTTTTGGGGGCTAAACGATTGAATAAGTATATTAAGCAAGATAAGCGCATTAAGGTTATCGTAGAAAAGTTTGACTTTGATGAGCAGCCCGATCTGCTCAAATTCATGAAATCCATCCAATACCATCTTTTAGAGCGAGCAAACGATACTTTCGATTCGGAACTTCCAAAAGTCCTCTTTAGGATGATCAATCCAACAGTTCTCTTTAGAACTACCCACCAGTCCTCTTTATAACTATTCCAAAAGCCCTATTTAGAGCTATCGCAATAATGATCTTCCTTGCATTTAGTGTACACAGATAAACTGAGCGAAAACTGACAACACCAGCACGTGCTAAAAATTTAGGACTGAAACGGTTTAACCGGGACTGAAATGACGGGACTGAAAATTTCGGGACTGTAAAAAATGGGACTGAGATGCTGGGACTGTAATGACCGGGACTGAAATGTCCGGGACTGAAACGCCGGGACTGAAATGTCCTATCCCCATACGAACTTACCACCGATTTTTTACCGCCGACTTTTTTCTTTAAACAGCGGGGATAGTATTATAGGCTGCCAGGTTCATGCAGACTTAGGCTTAGGCTTGAACATTTTTCATTATGGTTTTTGCATTGAAGGAGCCTGGCAGCGGCAGCGGCAATAGTAATCTGGTAGCGACAGTTTCACAAACAGCTGGGTGTGTAGGTTCGAGGCTGCCTCATTCAAACAGCGGGGATAGTAGGCTGGAGCTGGCCCTTTGGAGCATCTTAGACTTAGGCTTGGACATTTTTATTATGTTTGTTGGGAGCGCCAAAGGCGCGACAGTTGGCGGCACCGACTTTGCAGATAGGCTTCACACTTCTGACAGGCTTACGCTTAGGTTTACACCTTGTATCTCTTGTTTTTGAGGCAATCTCGGACTTATAGATTGAGGATTCTGGAAAACAGCGGCTAATCGGCGGAAACATTGGTGGTACTTGAAAGCAGCGGTAAAATATCAGCGGTGAAAAATCGGCGGTAAGTTCATAACCTCCTATTTGAATCCACAAATTGCACTGTTTTAACACCGATATTCTACCACTTTAGCTCCAAATTTGTAACCAAAGTTTAATACCTCCGGATGCCAATTTCCAATCCGATTTCAAGCACCAAAAGCTGCATTCGCTGCCCTGTGAACGCATGGCCGACCGTTCCACAATCGGCTAACGGTCAAAATGACTCCCAAAAAATGTTGAAATAAACCGAAAATGGGGCACACACAACTCCTATAGAAGTGCCCGTTTCAGAACATCCCAAAATCCATTGCATGGAAATATATTTAACACCTTAGCAATTCGCACAGCCGTGCAGTTTTGCCCGATCCGAGGTCCACTGCCCCGAATAGAATCGGCATTGATTAGTAAGAATTACAAGTAATGTCAACATTAGACGTTTTGCTACCGGTTAGGGCAAAAACGTCATGGTAAGTTCCGACGCTTCATTTACCATATTCCGGGAGTAGCCAATAAACACCCACGCGGTGTGCCTCTTCGACGAATTCGTATACTATAAGCAGTCGACGGAGATTCAATTCAACACGTCCCATTCTTGAATTCATCGCAGTTTCACATCTACCTTTCCCTGACAAACCTTGCCCTCGTCCATCGGCAATATTTTCGCAACTTTTTCCTCCAAGGATCTCCCTCTATGTTGCACTTTTAAGAACCAACGAACGCTTAGAACCGAAACATCCATGTGGCCATCTGGAAATCGACAAATTGGAAAGGGATTATTTACGAGAGACCCTGTTTGTGACGGCGAAATAGTCGAGCGAAGCAGTATCGTCTGGTTCGCCTCATTACGGTCTACTTTTATGTCATTAGCTCGTATTATTTTCAATAACAACTATTGGTGAACTGAGTAGGCTCACGCTTCGTTTTGTAGGGTTCCTTATTATTAGCGCTTTGGGGAATCTGTCAGGTCGGAAAACATGTATGGCTTATGTAATTAGCTAGTTTTTTTCCTTGCAAAAACAAAACAAAGGGACATTTCGCACAAAGGCATCCAGAGGCTCGCATCGTGCCCACACTCTTGGGCCAGAGTCAACATTGTGTGGGTTGGATATTGTTGCCTTGTAGACGTCACATTCTCAATACCCAAAAGAACAATTTAGTTCTTTGCCTGACGTACGAGTTCATCATATTATTCTTACGAGATGCACTAATGTTATCGAAGGCTCGGAGCGTGTTTACGCAGGCAGGCAGAGAGAGAACCGCCTTAAGTGAAGGGAAAAGGAGTTTTCGGAAAACAGGCGTACTATTCTTGGGCCTCTTCCTCAAACGCATGTACTTTCCCACATCTCAGTGAGGTTCTGTACTTCTCGGTTATGTTGGCTTGTTCGAATAGAGCATCACATTGGAAATGTGTTTTTCGCTCACACACGGGTTGTGAAGACACCGAACAGGGACAAATCAACGGTTTTTCAGTCGGGGTTTTTTGGTTATCCTGCCAAAATGATGTTGTATCTACACGATCGATCCAACACCGTGGTCGTCTGTGGTCCGTAGCGAAGCACCCTCCGATTCTTTTGTCGTTGTCGTGGTCGCAAGCGCCGCTCGCTCGCAAGCTTCGCACGCAGCGACAAAGAAAGAAATGTCGCGTCGCTCTGTCGCTGCGGAACCGCGGCAGCGCCGGGCGCCGCCGTCTTGGAGCGGGCGCCCTTGCTCAGTCAGGCCGTCAGGCAGCAGTCAGTCAGCCACAAACAAGGTTCCTCCCTCCCTTGCTTCCTCTCCTCTCCCGTCGACGCTCTCTCACTCTTCTCTCTCCCGGCCGTCCGTCGCTCCTCGCCCGCTTGCCCGACAAACTCCGCCGCTGTGGTGTGTCGTGTCTGCGTGTGGTGGTGGTGTTCCGAGCGCTATTGTACGTGTTCGAGAGAGCCCCTGAGGAGAGCTGTTGCTGCTCCCCTTGCCTGACTTAGTTTTCGTGCCGGAGGCAGAAAACCCAGTACTCAACAGGGCATGCCCGGGGTAGACCGTCTCAGAAAACGGAAGCTCTCCAACTCCGACTCCGACCACAGTCTTGGAGGCATCGGCGACCGTGCTTCCCACCAGCACACCTTCCTCGGCCGACAACACGCCACTGTAGCCGCAGCACCCGTACCTCCACTTATTGTACTAGACGACAGCAGCTCCTCGTCGGATTCCACCACTGGATCCCATTTTCGGGCCAACCAAACTGTCTCCGACACTCCGAGTCTCTCCATGACGAGCGCTGTCTTGTCAAGACCTACCGTGTACCTCTCTGGAGTAAGTAATTTCCAACTTTATTTTAATTAACGCTTATTTTTGTGGCCTTATTGTTTTCATCTTAGATATTGCATACATCGTTACTAAACACTTTTTTTCGCTCTAACATTTAGCGATAATTTTTGCTGTGATAGAGCTTACCGTTAAGAACGGCGTTAATCAAACTATTTACTGTCTTAACGAAATAATTTTACGCATATTATATATGCATTAGCCCTGCGTTGTGCGCTCATGCACTATTCCCTTTTTAGACACAGGACAAGTACGATGCCGTAAGACACGACACCACAATCCCTCACTTGGACGGACACCGAGGCGCTCTTAAGCGAAAACAAGAGCACGTAGATGCATCCCCCGCCACTCGCGTGGGACTTCCGATCGCCGTTGCTCCAGCTTTGCCAATTCAGAAAGTTGCTTTGAAACCCGTGGCCGGAAAGCCTTTGCAGCCGAAAGTCGCGACCAGGAACCGCCCGAGCGCCGAGGGAGAATATCAGGTATAGAAATGAGCGCGATGGACTCCGAAGTACGTGTTTCTTGTTTCAGCTAATCAAGAACGAAGTCCTCATTTCGCCCTACCGCAATGAATACGAAGTTTTGGAATTCCTTGGCAAAGGCACCTTTGGACAAGTTGTGAAAGCCTGGAAGAAAGGAACGAATGAAATTGTCGCGATCAAAATCTTGAAGAAACATCCCAGCTACGCTCGCCAAGGGCAGATCGAAGTTTCCATCTTGTCTCAGCTGAGCAAGGAGAACGCCGAAGAGTACAACTTTGTGCGAGCGTTCGAATGCTTTACCCACAAGAATCACACTTGCCTGGTCTTTGAGATGCTCGAGCAGAACCTCTACGACTTCCTAAAGCAGAACAAGTTCACTCCCCTCCCACTCTACAACATTCGCCCGATTGTCCAGCAGGTCTTGACGGCTCTGATGAAGCTCAAGAGCCTCGGACTTATTCACGCGGATTTGAAGCCCGAGAACATTATGCTGGTCGATCCTGTGAATCAACCGTTCCGGGTAAAAGTCATCGATTTCGGGTCAGCCTCACATCGCAGCAAAGCCGTCACCAACACTTATCTGCAGTCTCGCTACTACAGGTAATTCAAATGATTGAAATTCGCTTGCTTATCGATTCACTTGCAGAGCACCCGAAATCATCCTTGGTCTTCCATTCAAGGAGTCCATCGACATGTGGTCGCTGGGTTGCGTGATAGCGGAGCTCTTCCTCGGGTGGCCCTTGTACCCTGGCTCGTCAGAGTATGACCAGATTCGCTACATTGTGCAAACGCAAGGTCTGCCACCGCAGCAGATGCTTGCGTCTGCCGCAAAGACCCACCGTTTTTTCAAGCAGGTTCAGACGCACACGGTTTACCCATGTCACCGCCGGTTTATGCAGGTTCCGGCCTCAGAGGGAAGTCCGCCTTACTGGCGTCTCAAGACAGGAGAAGAGCATGAGCTGGAAACCTCGACCAAGTCTAAAGAGACAAGGAAGTACGTGTTCAACTGTCTAGACGACATCTCTAGTGTAAACTTGGCCACGGAACTTGACGCGAACGATTTGATGGCAGAAAACAAGGATAGACAAGAGTTCGTGGACATCCTCAAAAAGATGCTTTGCATGGATCAAGACAGACGATTGAGTCCAGTGGACGGTCTGCATCACAACTTTGTTCGAATGAGCCACCTCACCTACAATACCAGTTATCAGCGATCTAAATAGTATGTTACTTGACAGCCAGCCGACAGCTGGTCATTTTTCCTTTTCAGTTACGCTCTGTCTAGCCAGAGGATGGAGATGTGCGAACGCCGCCATGCAACCGTCGCCCCTCAGCTGTTCCTCAACTCGGGTACACGCCCTGTAGGCACATCCAACCAGGTTGCGGGAGCGGCTCCGTCGGCCCAGGCCGCTCCTCAGAGCGTTGCCGTGCAGCCCGAATACAGTCTTCTCCACCACTACAACGCGGCTATGACCGGTGCTCAAGGGAACGCCCAGTACCTCTACCAACCAGCCCTGGCAGCAGTTCTACCATATGGTAAGCTTGGGAAATTCTAGTCGCCAACAACAGTCGTTTTCAGGATTTGCCGGAGCTCACACAGCTGCTCCTCTTTTGCCTCAGTTTGTCCCCGTGTCGTTGGTGGACGCCCAAATCTTCGCCGCCGCCAATCCTGGGCTTGCCCACCAGCCTAATTGGGCTGCCGCCACGCAGACAGCCACGGCCCCTCTCATGCCGTGGACCGCGGCGGTCGCTTCGGCGCAACAACCCTCTGCGGCGCTGTTTCCGGACCTGATCCTGCCTTCGGCGGCGATGCAAACCAGGAACGTCCAGGCAGCTATCCAGCAGCAGTTCAACCACCTTCTCTTCAGCCCTCAGCAGGCGGCAGCAGCTGTTCCCAAGAACAATTATGGGCAGCTGCAGCTGCTCATGCAGCAGACCTACCAGAACCTTCAAAACCACGTAAGTTTTCTGGGTTTAGTTCAAATAAATGAATGCGGATGGTTACAGGACGACTGGCAGCAGACGGCAAATGTCCACGCGGCGTCGGCCCTCAACAACCGTGCGAGGGCCGCAGTGCTTCCGGAGCAGACGCCCTCCGTCAACAACACGGCACATCTGATTGCGCAGCCGAGAACCCTCGAAGTGTAAATAACTTTGTTTGTGCCCACGGTACATTATGTGTCTTCAGGGCTGGCGGCATCGACAACGCCACAGGCTCGTCTCACCAGCACAGCAGCACGGCGACAAACAGCTCCGCGTCCACACTTCCCTCGTCTTCGAGTACAGTAACCAGAAAGCAGAGTGCTCGGTGTGCAGTTGTGCGGCCGATGATAGAAAGCGACCGCAGTCAAGTGATCGATGACGTCGCCAACAATAACGGGTCTATGCTGCAGTCAGGATTCGTCGCCCTTCCAGATTACGCGTAAGAACAAAGTTTGCTGTGCTCACTCCCCATGAAACTCATTTCAGAAGCACTGCGATGCGTTACCCAACACAGTACACTTACCTCGAGAAAATGATGCCTTCTCGCAATCTCTAAATCGGTTGTGGTTCTTACGAAACTTTCCGTTCTTTCACCAATTCGCAATTTTCGGTTGTCTAGATGTCTTCCAATACGCGGTTCTTTCTCATCTCCACCTAATTGTATATTTAGTTAAATAAGGTTGCTTTATTTTATCTTCTTTCACAAGTCAATGTAGATCTGTACAGGTAAATCTTAACCTATGGTGTCCACCACAAAAGTTCTCTGAAAATACAAAAACACTCAAACGTCACTTTGCGCCAGGATGTAAATAGCCTTGATCCGCCTTTAATAATCATACTATTGATTGTCTCTTGCACCTCTCCCTCTCAAGTCATGCCTTGTTCCCTTTGTACACTTTTAATGTTGCCTAAGCCTTCTTTTGTCTTAGATACTCTTCGGATCTTATGCAGCTCCTAATACTTTTGCCTTCATTTTCTCAAAGCGACCTAAGATAGCGGATTCATGTGGTTCTCTGTATGGAGATGTGTCCCAATAACCAGTCCCAATGAGGTGATGTCAACTCGCTAGTGTCATGGGAAGAGCTGGTTAGCTGATGCGTAATAACTAATAAAAATGCGATCGGGTTGTTCCTTCGAGATGTCTGACACTGGGCAAGTATTGATACCGTGCGGTATTCCACGACAACTTCCGCTTTTGCACGCGTTGCCACCATTCGAGCGGGTCCGAAACGACCGGACAGGCCATTTTCTGGTACGCGTGCTTCGAAGCCGAGCATCTGCAGAATTTCAAACTGCGATTGCGGTAATCCCTCGCTCGCGGCAGAGAGCCACGCACCGGTCGGGAACATCACCGCCGTCCGACTTTCGCAGGCGCCAGTGGTCCCGCCGCGATCGAATTGCTGATTGGCGAACGGAAACGGTGGGTGTGAATTGAATGCATGGTCGGAAGTAGTGACCTTCGCAGTCGTGATTCTCGCGATCGCCGACGTCGCGCATTCAGTCAGCCCTTTTCCTGTCTAAACGATCGTTTGCTGTTTCAGGGTATCCTTCGACTTTCGCTGACATGGCTGACAACGGCGCTATTGCGCCAGCCGCCGGCGATGGAGCTGCTCAGGAAGGCGATGGAGTAAGCTCTCCTTTTGGAATAACGGCTGCACGCTTTGAATTTAGCAACAACAGCAAGGCATTTTTGGAATGCTTAAAGGATTAGTTTTTCGAATGGTTATGTTCTACGCCTTTATGGCTTTCATGAGGAACATGTCGGGCCAGCAAGGGGGTGCGCAGAATAACACGTCACCCGCAGCATCAGCGAAGACATACCCTCCTGCTCGGAACATTTTCCAATTTGGTCAACGATTCGAGTTCCACATGTATCTGTCCGATTCGGTATGCTACTTTGGTGAAAAGTGTGAGATATGTACAGTTTATTTCAGAACGACCGTTTTGAAGACTTCGACAACGCTGATAGCTTGCTTTGGAAGGAAAGCGGCCTCGTTTACGGCGATTGGACGTCCGGGCCTAATGGCGACGGATCAATCGTGAAAAGTGTCACACTACCTACTCCTGAAGTTCTGCTTCGTAATGGTTCTCTTTATTTGCATGTTTTTGTTAGCAAACACGGCAAAACCCATAACTCTAAAAGGAAGGCGTACGTCGGAGGAGAGGTCAGTGGAAACCGAAGAAGAATGTGCTACATTCGTATTTTCAGGTCATGTATGGCACTTATCAACTCAACAAGTACAGAAAGAAGCATTACAAAAAGACGGCCAACTTGCTTACCGGAAAGAGCGAACAGAGTGAGGAAGACTTGGCGAAGGCCGAAGTTATCCCATTCGAAGTTCTCAATTTCTGGCACCCGAACATCACTGTGAATCTCATCGCCGACCAGACTGCGTGGACCAAAGTTAAGAATTAGTGCGTATTCCTGTGTTTCACTTTAATTTTTACAGGTCAACTGCCTTCTCCTCTTGATGAAGCGGTGAAATTTGATGGAACGGCACTGAATTACAAGCCCATTTTGTTCTTCAACAACTACTGGAATCTTGGTTCCGAATACTCTGCGCTCAATGAGACCGTGAAAGAAGTCAACCTCACTGTTACTTATGCTCCTCTTTCACTATTCAAATGGCAGCTATATGCTTCGCAACAGGTAAAGAGCACTGAATTCCAAGTATAATTAGAAACTTTTCATCATTCTAGATGCGCAGCAAGTGGTCCCAGATGCTTGGCGGTGAGATGTTCGAGGAAGCCGATGATGACCAGGATACCATCAAGCAAGCGTTGTTGGAAACCAGCCCGTACCTATTGGGTATTATTTAAGTAACGTGCACTTTAGTACAATCCAGTGTTTCAGCGATTACCGTGGTTGTCTCGATCCTCCACACCGTTTTCGAATTTTTGGCTTTCAAAAACGACATTCAGTTCTGGCGTTCACGTCGTAGTCTGGAGGGTCTTTCAGTGCGTTCTGTGTTGTTCAACATTTTCCAGTCGGGTGTCGTCTTCCTCTACATTTGCGACAATGACACCAGTTGGGTTGTCAAGATGTCCGTTGGAGTCGGTTTGTTAATCGAAATGTGGAAAATTCCAAAGTGCCTGAATGTGACTGTGGATTACGAAAACAAGATTTTTGGAGTGATCCCTAGAGTCTCTTTCTCGGATAAGGGATCATATATAGAATCAGCAACCAAAGAATATGATCAGGTGCGAACTGCGTTTAATGTTTTTTTTATTTCTCGCTTTAGCTCGCCTTCAAATACCTGTCTTGGGTACTGTATCCTCTTCTTGTTGGATACGCCATCTACTCGCTTATGTATGTGGAACAACGTGGGTGGTACAGCTGGGTCTTGAACATGCTGTACAGTTTCTTGTTGACCTTTGGCTTCATCATGATGACTCCTCAGGTATGGAATATGGAACTAATTATTTGTATACATGTTATTTCCTTTTTAAGCTGTTTATCAACTACAAACTCAAATCCGTTGCTCATTTGCCATGGCGCATGCTCTCCTACAAGTTCATCAACACCTTCATCGACGATCTGTTTGCCTTTGTCATCCGCATGCCAACTATGTACAGGCTTGGCTGCTTCCGTGACGATATCATTTTCCTGGTTTGTCTTATTACGCGTGTAACTTTGTCATTTTTGTTTAGATTTACCTTTACCAGCGCTGGATCTACCGTGTTGACCCCACTCGTGTCAACGAGTTCGGAACTTCTCTGGATGATCCTAATGGAGTCAACCCACCCGAGGGCGTAGGCACAGCTGCGATCGAAGGAGCTGCGAAGGCAGCTGATAAGGAGGAGGAAGTGAAATCTGAGTCGAAGAAGGATAAGTAAAGTTCTGTGATGGTCTCTCTGTTGTTGCTCATCTATTGTTCATTGTTGTTGATTTTTAGCATTCTTAGTAGATTTTCGAGATAATCTCCGAGCTTGTATTTACAATGATTGCGCTTAATCTCATATTATTATTCCTTAAATATGCGTTGTGATGAAAAGAAACGGCGATCTAAACCCCTCTATAATAACGGAGAGTTGTGTGTCTGTTTGTGTTCCGTTTGCCGAAAAATTCGCGAGTACAGTAACAGCAGACGCCGACGGGACTCAAACCCACGGCCTTCAGCGCGGCAGCTTGTAGGACTAATCGCCATACCACACAGTCATTGAGAGTGAACTTGCTCAAGTTGGATATACGATGACTGAAATCGGCTTTTATGTAAACTTGCTGCTTTAACGTAATATAGAAGAGGGCTAGTCTTGCGTAGTTTTCAACGACAGAATCCACAAGACTTTTGACAATTCTGGAGCATCCAACCCTTCTGTGCGGTCGTATTACAGAGATCTTTAAGCGCCCAGGCACCGCAGTAGACGTTCCTGTCGACACAGCCTGTGATATCGTTTGTCAGAATCGGTCCAAATGTTCACGCTCACCTGGCATGCAGTACATCTTTGTGACTATTTCGATATCCCGCTGGCTGAGTCCGTTTCGTTGACCCATGAGTCTCGTATTAACTTGAGGATTAATCTTGGGAGACATTGACGGCTTCGATGGGGATTGGCTCGCGATGTACGCATTGTAGTGCATGATGCTACCATAGTCGTAGGGCACTCCGTAGCTGAATGCTGGAGTCTGAGAAAGGCTCGAATTGGCCGCTTTTACCTTGTGAACTGCTTGGAGTCAACGATTGCGAAAAAGTCGTAATTCTGTGGATTTATGTTCTCCCAGTTGATTTTTATGAAGTTGTCGCGGTCTCCTCGCAGCTGTTCGTGGTTGAGGCCCAGGGCGTGCAGAGTCTCGTGGATGGCCACTCCCCAGTCCTGCTCGTATAAACGTTTGGACGAAAAATCTTTTTTGATTTACCGTGCCACACATGAAGCTCAAATAGATTGGATTCACGGGTTCCACTCGTCCAATGTAGCTTAGTCCGCAGCTTAAAGTGAAAATTTCATTATAATTTTTCCGTACTGTTGAATGACTCGTATTGGCCCGACGCAGGCTCAACTCACTATGTGGGACTAGGCGCCTTCACGTAGTACAAGTGAGCAGTCAAAGGTTTCGTAGGTGTGTAAGCGAACCGCAAGCAGGTTTTCGACTGAATCTCGCGTATTGCATTGTTCACCGTTTCCTGATCCGTTTGACCTAATTTCGAAAGCTCTAAAAGTTTCTGCTTGGGCTACCCTACTCATGGACTGGTCGAAAGTGTAAGGGATTGCTTGGTTAGCTGGCCACGTCTGAGTCGGAGTCATTTCCAAAAATAGACTGCTCCTTTTCCTTCTTCCGTTGGCCGGTTTTCCAATTTGGTTCAGAAGGGAGTTCGCCTGGGCTTCGGTCAAGAGCATGTCGTGCTGGAACGTGCCATCGTTGTTTGCTTCGACCTCAAGTAGCAAGGATTAGCTGACGACATCTGTTCCATTTACCTGCGAGCCAAGCCCCGCCTGGTTCAAGAGCGCCTGCTTTACTTGGTGTGTCCTGCCGAGCCGCATTTCGATGTCCTTGTCTATTTGCTCTTGGTTTTTACCCGGGTTGATCAGCTTGTGCACCGCCGCTTCCTGCTCCGCGATATTCGCCCGTTGCACTAGCCAATCTCGTTTTTGCTGTTTGCACGTTCTCGTAAGCTGGCATGTAGACTAGAAGAAAGCAGAAAATAAAGAGCAGAAATGCATGTACATACCAAAATAGCTCGTCTGGCCAACTCGTCCAATTCGCCCAGAATCGTGGGAGGAATTAGGGTCTTGAGCAGATCTGGAACGCCCGACAAGACATCCGGGAGATTGAGATGCGGAATCGGGGGAAGTTTGAAGTTGGTAAGTGCAGGGAACTGAAATCTCACATCGCTATGCGTTTGGTCGTGGGAGACTTTAAAATTACAATTTCGTCCACAATCGGGATTCCTATTTTCGGCGGTGGAGGAGCCTTTCCTCTCTGTGAAAGGTACTCCGGGTGTTCTCTAAACAGGGATCTGATTGCCGCAGGTGAATGTACACGTACTTGCACTTGGGATGATCGGGATGCCGAGCACAGAAGCGTATGATTCTGCGGAGAACGTGTGGGGGAATCCCTGAATTGGGCGAAGGAGCAAGAAAATCTAGCATGTTTCCGACTTGCTGCGTCAGGTGGTTAAGGTCGGCCATCAGATTCGGAGGGTTTTGAGGTCTTTGCTGCCCGCCATTCCGCTGCTGATTCAAGACGGATCCCAGGTTCTCTAGGCCAAGCTGACCCATTGTCTGGCCCAAATTATGGCCTAGCTGATCGAGGTTGAAGAGTTGAGCATGAGAATAGCGAACTAGGAGCACAAGAATCAGCTGAATTGTCAGACGCATCATCGTCTCCGTAGCGAGTACAACACTGCGCTCGGCCGTTAGTTGTTGTCATTGAAACACCTTGATTTTGCAGTATCGCTTTAAAACGAATGCCGATGGTAAGGAAAAGGGTGATTATTTTGAGTTGTGGAAAAACGGGTTCGGACTCGTTTAAAGCATGTTTTGTGCGGGAAAACACTTATTGACTAAGTGATTACGTCAGCTTACCCCATAAACGCGCATACGTTGATTAGCGAGTAGGGCAGAAAAACAGCTAAAATTGTAGGAAAAGTCTTCATTAATTTTCATAGGTAAAAAAATCAGCATGACGGACAATCAACATTAGTCAGAAAGGCTTGTTGCAGTAAACGCTGGCATATTACAAAAATCGAAAATTGATTGCGCAAAACTGGATTCGATTGTCCGCGGATGTTCACTCGATGCTTTAAAATTCTTCTTGATGACCAAAACTTTGTCAACTTTTGTGCTTTTTAACGCAAAACAGGGTGGCAACAATTGTCTCTTTAGAACCGTCGTTTGAGAATTAAAAAGTGTTCCATTTGTCAATCCGTAGAACAGACAACAAGACGATCATGGTAACTAAAAATGACAAGAGTTCGCAAGGAGTAATTGAAGAAGTTTTATTAGCACGTCGAATCATTGAAACTAACACATCTGTACTGGACATCCGTTGCAGCCAGTGCTTTGCGCCTGCATGTACGCGTTCTGTTGCGTAACCGGGAATCTGGTGGTGGTCGTGGAGTCTGGAAACTGCTGCCCTACGGTGAACATGGAACCGTCACTGGCAACGTAGCCGTCCGTATCCGCCGCTCCGTTGATGATCACGTAGGTCACGCATGCACCATCTAAAGTTCAAACTGAACATTTCGACCTTAAAACAGTCTTACTTGAGCAGTAGGGATAGAAAACAGCACTGGTTTCAGGAGTTTTGATCATGTAGCACTTCCCGTCAGTCGCACAGATGCACATGTTGGTGCAAGTGAAAGAGCCAATCGCTTTTTGGTCACTGGCTACAAGGTTCGGAGATCCGCTGTCGGGATACACGTTTTCACTGCCAGCAGAACAATTCATACAGTTAGCTGAATATTTGCTGCAATATGGATGCGAAACCGATAGACCACTCACATGCCAGCGGAGCGACCATTCCGTAAGTGGTGGACATTGTAGGCACGCTACTCGAAAGGAACAGTTTTGCTCCCATCATGCCATTTGTAGCCCCGCAAGTGGTCGTCGTTGAAATAGTCGTAGTGCTGGTCGTTGCTGCCGCCGTAAGTGTTACCGGCACCGCGGCTCCTCCGCCGCCTCCGCCGCCTCCGACGAGGGGGGCCGCCATCCTCATGCAGCCGCGAGTCATGTGCACGGTCAAGACCAGTTTGAGAAGCAACAGAAGCGGCATTGATAAGAATTCCTCAGTGCAGCTAAGTGCTTTATCGACACTTAGAGCTTTGAGAGTACGTTTCGGATTAACCAGAGAAGTACGAATCGCTGATGATCGCCGACTGTTTTTAGGTAAAGTGGAACATCGCAAATCTAGTATTAATTACTATGTGAATCGAGGGCAGAGGTCACGTCTCGAATTCGTGACATTTTCTTGATGCGCTTGATTCGGTATCTTCTCCAGAACGTGAGAGTGCGATTCAATTAGAATTCCTGCATGGCCTTTCGTCCGCCGTTACGGTTTGTCCCTTGGTCCAGCCGAAAAATGTCTGGGAGGCGGATGAAAGGCAAGCGTAGGACTGCCTTGAAAGGGATCAAATTATGTTTTAGTTTCTGTGCGATCAAAACAAAGAAATAATTTGAACTGTGCGTAATTCAAAAAACAGAAGACGAACTCAGCGCGGAAGAACGATGCCTTTGTTGGTCGTTTGATTAAGGACAACCTGGCGACGCTGACAGGCGGGTTTCGGTCTCGCGCAGTCTTCAAGATAAACACTGAATTCGAATGCCGCCTCTGTTTAATCAAAAGATTACTTTCATTTTCTCTGTAATTCTTGAATCCGAACTTTCTGCTAAGTCGTCGTTCGGCTTACTCCGTCGGAAGCGGCCGGGCCATTTGCGTTCCTCTCGTACCCCTCGCAAAGTTTTGATATTTATTAGATGTTTATTTATTACGACGAACAGCTGTTCTTCAAACAACTCTCATCGGTACAGTTTACATCCACACAAGAGGGACCACTGGTGTTATACGGTATTTAAGATTTGAGGCCTCGGAGGGAGTCGTCGGCTGGCGATCGTCCTTTTGAGGATGAGCTCTGGTGGCCAGCCAGCAGTCGTCTTCTCCTTCGACCTCTCGCGCTTGCATAATCAGCATGTAGCGGCCAGATGGCAAAATATTTTCGGTTCGGCCATCGTACATATCGTAAGGAAATGAACTCGGTTGAGGCGTTAATGACAAAAGGATATTATTTGCGCCTTCTTCCAGCAGCCGCTTTTGGCGCTTTGTTTTCTCAATCACAAGCTGCTCCCTTTCCTTGGTTGGACTCTTCTCGCCCTGGTTGCCGGGCTATGGTTGGAATAGTGCCAGGAGCAGAAGGCAACAGCCTAGGGTTTGATAGAGTAGCTGGTTGCATACGACGGATGCATAGCCGCCGGTGCTGCAAGGGCGAACAAGGGGAGGAGCCCGTGACCAGTTGCTCCCGCAGTTGCAAGAAAGCAGACGGGCGTTCGTTTTACTCATAATGACTTTTTAAAAATGGTGTCATGGGAAATCTACCCGTTGTTTTGAGTTTGAGCACCGAGCTTGTTCGTGGGAACTGCGTCCCGTTAATTGGGTCCATTCGTCGTCCTTCGAGAAAGGCCGATCGCCGGCGCCCCGGAGGGCAAAGTAATTTCGCTTTACACATAGTAGACGTATCAGAGCAATTGGTAAACAGGTAACTTAACTATTCTTCCACCTCCCTCGAGTTCCGAGGGTTTAAGCAGCGCTCCTCGTGATTGATGTCTCAAAGTAACTGACGCAATGTAGAATACTCCGGCTGACACTTGTGATCCCGTCACCCGACCGGCTCCTTGCAACATTGCCAGTCGCGCTGTTCCTTCATGCTTTATCGTTTTTTGGGCCTTTTCTTGCTTTATCGTCGGCAATCTCTGCCGTTTGCGACCTAAATCTATAGAAGTTGACAGCTTTCCGAGCGAACACCGGTGCATGCCTATCCCCGTGCGTGTCAATCGAACAATCAGTTCAACTGCGCTGTCGACTGCGATTAACATTGGTCCACTGCCACTTAATATCCCGTTTATTTCGGTCCGAAATCGCGCTCAATTGGCTCTTGCTTGTGGTCGGCGCCCTCTGTCGCTGATACCGTTTTCAGATTGCTAGGCGACAAAATTAGGCGCGACATTCACTTTTCAACCGTTATTAGCTATTGTCGCTCTTACGCATTGTTAGCGAACGAGACAATAAAATTAAGCGATTACGCAACGACTCGAGCGGCGACAAACCGATGGCCAGCCAACCCAGAGTGCTAAGGGGTCATTACTGTGCAGAACGGAGTGCCGGGCGAACGCTTTCCGATCTCATCTCGAATTTGCCTCACTTGTCTCTAGCAGTCCCTTCATGCTCATTTGTGTTTATCCTCTTTTCCAAACACATATGACTTCTCATACTTTTTGATCGATTTTCTTTGACCGGGGAGCATCTTCAGTTGCTTTCGGGTAATTTATGACCCGAGGCTCGGCTTGTGCTTATTCGCGTTTTGATATATTTCCAGCGGTCCTCGTCTCAGTTTCGTGTGTTTTCTCCAAAGTTGAACGTGGGAAAAACAAAGCGCGAAGGACTCACAAGGGCCACCGCTCATTTTTGTCTTTTGCGTCCTCTTAAGACTAAAAAGTGCTCTTGACGTGAAAACTAATGCGGTCGGATTTAAACTAAGTGCAGCCGCAGCAGTCAACAATTCACCGATTCGGCGGCCATCGAGCTAAATACGGCCAATTCTTAAAATTCGAGAAGGTGCGCGCTCCGCTCATGTTTCCTGCCTACTCTTCGACATCTCCATCAGCGCCAAGCTTTTAGGTCACCACTGCATGCTTTTATTTGCCCGTTGAGCGTTCCGGTCGGACTGCGGCACCACTAATTGCGGACAAAGTGGACTCATTAACAGCGGCTATGAAACTGCATATGCACGCTTATGCTGCGCACAGCTTGAGAAAGTTGAATTAATAGTTAATACTCGGCGTGGGGAGGCGAGCTTGACGCACGGTACTGCTCAAAATCCTCCTTCGTTTGCTTTTTCCTGCACGCGCCGTTCCCGTCTTTGGCACGCTCTTGCGCAACGACGACATCGCCTATGTCAACTCCAATAGCCGCCGGCCACATCGATGTCGTTTGAGTCCAGAATACGGATAATCGATACTCAAACGGTCACAAATGTCTTTACGTACTCTTTTTGCACCCGTTCATGTTCAAGTAGTCAAGTCAAGAAGCCCCTCGGGTGGCCCGGAATGGAATCAGGACTTCTTCTTTTCAGAACGATTCGTGTGCGATGCTCACGTAGCTAATTAGATTATCTGCATTTATTCATAGCATCGAGTGTACCTACATTTCCCGCTCGCAAGAGCTGAGGCGTGATGGGGTGCTTGTTCCGAAGCCGGCTCAACAGCCTTGGCTCAATATGGTACACCCTCCTAAGTGTACTCCTGCAAATATACCTCTGCTACCTGGGTTTCGAACGCTACCGTCTCTATTCGGACATGAAGTGGCCGCATGGTGGATATCCTCGAGTGTGGCTCACGGTCTACATCAGCCTCTACGGGGCTTGCGTGCCGATGATGGTGTTGCTGTTTGCCACCGGTTGCTTCAAATCCGGTAATCTGGCTGGCGACCAAGATCAACTCGGCGGACGCGCGGAGAGAATCTTTGAGATTTGGCCTCGCCGCGACTCTTCGAGTAAGTTCCGAATCTTTTAATTAGACGCCGATACGAGACGAGTGCAGGACGCATGCTATGACATGCAAATTGAGTTTTCGATTAGTCGATGCGAGCGATGTTGATAGAGAGGAAATTGGACCCTCTCGAGATCAAAATAATTATCTCGCTTCTTAATTGGATTCAATTGTTTTTGCAATAACTCAGTATGAAAGGATATTGCGTTGAAAATAGAACTGAAACGTTCACACAACAACTCAATTGTAGTCTGCTCACCCCGAAGATGCATCAAAGCCCTTTGGCAACACTCTCCACCGTTACCGCAACTTCTGCATATCACGGTCGCCCTTTGCCAGCTTTTCGCCCAGCAAGTCATGCTCGCCCAGCTTTACAAATACGGTTTTATCAATTCCGGTACGCTCACTTGTCCACCATTTCCTAACCTCTCCTGTGTAGCCGATTTCCTGAACACGGAAATGGACTTCGTCTACCACAGGGCTCGTCAGCTTGCCACAAATCTGCCCATGGGCGACACGCGGCTGCAGGGTTTCCGCATCACTTCCGAAGAACTCAGTGGATCTCCATTAGCTCCAAACCTGCTACCGGGTAAACAATCCACTTCAGGGTCGCTCGTCATTTACGCTTGCTTGTTTACAGTACTCATGAACGCCCGACTCTTCGGCATTCCATTGGAATTCACGAACCTCATTGTTGCCTTAATCGCTTATGCAATCACATATCCGTCAGTGTTCTGGAGGGTCAGTAAGACGTTCTCCATCTTCTTCTCCTTCAATTTGTTGATCCACGGAGCCACCGTCGTCTACACCTACATCGGCTTCAGCGTTCTCTACAGAATCCAAGAAACGAACTACAACAGCATTCGTCCCGTCGGGTTAGGTGAGTCAGCGAGAACCGATTTTGTCCAACTTTCGATCTTCTCCAGGCCAGTACATCACCACTGCTCCAATTGAATTCTTCAACCATCCATTGGCTTTTATCGCTTTCTTTGTGGCGACAATAGTTCTGATGCACATCGCACCCATGTCCTACTACGCTCTTGGCTACAACAATTTCTTTGTGAGTCTTCAAAAATATAGATAGAAATTTCACTTCTGTTTCAGATTGCTCTGGCCGACGAAAGAAACAAGCATTTGAGCCGAAGCCAGAAGATCGATGACAGTGCCTGCAACGAGTACTCGGAGCTCCGGCAACGGACGTACCAGCCGCGAACGCCTTCCATCGACCTCTGCTGTGCAGGCTACGGCCCACACGCAGCTTCCATTGTTCTTCTGTTTCTGACTGCGGCTTGCAAGGTTCCCGCCGGGTACACTTTGATGAAGCTCATGGAGGTTGGGAAGGTTTTCGGGCCGCCGTGAAAAAAGGTTTCGTTTAGCACGACGACAGACCCCTCATCCTCAGCATCATCATTGTCGACTTCGTTTATCTCTTCGCTTGGCTCTTCTTCTGGATTCTGCTGGCGGTCAAAAAATCCTGGGATTTCCGAGTGCTGCATGGCGTGCACGAGATCATTTCCTTGCAGGTATTGCTCGTTTTCCACATTCCTTTTCCAAATGTCCTTCTTCAGAACGCGCACAAAATCACGGATTCCACAAAATGCCCGTCTGAACTCAAGAATGCTCTGGTCTTGATGCATGGCGACCAGGTAATTTCAAACCTGCGATTTAATTCCTGAATTCATTGGTAGATGTACGTGACCGACGACAAGGATGTGAAGCAAAGCCTCCTGCACGCTGCGCAACAAGGCGGAATGAATCTGAATTTCAATGAGGCGTTTTGGCTGAAGAACAATGGAAACGCATCGCCGAGTACCCGAAAAATCCCGCTCTGCGAGGGAAAAGTCACTCCCGATATGAGGACTCTGTTGAACAGCAACACCTACCGCCGCCAGAGTGACGAGAGTGCGTTGACTCCCAACAACGTGTATTACAATGTGAGTGACGACCACCGTACATCGACCACCTGTAAGCCTTCGTATCTTAAGTGAAGCTGGTTTCAGGCTGCACGTCCGCCTCAAGGCCTTCCGATTCCGCCGCAGTACCAGGCGCAAATCGTCGGAGGGAGCGGCGGATACCGGAACGACAACTCCAACCTCGTGTATACGTTTGGCACACTTCAGGTTTGACATCTGCGAACAACTTAGACTTAAATATCACCTTACAGAGATCGCAGATCAAGAGCGACCACAACAACATGATCAGAACGCCGCAGCCTCAACAGGCGATTCGCCAGTATGCTCCGCTCCCTGGTGGAATGACGGCAAGTGGACCGCGGTTGCTAGTTATTGTTTGAAATTTTAGCCCGAGACGTATGCCTCGATCCATAAGAACAGTAGGGAGGCTAAAGTGGACCAAATCATGCAGCGTAGAGCTTCGCAAGGACGAGAAGCACCGGACTCCTACGTCTACACCAGCAATTACGGAACGTACGCTCGAGCCGCTCCACAAGTAAAATCAGACATTGAAATTCGAAGTCAATTCCAGTTTTTTCAGAACAAAGTGCTGCAAATTATCGAAAACAGACGAAATGACGCCATCTACGGTTCCAAACAAGTACCGTAACCCATGTCTGCCTTTCTTCATGTCACTGTTTCAGAGCAACGATGTTCAGAGCTCTTCTCGAGTGAATTCTGTCACCGCGAGTCCTGTGCTCACTGAAAAAACGATGAAGCCCAACATTCTTATGAGGTATGAAATTCTGGACTACTTACTCAGTTGGTACGCAACTGAGTGGATTTGAACTGGTCCCGGGCTACATTGATGGCTTTCTATTACAGAGAGCAGTCTCCGTATCAGAGGACCACACCAGCGGGACTCAGTTCTTTCAACAACGGAGGCGGAGTGGAGAAGATTTATGGCACCATTTCCTCGAACTGGAACACGCAGCCTCGTAACCCTCAAGCCCCACAAGTGCTGACCAAGTCGATTTTGCCCACGGCGTCCACACCCTCTTCCAATCCAGGTTCGACGTCTTGGCACCAGTCGGCGCCGTACACCAAAATAGCCTCGATGTCTGCGAGCAGCTCCCAACAGGACCCTCAATGTTTCACGCCCACTTCAACCCTCACAAGCCAGGGATCGGTGTCAGGGAACTACAACAGCCACCAGACCCCCACTCCAGTCAGTCTCGTTGTCGACGTACGCGAGCGGTCCGTCTGCTCAGACCCGATATCAGCAGATCTACGGGAACATCGGCGGTGAGGACGGCGTGGAGATGCCCTACGGAACACTTGGTTCGCCTTCCACGGAGTCCGCGGCTACCGTAACCAAAAATAACGGCAGCGTCAATCTTCAGACCATTCCAAGCGCGAGTTCTCTCCGCATGCACATGAAGTCGGGCTCCATAAGCAACAACCGTCCGGGCGAAGGAATTGCGGAGAACGGAACCGACACTCTGCGGCAGAGAGGCATTCTCGCAGGCGGAACTGACTATGCGACAAGTGTAGTTTAGTGCCCACAACCTTTGTGACGCCTGCAGATCCAACCCAGCGACCCAAAGTGGGGTCTTGTACATAAATATTCGTTCCGTGTTGTTGATTCGCACATTGTTATTGCAAAATAAAAGAGCCATTTTACCTTTTTTAGAATTCTGTTGACACAAATTACTTACACTAATGAACGGCTGCAGGTGGTTATTAGCTAAAAACAAGCGAATTATTAGCATTTATGGTAGATACCGATTTAAAGGCTCTTGAAGAAGGTAATACAGCCCAAGAAATTCAAACAACAGCTACTTTGTAAACAAGTTTTTGTAAATGATAAGCAAAATTGATCAATAAATATACAAAGTCGCTTTGATCACAACGTTTCATTTCCAAGCACTCAATCGTTTGTTCAATTTAAAAACATCTTGGAAATAGCGAAGAACCAAAATCGGCCGTGACCGGTCAACTAAATCAGTGAAAGCAATTTTGCAAACGAGAAAAAAACCGAATCCGTGTGAAATGAATTACCGCTAGTCTGGTTTGTATGCGAAAAAACGACCTTGAATGTTGCGATTTCGGTAATCGCTTGATTTGTTTTCGTGGTCGTGGGAAGATGTTCTGGTAATTTGTGGCCGAGAATTCGGTCACAGTTCCCGGTCGTAATCCTTATTTCTCCTGTACGACAGAGATCTAGGTTTTTTAATGATAAAGCTATCTTTTTTCCAGAATTGTCAATTTTTCGTTTTTTTCGTGTGAGTAGATCTAAAAGTCTTCCGAATACAATCTGAGTTGGTTCAGGCCATATTACGGGGCCCAGACTACCGGAGAGATTGCCCTGATTCTTCAGTTTTTTCAAGATTCTTTTCGGGCTGGTAGTTGCCTCGAGCGCACACACGCTTTTGTCTCCTTGTAGGCCTTTTTGTAAACGCATTGCTTTAGACTCTTATAAAAGCAACAGTTCAACCAAAACTGTTCAACATTTTACACACGGTTTTTTAAATCTGTTTTGGGTAGGTAGTTGCCTCGAGTGCGCGCTTTTGATCGGTTGTTTGTTTTCTGTTTTGCTTGACATCCAAAATAATCTGTTCACGAGTAACTCCTAAAAGCAGTTTATTGCGAAACCGATTTTTTTCCCTCGAGGCAACCACCAGCCCGAAATCAATTTTAAAGACCGTTTTCAAATTCAAAATGTTTTTGTCAAGTGCGGTCTTTCAACATTTCATTGTTTTATGTTGCATCCGCTTGCCCGTAGAAAAGTTAGGGAATTCCAATTACGCTAGGCCATCGGGACGGCGTAAGCTGAGGGAAGATTTGGACCCAGGAAGTAAATTTATTACAAACTAACTTCGCGTTTCCAATGCAAAATTTTAAAATGAGTTCCTTGTCATTCCTCAGTTTCTCAATGTTCGCATCACCTTTAAAAATTAAATTGACTGGAAAAAGATGACACATAAATGAAAACCAAAACCATCAGGATGAATTCATGTAAGATTTGCGAAATCGAAATCGAATTCCGATCATTCCGATCAGGTGAAAACTTTGCACATTTGTGAGAAATGGTCCGCATTGTCAAGCACACTTGCAGCATGGAAAGTCAAGAGTACCCTATAGAATAGCTTTTTAATTGTATTCAGGTTTAAGGAAAGATACGCTTTTGACCAAAACTCCATTCTCAAATTGAATCAAAACTTAATTAGAACATTCGCATAATTAATCGATTTAACAGCAAAGGTGCTAATTTTCAGAACCGCATCTGTTTTCTCCAATTGCAGCAGTGTGCCGTTGAAACTTTATCGAACAACGTTGCACAGTCTTGGCTAACCGGCACACCAAAGATTCTCACTCAACTCATGCATATTACGTTTTTCCATGTTTTCAGATTTACATCACCCCCAACCAGATGCTTGCCTGTTAACACCTCTTGCCGTTCCTTGCAGCAATTCCGGTCAAAATTTTAGTCGCCTGATATAATGTAAGTTCATTTAAAATTTCGAAATTCGGACGTAATTCGTGGGATCTGATATATGCTCCGAAACCAATATTTCCGTCGCACGCACAGGGTGACCTTGGGTGTCTGTTTTGCGTTTGAGGGTAATAACCTTGAGGTTCGCTTTGCGCGCGTGATTGTTTGAGGTAGCTGGTGAACACCTCCGCCGCGACGTCTTCAGCATTAAACTTGGTTTTCTCGGTCGTCGAAACGATCTTCACGCTGGTCATTTAATCGATATGTGTGTCATTTTATGGGAAGGTCTTGTTGTGCTTTTCTGTACTATTCTCATGGCGGAGAACGTCGCTTCATTTACATATCTCCCTCACCGTTCCTATTTGCAGTGGATTGCCAGACGGTTTCTGACGTGTTTCAAGCGCGCGTTGGGTTGCTTTAATTCTAGTCGCGCTTTGTTGCAGCTAATGCCCTTTCGGGTACTCAATGACGAGAATATTCCTCCGCCTGCGGATACTGTATCGTCCGTGGTGGGTCGGTTTCTTTCCGGGAACGCGGCGAAACACTTAGAACATTCGGTTCCCCAGATGCTCGACAGGGCCGATGCGAGTTCGAAAGACGTCTCTGCTTTCGTTACCCTCGTCCACCCGACTGTTTTGAAGCCGCAGTCCGTAAACGGAGTCTCGTACTGTCCTCCGCAAGACACACGCTCGTTCGATCGCGGATCTGTGTTTCTTAGAGATTCCAGACGGCGAACTGCTCAAAAGTTATTGAAGAAGCGCGAAGAGACGCTCGACAGCTCGATAGACGAAGAATTGGAGAACAAGAGAACTGTGCAGTTCTCTCAGAACTCCTCTAGTTCGCGTCCTAAAGTTTTTAACGAGTACAAAAGCTTTTTTCACCGCAAATCAGTGCGCATAACAACCCGAACTGTAGTCGATAATGCATCTAGTCGTGGAAGCGAGTTCAATTCAACTTTCACGAGCCTTGAGGAAAGCTCTTACAAATTACGTCAATTGTCGCTGCAAAACCGATCTACTGAAAAGCCTTCAGAAAGTCACAAATGTGATGTAAGTATTGAGAAAGTAGAATTTTGTGCGAATTTTAGAGTCCACCCGGTATATTTATAATATAATTACTTCTGCATTTAGATGAGTCATAATCTAATGACAACCGCGCCTGGCCATCGGGAGAACGACTCACACTTCCGTTGGCACGGGAACGAAGCCGAGCTGCCGGTCGAGAACAGCGCCCAACCTTTCTACGAGTGCGTGATGGTCTACGCAGGCTGTGTGAAAATCGGAATTCAAAAGATGTACACCATGACTTTAGATAAAGTATGCTCTAATCGTCTCCCGCTGTCCCTGCAACCTCTTCTTTTCAGAGCATTAAGCACCTCACCGAGTCCGAGTCAAACTTCAGAACCGTGCTTGTGCAAGTCTACCAGTACTACGTGAGTTCTTCCGCTCTGTTACATATTGTTTCCGGTTCCAGACAGTCGTGCGAAGCTCGTCGAAAAAGATTCGGCTTGTGCTTCCGAATTCCTGCATTGCACTGTGCCTAAGTAGTCCTACAATGCCCATGTACGTGGGCGTGATTATGTCCCTGCAAAGGGGCGGGCATGAATGCATGGTTTTCGGAGCGGACCGAAGCCTCCTGCCTCATGGATGTGAGGAACACCAAAAATATGTACATCGCTTCGGCCTTACCTGCCTGTAAGTGGTGTGTCGGTGAATCCTACCCTCAAAACTGAATTTAAGGACAACGTCATTCGATCAAAACATCTTTGCCTGCTCAGCGTTCCCCCCTTCACCTGTCCGCCTAATGCATTTTCTAAACTTTGCGAAGTCGTTCCTGGCGGTGAGTGAGTCCCTAACCTCATCGCATTCAATTGATGCGTTTAGCCGAAGCCGAAAGATCCCGGCGCAAAGAATGCGGCCACGCCGAAGTTGTTCCGAGCAAAGCGGGTAAGAGACTTATATTGCCGGAGCATTTTGTTTCTTAGCGAAGAAGTGACTAATCGTGACTTTAAATTATCTCGCTTTTGCTCGTTGAGGTGCTGGCTGCACTTTCCTCGCCTTCATAGCTACTCTCGTTTGCGCAGACATCTATGCGCGACAAACGCGCTAGCTTCTTCCCTAGGGCATTGTCTGCTTCTCCTGGTCACTTGCTGTCCTCGCGAACAAGCTGGCTTCTGACGCTGTCGGCGTGACACGTTCTCTTGCGCTCTTGCGCGTCTGCTCTCGAGCTGGTCCAACTGCCTGGTCTATCCCGCTGCTTATTCTGTGCCTCTTCTCACTGCTGTATCTCTTACTGGCCTTCGCCTCCCCCAATCAATGGCGGCGCCCCCCTTGTCGCGCTTTTTCGCTACAGCAACTTTTCGTTTTTGGCTAGCAAATGATCATTCCTTAAATGTGCACATTACAGATGCCCACTCCAGCATGCTCGTTTTACGAATATGTAAACGATATTATTCAGGCCATACCCACATTTTCTATTTTAATTGTACCTTAATTGCTCACGAAGAGATTACCGAAAATGTGCGTTATGAAAAGGTTACCTTTATTGGTTTTGTGTTCATTATTACCGACTTTAGAGCTGCAAAATGATGCATGTTATTGATCGCCTTAAACGAAGCCATTCAAATTATGTGCGCCGTTTCCTAATGCACGACAATCCGCTTTTTATAATTCCACCTCCCCCCTTCGGAGCCTTTGGCGAACGTTAGGATACTCATCGCTTGTATATAGGTTGAAAGGCTTTTCAATTTTGGCAATTATCGAGTTTTTCCAACGGAGCTGTGCTGATGCGTCGTTTTAATGCGTCCCATTGGCGTGGTATCGGCCCAACTTGTTTTTATCGAATCTAATTCTTAGTGGCTTTGTGTTGCTATTGTGTAGGAAGGCGCGGAGAGATTTTGTATATATTCGTTTAATTACGCCTAACTTAAACTGACGCTCGTATTAATTTGGCTAATTATCTCCAGTCAATCGTCGTCTCCTGTAGTGTGCTCGTCTTGGCCGCAAGTCGCTGTGTGTGCGAAGAGGGGAAGGAACGAGCTAGTATATCTAAGCAAATACGTACATATTTATGTATGCGTGCCGTATGCGCCGCAAATAGTAGATGCAAATATGAAAGAAAGCTCGCCGAAATCGTGCGCGAGTTTGGGCCACAGGGAACCGTGTCCGCGACGTTGTATTTTGATGTTGACGCGTATTTTCGGCGTTGTCCTGTGCGTAGCTTGGCAATCGAAAGCGCATAACGCGGAAATAAGTACGTAATTTACTTTTGAAAACGCACGATGTGACTCAATTGCACTTAACAACCCGACATGCTCAAGTTCGGGTGGACCTTCGTCCACCCGAATTCAAACGCGGACTCCTCGGGCACACTTGATAGTGGCAAAGAAGGCAGTGTTGTCGACGTCTGCCGCACGTACGTCTGCTTTTCGTTGTTTCGTTTTTCCGCATGTGAGTTATGAGGGGTCTATTATTGTTCTTTCCTAGGTTCTATATACTGTGGGCGGCTAACCATTTTCCGACTCGAACTCCGAGTTTGGCCGGCGTTCTGGCTGTTTTTGCCCATCCGTCCACTCGAGCAACTTTAAAAGCTTTTCAGGCGTTTTGCGATGATTCAGGTAGCTTGCGAGTGTAATTTCGTGCCACGAGACATATTTTGACGTATGAGTTTCCATCGATTTTCCCATTTTCGCAAACGCTTTGACACTTTTTTTATCGTAACCTTCCCTTGTAGACCCAAAACGGGCTGTTTCAGACTAACGCCGTACCGGGTAGCTTCGGACAAGATCCCGCGGTCCCCGACATCCCAGGAAGTAGTCAATGTCGAGAACCGACATTGCTACCGGACAACTCGTTAACGGCATGCCCGAAGAACGGTCCTGTGTCTAGTGCGACTACCTCTCAAGCTGAATGTCCGGCTGCAGTCAAGATCGATTTTAAAAGCAGTGGTGCAGGCAACATGGCTACAAATGGCAGCACCGACTCGAAGTCAAACGACATCGAGAAGCTGCTCAAAAACGAAACATATCGACGGCCATTCCAGGTATGCCCAGCTGCCTTCGACAGGCTGCTAAGTGTCACTAACTTTCCAGAGTTTCTTGGAACAACAGTTTTGCGCCGAAAACTTGAACTTCTACATGGCTGTTGAAGAGTACCGTCAGATCCCAGACACTGAGGTGTGCTCTTTTTCGACCGCGTTTGCATAGAAAGGTTCATTTTCAGATGGAGCACCGCATCGCCTTCGCTCGTCAGGTCTACGAAAGGCACTTCACGGCAAACAGCGTCGAGCCGGTCAACATCGACAACTCCACCAACAAAGCTATTCGGGAATCCGTCATCAAGGAGAGGTTCACCGCGGATCTCTACGACGTCGCTCAGTATCAGGTACCTTTGCACACTACCAAGCATGGGAATATATAAATGTTTCAAGATCTTCCATTTGCTAAAATACGACTGCTGGCCCCGATATATCCGAGCCGGAGGTGTCGCTCCGCCGTCGACAGACGACGCAACGGAGGTGAGTGGCTTCGGCCGGTGATGGAGCGACTAAAGCTTTCTCCCTCTTCCTTGGAGCAACCTGTGAGGTTTCCCATTTAGACTACGGGTACCATCAACAGGACAGCGAGCATACGTCAGAACCAGTCCGAAGCTGCGAAAAGGAAAAAGTTTTGTACGTTGATGTGCAACGAAACCTTCAATTCCGAACAAATCCCTCTGACTGATCCGGTGAGAAGCGTCGGGAAACAAGGGTAACCCTGTTCCGTTTAGCGAGAGTCAGTGGGAAAGTGGACGGCGTCGATGGCCGAGACCAAGGGCATGGACCGCCACAGCACTGAAGTCGTCGATGCCCAAACTGGCTCAACCATAGATCCCGCGCGACAAGCCGTCGACGCATTAAATAATAGGAGCGTTCGCTTAGTTCCCGTAGTGTTCTTTCCAGTGGAGATAATAGCTCCCTCTGCTTCTCCCAAGTCCTCCTTGTCGCAGGCGACGATGAGGATTGTTATGTTACGAGTCCGACAGAATCTTTCAGCTGGTTCCGTACTCCGGCCATTGATGGTGAAGTATAGTATAGACGCCGACCAGTCCGTCGTGTGCTTCACCGGCACGACAGACGCCATTCCTATGAGTCTGAGCGTAGGCAAGATCCCACCCAGGTCTCTGACAATCATGACGTCGCAGCAGTATCAAGGTTTCCGGAGCCCCCGTAAAAGAAGTTCACATTGGAACTTTGCAGACCGACTGGCATCGACGAAGCGCGAGCCGCCGCGGGAATTGGTGAGCCCCCAACTGCTTACCAACGACTCCAATCTGCCTTTCCATCAGCACGGGGATATTGCCTTCTGTGAAGTGCCCCTCGACTACGACTCGAGAATGACAAAGTTAAGTGCAACGAGATCTTATAGTAATAGCGCTAAGGTCTCGTCGGCGGAGCAACCTTTCTTAATTGCTCAGCTCTTTCCGTTTTAGACGGAGCATACGTCGGGCTTGATGAAGTTCATGCGGAAGGCGAGCCACGCTGTTACCAACAAGGAATCTGATAGCGGTACGGGTAACCTGTTAAGTCACCAGTCCTCCGTCGTCATGGATCGGGAAAAGAAGAACGAAAATTTCCGGCGGAAATCGTTTAGCTCAAGTTGTCCCGCGCCCTCGACGATCGTTGACGTCCCCTACTGCGGCGACAACTTGGACCCGAAGCCGGCGAAGGTAGCAGCGACAGCCCCGCGATTTTCGTCCGATTCGGCTAACAAATCGTCGTCGGTAGGGATCTCGGTAGTCCCTTCACATGGCCACCTTGGTTTTTTCAGGAAAACATTCCAACCACCGTGATGAGTGTGTCTCAGCAGATGCCGTCGGCTGAGTCACAGAACGCAAACGGATCAGCGCCGAAAGTCCCGGTTCTCTACACGTCTGCCATACGAAGCGACAAAGACACACTCACTCCTACCGACACCAATTCGGAACGAAGCATCGGATGGCAAACAGCCGACTACGTGTGAAGTTTCCCGGAAGATCTCCTCATCGCTGCCACTCAATGTGACCTTCTCTCCTCCCCACCACTCTGCAGTCAGTAATCAATCATCCCTTGTCGGTCGAATTCTTCCACAGAGGACTTTGTGTTAGGTTGTAAAAACAATGTATTCTACGAAAGTCGAACGGTTTGGGTGCATTGCATTTTGCTGTAAGCAAGTTTCCAGCTCCGTGTGATTTACGACCTCGGAAAGCTCGCTGTTATCTAAAAATCTTCCTCAGAACACTTCCCATGTTACTACTGATTTCCTCATCATTCCCGACGTTGTTGAATTTGTTTATCGGTCAAACCTTGCCGTTTCCATCATACATTCCATGTAGTAGAGAACGTCCGGTGCACGCAGTTCAGACTACAAGTTGCAGTGCCCATACAAACTTCGGTGCTTCGAAGATACCCACAGAGCCCTTCTTTCGGCTCCAAGAGTGATCGTTTTACTGCTACGATCCACTTTAAGTCAGAACAATTTGCAGCCAGTAAATACCGACATGTGCGCAAAGCCCGTAGAGATCAGTTAGTTCTGCGCCGAAATTTCAATATGTACAAAATAAAAACATACATGGGAAAATTACATCGCAAAATTAGATAAGTTAGGAATTTGGAAGAAACCGCGTTAGGGACTAGACTGAGGTTGACAGACAAGAAAGAGCAGGGATGAGCTTACGATTACCACCAGGAAAAAAAGGGAGAACGAGTCTGCACCTTTTGTTGATATGTGTTATGCCAAGAACGGGCGTCGTTCTCACTGGAAGCATTCGACGGGCCTGGCGCTCCATCCTCGGTATCTGAATGACGTTTTCAAAAGTCAACAGCGTTCGGCATCCAAAAGCACTCACCTCCTCCCACATCAGACAGACCTGACTGCGTGTCCTCTCCAGAAGTGGACCTGGGACGGGGAATGAACCTCCTCCGCTTCGGTTTCACCTCCACCATATACTGAGACGGCATCTGAAAAGAAGAGGACTGCAAGAATGTCCCAACAAAGTCATATCATACTTGAACGAGTTGTTGAGGTGTTTTGCGCAGACGCAGCGCTTCACGAAGGTTGAAAATCTGACCACGCACGACGGACAGCTGCTTGTTGAACGTTTTCTTGTCAAAACCAGCGTCGGTCTTAAAAGGGTGCCCCTAGAAACTGAATCCACAAGCTCATTACCTCGAAGATCTTCCTTAAGTCACTTCCGAGAGAACGGACAAACACCGTGTCGTCCAATTTAGGCAAAATCAGGTTCACCGTCTCGTCGCTGAATGGCACACGAGCCATTGGGAGTGACGCCCACCTGTAAGGGTCTGCAAGAAACGTTTAGCTTAATGGCTTTAAAGGTCTCCTCACATGTTCGCCATTCATCCGGATGCTTGAACGGGAAGGCGAGTCCGTTGTCGATGGCGGCGATGCTGATTTTTGGCATTGTAACATGGTCGAACTGATCTTCGGAAGAAGTGCTCGCATCCGCAAACACATCCACGGAAGTTGCTGGTTCTTCTATAACACTACAATGTCTATCTCAGAACGGTTTTTAGCATACGTTTGTTTTCATCACGTTCCTTGAGTTCCTCCGAAACAGAATCGATGTTTATTATGTTTCCTTCGGCCACATTTGGCGAACCAGATGCCTGCTCAGTTTTAGGTGACGCGTGGCTCGAACGGTGCACCTTCGGCTCGGCTTCAGAGACTGCAGGGTCCGAATCCGCCATTTCGTATTTGATCAGCCAATTGTCATTTCCGCGATCTAAAATAGGCCTTTATGAAAGATGCTAAATAAGAAACAGTCCACCTGTATTACGAATAATGTAGTCCAGAACGACCATACGCTCAAATTGAAATTGGAATTCCTCTTGAGTCTTTGGCGGCGGGGCCTGCTCGGGGAAGCTTTCCCACTGCCGAAGCCAATAAATCGCATCTTGATATCCTGACACAAACAGTTGGAAACTTCCCTTCTAAATACCAGAATCACTGATGGTCAAGCACAATTAACTCCAACTAACTTTTGGCGGGAGACCGATTCGGTGGAATCGGCGTCCGAGATCAGGATAACGCGTTCGGATCCTTTCCTTCGTGCGCGCCTTAGCACGATCTATGGCGCCGTAATTGAAAGTCGGCGCAGCCAACGCGACAACCGCCGTTTTCGGAACTACGTTGAGACCCAGTTTTTGGTCGACTAGGGAGGCGCCGGCTTCAGATAAATAGCCCTAAAACCACTCATGTTGAACCAACTTTATCGCGCGTGATCACTTGATTAGGAACGAGACAGGAGCGTCCAAAGCAGCACGGAAAAAATAGCTTGTGCAGCCATTTCACCCATTTAGGATTCAAGTGACCATAGGGTTCTTCATTCTTAGGCTTAAAGACTCCGATTTTTTCCTGTAAAACAACAATAAAATGAATTCCCGATGTCCAGCACTCACCCCACGAACATTCTTCACAAAATACGATCCGGAGGAGCCTTGGGGAATTCTTTGAGGAAACTGTCCATTGTTGATGGCTCGCACCGATTCCACAATCGAAGCTGCAAAATCGGCGCCTTCGATGCTTCCATACTGTTCGTTGCCTAAAACGAAAATCATAATAGAGAACAAAAAAACGGTTGAGTTCGTAAAAGGCAGAAAGAAGCTCCACCCACTATTCGGCATACTATTAAATATGCGCTCACGGAAACCGAACTTACAAATGCGAACTGTGTCCTCGTCCGAAGTTTCGCCGCTCATCCGCTGGTTACGAAAGGTCCCGACTTCGGTCGGCGAACTCGAGTAATCTCGGGAAGCCGATGTGGACGGAATTTTCGAGGGTGAGGCATTGTGCAGGAGCGGAGTGCGTTCGGCACGCTAAACGAACGAATCCCGTATTTACAGAAAAATTTACGAAATATCACCTTCGTCTGCGTATTCCTCTTCTTGGTTTTGGTCAAAAGGCCTGAAAATTCGTCTCCAAAATCTTCATCGCTTTCTAGAAGAACAATATACAAAACTTCGAATTACCATTTTTCTGCCATACCCGTTTCGTAGGCTCCAGCGTTTTCCAGACTATTGGAATTGTCCATTCCGAATACCCGCGTAGGCAGTGAATCACTCGGTTAAGTTTGAGCCAATCTGAAATACATCACAAAATTACAACCACCGAACTCACCGTTTTCCTCTCCGAGATGAAAATCGGGAAATGAAACTGTTATCTGCAGCCCTATCAAGATGCCAACAGAGCATTCCGCGTTGTCGTCCTCGCTGTTCAGACAAAGGAGTCGACATGGACGCACCAGGTAGACAACAGTTTCGATGTGAATCGCGTGAAAAGCGGGCATCCGTGATCGCTTGATGCTCTTGTCTGCGGAATCTCGAGTACAGAAGCACGCGGACAACGTCAACTATATCTGGTCAACTATATGTGGCAAATCGATTTCTCGTCAAGAACCCAAGTAATATTGGCGTGCGCCCGCTTTCCAAAACCAAACCGAGTGGCCAAGAATGGGAAACAACACCGGTCCGAAGAGACTGACTTAATTGCAAAGAACAGCTGCGAAATTCAGATTGAAAGTTCGGCAAAACCCACAGAAAACACGAAATCGTGTTCTGGCTGGAGTTCGCTTTAAGGTAACGTGGGAACGCGCGAGAAAACATAAGCTTTCTAAACCCCATCTCGAGGACGAAATTGCGAAATGTGCCCACGTCGCCCACAAAACGCCTCGAAAATCGGGCCGAATCCGTCGCCGCGAGATTTGTTTTCGGCCGACCATCACGGACCGTCGTCGTGAATCATTGTTGCTCATCTTCTTCTCCGTCGCTGGTGGCTAGCGCCACACGCGTCGTCCACCACGAGTGTCACGAGAGGACCCTGCAAAGACGGGTGGACGCGAAGAAAAGCCTTTTCAGAAACGTCAAAAAGGGCCAACGCAAAAAGAGGACGAAAATATTAGAGAGGGAGGCTATAATCGCTGTGCTTCTCGCGGTCTGCTCGGACGCGACTGTCCACCAACATCGTGCTGCTCCTTTCTCTGCTGCGAATCGACTTTCACAACAAGCAGAACATGATGTGCGAGTGATTCGCCGGCTATTTGCGGACGGGATGTGACATCCCCCTGAATTCCCAATATTGTCAGCAGGGAACGTTGATCCGTGTGATACTCAATGCCATTCTACTGAGACCATGTTACAGAACCTTTTAAAAGCAACCGGAGGGTATTTTTGTTTTGGTCTACATTTTTCGAAGCGATTTCGAAGCGATATGGAGTGGCTTTCCCTTCAAATCTCAACGCGGATTGCTGAGCAACGTGAGATAAGCTGTGAGCGCAAGAAAAGCTTCAATAAGATCAAGCTTGGCGCGATTTGAGCTTAAAACACACTAACAAAAAATCAAATTTTAACCATTAATAAAAACTAAAAAACCGAAAATTTGCTAACTCTTCGTTTTTCCCAAAGTTAAGAACCTTCAGAGTTATTTAACGATAATATTCCGATTTTTCATAACTTTATAGCAGTTTGTTGAAAAAACAGGGCATTATAAACAACCCCAAAATATAAAAGAAGAGTTTTCTGATGTATTGACACTTTTTTATGAAATGCACAACAAACCATTTTCAAACTCTACATTAAATTCGTCAAAATCATTTGCGTGTCCTCACATTTTTATCATCCCCCACGATATAGATTTTTCTACAAAGATGGATCCTGATTCAAGAGACCAACTTCCACGTTTGGCACCCCTTTATCATTCGCAGAGTCAGTAAGACTCCTCAATCCATTTCCCTTTATTGCTTTTTTGTCCTTGCCTGCGGCAATGTTGTGTTCATAAAGATTCAAAATGGCCAGTGTTGTCCACAATTTCCTTCCCCCAAATCAAAGTTTTCTTTCCAAATACCGCGGAACCGAAAACATCTGCCACATAAAATTTGCAAACGGTGCTTTTTCCGCGAAACGGTGCGTCCTTACATCAAAGGGCTGCAATATACCGCTAATTGTTTGATGATAATCTGTCAGAATGAAGCGATCAAATCGTCGGAACGCTCTGTAAACGAGTTTTTCTTTCTTTTAAGTGCACGGCTATTGACGGTATTCATGTTCACAACACTTCCTGATTTGCTTATGATTTCTCGAATGTTACAAAACAAAGTTTGTAGACGTTATGATAACAAGCGTAACGAGGAGACGCCAACAAGGACCAACAATGAAGCCAGTTCAGGTCGCATAAAAGGCTCCGGCCTGGACTGAAAATACAAAGTTCAACCGAAACGTTCTTTGTTTGCCCAAAAATATCCTGGATGTATTGGTAAACATGTTTGCCGTCTACTCGCAGATACCGAAACTGTCATTTCGTCACCTGAGATGTGTGCACCATACAGGACCATCCGTAATGGGACTACACTCGCCGTATGACAAAAAATCCTAGAAATTCAAACTTCTGAAAAGTAAATTTTTTGCAAAAATAGTTGTCGACCAGAGTTTTGTCTGCAAACCATTGTGCCGCTGCTTGAGGGTTTTTTAGGAACTGCGTTTGTTTACCCCCATCGAGTGCTCCCGGCTTGAATAGACCCAGCATGGATGTGCGCCGACCGTGCAAACCGCAGTGGAGCTGCTTAAAATCGTTATGAAAAGCGGCGACAACAGGCAAACGAGAAGGTGAATGAAAGAGGTGATGGAAGTTAGAAGGACGAATCGCTCCGCTGGCGGAGTTGGTATGTATGCATGTACGACAGAGTCAGTACAACCGTCATTGAGGTAGAGAAAACCAGTAGCAGTCCTGCATAAATAACACGCAATTTTCAGTGTCACCCTGCGCAGCACTTGTTGCGTTTTGCGCGAAGCTTATATACTGCGTGTGGAGTCCGTCCGGAGACACGCGGGGAGCCCTTTTCGAGCATTCTTCAAACGTCATGAGGTTTTTTCCTTCCAACCATCCATCAGACTGTAAAAATGGTCGGTCGCCCATTTAGGTGGAAATGTTGCGTGTTTATCTTCACACGGTAATTTTACGGTATCGATAAACGGTATGTACTTGTTTTCGCCCGGCTGATATTGTTCCCATACTCAAAAACATGTTTTGGCACTGTATTCGCACATAAACCTCTATGTACGTTCCCAAAAATGGTTCTCTCGATTTGCACAGACAAAAACAACTTTGCGGTCGGGATTTTCGATCTCACACTTTTGTAACCGTTCCATCGATCAAGCCTCAATGCACGATCGTCACATTCCAGATTAGAGCACGGCCAAACGGCCGATCAAGAGAGCTTCAACCCTGTCTGGCACGATCACGACGTTTACTTCAGCAATAGAATGCCACGGGCTTAATCCCTGTTTGCAAGTAGCACTGGCCATGTTGCCATGGCAATGAAGGAGCAGCGTAAACAGATATCCTCATGTTCTTTGCTATCCCTTGAGGACTCGCGTTGCGCAGCCACACTCTCCTCCATCTGCGAGATTTCTTTTCAAAACCAAAACCGTGTTGACCTGCTTGTTTATGTGTCCACCGACGGATATCACATATCCATCACCTGTCATCTTTTATCAGCTGACCCTGGCTCTCCAGAAAAGCTCCCCAACCTCTTTAAGCTTCATTTGATTTTCAGTCTTTTGGAAGACAAAGATTTCTCTAAGTATTTGCCTATAAATATCCAACCAAACGCTGCCGATGTCCGCTTGGTGCTCCCAGTGTCATTGGTGGCTTCACTCTTCACGTTTCGCGTTAGTATCTAGCCACGACATCCGTCATGTCAATCTGTAACGGCTTCCGCGTAATCAATAGATGTATGTCGTTGGTCCATTGCCTAAAACCACTTTTAATGTTTCGCAGAAAACGTGCAGAACTTCTCCCCGAAAAGTGTAGTTTGTTCGTTCTCAGGGTGATATCCCCAGTTTAGTCAACTCCACTTCATGTTTTGCACGTCTGATTAAAGCCACATTTTCGAAGCGGGGAACGCAGAGCGACGAAAACAACACGACAATCTCCCCAAACAACAATGTTATCCTGCGCGAACGCAGGTTTGCTCGCCTCAGCAGCAATCGTCGTTATAATAAATTAAGAGCGAGCGCACGCAACTTTGCTGACACCAGCGAACCCTTTTTTGCCTGCAGGCCGACTTTTCGAGGGCTCCGACTTCTGCGACGCTTCGGTTCTAAATACACCCGAACATGCAACCCAAAGCGAGTATTTCCTCGAAGGCCTTCATTAATTTCCAGCGATGAGCATTCCTCCAAAGGTGATGTTTTTCCCTCAAATTTTGTCAACCTGTTTACCACTGGCTTGCGGAGAGGAAGGCGCAAGTAAACGGCAAACGACTTTTTTGGTTGCCCACTGAAGCCGACGAACTGTGTTGACGGACAGTGATCGCAACAAAATTCGGCTTCTTGTGCGTTCCCTCCCTTACAGCCACCCTTTCGCCTATCACCGTCTCCTCCCCCTTCAGTTTCCGCCTCAAAACAAGCAACAGTCGTGCGTTCCCATCCAGCAACTGTGCATTTGCATAGAAATTCCTGTCTGTCAGCTTAGTTTGCATCAAGTGAGCCACCAAATCAATTCGCCTTTTTCATTGTTGTTAACCTACTCAGGCTGATCGTTCGCCCATCGACAATTCTCTCCGTTCAACTGATTGAAGTCAACAGTCAGTTTAACACTTAGTGCATCAGGAGTTGGTAAGGTTCCAGTCGTCTAACTCTTCCTAAACTTCCGCGTCTCTTCCATATGCAACTTACCCTCTCTTAGATAGACAGAAGGGCGTTGCGCCTTCATTCCAATTTCAAACCCCCAGCGGCAAAACCGTAAACAACCCGGCTTTCCCCTAGAAGAGACACTCAGTTCTTTGCGCGTTTGTCCCAACAAATAATCGATTTTTTGTTTGTGCCAGAAGTAGAAAAGGAGAGAATTGTCAGGCCAGTGTCGCCTCCAGTCATATAATTGTGCGGCACTGCGTCGTTTGATTCAGTTCGACTCCCTCTCTCTCAAAACGATTGCTCTCACAAGACATCCTTCTTCCGTACCGTTTTGGTCAAACTGTCCCTGTAGTCCCAACTTGTGCCCCGTCGCATAAGTGCCGGATCTCGACTTTCATTGGCCGTTCGGAACATTTCAGTCAGCCCTCGCTGCTCTTTTAAACTTTTAAATTGGAACCCTCTTTTCGTTCCTTTTAACCTGGTATATTCAGCTGCTGACATCTGATGCAAGGTTTTACGTCAAAATATTGTGGAGGACGACTAGCAGCTCTTTCCGGAATCAACTCGTTTGATGCTATTCACCTCTGGTGGTAGTACAAGTCCAAACAGTCACATTTCTACCGTAAGCCCAAACAACGACCAGTCGCCGAACCAAGGAGATCGCTCGGGAAGAAGTACCCCTTCTAGTGTGGAAAGCTCGGGAAACACCCTTTCTATCACCACCGAACCCATTGTACCCGGACAGTGGACGAACGTAAATTCCAAAGTTCGTATCAAGCAGCTAACAGTCTCCGAGACAAAGGCTATTTTTGCTCTCCAGAAGAGCCACCAGGAAGAGCGCAGAGTCTCTATTTCCGCCACATTTAAAGCTCCGGGTGAGCGTTGTTTCTCTTTTCCATCCCTTAATAATTTAGGGAGTCTTGCCGTGAGGTTTCGCGCTCTAATCTCCCTGCGCGGTGTCTGTTCTCACCGGCTACCGTAATGTGCACGTCTTCACTTTGCCGTTTCAGAGGTAAAAGAGACAAAACTAGAGAAGCCAATGGAGGAGACTTCGGAATCCGGTACCACTACCGGAGGCACCAAACGCATCACGACTACGTCCGAGACGATCCATCATCGGATTCCCGACAGCCCCGGTTCTCGTTCAAACTATGGGGAATTTTACTGGTAACTTAATTTTTCAAACCTTCAAACCTTCATTCTCCGCATGACTGCTTTCGCTCCCGCGTTTACTTTTTTTTCTCTTCGTTTGCCTAATCTCGGCGGCATTTCTTAATTACAGAATCGATTAAGTTTTTGATGCAGTAATTTATCTCCGTTCTATTGCTCCTGACATACGGACAACTTTAGAGGCCAACGTGTTGACATATTCTCGCAAAACAAGGGATCGGAAGGGAGAACGGCTCTCTGCACACTTCCCGCTCACTGCGCATTTCCCTTTCGTGCCATTCGGGTAGAAAACAACAATCCCATTCCCGAATTGGTAAACAAATAGCTACTGCCTGCGGGGAGAGCGGAGAGAAATAAAGAGCAGCGGCGGTCGTTCGGACTCGAAAAAGCACACGGACCTTGCGCGACCTTTCGTATGCCAGCGAAAATATGACCCTGTTGCTTCGACAGATGTTTTTGCTAGGAGAACTTCACAACCGCTCGATAGGACAAGGAACGGGTGCGCGCAAAGCTGTCGCAGAACTGGAAGCAAAATAAACAAATCAAATTGCGAAACAACACAGGAAACAGATTTTGGGACTCTTCAGGCTGCGGACAGAACAGATGCGGCTTTCTGAGCTGGGTTCCTATGTATGCGTTACCCGTGTGCCCTCTTCCTTTTCCGCTTTCTCACAGTGCACGCTTAGCACCCCTTTCTCACTTCCAAAATATTCAGGTGGCATTTATACTAACATGCACCAACATATCATTTTGATTTCCGGGATGAATACAGGGACACGAATGGAGAAAACAACTACCACCCGTCTGACTCGTTTGACAGCGACCTGATGCTTGAACTTGACGCCCTCGAGGGCCGCGGCCTTTCGACTGCCCGGCTCGATCGTACCCACGACGACCTGAACAAGTACAAGCAACGCATCGACGCCAACGTCGAACAGCAGCGGGAGTACTCCGAGATGATGGCGGCTCTGCAGCAGAAGGTGCAGGAGTACCGTAAGCACATCGCGGAGCTCGAAGGGAAGATGGTCAGCCAACGCGCTCGCCACGGCCAAGACCCCTCGAGCTTCAGCATCCTAGACTCCAACGTGTTAACGGACATTCGCTATGGCGCCGGCGGCGCTCCCATCGGCGGAGACACCAACATAAGTCACACCAACATCGAGATGTGGACCCCAAGTCGGAAATTCTTGGACACTACGGGAGACAGCAACGCGAACTTCGAGATCATTGCACGTCTGGATGAGGAACGCCGCAGGTATTCGTCCATTCCTCTCGGCTATTAAGCTTATGACGTCCAAACATTTCCAGAAACGACGACTACCGTACTCAACTTGAGAACGAGCGTCAGCAAAACAACCAACTCCAACATCAAATCGAAAATTTGCGCGTCGACTACGATCGGGATGTGCGCGAAAAAGAGCGTCACTACCAGAATCGGGAGAAAGTGAATGGGATCTCAAGAATAAGCGTCCTTAATTATGTTTTGTAGAATCTGGCGCTCTATCTGAGTGAAGAGCAGAAGAAGATGTTGGACCTTTGGGCTGAAGTGCAGAGAATGCGACGCCATTTCGCCGACTTGAAAGAACAGACCGAACGCGACCTGGAGAACCAGAAGAACGACTTTACGAAAGCCTACCGTACCCTCACAGGTCTCACTCGAAGCTTTTCCCAAGGCAACATTGCCGGACTAGGAGGACTGGGAGGCATGGGAGGCCACGGAGGCATGGGCGGTATGGGTGGTGTCGGCGGCGTCGGTGGCGTCGTAGGAGGCCTCAGCGGTTTAGGAGGCTATGGAGGGACGGATACACGCGACGTAAGCGATTCTGCTTGAATGTATAGCATTTAAAACGCCCTCGAGTTTAGCTGATTAGCCAGCCGCTGCTCATGAGCGGCGATGGTGGCGGAGGCTCAACTACAGTCAACATCAACCATGACACCGTCTTGTATGAGACAGTCCGACGTCTGCAAGAACGGGGAGGCCGTGGCGGCGCGGGAAGCAACTTGGCCGCCGATCTGCAGCTCCTAACACAGCTCCGCTCTCAGGGCGGTGGAGCGGGAGACGCTGAGCTGCACAATGAGCTCATGAAGAAATACGAGGAGTCGATCGAGAGGAACATCGAGCTTGAGTCCAAAGGAGACGACTGCCAGCGCAAGATCGCTGAGATGGAAGCGGAGCTGCGTAGAACTCGCGACCGTCTGAACGACAATCAGGTAAGCACGAAAGAGCAGAGGGAGACGTCCTTGTGCGGACAGACCCTCGAGGCTGTCAGCCGCAAACACGCTGTGTCAAAAAGTGTATCGCACCATTTCGCAAGTTCGATCAGCCATATTTTGGCTTTTTTCTCGGCCGGGAGCGCACGGATCTCGAAAATTCCAACGAATTACGCCATTTGAAGCCGAAAGCTATCGATTGATACCAGATTCATGCGAATCTGGGAAAATGATTTTTTTTTTATCCTGTTTTGGCCTATTTGGCCTATCTCGACAAAAACCAAAAATCTCGAAAATTCCTGTGACAAAAAGTTTCTAATGGTCATTTCGCACAACATATCCAAAGATGGCCACGATTGGTGCGAGCCCCTCCCAGAATAATTCATTCGAAGTTGGTCAGTTTTGGTGGAAAAATGGTGGCTTTTTTATGCAATCACAGATTTCTCGGACAAGACGGAATTGAACGATAATTTCTCTCACAACTTTGTCGATCTGCTCATCGCGGTTCAGGCGAACCCAAGAACAGGCTAACCTGTGCTATCCTGGTCCAGGATAAATCAGAACAAGGTGACCTTATCGTGCCAAATTTCAAATGCCCAATAATCGGCCGTTTTGCACGAAAACTTCCAAACTTGGCTAGCATTCTGGCTTTCCAGGAGCCGCGGTGCCTCTGCAACAAACATAACGGCTCATAATTGCCGTCTGGTCATGATTTAGGCTTCATTTAGGAATCACGTAGCCATATCGTGTTCCGTTTCGATGCATTGGTCCTGGAGCGAAATTGAGAGGCGGCGATCGCGATTCGCCGACCGCGATTTTGTCACGTTTGACAGACCGTGCCTCGCTTGCAAAAATCGCGAAACCGCACGTACGAGTTTTACTGTCTGCGCGATTTCAGTTTGCACTTTTTGGAAGTGGAAGACGACGCGATTTTTCGTGTTTTCGGTGACGGTGCGAGTTTTAGAATGCGCTCCGCAAGCTCCACGATCTGGCACAAGACGTGGACAAGTCGGTTTCCGATGGCCACAAGCGCACTCGGTCGCTCTCCCCCGGGCCGACCCCACTTCCGCCGTCAGAAGCTCTGCGCACGGTCCGCAACGCTCTGCGCACCAAGGATAACGAGAACCAACAACTCGAGCGCAAACTGAAGATCGCCGAGAAGCAGATCAGCGAGTTCATGTCCAAATTCGAGAATGCTGACGAACAGCGCCGGAAGCTCGACAAGCGACTGGCTGACGAAAAACGCGAAAATGCCAATATGTGAGTTCATCACTGAATGATTTTATTGAAGACGGCTTTTTGGAATTTTAGACAGAAGGTTAACGCGGACATTGAGCGCCAACTTCGCAAACTCGAGGACAAAACTCGAAACATCGAAGCGGAACGTAACGCTGCCGAGAAAGCGCGGAAGATTCTTGAGGAAGAGCTGCATCGTCTCCAATCGTAGGCTCCGAAGTCTGTGGCGATAATAAATCGATTTTCAGGCAATTCCACAAGAACACTTCTGACGATATTCGCAAGGCTCGCGAAGAGGCTGAGGAAGCGACCTCCAATCTTGAGGAGGATTACAAGAACAGGTAAAATGCTCTCCTTTCTAAAGACGGCTCTAACACTGATTGTCGAATAGGATTGCGGAATTAAACCGCCGCATCGATGCTCTTCAACGCGAGAACACGCGAATCAAGAGTGAATTTGGCCCCCTCAAAGACAAGTTCCGCGACATGGAAATCGAGTACACGAGCTTGATTAGACGTATCGAGGAAAAAGGTGAGGTGATGACGGGTTTATGCCTAATTGAATTTCAGACGCGCAAGTCAAGCACCTTGAAGACGTTCGTCGCAATCTCATCGGGGAGCTAGAAAAGCAGAAAGAGCTCAACGATGCCATGAGAGCGGAGCTTGACAGACTCCATGGCGACTACGAGACCGTCACCAAGACCACGACAACGACCGAACAGACGGTCAAAGAACTCAAAACTCAACGCGACGACTATCTGTGAGAATTTGATTACGAGAACTGATTCTATTTACCCCGTTAAGGAAGCAACGTGACGACTTGACTCGCCAAATATTCGATCTTAAACACAAGCTTGAGTCGGAAATCAAGGCGCATGACGACGCTGATCGAGCCACTAAGCGTAAGAATAGGTAAATATATTTACCTAAGTGCATTATGTCTTGTAGGTGTAAACGATGATATTGACAAACACAAGGAAACGATCACTGATCTTGAACGGCAGATCTTGCTGCTGCGTCGTCACAATGATGAGCTCGACACTCAAATCAAGAGCGGACAGGCAAAGTCTACAACCGTCGAGAACGAGTTGGTTTCGAACACGAAGGAGATCGAACGTCTTAACGAGCTGAATCAGAAGTTACAGAAGGAAAAGCAAGACACCCTAAAGTTTGTTTTCTATTTAACGAGCGCTCATGACGATAATGGTTGTAGCCAAAAGCACAAGGTGGACAGCGATGTTGCTGTCTTGAAGGAACAAGTACGCAAACTGGAGATCGAACTAGACAAACTGCGTAACGAAAACAAGAGCATCACTGTGAAGGAAGAAAAGGCTCGGGATGCTATGAACCAGCAGATCAACCGCGCCCATAATCTTCAAAAGGAACTCGAGGAAGCCAGAGAGGAAATCAAGGCTCTTCAGAGTAAGTTTTCAAAAGCGAGACAGCAATGTGATTGTGGTGTAAAGAGCGTCTTCACGACCTCGATTTGGACTTTAAGGAATACCGCGAAAGGATCAAGGGTGGAAACGGTAAAGGACGTACCCTGGCTCGCACGCACGACATCTCCAGTGGGGATGCTGATTTTGGTCGAGGACGAGACATCGGTGGCGGCCCGTCCGACATTGGCGTGGGAGCTGGAGGAATTGGGGCAGGTGGAGCCGGTGGTGCTGGCGGTGGAGCTGGCGGAACGGGAACAGGCAGCAGCTATGGCCTCAGAGACGGTGGCGCTGGAGGAATCGGAGCCGGTGGTATCGGTGGCGTTGGTGACGGTGCAGATGGCCGCGGTGGTTCCTCAACTTATATCACCGACGAGTACGATATTGACGGCGGACGCGGTGGCGGCGCCGGAGGAGCCGGTGTGGACCGATACTACGACTCTCACATTGCTGAAGTTCGCATCAAGGAGATCAATGACAAGTGGCGCAATCAGGTTGAGAAGCTTGAGAACGAGAAGGTATGATAGCGCTTCCACAATGCAAAATGATGGTCTTTGGTTTAGGATGACCTGGAGCGTCGCATCAGAGAACTTGAAGACGAAATTGCTCATATTGGCCGTGGCACAGAGCGCAACGAAAATGACATTGCTGAGCTGAAACGCCGTCATCAAAGTGAGATCGATCGCTTGAAGCAGGAAATAGATCAGCTTAACGACAAGCACCAAAATGAGCTGGATGACGAGAAGGAGAACTATACCAAGGTAGCTTGAGCTTGAACTGTTTTGTAATGTAACCAATTTTTTTAGAACTTGGATTCCTTGAAAGCTCTGGAGGACGAAATGCGCGACAAGTTGACAAACACTGAAAAGCGTTTGGCGGACGCCCTGAACAACGAGTCAGAATACCAGCGCGAACGTCGCGACTACGACGACAAAATTAACACCCTCTTCGCTCAAAACCAGAAGTTGCGAGATGATCTGGAAGAGTTCCGTAGTGAAGCCGACAAGGTTTGCATTGTGGGCAGAAGCTAATCTGACGGCGAAATTTGGCCAGGCGGTACCGCTTGGCCGTAAATTGCAAAATTGTGGTTTTCGTGGTGAGACCCGACATATATGTTGGAAATTCCTCTAAGCCTCCCTGAAGCGCTCTTATGACCAAAATTACCTTAAAAAGTATCTTGCCAAAATGTGCGCGGGGGTGTCCTTTCGAGCAGGGGATGCTACAAAACCCCTAAATACGTGCGGAAATAACACTCCCATTGTATTATTGGCCCTTTTAAAAGCATTATTAATTTCGATTAGAGGGGTGCCCAGCTGAAAGAGCCAAAGAGGGGTGCCCAGGGAATTCAGATCCAAAATGTTTCTGGCCTCTGGTCACAAGCCATCCATGCGTATGGTTTACATCTATTAGTTACAATAATCCAGTGGAAATTGATGTAGGAAATCCAAAAGTGGAAGACCGACGCGTATTCGGTACGATCGGAGCTGAAGTCTTTGGAAACGTCGAACGCGACCCTTAAAGCGCAGCTTCAAGCTGCTAATGAAAGAAGCGACACTTTGAACAAAACCGTGAACGACCTTACCAACAAGATTCGCGAGCGTACGTCGTTAAACTCACCAGTCAAATGATAACCAAAATGCTTATTTAGTTAATTCTCAAGTACGCCGCCTCGAAGAGGAATTGGCGGACGCTAAGTCGCTTGGCTCGACGCGTGGAACGGACTTGGATAGTGCCCAAAACCGTCTGCGCCAGTTGGAGGAACAATATGCCGCTCTTCAACTTGATAGTTCCAAGTGGCGCAACGAGCTCGACACCATCCTTCGCGAGAACGATCAGCTCAAGAGTACAAACAACACTCTCGAATCCGATTTGAACCGTTTGAAGAAACGTCTGCAAACCGCCGAGCAGAATCTTCGCGACCAGAAAGGCACACTTGATCACCTGCGAAGCGAGGTAAAGTCAGTGTTCATAAACTATATTTCTGTGCTAATTTTAGCGCGACCGTTTACAAAACGCCTTCCGCGAAAAGGCCAAACAGGCCGATCATCTGAACCAGTTGTCTCAGCAGTTTGACAGCAAGCTGACCAAGATGCGCACTGAAATCAAGGAAACCTCGGAGAAGGTCAGTCAGTCGAGGAGATCAAGATAAGTGAAAATTTGATTTAGCTCATCAATTCGGACACGGAGCGCAACAATCTTAAGAACGAGCTGAGCAAGTTACAGCAAGAATTGGACTTTGGAAAGGAACAAATGCACCGCAAGAATGACGAGTTCCAGTCGACCCTCGACGACCTTTCTAACTCTCACCGTTCGGCTGAAGACGGTCGTCTGAACGCTCTCCAGGAACTCGAATCCCGCAAATACGAACTGGCCGATGCCAATGCCCGACTTGAAAATGCGGAGCAGCGTCTGATCACTCTCCAACAAGAATACATCATCGCTGACAGTGAACGTGATGCTCTGGCCGACGCCCTTCGTCGATTCCAAGCGACTGCTAATCGTATTGTCAACGTCAGCCGCTTTAAGACCATCATTGATGGCGGAGTCGGCGGAGATGGAACTGGGGTCGGAGGCGCGGGAGCTGATGGTGTCGGTGGCCCCGGAAGTGTCTCGGACATCACCGGTGGAGCAAGTTACGGAGATCCGCGATCGTTCGACAGCGGAATTCTTCGCGACAGTAGCGAAGACAGTCCTTACAAATCTGTTCCGTTCCCAGCGTCGTCTGATTACGGTATGGGAGGAGCTGGCGGGCCAGGTCGTACCAGCTCGACTACAACGTCAATCTTAGTCGGAGTAGGCGACCGTGGTGGGCTCGGCGGCGTCGGTGGAGGCATCGGTGGAATTGGAGGCGTTGGCGGCCTCGGTGGCGCCGGCGGTCCTGGAGGACCTGGCGGAGCCGGTGGCGCTGGCGATCTCGGCGCCGGAGCCTTTGACATGTCCCATCTCGACAACACTTTACAAGCCCTCATGACCCGCATCGAGCGTCTGGAGCGAGAACGCGTAAGCCGACTATGAAAAAACAACTAAATCGCGATGCCTTTCAGACAGAATATCGTGAGGCGCTTAATCGTCTGAAGAAAAAGACGAGCGACACTCATACTACGATAACTAAACGCGAAACTCGCTACAAAACTATTGAAGAGAACCTCACCGATGTCGAAGATGGTATGTTGGAAAAGCTTTATGCATTTAGTATTTCCGCAAAATTTAGAAAAACGTGCATTGGAAGCTCGTCTGCTCTCAGCAAAGCAACTCCTTCGCTCGCAGGAAGAACAACTTCAGCAACGCAGTGAGGAACGTCGTCAAATGAAGTCGAAAATGGTCGCGGCCGAACTGCAGGCTCGCGGAAAGGAGGCACAAGTGCGTCACTTGAATGAGCAACTGAAGAATCTGCGCACCGACCTTGACAACGCTCATTCGGACGTTCGTCAGCTTCGCGATCACGAGGAGTCATGGGATGCTTCGCGATATCAACTCGAATCGAAACTGCGTGATAAGGACAGCGAGGTCCAGATGCTCAAGGTTCAAGTAACCTCCTTTGAGACGGAGAAAACGGTTTGTGCGAAACAGGGACTTGGTTAAAAGAATAATTTAGAATCTGACGGAACGCGTGAAGGAATTGGAGGGTCAACTCCGACTGAGCGACACTAAATGCAGTGACATGAAAGATGATATGGAGAAGATGAAACGCGATATCATGAAGTCTGAAACGATTGAAATCGAACTCCGAAAGACCATGGATGAACATTCTCGCGTGAACACTGATTACAGCCACTTAAAGGAGCAGGTGAGTGGAAAACAAGAGGAGGGTTGAGGAACGTTTCTGCTGCGAAAACAACGCTTGAGAAGCATGACATGTGAAGTCATGGTCGTTGCATCTCTCCCAAAACGTCTAAGTTGGGTAGTCATGAAATTCGGTGATTTAGCTGACGATCGCCCAGAATGATCTTCTGAGTGCGAACACTCGCAAGCAGCAACTCGAAAATGAGTTAATGGGCGTCCGCACTGAGATGCGTGAATACAAGACGCGCATTACCGACATGAACAACCGCGTGTCGGATCTTCAGAGACAGCTGCAGGATGCCAACAGCGAAAAACACCGGCTTGACGACCGACTCATCTCACTCGAGAAGGTATTCGAATGGTTTCGGAGCGCTTGATAAAAGGGGACGTTGCAGACCGTGCAATCTCAACGGACTCAGGAAACTGAACTTCGCCAACAGCTGGAGTCAGCGAAGAACGACCGCAAGGAGAAGGCGAAGGAGCTCAACGAGATTAAGCTCCGGCTCGCTCAGCTTGAAGCCGACCGCCGGAACTACGTCAACATGCAGGACCAGTGGAAGCGCGAGAAGATCACTCTGATCAAGAAGATTGAGATGGTATTCCAGAGCTATTTTTGTGTAGTGTAAGGTATGTTTTAGCTTGAAAGCGATAAACGTCGGACCGATGCTGCCATCCGGGAAACAGCGCTTCAAAGGGAGGCCATCGAGAAGTCTCTGAATGCGATGGAACGCGAGAACCGAGAGTTGTATAAGAATTGCGCCCAGCTGCAGCAGCAGATCGCGCAGCTCGAAATGGAAAACGGTAACCGGATCGTCGAGTTGACGAACAAACAGCGGGAAGAACAAGAACGCCAACTCCACCGGATGCGTAGCGAGAAGGCTCAAGTCGAGAAGATCATCGAAAGCCGCGACCGTACCCACCAGAACCGCATCAAGCAACTGGAAGACCAGCTTCGAATGATGCGTGATCAGCTGGATGCCGAACGACGCCGCCGTCGCGAATACGTCGACCGCACTCTCGTGGGCGACATGAGCCGTCTTGGGCCCAACCTCCTGGGCCTGAAGAGTGGCTACATGTCGGCCGGTATCCTTCCTTCCGACAACATTGACAGTCTTGGCGGCACGTGAGTGGTATTAATAGTTGCACAAATATTTCTTCTGGTTACAAATTTATCTACTAACGCACGGCCACTTTTAGCCGCTACATTCGCTCAACTTTCGCGTCGAACCCCCTGACTCCCCCTCTGGGTTCCTCCACTCCGACCCACTCTGCGCGCTACATGGACAGCTCGGTTCACCGGGACACACACTCCGTTGACCCTAAGGACACTTCCTATGGCCACCACGAGACAACGTCGACTGGAACTTCGAAATACGAGACTCTGGCTCATGCCAAAGACGGAATTGATCGCTATTAGACGGACCGGAGTCATAACTATCAGCATCTCTTCATTCAAATACTGCGCATAAACAGTTGCTTTCATCATTGTAACAATTCCATGTAATCACTGAATGTCATCACTTTCCTCTTCCCACCAACTTCCATTTATTTGATACTCTCATCCAGGAAATTTTCCTTTCAGCACGCGAGCATCCATCCGATCGATCCTGTTTGAGCCTCATTTACTCGATGATGTTGTATCCATCCTTCTTTTTGCTTAAATGTAGTGAGTAGACGGCTCTTTTCATAAACGTGCTATCCGTATCCTTGCGGCGACCTCTCGGTTTGCCGCCAACAATTCGTCGTTTTCTACACTTGATCCAATTAACGCATTAAGTTTTCGACCCTATCGCGCGTGAACGAAACACCAAATAATCGGATCCGTTTGCGAGTTCGTTAATGCCGCTAAACAGCCAAGATTTGAATGTACTTTTGTGGTTAGTGGCCGTTCCCTGGTAGCCGCGAAACTGCCGTCTGCATCCAACCGCTCGATGACGGATGTTCTCCTGGAATCGCGAAAGGGTTTCCAACCCTTCAGGCTTTGTTTTGGAATGACACCCAGAAACGTTCTCTGTTAAGACAAACGGTTTTCTTTGCGCGCGCAATCTGTTTTCTTTGCGTCTTTTGATACCTAGGGTGTCATTTAGGGTCATCAACATGTATCAAGAGGTTTTTGAGTTTATCATTAGGGGGCATCTTTTGCCGACCGAATTCCGGCATCTCTTTGTATTGGGCTAGGAATCAACCGATTAGAGACGAGCAACATTGGAATGGCCTTGCAAGCCAATGAAGCATTGTTAGGAAAGAACACCGCAGCCGACGGCGAGACTAATCAAGCTACTTGGAGCGTAATTGCATATAGTTAAAGATTAACGCAAAATAGGACAAACAGTTTGTTTGGGCTGAGAATGATTAATGATAACTGGACCGTAGGAGTGGGCGTTCTCTTGTAATCACCCTATTTAAGAATTTCCGCGATTTCCCGACCGGCGATCTTGACATCAAATAGAAGATAACTTACAATGCGTAAGTCCCAACGTCCACTCTTGCTCCTCTTTTGTGCTTGCGTTGCTATTGTCGGTGTCAAAAGCGCCGATGAGATCGAGGGATCCGGAGAAGGCTCCGGAGAGGCTCTTGAGATGCTCAACCAACCAACCGTGGCTGCTACCACTCTCACCTTACTCAACGCGGCCAACGAGCTGGAGGAGAACAGCACCCGCGCTTCCGCCTCGTTGACAGCTGACCCCACTTCGAAACGTGAGTTCACTTAATCTAATTACGGGTGTTTTAAGGGTATTAGATAGCTCTCGAAATTAGGATGACACCTTATGAATGTTTACGATTTGTCGTTTGATGTTTGTATTATCGTCATTGGCAACGGTTTTCAGTCACTTCTTTTTTGCAGCGTTTGCGGGCGATTGTCCACCTAAGCTGGATGTCGTGTTCCTGCTGGACACTTCTGGCAGCATTGAACAAATCTATGAGGAGCATGTGAAGTGGACTGTAGCTCTTGTGAATTCCCTGCCGATCGAAAAGGACGCCGTCCGCGTCGCTGCAGTACAGTATGCCGGTTTTCCGCTGACGGAATTCGCGCTCGGAACGTACCCCAATGCACAGGATATCAGACAACACCTGGAGCAAATCCATTTCCAGTCGGGCGTGACCCGAACCGGATACGCTTTAAGAAAAGCTGAAGCCGAGCTATTCCAGGAGAACAGAGGAGCCAGGCAAGATCGGTCTCTGAACCCACATTCAAGCGAGCGTTTCAGATCAGACGCGGCTAAAGTAATTGTGCTGTTCACCGACGGACTCTCGATTGACGACCCCTTGAAGCCCGCTCACCAACTCCGCGACATCAAAGGTGTGAAGATCTACGTCGTCAGCGTAGGTTCCGATGGATTCGAGCCAGAAATGAACCGGATCGCCGGAGAGAAGGAAAATGTATTCGGCCCCTCCGAGCTGTCTCGCCTCAGGACTGCTTTGCTTCGCGACACAGAGCGAACGAGGGCGTGTAGCCGAATTGGTAAACTGCCAAACCAAATTTTGAAGTCCGCCTCAACCCTGGACGACGCACAGAAGTTTGTAAAGTTCCCGATCGAACAGGCTGCCGTTGCCCAGGCCCAGATCGACAAAATCCCGGAGCACCGCGTCAAGCAACTCGCCACTGCTAACAACGGAGACACTTTCAGAGTGGCGGACCAGCTGATCAACTTTAAACCAAACACTAGAAGGCACTCATTTTCAAGGTTCACGACTTCGACCGTACCGGAAACCGTGTCTTCCAGCAGGACTACTCGACGGTTCCGAGCGCGAACGACGACAACGACTTCCACTACCTCCGAAGCTCCGACCACCAGTAAGAGCCGCTTTAATAAGCCCCGAAAGGAGAAGACGACGACGACCACAACCACCACTCAGGAGCCCTTAACAAGGTGAATAACTATTTGATACCGTTGTCAAGACCATTTTTAGACGTTTGACAACGACTTCAAAAAGAACGACAACTGCAAAAGCGTCCACTAGCAGATCTTCGACCACAACAACCGTTACAACCACGACTCGAACTCTGGCACCTTTCAAAACAACGCCTGTGCGCTCGCTCCAGAGGGATTCTCCTAACAAACAGACTGAAAGTGGGGACACCAAACAAACATTCAAGCATTCATTTATTTTCTTTCAGTTTCGTGTCCTATGGACATTCTCTTTGTCGTAGACAGTTCCGGGTCAGTGCAGCGAGTTTATGAGGAGCAGAAGACCTATTTGAACGAGATCTTGTCCGAAATCGAACCCGGAGAGCAACGTCACCGCGTCGCCTTGGTTCAGTTTTCCGGCAGTAACCACCAGAAGACAGAATGGTCCTACGACGCCTTCGACGACAACAGCGCCCTCATGCACGCCTTCCAGTCAGTGCGGCATTTCACAGGTATTAGCAAGTCGAACATAAAAAATCAGACGCAACTTTGTTCAGGAACGACGTACATCGGAGCGGCTCTTCAAAGCGCGCGCGCGGTGCTGGACACAAGACGTCGGAACGTGCCGAGTATCGTGGTACTTTTGAGCGACGGGTGAGTGCAGTGAGTCAATGTGCTCAAAAGCGTCTTTTTTGCAGATTCTCCCAAGACGATGCCACGGAACAGGCGAAAGTGATCCGAAACCTGCCAAACGTAGAATTCATCGCTTTAAGTGTGTCAGAGTTTAGTAATTCGTAAGTTTTCTTCGGATGATTCTAGAAGTTTTTTATTTATTTAGACAATACCTGTCCGAGCTGACTGATGACCCGTCTCGCGTGTATATTGGCGAGAAGAAGGAAACACTCCGACAAAAGTTGGTGAACAAACTGCGGTGCAAGTAGCGAGTTGCCCAACCCTTAATTTATTCAATTTGCTTTCCAGTATAATAAACGTTTGTGTTTGAATGGATTTCTGCCTTTACTGGAGCAACCTGGGCTGTCTGAAGATTATGACAGCGTCCTCAAGGTAAGTGCGGAGGACGACCGATTCCCACAGGGATCGGAGTTATGAAAGCGAGGTCCAATGCTCGCAGTCTCAGTGATATGTTTACACTAACACTGTTTGTCTGGTCGGCCGGGTAGCGCTCACCTAGAAGTGGGGACGGGGCAGGCTAAGTCGTGCACGGTCAACTCGTGTTGCCATCTCTTAATTATTATTACTGGTTCGTCCTTGTTTCCTGGCCACTCAAACGAGTTTTAGCGCCTTGGATTTAAGTTTTTGCATAAATGCACGCTATAAGATGTAAAGACCAGTTGACGGCAGCGAGCGCGGACGCGCAGTGACTCATGTAGAGGCGAGGACAGAATGCGTGCTGAAACAACATCGGAGGAGTCTCTCGCCGGCTTTTTCTTAGGTTTACCGCAGACGAAATAAGGACAATGCGCGTGTTTTAGCCTGTCAACCGGCTGTTCGGAGGGCTACCGCGCAAGCACAATGTGAACCGTGAATTTTTATGTGTTGTCGGAATGTCCGTGGTGGGAGATTACGGGCCCAACAATGCTCGCTCGGTGGTCGAGAAGTACAATCCCTCACTGTCGCATTAGTTTGTCCCTCGTTCTAAGTGCTTTTGCTGAACTGCGCGTTTGTTCTCCTCCGAGAGCGTTTGTCAGAACGGTGTGCGACCATCGATTGACCGTTGACGGCTTATGAGACAATTTACAAAACTTATGAGTGTGTTCCGTGCAGCCGTCCTTAGCTAACTGTGTCAGAGCTATCCGTATTCCGTAAAAGAAAGGTCAATTAAAGGTTAGTGGAATTTGTAGTTCTTCAACTTTTTCAGGTTCTCAATGCCATGAGTGTGACATTTCAAGACCAACCGCCGAACGGCGCTGGTCATTACGGTTCAATCAAGCATTTTGTCGAACAATTAAAGAAATTTATTAGTTCCGCGGAGAATCAGAATGGAAACGTCTCGTCGGGCACTCTCACCGACACGGGAATCGTTCTCATCCGTCTAAAGGATCAACTGCTTGTATGCGATCAAAGGTCCCTTAAGAAAAGAGGAGAGTGCGATAAACACTCACTCGATTTAGGAACGCCGCATTTTCGACGGAATTTGCGTCAAAGCCTCACAGTGGTTTGCTTGTTCTCATCAAGATCGTCGTGATCTTGCAAGGAATAGTTTCTTCAAACAGTCCGAAAACAAAGTTCTCCAACATTTTAATGAGGAAGAACTCATCGAGCACGGTCAAGAGGAAAGCTTCGGTATGGATTGATTACCATGGTTATCATCAGTGACATGAGGCAATTGCAGGTTGCCGAAGCAGACTGCATGGAGTGTATAAAGCTGGTCTTACAGAAATCAGTATGTTTATTTCCTGTCGTGAGTTTAAAAACAGTTTTGTTTTAGCCCCAGTCCTGGGAAACACTACTGGAGAACGGAAGCAATCTGGAAGTGATTCTGTACTCCGTGAATAGTCCGCAACTCGACTCCAAGTGCTACGCTCTCGAGGTAAAAAAACAAGTGTTTCGACCTCCTGGAATCCTTTTAAGATTATGCTGTGTCTGCTCGATCACAGCCTCGGGTTCGACGTCCTCCTGCGTTCGCTCTCCGTCGTGGCCGCCCGTCAAGGAGAATACCTTCGGATGCCCTTCATAATTTCGCAACTGAAGCACGGCTTTCACACTGCGAAGTTACACATTCAGGTAAGATTTACAAATACATTGTTTTGATTGAAGGAAACGCTTATTTCAGATTCTGGTTGTTCGTCTTTTGAACAAGATGATGCTGAAAGCACCCTCTACGAATCACAGAATCCTTTTGCAGTGTGAAATCTGCTTGGCCAGATTTTCCGTCGAATACGTGGAGAAGGTGAATGAGTTCCACTCATTCAATAATTTTTAAAATGCGATTGCGTTTAGCTGCTTGCAAATTGCAAGACGTCGCCTGGCGGAATCAGTGTGCTAATGGAAGAACTGGAGCAATGGAAGAAGCTCCTGGCGCCGCTTGATCCCGAAGTCGGTAGTCCGCAACGTTATAACGAGCCGCTACGCATCCCGTACGGCTTTTCCATGTCACCCCAAAATTACGGGTCCTACCGATCAGGAAGTAGAGCAGTAACTCGGAACCAGCCGGTAAGCAATACCTTGCTATTCAAGTTCTTGACAATATCTGAATTTTCAGGGACAAAGCACAGTGCAGAAGAACATCGAACGGCAGCGTCTCAAACGGCACAACGAGCTATCGGATTTGCAGCAAAATCTGTATTTCTCCGAACGAAACCTGGCCAGAAATGTGGATTTTGACTCTCCAGAACGTAAATTTGCAAACCATTCGAACGGTCTTAATTGTAACTATTTTCAGCACAGCGACCCTTCCAGAGTCATCGAAACAATTTAGAAGCTAGCGGGAGAATGCGTCGAGTGAAGTCGGAATCAGCGATGATTTCCGAAGAAGCGGAAGCCGACTACGACAACTATTCGAATTATCAGCATGGCTTAGAAAGGGCGAACGGGGCATTCCGGAATGAGGTGCCCATCGCCAAGCTGAATCCAAAGCTGTCCCAAAGCACCCACGATCTGTCTCGTCATGGAGGTGGTTTCAAACCGACCATGGGAGTGAATGGACTTCAGAACTCAGGTACGCACGGCTCAGAGTCTCCTGTTCTGTACCGTTCCCTGGGACGGAAAGCAAATTACATCCTGAGCCACCGGCCTGCTGCTGTGGACGAGCCTCGATCCCAAGGCGGATTCAGCTATTTGTTCCCGGACGCTCCCGTCGTCGATTACTTCGAGCACCGCCGAGCGAGGACGCCCGACCTTCACGACGCTCCAAATGTGCCCCCAGACTATCCCCACCACAACCAGCGCCCTCCGTCAGCCCCGAATTTCAACAGTCTCGACGGCCGTCCTCCGCTCTCAAATGGGTCCATTCCGCACACTCCGTTGGCCTCTCCTCGCTCAATTGGCTCCGTGAACATGGGCAGACGCGACAGAAACGTCGTCTACATTCCGATAAACATGGAAGAACGCCAAGGCGGTGCAGGCCAGAAATTCGGAGTTCAGCGGAATCTCAACCGGAAAGAAAACACTTTTGGCTCGACACTCGGCGAAGACGTCCAAGACGCCTTGAGCCAGTTCGATTACTTGAACGATTACGACGCTGTGAGCATACAAAGCGGAAATGTGCGCGGCGCAAATCCTACCGAGATTTACCATTTCTAGGTGTGTTGCTTGTACAAACAGATTGCAAGTGGCTCAATGGATTTTCTTTGTATTTATGCATCCAGTAAATTCACTCGTCCATCCTCATTTGTTATATGTTGTTCCACTTAATCAGTCAACTGTTTCGCGCATTGTTTTCGCATTCGGACCGAGCGAGAGCCGGCAGCCGCCGACGACAGGCATTTTCGGTGCAGGCGTGACACTAATTAGACCCTTTCGGTAAAACATATATGTATTTCGGGATTTTTCGTTATTGCATTCCACTAGGCGTAAGAGACAATTTTTGGCACACGTGAACGTTTTGCGCGAGCTCAGAGCGCTCGCTTGAAGGCGACAATAAAACAAAAACGGGCTTGTTTGCCAACCTGACGGTTGCGAACAAAGAGAGGCAGGCAGCGAAAATCGACCTGGAGAGAGGTGAGAAAGTGAGAACAAAGAAGTCTGGAAGGGCATAGCTGAGAGTTGAAGACCAATCACGAGAGACTCGGAATCAACGTCGTTGACGACGGGTGGCAAGAAGGGCGACTCGGAATCACATAAATACAAGGAGTTCAGAGGCAGAGTACTCTGACTTTATTGTCCGTAGGTCAGGTAGCCGTAGTTGCTGGGCATCGTCGGGTACTGGTTGTAGTAAGACGGGTAGTTCGGGCGCTGCCGTAGGTCCCGTAGAAAGGCATCATCGACTTCTCGTAGTAGTTATTCATCATGTATGCGCCTGCCTTCATTCCCAACACTTTGTCTTCCTCGCTCTGCAAAATTTTATTGCAATGGATAAAATCTTTTCCTGGAGATCAAGATCTTTTCGGCACATTTTCCCGATTGTATAGCGATGTCTGTATCGCTTGTGTGGATCGCTGCAAATCTTCTTGAGTTTTTAGAAAAGGCGAACAACGGTCTAGGAGAGACTTAACCAGCATCCTCTTTCCTCCGCCAGTGACAATCAGGAATTGAACGCGGGCGTTGCGGATTTGCGACAATTTGCGTCAAAGTAACAATTGTGCTCTTTAAGAGTGAGTCGGTTTTTTCAACTTCTCCCGATTCTCCCAAAGTACCTTTCGCAACGCTTGAGGTTTGAAGCGTTTTTTTTACATTGCAGCGTCCGGCATGCCTATGGACTCCGCAGATCTCTCTCAATGGACCCATCTTCTCAATAATTGTCGCACGGTTTGAGATAATTTGAGAAATGAAATGAGGAGCCACCGCAAGAGCGAAAAACCAGCGAAATGAGCAAAAAGAACGCAAAGGTCATCGACTCATCATCGGCTCAATGGCCGTTCGAGCCTTAAGAGATGCGCAATCGAGGAAGCGATCAGACGAGGTAAATGGGTCACGTCGCATAATGTATCACCGCCGATATATTATGCATAACGGTTCGCGTTTATTACGGTCGCAGGCAACTAAAACTCCATTCGCGCAGTGGATATTGCGCGTAGTCTGTTGCCAATAATTTTGCATATTCAAAAGCGAAGCGAAACATAACCAACCTTGATAGCGAACCTGGCCCAGAACATGAAGACGGTGGCGAGAACGAGAAAAGTGAGTCCCGCTATGAACACTCCCAGCGACCATCCGTAGGAGATTCGCATGGCTCCCTTGAGAAACTGAAAGAAAAATAATTTAAAGAAATGGAATTTCAAACAAGGATGAACAACTCAAAGAACGTCTTGAAAACGCGGGCACTTCTGCAGAAAACAAACTTACAGGCTCCCACGATCGGATGTAGGGTTCCACGTTGTTGTCAGTTTCGTAATAGCGCATGAGGAACCACAATCCGATGTAGATGGTGCAGAACAGAACTAAAAGCGTTTGATTACGGTAACCGCTGAAACGACTGAAGGCACAAACCTCCCAGAGCCATGATGACCGCAGTGAAAGACACGAGCTTCGTGCTGCGCTTCCAGCAGCCAATGATTCCCACGAAGAGCGAGAAGAAGATGCAAACGAGACCAACGGCGTACGAAATTGTGGCCCCTCGAAGGAAGTGAAGTCCGTTGGTCTGAGTGCTTCCCCAGTTCTGGCGAAGGGCTTCCGACGGAAAATACTCATTGGAGCGCCAGACGCAAGGAGATCCCAGCCAGGTGAAGCTGCCGCTTTCTAAAAAACGTAGCCGTGAGCAACGGAATAACAGCTGCATCAGTTACCGCTTGGCAGGTTTTCCGGGAAGCAAATGTGGAACAGACCAATGTTCCTCGAGTAGTAGCGCGCGTCCTTGGCATACTTCTCCTTGTACTGGTCCGCGAGTTCCTTGTCTTTGTTGAACTTGTTCACGATGTCTTTTCGGTTAACCTGAACCAATTTGCTATTTTTCGTGTTACGTTTATTGCAAAATTAAGGTGTATTTGCACTTTTTCAAGAGGAAAACTATGAAAAGGGAATAAAAGAAAGAAGGCTCGACCCGTGTTGACCCTTATGCTCTTCGGTACTCTTGGCGGTGGCCGCGCAAGGGTCTCTAATTACAATCGAAAAGTTCGGTAGAATCGGAGCGTTTTTTGTGTACTCAGGGGGTGACCACTAGGGACGCTTGGCTGACTATACCGCATGCGACTGGTATACGAAATGACTGGCCGCCGCGCAGATGTCTTTACTGCTTCTGAGGCGCATGCCGCTTGTGAGAAGAAAAGACGCGCACAGGAGCGAATCGCTTTTCCTCAAGACGTTTGATCTTGTTTGTTTAGATGAGGGTGTGCTGCAAAGAAATTTCGGTTTGGCAAACACGCTCTAACCGCTTTAGCGGAAACACTTGAAACCCCAAAATAGTATTCAGCGCAGGTAAGGAAGAAAGGTCACCGCGGAAGATTTGCGATGTCTCAATTGGTGGCATGGCCATCTTTCCGCATTGCGTGGTATTTCACCTTGCTTGGTGACACGAGTACGAAAAAAACAGGTTGCAGCGAAGCCCAATCAGGTGCTGGGTAGCAGTGCCAAAAAGGAAGCGCTCGAACAATAAATAATAAAAGCAAGGTCACCAAATACAATTCCCGTTCTGAAGAGGCTCCTGCAGCATTTATTCGATGTCAACAAGGTGCTGTTTGGAGATCTTACAAGATTCATGTGAATCGCGGATAAACAATCGTGGATCAGCAAGGGTCCTCTCTCACGTCTCCCTCAAGGACTTGAAACCAGTATTGGGCTGAAAGACTTACTTGAAACTCCTGCCAGCTATCCGTGATAAAGGCTATAGAGAGCATGGCCAGTGCCAGAAGGGCAAAGACCGAGCTCAAGGAGAGCAGCACCGGTGAGGAAAGCATGCCGTTGTTGGAAATATTTATTGTACGACTGCGCAAGAGACAAACACCAAGAGAGTCACACGGCGAAGACACCTGGTCGCGCGCGTCTTACGCTGATCGAATGACCCTACCACAGTCCGCCCCTTCCCCGCCTTCGTTTCCAGAGCTACTGCAGCAGCTCGTTGCATGTCTCATGTCCTTCTTCACTCCCCGTTCCCATACATCTTCTCCCTTCCGCCCGACCGTCTGTCTATCCGCCGAGATCAGCGCAACCCAAGTTTGTTGCAACGTTCGACCTTAGCATCAGCCGACAGTACCAAAGTGCATGTCAAGGTCAGTGCCTTCGCCTCAAACATGCAACCGACGGCTCGCATTTTCGGTCATTTGACCCCTTAGCATCTTGTTTACAACTTCATGAAATTCTTTAAACCGTCGACTGTCAGCACATATTTATTAAAGACTGGTACATAGCACATCTGACTAGAAGACTCAATACGTGAAAGTACGGAGAGGATGGCCTACGCAACGATATGGGCACAAACAGACATAGATATGCACAACTTCTCTCGGACGCTACAATCTGAGATTGAAATAAAGTGCTAAGGCCACGAAGAGTGAGCTAGTGGGGCTAGAGAGCTAAAGTGGACAGTTCTTGTCAACAAGAGAAAGTCCCTCTTGAAGTGATGGAGAAAGGCCATTTAAATGCAAGGAAAGAAAGGAACATTTATATTAGAAATATTACCCGCAAATCGCAGAAGATAGGTAAATTCGTTTCGACACAAGACCTAATGCACGGAACCATGGAATAGGTTGACTGTGACGTTGAAGATCGTGAACGCTGACCACGCGAGCATGGCGAAGGGCCAAAACCACGCTTTGAAGGGGCTGGATCGCGAAGAAGGAACCTTCGTCTTCATATCCTTGGTCACGTACGAGCGGGCTCCAATGACGAGGATCGACGGAATGATGAACTGGACCCCCACTCCTGGGTAGCTGCCTGTGATGGTGGCAAGAAGCAGCACGTTGTCGGTGTACATCGACAGCAAAGTGGGGAGCAGGAGCGTGACGATCGGAAGGACGATGCGGTAGACCGTCGGGTTCACGAACGGAGCCGGCGACGGGGCTGAAATCTCCCTCGGAGGGACGTCCATCTCGTCGGAGGAGGAAGAAGCTTCGCTTAAAAGACGTTCTTGTTCAGTATCCGTTTCTCTAAAAATCATTAACAGGTCATTTTGGTCCGCGCGTCGGGGCATGCCAATGAAAGCACCAACAGAATTGGTGAAGAACAGCTTATTTGGCTGCGTGCATAGTCGCACAAGGATAGAAAAGTATAAGCACACTAAACGAAACATTATGCATGCAACAAGGGTGGAAAGGGTGAGGGAAGAGGGCAAAGCTACGCAAGTTGCGTTCATGCAGTTCTAGCTTAAAGGAAAGGAGAGCCATGCGGAGAGTTTAGCCGTAACATACCTGGACTCGCTGCCGGTGAACAGCGCCACCAAGACCTTCAAGTTGTTGATCAGCGTGATGGCAACGATCGGGTAGTTCGAAGTTAACGTAAACACGGGGAAAAGCATGAGGAAATAGTCGGTGATAAGGTAGAAGAAAGAAGTGTTTTTGTCGTGGAAGAAGTTGAAGGTGTACACGTCCTGCACGCTGGCGAAAGCGAAGGAGCCAGTGAGCGAAAGGGTCAGGTAGAAGATAATCACGAGCGAGTAGACTCCGAAGAGCTTAAAGTTCACGTTGTTCTTCTTCCTGAAAGTGGTGTAAGCAAGTCAGGGCCAGCTTGAACAGCTCGTACCTCATTGGTGTGATCAAGCTAGGAATGCTATGGTGGCACATGAAAGCATAGACGGTGACCCCAAACAAAGAACCGAACCCGGACAGATTTGCTGCGGGAGGGCTGGCTTCGGGACCTTCTTTCATCAGCTGTACAGCCGCAAGTACGATCATCAACGTGAATGCTAAAAAAACAAAAAAAAAACGTCAAAACAAGGAAGAACAGCAAACTCCACATACCGGTCCATCGGGAGAAAGAAGTCGCAAGTTGGACATATTTCGTTCGCGTGATCCCGACGAGAACCATCGGAGTGACGACCAGCATGAAGAGGAACACCGAGAGTCGGTACACGGCATACCGCGTCATGAATTCGGGCCAGTGCTCGTGGCACAGTTCGTGACCGGTCGGCGTTGATCCGTTCGTGGACGAACTGGAATGATCGATGCATCAATCAACGCCAGACACTTTTGATATACTCTGTTATTGTTATGCCTTATGACAGACGCCTTCATTGTGATATTACAGTAACGACTTTTAGAGAACTGGCAAAGTCACACTGGGAAACCCAACCTGTTTGATGCAACGTCGTAACGAAGCAACCTCTCAGAAGCTAATTTTGGCTGTTTTCACGTTATGGTTGGTTTTCCGATTAAGAAGCAATATCTTACCAAAGCACGTTCATCAAGGACTTCGGAACGGCGGTGGAATAAATTGCTAAATCACCGAACAGATACACCGTCAAGAACAGGTAGGACAGGAGAACTCCGAATTTCCCCAGGAACATGTGTGCCATTTCACTCTAAACAATTCGTAGTCTTTCTATTCTTTTTAACCATGTGGAAACGCACCACTTCGATCCTCTTGTTAATCTCGAAAGCGGCCTTGTGCTCTTGCTCGCTCATTGTGGCTGAAACACATTTTGTTATCTCCACGGCACAACTAACGGCGCACGCACCGAAGCCCTCGTAACCGTTGATTCTTTTTTTCTCCTTATCGTTGTCCAAATACGCGTTGGCGATTCCCATACACTCGATGATGAAGGTTGCACAGATATAACTATAAGAAAATTCAAATTCTGCAATGAAACAAGGCTTTTGAATACCTGACAAAGCTGGAGACAAGGAGCAGAGCGATACTGAGGCCATAACCAGCAGTCTGGAAGGCTTTTGGCAGAGCCAAAGCGCCCGTGCCGACAATCAGATTGAATATATACAAAAGGCCGACCTAAAGAGTCAATTTCAAGGTTGGGGTCAAGCGCTTACCGGGGTCGAATAGGTCTGTCCGTCGGCGGGTCCTCCTCCAGCCATCGTTTCCAGCGGGTCTTCGAAGAGGTTTCTCCGGTCAGCTGTAATCAGATGCAGTACCAGTCAAGTTTAACCAAAACAAATTTGAGATTAAGGGAAAACGTGTGGACGTGTTCTCCGATGCCTGAAAGATAGCAGCAATAAGAGGAAGATCGAGAAGCAGGAGCAGCGGTGCACGGTGACTCATCTACATGCAAAGGAGAGCGCGGTAATGGCGGTTAGCAAGACCTCGCATAGATAAAAGCCTTGCTGAAGGAACAAGCGATAAGCACAGAAGCGACGCGTACAAGCGAAGATTTATTGCGGAGTTCTTCGGTTTTGGAGACTGTCGCTCCGGGCAAAGTGGCAACGACTAATACTCCGATGACAAACAGTGCGATATATATCAAATAATGGATTCTGATTCTGTTAGACACCACAAGATTACAATGAAAAACTGGAAATAACATTGATTTTTTGAACATGTCACGGTGTAATGGCGCAAAGTATAAAAAGAAGAATTCAGACACATAGTGCATGTCACAGGCACCAGCAAAGAAAATTTGCCGGTTGCTGATTGCAGCCAGAGACGCTGCCGGTATGCCATACTTCCAGCTGACAGACTCGAAGCGCAGCAAGATGGATCTAGTCTGCGCGGGCCGAGCGGGCGCGAGTGATGAGTCCCAGTGCGCTTTGACGTCACGCGCGTGTTGATCCCAGCGTCGGTGGCGTTAGCAGTGCCGCCGACGCTAATCGGAAGTATGAGGTAGAGGCTCGGATATTCCGGAGACAGCGATGAGAGCGTTGAGGAGTTTCGAGTGAGTCGACCAGCAATCTGCGCGTCCGATAAGCTGCAGATTGCGTCAAGTCTAGGCGCGTAGCATTGCTTTGTATAGCTTAAAAATAACTATTGTTCAAAACAAGTCTAAAAACAGAGAACGAGTGTGCAAATTTAAAATAAGTGGCTCATTTGCATGAAAAGGATTATTATTTTTTCATATTTTATAAATCCGAGCACTCACAACGGCCGACGTAATGACTCTTGATATTTATCGCGCACTTCTTATTCTGACTCATTTTCGAACAAAGGACACGAATCGATTGAATATTCGTGGGTTTACTCCGAGGGTTATACGCAGGAGACTATAGAAACGTTCGATTTTCAGCGAAACCAAAAGGGTCAGCAGCAGTTAGGACCACCAAAGTGAGAGATAAAACTTGATGCGACAATTCTGTAATCTTAACGGACCCCGGCGGTCGCGTTGCATCGAAGAACTGATCATTTGAACTGGCTTGTTTTCACCCGCATGCGATGTCACGGACTTCTGATCTCGTCAGGATAATCGTCAGGATAACAGCGAGTCTGAGCGGACAGTAGCAAATGGAAACATACGAAACCGCGCAAGTTTTGTCCCAGGCGGGAGAGCCGGTCGACGAACGATATTGAGCCTAATGTAAGCATACAACGCGGTCGCGTCTTACAATTTGCACATGGGGACGCCGAACGGGCGACATTTACTGTCGGTGCAAGGTATGACGCAGAAGGTGCAACCGGGAGAGGAGGCTTCGCGGCCGGCCGGGGAATGACTGGAAATCGGTGGTCACCAGGCGGTTCGACTCGCGTCAACGCGGAAAACGGTGGCAACCCACTCGCCGCCTCTGTTCAACAGGGCAAAACAAGTGATTCGGCGGACGGAGACCATCTCTCGGACATGTCACGTGGGTCGCCTATTCAGGCGGCGTCGGTCGACGTCTTGACGATGTTGAACGAGGCAGTGATGGTCAGGCAAAGCGCCATCCACCTCCAACAAAGATTTAGCTTCGGTGATCGGCGGCGAAGACCAATCGCGTGTAGCCCGAACGACGTTTAAAAAAGCGGTTCTCCCATTGAAACCCCGGGAAACAGGCAACAGGACAACAACACAGAAACATAAACACAGATTGGTCGCCATTGTTTATAGCTTTGTAAATAAACATTCTGATAAGGGGCAAACACGGCGACCGTGCACATAAAAGGCGACCGACTCCGTTTCAGGCTGACCACCGCTTCCGCCCGCCTTCCAAATGTCGACTTTGAACTTAAAGAACACACTGTTACACCGTTTCCTTAAACGGCAACGATCTTGAGTATTTATGACAGACTGAAATTTCGATGCCCGATTCCGGTTCACCGCTTTTCATTCTTTTCGAATTGGCTAAAGCTGGAGTATTCTGCTATTAAAAAAACTCAAGATATTCCGCAAATCGTCGCCGGTTTCCCAAAATCCCAAAGTAAATCGCCTCAGACGCTGGGCGACGACCGAACGTGCGACGGATACCAGCCGGTCTGCGCGAGTGCGAGTTCATTTGTGGTTTGTCAATAATCTTGAAATTTCTAAGTGTAGTGTGGATTGAAAGATTATGGGTTCGCAACTTCAAGTATTTTTTGTACGACTGGATTTCGCAAGGCCGCTTTCAATTTTCCTGATCGCCCAATACTTCGTAGACTGGAAATTTGATAGACGAAAGCCGGAAGCAAACCGCAAAAACCTTAAAAGAAGCAAAGTGGAGAAGCAGAGCCGAGTTTTCGTGAGAATACAGTAGACCAGGGAGTGCGCAGCAGAGAAAGTTCAATTTCTCCGTTGATGTCCACGCTTCCACTGGACAAACTAAAAGACACTTCTTTTTTATAATATGCGTCTGGAATCAGCAAATAAGCGCGCAACCGGTTTCGAACATGCTTTCAACGAAGCCACGTCACAGCTTCAGAACACGTAAACAATCTATATAGGTTCTGATTGCTGTTTCTTTGTTTTCGGTATTTTGGCTGATGGACTGTACAAATGCGTCACGTCACATGAAAGAGATTATCTTTGGAAGTATCGGCTAAGAATCTGTGCAACCTGTTGACGGAGATTGGAAATTTTATTTTAAATGTTGGAAACCGATAAAGATTGAAAATGTAATGAAATGAAATGATTCAGTGGAATTAAAATTGCAAAATGAATATTCCCTAAACCGTGAACACGTTCCCAATCTCTTCTGAGCCCCAGAGACGAGCGTATCTGAGACAGCGGACGCACTGAGAGTGCGTCCTCCCACGAATTACTCGAATGCACTCCCGCGCGATACGGTAGCCACGATCAGCTGTTCGGGGTCGGTCAAGATGTCGCCCGCCGGGCATCGCGAGCGCAGTGGGATGTTTTCAGAATCTTCGGTTGTTTCGAAATCTGCCTCAATTTTCTCTTCCTCAATTTTCAAGACGCGGCGTGTCCGGGGAAATGTCTAGGAACAGAATCCTGCTGGATGTGGGGCTGCGAAGGTTTGTAAATGAACGAATTTTGGCAAAGTGAGCGGCCATTTGTTGCAGCGCACTGACCGCTTTTTTTCTCGGAAGCGGCAGACAACTCAATCGCGAAGAAAAGGTTTCCGAAAGACGCGTGATAAACGCGATCAATAGCCTGAACAGTGGCGAAAACATTCCAACGGCGGTGCGCGTTTTGGAGGACCTTAGCTGGCATGGTGAGTGGAGTTTTTGTTTTTTTAATTTATTTATTTTGCATTTAGACCAGTCCAAGGCCGTCAAATGTCTCAGCAACTTGGCGTTGTGCATCCTGGCCGCAAATGAGAGTTCTTTATGTCGAGTTGCATCGCAATCGGACGCAGTCGGTGATCGGGCATGCATTCGAGCGGAGCTCTTGGAGAAGCTGGAAAATGTTAGCAGTTTGTTCCACAGTTGATAATCCATTTTTCTGCGTATTCAGATCATTTTGGACGACGATTGGAATAAGGCGCTGTTGTGGTATTCGGTGAACGCCTGTGCGGAAGATGATCCGGTGTGCAATGACGTCACCCTCTTGAATAGACCTTCGAACGTCAGAAAGCTCACGCGGCTTTTACAGGTTTTGTACAACAAAACGGAGGTGGGGTGATTTCGACAGGATTTGTGTTAAAGTGCTTTGTTTTCAGCTACATTACAGTTCGCAAATGGTCGACCAAGAAGCGCTGGAAGTTCTTTTGGAACTTTTTCAACATTTCTATCCGAACAACATGACGATTTGTGTGCTCATCTTGAAGATATTGTCCAATATTTCGACAGACGGCGCATACTGCGCAGAAAGCGTTGCCGCATCGGGTTCGTCCAGTTCTTTACCATCGTTACCGCTTATGAGAGCTTCAGGTTGGATGAAACTATTACTGTTCATGCTCAACGAGGGTTCTGAAATCATCCCGATTTTGTGCAAAAAGATATTTCTGAATTTGTTGTATTCCATGGAGCAAAAGAAGACGTGTCTTGGATCAGGCCTTTATGAATTCTATTCCACTTCGTACTGCACCAATCCGGAAATCGATGTCGTGCTGTTACACGGAATGCGAGGATCCGCGTTTAGAACGTGGAGACAGAAGGACGACCCAGGAAACGTCACCACGCAATGCTGGCCCAAGGTATTTAATGCTTCATTTGACCTCAATTTTGAAGAAGATACTTTAGGTCTGGCTCCCTAATAGCGTGCAAGGCCACATTAGGATAATTGCTGTCGATTACCCGTCCGCCTTGTATGGCGGTGACCTCATGGAAAATTTGCAATCCAGAGCCAAGCGAGTTTTGGAGTTTCTTGAACGTGCTGGAATCGGAGATCGCCCAGTGGTGTTCATTTGCCACAGTATGGGTGGATTACTCGCGAAGCAGCTACTTATCGGTAACACATACGGGGGAGCGGAGAAATACAGTCTGTTTAGATTCGCGCGTTTTACGGAAGCAAACGTTGGGAGTTTTGTTCATGGCCACTCCTCACTACGGCACCCCGATCGCCGCAGAATATTCGTACCAAGTTCTACGCCCATCGCCTGACATGAAAATGCTCGTGGTAGGAAATGAAGTTAACAGAAAGGTACGGTGAACGGACTTGAACTGGAATGTTAAAACTGTCTTTTTAGCTTCACAGTGATTTTCTCGAATGCGAACCGAAACCGCCTTTGTTAGTTAACGTTTCGGAGACCGTCGAGGCATCCTTGTTCCGAGGCGTGAAAAAATTGGTCGTGCCAAGTACCTCAAGTACATTTAGCGGAAGTGCCCTTTACCACGTATCCGAAATCCATCACGACGTGTGTAAACCGGCAAGCACCGATTCATTGTCGTACAAAATCGTCGCAAAATTCATTAACGACGCTTTGTACTATGCGCGGAAAGGGTCAAAATTTGAGCATCGCTGTTGAAAGGGATGAGTCGGGTCGAAGACGGTTGTTGAAATGACCAGAATATAAGGAATTTTGTAAAAGAAAAAATAAAATTTTATGAACGTTATGTTGAACGTAGTTTTTTAATGCAAGCAAAGTTTGCCAAGCTTTAATCACAGGGGAGTCATAAATGACGCACCCCTTGCCTACCTAGCCAGACGGGTTATGGGGCCGATACAATTTTACTATTGTAATGTGCTTGTCCGACGCGGTTTCCCGTGTGGATTCTCCTTGATTCATACCGCAAACAGGGTGGTTTCTATTAGTTGAAAAGGCGAGATCCACGATGACTCTTTTCGATTAGCGTCTTTGTCAATGGTTGTTGCTAAGTTCGCTGTTCCCTTCGTCCTGTTTTGTGTGATATTCTCAAGAACCGGAGCGATTACTTGCTACGAATGCACCAGCGGGCAAGGCCAAGACTGCAAGTACACCGGTTCAACGTGTGCCTATGGACTCTTTGGGTGCATGAAGATGGCTATTTATTCTGGCGGAGTCGATAAACGTATGTGATCGCGTCAAGTTGCTTAACCGGTCGTTTTCAGTCGGCAACTTTTACAACGAAGAGAGCAAGATCGTTTCAATGGCTCGCGGATGCACCTTTCTGCCGATCGGCGGCGTGGACGCGTGTCAACAGTCCGTTTTCGCCGGTTTCCGAATGGTGACCTGCTATTGCTTCTCGGATTACTGTAACGCAGCTGGTGGATCCCGGTATTCTTCACGCACCATCCTTTTTTCTATTGCGTTCTTGGTGGTTTTGAGAGGATTTTTGTAAATAATAAGTTATTTATTCTTAACGAAGTGTCAGGCCAAGAGAGAGATCACAATTTCGATTTGAACACAACTATTGATTTTGAGATCAATCGGAATATTTCAGGAACCCATTGCTATTTTAGAACAGTCACGGTTTTAACGTAAATCTGACTAGAAGGCGTCGTGGAACGAGACTAGGAGATTCTGTGTGATGAATCCTGGGAGATCGAATGCCCACTAAGGCGCCTAAGGGAGATGTTGAGGAAGAAAGACACGATCGACGCCCTCAGGGAGGATGGACGTTCGCCGCAAGGACTCAGGGTCGGTGGTTGAGCGAGGAACGCCGCCGCGAGCGGTTCACCGCTTCCCGCTCGAGCGCGTCTGATGATTCGAGAGCGACTTGCGCCCGATATGCGGAGCTACAATCGAGTAGTTAGTTGCGACGGATTCGCCCTCAAAAATTAAGAACGAAAAGCAGCGGCGACAGAGGGAGAAAGCGGATAGTTGCATGGAAAACAATGTAAATCATTCATTCATGCATGCATGCTGGCCAGCAGACAGGACAAAGAAAACGGAAAACAACGCGGACCAAGGGCAAGGCAAGTTCAGTGAACCAGGGCGATTGTGTTGGTGACATCGTCTCACCTGGAAGTGGTGCTGGTGGCGGCCGCTTCGCCACTATTTTCGCCGATAATCATGCTCTGAGAAGCGAAGGCCAGGGGTGCGTTGGGCACGGAACTGGCCGAGGAACTCTCGGTCGGAGCGGCCGCGGCGGAGGTGGAGGAAGCGTAGCGACTCGCGCTCGATGAAGCCTCGATTACTCCGGAAGACGTGTTCCGTCTTTGCACCGCAGGCGACTTGAAGAACGCTAAACAGAAAAGCAACTGTCACATGCTCTAAGCAACAAACCAAGCGATTTGAAACATCTAACAAGAGACATCCTCTCCAGATACCGTACTTAGCAACACCGTTTACGAACGTTCTACACGCACTCTTCAACCATATCTTAAAAGCGCTGCTCTGTTAGGTTTCGTCTTCCCCGAAAGGACGTCGTGCTTACCGTTTGCTGTGTTGTTGGGAGCGATCGAGCGAAGGGAGCCGGCAGCGCCGTGGTTGCTCGACGAATTCATGCTTCGCACGTCGTTGACCGAAGAGATCGAGTAGGTTTCAATTTTGTTGATTGGTTCCACGCGGTCCTAAACAGTGCTGTTTGAGTGATATCCGTGATCCAAAGTGAAACATTGAGGGGGTAATTCATGCTTACATTTTGACTCATCACATGCGGAAGCATGGCTACCGCAGAGCCACCGCCGTCCGGTTCTGAACAAGCACTACTTACGCTCGAGTCGGATAGTCGCCGAGGTCGCACCATCAACGCGGCTTGTTGAGCCCTCTCCGTCCTAACAATTCACCTGGCGTAAGTGATCTCTAAGCTTGAAACAAACCGTTGTTGAGATGTGGTCTGGAGAATCGAGGACAGATGGTCGACGAGTCGACGGAACCGCCGCACAGGTCCTACAAAGCCGTTGATTCGGGGAGAGGCCACGGTCACTTACCTGCCAACAGCGTAAACTGAACGACGTACATCGGGGCGTCGATATTTGTCGGAGAGTTCTGGGGACTAACTATGATGTCAACCTGTAATCGCAGGGAGCTATTTCCGCTCAATCAAAATAAAAAACTGTCCGATACCTGCATTTTTATACCACGTGAAAAGACCCCGCCACCAACAGTCGGACCGCGTTTGTACTCCACCTTGAAAGAATTCTGCCCAACCACGGAGTGGCTTAATTCATGTATGGTCAGAAACGCCCGGATCAGTTCTGCTTTTATCGCATTGAGCGATTTTCCTTCCACCGGGACACAGTAAATGTCATCTCTCTCAACGCTCATGCTTGAAGTCAATGATCCGAACCATGACTTTTTAACGAGGCTGAAATGAGAAGAATTTAGATGTGACAACGAACAGTGCCTCACTCAGACGTGTCCAGCATTTGACTTTCTTCGGAGTCCGACTCGCCAGTGCCGCTGCCACTGCTGAATTTTCTGCGGTGGAATCTCGGCGTTCCGAGGAACGAATTCTTTATGTTCGTGAGCTTCGACCTCCAAGGTCCCGACGCTGCGGACAAAACGTTGCTGCTGCTTCCTGCAAAGAGAGTTGAAAATAATCTGTGAATGTTGAGTCTCACCAAGAAGACTGCTAGTAGACGACCCAGCAGACGTTATTCCGGAACATCCGACCATCGAATCCGTCATAGACACATCCGGCGTCGGCTGCGGTTTTCTCGATGACGCCGTTGTCTTCGAAGCGTTCTGCAAACCCCGGAAATGACATTAAACTTCCACCAAAAGCGCACCTGGTCTTGTCTGGAAGCCCTCACTTGTCTGGCGGCGGCGGCAAGCGTCACGGGATCAACCGGCTGGGTGTAGTAGTGGTAGTTGTTGGTTCTTCCGCCTCGGTTCGAGGTCTCCTCGTGAGCGGCGACGTTCGCTTGACGCGCGGTGGCCAGCAGGCCTCCTCCGTAGGGGTCTCGCGGCGAGGACCTCGGGGAACCGTTTGGAGATCCGCCGAGGGAACTATGTCTGCCCCTGGAGTACCTTCTGCAATAAAAAATCAATCTTATAGCGCGGGTAGCGACAAATCCTACCCGTACGTCTTCCTTGGATTTATCGGCGATCCCTCGCTGATGGAGCCCACAGGATACCTCGTCGGGCGCTGGCTGTCCGTTCTTTTTTTTGGCGGGTCTAGCGTGTGTATCGACCCCCTCAACACAACTTCAGTTTCGTCCTCTTGCGCCGGACGTCGCCGCTTTCGGTCCAACAGTAAAAAATATACCTGGATCCAAAAATGAGCTAAAACGGTAAAATCAAACGACTGACCATTTTCTCGGTGTTGTGTTTCGTGGAGAGCAGTTCCCGGATCAGCTTCTCTTTGTCCTTGAAGCATCCCAAGCTGTTCATATGTCGGAAAACGTCGGGATCGATGTTCTCTTCCGACGGAATTATGTGCGTCTAAAGAGGTGTTTCACTCGTCCGTTTCAAGGAAACTTCACAAACCTGGACCACTTGTGCCATGGGAAGCTCCAACTCCAGTTCAGTTTTCGAGCTTCCGGCCACCCATGGATGCTTGAACACATCGCTGAGCTGAAACATCTCATTTGAATCGAAAAAAGTAAATACGACTTACCGAAAATCTTTTGTGGGGGTCGACTTCGATCATTGACCGCAGAAGATTCTGGCAATCGCTGGGCACAAAATGAGGAATGTGGAACACGCCTTTCTTTACTTTTTCTAATAGATTTCTAAGATTATCGTCGTCGAAAGGCAGCGCTCCCTAAAGTCACATGATTAGATGCGAAAAGAAGCCCGAATCATCACCACAAGGAGAGCGTAGAGGATCACACCGCAACTCCAAACATCGGCTTTCCTTCCGTCGTATTTTTCGCCCTAAAAACGCTCAATTATTAAAGTGTTCTCAAGAACTTTCATTTTGAAAAGTTTAAATAGCGGTTAATTTGAACTTTTTGAGCAACCACAAAAATTTGGAGAACAACGGAAATGCGAAAATAATTTGTCTAAACATTGTTTTTTTCGGGAAACATCCAAATTCACTTCGCTTGTCGCTTGTAGCTACATGGACTACGCGAAAACCTGTTTTTCTGATAAACAAAATTTGGGTTCCATGTCTGAACTCACCCGAATGACTTCGGGACAAGCGTAATGAGGAGACCCGCAGCTGGTCTCCAGCATAGACCCTTCGACCTGCAGGGACGCCATTCCGAAATCGGCCACTTTGATGTTGTTTCGTTCGTCGAGAAGGAGGTTTTCGGGCTTGAGGTCACGGTGGCTTAAATTCCGAGTTTACCACTTAAAGTCAGCCGATCTCTGTTACCAGATATTGTGTGCATGGCAAAAGTCGAGAGCTGATATAATCTGTCGGAAGAACTTCCTCGCCTCTTTCGCCATCAGACGGCCTTTTCGAACCAAGTAGTCAAAAAGCTCCCCACCGCTAACATGTTCCAGAAGAAGATACCTAAAGTGGCGGATAAAGTCGATTCATGATTTTCCGTGCAGCCCGTTAAAGTGCAGCCAAGCGAGCTTTCATGCCTCTCATTCACGCTTTACTTACAGATATTTCTTGTTTTCGTACACATCGAAGAGATGCAGAACGTGGGGGTGCTCGATGAGCTTCATGATTGCGATCTCGCGTTCGACCTACAAGAGATAAAGGTCAGAGTCGGTTGCTGATAACCCGAGAAGAGTATAATTAGTCGGAATCTGCAGCACACGCAGCACGAAAATCCGCCGCTGCATATGACACCATTAAAGCGATCCCTCGCCCTCTGCAATTGCTTATAGTTGATAAAGTTTTTTGCCTTTCTTTGAAAAGAGGAAACTTGATTGACACTTTTCGATGACGAAATCAATAATCGATAAAATACGGGTTACGGTATACTAAGGGTACAATATGGCCAGGAGATACGAAGCTTGAGAATCAAAGCTCACCTTTTGCAGCACCGAATCACTGAGTTTTTCTTTATTCACTATCTTGATAGCTACTTTTCGACCGGTAATACAGTGCGTTCCCGTTTTCACCAAACCTGAAAATCGCAAATCAGGTGATTGCCACTAAAACACGTTCGAATTGACAAATGTCTTCTATGCTCAGTTTTTTACTTTTGTATTTGTTCCCATTGTTGACAGGTGGCGGCAGAATCGGGGGTGGTATCGTTATTGATTATTCCGGTGTTTTACGCAATAAAAATGGAAAAGTGGTTCAGTTTCTCGTTTTGGTGGAAGTGGACGCGTCTGATTTTTTGCGTTTTTGTCATCCTTGTTCTTTTGCCGCCTTATCACTGTTATCGTTTATTACCGTGCTATTTCGGTTGGAGCGGACGTGGAAGACTGGGAGATTAAATCATTCTCGTCCACAGACGTCGTCTGTCTCGCTCGCTCGTTGCTTCATTCGCGTTCTGTGCGGCATAAGGGCTGCTGGCTTGACTGCATGTTTAGGAGAGCGTGTTTGCGCTTGTGTGATGTTATCTGGAATCGCTTTTGCGAGTGACTAGTGCGGGCAGGAAAGCCACTTGGGAGAAGATCAGAAGGACTCCCGGCGGTGACAGTCCGACTCCGGACGTGCGGGACGTGTCGAGCGGGCCGCACGCGTTCTTCCAAAAGCCCGCTTGGATAGCGACTCATTTCCTCCGGGATTTTGCCGCTCTGACTGTCATCGCCTGGACGGCGAACACTATGGCGGCGTTGGGAATTTGCCGTGCGGTTCCAGGCGTAATCTTAGCACATGTTCAAGTAGCGAAAATCAATGAAAGCTCTTTATATGTCGGACATTATGGGGATCGATAATTTCGTCCATGGCATTGTCGAAAAAATACAATGTGGTGTATAATTTTTGCCAGAAAAGGCGAGAACCTATTTGCGCGAAGATGACAAAATACCCGAAACGAGGGAAGGAAGTCGTCGCGACCGACCCAGGCGAAAGACTTATTATTGCTTATAGACACGTAGAAGATTATTATGCATACGTAAAGAGGCTTACAAAGGTTATTGACTCTGTCTGAACACCATTTTCTTTGTTTTTGCTTGAATGACTTTGGTATCGTGAGTGATTAACAGACAGGGAAAGCGTAGCTTTTAGGTAATGAGTGCCTGCATCACAGTTATGGTTACCGCTAAACGATGCGATGCAGCGTGAATAAGTGGCTGTCGTCTAGCATTAGTGAGTGTTTGCAAAAAGCGCTGTGTGGGTCCGTAAACTTGGGAGACCTAATCTATTCTCATCCAAAAGTGATCAATCTAATTTTTGTGAAGGCATGCGTGCTCAACCGTCTAACTTTTTTCTTCGATCGGGAGATATTGAATTTGATGAGGCTGGAAAAAAGAGCGAAGAAGTTACTCACCCGTCTGTCCTTTGCCAAGTGTCTTCTCCAGCTTGTAGGGACCGCAGTACTGTGCCTGGGATCGGCTGGGCACCCACCGAGCCTCCGATCACTCCTCGCGACGGATCGGTCATTGCGGCGGAGTTGTTGCGAACCGAGTTACCGTTACTCATGGCGACGCTCAGCTCATCGTTGACGGCGTTCAGCTTCAGGTTGATTTCGCCGAGCACCTCTTTGATCACGTCGAACATAGGCCGGATCTCTCGACCGAAACTCCGCGCCCGACGTGATTCCTCGAGGCCAGACACCTGCGAGGCACTACGATGAACGTGCTAGAGCTAAGCACTTCTCGGCTAAACCGCGTCACCCGCAAACATGCACGCGTAGGTTGGACTACAAACAGGCAGATCACAAGATCTGGGGAGAAATAATAGCTTGGATACTGGAGATGGGGTGGTCGAGGGTCAGAAACGACGAGGAATGCCACAAGCCGAGTGTCTGCCGCGTCTAGGCGTCTGCGCTCTTACGTCGCGCTCCGGCTTTGCGCCACCCAAAAATGGATTACACACAATTTCTGACTGACCTCAGCTAGCGGGAGGTGGATGTGGCCTCTCGCACAGCTGGCCCGCAACGGCCCACAGTTTCTGTACCCGGCCGGCGACGAGGTAATTACAAATATTTCCCTTGGCGAGAACTGCACGAGGGCCGACACGAGTTGCCCGAGGAGGGTGTCTGCGCAGGCGAGAAAATCTGAAAGTGAATTGGCAATTAGAATGAATGAGGCCGTCGGAGAGAGTTGGACTGACAGGAACGCGTTGGAAGGGGCGCGAACCAAAAGCTAATGAAAAAATAGAAAAAATATTGTTTTGCGCCGATAAGTCTTACATATGAAGAGAACGAGGAGTATTCACGCACTCACGGAAACGTGACAAATGCCTGCGGGGATTTGGCCACGCTCGCAGGCAGGCAGGCTTGTTGACAACGTTCATTAATGCACTTCCACTCGAAATGTTATAAATGTTTTAATTGAACGCATCTGATTTGCGTTCTTCGACCTAGCTCGGGCGGCGAACATTAGCAGGGTGCCCACTCCACTGGCCCTAGTCTCGCGCACTAGTTTTCGCTCTGGAGTTGGCTCTTGGGTGGGCTGGGATGGTCGATGCTCCAAACGTCGTTTATTAGCTCTCTGCTTGCTCTCTCCGGGCTGTCGTCCTCGTCTCTTGTGATGGGGCTCGTTGGCGGTTGCTGCTGTCTCGGGATCGATCCCCTCCCCCTCTTCATGCATATTTACCATATAGAGGAGGGCATAGGATTGAGTTGAGGCTAAAGGGAGGGCTGGACTACGAGGACAGAGGAGAGGAAGGGAACCTCAAGCAGTTGGAGGCAGTTAAAGTCAAAGTTTCCGTCAATTTAGCGAAGCAGAGAAAAGTTCACGAAACACGCGTAATTGCAAAAAAAACGGCAAATAATTTATCAAGCTTGTTGCACCCGCAGGATCGCGCGCTGAGAAGACACCCAAAAAACGTCCACAAATCGCTTTGGACTACGTTCGGTTGTGGTCGAGTAAACGATCCGTCTGATAATGAGGACACTGGTGACCAATGACGGCGAATTCTGAATGGCGAACGCGTTCAAGGTTCTCACAGTCGATGAGTAGCTTTTTCAGAGGCCCTTTGGCGTCAAATGCAGCAAATACACAATTGTAGCGCATACGCGGCCACGAAAGCAAGCAGATGCTACAGGAAGTTCCTTAAACAGTGATGAACCCATTGCAGGTGATCATCGGGAACATGAAACTGGAACGTCTGGACATTAAGGTTCCCATCCACGACGATCGCGCCTTGCGGCTCAACGCCCTGGAAATTCTGCGCACACTCAAGCCCGACTGGCACCCTTCAGAAATCACGTTTAAGGTACATGAACTTTCACGAAACGTGAACAACTCTTTAAGAATACAGGACTTCACCGTAGGAATCACAAACCGCATTTTTGCTGTTTTTGCGAGTGAAGACGAAGAAACCTCCGAGAATCGCGACGCTACGAAGAGACTCATATTCCGCGTCTTCGGAAACAACACCGAGAAAATTATCGACAGGTAAGCCTTGAGAATCTGTCACCGTAGTTCATAAGACATTCTAGAGAAACCGAGCTGCGCAACTGGCTGCTTCTTAGCAATGCGCATCTCGCAGCCCCCTTGGTTGCCACGTTCAAAAACGGAATCGTCTGCGGATATCTCGAGGGAGAGAGTCTTAATGTAGACAGCGTGCGCAGTCCCAAAATTGTCAGGTGTGTTTTTCCTTTGAAACTAAATTGGGGAAGAGCGGCGTTTTGTGGGAGGTAGCGAGCTAATCCCTAGCTGGGCGTCTAGCTAATCCGTCAATTCGTTAACCATAGCAACGGGACTAAAACTTCAGTTGACTTTTTGAGAAAATGTGTTTACACGGCAAGCATCGACGTTAATCTCATGGTTAATCCACAATCGACGCTTTCTAATCCTTTGTATTCAAAATAGTTTGAATGTTGTTTTCTTGCTTTCTTAACGTGAATTTGACTTTTCTGACTGTTTATAACCAATGAAAAGCTGGACACAAGTATTATACCTTATTATTGAACCGTAGAAAAAGTATCAAAAACACTTATAAAATGTGAACAAGTTAATGGGCAGGCAGTAAACGCAGTTTTCAGGAAAATATGCAAAGCTGTCGCTCGAATGCACAAGATCAAGCCAACCACTCAGGACTCGGAAACCGTCTACACGTCTAAATCTGCCAAGTTTTTGGACAACCTTCCAGCGCGATTTGAAGACCCTGAGAAGGAGCGTCGTTTCCAAGAGTACTTCGGAGTAAAAGATCTGAGAAAAGAGTACCACGACCTTCTGAAAATCATCGAGGGACAGAAAAATGAAGTTGTGTTCTGTCACAACGACCTCTTGGTCTACAACATTCTGTACGACAAGCAGACGAACGACCTGAATTTTATTGACTATGAATACGCCGGACCTAACTACCAGCTGTTCGACATTGCAAACCACTTTAACGAGTATGCAGGTAAGCGTCCATCAACTAAAACTGTGAGCAACTTCACATTTAAGGAGTCGATGATGCGGATTACTCAAGGCTGCCGTCCGTAGAAGACCAAAAAACATTTTTGAACTTGTACCTTAAGGAGTTCCACGAAGGCAACGTCGCTGATTCTGATGTTGACGAGCTTCTGAGATTGGTCCCTTTGTTCCAGGCGGTAAGTTCTTTGCTTTTTGAATTGATTAATATGTTATTTAAGGCCTCGAACCACTTTTGGGCGATTTGGTCCCTTGTACAGGCGCACAATTCCACCATCGATTTCGACTATGTGGGATACGCGATTCTCAGACATCAGATGTCTCAAAAGAATCTCGCAGAAGCAAAAAAGTTGCTTGAGGTCTGAAAGGTTGTGCGTACGGTAGAAAGGGTACACAACTGTGATCAAACTATACGGATTCCAATAAATCTTAACTCAAAAGTTTAAATTAAAAATAATACGAAATTCAAAGGACTCCGCTGGGAAAATTAACGTTTTTCTGACTGCCGACACAATACATTAAGCATGTTAAATGGTGCAGTGCTGCTTGTGCCTACCACACAACAGTACTTAAAAATGTCTAGTTATCTCGCTCTTGCTCCAAAGGCTTTTTTTGGAACAACATCCATCGGCGGCCATGGTTCCAAAGCGATCCACCTGCTGTGGCCGGATGCATACTAATCCGGCGTTCTGACTCATATGTTGCGATATATCCGGGGTTCTTGACTTGGTTTTGATTACTCCATTTCATCTTAAGATTGACGCCATGGTCCAAAGATTTACTTTGCACAACGCACGGTCTTTTCTGACAAAATCAATAATTGGCGCACGGAATGCGTTACAAGCGCCATTCTCTTAATTTTGTGAACGCTTTGCTGTGTTTGATTTTTTAGATTTCCATGGTACAGCAAAATGTTTTGAACAAGTAAAAACTCGACTTCAGCGCTCGGTGGCCTTCCAAGTCTTTCGTCGACCACGGTCTCAATCCTCCAAGATACAATGTCAACATCAGCAATCATGCCATAAGTTATTCTCGTGGCTCGGGCTTTGCATGTGTGGGTGTATTCAGACAGTGGTCTTAACTAACAGCTCCAGCAGAAGCATCTCCTGACAAAAACGTTCTTGGGACGTCGCGTTGCAGCCGGTGAAGACTCTTCCCATAAACATGTTTACGATGTACACGGCGCAAAAATTGGCCGAAAATTCACACACTCGGTAGAATCCGGTACTTGGAGCAATGCGACACTTGGGCACATGTAAAATTCAACGCTCGGAACAGCTGACACCGTTCGTTTTGACACTTTTCACATGTAACATGCTTTCATAGAGAAAGTGTCAAATTAATAACTACGGAATTTGACGCCAAAAAGCATAGAAATAGACTGCGAAACTTTTCCCATTATGATGGTGGTGATGATGGTCTGGAGGCCGATCAAAGCGCTGATGTTTGTGAAAGGAACGTCCAAGCCACTCGAGGACGAAAACCTCTGCCCTGTGAGTCTTCACAAATTTGTTTTTATTCTGGGAAACTTGGCCGTCGTCGCTCTCGCCGTCTACAAATGTCACGGAATGGGTCTCCTCCCGAACACCGCTTCAGTTCTTACCGGATTACCGGATCCTGATCGGGTGCAACACGTTTAGTATTCAAAAGTATATGTTAAAACAGCGCTCACAAATTAAATACCACTCATTTGGTTTCTACATTGTTTCGAAAGCTTCAATTTGCATCTCATTTCTGTCACCGGTTTTGTCATAAATAAAGATTTTGTTCCTGACTTCTTTTTTAAACTTGTGAGGAGTACCCTAAAACCGAAAAATATGAGCTCAAAATCGCTGTCCCCGATTTTGGGCTTGAAGAGGTTTTGTCGTCTAAGCATTCCAAAAGTGGAAAACGCCTAGTTATGGCTTTTAAAAAACCAGATCTATTTTTAATTCCCAAAAATATTTTAAAGTTGTTTTGAAGACCTCAAAAAGACTAGAAAACTGGAACAAAAGTTTATGTCAAAGATGAAAAGGCGTTTTTTAAACGAAAGAATGGGTTTGTAGAGAAACAGCGAGCAGTTACGTTTCTTGACGCTAGACTTCTTCCTCATTTTCGAGGGATCTGGCAGACAAAAGGGAGACGCGTCTGGCAGTTGGTGTTCCCCCATCCGGCGGCGTTGCGGTCCGTGGTCATCTAAATTCGATCTGGATTAGAAAGTACACTCTTGAGGATTTCATACGTAGATGCACGAGATGCGGTTGGAGGGTACCGGGTTTCCAGGTCTCCACTTGTTGTAGTTCCAGCGGGAGCGGTCCGACCAGACTAAGAGCCCGGTGGAGTCGAACCGAGCTCCGATCCACCCAGTCACAGCTCCGGTCGCAGACAGCTGACGCTCGGCCTGACGCTGTTCTTTGTCGTTGTGGATAGAGACAAGACTGCCGCGCAGACTCCTACAGTAACTTTCAGCTTGGCTCCATGTGAAGCGAGGAAAGAAGTATTGGTAGACAAAGGGACCGTCTTTTTCGGCCTTGGCCGTAGGGTGGGGAAGGACCTGAATGGCAGAGGTAACACTCACCAGGAGCAGCAGCGGGGACAATCGGAGGAACATTTCTGAACGGAGGCAAAGAATTAGCCGAGTGAGACGAGTGAGCCTTGTCAGTTCTGCCGTGAGCTGCCTTTTATGGAAATCTTATCAGTTTCAAAAGAAGCCAAAAGATCAAATCGACGGCACGAAACTGGTACGAAAGTTCACGATTAGCACTTGCTTTCCGACGGGAGTCTCTGTGAGTAGGTGAGCGAACTGTGTAGTCTGTTTGCGATGACCAAAACACGAGGAATGGGGCGCGTTGGTCGACAACTATTGTAATCAAATATGTTCCTGATTTCAAGGCCTTTAACTCTAGATGCAGTAAATTGTGAGCTTTGAATTTAAACGGAACATACAATCTATTTATAGTTTTGCACTACTGGGTGCTTCTTGCGGTTTCACTTTCCGGTCGGAGACAAAGAGCACTGAAAGTTAGCCCGGTTTTGGTTTCCATAATTTTTATCGACCATTTACCATCCGATAAGCTTTTCTCTTTTGTCCTTCGGAACAAAGTTTCAAGATCAAAAAACCAACCTCATACTCTTTCCACTTCTCAATGATTATGTTGAAAGTTCGATCTTTAACCGTAGGATCTAATCATGGAGAATAAAATATCGCATCTATAAACGTTAGTAAATAACCGTCGAATAAACAACTTTACATAATTTGAAGGGTTCATGTAAGACAACAGTGGTCTTTCTGTGCCAGTTATTCTAGTTATCAAAGCAAATTTTGAGAGAAGTAGCGGGGTGGCGCGGCTCGCTGTTCAAGACCACGCGCACTCGAACCTTACGCCGTGCTGATGCACACACGGGGGGATCTTGCTTTAATGCCACGCGGGACTTGACGGGGTGTCTTGATCGGTCTACCAATAGACCCTTCTTCACAGGAACACAAAACACAGACTTTACTTGGGGTCCAAATAAAAACAATAATCGTAGTAATGAACTGTATCACGTAGCGTGAGGCTACGACGACTTCGCGGACACTTCGTTGTCAGGGAAGAGCAGCTGCGAGACCGTGGGCAAACTGCTTCGACGACTCTCTGGTCAATTGGAGAGCACAGAATCCTGGCGGGCGTTGGCCTTACTACGACTTTTTAGGCCACGTGGACCTCTACGAATCCGTGAAATTGCGCGTGGCGGAACCGGCTGGTTGAATTCTGCAGCGCATCGAAGATCGCACGTTCGGTCGCGCCTGCTATCGCTACGGTCTGTCAGCCGCAAACAAGCTGTGTTGAAAAACGTCGCACCATTTCGCACGTTCGGTCAGCCATATTTTGGCTTTTTTCTCGGACAGTAGCGCACGGATCTCGAAAATTCCAACGGATCACGCCATTTGAAGCCGAAAGCTATCGATTGATACCTGATTCATGCGAATCGGTAAAAATGACCTTTTTGGACCCTGTTTTGGGCCTATGTATTTGGCCCGATGTCTCAGCGCAAGATGAAAATCTCGAAAATTCCTCTGACAAAAAATTTGTGATGCTCATCAAGCACAACATATCCAAAGATGACGTCAATTGGTGCAAGCGAAGAGGACGGAATTTAACAAAAATTCCTGCGACAACCTTGTAGATTAGCTTATCGCGGTTCAGGCAAACCCAAAAACAGGCTAATCCGTGCTGTTCTGGTCAAGGATAATTGAGAACAAAATGGTCATAACGGGCCGAATTTCAAATGCCTAAAAAACGGCCTTTTTGCACGTAAACTTTCAAACTTGGCTTGCATTCTGGCTTTTTAAGAGCTGCGGTGCTTTTGCAGCTAAAATAACGGCTCAAAATTGCCGTTTGACCGTGATGTAAGAGTTATTTGAAGCTCACAACGCCATTTCAACGAAATAGGCGCATCGGGTCCCGAAGCGAAAACGGGATATTCGCCGGTCGCGATTTTGACAGACCGTGTCGCTTGAGACTGATGCAATCGCGCGCGGCGATGCGTTCTGCTTATCCGAAGCGATTCTCGGGGCTTCGGGACATTCGTCGACGACGGGAGGATCTGGCACGTGGCTGCGACGTTCTAGAGGGACGTGGCTATGACAGACAAAGCTTAACGGCCGTAAACAAAGGCTGAAGCCTACGAGACGGACAACGGGTGACGTCCTTAGCTCGAGGCTTTGGAACGGCCCGGTTAACAACCCCACTGGTGAACGGTTCGTGGGTTTGGGGATACACGACAGTGGTTAGTTTTGCAACTGGTTTAACCAGAAAGAGAAGATTATAAAGAAGATGCACGATTTTATTTGCATGAAGTTTTTTGACTAATGGATCTGGAGGATTGGTTGGGATGCGCTTTTTGTTTTAAAAATACTTTAGATTAAAAATGTTCTTTTAAGGTTTTTGTTCTGTTCGGACGGAAGCAGATAATCAGAACCGAGTTTGGTCTACAATGCCCGACCATTCGAGCTATAAAATAGGAACATAGACGCTTTATCCGTGCAAGCTTATTCCTTAAGCGGTTAGCTTTCAGGAACAGTCCCTATCGTAGTGAAACTGCTGGCAACGAATTAAAAATGGATTTCGCACTTTTGCAACTTCTTCAGCGGAACAACCTTCGAAACAAAGCGAGGACCTGCTTCCGCCTAAAAAGCGTTCTGTACTAAAAGAAAGAATCGGAACCCGGAGATGTATGCAGTCTCATGTGGACCTCCCGCTGGGAGCGCCTCAGGTGACGTCCTCCGCTCGATCGCAGACCACTACGCGTATTCCGCGCAAGGCCAAGGAACGTCTCTCTCTCTCTTGGTTTCCGCTGGTCACTTTAGCGGCTCTTCCCACCATCTGCGCGCACCGGTTCCCTTTCGGCATCCGAAGCAAAAGAAGAACATCTGCTTTTTGTAACCTACTCCGCAAGACAAACTTGAGCGTGCTGATTGGAAGTGCCAAAAAAGTGGAACAAAGCCTTTTAGAAAAAATGAAGGTCATTACTCTCTTTGATTCGAGTCGACAAAAGGGGACATTGCTAGAGCCGAGAAAAGTGAAACGCGCGGCGATTTGATGACTTTGCTGCCAGTTCGCTCGGCCTCCGAGGCACTTGTTTGTATTTTGACGCAAATTGCAGTGCGCAAATTCTTAAGGTTCAGATGAAGCTCTTCGCTTGTCGCGTTAGATTGCTATCTAAGCATTAATTACGGTTACCAAAGTGCTTTCGAGGGTGCGCCGGCCGTCGTTCGTATTGTGACAACAGGTTTCGGACAATGCAGTCATCAATTTGAGATCATCCGCAGCTTTTCTGTGCTGCTTTTTTTGTCTTTACGGTTCAAATTTACCCAAATAGTACTGTTTGTCTCGTTTGGCGCTGTACAAACGTCGTTTTTGCTGTTTCTTAGCATCGGTTCTAGGAGCTAACCGGTACTAACCGGCTATTAGACTCTAATAAAACCATTTCCTGTAAATCAAAAACACGTTTCTCTGGTCTTCGCCTTTACTGTCCGATTATTAGCGCTCGATCGCAGTGCCGACTTTTTGAAATGCGGGGCACTTTAGTAATGTCGTGGGATATGGTTTCTTCTACCTAGGAAGAGTTGTAGCTCTGCAAATTTTTAGCCCATGCGCATTAGGGGCCGAGAAAAAGGCATTTGAAAATCGAAATTCGTGTATATGCATACTGGCCGCAACCAACTTTGTCACGTTTTGCGGAAGAGGTCCCGCCGCGAAATTCGGTTTGTACGTTTGGCTCGTTGCTCGTCCGTCGTCCCATTTTTATGGCGGAAAGCGATGTGGCCACATTGTACGCTGTTTTATGGAACCTGTGAGCGTTTAAACGTGAAACCTAAACTTGGGGCACGCTGGGGAACAATTTAAGCCATAGATCGCTCGGTTTTGCTGAATATTCGACGTATAATTAAGCGTTGTTTCCCTATTTAACGATATCGAAGTTGAGGGATTCAAATGTTTGTCATCATAACACGGCGTATTTCGCGAAATTGTCCCTTTTCCGCAACCACTTGTGCAAAAGCGCTGAGACAGCCTAAAATGTGTTTAAGCCACCATCCGCCATACAAAACGGGCAACGCGAAATGTGGCAAATTTGGTTGCGAGCACTATATCGGAGGTTGTGATGTCGGTCCAGGGCGTTTTGCGGTTGCAAAGTTTGCCGCCAGGACAGTTCGCCGCAGGCGGTCCATGACACATGGGCGGTTTCAATTTAACGTTTTACTAATTTTAAACTAATTTAAAGTCCAGCCTAATCTTAAGCCTGTCGGACCTATCTGCAAAGTCGGTGCCGCCAACTGTCGCGCCTTCGCCGCTTTCAAAAAACCATAATGAAAATGTCCGAGCCTAATCCTAAGATGCTCGAGGAGGCCAGCTCCAGCCTATTATCTCCGCTGTTTGAAAGAGGTAGCCTAGGCACACAACATTCCCCCACTTGGAAGCAAGTACAAAAGATAGGCGAACAATAATAAAAAAAGAAGAAGTGCTCGTTTCCGCTCGGAACTAAACCCTTAAGCTAGGAAGACAGTCTTTGCACTTTTATACTTTGCACTCACACTCTGACTCTGAGAACTGAGAACTGTGAGACTCTGACTCTGAGACTGGCGGCGAAACGTCCCTGCGGCGAACTGTCCGGCGTCGAACTGTCCGGCGGCGAAACGTCCTGCTCCGTTGTTATGCTCCTGTCCGCCATGTTTAACTTCGTGGGTTCGAGCCCCGCTCCAGTTGACCACCTCTTTGTATGCAAATGAATATCCGATATATACCCGAATTTCGATTTTCAAATACGCTTTTATGGGTCCCAAATGCGCATGGGCCGCTCAAATTTTGCAGAGTATTATTGCAGAAATATTATCCCTAGGCTTGAACTGTGTTCCAAATTTCAAAATCCGTTGTTACGACCAAAACGTGCTCCCTTATTAGTCAAATGTAATTTTCGACCTCAGTCAGTTCAAACACCGTTTCTTATTTACACCAGTTATCTGCGTCAATTCTGAAAAGCCTTAATTGTGAAAAACCGGCGGCGTCATTTTGATCAAGATTTCAGCCGCTTGTTTGAATCTCAGAAATGTCTTGGCCACTCGTTGACAGTTAAGCAAATATTCAACCCACTCGTTTCCATCTTGCTACAAACAACGTGGTGTGCTTCCTAGCGACTACCAGACTGATTTCGAGTGCCTTCGACTGAATTTATTACCACAAACTCTAATATACAGATTTTCCGTGACCCTCCGAGCAGCTCACAAACTTTCACGGGTAATTGAGCGAAGCGAAAAAGAGGTTTGTCGCTCCAGTGTTTGTTTATCAACGTCTTCAATCCACGAATTGCTCTGTTTACTTTTAAACGAATTGATACGCTTTTATTTTGTGCTTCGTTAGCGTAGTTCGCTGCCGGTCGGCCACTTCCCGTGAAAGTTTTCCGAGGTTTCGTTAAATGTCGTGGTCGTCGTCGTTTACTCTTCTGAAATGTCAACGCTGTTTCCAAGTTTTGTTTTTCAACTGGTTACTCTTTTGTTTGTCATTCTGTAAGACAATGATGCTGAATGCTTCAGATGGTTGTATTGAACAGTAAATTCATTTAAAAAGCTCCACTCCATGATTATGAACGACTATCTTAAGTGTTTATTTTACTTATTCGGGTCACTTTAATGCGGTTTAATAATCACACGGTTTGCGCGGCAATCGGCGCGGGTGACAACGACGACGTCCGTCGCCGACTCAAAGCGGAGTCCGTTCGACTCCCCGTTTCTTCTTTTGTCAACTCCATCCACACCTCCCTTTGGTCAGCGCTACCCTCACGCTGACGTGCGTCCGAAGGCCACCGACGACAGATGAGGATTATGCAAATGAGCAGGATCTTTTCAGATGGAGACCGCTCATGATTCATTCCTTTATTTGCATCCGCTGAAGCAGGCACAGGTGCTCAGCGTCACTTCTCGCGTCCAGCAGCAACACAAATTTAGGTGGGTTTCCGTTTGTAAACAAACAGATTCGGCGATGGTTTCTTCAAGAACTGGAGCGATCGAAATGTGTCTTCTCTTTGAACTTTGCGCAGTTTTCCGATTCGTTTCTTTGTGGTTGAACCCAATTTATCTGATGGTCACTTGTTTCCTTTTAAAAAATTCAATGTCGTTTTTTATAGATGTAAGACGAATATTAAACGGGTCTTTTCAAACGAATGTCTATTTACTAATCAATTGTCGAATAAGTCTGTTAATAAGTTCCTTTCGGACAAAAGCTAGATTTCAAGTTACTTCCGAACATCCGTGCTGAAGCTCACTAATCCAACTTAAAACTTTTGCTGAAAATGTCCCACCTAACAATGTATAGAGCAAGAAGCAACAACCTTGAAGGAGTTCTCCGGTAAGGGTTTGCTACAATGCAAAGCTCAGTCTGGAACAACTCTCTAAAAGTGTTCCCAAAAATAGCTGTTCTCGTAAGTTCAGCGGGAAAAGTGTTTCTGCTGTACAAAAGACGAAATGGCGCAGGACATGAAGTGGCGTCGGGCTGGTCAACATTCCAAAATCGGACCTTTCGTGAGTCACAATGACCAAGCACCCTAGTCTACGCGGGTCGCTCCGAGAGCCGCCTCGAAGTCGCTCTCATCGTTCGCTCCCAAGCGAAAGTATTATTTTGCTTTCATTTTAACGACGCGGAAAAATTTTCTCTGTGGGAAAACGTAATGACTGTTCAAAGCGAACGACGTTTTAGAGCTTTTTGATTAGAAAAGAGACTTTCGGCGGATCGCGTCGTTCTACACCGAGAAAATTCTTGTAATCTCATCATGTGTACACGAAAAAGAAGCTCACGGACGAGGTGACGTCCGAGCTGCTCGCGGAGACGAAAAGACAGCGGTTTTTGTTTGTTTCCTGCATGTGGAGCTCCGTGCTGCACGGCACTCTGCAAACGCCGAGAGTCTTATGCTATGAAGAATCGTGTCTTCCCCAGAATTTACGGCTTTTGCCGCGCGGGAGCCGCGACGACCTTAGCTTTCTCGCGGCGTTCCTTCGGTTCGACTTCAATTAATTCGCGCGTGCGCAGTCTCCCGAGTGTTGACTCTTCGGATTCTGAATACGATTTGGCTGAAGGGCACAATTGAATGCGTAGCCCTCGACTAGGAGACTTAGACCATTTCCTTTCCTTGCTGCACCACTTGTCTTCGGCTCCTCCCCTAAACCACTTTCTTCAAGCAATAATGGATTATCGTTTTTGAGTAGGTGATCGGAATTTCGCCCATCGAGTTATAATTGGTGCACTGTGCGCGCAACCGTTCGCTCGGCGTATCGTTAATAAATAGCGTGAGAAGGGCGAATACTAACTCGGTTCCTGTTGTTGCTAGTGCCATCTCTGACCTTGCGGACTACCGACTGCCCGTACCGCCAGGTCCTCTTTCTTCCTCATCCCGGCTGCTTATCTTTAGACCTTCTCTCCCCGCCGCCCGCAAAATGTTCCGCCAATCCTCACTCACGCGCGCGGGACGGCTTGTTTGTTACAGAAATCGTGATCTCTTAGATGTTTACTGATCAGGTTTCCGTTTAGAACTCCGTCGAACTACGAGAAGTTGCTTAGTTTGTCGGAAGGAACTAAGCTTGTCGGCCCGACCATGCTAGCTCCTTCGCGCAAGGAGAACCAGACCCCGAGGAAGGCCGTCAAGTAATGCCACCACGCTTAACTTCAGCATGTTAAAGACGCCCTGTTTTCAGAGACAAGAAACAGTCCACGATCCGTTCGAGCGAGCAAAGCCTGCCCGAAAGGCTCGCCTATGTCTTGAGAGCACTCAAACCCGGAGTTCTGTCGCACAGTCCTAGCAGTTCGTCGCATTTTCGAAAAGTATTTCAAACGTTTATGCGATGAAAAACCAATTTCGATTTAGAACCAGGCTCAGAAATGTAAATTAGCCGACGATGTAGTCTACATTTCGACTGCCGAACATATGGCTGGGAAAAGACCGGGGAACCAGGTGAGTTCTCAAGTTCCTCTTCCCTTTCGAACAAAATTGATATGTCAAAAATTTCGGTTTTAGAAGAAGAGCAAGTCCCTGTTCACAAAGTACTCTCCCTCACAGCACAACCTCACCAGCGATGCTCTCATGGACGAAGGTGGTCCCTTCCAAAAAGTGAGCAACCTAGACCAACTCCGGCAAATGTATAAAAGCGTTCCAAACGTGAGCCACTCGATGGAAGACGAGACACAAAAGTAACCGAATAAACTTTAATTTGGAAGCTGTAATTGTAATGTAGGTTCGAAAATGGCTTTGACTGCTCCTACTCCTGCGAAACGGCGCTCAGTGGAGCGTACAGCCAGATCAGCAGCAAAAGCGCTGAATCTTCCGCGTTTTCCGCCAAATCTCCCACTGACAGCGGCTACAGATCTGCTAACCGAAATATGGACAGTTTTCTAGACGAAGACTCACTGCAACCTTGTTTAATGACCGCCTCGTACCATTCTGGAGCCAACGACTCCTTTGTCCCCAACAAGGCAACGGTGGTGATGATCAACGACAGCGACAACTCGCCCGTCATCAATACTCGCCCGATACATTACGAAGACAGAATTGTGCCTCTGGCACCGAGGTGGTTTCGAATTTTTGTTAGTAGTCAAACGGAAGACAAAAATTTTAGCCCCAAACCCGAAATCAACTGGCTGCCGTTTTCAGAACGCGACTTCGTCATTCTCCTGCAGAAGGGGCGCTGCAAGGATGTCTCCAATTTGGTCGGAGTGTCGCTGCTCGCGGAGATCATCAGAATAACGAAGGTGACCTTGGATGGACTGGCGACGGAGATCTCCAGATTGTCAAACTCACTTGTAAAGACCACTCCGGAGATCGTAAAAAGAGTCACTTCGGTTTGTAAACGGCGTTTTATGTTTTCTAAGAACCGCTTTGAAGATTCTTCTCCCGGAAAAAGTTGCTCTCAGTTGCCAGAAGTCGGGGACCAAGGCTTGCTCGATGTACACTTTGAGCGCCTCGGATGCGTTGAAAGTGAGCATGAGTCAACGAAGTGGTCTTTATCTCAACGTCGGAAACTTCTACCGTTTTCTAGTAGAAGTGAGAGTGTCTTACGCAGTGACTGACCACGCGGCCGTCATGCTTTGCGGGATACTGGAGTGTTTTGTGGAGGAGCTGATTAAAACAGCGGTGTGGTACTCAGGTGAGCTGCTGCGTGCGAATCTCCTGTAACCGGAGCACATTCCAGGCAAAAAAGCTCTTCCGCTGGATGTTTTCGACAAAATCAACACACTCGACGAGTTGTTTGCGTTCTTGGATAGAGCGAATAATTACGGTAACCGGAAAATACTTGGAGTATCAACGTTGATATTTTAGAATCGACGCCAGAAAGCACCACGAGGAAATATGAAGTGGAGGCTGTGCCAAAAATAAAGTCTGCGGAAACAGCATGCTGCACGAAGACGATGACCGAGTTCATCAGCTTAGTGGAGAGCGCCCGGCCGCGCGAACTCTGTCCTGCGCTCCAATCTAAGCAGTTCAGCAGGTGAGCGCTGTTTTAACGGCGTTTAAGTATTTATCTTTAAGACTCTCGTACTCCGGACACGCGCTCAAGTCGCTTTTCTATTTTGTAAAGTGTCGGCGATCGAACTGCCAGTGCACGACTACCACATACTTCGCGAGGTACGAAAAGTTGACGCACGACTGTTCAAAGAACATAAACATTTTTAGGAGAACAATCGCCGAGTGGCTGCGAATCAGCGCTATATTTGCCTACTGCCGCCTGGACAATGTCGTCAAGGAACAGGACGTGCTCCAGGTTGGTTTTTGGTCTTGTCGGAGCTTCTGATCTCAGGATTTTAGACAGCGCGTGTGATTCTACGCATCGACACTCCGCCGCCGTCTCTGGACATCAATTTCACCCACTCAAGCGGCCTGAGTAAAGCACAGCTCGGACTGTCGCTACTCACAAAGGGTTATTCAGCGGGAATAGATCTGGTTGGAAACTTGTGGCACAGTTTCACGGACAAAAATGTAAGCGTTTAAGCAAAAGGGTTCTTGTTTAAATTGAGTTTATTTAGGGCTTTTCGCCCATATCGCTCGCCATTATAAACGGAGACGACGACGCCGCAAGTGAGCTGCTCTCCATCGGGGCAAAGGCGAGCATTCCCATGCCTCGAGATGTGACCGAGTTCTGTCCCTTTGTGGACACCGAATTCGCAGGCTGGATTCCTCTGACTTGGTTTCGTTAGAAACGCCAAAAACCCCACTAATTCACGATTTCTAGGGCTGTTGCACACGGAAGCGTTCGTCTCTTCAACGAACTCATCGAAGCCTGCTCCGATATCGACGAGAACTACATGATCAAAGAAAGTCCTTTGCAGGTAAGTGATTTGACATTTCACTTAATCTTTCGTGTAAATTTTAAACCTCGACAGATAAAAGTGATGAGCCGTAATCGTGGGGGACAACGACATGGCCAACAGACTTCTTGTCTGCGGAGGGTGTCCGTTCAGAAGCTGTGCCAACTATGATTCCACGAAGGGCAACTATCGGCTGTCCGGATCTCCCTCGGCTCTAGCGTTAGCAGCAGCCCGCGGTAATTGGCCTCTCATGGAAGTCATGTTCTCTCAAGGTTTGCGAAACACAAAACGCTGTACATGTGATCAGTTCTAGGTAGTCCCAGAAGGCACGAGAAGGAGGAGACGATGACCGTGCTCGACTTCTTGAAGGACGAATCGCCGTCGAAACCAGCATTCAGCCAGACAGAAGACGCAAAGACCAGGTGGGAGGTTGCAAGGGACGCCCGAGTGATATCAGGTATTTAGGCCACAACCACACTCCTTCGTTGATTCCCTTTCAAAAATCGGTCAACGGGCGGCACTGGAGGCATTTTATTACTCAGTTGAAACGGGTCACATCGATGTTGCTTTGAAATTGAGAAAAATGGGTAAGTAATAATCATTTACGGGCATCACTGATCATAGGAATATTTAAGGAGTGCAATGGAATATCCACACGTGGATAAGGTCCCTCCAGTACGCCTTCACCGAGAGGAGCCGACCCCAGATGCATCTAATCTTGAGCGAATTTACCTCGAGTCTCATGGAGGACTTGAATGTCGACAACATCGAGGACGTCATTTCAGTTGTAAGACAATCCGTTTATCCCGAAATCTCATTTCGAGCCAATTTACAGCTTTTCTACGTTCTGCACAGCGAGGCAAATCTTTCCGATGGAAATCTAAACACCGTATCCGCGAAAATATCCAAAATCTATAATCGCTACAAACGTCAGCGCACTGACGTGAGTCGACAGACGGCGGAGGTGTCTAACGCTGTGCGATCCATCATTGATCCGAAATACGTGGATAATCCTGAACTGTCGGACATTCGATTCAGAGTGAGTGCTAATTGAGGGCTCTGTAGTAATGGAGAGACGTCTAGACCGGCTCAAACATAATTTACGCGCATCGGATTGTTTTGGTGAACGCGTCGGAGGAGTTCCGGGATCTTCTCGAAAACCCGAATGGCCTTATTGATGTGCACAATGTGGACTACGCCGTGTTTAAGGTAAGTCTCAAGGGTGGTTCTCTTCTGAGTAGATTTCAATCGTTAGAATTCAGCTCATCATGCAATACTTGTACGGGAACACAAAAATATTCTTCAACGAGCTTTCCCAGTACTCGTTCCAAAGGCAGTTTGAAGTCTACGACACGTCCGCTCGATTTGGGCTCAACGGAGTGATCGAGGAGTGCCGGCAGCTCATCAAGTCCAACATCGACTGCTCCACATGCGTACAAGTGTACAAGATTGCAAAGGTTAGTCATTCCTGGTTTATAGTTTGCTCAAAAAAATCGTTCTAGAAACTTGGCATCGCTCCTCTGCTCTCCGACTGTGAGGACTTCTTTATGGAGAACCTGCCTCAGCTGGTAGTCCAGGATCAAGTGCGCGCCCTGCTCGCCGGGACTCTCGATCAGATCGGCCAAACTGATCTCTGCGCAAATCTCGCCAAAAAAGTCATCGACTCCTTCGCCCTGCTCCCCCACTCTGCTCAATAGCTTTACCCATCTCCTAATCATCCTCTGCTTTCTTTCACCACTTCCACGTGTATGCGACTGGTCTCCAATGGCCAAAAATAATAAATAGCTATTGTCCACTCCCTCCCATTCGGTATAATTTACTTGTATCAACAATAGCAAACAATAAACAAGAACAACTAACTATGCGAGAGAAGAGTATCCGTCCGTTTTCATTCAGGCCGCTTTTTTGTCTTATTATAACGGTTTTCCAGCTGGTTCTCGTGTTTGGCTGAACATTTGACGCGTTCTCATGGATTAGTGATTCGGGGAGTCCAGAGATCAATAGAGCTTATAAGAGTCTTCATTTCCAAATCTGATGAAGAAATGAGATGCTGGAGAAAGGAGAGACGGTGTTTTCTGATTCAGCCGTGGTTCGTTGCTGGTGGCGAGAATGCGAAATCGTCAACTGAGAGCAGGACGATGAGACATAACAAATGGTTTATCTAATCTTTTGCTTTGTGATGAGCAATTGTGCTTTCTCGGAGTGCTTCTTCTGCTATTCGCGATGATGGCCAGGAGGATACAGAAGATGAGCGGAGGAGTGCAATGGGCAATTGGATTAGACAAAGTCAATGGCCACGAAAAGACGATTGGGCAAAGAAGACGACTTGATTTGATTTTTTGAAATATTCATTTGTTCCACTAATCGAATCGCCTTCAAGCGCTAGGTTCGCCCTGTTCGTTAGGGAGCTCTTGTGTCTGCAGCCATCAGAAACTTCGAAATTCTTGACCTTGCGTTTGGGGCCGCGGAGAACAGGCCACTAACCCCCTTTGAACCCAGCGCACTCGACTCCCTTCACCGCTTCAGCAGGACATCTATCAAACTAAGCATTTTTCGGTTAAAATATAGAGGTTAGATTTTGCTCACTTGAGTTTATTGAGTGCAGATCTGTGGCGTTTGCTGTTGTTCTCTATTATCCAGATATGAGTAGTAATTTGCTTAAACCGCCTCGCTAATTCCATTTTCTTTCTCATCACGCTGTTCTCAGCGGGCCGTGACGGTCGCTGCCTACCATAATAGCCTTGCCAGTACTTACAGCAATCCCGCTAATAGCTTCTGAAGTCTGCGTCAGTTCGGGCTGTTTTTGTGGAGTAATGTGCAGTTCGTAGTAGAGCTCTGCAAGTCGTAAAAAATTTATTGTTCTTATGAGTTCGTAATCTAAATCAGTCAGAGTTCCATTAAGTGGCAACGCTGTTACTTATGTACTTGCCGCTTAAGCGTAAACAAGTTACGGAAGTCGTTGGTCCTGTGCCTCGCGCATCCCTAAAACTGTTTCCACCTCGTTACGGACGTCTGACAAGTGACCTTTTAAATTTTGTTACATTTCGGAACCGCGTAATTTGACAGTAAAGATTGGCGTAGCGCCAATCTTTAATTTTTGTTCTGCTTTCTATCATACATTTTCTTAAATATCAAGGTTTGTCTACCCTAAGGTTTTTGAGGACACGGGGGAAGCCGCCGGAAAAATGAACTCATAAACTCCGTGGCTCCACACAGTTAGCTTCACATAATGATTAAATTGCGTTTCCATGACAGAATTTAGAGCCAAATGTTCTCGAAAAAAAACAGGCGACTAATGACATAGTGGAGTAAATGGGATGCTGTTCAGGGAGATCCTAAGAACTACAAAAGTTTTCCTAAGCTCTAATTTGTAAAGCGGTTTCACAACCTTCAATTTGGGATGCACTTCTGACGGGACGGCTTGAAGCAAAAGACTATTTGAACGAGGAGAGATGTCAAACAAATGTTATTATGGTGTCAAACAAGTCCTCATTTCCCAGTTTGTCGGTGGAATACGACCTCCTGTAACACTTGCCTTTAGCAAAACAAGAGTTTTCGAGTGACTAGTTTTAATTACACTCATTCAAAGTCGTTGAAAGCGTTTGAAAGTCACAACGCAAAATACATGAGCGCCTAAATTTGCGCATCAGTGAAAATAGTATTTGTCCTAGGAAACTTTCAGTGACTCGGCGATCGCCAGCGTAAATTTATGCCAAAAAGAGTTATGGTGTGCAAATGAGAAAAGTTTTGCGGAACCATTGTTTTAGTGGCTGAACAAAAAGCTCGAGGTGTGCGGGAACAACAGCTAAACTATTGGGCGCCACGTGTGGCTTTAGAAAGCGGCGGAAGTCTTTTGCTCGTTCTAAGTGCCGCGTTTCGCTCGTCCTCATCTCCTTTTAGTAAAGTTTTGGAGCAAGTGAAGCCTCATGAGAATGCGGCGTATAAATTTGCAAAAAAGGTCCATAGTCTAATCTTCGAATGTTTCGTTTTTTTAGCACATAGCGCTCCGCTCGCTTTCACTTGCGCCACATGTTTAATATCTCTCGTGGAAGCGCGCGCCGCTTCTTCCTTTCGCACCAAATAATTTAAATTCCTCCCAATCAAAGTTACGCTCGTCCTTTGAGTCCTTGTAAATGTGAAAGAGGGTTTTCGCTGGCCACTGCAGATAGCTTTTAGGGGTTCAGTATTGCAGAAATGAACAGCTTTGGAATGCGAACCTGGAGAGTGACTCATAGGGGGATTTCTATTAGATGATTACGCAGAGGTGTTTGTTTTTAGGAGCGATTGCGTTCACGGCGCGAGATTTCGGTGCAAAAACGATGAGACACACATGTGCGCCGCCGCGAAGCATTACAAGAGCTTCGGCGTTTTTGGGCGCCGATTAATAATAAGAATTTGAGCGTAGTCTTCAGTTTTACGTTTTACAGATCACGTGTAATTTAAAGTTCAACGCGCTCAATTTAGAGACAACTGTTGGCAACTCCATCTTTTGGCATTTTGTATGTGTGGAGTAACTCACTTTGATGAAAATAGCCTTGAAGATTTGGTCTGACAGACGCTAGTTGCGACGGACTATTTATGTCAAAAATGAGAGAAAAAAACTGAGTTAAAATGCAACTCCGCTCAAATATTCAACGTTTTTTCCTCGTCGCGAACATCTCAACTTTTTGGCTCTTAGCGTTCAAAGGTCGCCAAGCAAGGACTAGTTATGCTGGTCGCGCCATGGCGTCGCATTGTCACTTGAACGAACGCTCGCAATGTTGCTTAGTGAGATTGTTTGTTTTCCTTTTTTAAAGCATTCTAAGTTTGCTCGTCATTTCCCTTTACGACCACCCGCCGCAGCGATTTCCACAACGCGCGTGCAGACTCGTACTGCTTGCATCATTCTGCATACGATTCCACCTTCAGAGACTTCAAAAGTTCAGACTTGCGGCGACGGGAGCTCATTACGATAAAGGGCACTGATTTCCCTGAGACATCGAATATGTTTGCTCATTCCTCTTTTCGCGGGTTTCAATCTTCTTTTCCACTTTCTGCGTGTATTTCACGATAACCTCCGAATTATTCATATTAGGCATCGATCTTCTCGATAGCTCATTCACCAACACTCGACCTAAGTTGAAGAGGAATCCGCTGCTTACGCCGCTATCCCATCAGCATTCAGTCACGGTCTTCGGAGTGCCGAACGCGTTCTTAAGCGTCCAGAAGACGAAAACAATCATAACAAGAAGAAAACCAGAACATTCAAAGTTCGGAGATAAATGGGCCGACTGTGGTGTGGTTGTTTGGGAAACTACCCTTGTCACCCGGCGGCTTTGTACGGGCTTTCGAGGGCAAATTCTTAGGCACGCCAAGTCTCAATTTCCCCTCGAAAATGCGCACTTTCCGGTGTGCATATTATACAAAAACCTAAGTAGTTCGGAGCGATTGAGAACAAAACTTCTGCGCGTATTAATGCTTAATCGGCGACGGTCGCGCACTTATCTATCCACTCACTCGCTGACGTATTCCTTTCAGTCCTTTCAAGCACAAGCAGCTGATGTTGTAATTTGCCGGGTTTATCTCGACGGATTTTTCACTACTTCAGTCTTTTTGCCGGAATGAGTCTCAAACTGGGAGTCGATCACCGGTCGGTCACGCGTCTCTTCAGCAATAGCTCGCAAGGTAAGCTCCAAGGCTCCGTTTCTTCGCTTTTATTTTAAATTGCTTAACTTCAGCAACTCGAAAGTCGTCTGTGCCGTCGGCTGTTATTGCTTCCGCCCCGCTTATAAGTGCTACTGTGGGCGACGGACTCGGAGCACAACTTTGTGAGTTCGTGTTTGCCTACTGTTTGAGACTCGGAAAGCTCGTCTACACAAAAAATTTTTCGCGTCCGATTTTCTAAAACACATACAGTCAATCCAGCCCTCAAATAGTCAACATCTAGCCACATTACAAGCACCAAAACTAATTTCTGGAGAATCAAGACTCACTCGACACGACACATTCGGGGATTAGTAAAGAAAACAACTGACGGGTGCACACACGGTTTACAAACGGTGTTAACGAGCGGAATCGGGCTGCTGATCGGTGATAACGGCTGCTTAACTCCGAACACGCTCCTAAGACGGACGGTTGATGCGCGTAGCATCAAATTTACAACTTTTCGCGTTTGAACCCGACCGAACCCTTCGTTCGTCACTCTCCCACGACCGCCTGTCGCCCCGACTACTTTGTTTTTGACAGACAACTCCTGTTGTGTCGAGCCTCCCTCAAGCTGCTAATTCTAACTGTCGCCACGCCGCCGCTGTTCTCGACCTAATTGATTTTATTTGATGAAGCACGTGATCGCTTTCGGCAACTTTCCGGCGGTCAGTCACACAACTTAACTTCGGTTTGCGCATTTCATTAGCCAAAAGTGCGAAAAGAAGAAGAAGAGCGAAACATCGCTTTCCTTCGGCGCGTTTCTTCTACTTTCGCGCTTGCTTGGCCACCGCCTCCTCTTAGTCCTTGCCGCCTTAGTTTATCCTCGTTTATAAGATGATGCTCTCAGACTGCACACCACTTTCCAGAAAAGGGCGCGAATACTGACGCACTAATCATGTTTGCTCGTCGAGTGGTTTGGAAAATAGTTGACAGGAGATTACGCATGCAAACGAGGGGACCCAAACCTTGTCCCGCTGCTCAAAATAGGCTTTACAAGGCGGAGCCTTCAACCAAAAAGACATCTATTGTGGGCGCCCAACCGCAGCGACACCTTTGTTTCAGCTTGAAAGCCAGAACTTCTAAGCGAATACCCTCAAACCGGAAGGCGCAGATTAGTGTCTGCAGGTCAACCGACCCGCGCGTGTAAATAGCTTCCGATCGAACGGCTCATTTGCGTTTTTGATTTGGTTCTGCAAATCGTTTTTCCTGAGAAGGTTTGAAAAGGGCTTTGCGGGTCTCTTTGGATTTTTAATATTTTCCGGAAATACGTTCCAAATCGGGGGCTATGTGGACGGCTCGACATTCTTGTACGAGTTTCCCCTTTTGCTTGAGGCACTTTTGCATTTAACACCGTGAACCTTATTTAATGGGGTGGTCTCTATCCGCGCCTCTTCCTTCAATAGAACATGAATAGAACACGGCTTCGCACACTTACCGGTGAGTGTGCTATCGAAGCTAATGTGCTATCGAATTCGATCTTATTCAATTTAACTCTAGGGCCTCTTCGATAAATAATCAAAATTCAACTATCTGCCTCATTTCTGTCCCAGTCCCCAACTTTTCTATCATTCTGGGACACGTGATTTGTGCTCAGCATCGTCTGCCAGTTGCAAAAAGTCGCGTTTTTAAAAAAGTAAAACGGATAAAGTCAAAAACGGGGTGTGTTACTTGGCAAACGAAAGAAATAGAATTGGAATTAATCACGAATCTACTTACGCCCTTTTGCGCAGGTGCTATGTGGACGACGACCGCCAGTGGGAACGTGATTTGTCCTCTTGGCGACTGAACTAGATTTGTCACTTTTACCATTCGCTCGGGACTTAGTCCCACGTACGTGTAATTCACTTCGCGCGTTATACTTTGCCGTCTCTTCGAGTAAGGCAAGCTGGAATTAGGCGCCCCACGGATGGAGGGGCACCTCGGTGAATCTTCGCCCGAGAGACTTCTGTATTCGCCGTTCGAGTCGACCTCCAACGGGAAAGGCAGCGATGACGTCTCCAGCGGCTCGGACTCCGGCCTCAACGGCCTCGATCGGAAGCACGATCCCATGATGGAATCTTCGCTCGCCCTCAGAAAACTTTCGGAAGCATTCGGTTTGCTTTTTATTTATCGTTTTATGCTTCTTCATTTTAAGTTGTGTGGAAAAGTCATCCGATCTTTTTGTGCAAAACTAAGTACCTGTTGTATTTATTTGCACAAAAGACGCATTGTTTGCTGCGTTTGTTAAGGGAAAGTACCAAAAATTAATTTAGCCAAAGACACAAACCTGTAAAAACATTTTCAAAACAGTGAAATCAAGAAAATTCAATTTAACAAGTTCCGAAAAATTTTGGCAAACTATCTAAAGTGAAAGGTCCTAGTCGCACAACTCTCGTTCTCCGCGGACCGTCCCACTGTATAAAGCTGTCCAACATGTCGCGCATCAATGCATATGTTTTTCCTAACCTCGGATCTTTCCGAAGTTAGTCTGCATGAGAAATAAGTTGCGGAATCTGTTGTGGATTCAAACTAAACGAGCGAACGTTGTAAACAACGCCATTCAACATTGGTGTTTGGCCATAGTTTCAACTGGGTGCCTGCTTTTGTGTCATGTTTCTGCATTCGCTCATGTTATTTTGTCTCACGCTGATTCTTCTATTCCTCGAAGAGGAATACCGGCGCACGCATAATAGGACCCATCAACGTGGTCGTCAAATGCCAAATCCTCGATTCACGCGGCGCTCGTTCGCATTTCTCTGAAACGCGTCCGTCGAGTAAATCTGAACTCACCTAATTCGGACGCGGACGATCGAGTTACGCACTTGAGAACAGCCGGTTTATCGCTCGCCTATTAGCGTTGACTTGCACCCGAGAGCTCTTGGGACGAACGTTGATGACACGTTTTGGCAAACTTTGCCCAATTAGTAGGGCACTAATTTATCCGCTAGACACACGCCTCGACGAGGCAATCAGCGGCGATTGTGGTAAAAAATAGGCTAAACAAACCGACGACGATATTCCTTGTTCGCTTTATATTTAAAAGCGCGATTTAACGATTCTCCTCTTTCCCTCTTCTGCTTGGAGCACGTCACTCTTTCTCTAGCGACAAATAGAACAAAAAGGAGCGACGTCCCGTGCCGAAGTAGCCCGTCTGATCTTGGGCAGGCCGTCCGCCCGATGCCACCCACTCGTGTTATCCTTTACTAACCCTTTTAAACCCAAAGAGTCTAACTTCGTAGTCGCCCTCACATCTATCTGACCGTTCAGAAAAGTTCGATTTTTCGGTTGTCATACTTTTGACAAAGCTAAAATTGAAAAACGTGCTTTATGAGACTTGTTTAAGATTTTTTCGACAGCGAAATTCTGAGTTTGATAATTACGCTTCAGTCGAACAACATTTCGTTTTGCCTTATTAAAAAAAATTAGTTTTCGAAATTGTCTTTTTCCCCGATGCCCGCCCCCCATCGTGGGAGAACAACGCTGTCTGGATTCCGCGTCACTCGCACGAAGCGGAGGAAAGTAAGTTTTCGTCGAATTTCTGTTTTGCCCCTCAACAGTGCAAGATTACGGTAAACTTTTTGTGCGCCCAAATCGAAAACCCGAAAGGTTTCGTTGAAAAGGCCGCGGTTCACAGCAAAAAACAATTTAAATGCTTATTCAAACTAAAGCGCAAACTCCTTTCCTAATCCGATCGGGCGCCTGACTTGCAATTTCGAGCGAATACACGTTTCTAGGGAAGAACTGTTGATTAGGAGGAAAATATCCTCCGAACGTGCACGCGTTTCGAACAGTCATCCCAAGCGATCGATTCAGACACTTTTCTAAACCTAAAGAACAACTTTCCGCGCGCGCTCAATCGCCAGAACGGTCCTTCCCACAATTCCGCGGCCTCCAGGTCCCCTCACTCGCATTTCCCGGCCGTTCTCTTTTCTTCCCTTTACATTCACCTTTTCGGCTTTCTCACCTTTACGCGCCCCTCCCAGCATATGTTTCAAATTGCGGCAGCAGCCCTTGCCTGAATCTCAGTTCTCACTCCCCAAACGGGCTCGTCACACCCTTTGGTCGCTGCTTCGTTTCCACCTGTATTCGACCCACCCCTCAACTGATTCCAAACAAATCGCTCTCTTCCCGAATTCACTTCCAGCGGCACCTGTACTTTGCATTCTTTCACGCGCCCTCCGCGCCCCTCTACGCGCCTTAGCGCAACTCCGAATTTGCATATCCACTGTTGCAACCCCAGTCTCCTCCCCATCAACCCGCTCGGGTTAAGCGAGCCTTGTGCATCTACTCATTCTACACTCTTATGTACTATACTGTGCCATTGAAATGACGACCGAGGTGGAAACTGTCGCGGGCCCCTCGGAGAAGAAGACCTCCGAAGCTGAGAGCCTCAGTCTCAAAAAGAAGCTGTTCTTCTCCACTCACGGTTCTTCCACCACTGCCGTCGCCGGAGCCTCGAATCTCAAGAACGGCCATGTCCGGCACTTCAAAAGTTCCTATGCGGGTTCCGAGCGAATCCATCCTCCCCTGGTCACCTCGCACAGTTTGCCCGAGGTCGATCTCGACGACGACGAGATGCCCGGCAAACCGGACTGTACCACTTTCCATCGATCACGACGCTATTTAATGAGTTCCAAAGGATACGGAAGACAACAGCAGAACCCAAGCAAGTGCCTCAAAATCCTGCCTTTCAAATGGCTCTTTCGATGTAAGCTTGATTTCCTTTACGCGAGTGTCTTTGAAGCGAGTGTGTCTCGATCACCGCGGATCAGCTTTTCCGGGCACTTGTCGAGGTCTGCCGGTAGTGAAGGCGGTTGTTTTGATTCCCAGTGGCAGTACGAACGCGTCTGTCCACTGCTTTTTCTTCTCTAATGCACGCGACTTATTTTTCGTTCTTTTTCGGTTTAAAAAAACCGGTTGACAAGTCGGTTGTTCGCTTCATCGCTACCGCAAAATACATAAAAAGTTATTTTCACGCGCACAGCTGGAAACTCTTTTTGCATGTGACGGCTGACGGTTCATCGATCGGTTTCGGCGAAGACGAGCAACTTGTTCGGGAACACGTTCGAAAATCACCGAGCGAGCGCCCGAACGGACCGACGAGCAGCTGAGGGCGTCGAGAAGCGCAGAAAAGCGCGACCAATTTGTTTGCCTGAAAGGAAAATCCGATCAGTTCGAGGTGGGGCTGGCGGGGTTGTTCTAATTAAAGTTTGTCTACTCGGAGCGAGCGTGCAAAATGTGCAAGAAGCGCAGGAAAAACTGGCTTGAACATCCCCTGATCGACAGTTTTCTCCATCGGGCGACAAAACATCCCGTGGGCGCTCGCACCTTCGGTCATACAAGCGGCGACGATTTTCGCTCCTGCGACAACTTTGTTTCCCATATCAGCAGTAGTAGCACGCCACCGCTGATATCCCGCGAGCGATTTAGCCATCGCTCGCCTGCCTTCATCCCCTCGTACCCCAATCATGATCAGCGAGATCTTATCGACCTGAACTGTCTTTCATTCTCCGTCTTCGACATTCCCCAACTCCTTTCGTACTGCTGCCTTAAAGCAGCGCTCTTTCCACATGTTCGGAAGTAGCAAACGCGCATCAGACTCCAAGGAGTCGTCCGTGAGCCGACTCGGTGGGTGCCCCTTTCAGCCTCCTGCACTCCAGCTGAGCAGACTCCCAAACCCACGTTTGATTTGTCACAAAAACATTTAAATTCAATTGTTGCGGCACCAAACACCACCTGACTGGTCTGTTTTCAGCACAGCGCATCGAAGGAAAGGCCTTTGTTCGGCGAGGAGCTTTACGACAGAAGAACGTCCATGAGATCAAGTGAGTTCGTTGTTCCTTTCCTCGACTCCCAAACGCTTTCGAAGGGGTTCTCCCGTCTCGCTCGCACTCACCTTTAGGTATTGGTCTCGCGCGCACAGCATCGCACATTTGAGCGAAGCAATCGGTGAAATTCGTACGTTCGGTTGTCGCGCGGTTTCGACCGCGATTAGTATGGGATTCTGGGAATTCGAGAGAGACCTGGTCTTGTTGGGCCAAAATACGGACGTTTCAGGTCAGATTTGTGCTGCGGGATTAGGTAACCCTTGTTGGCAGGGTTGGTTGCGTATTTAAAGCCTAAGTTTGCCCGAATATACGCGTTCTGGAGATGTTCATACACGTCTGAAGTTTGGTGGATCGATTGGAGCGCAAATAACAGACCAAAATCAAAAATATCTTATTTAAAATCATTTCAACGGACAAAAATATAGGGTTTTGCAAATCGATCGTTTTGAGTCCCACCGCGAACAACGCCGAGTAGGATACGTCGCTGGATTACTATGAAAATGCGAGTTTTGGGCCAGTGACGTGACAGAAACGCTGTGTTTTTGGACGTGTGTTGCACTGTTGCAATTTCATAAACCAAGACGGATATCTTGTGTGAGATTGCGTACGCTTTCGAATGAGCCAACCCTCATCCCGAACTGTTCAGTGGAACAATATTCTCGCCATTCCATTTGAATTTGTTGATTCTGGGTCTACAATACCTAGAAAACTTCTGTGAATGCTGAATATAGGTTGTTTGAAGCGGAAAAACACAGATAGAAGCACATCCGACTTGGAAATCAGCTTAATCTGTGTGAAAATTACTTGTATAGGTGTGTTATCAGGAAACGGCAAAAATATTGTGTTCCACTTAACAGTTCGGGATGAGGGATGGCTCATTCGAAAGCGCACACAATTCCGCACAAGATATCCGTGTTGGTTTTTGAAATCAGTGCAAAACAGGTCCAAAAACACCGCGTTTCTATCACGTCGCTGGCACAAAACTCGCGTTAGGCTATATTAATGAATGCAAGAGAACGGTGCGCATTTACTTCCCTTGACGATTTGCAACGGATTTGCAAGCAAAACTTCAATGATTGCAAATTCTGTTGCAAATCGTCAAGGGAAATGCAACATTTCAAAAGAGGTCGGGCTCCCACAACGATTTCCCTGAGCGGCAATCCGTTGTAAATCAAGTCAAGGGAAGTGGTGCGTCCACGTTTGTCAACAGATTTAGAACAGGGGTTAGAACAAGGCTGAAATTGGGCTGTTTCAAGTGTGTTCGATTATTTTATGGCTTATTAACGCTCTCGCGCGTTACTGTGCAAGCTTAAAATTTTGATGTGAAAACTGCTTGTTGTTCGGACGCACGCTGCATTGTGTGACCGAACTCATGCTAACGGGTGCCAAAGATCTGTCCGCAGTCTTGTCACAGCCAACTAAACCAACTATATTCTTAATAGTTGTATGGTGTAGTGGTTAGTCTCGCGGACTACCCCGTCGAGGGTAACGGGTTCGAGTCCTAGTGGTGTCCCTCGTTTTGTGTACTTTTCCGTTCGCTCGACAAACAGACACACGTTGTTATAAAGGAGATACCGGTACTGAACCGAAGCCTTTTTGCACAATTTTTTGATACCGGTACTGAACCGAAGCCTTTTTGCACAATTTTTGTGGTCAATTTTAGTCCAGTCTTGTAATTTCGACAAATAGAACGGCTTTCGTATTTAAAAACGAGCAAAAACACAAAAATTCAGTCGGAAAATGACTTTTGGGTTATCCAAAGACTTTGAACGCGGTCGGTCGAAACTTTACGGGAACTACATTTACCGGTGAAATTGCTTGTTCTAAATCGATTTAGCCGACATCAGTCTAAATTTCGGTCTCAAACGCTTATGTTGACTTCAGATTCGAGCTCTAGGTCAAATTCTAGCCCTAGTAGCATGTGAAAACATTCTTGCTCTAAATCGGTCGAAACCAAACAAAGTCGCTGTTCTATGTAAATCTGTTGACAAATCTGCCGACACCAGGGAAGCGCTACACTACGGACAGGTGTCGGGTTCGGGTTTTTGGGTTTCGGGTTTTTGTTCGGGTAACGGAAATTTTCGGGCGGGTAACATCTCTACGGACAGGACATCCTCATTCATGTGTGGCCTTTGCTGCCTTCGAAATCGGAAAGACCACTTTCCCAAATGTCACCAGTTTGGACTCCTCGTCCGGGGCTGAAAACAGCGAATTGCGAAGTCGGCAATCAGATGAAAAGGACATCTGCGCCCGAGATAATCGATGGTCTTCTGTAGCACGAACTTTGTTTTCAGATCGCACAAATTTATTGCACGTTTCTTCAAGCAGCCGACGTTCTGTTCTCACTGCAAAGACTTCCTCTGGGGTCTGAACAAACAGGGATTCCAGTGCCAAAGTACGTCCGCCGTTCCCTTTTCATCCATGGACTCGGTTTTCTCTTTTCAGTTTGCACCCTGGTAGTTCACAAACGCTGTCATGAATTCGTCAACTTCGCGTGCCCCGGAGCGGACAAGGGCGTCGATACCGATGTAAGATAAGCGTGAAAAAGGACAACTTGTATGCAGGTTTGTTTTCTTGCAGGATCCGCGTCAGCAGCACAAATGGAAAGTGCAGACCTATTCTTCGCCGACCTTCTGCGACCACTGCGGGTCGCTCCTGTATGGACTTATCCACCAGGTGCGAGGGAGTCGAAAGAACGCCGAATTCATAGGTAACATCATTTCAGGGAATGAAGTGCCAGTCATGCGACACAAACGTCCACCACCGATGTGTGAAGAACGTGCCGAACATGTGCGGCACCGACCACACCGAAAAAAGGGGACGCATTCTGCTGAATATCAAGGTGGTCGATGGGAATCTCACCATCCACGGTTTGAATGAGACGCGAGGGCAAAGCTAAGATCGGCCGATTTAGTGAAAGAAGCTCGGAACCTCATCCCCATGGACCCTAACGGTCTTTCTGACCCCTACTGCAAGCTGAAGCTGATTCCCGAGGACCACGGATGCAAATCGAAGCAGAAGTCGAAGACTTTGAGGGCGACGTTGAACCCTGAGTGGAACGAACATTTCACATAGTGGGTGGTTCTTGGTTCGGTGCAATTTTCAGGATGAATTTTCAGCAAACTGGAATCGGGAGACAAGGACCGGCGTCTCTCCGTTGAAGTTTGGGACTGGGATCGGACTTCGAGAAACGACTTCATGGGATCGCTTTCTTTCGGAATCAGCGAACTGATCAAGGATCCCATCGAAGGATGGTTCAAGCTGCTGAATTCTGAGGAAGGTGAATTCTACAACATTCCGATTCCGCCAGAAGACGAAGACGAAGTAGAGCGACTGCGGAAGAAGATGGAGGAGATGCAATCGGCGAAGGAGCGGTCGAAGCGGGAGAAGCCGAGGCAGTCTTTGACGATGGTGCCCCAGAACCGTGACGTGATCAAGGCGTCCGATTTCAACTTCATGACCGTGCTCGGAAAGGGATCGTTCGGAAAGGTCGGAATTTGAACAATGCCGAGCTGTTCAAAGTAGTCCATTTCAGGTTCTTTTGGGCGAACACAAGGTTACGAAGGAGCTGTTCGCGATCAAAATCCTGAAGAAGGACGTCATAATTCAAGACGACGACGTTGAGTGCACAATGACGGAGAAACGCGTTTTGGCTTTGCCGGAAAAGCCTCCATTCTTGGTCTCGCTGCACTCCTGCTTCCAAACTATGGTAGGCACAACTCTGTCATTCTTGTTCACATTGTTCTCCGCAGGATCGTCTCTATTTTGTCATGGAATTCGTCAACGGCGGAGACTTGATGTACCAAATCCAGCAAGTTGGAAAGTTCAAGGAACCGGTGGCTGTGTGAGTCTTGAATCCGCTATAATAGAAGAACCTGAGTTGTAGATTTTATGCCGCCGAGATCGCCGTCGGACTCTTCTTCCTCCATTCCAAGGGAATCATCTACCGGGACTTGAAGTTGGACAACGTCATGCTTGAACGTGACGGACACATCAAGATCACCGATTTCGGAATGTGCAAGGAAGGAATCATCAACGGGGCGACCACGAAGACGTTTTGCGGCACCCCAGACTACATCGCCCCAGAAATAATCCTCTACCAGCCCTACGGAAAGTCGGTCGACTGGTGGGCGTACGGCGTGCTCCTCTTCGAAATGCTCGCCGGCCAGCCGCCTTTCGATGGAGAAGACGAGGATGAGCTGTTCACAGGTGGTTCCGTAAGCGGGACTCTATCTTAAGGGGACATTATTGCAGCTATCACTGAGCACAACGTTTCGTACCCGAAGTCGATGTCGAAGGAGTCGGTCTCCATCTGCAAGGGCTTCCTACAGAAGAGTCCGGCGAAACGTCTCGGCTGTGCCATAACCGGAAATCGGGATATTCGGGTAGGTGGAGAGAATTTCTTGGGGCTTTTCAGGGAGTGTGATTGCAGGAACACGCGTTCTTCCGCCGAATCGACTGGCTCAAGATCGAAACTCGCCAAGTGCAGCCTCCGTTCAAGCCCAAATTGGTAAGTTTCCCGCTTCCACTTAGAAAAAAGCACATAGTCTGCCATCAGCATGTTCTGTGTTGTGGTTGTGATCGCGATCGCTTCTTTTTTAGAAGAATCGCACGTCGACGGAAAATTTTGACACTCAATTTTTGAAACTACCTCTGAAACTCACCACGCCCGACATGGACGTCCTCGAGAACCTGAAGGGCGACGAATTCTGCCAGTTCGACTTTCTGAACTTGGACTACGTGCCCCCGGCGGAAGATGACGAAGAAGCGCTTTTCTAAGAAGAGCGGGCACGTTCCATTCCCTCTCGTTGTGCCAATGTCTTGCCATTGCTTTCTTCCCCACTTAATCATTCGGGTCTCGGTTGCGAATGGAACCAGATGCACCTTGTAGTGACTAGTCCATATCATCCCCTTGAATTACACTTCTGTCATATCCACAGGAAAGACTATATCGACGAAAACTCCTTGTGTCACACCGCAGCTTTCACTTTCTATAGCCACTCACGATTGCACGAACGACTTTTCGGTACTCTTGTTGTTTCACCCGAGCACTGTAACCTGCGAGTGATAAACAATTGGCTGATGGCTTTCAGAAATCGGCTGACGACGTTTCCAATTTCGATTCCGAGTTCACCCGTGAAGCGCCGAAACTGACGCCGATCGATCGGCTGTTTTTGATGAACCTCGATCAGACGGAATTCGAGGGTTTTTCGTTCATTAATCCCGAATACGTGCAGCATGTGTGACTGCGAGGACCCTCTCTTCCTTTGGTGCTTTTTGAGTTCAGCGCACTCTTTGCTGGTTCATATTTGTGTCTAGATCCATTCCACCACTTTTCAGCTCTTGCAACCTAGCCGACCTTTTGTACTCACCCTCTCCGATCTCTTCGTTCATCGAATCTCACCGAACACAAGTAGACGCGCTTTGTATTTTCCGTCGAGGTACCTAATAAATGTTCCAACAACAAAGTCCTAAGCATTGATCGTACCCATATCAGCAACAGGTCTCCAAGGTGTGCAGCCTCTAGTCGAAAGAATAATGTAGTTAAGGAAAGTCGGCAATTTAGATCCGTAACTTTGGGAAGAGGATTGGCTCTAAGGATTGGTCTTTTAGGGGTTCGATACGAAGCCGGGATACCTAATAAATGGACGGCCACTTAGTTTTCTTTCCAAAATTAGACCGAAAACATACGATGAGTATTTTTCAATTTCGACCAAGCCACATCTTAGTTTCGGATAATCCGGGACAGTCCGGGATTAAGACGACTGTTTCGACATTCCATTTTAGGTCATATGAAACCTTTAATTGTTGAGTGTACCAATGTATTCCAGAAGTATTCATAGTTTAACGTCATGTCAGGCCCATAAATGACCACTAAAAGGTATTCGATCAACGATATTTCGAAAACAAATAAACTTTGAATACAAAGGATCACTTTAATTCATAAATTGTCATGTAATTCTTTAATCCAATCAGATTTTATAGTTTAAATATCTGTTGACAGTTGTGTTGCTTTTTCTTCCTTTTTGATTCGTGACTTATCGGTCGGAATTTCCAAAATTTCAGAAAATTTTGAACTGGCGTGTTGGCTTAGGAAAAAAGTCTTTGTTTTGAACCTTTAAAACACACCAGAATTATTAACGGGGCTGTGCGCGCTATCGCGCGAAGTTTCTGTCTCAAAATATGTTTTAAGTCGGCGCTTCGCGCCTTCCAGAAGCGTGGTCGGCCTGACTCGATGCTCAGTCTTCATGAGCGCAGACGCCGTTTTCGTGGTTTCATAATTTTTCTCGCAATAGCTCGCAATAGTTAAAATCACAAATTATTCGATTCGGAATTTTGTGCAGAGCTGATTGAGACCAAAAAACACCCGCATCTGTTGCCAAATCGGCGTTTGTGGCACCAATTTGGGCGCCGTCGCTTGTGCAAAACCGACCGGTCCGCGGCGACAGCGAAACACGTGCAAACACAAATGGCGCCGCTACCGTAAACCGCATTTGCCCAATCAGGAACATCGCTACGGAGGCGTGACATACGGACGGACACGTCTGAATCATTGAGCTTCCTAGTGTCTTGTTCGGTCCCGGCCAAATAAAATTCCGACTGCTCCCTTGGCGCACCCAGATTTTCCAAAATGGGAAGTGTAATCATTCTAGGAAACGATTAGGATCGTCTGGGGTTTGTTGCGGTGCAAATTGTTTTAACTGCAATTCGACGGCCGATTCGCTTCGCTTTTCGGTTCCGCGTCCCTCGCGAAGCCATCCGAGTTCACAACTCTAATTATGGTTTCAAGTTCTTAGATGGGACTTTTCCGAGCTCAGCAACTCGTAAAATTGCTAATTTGGTCATTCGTGAGGGTCATAAATTTTCTGCCGCTCCAATGTTTTCCGAGAACGACATCTCGATTCTTTGCCCCCACACAACACGCCGCTTTTTCCACGCACGCGTTTCTGAAAGAAGATTTACTAAATGGCATCAGGGGACCCATAAGCGACCGAAAATGAGCCGATCCCTTTCACCCTACAGCATTATCGGATGGAGCTCCGTTTGGCAGGCAACTGATAAGACGCCCTGTTTTGCAGCACTCGTCTGAAATTCGTGCTTTGCACGCGCGAATTCGACGCGGGTGCAGGCTAGCGGAAGCGCAAAAAGTATATCACCCAGACGAAAACGGGTGGACGAGTGGCCGCAGATTTTTTGTTTAATTTTTGCAAAATTCTATTTGAAAATGCATGCAGAAAGTGGAGGAGAGCACAAGATACGCTTTATTGAAGAACTTTGAAATTTAATTGGTTACCCACGCAACCCCGCTGCTTTGAAACTTGATCAGGTGAACTTTGGTCACGCTGCAGCGCATAAAAAAAACCTCAAGGGACGAAGTGGCCCTCAATTGACCTTCCAAGGCGCTGTTGATAGTACACTGCTATATGAACATTAAACTTGTTCCCCAGTTTCGAAAATCGCTTATTTCCTGAATTCCGTTCCGCACCCTGCTTTGGTCTTTGCGGCTCGGTCTCCGGAATCGTAATCTTTCGGAACAAGGGAAAAGATTCCCGAAGCTGATTTAAGGGTTCTGCTAATATTTTAAGGTTATTGGAGAATTCTGCACTTTAAAAAAACGCATGAAGTTTTATTAAGGAGTGATCCCCACTTCCCCATTTCGGTGTTTCCTTCACGCGTCCCTCCTCAACAGTTGTTCCATGAAAACTTTAATACGAGCAAAACAGTGCGAATAAATGGTGTCGTCATGGACTACTGAATATTCAAAAAGTCGTCTTTTCCCTTGCTCGTTCCGTTTTCGTTTTGTTTTTAGAGTGAATACACCAACCTGAGAGTGATGAATTTGTTGCAACTCATTTGAAAGTCTTTTCCGACTGGCGAAAAATTCAGAAATAGGACTTGTTTTCCTCCGGCAGAACGAGAACTGATAGACAAAAATTCGTCATTTAATAAAACGGACCGAACAACGCGAAAGTCGCAAAGTTCAGTTTGTTTGTAAACAAGTTGTCTGGTTCTAAATATACTTACCGTAACCAGCCTTTACGAGCGTCTAGGAAAGTTTGCCAACTTATTGGCCTCCCCGACATTCATCTAGTACACTCGGTTTCTCGCGTTCAACATCCATAAACTGATCAATGTCTTCGTATTTGTGATATTTCTGAATATCTTTAATATATACAAAAGCTGGCCAGTGCTCACTTATTTTGCTTACGTGCATTAGAGGTGGCCCGAAATTGCGTCAACTTCAAAAGTTCAGTGCAATGCGTTCTTATAAATAACGTGTTTGCGGCTAATTAATTGCCTCGGTGCGTGAGAGAATTCAGAACCAAACGTCCCTGGAGCTACTCCCGCCTGCACCGACGACCCTTCACAGCGTCTTCTTTGCGTTTTTTTTTTGTTCCATTGAAAAGCCGATCTTTGTTGTTTCCAAAACGTCTGTTACAATGTCTCCTCTTTATAATTAATCTCCTTTCAGCCGCGTGAAATCTGAACATGACACCCTATTGGCCGAATGAGTTCGAGTTTCGCTCTCACGCTGAGCTCTCAACGTTTTTCGGTGTTTAGCCTTATAGAACTCCCACACCCACAAAGTTCCGAGACGTTTTCTTGTATTTTTGTTTCTGACATTTTTCAAACCAAAAAAATTTTTTAGATGACTAAATTTAAAAGTCTGAATCGGGTTTTTAAAAACCTACTTCAAGTATTTCGTTGTTCACCAATTTCTGCTTTGTAGATAAAACTTTAGACAAAACCCTGTTAAGAATGGCACAACGTTCGGAGTTCGCGAAAAGTCTTTGAAGGACGTCTTTGAATGTCGCATCTCCAAGACTTTTTGGATTAACAGAGTTTCACGCTCATATCGTCTTTTGTGAATTTGCTTCGCAAAAGACCAAGGCTCGAAAGGGCGTTTCGGTTTGTTGTTTATTTATCCACCTCGCAGTTTGGACATTTGTGCTCAATGTTTGGTCCCCGTCTCGGAGCCTTTCTGTATAAGTCAACAGATTTTTGTGTTTACAATTATATCTGCTTCCAGAAATTTTCAATGTCGTTTCCAGGCGACGTCCCCGACTCTTGCCCTTTCGGGGAACTTAGAATTCGTCCCTGATCGGTTCACTCGTTCCAATTGTCAGTTTCAAAGTGCACTTCGGCCCTAATTTTTCCCTCAGTAATTACTTTCCGAGTTTAAAATTAAACACTGCAATTGAGCGAACGTTTCTAGAGTCGCTTCGGAGAGGACATTCTTCAAATAAACGGCCCAAGCGGATGCGCCGAGTTTCTTTGTGGATTTAGAATTGTATATTTTGCGCCATTTTCGTCTCGCGGAATCCCTTCGCGGTGTAACTTAATAAACAAACGAGTCGCATTTCCGAAAGTCTCGGTCCTCTTTGCATAATTAAGCAGTCTCTAAAAAAAACTAGCGTCGTTTCTAAGTGGGTTCTCTGATTCGTTCCCACGGCTTCTAAGGATGCATATTTCCTGTATCGCTCAATTTGTCATCGATTGTGCTCGGAGACATTGTTTTAAACGGTCGTCGGGTGACCGTGAAGAGCCCTTTCAGAAGTGCGTTCTGGTGTTCTTTCTTTGAAGCACTCGCAGAAAAACAGAATACCTGAACGCGGCTCTTTAGAACATGTACCGTATGCTGAGGCCGATGTCGTTTTGTTTACATGATAAATAGTTTTCTGTGTTGTCCAGACATGCATTCTGGCTTGTGAAAAGCCTTTGATAATTTATGATTTGTGCTGGCGTGCCCAAAAAGGCGCTTTTCTCACTGTATCTACCGTTCCTTTTCGGGGTTTGCAAGGTTGTCAAATTTGAGTCTTTTAATTGACTGTAAACTGCTTATGTACCACTGCGTTCTTTTCTATTCCGCTACTTATTCCGTTTCAATTATTTTGGCATGCCACAGTTAACAACAATCAAACTAAGAAACCTAAACAAAACACAACGAAGAGTCACCAATAATGCTGTTTGTTAAGCGAGGAAAATGTGAATCGAGTGATGCGAAATAGCGTTCTACAAAAACATTTTTTTTAATTTGCTAACTCGGCCGAATTCTTTCAAAGCAGACACCAGTATGACCTTTTCCGCTTCAAATTGTTTTTTCGGTTAAAAATGTTTCCTACCTCAACTCACATTAGAAGATAGGGAACACTACATATCGCGTGAATATATTTTAATCGCCCTTAGGTTTTTCCAGAATTAAGAACTGATGAAAACTTAATGCGAAGACGGTACTCTCTTTGAGGGATACACTCCGCTGGCGGAAGGATTTGACTCGGGCTTTCCCGACCATTTCAGCCCTTCGTTATTGAGACTTCGAGTTTGAGCTATGAGCTCTAACAAGAGATGAAGATGGCCATAAAAAGGCGTCGCCTGTCGACTTCAGCCCTCAAAAACTTGATAAACCTCCTTTAGGACGATTATTGCGTTGCATGGAGTAAGTGATTAAGTGCGCGATTTCGAAGTGCCTCTCGAATGTTGCTGCTTTTATTTGGACTTATTGTAAAAGGTCCTTGTTCCCGAGAATTTCTTAGTCTTTGTCTCAATCTGCAATTTTTCCGAAAGTGTATCAGGTAGTTGGTTCCAGGCATGGGGGAGGTGTCAACGAAAAAAAAAATTTTGCGGGGGGGGGGGGGGGGGTGGGTCCCATGGCAAATCTCCTTACCCAAGTTCATCTAATAATACTGTCAACTAGACGACACAACCAAAAGTTTAGTCATTCGATTTCTGACGCGATCAGGACGTCGGAGTTCCGACGTCCTGCCGCATTTACCGATTCATGACTATATCGACGTCCCCCCTGCAACAGCTCGGTTCTCAGTTTTTGCTGTCTACGACAGCTATTAATAGGTTCGCTGCAGTCTCTCAAAAGCCACCGTATTCCTAATTTCTGCAAATGGAATCTCAGTTAGAAGCCCAAGTTCTCTCATCAGGTGCAACTTGCTGTGATAATAAAAGTTCAACAATTTAATGAAAGAAACCTGTTTGGTTCCGTAGTTAACAAGTGAAAGTTGCGGTGAATATTTGAACGTTTTGGTCAGTTTAATTCAGCGGACGAGATAGAATAGGGATGCTGATCGGGAATACACGCTCTGTTTCCTCAGAACAACATTGATAAAATATTCAGAGCATTCCACTTTTTGTTGAAGTTGTAACAATTACGCTCGGAAACAAAGTTTCGTTTGCTTGTAAAGACTAGTTTGGGTTGAAAAAGGTGAAACATGGACGCAGAGCTAAACGTGACGCGCTTTCAAAACCAAACATTTGCGTGACCATGCTGGCTTCGGCATTGACAGAGTCGTCGGAAGCGGAGTTTATGTTGGTGTCCTATCCACCGAGTCTCGGTCGCTGTGCTTCGACTCCAACTTGCCGCCTACATTCATCTAGTATTAATAGACAGGACAAGTGAAGTATCAAATTTAATGATGTTGCTGAAAGGCTGCTATTTTCAGCTGCACCTAATTCTTTTCCATTTAATGTCCATTTCTCTTTACCTAATCGCGTTTTGCTCCGTTTCAGTCATTACTCATCGCAGCGGCCATTAGGTTCGGCAATCCGAGCAGTTTTCTTTTTACGGGCCTCCCGAGTTTCTATTTCGGGACGCCGCCAGCGCATTGGCAAACGACGGACAACGAACAAACAATGTTTGCTTTCTAGACACCAATTTATTACGCGATTTCATTTTTTCGCCACGAGCTTTCAATCACTATTGTATCATTCTTCAAAACAGAACTCAAAACGTCGCTTTTGCGTCACATCCCAAATATTTTTAGAATTCAGACTGAGAACTCTTGCACGAACACGCCATTTTCTTGGTTCTCTGCAACCTCCGGCTGTCCTCTGCAAAGGGCGGCACCTTCGCACCCGACAACAATTTCCGGTACATTAACAAAAGGCAACAGCGACCGTAGAAAGCAAAAACAAGTAATTCAGCCACACTATTTAAACTTAGCGAATTGTCGGAATTGACAATAAGACCGCAGCTGAAGCAAATGTCGCGTGGCTGACCTCTTGTTTTCGTCCAACTTGAGATCGCTGACTTCCACTTGTTTTCCTCACTCAGGAATACCCGGAAATTTCTTTTGGCACTTACCCTATAAGGTAATACCCTCAGCTCGAACAAGCCTATCTGCTTGTTGAAATCGGGTTGATGACGTTTTTAAACAGATTATGAATATTGCTTGTTTACGGTTGGTTACCGCGGGTAAAGATCAGCCGAGGCAGGTGCGCGCTTTACGCTTTTATTCTGCCGTAGATCATCTTCACCGGTTGAAAACACTTTTTTGTTCGTATTTTCTTCTACGCTTTACTTAAAAGCACAAAGATTGCCGGCTCATTCACGATTCTCGATCTGAAGAGCACTTCCTCCCTTATCCTTCTCGGAAATCACGCCAGTTTCGTGCTTCCCTCACGTGTTTATGATCTCAAGCTTCCTAAAAAATGTTTACAGAATTTTTTTTTTCTTGATGATTCAAACACAAAATTTTTTTAGGAGCGCTCACACTTTTCCTCAATTGCATTTTTCGCCTGAAGAAACCGCGTGTGAGTTTTCAAGTGGCCACCGGACGCAATTTTACTCTGAGGAAATCCCTAACAAGGCTTCTCTGCTTGCAATTGTTGCATTGCGCCCTTTTTGGGACAGCATTCGAAGAAAAAAGAAGAGGCTCGTGCGGCAGATAATTTTATGGCCGGGACAACTTTGGCCTTTCTTCCGCACATGTCATTGTTTTGACGCGTTCGGCGATATCCAAGCGCATCTCATATTTGGCGTGTTTTCAATCTCCGGCTTGTCGGCCCTCTATTCCCGAATTGAATGCCGTTCCTATAAATTTTACTTTGCTTTTCGGTCATCGGCGCTTCAGGCTTTGAGCCAAAGAACGTTCCTTTACCCATTCGCGTCTTTTGGTTCCTGCTTTAACTTTGTTAGTGCTAACGGAGAAAACAACTTCAGATCCTACCGTACACCGGATGCAAGCAGCCAACAAAAGTCGACTTCAGTTTTTTCAAACAATTTCAATTTTTCTGGATTTTGAAAATGTCTCTTCCGTTTACAAACTCTAATAGATACTGACTTTACCGGACGTTGCCTCAAACAAAGAGTTTGAAACTCAAGTCGTTTTCCGCAGAAGTCAAAACAACTCGAAGCCGCATTCCAGAACACCCACCAGAGTCAAACTCTATTTTTTGCCCGTCTCATCTTACCGATCATAACAACGAAAGTGCGAAAAGCGGAGTTTTCCTCGAGAATCGCGCCGTTGCGATCTTGAAATTTGAGCAGCGATGTTTCGCGCCGAACTGAAGAAGACACAGGCTGCTCTTCTGCTCGTCCACTTTGAACATCTTCCCTCCTGGGCTTCTTTATTGTCCTTCACGCGCTAATCCGCAACTTACTGCCATCCTTGCAGTCCACTCGGCGGCGTTTCGTGTCAAAATAAGGAAGCGTCATAAAGAAGTTCGTGATGGCGTTGTTGTGGCGCTGCGGCTCCCTCGGGCGTTTACAATACCCTCACTCTGTAACGATACGTGTCAGCACTCCACATAGCTTGCGTGTTGGAATCTCCCGAGATTCCACGACATTTTCCGCCGCCAAAAGGGCAAAACCTTCGATGCATTTCGCGTATTTCAAATTTCATTGCTCTTTTCAAGAGTTTAACTTGCGAATTGCTTTTGAAATAAATGGATTCGACCGCGAGCAGCAACAAAGTTCTGAAGTGTCTTGTCTGCCGTCTTACAAAGACCAAAAGCCACTATCCTTTTTCCGTTCCGTCTCATATTAGTCAACTTGTCGGAAAAGAACAAATATTGCCGCAAGAATTCGGAGATCCTGTCGCGGTGTCCGAGGAACAGTCGTCCTACTCAGCTTTAGCAACGTTCGCCTTTGCAGATTCAACTTTCCGGTAATGCGCTTCCCTATCGATTCTCTGCTTTACGGCTTTGAAGAACCATCAAGCAAAAAACTTTGGTCAAACCGCCTACGGCTATGCGCGTCCCACGCGTCGTATGAACGCATCCGGTGCCGTTTGGACCAAGTGGCTTTGCCGGATATGTCAGACGAACGCGAGTCTCTCATTCAAATTCCAGAAACGGTCAAAACAACCAAGAGATTACAATCTCGGGTAGCTCACAATAGCCTCTTCGCTTAGCCGATGATCAGCCAGCCCAGACTTTGAGTCACATTTGACCTCTTCAAAAGCGTTTTTGTCAACCAGAACTCTGGTCGCTGGGATCACAACTCGATGAAAAGGTTTTCTACGCACCGCTTGCTCACACCGCTTAAGGTGAGCGGTGAGCAAGCATGCCAATTAGACTGCCTATCAATCAGGGCCGGTAAGCGTGTTTTCAGAACAGGGAGAATGAATAAATAGATATGTCCGGATGTCTCTAGGCTTAGCCCATCTTTGGCTAACATGCGCGATTGAGAGGTTCGTGGAGGACCGGATCTGAGCTCGCCGAGTCCCTTCTTGGCTTCTTATCAGCCGGTCAGCGTGGGCTGACTGTTTTCCCCTTAAGCCAGTGGCTATTCCCGTTCCTCATTTGCCAAATAAGAGGGTGTTGTGTCAATATGGGTCCCTCCTAGCCATCCTTACAAAACCTCCTCCATTGTCTGCTGCTTATCCCCCGGGAGCTGTTTTTTATACCAGCCAGCTCGCGAGTCTCGTGTGAATCTTAATGTTGCCCCTTTTTCTGGGTCTGTGTTTGGCCATAAAAACATTGTAAATATGAACGACGTTTTGAGGTTGGACGAGCAAAGACCTTTTGGGGCTAGCGAGCATTTGCAATGAGCCCGTCTCCCACTTGCCTCATTAAGGTCTTTAGCAGAACTCCGTGCAAATTAGCCTCTCGTGGATAGCCGCCCGTTATTGTTTCCGAGTTTTCACCCGAGACGATAATTTCGTCACTTGAAAATGAAAAATTGTCTCTTCAAGAGTGCGATCAGCTGGACGAAAACGTCGTAGAGGTCCTGGCTCTCTATTTCGACTTCAGAATGTTTTGTCGAAACTCATCCGACACGTTTCTTCTAATTATGGGCACAAAAAGATAATCCCCGTTCGCATTCGATCGTCCTGGACCCTCAGAAGGAAGTGCGCCTTTCTCGAGGATTCCTGTTAATTTCTTTAGGGATGTCTGTAAATGGAGTTAAATCATTTGATTAATGTCGAGAACGAGTACAATTTCGCCTGGAGTCGGCAAGTTGATTCCCCCGCCGGAGTCAAAAGAATAACGTCGCCCACCGTCTTTTCCCTAACCTTTCATTATAATTTCGATTGGCGATAAAGCATTGCGTAACTAGATGCTCTCCCCATTTGGCCAATTAATTAGAACTGAACGGTGTGGTCGGTATTTCAAAATAGGCGTTTAAAGGCGCGTCGTGTTTACCACGATGTAATAAGCGTCTGACTTGTTCATTGCCTCCTTTCCATATTTCACCTGCGCCCATTTCAATACCGCGCGGCGACATTTTGACACACCAAAGAAGCTGCCATTCTCGGGCCCGTTTATGGAATCTCTTTAGATGGGTGGAGCTGATTGATGTTTCAAACACGTTTTGTATCTTCTTTGAAGCTCAGCTAGATGCGTGAAACCCGATTGAAAAATGAGCTGTTGCCTGCTGTCCTCGATGCGTCCCAGGTCTGCTTGGAACACTTGGTTCTCGCCGGGAGCCGGTCAAAAATGGTTTAATGCTGCAACTTAAAAAAGTTTTATGTCTCCTCTCTGGTATGTCTGCCGTACTGCGTTGCTAATTGTTGTCTGGGGACCTCGGCTGTTTGGCCCATTCCGCATACGAGGAGCTCTATAACCGCGCACAAAAATTGTTTTCGCGAGCAATTGTCTTTGAATGGCCTTGTCCTGAACCTTCAAAGTTGCAGATGACGTCTTTTAAGCTCTGAGCGCCATTTGCAGTTGTCGACTGGACCGGACAGCCACACTCATGGAGAGCTATGTCCTCGGATGGCTTTTGTTCCTTCTCTTCCTCGTGCTCATCGTGCTTGCCCTGGGCGGGAACCTGCTTGTATGCGTCGCGGTCTACCTCGACCGTAACCTCCGCCGGCAGCCTGAGAATCTCTATCTTGTCTCGCTTGCCGTATCCGATCTTCTTGGTCTCTGCTTTGGTGAGTTAAAACGGTTTACAAGTTACGTTTCTTTAACCGCCGCTAGGAATAAATTTCTATTGAGAGTGGCTGAGAATGATAGACTAGAATTTGCAGAATTTTTCGTTATTGAAAACACGCTAGCACACTGATCATACGCATTCCAGGTTATGGTGTTCGCGGCAGCGAACGATCTCCTTTCGTTCTGGCCCTTCGGCCGAGTCTACTGTCACTTTTGGATATGCTTAGACATCGTCTGTTGTTCGGCGTCCATCCTCAATCTGTGTGCGATCTCACTCGACCGCTACTGGCACATCAGCCGACCGATGCTATACGTCCGGTAATTTTTTTTTTGATTTGAGCTTTAATTTGCAGTTGGTGAAACTTCTAAAATTCACAGAGTTGCGAATGTCATTCTTGGACAAATTTTGCGATGACAGCTTTTGCGCGCCGACGGCCGCGCGTATTTGAGTTTCAATTCTGGGTTACCACCTAACTTTGAATCCGTCTGCGAATCTGATTGTGCTCAAATCTTTTTGCCTCCGTGTGTTGGGTGTCTGCTAGATGCCTAATCACACGATAACTTTCTGTCCAAACAACTTTCTGTTAAATTTCCCTCTTTAAATACATCGAATTCTCAGGAATGATCAAACCAGATTTGCAAGGTTTCCCAAAGTACTTTTCCTCTGAGTGTTTTTCCGTCTGTTTAAAGTGAAGCAAAATATCCGTTTGGCGCACAAAACAAGAGACAAAAGGAGATGTGCACTTGCCGAAAACTGAATTCGACTCATGTACATAATGAGCAAATCGTCGCTAACGCTCGTTGCACAAATACAGCACTTCAATGTATTGTGGGTCTCCTCGGAAGAGCCACCCGCGCGTTGTCCGTGTTCAGACGTGCCTAAACATTCTGCACAAGGCTACACAAAGTGCGTATCTTTAGAAGTACACGCAGCTGTCTGAAGTACTCAAATATAAATTGTTCGGGATGAGCATTTGTCAAAAAGTAAACGCACAGACGTGTGTTATAGATTCTCTCTTTGCCCTTGTCACTCATGGCCTGGCATCCGCTCATTCAAAAAGCTTCTGAACTGAATTTTACGCCTAACGAAACGAGATGTTTTTATCTTGGAGCTCTGTCATGGAAAACAAAATAGTTTGCTGTAAAAGAGTCAGCTATCCTAAATTGAAGAACATCAGAACATCTGGCGACAGCGACTTCGGAACGGGAAAATATTCTTACAAGGAAACCTTCAAAAGTTTCTTACGAGTTAGAATCTGAAATTTGGCATGCGGGTTGGATTTGGTCTAGGAAGGGCATTCCTGAAATATTTTTTGTCAACTCGCCAAAAATCCGTTAATTAGCTCCAATATGGGACTTGCGGCACATTAGCTCTGAAGATATACGTTACAAACAATAGTTAATTTTTCTTGCCACGCCGAGACAAGTAAAAAGAGCTATAGCACGCAATTCCAAATTTGAAAGTTGAAAATTCGATAGAATTTTTGGCGAGTTGGCAAAAAATATTTTAAGAGTTCTTCCTAGACCAAGGCCAACCCGTCTGCCAAATTTCAGTTTCTAATTCGTGGGGTACTTCTGAAGGTTCCCTTGTGAGTAGACAAAATACGCGTGTTTCCTAGAGAGCTCTCTGTGAAACGATTCGCCGTTCTTAAAAAGACTTAATAATCGTTATTTACGTTTAATCTAGCATCCGTAGCCAAGATGTTTCTTTTTCAAAACTAGGGATGAGTACCGAATGAGTAAACAGCACAAACCCGAGAACTAAAATTGTAGAGGATGTTGCCAATTTGAAGATCTCAAACTAATTTAGTTCGAAATCAGAAGAGATAAAAGAAACCGCAAAATCCTTGAAAGCTGTATTTAAATCATTGATGCGAACGGGCCGACATGGAGTTCTCACGAAAGCTGGAGAAACGATTATTTCTCGGCAGTGCTGACGTGTTTTTGGGCGATGATACGGCTATACGAAACTAAAGCAGTTTCGTATAGCCGTATCACGCCTAGCCCAAACTTGCCCAGAAAGACATCAACACTGCCGAGAAATCAACGTTCGTCCAGCCTTCGTAGCACTCCAGGTCGGCCCGTTCGCATCACTGATTTAAAGTGTCGACGCATAAGCAACGAGCTAAACGGACTATTTCAGGTATTGTTCTCGAAAGCGAATCTGTATAGCCATCTGCCTCGTGTGGCTCCTCTCCGTCCTCATCGGAACTCTGCAACTCGCGTTCGGTTTCGCACGAAAAGACCTCAACATCTCCGCCTACGATGGGTGATTCTCCGGTTTTGGACCATCTGATCAGCTTTGTTTTCGTTTAGAAGCCTCGAATTCCCGACTTGCCAGATGAACTTGCCTCCGCTGTACGCGATCGGCAGCTCTATGCTTTCCTTCTTCCTCCCGGCGACCTTGATGGTGCTTTTCTACACGCGCCTCTACCTCTACGCCCGGAAGCACGTCCGCAGCATCCGCTCCCAACTCCGACAGGCCACTTCGTTTTTGATCATGCAGCTGGCAAGCGAGAAGATTAGGGAGGTCCGGCTTGTTCGATTTACGAAACGACATTTTGCCCAAGTACTCAATTCTAACTACTGACTGTATGCCGTTTGGTGGAGTAGCAATGGCAGACTGGTGCGGTGGTTGCGAACCAAGTTTTCTTTTTCGTTGTTTTCCCGCGTGTCTCTCGTTCCAAAACCGAATGATCCCTGCTGTGAACCCGACTTTGTAGTTTCGCCTTGTACGCTTCCAATGAAACCGTGTGTAGACACGGAAACGAGTGTTTTGCTGTGTTTTCTTTTAGTTTTTTACCGCATTTACATGTAGCTAATTAGAACGCTGAATGTGAAAGCTTGTCTTACAAAGTTTCCGTTCTAGGTCACTCAAGCGACGCTGAACGGCGAAAAGGTGCAGGGCGACGATAAAACTGTGAGTTGGGGAAGGGACGATGGAGTGAAAGTCGACCATTTCAGCAGAAAGACTTCAAGCAGTTCTCCGACGGCAGCCACCTTCCCATGGGAAAGTCAAAGGCGAAGAGCAACGCGGGTGCCGCCATGACTGTCTCCGACCAGAAAGCGAGGTGGGTCAACCTCGCTGAACCGAATAGAATTATGTTGTCTTTAGATTGACCCTGGGCGTAATCATGGGCACTTTCCTTATTTGCTGGATGCCCTTCTTTGTCGTAAACATATGGAAGTCGCTTTACCCCCACGACGTGTCGCTACCGTACTTTCAGGTAAGATCTAGAGTCGTACATTATGAGTACACTCAAGTACAAAATCTCCTACAGGCCGTAACCTGGCTGGGATACGCGAATTCCACAGCGAACCCACTCATATACAGTATCTTCAACCGGGACTTTCGGAGAGCCTTCAAGAAGATCATCGCGTATTTCGTGCGTTGTGAACAGGCAAAGATGAAGAACGATCGCTTCTATGATAGCAACGGAAAACATGGGTAAGGACGAGGAAGCCGATGCTCGGAGGGTGTAATCGACTGTTCAGCCACCGCAAACCTTCGCCGAAAAGGCTTCAGGAAGAAGCTCTTTGGTCGCTGAGCTCGGACGATCGGCCTCAGTCCAGCAATCCGAACGGCTCCTCGTTCCCGCTGGAGTCCGAAACATGCAACAACAACACCAGCAACGGAGTCATCGCCTCGTGCAACAGCGAAGACGCCACCTTCATCCGGACCTACGTCAGTGAAGGAGGCCACCCCGTAAGTAGTTGCAGTGATCCCCTCAATCCAACCCGTTTGCAGAACTCGCTGCGTTCGGTGATCCACGAGAGCTCCAACGGCCAGCTCTCGAGTTTCAGCAATAACAACAACAACGACGAGGAAGACGATGACTTCGGCGGTGACAACGTCGCACAGCTTCACCAGACCTATCAAACCGTCTAGTCACAAATCTCGTCGGTCTGCTATGGAAAATCTAGCCTCCGGCCAGAGGAGGGCCGTCGGCAAAAGGACAAATGGTGGCAAGCGAAGCTCACGGTTGTGCCGCACTGATCTCATTTCCATCAATATCAAAGTGCCTTCATGTACACAATAAATCTTCTTTTTTTTGCAAGGAGAAGAATCTGCACGAACATAGCTTCTTCCTGTAGCTGGTGATACATTTATTTATACTCATGTCAGTGCTGATCAAATTGTTCACCATACAGTTTATCAAATATATACAATATATTCTACCCTTTAAAGGCAGAACGAACGGGTTTGTTTGTACGCTTGTACAGAGTGAGTGTGCTGCCGCGATGTGCCTGACAAGGGGGAGTGTGCGGTGCGACCGCTTTCGGTGAATTTCGAATTTTTGCGTCTGCGCGAGCGACGGGGAGACGCGGCGATGGTTTTTGCACTGTTTCACTGTTTTGTGGGTGCTTTAGAGGTGATTTTGTAGATTTGATGCTGTTTCCATGCGAAATGGTTGTTTGGGGCGCAGAAGCTATGCAGATGTTTGTATTTGGTCTGCTCTGACGCCTGCGCGTTGTTGTTGGCTGCGGCTAGGGTGGTTTTACAGCGACAGGTGCAAAATTGCATGGGTTTGGAAATTTGCAAAATTGCATGGGAGCAGTCGGTCGGAGGAGTTGGAGAGGAAGGTGGGTTAGGTGAGTTGGTGGTTTCGGAGAAATATTGAATCGTGAGTTGGGGGAGTTGTGAGTTGGGGTAAAGTAAGGAAACCACAACATTTCCTGTGACTTTCTTTGCTTCTCCCGTGGAGCCATTCTAACCTCACCTTCTAAATGAGTTGGGGGTGGGTCCAAATCCACATTCTTTCTGTGTCTCTCCTGTGGATGATCCAACTTTTCACTTTTCCTGTGGACTCATTCCCTGTGGAACTTCAGTTCTCACCTCTCATCCCATCTGCCCTCACCCTCCTTCAAGCCAATCCACCAATCTCCGTTTCAAACCATCTCAAAAGACTCCCAACATCTCCTCAAACTACCTAGCACTGAGAATACGATCCGCAGGAGAGGTACAGGAGTCGTTGTAAATATTATTAACGGGGCCGTGCGCGCTGTTGCGCGAGAATTCATTCCTTAATTCAAAACAGTTCGCCGCTTCACGCCTCACAACATTTATTTTGCGACAATCTCGGCGCTACGCGCCTCGCCGACGTAATTTTTGGTTGCAGAACCTTTTTAACTCAAGCGCTTCCGTGAAACCGCGTCTGCTGTCTCAAAATTCTCTGCCTTGCTCATCCATTGGCGCTCAACACACCGCGTCGTCGCTCGCCGCGCGCGAAAGTGCGACAAACAACAATCGGAAAACTACCGTACGCCGCCCCTCATCAATCAGGGAGCGACATAATTTCGTGACGGATATGTTAGAATCGTTGTTCCTTTATTTAATAGTAGTGACGGGGCGGCGCGCGCTATTGCGCGAAGTTTCATGCCTCGTTCAAACTCACCGGCAACAGCAGCAGCAACGAAGTTTCAGTTTCAAAATATGTTCTGGTGTTATAACCAAGCGTTTCTAATGTTTGCATCTACTTGACAGGATCTACTTAAAGAGCTTGCTGGACAATCCGCTCCAGTCGACGCCCTCACGAGCTCCGACTCGGAGCTCCGGGACGATCACGCGCGGATCCTCCGATTTCCGGTCGCTTTCCGCCTCCGAGCGGAATCGAGCGCCGCGCGATCTCAAAAACGAAGTCGCGTCGTTTGGTATGGTCGCGGTCCTGCCACGAAAAGCATTGAGGCGAAGTGCGTGCTGTAGATAGTGGACTGCGGGGACGAACGCCGCCCTTTTGTTATTTCATCGAAACCATTTTGCTGTCCAATTTGCGTGTTTCCGCGCGCGCGCACCGTGTTTTCGTTGTGGTCAGGCAGTATTCGTTCAACTCTTTCAGGGAATGGCCGCCGCAACTCGGCTCAGATCGCTGCTGACTCCAGCTAGCCGAGCGCCGCTGTTGCTCAGCACCCAGCGCAACTCCCACACGATCTGGTATCCCGATGCTGAATTCGAACGGGAATTCAAGGTGAGACTCCACAGCTGAAAGTAAATTGTCTATGTCGTTCATTCCAGACCGCCGGTACGCTGGGTAAAATGTACTTTCCGAAAAACACGGATTACGATCGTGCTATTGGACTCGACAAGTTCGAAAAACTTCTTCTTAACTCGCCACAGTGGTCGGATGACTATCAGCAAGGATTGATGCGTGAGAAGTCGCTTGAAAACATGATTTTGAACTTCGGTCCTCAGCATCCTGCTGCCCACGGTGTGCTTCGTTTGGTTCTGAAATTGGAGGGCGAAGTACATCTATTTAGTCTTTTAAATGTTCCTTGAAACCCTGCGTTTCCAGGTGGTCATCAAGGCTATTCCTCACATCGGTCTGCTGCATCGTGCCACCGAGAAGTTAATTGAGCACAAAACCTACACGCAAGCTCTGCCCTACTTCGACCGTCTCGATTATGTCTCCATGATGTGCAATGAGCAAGCATTCTCCCTCGCCGTCGAAAAACTCCTGGGAATCGACATTCCCCCCCGCGCCAAGTACATCAGAAGTATGCTTTGAAGATATGCCCGTAATTCCAAATTTTGTTACAGCTCTGTTTGGTGAGTTGACCCGCATCCAGAATCACATCATGGGCATCACAACCCACGCTCTTGATATTGGTGCGATGACTCCTTTCTTCTGGATGTTCGAAGAACGTGAGAAGCTTTTCGAGTTCAGCGAGCGTGTGTCTGGAGCCCGTATGCACGCAAATTACGTACGTCCTGGAGGTGTTGCCTGGGATCTCCCATTGGGTCTTATGGATGACATCTACGACTGGGCCGTCAAATTCCCTGAGCGTATCGATGAACTGGAAGACATGCTTACCGAAAACCGTATCTGGAAGGCGAGAACTATCGACATTGGTCTTGTGAATGCTAGCGACGCTCTTAACTGGGGATTCTCTGGTGTGATGTTGCGTGGATCTGGTATCAAGTGGGACGTACGCAAACAGCAGCCCTATGACGCTTATGACCAAGTCAAGTTCGATGTTCCGATTGGAACGAAGGGTGACTGTTACGATCGGTCAGTTGAAGTTTGTTTGTCGGGATGTAAGTGATACATTTTAGGTATTTATGCCGTGTGGAGGAGATGCGACAGAGTTTGGACATTATTGTACAGTGCATGAATCAGATGCCTAAGGGTGAAATTAAGGTTGATGACCATAAGGTTGTCCCACCGAAGCGTGCTGAAATGAAGGTATATTGACGATCTCCTTCTCCCTCTATATATCAGGACATGTTTAGGATAGCATGGAATCTCTGATCCATCACTTCAAGTTCTTCACGGAAGGTTACCAAGTGCCCCCTGGTGCATCCTATGTTCCTATCGAAGCACCTAAAGGAGAGTTCGGGGTCTACCTGGTTGCCGACGGTACAAGCAAGCCTTATCGCTGTTTCATCAGGGCTCCTGGTTAGAATTCGTATTCTTTAACCGAAGTGAAAGCTCCATTTTCAGGTTTTGCACATTTGGCAGCTCTTCACGATGTGTGCTACATGTCCCTGATCGCGGACGTTGTTGCTGTCATTGGAACCATGGACATTGTGTTTGGAGAGGTGGATCGTTAGGTGTATTCGTATTATTTAGCTGAACGAGAATAAACGTTTGAGATATGTACTCAGCTCTGCTGGAATTTGTTTTACGTGGGTTTGGCACTCCTATACGTATTTTTTCAAGATTTTCAACGTTACAACAGTAATTGTTTCAGAATGGATCTTGCGAAAGTTTCGGGTGCAGAGCGATTGCGTCTGTGTCGTATATACTTTTATCGTGAGTGTACCTTTGATTATAACAAGTTAAATCGTTTTAGTGGGTTTCGCTCTTCTGCCTTTTGTGTGGCTGGTCAATTCCATATGGTTCTTCAAACTTGCTTTTCGTGCTCCTCATTTTGAGCAACAAGCAGAAATAAAGAAATGTATGTTTCACTTTGAGTTCGAACATATCTTGTGATTTCAGACGTGAAACTCTCGGCATACTTTGCCCTCGCATGGACGTCAGTATTCATAGGATGGCAGATTTTGTTCCAAGTTTGGCGTGGGACGAATCCTTCAATCAGTGACTACATTTCTTTTGTCACTCCGCTTGGTCGTGTGTAGTCAGTTGTTTTAATACGTGTCTGAATTTTATTCTTTTTGTTTGATTGATCTCCTGTGACATTCTTTGTCTTTAAAATTTCGTATATAAATTATCGCTCCCTTCTCGACTAAACGAGTATATTAAATGTTAGTTCAACATATTATATATCGAAGTGCAATTGTTTTTTTTATGTGTTGAAACGCGGAATTTTCAGGAAATATGGATGCTCGAATGGCTTGCGTGAGCCGCGGGTTATATTTGCAGAACGTACGCTTCATTAGTCGCCGTCCTCCGAAGCAAGGGTCAGTCGCATATTCAGTGACAGTTTCTCAACTTCTGTTTTATTTGCAGAAAACCTCCAATTGTGCCCCCATCCAAGAAAGTGTTGTACAATGTAGTGCACGTCCCATGGATGAAGCCTCAAGATGTAAAGGAACTCCTCTGGCGTCGTCACGTTTACAACAACGCTGTTATCTCCATTCGCGATCTCTTTAAAAGGGAGTTGGAAGTCAAGGAGAAGGCTGGTCTTGGTTTAGCCGCCATGAGGAAAATGGAAGAAGAAGAACTTAACAACTTGGTGTCTGAAAATGAACAAAGAAATAAGAGAAATTCGGAGACCCGGTAGACCTGCGTCAATTCTCACATGTGTCTGACAGTTTATTTTTTCAGTGCTGATCGTGAGAAATCAGAATGGGAAGATGCTAGACGGGTGATTCTCGACGAGATCGAGCAATCTTTGAACGCTGAACACGAAAACGTAGCTAAGCGTTCAGTTGAAGTCGAAGAGATGATTGTATGTTGCTTGTCGATATGGGGTTTCATTATTAATCATTTATTTACAGCGGTTGAGCGATGGATTCGTCAATGCCGAAAATCTTGACGAGAAACTGACTGAAGCGCTTGAGAATCCTGAGGTGACAGATTACGCCATCGATCTACAGGGTAAGAAGATGCACAATCCTGCCCCAGTCAAGTATCTGGAAGGAACCCCTACGCGACAGCGTGGACGTCTTTATGACCAAACTCTTGGATAGAAATATTGTTGTTAATTGTTGGTTTTTACGCTTTGAGAAAAGTTTTTAGAGTTGCGTTATAAGCATCATTGAGTGAGTTGAGATGAATCAGCGTGGGCAAGAGGTCAAATGCCAGACTAATGTAATTTATTGTGAAATGGAAGCAAATATTTACAGCATTAGAATGGCCTTAAAGAGATAGAACACGTCGATAGGGCATACACATAAAAGAGTTACTTTAAGTATCTTCAGATTGTAACTTAAGCAAGAGTAACATATTGATGGACTATATGGGGCGAAACTTGTTGCTGGTGACCAGTTTTTGTACATTGTGTTGAGTTAATAATGACGAGTTGGTCGACGTCGACTGAAAAACAGCAAAATATCACCAGCTTTCAAAGCGCAGATTTCCCTTACGCTGCCATATCGCAACTCTTCACCGTCAACAGCCCAGCATCGAACAGCGCGCTTCTCACTGGTCCTACGACCATCGCTGTAGCTTCAGGAATGGAGTTCAGATCGAGGTGGGCTTCATTCACCGCCTCGACCACGCCCCGCTTGTACTCAGATTCGCGGCGCTTCCCGTTGACGCGTCTGGCGAATCCGGCCACAAAGTCTTCCACAAACTCGACGGGGACGTCAGAATAGGTTTTACTGGAACGGAAAGATTCATATTTCTGATGTGCGGGGCACCAGTCCACTCTAGCCAATCCTGTTTTGATCATTCCCTTCAGACGACCTGGCCAGTACGGCTGGAGATAGCCTTTGGCCCAGATGAGGTCATCCTTCTTGAGTCCGTGTGGAAAAGTCACATTTCTATCAAACAGGTCTTCGTCGTCCGACTTAAATGAAAAGCATACACGCGAATCCACGCACTCGAAAATACCGTGACTAATTCCACATTAGGAAGTTGAGACGGGACGGCGGTCACCTCGTTGTCTTTCACGCACGTTTCGTCGTCCTTATCGTCCTGTGCACACTGGGAAGAGTTCACCGACTGCAGATCAATTTGCGCAGACTCCCTCTCTCTGGTCGATCTCTGTGAAGGCTCCGCCGACTGAGACTTCCGAGTCTTAGTCACTGAAACCGAATTTTCGGTTTTCGCAGGTTGTGCGGCCTTCCCTGGTTGGACGCTCTGCGAAGCTCGGCCGCGTTGAAGTGAACTCGCCTGCTCGCTCAAACCTTGCAATGAGCTTTCCCCCGATTCAGTCCCGACTGACGCAGCATTTTTGTGAGGCCAACCTCGAAAACGTTTTGCAGACGGCGTTTCAAGAGCCATTTCACCATTTCCCTCCAGCTTCCGCTTTCCAGTAGAAGCGCCAGTTGATACGGCGATAAGCGGTTGCAGAGGTGAAGCTTCTGGTTGCAACGAGTCCTGAGATGCTGCTGAAGTTGTTACCGGAGTTGTGGACGTTTGCTTCGATTTAGCGGCTACCGTATAAGGCGTTTTAGATGTTTTGTTTACTTGGGGAGCTTGAGGAACTTCAGGTGCGGCTACAAGTTGAGAAGTAGTCTTAAGCTTAGTTTTGAAATGCTTGGAGGTTTGCTTGGATCCATTTTCAACAATCGAAGATGCGTTGGTGAGTTCCACGATTCTGCTCGACGGAGCCGCTGTACGAGTCGCCTTTTCTTGAGTTGATTTCGTCGATGTCTTTTTTGATGAAAACACTTGTGCAGAGGCGGCAACTTCGACAGTAGACTTCCCCTTTGAAGCACTCTTCGAAGATATCGGCTTTTCAGTACCTTGCTTTGTGTGAGTCGCTTTGGAGGAATCGGCTTCAGCAGTAGCTGGTTTTCCATGCGGTCTGATTTTTGGCGGCTGTACCCTGTTTTTGGGGGCAGATATATCTTCAGCAAGTATGTCGACTTGCCTTTTTTTGAGGTTCTTGGAACGGTTTGGACGCGAGATTGCAGAACTGCTAGTCGGCTGGTCGGACTCGTCTTCCAACTCTGCTTCCACACCTTGCGAGTCAAGTTCAGCTGTGAGACATCGCCGGACCTCCGCGCTCAAGTTAGGGTTCTGCAAAATCGGATTCATTCGCAATACGCGATGCACGTATTCCATCGTGTCGTCTTCGGTCTGATCACTATCCTGTTCTCCTCCGTTTCCGCTGATTGCAGAAGCTTCGACTGTAGATTCAGGTGCCGTACCAACTACTGGCTCCACTGCTGGCACAGGCCCAGACGCCAGAGGAACCAAATCGATCAAATGGGCAGGCGTCGGCGAAGACTCGCTTGGTGCTTGCGCGGAGTTTGACGCGGAACGTTCACGTGCGCGTTCGCGCCCAATGCCTGACCCAGATGCAGCTTGTGCTAAAGGCCCAGGACTCGGCTTACCACCAGACTGTTGAGGTCCGTTTGCGGGAGCCTGAGCAGGTTCTCCAGAACTGCCGTTCTCCTCGCCGTCACTCCCGTCACTAAGCGTGATAACTGGATGTGTGGCTGTCATTTGAGCGAGTGCTCGACAATACGGAGTTGGAAGCTCAGGAATCTGAATACAGACAAATGAAGTCGTGAAAACAAATTGTGAAACACACTGTTATGCCCTTCGTCTCATCCAACTGCGCAGCAGCGACCAGGATGTTCTGAGAGCTTAAGCGTTCCAGGATAGTCTCACTACGAGCAAATTGTCTGTACTAAAACAACGTCGCATTGAACTTACTCCTCGGTCAGCTCCGAAAGACACAATATTCCGCGATATTCCTTTCCTTTGTACGTGGTCGTCAGCGCAATAAAGTTTCCGCCTCCACCGAGCAGACGTGTGTCTAAAAATAGGCTGTAAACATCCTCCTGTCATACTCATAGACACTAACCTGCTAAGTTTCGGTCGAAATGCTTCTGGGCGTCTATGACTACGTCCATGGGCCGCGAACGAGACATCAGCTGAGGCGTCTGAAAAATATAAATGAAGACTTTTGATATTGCACAAATAGCAGCGGTATAGGCCTTGTCATCAGAAAAGAAACAAATGGTGCAAAAAAAACAATGTCGCGCTACCGAAATGTTTTTGCAGCTTTGTGCTTATTGCACACGGCACAGCATGCCGCGTATTACAAAGCCCATCGTACGCACCTCCGTCCGTTAGACTGCCCCAAGCCACAACACGCAGGCCTGAGGCGGTGAGAAAGCACGGGTTAGGCTTCCCTCCCTCCCTCCGTCCCTTCCTCCCTCCCCTTCTCCTTTCCTCGCCTCCAAAACACCGACAACGGCGCAGAAGGACGTCTTGCAACGAGGGCTTTCCACCAGCACCTAATCGGTCCTACGGTGTCCAGCAGATCCAACTGCGTCCGCGGAGCCACCGAGAAGCGAAAGGCCGGCTGACCGACCAGCCGAAGGACTGACGACGACTCACACACTGCGTTTTCGAGCTAATCCAGATACCACCGCTTTCGCAAAAAAGCAGGCTGAAATTGTCAGAGGACGAGAATTCGGAAAAACGCACGCGAGCACTGAGGGGGAGCACATGCGACCCTGCGGGAGAAGCGGCGATTCCATTTGAAGTTGGCCGCATTGGCGTAAAGCATCGCATTCCGCGCAAGAGCATTTTGTTTGTGTGGAATTTTCGCCGGTTCAGTTGGCAGTCAATATTTTTCAGATATCGGCTTCTGCATCGATCGAAGTGAACCCATGAGTGGTCAGGCGGATAACGGAACGCAAATGAAAGCTGATAAGCCTTTAGAATACCACATTGGTGAGTCTATTTCTGTCTGTTCGCTTCATCGTGTCTGTGCACAATGCGTAGTGTCTGACATTCAGTATTCGTCTCTATTGAAATCATGTTTCAGCTGCCGCGACAAACCCGTACATCAGTGAGGAAGACCGCGCGGACCAAACGGAGAAGTTGTGCGAGAAGATTGGAGATGATTTGGAAGGAGGCGCTGTGGCCGTTCGTATCCTGTCGCATAAAATCTTGAGCCCTGATCAAGCAGAAGCATTGATCGCTCTCAATGTGAGTGGAAGTAGGGAGTTTTGTTTGTTCATTTGTTCCGTTTAAGGTGATCGACCAATGCGTCAGGAATTGTGGACAAAAGGTCTGGAATGAAGTTTCCAAGTTCCGTTTCTTGAATCAATTTGTGAGACTTCTGTCGCCCAAGGTAAGAGTGCCTTTGTTCCGAACGATTTAGGCAGAGAACATTTTAGTACATGGGGCTGGAAACAAGCACCACAGTTCGGAACCGAGCGATCGAATTGTTATTCACGTGGAAAAACTCAATGCGGCATCTGGGGAAGATCGAGGATGTGTACTCGCTGCTGAAGGACCAAGGAGTCATTCTTCGCGACCCTGAAGTCAACGACGAGATGCCAAATTATCCGAAACCATCTCGAATGGCTTTTTTCGAAGATGAAGAGAAGGCGCAACTGTTGTCCGAGTTGCTAAAAAGTAAAAACCCGGAAGACCTCCAAGCAGCCAACAGACTCATCAAAAGCATGGTGCGATCGGTAGGAAATTTTGCGGGTGAAATTATGTGAATTGTTTTGTTTAGGAAGACCTCCGCATGGAAAGGGTCACGAAGAGACGTGAGTGCATAGACAAGGCCGAGGGAAGTTGTCGTGTGCTCTCTGAGATGCTCGATGAATATTCCATGTTTTCCAAGTCGGATCACGGTGTCATGAAGGTGAGAGCGTCGGTGTATATTTTTTCACGGCTTTTTGCAGGAAATTTATGATGACTTACTGGTAATCAGGCCTATGTTGTTCCGCTACGCAGGAGAAGCGGCGGAGAACAGCGACGACTCGCTGGCAGACGTCCTCACAGTAAACGACGTGGTGAATAGGACCATCCAGCGCTACAAGGCAGTCGCCGAAAACGGCAAGGAAGCGCAGGATACAAGGAACGCAGAATTGAAGTCTTCATCTAAGCAAGCGCTCACCGGCACGGATCTTCTTGGAATGGTGGATGTTCTGAAGCAATCGAGCACCCCAAACAACAGCGTTACCAGTTTCACCGAACTGGAAGACGATACTCTAATTGGGATGTCTCTGGCTTCATCGCCCGCGGTTCCCAAAAAGGTAATTGTTCATTCGTCTTTTCGTTATTGCAGCAAGTTTTTCCCATTTAGAAAAGCGTGCAAAGAGAAGAGAAACCTAAGTCATCGCTAGACGAACTACTTGGAAATCTGGTAGAAAAGGCGTTTTCGTTGAAGGGGCCTGAAATCGGCCGGTTAGAAACAGCTGACATGAATCACGTTTAGAGATCGTTGTTTCAGACCGGGAAGTATTGCCCTACCCGAAACGAAAGTGCACGAACTGGTGAATAACTACAGAGACCCCTTTTCGCCGGTTGACGTCAGGGTGAATATAAGTGGAGTGTCGTGACTGTCGTTTCAATGTTCGATATTTACACGTGGACTCCATGCTGACCAGTGAATTTATAGGAATTGTCGCATCCTGCGAAAAATGCGGATTTTAGTCTCGACAGCGTGTCCCTGGAACTGTCGGACGTTAATTTGAGTATGTTCTTCCAAGGGATATTGTGGACTCAACGTTCTTTCAGACCTCGCCAAGAATCCTGTGGTGATCTTCGACAGCTCTAACGTGAAGATTCTGCTCTACTTCGGGAGCTGTTCTCGCCTTCCAGCACACGTTAGTGCTTACGTTACGGCGATCACTAACACCAACTGCTATGATCTCGTCAACATTCGGCTCACTCTGGCCTCATCTTCTCCGGTAAGTCTCAGCCACTTATTGTAGCATACACATTTTGATCTTCAGAACATCGATTCTCGAGTTTTAGCGACATCCAAGGACACTCTGCCGGCGTTTAGCCCCATCGCTGCGCAACAAAGCATCAGCCAGATTGTGATGCTCGACACTGCTTCCAATGTGAAGAATCAGAAGGTCGGCTGCATCGCTTTTTGTTTATCGCTCGTATCTTGTTTCAGATATCAATGCGGTACGCTTTTGGATACGTGATTAACGAGACGCACAAGAATTTCAGCGGCGAATTCACGATTGATTTCTGAGTTGCTCAGAATTCTATGTTTTGCTAAATAAAACTTAACAGAAGGTCGTTCTTGTAATGCGTGGTTGCCGTCCATTGGTTTTTGGGTTGCGGAGCGGAGTTGTAAGACAGCTACGTAGATTTTATTACAAACAACAGTCCAATCGAATCCTATAACCGTTTCAGGCCTTGAGGGAGGAATGGACCCAAACTTGACCAAGTTCGGCGCACTGACGCTGCTGGCAAAAGACTCGGACGAAGTGTGCAAGAGCTTGTTTAACGGCCTTCCAATAAGTCCGTCCACCAGAATGATGGGCCGATTCGGCATTCTAACTTCTTTGTCCCACGACGGTCTCTGCAAGTACGTCGAAATCTCCAGATCCCAGGCAGCTCAGAACATTGTCATCGTCATTTCGGAGCACTTCGAGAGGAACCTTGCCAGAGAGCTACCTCTTTTGATAAGGTTGTCTTGCACATTTTTGTGTTTTCTAATGCGCGACTCGTTCAGCAAGTCCGAAATGTCAGATCTCAGTTGTCAAATTGTCCAAACCTTGGCCTACCTGCATGCTCAATCTGTGATTGTCGGATATCTACGTTCCGACAGTGTTCTACTTGTTCAGGAGGACGTAAGAACAACATTTTTTCCACACTCAATTTACGTGTTTTAGGATAAACTTCAGATAAAACTTGCCCAATATGGACTTTTTTATCTTTGTAGCGGGGGTCGGGAGGTGGAGTTCTCGCTCGAAGACGCGTTCTATGCCGCTCCCGAATCCCTTCGACGGAGCTTCTTTGCCTCTTACAAAAGCGACATTTGGGCATTGGGCCTAATTTTGGTGGAACTGGCTGTCGTGAGTATTGAAAAGTCTTGAGCGGCGTTAAAGGTGGATTTAGGGAAAACTCTTTTCTGAAATATGGACCAAACAGGATTTTACAAGAATGATTGCTTCGTTCGTCCGGAAATGTAAGAGGATCCCTTGTTAACTAACCGAAATTTCTCGTTCCAGCCCGACACGAGTCAATTCTTTCTCTCTTGATGACCGAAGTGTCCGAGCGCATCGGTGGTCACTACGACCTAGACAACGAAATATTCCAAATGGCAGCCGCTTGCATGCATCCATTGCCTTCCCAACGACCGTCTTCTGACGAGTTGCTTAGGAAGTTTTTCCCGGCCGCTCACGATAATCTAGAAGTTGAAGACGATGCTTTAGTCCGCAAAGTTGATCAACGGAACGAGTTATTCTACTTGTGGAAGCTCTGCGGCAGCAGCGTCGAGACGATCCTCATCAACCGAGGCATCATAGAACTCAAGTCTCCACTTCTCTCCGTTCCTCCGTAAGTTCAAGACCGAATATTTGCCTCGTCACTCGTTTAATCTTGTAGAAGCGTAGTGGATGACTATAACACCTTCAGTAGTCACAGTTACAACACCTGCGACTTGAAATTGAACATTTACATGCTCCCAGACTCGAACTTAAAAAAGAGGCTGTTGGAAATCGGCCAGCGTCTGCTCTTTCCCAGCTTTGAGTATCAGAGTAAAGAGGTCGAAAGTAGCGAAAATCCCAAATATGTTATTCCAACAATCGTTAAGGAGAAGGACATCGATTACCAGGTGACCTTTCTCCCACTAAGATCCACGAAAATTCCACCGAAGTCTTCACACAGTTAATATTTTTAACACTGACTACTTGTAAGTATTACCTCGCAGATTTCAGGCTTCTCGCATGCGTACTATATCTCATTTGATCGATTCCTATCCTTGCAAAGTCAATCTTTTGCACGGACAAACACAGCAGGATGTCCCCCCGCTATACCGAGGGAAGATCTGGGCAGCTCTGCTCAACGTACGCAAGGACTCGATCGACAGCTTCGTCGAGATCGACACGGTTTCGGAGCAACCGTCAGATCGCCAACTTCAAGTGGACATTCCGAGGTGCCATCAGGTAATTTTTGTTTCTCTTTGAATCAATCGATCTCCGTTTAGTACGAAGAACTGATGACTTCCCCAGCTGCACATCGAAAGCTGAAGACTCTCTTGAAAGCTTGGCTCTTCAAACACCCTCACTATGTCTACTGGCAAGGCCTCGACTCGTTGACGGCGCCTTTTCTTGTGCTCAACTTCAACAATATTCGTAAGCTCATTTAATAAACTTTGTTATGCTTTCGGGGACAGCCAGGTTATGCAGTTATGAATTGCTGCCTTTGAATAATTTTGCAACCACCGAGCTTTCACCAGACTGCGAAAGATTGCAAAAATTGACTTGACAGTGAATTCTTTATTCCAGTTCCTACCATGACGCTAAGACTAAATCGGAAAAAATTGCGTGGTTCATTTGTTGCTTATACTTGCAAGCGCCGTGCCTCTTTTGGATTAAAATGCTGACCACCTTTAACCGTTCGAGATTGCATTTAGCTCGAGCTTATGCAAGCCTCGATTCGTTCATCAATCGCTATTTGAACGACTTCTTCCTCAAAGACAACTCTGCTGTGATCCAAGGTAAGAAAAGCTGTGAGTGGAATCTAAAAGACCTGTTCTGTTCAGAATATCTCTGCGTTTTCAACCATTTGATCGGCTTCTTAGACGCTCAACTATTCTCGCATCTCCGCAAAATGGATTTCTTACCGGAGCTGTTCGCGATTCCCTGGTTCCTGACTTGTTTTGCCCACGTTCTGCCCCTCCATAAATTATTCCATCTCTGGGACACACTTCTATTAGTGGATTCGTCGTTTCCATTATTTATAGGTGTTGCTATACTTGCCCAGTTGAGACCTCAACTAATCAACTCTCACTTCAACGACGCCATTTTGCTCTTCTCGGATTTGCCTGGTACGTGCGGGACGAAATGAAGGTTAAACGTCATTCCCAATTTTAGATCTCTCGATTGACCAAGTGGTCTCGGACTCTCTCGATTTCTACCACCACGTCCCTCAAAGTTGCGCATACCGAAGACACGCGACGTACCATTTGAACAAGGACCACGGGCGGCTGACGGACTACACGGTGAACCAACTCCGGGAGTTCCACTGTCCCCGAATCTCGGCTCACGACATGCTCAGCCTTATGAAGACTGACTCCGTGCTAATCATCGATGTCCGGTCTACCGTCGAGTGCGTTTCTTTTTCAGTCGTTAGTTGAGTTCACAGTTTTTCAGTCGGATTCACATTAACTGCTTGCCTTTGGTCACGTTTTCAACTTAAAAAAGTCAACCAAAAAGTTTTTTTAACTTTTGACTAAGGATTCCCTCTTTTTCATGTGAGAAAATTAAAATTTCTTTAAAAATTTTCAATGAGATCTTATGATTTTCAATGAGTTTTTTTTGGCTGTGGCCAGGTGCTCGCTAGATTGTCAAAGCGGTCGCTGAGCAAAATTATTAATGTAAGGTTTTCAGGTTTCACCGTGGCTCCCTTCAGAACAGCATCAGTTTCCCGTACACAGACGACATCTGTGACTCTTCATTCAATTTCATTCGAAACGTCGTAGAAACGGCCGTCCGGAATCGTCACATGATCTGCATCCTCGACAACAACCACTTAGATCACGCTCGAAAGGTTAACATTCACCGTTAATTCGAATCCATCGCGCCTAATTGAATTTCAGCTTTCCGCGGAACTCGTGGCCAGGTCCTACAACAGAGTGTGCATTCTCGACGGAGGGCTACAGTCGCTGAGTGCCGAACTGTTCACGGTATCCTCGTGAGCGAAGACCGGCGCCTCCTCGAGTTTCCCCACAAAGGCTTCTTGGGACACGTTACAGCTCGTGTCTCTAAGAGTTCTTCTGCTCTTCTATCGAGTGCTTTTCGTTGTAATTTGATTTTCCTCCCATTCACCTTGCATAATTTGGTTGGTTTAAACACAATATTGCGCACCGTTCCAATCCGAGAAATTGGCTTCTCTGTTCATTTCTCCTCCGTTTGATTTATTTTTTGGGTACTCCGTTCATCTGCGATATCTGTGCCTCCTACCAAAGCGAGACTAAATAAGTAAAACATGTGAAACATTCAAAATCAAAATGAATTTCAGCCATTGTGGTGTTTGATTTGCTGCACACGCGGTCTCAGTTGCGCCAGGTCTTTGCTATCGGGCCGCATTGGATATGCGGATAAATGTTTTTAATTTTCGCAGTTCCTCAGCGCTTTCAAGAAAGGCATCGAAGGCAGCGGAATACACTATGAGCTGAGTGTATTATCTATTTCATTCCCCATTCACCGTTGACCGGGATAGGTAGGCTCGGCGTTAGGCCGGAGCAGACGCCGTTTCCAGAGCTCGTACCCTTCGGCTTCCGATTCACCAGTCCGGTATTTTTCAACCTTTGTTTTGCTGAATAAACGCACTCTCGGGTTGGACTTCAAGGCGCTGCTTTTCCTGACGTTGGGAGAGAGAGCCGGCGAAGCCACGCCCAGAGTTAAACCTCGCTTGAAGACTGGGCGGACTCGGGCGGGAGAGGCGTTCAATCGCCGACATCAGGCACGGTTTCAAGGGATATTCGATGAGCAATTTGGGTTCTTCTTCGCCTCACTTTTTGTTCTTGTTGCCCTCTTCGACTTTTATCTGCGAACGATGCGCGCGGGCGAGAGGCTTAACCGGAGAGTGCAAAGTCGACAATTTCGAATGTTAATTGTTTGCGGCTATTATCATCGCTCGGAGAATGAGACACACTAACTCCGCACGCGTCCATGTACTCTTCGTTCCCTTCTTCAGCCTTGTTTACGATTTCTTCGTTAATCCGGACCGTTTTGCATGTCCGCTCAAACTCGACGCTGGCACAGCAACATCTTAAGCTCGTGGCCATTAAATCCCCATCCCCTCATTAACCTATCTATCCGTCTTTCTTTCGCTGTTTTTCGCTTCATTTACCTCCATTTATACTTCACTGGGCAGTTGTTCTCCGCTTTTCCTCGTGTCCACGTTGAAATTCATCAATTATTGCATCCAAAGTAAGGCGAAAGATGTAGGCGTTTCTTTCCGAGTTCAGTACGCGTTTCTCCTTTTCAAACTCTTTCTTACGTCCTATTGACCGCGCTTATAAACGTTGAACCGCTGGAGCGTGGATTCTATCTTCAGCTGTTCGGTAGGCAGACGAAAATATTGGGTGGCCCTATGATGATTGGCTGCTCCGCTGACTCAACGACAACTCATTCTGGCGTTTGCCGGCAACTTCCGCGCAATCAAAATGCACCTTTCCGCCGAATATCCTCCAGACTCGCGATGTTTGATTTGATTGCAATGTTTTTCGTGCCATTTTCACGTCGTCCTGACATCTAACCGAGACTGTCAGTGTATATTCGCTTCGGTTCTATGTGTTTGCGCCCTTTTATCCTGGCTTTTGGGTTTTCACCGGGTTTTTCCATTGCTAGCATTCTCAAACACAACGTTTTTCAGACATAATGAGCCTCCTGAATCGTCGATCTGTGCGCAACCCACGGCTTGTGCGACTTCCGTCGCGTGGAGAGTCCACTTCGTTTCAAGACGGATCCTCTTGTCCAAACTCGCCAGCCATTAAAAAAGTAAACACCATTTTTGCGAAGCAAAACACTTCGTGTCATTAGGTATTCCGTCTCGTAGTCGTGGATCAGCGCGAACGGGCAAGACGGCGATCGTGAACCGCTTCCTGGAAAAGGAGTTCGAAGATCGGTATCTGCCCACCATTGAGAACTTCCACCGCAAGCTGTACAAGATCCGCGGGGAACTCTACCAACTCGACATCCTCGACTGCTCCGGAAATGACCCATTTCCGGCGTCGCGAAAGCTTTCATACATATCAGGTGTTTTTTCTGCACTTTCTTCTTTTGCACTGTCTAAAGAACCCGGAAAGGACATTCTTGCGGTTTTGCTTTAGTCCATAGAGTGAATAGAGGACAAAATAAAGTGGCACCAGCGCCATTACGTCCACAAAGTTTGGGAGGCGCGGGCAATATTATAGATGTTTCGGATATTGGGTTGCAATTAAAATTTGGCAATTTTTCTTTGCCAATATTTATGCAAACAAAGCACTCGTTCGCACTGGTCGAAAACGAACAATTAGCTGCCGACATATTCGGGAACCCCTAAGCCGCTCGCTCCCTACGGTACCATTTTTCTGTCTTCACTAGCCGTCTTCAAAAACACAAACAGATCAAGAAAAGGTTTCTCAGCCAATTAACAGCGCTTATCCGAGTGCCAAACTTCACCGAGACGAGCGTTCGAAATCTCAGAAGGATTTGAATTTCGAAGGCAAACATTCGTCGGCCCATTTGGGGGAATCAGGCATATGGGCGAAATTTGATATTTGTATAGCGACGAGTTCTTTTTTGAGCTGAGTAAATATCTCCTACAGGAAGAAAGGAATATTCTAATCCAATATAACGATCTTCTTGTCGACACACGGGTTAATTCAATTCTCCGACATAGAACGATATGTTTACGATCGGTGGCCAGGCGGTTCAGAGGGGCCCAGGGCTCGGCATCGCCGACATCACTGGGATTCTCTTTGTGTCGCCATCTCGATTCCGTTTGCATAATTCATGAGATCCGTGTTAAAATATAAATGAGGCACGCAACATTATTTGATCATATGCAAATGCGCTAATTTTTGTTTCTTCTCTTTTCAGGGGACATGTTCATCGTTGTGAGCTCGGTGGACCTGCCGCAGAGTATCGAGCAGATGATCGAGACCAGGCAGCACATCATCGAGTGCAAGTGCAGTCGCGCCGCCATGAACCTGCACCCCCCAAATCATATTCCGATTCTCTTCGTCATGAACAAGACCGACTTGCCGAAGTCGCGCTGGCAGACCGATCCGGAAGACGTCTACGCGATGATTGCAGAGGCGATCCCGGGCAACACCAAGGACTTGCTGGTCACCTGCTCGGCAGCTGATAACGAAAATATTGAATCGGTGAGCAGCCTCTCCCGGAGTCCGAGACCCGTGCTCGGGGGACCTCGGCTCTTTCTCCACAAACTCGAGCAACATGCATTATTGCTTTCATCTCCCATGCTACTATCTGCTCTCAATTAGACTTTGCAAGTATAACAGCGCTTAATTCGAAATCAATATCAAACTCTGACGGCGTAATTGAACGACTAACGTCGGATGAATCCAATTGTCTTGCGCTTCTCAATTGCAATTTGTCGTTTTTACCCTGTCGCCATAGCGCGCAGGAAACACTTGCGTTGATGAATAAGAATGAAAGTATGAAAAGGAGGGAATGGCGAGCAGAATGCCGACGCTCTTTGAGCGGAAGACATAAATGTATTGAGGACTCAACGGGGGAAAACAACAAGAAGTTCGTTCTACTTAATATTTTAGGTATTCGGACGAATGTTCACAATGGCGAAGTTACCTCGGCACATGAATCCGCAGCTGCACAAAATGCTGCGCAACGAACTGTCGGCGGATGGAGTCCTTAACGCCACCGAAGGGGGAAAGAAGCGAGTCCTGCAGCGTATGCGCTCACGCTTTTCGCGCGACTTTGACGACAAAACGCAAGTTTTTAGTAGTTCGACTATTATACCATTTAATCGCTCTGGAAACAACAATCAAATTAAACACCCCCGCTGATTATGTCGAAGGCAGTAATGGCAAAGTTTCTGAGTTTAACCTTGCAAACTGGGCCAAAAGACGACGAGTTTTGAAAAAACGACCCATGTACGTAAGTGGTCTAGTTTTTAAATTGAATTTTCTCAGAAATGTTGCAAAGGATTTCATACGTCCTAATAACAACTTTTACAAGATTGATTTACAAGATGTTAGATGCTCAAAGTGTAATGTAACTGCCTGCACAACCCCTTTAGCTGGAGGTCGGAAACCACCTCACTCTCCTAAAATACTGGCAGATGACATAATCAAGGGCGAACTAGAAAGCCTAATAGAACGTGTTCTAGTTTCACAGACATCAACGCTCGTCGTCCGAGTCTCCGCACCGATCTTCTAATGAATCGTGCGAAGACTTCGGTGATCCAGGTGAATGCGAACGGAAGCAGCAACGGCCAGATGGCTGCTGTCCAGCCCCGCCGAGCCTCAGCGCACTCGCAGATGTATCCTAATGTAAACTCCTCGCAAGGATTTCGCCGCTCCTCTCTCCTTCGTCGCTCTTTCCGCACTTTCCTCTTTCCCTTTTCCGGTAATCTCTTTATTCACTCAGATTATACACATACATTATTTTGTTTATTGAATCAAAATGACGCATTTAAATTATTAAAGTAACAGTAACTCTGAGGCTACTGTGGGGAATTATTATTAATTACGAGCGAAGTGCGCGGAGAGAACTCGTTATTTCCCCGCCCCGGAGAAAGTGGGCGTGTACTGGCACTGACTGTAGTCGACCGGTGAGATCATGTTGAATGCCTTTGTCATCACGTTGATGTAGTCTGAAAACGGCCGTCAAGTTCCGCTTAGTCGAATCTCGAGCTTACTGTTGTCTTCCAGGAAGTGGAGGACGTCCTTCATGTGCTTCGTTCTGAAGCGTTCCGGGTCTCGGGCGATGACAAACACGGGGAACCGGACCCAGTTCGAGACGATGGCGTAGTCGTACTGGTTGTATTCGTTCAACGGTCCCTTCTTGATGACCCAGACTGAAAGCGGAGTGTGTATAGTTACGACTGCGAGCAGTTGGACTTACAAGGCTCGGCGTCAGGAGAGTTGCTGGTATGGAGGAGGAACTGGCCGGTGTCTCCGGCCTTGAACCCGTATCCGAGCGAGAATCGGGGGGGTCCATTGGCGTTACCTTCACGGTAGAACTTCAGGATAGTAAACGTGGCACTGTAGGTGTTGTTGGTGAGAGCGCCGACTGAAATAGGACGCACGGTAATTGGGCTATACAGGGACCAACTCACAGTGGGACACGGTGCAGGCTTCTCGAATGACATGAGGGCTATTAATCACCTAAAAATATCGGCGATTAGGACTTCAAAGCGAAAATTTAGTGCGATTAAAATTTTTTCGTTGACCCACATTTTAGTCGGTCAAGGCTACTCGAGCGTAGATCGGTGCAGCTGATCGCCGTATCACAAAGTGCACGCGACTGCGCAACAAATCGACTTACCTGGAACCAGCGTCCCATCATTCGGGCGACATCCACGTTTTCAGCCTCAGGGTGGACAGCTCGGAACACGTCCTTGGCGAGGTTCTTGGTGGCGTCTTTGGGAAGGAGACGGCTGATCGACGATCCGAGAAGAGTGTTGGTTGGCGGGATCATTTGGGGGATCAGTTGACCGACCTGAAACTATTCCTTCAGAAACGTATCAATTAGCGCGAACAAGTTGTTGTTTCTGAGATTCGGCGCTGAACGACTTGAATAATACTAATTAACAAGATTCAATTTGTTGCAGTTATCTGAGTCATAGTAGCGTACCACGTAGTTGAAGTTGCTAAGACCGGGGATCGTGTTGACACCGGGGACGGTGGGAATATCCGAGGGGCCGGGGAATCCCGGCACGGGGATGGGCGCTAGGCCGGGGATCTGCCCGCTCGTGATTCCTTGCAGGTCGATGCGGTTGCTGCTAGCTTCACTCACGAGCTGGGAGATGTCGCCGGCTGGAATGAAGCTCGAGGGCTCCTTGCGGCGGATTTGGCGATCGTTGTCCACACTCAGCCCTAGACGTTCTAAGACGCCAGACGCGAGTTCTCCCATCTGAGCCAAATTTTCCTTTTCCTGAAATGGGAATACAGAGTTGACAAAGCCGGGGTATAGCAAATCACCTTAGTGGTGAGGGAACGGTCGTGGTTGAAGGACTGGAAGAACGGCGCTGGCTGGTTGTGTCCCAAGCCTTGCCGCTGTTCGCCTGCCTTGAAAACCGCACTGCAGCGTCGACATATCCTGAGGTGAAGAGGATCATCCCCATAAGGGCACATACCGCGCCCGAAGCCATCTCGTTGAACGACTGAGCGATGAAATGGGTCGAGCTACGGCGGTGTGATTTTCAATATAAGGGGTTGGCTGTCACTATCGCGCACCTCCTAAAGGTCACAAATCCACCCGAGAAATTTCCTGGCACTGTAAAGATTTGTTTTAATTCCATCAAATGGCGCAAGATGAAACGTTAAGGGCGAGAAAACCACTAATGACCAAACTCGGCGGTCGAAAGAATTTGAAGGTTGCAGGCACCGATGTGACCCTTTACCAAACACGATTATCTCTTTCAGCTGTCCTGGCAGATGAGCGTGCGCAAAACAATTGGAACAAATGTTTTTAGTTTATTTTGCGATCCGCGATCCGAAAAGAACTTCGGTTGATGGAATCAGTGGTGTTATATGTATCCGATCTACCTGCAGTCTGAATGAGGTATTGTGACGGGATACTGTAGACGAGCTACTGCTTAAGAGTGTTTTTCTGCGTCTATCTCCGCTTCCGATCGTCTCGAAATTGATTGCATTTTGATCGTGTCGACCACACAATTCAAAATGACTCGGATAGCTTAGACATTGACCGAGTGACATTGTCATTGACACCATTGACACTTAAGATCGAGAGTGATCGGGTGTAACTAACCCAAAATTGGTCCCGCGATGCATGTCAGCGACTCGCCTCTCCGAGCGTCCATCCGTTGACCTACTCCGTCTGGAAATTTCAAAACTGAAACTGTTGGTGCAGTTGACCGAGCGCGTCCGCAGCGTGCGCAGGCTTGTGGAAAGATGACGTCGACACAGTTTAGCTCGTAAAGAGCAGAGTTGATGCGGAGAGAAGGCAAGCATCGCTTCAGGATCCTTTTTATGGTGACGAAGCACCTGCTCGGTGGCATGGTTGCAGAATCGATTCGACTTCCCTCTTGAGGTCAGTCGGAGGGCAGGTAATTAAGTCGCGCAAAACATTGTTGCATAATGTAAGTGGGAAAAAAAGACCCCATCGAATCCGTCTTCCAGGTCACCGACCTTCGAATTTTCGAGGATCGAATTTGGGAAGAACGCACAGAAAGCTTCATCGACGTCCGAAGGAATCGATTTCCAAAACAACATTCAGAGACAAGAATACAAGGCAGATGACAATCAGAAACCAAGACGGTCGAATCCTTCCGTACCGGCATCACAGGCAGAATCAGACTCTCGCACGTTTTCCAAATCGGCAATAGGCTCCACAGGCGCACACGTCGACGCAGCAGAAGACAAGAATCCGCGCCCCAGAAGCAAGTGGAACCTGCAGGGGAGCGTAATGTTCCACCCCCCGTACCAAATCGACGCCGGGACACTCAACGTGCGCAGAATGGCCACACCCGGAAGGCTCCTGGAGAGGACAAGAAGGAAGGAAAGAAGGACAGATGACTTCACCAAGAAACTCGGGACGAAGAACTGGCAGAGAAGCGCGAGGAGAGAAACCCGCTCGGATTGGTGCAATAAAGAGGTGTGACTTCATGTAAAATGTTGATTTCACAATATAAATTCGTAAATTCGTAAATTCGGCGCACTTTGGTGACATTTGCTTGTGAAGGAATCAACTTGAACTCACCCGCTCACGTCCTAAAAATTGGGTGGATCAGCGAAGGCGAATTCCGAAAACGAGCATTTGAAGCGGTCCGTTTGCATGTTCAAAATGCGCAGTAAGCCGCGAGTCTTTCGTCCACCGTATCTTCCCGGAACATCGGAATTCAACCTTTCATGACACATGAGCTTTGAAATAAAAAATGCCCTTCGAGATGCGTGAATTTGCAAAAAGTAGGGTTAGGACGCATACTCAGGTTCTCGACGCGAAAACCCTGTTTATAGTAATGCTTCTCATAGAGTATTGTCAATCTTGAAAAAACGAAAATCGTCTGAGATTTTATGCGTGCTCATTCCATAATGGCGACTTGGTGCTGCGATCAGTGTTCTCACGGGCTGTGTCCTCTTTACGAATTTCGTTTGCAACGTTTCGATCAATGGTTCTAAACGCGCAAACAGTTAGTTTTGTTGTGGGAGTTCCAGCTGAATTCGTGCGAAGGGTGAACGTATCGAGACTCCGCATACGTTTTGACCGTTATTTTGCTACCTCATGCACTCCTTTTCGTCCAATTCTTCTGTCTTTGGATGTTTTGGGATGTTCGCTTGCCGTGAAAGTCTGAATTTCAGTGTTTGGCTTTGCTTCTGAAGATTGTAGTGGCGCGTGATCTTAATGCGAAGCGTGACATGTTAGGAAAAATTTCAAACGGCATATTTTCATTCGTGAATAGCTTAGGTGCTTCGAAAAGCGCATTGCATATAGCGTTCACTTGATCACTTAGAATTTGCTCGAGAACTGGATGAATCAATAATTTACGAGGTCTACCATTGGCACGGAAGGTGCATGCTAATTATTTTTCACCTGCCTGCCTAATGGAGCGTTCCATTCAATCTGTCTTTGCGATATGTCTCTGCTTGTCATGAATTGATTGAATATTTGCACCTCTGTATCTGCTCATGTTGAGTCTTGCTTGCATTGATATTCTCCAAGAAGGAACCAGGAAGGGCGACGTTTGTTTTCATCCTTCAGTCTTTCAGGTGTATATTGTCCTGTGGTGTCAAGATACAGAAGAATGCCGAATTGTTCTTGTGTGGCAAATTGCCAAGATTTGAACGGTGGCATTTTTCGCTAGTTGCCTTTTAAACACATGTTTTCTATTAAGAGCGCGTCGTGTCGCTAGCGGATCTTAGGTTGGTTTCGCGCGTAAAAAGTAACGTACGAAATTTCACACATTTGCGGAATTTAGTTTCTTGGCTGAGTCATTTACCTCTCACAATTTGTCAGTCGCCGTCTTCCTTGCTTGGCTCATACAGTTGCAGGAAGGACGGCAACGGGTTGTTGTGATCTCGCAACGACGAGCGCACGCCTAAGCAGCGCGAACGTTTGTTTCACATCTCGCCGATCCGGTGGGCGCGACGCCAACCGCTTCGCACTATGCGCTCGCTCGTGGCTGTCTGACTCTCTGCAATTCGCGTTATGCCGTGTTAGGAAGCGTCGCGGGTCTTGGCACGACTTTCTTTACTGTTGTCGCTTGTCGCACTCCCGTTCGTTCTTCTAAGTGATGTGAAGTGAAGCGTTTTTCGTAGTTGACCGGTGGCGATCCGAACTGGAGAAACATCGAAGTGCGCAGTTGGCCAGATTGAGTCGGAGCATCTGATGAGTCGTTGAGAATGCGTCGAGCAAGTATTGATTGAACACTTTTCATTCAACCCGTTCTGTCCGTACGCGTTAAAGCATATGCCAATTGAATCTCGTGATTCTGGGATTGTTTTGCTTTTGTTCAAAACTTCTTATCGTTTATAACAGTCGAGTTCATCGATTGTATGCCTTTTTGGTGCTGCTTTTCCGCTGCGACGAAATTCCGGGCTAATATTGTTTGCGCGAAGATCATTCGATGCTAGATTTTATTTGTTTTTTATGTTTCAGTGGTTGATCGTAGTGTAGTTCACGACTACCTCGTCAAATACTCATTCGGAAGATTTGGAACAGCCTATTCCCATAACTATGGGTGAGGACAAGCTCCTCCAAGGGGATTCACCGCTGACCCAGAACGAAACGAACGGAGGTGGAACCGGTGGAGACGCCATCGAAGGAATGGACTCTGACGAACTGAACGAAATGCCGGTATTGGAGCGAAATGTTCCTCAGAGCGACGAGGTCTTTGGGCAAGACGGAGTCGTTCCCATGGAGCATGAAAATGAGGACGGTGTGGAACAGATGGAAGTGTCTAACGATGAAAATTCTAACCATGGCGGTAAGCTCAATTCATATTCGAAATTGTTTAATATTTCATTTCAGGCGAACGTTCCACTGAGGAGTTGGAAGCCGACGATGCAGGTGAGTCGCAGTCAATTGACATATTTTTCGATGTTCTCCGTTTTGTGGTTTCTATATAATAAATTTAGACAAATACAAGCCGGAGGGAACTTTAACCTTGGACATCCCTCACTTCACTGACTTCATGCGGAGCCATGGTGAAGGGACTCAGCGCTTGAGTAACCAAGTTTACGTGCGCGGTCTTCCCTGGCGCATCCTGGCTATTCCAAGGGAGTTTCGTCAGTCTGTGCAAGACAAGCGACCAGCAGCTCGCGCTCTCGGATTCTTCCTGCAGTGCAATGGCGACTCTGAAGTCACTACTTGGACCTGTCAGGCTACTGCCACTTTGAGGGTCGTCGCGCTCGATAAGCGCAACGGACAGGAAGATCATTCTCGTCGCATCACACATACGTTCTACACGAAGGAGAATGATTGGGGGTATTCTCAGTTTATGACCTGTGAAGTAAGCTGCGCTGAATTCTCTACACTTAATATTACATTTTTATTTTCCAGGCTCTTCTGAGTCCAGAGAGTGGGTATTTGGTCAACGATACCATTCGTCTGGAAGTGCATGTAAGCGCTGATGCACCTCATGGAGTCTCCTGGGACAGCAAGAAACTGGCTGGATTCATAGGTCTGAAGAACCAAGGTGCAACGTGTTACATGAATTCGATCCTGCAAACGTTGTTCTTCTGCAACAAACTCCGAAAGGTATTCAAATTTATGGACGATTTTTTGACAACTTTTGTTTAGGCTGTTTATGAGATGCCAACTGAAGACGACGATTGTGATAATTCCGTTGCTCTTGCGATGCAGCGTGTGTTCTACGAGCTGCAGCATTCAGACAAGCCAGTTGGAACGAAGAAGTTGACGAAGTCTTTTGGATGGGATTCCGTTGATTCATTCCTGCAGCATGACGTTCAAGAATTGTGCCGAGTTCTCCTTGATAATCTGGAGTCTAAGATGAAGAACACGAAGGTTGCGGAGACGATTCCTATGCTGTTCAAGGGCAAAATGAAGTCGTATATTCGCTGTACCGGTGTCAACTTCGAGTCCAGTCGTGAGGAGTTTTTCTATGATGTACAGCTGAACGTCAAGGGAAAGAAAGATAGTAAGTGTTCTCAGTTGAATCAGTATTTGCTAATCATTGAACATTTCAGTCAATGCATCGTTCAAAGATTATACGGCATCTGAGGTTTTGGACGGCGAAAACAAGTATGATGCTGGCGAACTGGGAATGCAAAGAGCGGAGAAGGGAGTGAAGTTCATAAGCTTCCCACCCGTTCTCCATCTTCAACTGATGCGCTTCCAATATGATCCTACCGTTGATAACAATGTGAAAATCAACGATCGGTACGTGATTTTATCGATCATTGTAATTGTAATTATAATTCAGATTTGACTTCCCCATTGAACTTGATCTCAACGAATTCGTTGTGGACAATGCGAGTCAGGACTTCAACTACGTGCTCCAGGCTGTTTTGGTGCATTCTGGTGATTTTCACGGAGGTCATTACGTCGTTTTCATCAACACTAATCTGAGGGGTGTTGCCAAGGTACGTGTTTTCCTCTCCTTTCCTATGGTTAACATGTTCACTTTCAGTGGTGCAAATTTGATGACGATGTTGTCTCGAGGGCCACAGAAGATGACGCCGTTCTTGCCAATTACGGTGGCGATGAGATCGAAATGGGTCGTGCTTTTACGAGCGCGTACATGTTGGTGTACGTGAAGAAGAGCGCTTTCGAAGAAACTCTTTCTGAGCTCAATGATTGCGATATCCCGGACCACTTGAAGCGACGCTTTGATCAGGAAAAGCGCATTGAAATTCAGCGTAAGAAGGATCGCCTAGAAGCTCATCTCTTCACCGATCTTGTCGTACGTTTTTGTGATAAGTTAATCAGTGAGTGATCTGTGTTTTAGCTTATTACCGAGGAAGATATGATGGATTATCACGGATTCGATCTCTACGACAACCAACGCTTGAACGACTGTCCTCTTCATAAAGTCAGGGTTCAGAAGCAAATGACGATCTGCGATTTGTACGATTTCGTCGGTGATCGCCTAGTAAAATTACGAGATTTGAGTTTCCATAACCTTGATTATGTTTAGGAGTTAAAGACGGATGAATTCCGTCTGTGGGCTTTCCAGGAATCTGCTCCTCGTATTCCTGATACTGCATTCGTCCTTGAACGCTTGCGGCCGCATACCTTGTTGAAGCGGGATGCGTATGCGGTAGAGGGTGTCCAAACTGTCGAAATGCTTGTGGACAGCGATCGCAGCGTAATCTTTATTGAAACGACTCCTTTTGACCGTCGTAACCGAAACTTGGGATTGGCAAATTACGAGGAAACGAGTACGTCTGACTGTTGTGATCATTTTCCATGTTCGTTTTAGCTGATGTTCTCTTCTTCGTGAAGGAATATGAGCCGGAAAAGCGAACGACTCGCTATGTGGGATCCGTCTTCCTCAACTTTGAAATGAGTCTGGAAGACTTCTCACCGCAAATCGCTAGACTCGCAGGCTATCCGGAGAACACCGCCTTCAATTTCTATGAGGTTTGTTTGTTTGTAACCGGAATATTTTTTCTGATTATACCATTTTCAGGAGCTGTCGCCGCAGTACGTCGGACCTTTGAAGGATGTCCATAAGAAATTGACTGAAGATGCCACTTTCCTTGAAATCACTGACGGTGGAATCATAATTATCGAAAGAGCTGATAAGGCAACTGGAGACAATAATGCAAAGAGCAACTTTCTGTCCATCAGCAACAAGCTCTTCATTGAAGCCCATGTGAATCCGGACTTGTTGCCATCTACTGCCCAGTTACCTCTGCAGCCCATTGAAGGCGAAGTTGGTAGTGTAAGTATAAACCTCTGTCGACTCCGATTAACCATGTTTGTTTTTAGGAATGGAAGTTGCCTCAACTATGTGAATGGATTGCCGCTAAGATTGCTCATGATCCCACGAATATTCTTCTCTGGACTACAAGCCAGTTTTCTGACAAACCGACTTCATTTCTGACGCGTGATCGTTACGAAGACATCACCGTTCGTGACTTCCTCGGGTTGTTCGGCAACCAAACTCATGACCCCCGGCTGCAACGTCGCTACAAAATTTTCTACAACAAAATTCCCGTTCCCTTCACCGAGCTCGAAAATCGTCGTCAGATGCGTGTCCAGCTTATGGACGATAAGATGCATATTTCTGTAGTTTTAGGTTTTGAAAATTTGTGTATTGATTGATTATTTTCAGGAAATCACTGTGTTTCCTGAGAAAACCGGCACTGTTCGCTCGATTCTGGAAGAAGCTGAAAAGAACTTTCCTTTCGCGGAAAACGGGACGAAGAAACTGCGGTAACATTTCGCGTTGTGGAAAGTTCGATCATAGTCGTTTTCAGACTTGTGTTTACGGGTACCACTGCAGCCACTTTACGAGTTCTTTTGGTTTTCCCGATGGATACCCCGGTTGTTGATGTCACACAGAAGCTGACCTCCAATCACATGGTACGCTGTTCTTTTTAATGGAGCTGGAAACATTTTGTGCATTATAGCTGCGAGTTGAAGAAATTCCGGCTGACCAGGTGGACATTAGTCCCGAAGAATTCCTGCTCTCAGTGTCCCACTTTGACAAGGATACCAACAGAATGTTCGGCGTCCCATTCTACCTGAAGGTTACGAACCAAGAGCCGCTTGACAACGTGCGCCGACGTGTTCGCGAGATCCTCGATGTACCCGACCGTGAATTCGAAAAGGTAACGTAGAAGCCAATTGTACAATGTTAGTGATTGTCTATTTCAGTATAAGTTTGCCCTCGTGATTTCGCAACGTGTTGTCAAGTACCTGGACATGGACTCGACGAACGTGGTTAACCTAACTGATCTCCATTTTTCTGGTGAATCTAACTTGTATCCGTCCGTGTTTTTCTTATATGGGTTGCTTTCAGGTACTACCGGTACTGCTGCTCCTTTCCTGGGTATCGATCATCTGAATAAGCAACGTTCTACGCGCGGCAGCCTTCCCACAGAGAAGCCGATCATTATTCATAACTAAAAGGTCTGGGACGATGCTCTAACTCGGCTCATGGTTTTTGTATCAGTTTCCTGGTTGTTTCTCAGAATTGTGCAAAGACATAATGAGTATATTTTAATAGTTGTAATTTGACACTGGTACCTAGCTATTTCAGAAGTTTTTGTTTTATTTATAGATTGTCATGTTGTCAAGTTTAGGTGTAATTGTTATACCGTGTACAATTCATAAAATGAGCAGCTTTGAAGCGTTGTGTTCAGTTGCGTGGCTCAACTCATGATGTCCCCTTATCCGCTATCGAAGCTTAGGTTGAGCTTCATGAAAGCATTGTCTTCTGTTGTGTTATATTGTATGTATAGGGGAACTTTCAAAAGACGTCGTGTGAATAATTTCGTGACTAATGAGCTTTCCTTTCCTTCCCCGGTGTAATGCGCATTATGTTGCTTGTTGTACATTAAACCTATCGTTCTCATATGACCCTTTCAGCGGTTCCGTCAATTTGTTGTTATTTGAAGTAAACGTGTCGGGTTTGGGTGTCTTCAAGTGCGTTTAAAACGAAACTAGCTCAAAATCGGTTGTAACGGTTGTAAGGTTGTAAGTGAAATGACATGTAGTCTGGAAGAAGGAACGGTGCTTTAATAATAGCGAGTGCTTTCGCGCGATCACCGAAACAGCAGTGTCACTAGGGAAGGGATGAGATGAATCCCTTCGCGGCGAAAGAAGACTTATATCCTAACCCATTTTGAAACATTTGCGAAGCCGCGATTGCGGTCTCAAGGCGACTGTGCTGGTGAGACATCTTGCATTATGCAAATGCAGCGGAGACTCGAGAAGAAGAAATAGGTAGCGTTTTATGCTAGTGACTAACTGTCGACGTATTTCCACGGGCTTCCTACCGCATAGCGCGAGAGGAGAATTGTTCTTCAAGTGGGAAACAGCGCCACGGTGCTTTCACTATCGTGGGAATTGCGATTTAGACGCCATAAGACCAGGTGCGGTCGGCTGGCTGTTGTCCCCTGCACGAATACATGAAGGGACGGCGAAGCTACAATGAATGCTGGTGACGGCCGTATTATTTGTGGAAACATGTGAAATGCGCCCTGAATAGAGTCGATGCACGCGTCGTTCCTGCGCGGTTGCTGCTTCTTCCAGCGCGGTGTTTATGTATGTGGTGCTGTTGTCGAGTTGCATCGATTAAGAGCCGTCTAGACTGCGGACTTTGTGATAACTTTTTAGCTATCAATTCCAGAGTCAATGACTACCTGAGATGACTGCGACTAATGAAGAATTCGATGTTTCCAGCGGAAGCGTCCTCAGTGACGACTGGTAAGCGATGAAGTGTACCGCTATCGCTATCCTACAACTGACCATTCCATAGGGTCTGTGACAACGGAGCCTCCCAAAATAAGGATCCATCGGCTTTGGCGCCTTCTTCAGACAGTAGCAACGAAACCACAACCGCTGACGCGTTCTACTGCGTGCGAAGCAAACGCTGCGAGAAATGGGTGGTAAGCTTGACCGTGATCCAACAACGATAGTCACCTTTGGGCCGTTTAGAACTCGCTCGGCGTCCGGAATAAGGCTGATCCGCTGATGGACTGGGATCAGCTCTACAACCTGAAGAATCAAGCGGAACTGAGAAAAAACTGTCGTGCCATTTGCGATCGTGTTGGCGACGTTATTAGCGTCCCCGAACTCGAAAGTTTGGTGACTCTCTACTGCAAGAAGCAAAACCTTGAGTTCATCCCAAGTAACGGCTGGATGGAAATATTGGAAGTGCTGATCTCCGTTGGTTTCGACACTTCCACGCTCTACAATGTCTTCTTTGCGCTGACGACAAAGTATATTCCAAGGTGAGTGTGTTTACGGAGTATTTCGTGGGCTCTTGAAGTCAGCAATCTGAAAATTTTGCGTTTGGCGTCAATATTTACAAGGAACCTTTGCAGAGATTTGACAGAGAAGGGTAAAGTATTCGACTTATTCCGACTGATTCTACAGTATCACGATCCCGCTTTGTGCACCTACCTGGAATCAGTGAAATGCACTCCATTCTCGTACGCGTATGAATGGTTTACGACGCTTATGGCGAAGCCCAATCCGACATCAATTTCATCTCTTTTATGGGATCACTATCTTGAGAAGGTTTGATCATTGAAACGCCATGTGTTTTAGTCGCATGTTCCAGGGCGACCCGTTCTTGGTTTTCTACATGATCCTTGTTTTGCTAATCAATGCTCGGGACACTATAACCGGCATGAAAAACTTAGACGGGGAGCTTCGGGAATTCATTGTGGATCTTCCTAAGCAGCTCGGAGCGGACGATATTCCTGATTTTATGGAACTGGCCGAATATTACGCTTCCAGAACGCCTCAGTGTATTCGAGAGGTAACTCACCAAAAAACGTTGAAAAGCGAACTCACCATCCTTTTTAGAAATTCCATTTTATGCTATTTGGTTCGAATTTGATCAACGACAAGATTGACATCGACTTGAGCAATGAGTTGTGCCTGGTCGTCTCAGTACAGGAGCTAGTGAAAAGACTCGGGCCATTAACAACTCTGAAGGTGGGAAGTGTGCGTACTCCAATTCTCAATCTTTTTTTTAGCAGGATTATTCGTATTTCATTATCGACTCCCGAGAGCAGACGGAGTTCGCAAGTGGAAGCATTCCGGGATCATTCAACCTATGCTGCCGTCTAGTATGCGTAGCCGTGTATATTCCTTGTTTAACACGTGAATCTTAGTTTGTGGATGAGCAAGAGCAGTTCAACATGGCCGTCCAGTCTCTGGAAAGTTACAAGAAAAGTCAGAGGGCGGATGACCACATTTGTTTTGTGGGAAGCGGGGAGGAGCAGGCCGACAGTTACATGATGATGGTGATCGCTCGATTCTTGCAGTTGGACAAACAGTATATCTCTTTTTTGGACTGCGGCTATAAAGGTATGTGTGAATGAGTAGCGAAATTCGATAACATTTGAATTCCAGCCTTGCATGATTTCCTCAAGGCGGACAGTCTCGCTTTACTGGCCAGCCACAATCCTGAGACCTGTATGGAATGTGCGGTCGCAGATCGCAAGGAGTCAACGGGAACAGGCGTCTGGGTAAGTATGCGGCCGATACGCGTAAAACAAAAATTTCGGATTTTAGTCTGTTATGAGCAAAGTGCGAGAAACCATGAATCGCATTTCGGTCAGGGATAAGGGAAGGAAGAGTTCGCAAGGTGGGTGACTCGGAGAGTTTCCACTGTAACGTCATTATTTTCTGTAGAAAGCGGTTCACATGTAATAAGCAGCGACCGGCATGCGAAGCGCTACAGAAACATGCCTTCCGTGTTCAGCATTGAAGATTCCGTCAGCTCCGACGAAGAGTACGAGTTCCCCGAGATGGACGCCCCCAACGACGCGGAAAGGGTATCTGCCTCACTCTCCGAGTCCGCGAAACATTCGTTCCTTTAGCTGAAATGGTCCGAATTCCGCTCGCAGCCAGATATCATCGACTCCTTCGAAGGTCACGAACTGACAGCGAATCGGACGACAATGAAGAAATGCCACATTGCTATCAGTAGAACTCATATGCACATCCTCCATGCGGTGACAGACTCGGTATGGGGCACGAACAATCAGACGGAGGTAGACGTCCTGCTTATTTTAGCCTGATTACGTTGTGACCAAAGCGCGACATCCTCTCCCTACGGTGATGCAAGTGACAAGCAAAAAAAAGATCCCCGAATTCCTGACTTTCAAGTTCGGCTACGAACTACCCAGCGGCGAGATCCACATCAGCGCAGTTCATCGGTTCCTCCTTTCGAAGTCGGGCGAATGCGCGAAGGCGGTCAAGTCGGCCATCGTCGCCTTGAGGCCGTTCAATACCGATGATGTCGACGATTGAAGAGCTGATGTTTGGATCGCACAATTCACGCTGGACACTGGATGCCATTCGAATTGATGGGCCCAGCGTCGATTAGCTTCACTTTCACATCGTAGCAAATATTCTAACAGTTGCTTTATTTGTTTGAATTTTAGATTGGGTCTGCTTTAGTTGGTTCACCAAAATGTATTACCGGTTTGTATAAATGTTTCTGTGCATAAACGAACTGCCACGCGGCTTAATCACACCTCGCTGTTTCCACTGTTTTGTTCTATTTGTGCAGAAAATTTGGTGTAAAAACCAGCTTTTAGAATTTTACAGGGTTCAAAGGACAGAAATTCCGATTCAGGTGTATATTAGATGATAATCTTTGTGGTCTATTTGAAGTCAAAACAGCATAAAATAGAGGAACATGAAAAAGTTTAAAAGTATTTTAGAAGGAATCCACGACATTTGCGGACTCCTTTTCGAAAGATGTGATACAACGGGAGTGACTAATCGCATCTATCCCAGTCAGGAAAGGTGACTGACGGTGGAAAAAGCGCAAGGACAGTTCGAGAGCTGTTTATGCTTGACAAGTCAATTAAGTAATTTATTGCAGGAGGCATTCCAGGGGGCGATAGAGCCGTGAACTCTTTGGGTCGACCGACTTTTCAAGATAGTTCTGCACGAACTCAATGCAGTAAAGGTTCGGTCATTATAAACAGCGCTCCTGGGAGCAGTTGGCAAGATAGTTAGGGGCCGAACGCGTTCTGAAGCGTCGAGTTTCTGCTTTCTGAAGCGTCGGGTTCCTTAACTGACGGTTTCCAGACTTCTTGCGCTTGTGAAAACGTGCCTCTAGAATTTAGAGGGTTCAGTTACTCAAGAGAGGTGTTGGAAACCTGTTTTGAATTATTTGAAGACGTATCGCATTACTTTGAAGAAAAGCTATCGCTTGCCCTTGTAAAGTTTGTTTTTGGCCTTTCAAAATGCCACAAATCTTTGCCTCTTGGAGAATCACGCTTAGATATCGAGCGAAATGAGGCGTTAAAACACTAAAACTGTTTCTCAGAACGTGGTGGGTATATAAAAGCTCATGTTTATCGAAAACGTGCATGGAGACAGACAGCTTGAACCCGCGCACTTTCGCGCGCGGCGAGCGACGACGCGGTGTGTTGAGCGCCAGATGAGCAACGCAGAGAATTTTGAGGCAGCAAACGCGGTTTCACGGAAGCGCTTGAGCTAAAAAGGTTCTGCAACCAAAAAAAAAAAACGTCAGCGAGAGACGCGTAGCGCCGAGATTGTCGCAAATTAAATGTTGTGAGGGGAAATCTGGTCTAAATAGTTTTGTTCACTCTGGCATCTTCTTCCCTTTCCCATTTGTCTTTTTTGGCCCTGTGTCTACCAATCAAACCACTAACGAAAGACGCTATAATCAAATATTATCAAATTGGCGCTGTAAGGCTTCTCGGTGCGCATTGTTAACTGGGGCGTTTCTAACTGTTCCTAGGTTTTTTAACACGTTCACAGCCGCACGGTTCTGACGACCGCACGGTTCTGACGACCGCACGGTTCTGACGACCGCACGGTTCTGACGACCAACACTGACGACCAGTCATCGAGTTTAGAAATCAGAACAAAACAAGGATTTATAACAACAGACAAAGAACAGAAACAATTAACCGACTTAAGACCGCAAATAAATAACAATAGATATCTACCCGCTTGCAGACGCTGCCATCGCTTTCTCATAATTCTTCTTTTGCAGATCGTACGCCTTCTCCAATTTCTTCTTCTTCTTTTCAGAAATTTCTTCGCCATCCGCCATATGGGTTGGGACACCTCTTTCATCGAACTTGGAATACAAATGAGCTTCGGGGCCTTTTGTAAACAAATCCTTTGGATTAACTCTCTTTTGAGCCTCTTTCTCTTGACGCTCCTTCTCACGCTTCTGCTTCTCCTAAACGTCAACAGATCCAAATGGTGTTATCGCCGAAAGCAACAAACCGCAAGCTTCGCCGCTTCAGCCTGCTTCTTCAGTTCCCTTTCACGCAAGAGTTCCTTCGGATCAACAAATTTGACCGATGTTTGGCCGTCCTTGTCTTCTAGTAAAACTCCCAGTTCTGGCAGCACTTCATCTCTGAGATCATCGCAGAGCTAAAAGGAAAACTTATGTGCTGATCCAAGGACGTCCACATACCTTCAAAATTGCTTTCTCTTTGCTCACAATGGCGCTTTTCCGTACATTCACGGAACTGCGACAAAGCCTGCAAATAAGGCATCAACAGTTCCATCTTGTCGCATTCACCCCTGAAACTTTCAACTCAGTAAACTCTCCTTTGTTTGCACGTACTCAGAATCCGAATCTGGGAATCCTAGACGTGCGCTTTGCGGGATAACAACCGAAGACTTTCAGCAGCCAAGTCATGTATTCCGCCATACTGAACAGAAGGACGCAGTTGGGAGTAGCTTTGTTGTCTTCCTGAAATCCTCGTAATGACAAGCGTCTTTTTCACGTCTCTACCTTTTCCTTGACGTAAGCGTTTCCAAGCTTGATCAGGGCACGGATCTTCTCGATCACAGTTCTAGTGTCGATGGAGTCGCAAAGTGCCTCCCGAATTTCTCCCTTCTTTTCCTCGAACTTGTTGTTAAGTTCAAGTTCCTCATTTTCGAACTTCGGGAAACCTTCGGGAGAGTCTGGCTTGAAATGCTTGTGGACCAAATCCTTGACGAGAAGGAAGAAATCACGCGCAAGTTTTTCAAACTGCGTGGCGCGTTCCATGGTGCTAGGGCTGAAACTTTTGTGAGCGACCGTTACGCTTACATGGCATACCTATAGTCCAAAATATCGGTCCAGTTGCTCATTAAAAACAGGATTCGAAGCTGCCGGGCAGTGTACGTTTCAAGCGCTTGATTGATCGAGATGAAGTTCTTCAAACTCTTAGACATCTTCGATCCAGCGATGCGAAGAGTTCCGCAATGCAAGAAATAGTTGACCCAGCGCTTGCAGTCAAAATACGCCTCGCACTAAATTTGAATCTGAAAACTTTTCCAGAGAACCAGCAATTCACCTGAGCGATTTCATTGTCGTGATGAGGGAATTTGAGGTCTGAACCACCTCCATGAATGTCCAAAGTCTCTCCGCATACTTTGGTGCACATCGCAGAGCACTCGATGTGCCATCCGGGACGTCCTGCAAGGAAAGATATCGTAAAAACCGCATTGGGCCACTCACCTTTTCCCCAAGGGCTGGCCCAAAACGGTTCACCGGGCTTGGACGACTTCCACAACGCGAAATCCGAGGCGCTCTTTTTCTGCTGTAAAGCAATCTTACCAACTGATGCATTGTTGGTAAAATGTCACCTGTTGCTGCGCATCGTTCATGCTCAGTTCACCCTCGCTCTCCTTCATGTGCTTGAGCAGCGAATCTGCGTCACCATAAGCTTCAGGGACAAGCTTGGCATAGAAATGGTCCTTCTTGGCGGAAAACGTGGCATGTCGAAATAGACGGATCCGTCCTGGGTGACGTAACCATAGCCGTTGTTTATGATTTTCTTCACAAAGTCAACAATCTCCGGAATGTACTCACTGACTCGCGTCAGTACATTGGGAGGCAAAACGTTCAGCGCTTTCATATCACGCAAAAATTCGCCCTCATACCTAGATGAACAGAATGAATTGCTGAACAGAAGAAGTCTTGAACTGACTTTCGAGCGAGAGAGTCGAACACCTTCTGGTCAGTAACAGTATGACCACGCTGAGAATCCAACCAGTCCGACAGGACGTCCTTCGAATGAGTGAAGAGCTCATTGAAAATTTCGACGAATTCGGGTCCTTCCGCTCCCGCGCCGGTCTTGATATGTTGATCCAATTTTTGAGCGGAAGCGTTGATACGACCAAGCTGCACAAACGCATTAGAAAATGGGATGTTGGTTGTAGTAACTCACCATATCATCGTACATCTTTTTCTTATCTTGATCGTCCTCCTTGGCGTACTTCTGTCCGAACATTTCCAGACTCTTCATGATATCGCCATGGACCTCAGAGTACTTCTGACCCTCGTCCTTCAAATAGTTCTCAAGAAGATATCCTTGACGAGCCCTGAAAACATTATCATTGAAATACAAGTACAATGCAATTCCGCACCTCTTGATGATCTTGTCGTCAATATCCGTGATATTCATGACAAAGAGAACGTCATAGTTGAAATATCCTGACAGAACACGACGAAGGATATCAAATGAGAGATAGGCTCTCGCATGACCCATGTGAGCGGAGTCGTAGACAGTCGGACCGCATACATAAAACTTGATCTAAAATACAACTGTAATACTTTTAATTGATGCTTTTAAGCTAACCCGTTGTGGCTTCAAGGGGACAAACAGTGTCTTCGAGCGCGTCAAACTGTTATAAAGATGCAGTTTGGGTTCCTCGTCTTGAGTAGGCTCCTTCCACGCTGGCTGGCGGCGTTTTCCTAGAATTCAATCTGATGAACATCATACCACCTTGAAAATACCTTCAGCCATAGCTGGACTGTTACTGTTCGTGCGGGTCGCTGTCACACGTCCTGAAATTTAAGAAGAGCATTAAATCTGTGCGAATCAAACTGATATACCTGCGCAATCCAAAAAAAACCTCCGCGGAATTAGTCGGCACAGTGATAAGGTTCGAGAGAGGAGAGCCAGTCTGAAATAGTGCAAATGAGCTAGAAAGAGAGATCATCGGTCCTGGATGGAAAACGAATGGTTGAACTTTACGACTGCCTACAAACTCAATCTTGCAGTGTTTCAATAACAACACCTGAGTAAAAGACGGTTTTTGAGGGAAAATCTGTGTCCGAATAGATTTTTAGCGAATAAAAAGTTCCAAACACATGCAAGTGTGAAAACCTGATCGAACTGATGTAAACACGGCGCGCGCGGATTCATCGAAGTTAGAGATAAGTTATAGAGGTATAAATACACAAATTGGAAAGATAAGATTAATGCTAGATGCTTTAAAGGCTTGCAGTTTGTATCTCTGGTTCGCCCAAAAGAGGAATTGGTTTCCCGGCCGGCTTGCGATGACGTGGATGTGACAACAAAACTGTCGCGGTGAGTTGGAGCCACGGCCGGTCGCACACAGAGGATGAAAGTGGAGCAAAGCAAAACGTACAAGGAGTTGTGGATTTCAAGACAAAGGCCCATCTACTGTTCGATGAAATTAGATATTGGTGTCTGTGTAGGTGTTGTTCTGTTGCTATTTCGGCAGGACGTTCTGTTGCTATTTCGGCCTTTGAGAGGGGCGATCGAAATTTTGAAACCGACCGCTTCGCTTTCGGCCAAAATGAAAAATGTCTAGACGAAAAAATTTCTAATTCTCAACGCGTCATTTTCAACTTTTCAAAAAACATGGAATGCTCGAAATGCTTTACAAAATTTCAGGTATCTAAATTGAAGAGTGAGCGTTGGGGTAAAACGCTCAAAATACAAATTTTCGAAATCCATACTTTAGCGCAATTTGCGCGCGAAAGTGTTTGTTATGAAAGAAGCTCCTTTAATAAAGGAGAACGCTCGAGACGAGCTCGGCACGTTTTTCACATGTTCGGTCCTTGGCCGCCTCCGCTCCGCGGAAAAACGTCAGTGTTGCAACTTGCAACCGCGACGGCGCCAAGCGGTGCCGCCAACGCCGAATCGGCATCGGTTCTGGGCGTTTTTCGGCTCCATCTATTCATTCCACAAACCGTGGCCGAATGATGTGCGATTTGCATTATTTGATGAAAAACCATGAAACAGCAAAAACGAAGGCTCACCTATACTCGCGTCCTTTCGAAGAAAATGGGCTTAAAAATTAGGCTCAGAACGACCTAGAACGTTCTATAAAAACTGAAACCACGCACAATAGCGCACGCAGTCCCGTAAATAATTATTAAAAACAACTGAAAATAAAATGAATGAAATAAAGGAGAACGACCCAGATATGTTCGTAACGCTTTTTGTGTCCGTCATGCTTTTCGCACGTTCGGTCCGTCGCCGCCGCCGCGGAGCGGTCGGTTTTGCAACCGCAGCGGCGCCGAAATCGATTGTTATGGCGTAAGTTTGTAGTGATTCTTGCTTTCAGCTTGGCAATATTTAATGCGTCATTCACCGTATCCAAATTTCGGGTATCTCCTGTTGTGATCACTCTCGAAAGCAAGTATGCGATGATTTGGAAGGGAGTTGCACGGAAGTTCTCTTCCTTTTAAGAATCTTGTAAAAGCATGGTTTCTACAGTCAGTTTCCTAATAATTAATACCAAATGTACCTTTCAGCGCATTAAAATGATAATTGTTTGTGAAACAAACTACTTTAGGTTTTTTAGGAGGCTGCATTTCGCACACAGCTTCCTATCTTCGCCTTTGGGCTCTGAGTCTCGCCCATCAACGTGATCGAGTTGTTCCTTGGCGATTCCCGTCTAAACTGATTTTCAGAGCTTTGCGAAGTTTTATGGCACTACACCTTCGAAAAGGCGATGTCGTTCGATGGGCCGGGAGCTGTCATCCTTTTCCTCACATCTGTGGCCTTCTTAGTCATCACTCTCGGAATCCTTGTTTTGATGGAAGGGCTTGCATACCCTGCGTCTCCACTGGTTTGTTCTGCGACACCGATGATATTCTCATCTCAGCTTCATTTCCAGGGTCGAATTCCAAAGCAAGTTTTATGGCGGGCAGGGCTACGCTTTTAGCCCTCTGTGATGGCCACCGAAAACTAGGAGGACGAACGCTGTGATTTTGCTCAATACGCACCTACGGTTATGATTAAACGCTGCGCTCGTTTATCAACTTTGTTATTTTTGCATTGAACAGAAGCAAATGAGCTCTGATTGCCTATGAGGTGCCTTAACACACGAAACAACGCTATTTCAGGTACATTATAATCTGTAGCAATGTTCAAGACAAGTTCAATTCAAGCGTTGATTTTGGCCAGAAGTCACAAGGTGGTCAAGGTAGTCACCACGGCGTTGAACCATTCGCTGCGTCCCGATTGCTTTATTATTCACGTATGTACAAGTAAAAGATTCGACAAATAAAGCGTAACACAATTAATAACTATACAAAGTCACAAGGGTGAGTAAAAAGATTAGTTTGCTAACCCGTAATTAAATTATTCACGTATTCAGCAATGTCTGTTTTTCGTTTGTATTTACAGTTCGCGGGAGCGTTGGAGGCGAATCACGCGACTTGACGAACCCATGTGGCAAATTCGCCCAAAGTGTCTTCACCGGCGTGTTTATCAAAGAACGGATGGGCAGCCAGCGTCTTCAGGGTGGCGCGTTCGACAGGTGATTTCTCCATGCAGCTGGCGACGAATCCGATGAATTTGCCAGAGAAGAACCCAATCGGAAGGGCAGGTGGAGGCTGAAATCGAAAGTATATACGACTGGTCCATTAATCTATACTTTCGAACGCAAGAATTGAGCTATACCATCAAGAGCACACTAGATTGGCAAAGCCGCTCGCTCCTTTCCTTTCTTACCTCACAGACGATATACTCGAGCAGGTCGAAGACGGACATGCTTGACGCGGCGACCGGAGTGTGCAGATGCGATGGCGGTTCCCGTCCGTCAGAGAGAAAGATTTCTTCCTCCGAAACGTCGAACAGCGCGGCGTATTCCTTCCGAGTGATTGCAGGAACGGGGAACCTTCCGACAGCTAACTCAATCAACGAGATTCCGAAGCTCCAGATGTCAGATTCAACGCTGTCGCGGCACCCAGTCAAACGTTCAGGCTGAAACATAGGCTTATTTCACAAAACCCGGTGATTCTCACCGCCATGTAGGATCGCGTTCCCACAAAACTATTTGCCATGCTGTCGATAAGCATGCCGGAGACACCGAAATCACAAAGCTTGATCTCGCCCTTGGTGTTCACTAGAATGTTTGAGGGCTTCACATCTAAATTAAATCAATTACAACTATTAACCACATAGCTGCGTCCTACCTCGGTGGAGTATGTACAACTCATCCTTCAAGTACGTCAATCCTCGGACCACGGCTACGCTGATCGGGCCAAGCAGCTCTTCTTGAACCCGCCGCACCTTCTTCAGCACAATATCCAGCGAAAGTCCATCCATATATTCCATGCAAATAGATATACCGTTCTGGTTTTGGTCGAGGAACGCTCCGTAGAAGCCAACGATGTATGGGCTGTTGCAGCGATGAAGCACGTCCAGTTCCTTCATGATTTGGTTCCGAACAGCGGCTTTCAACTCCACATGGACCAGCTTCCGTGCCATCACGGTGCGCGACAGCTTGTGACGAACCTTGCTGACGACGCCGCCGTTTCCGTGTCCCAAGTCACAGATCTTCTCGAACATGTCTTCACTCAAACCGCGGAATTGACGATTTCCGTTAAAGCGGTTGATTGTCCTCTGTCGCTGCGACTTTGTACGGCCTAGGAGAATCTCCTTCGGCTTGTGAGCTTCGTCCCGCGCTACGGCCTCTGGTTCGTCATTTTCGTTGTGCGCGGGGGGAACAATGCTGAGGCCTAACGGATTGCGTCGTCGACGGGAACCCAGCATCAGCTAAAAAAAGCACAATAAATAATAGAAATCAACCGTCATAAAAGAAGCGCGAACCGCGACACTTTAAACAATTCAGAAAAATAATACTCAAATATCAGCCTTGTAGTAATCTCTGCTGAGATGATTACAAGTGAAACCGACCACATACGAGACAAGCAAATCCACATACCCAACAAAGCCTCGCGCAAGCCACCAAAGGAACAGCAAAACTCATCACCATCACAGAAATCAGTTTCCGTAAATCAGCGAATATTGGCAATCTTTACTAGCGAACAGCGACCTTCTTTCCCAAAAAATAAGGGTGAGAAAATCGCTCGAAATGCTTTGCGGTCCACTGCTGCAAATCCTCCAAAAGCCTCGCTTGAAGACTCGTGTCCGCGTCGAGACCTGCGATTTGATTTTTCGTCAATCTTGAATACGTCGCACGTTCGTTTTCACCGAAAATCTAAAATCTATAGAAGTGACGTGCTTCGCCGCAGGCGGCGATTGAGCGGATATCAGAAGATTTCTTAAGAGCGTGAAGATTTATGTATGATTGATAAATTTTTAAGAGTACAGACGAGTATTCATTCCTTGTGACTAGAGATGTCGGGTTCGGGTTTTAAAACCCGAAACCCGAAACTTTTTTCGGGTTCGGGTTTTCGGGTTCGGGTACTCGAAAGTTTCGGGTTCGGGTTCGGGTTCCCGAAAGTTTCGGGCGGGTAACATCTCTACTTGTGACGGATGGACGAACACGTCCGGATCGTTCTCCTCTATTTTATAAAGGATACCTATTTTATAAAGGGTGAAGGCGCTATACTTCGTGCTGAGACCGCATCATTTCAATGTCTGAAGCCATTTGAAGTCGCTTTCTTAATTCCCTTGCGACTGCAAGTTGATCGCGTTGGGACCAACGAAAGTTGCCATGAAAAGTCGTGCAAAACTCGTCTGCAACGCTCTAGGGCTTGCAAGGTCGGGAAGTCCCGACAGGAATGACTGGGCGATTCTCACTTGGCGATAAGTCTTTTGGGGCGTGCGATCGATTTGCTTGCTTGTTGGTTTGCGCCTTTATTTAATTCGCTTCTCGCGTTTTCGCGAATTTCGCGATCCCTGTTTGCGGGATTGGCGTTTCCAGTCGCCGTGAACTCGTCGAACTCTCCGAGGTCGTGTGTTCGCGGAACTCGTTTTATGGGCGTTTCCCGAATATTGTTTCGCGCGGTTCGTACGATTTTCGACCGTTTCGCAAGATGTGAGAAATCGATGTTTGTCGTCAGTCTTGTTTGCGGCGCGGAAATAGCCCTTCTCTGCCGGCAGTGCGTTTATTTAAGTCGTGGTTTGGCGTTCCAAAACAGCGGCTGTGGAATCGAAAACCACTTAATCACAACATTTCGGAGGTATTTGTTATGATCAGCTTGCGTATATTATCGCCCAGTGGACTGCATTTCCTTTTGCCAAATTTACGTGTTGTGCCAGCACTGTTTAGTTGTTGAAAAAACAGCCGCTGGTCGACTGCAACTTCCTAAAATGAATTGCGATTCAGGTTCCTTGTGATTACGCGTGTTGGCTGAAGCGCGTTGCCGTTTTCGCAACCTCAATGCACAATCGACGCATGTTGACCCCGACCGCGGCGTCACTACTTTTAGTTCTGTTGTGCTCTCTCGTGACAAATACATTGAGTAGGTAGAGTGGAAAGCTCTCATGCATTGATCCTAAATTGTTGTGGTTATGGGATTTCGCTAGTATCTTTTTTCACTTCTCTATATTTTCAGGGCAATGCAAGTTAACAGCGACGACATTTCGGTTGCCTGGGGCCAAATCCCAGACTCACGCGATACTATTAACGGACGCTGGCGTTTGGCCTGTTACCAGGACATGCAAGAATCTGTAGATACGAGCAAACTTTACTTCTTATACGACCCTGTCGCTGATGACAACTGTATCACAAGGTAAGTTTACTGATTTCCCATGCAGCTAATTTCTATCGTTTAGTGGAGGTCGCAAAGGGATGACTTGCCTGTCTGTGTTCGACACTGCAGTGCGCTGTTTTGTTGGAGAGATCCCTCTTCGTGTCCGAGGTGAGTGCTTCTTGGTACATGTAATCAGCGGTGTAAGGGATGTTGTGGGTTAAAAAGATAGAAAATCTTTTAGCTTTCTTTGTTCACTGCTTGGTGAGCTTGAAACAGCTGTAATCGTTAATGGAAGTGTGATGCACTTGTTTCATAGTTTTGATCTCTGTCTTCTGCGCATCTGATCCCACTCTGAATGAATTATGAGTTAAACATTGTTTTATAGGTCGCGTCAAGTTTCTCTTTGGACTCAAGAGTCCGGCTCCATCCGGAGGCACTGCATTCGCTTTGATCACCGAAACGGAAGACTATGGTGAAAAGCAGCTTCACTTTTGGCGTCTCAACCTCACTGCGGATGGAATGCGAGCAGAAGCGGATCCCGTTCCACTGCTGACGGATCCTATAACTGTGGAGGACGATGTCATCGTTGCGCTCCGAGAAGATGCGCCGGAACTTATTTGCATGTCGTCTCCTGGCCTCACTATCCGGCGTGTCAGTGTCGAAACCATGTATCCTCAAGCTCCCACCGATATCTTCACCGTGCCTGGAGCGGAACTCTCACATTTTTACGATGGATTTCTGAGCCGAGGGTATGAAGACATAACATTGTGCTTAGTCAGTATGTTCCAGGAACGTCTATTTCCTCTCATCGAGTCCTGATGGACACCTCGACTACAGTCGCGTGCACATTTTGCCTTTACAAACGCGTGGACCCATCGGCACTCAGCACTGTCAGCCTGATCCTCAACGTGGAACGCCGCCTGCTCGCAGACAGGCTGCAATCGACTCTATGTCAGGTTCTCATTGATCCCATGTATGCAATGCGTTAACGAAATTGTTGTAGGTTTTATTCTGTTGGCCGGTGGCGAAATCGATTACGGACGAGGCAATGTCCACCGACTTACCGACTATTGGACGCTCGATTTGACCACTTTTCGTTGGAACCAAATTTCAGCACAGATGCCCGTTCCTCTAATCGAGCCTCGCTTGACAACTGCTGATTCAGGTACTGATGTCGGCAGATCCTAATTGGGGCTCATTGATGAATTTTAGGAAATGTTTACGTATGGGGTGATTTTGATGAACCGCTTCCCGGCATGCCTGAAGAAGGGACCCATCTTCGTGTCTTGAAGGTCACCGGTTTCCACTTGAACGCTCCACCATCCTATGACCAGTCTCAGAACTACTCGCAGCAGCCTTACCCTGGTGCTGGAGGACCAACGGGCCCTTATCCACCAGCTCCAGGAGGTGGATCTTACCCTGGTGCCGGAGGACCGACGGTCCCTAACCAAAATCCTTATTCGCAAGCGGGCGGTTATCCTGGAAGCTCTTATCCTCAGCCTAATCAGGGCCCATACGGAGCGCAGTCGAACACAGGCTCTGGACCGCAGCAGTCACACTATCCACCACAGGATAAGAAGAATTGCACGATTTCCTAATGTTTTAGTTTTGTATAATCTTATTGTAAGCATAATAACTTTGGTAATTGTATGTGTTTATGAAAATGCAAGATTTTGGTATGTTGAAAAAGTAAAAGTGCGTTGATAAAATGTTTCTTAGCAAGGTTCCGGTCAACATTACACACTCATTCCATGGTTATGCTCGATCCCTTTGGGATAAGCAACAAGCACGATGCCGATATTTCTTTGCGCTATGGGCGAAGAGAGGAATATGCCGAAGACCTAGTGTGACCTTTATTATAATGAAAGCTCATTAAACGCCATTCTGGAGAAGCTTAAAACAATGTTGTCTTAATCGCTAATCGGTCGTTCACACGCAAGCGCATCTCCAGTGGAACAAAGGATTCAAAGGTTGCCAGCATGAATAGAGCTAGAGCTCCTCGCCAAGAGGATTCGATTCGCCCGCCTCCGACTCCGCCCTTTTACATCCCCACATTTTCCCTTTGGCTGTTAGTTGTTGTCCGAAGAAATCGTTTGAATTCAAACAATTTGTGCCAAAGTCGTTTTGTTATCTTTACAGAGCGAGCGCTGTATTGTTGTGGTTCTGGTATTCCTGCGCTCGTCCCGGTCACCGCGAAGGTGTCTTTGCTCCGGTTCTCCCATGCACGAGTCAGGCTGAGTGCGGCCTTTTTCAGCTAATGGCAGTTCGGCTTCTCCCGTGATACATGAAAGCCTACTACCGAATACGTTCGGCAGCTTTGATCCTCTTTTCCGCGCTGACTCTGTCTTCCCTACCTCACGCCGCCGTTTCACTGTACTCCGGCTACAGGTGAGCGAGTCCCAAGTCCTCTACGCAGATCGGTCGCGCCCAGACCGACGAATTCCCCCGGGCTGGATCGGATTTCGACCGCAACATTTCCGCTGTAAATCAGCGTCTTCAAAACGGATTGTTTCAGGTCGCCCGTGAGCAAACTGTGCTACAGCTGCATGTCGAAGGACTTCGAGCGGCACTGGCCGTACTTGGACCAGGTGAGAAAGGGGATACGGGATTCGCCTCCGGACCAGCGGGGCTCATCTCCCAAACGGGATAATTGTGGGCCCGGAGAATGCGTTCCTTTCGAAGCTCTTGCCTTATTGGTCTGCTCGCTGGGGTCATAAGGCGACGTCAGATCTCGGAAGGCGACAATTCCATTATCGTCTAAACCGAAAATTAATAACGAGTTGGGGTTGAGGATCTGATTGACGACAAGCTCTTGTGAATGAAGACTATTTGCTCGTTAACTATTAGCTGTCGAAATGCGTACGAAGAAGCAAAAATTGTCTCTTTCGCCGACTTTAAATTGCGCAAATTCTCGTGAGGGTTGTTCGCATAGATTGATTACGTCGCTGCATATATCTACAAACATACATACATACCCTCTCGCCTCGCGTGCGCATAACCCCATGCGAGAGTTGTTGTTTCAGATCTACTACCCACCGCTGAACTTCACAAATGACTGCTACGATATGCCTCCGAAGGCGAACGTCCGTGCGCACTCCTGCTCCCATGCCATGTGTGTTACCGTAATCGAGCCCAGGATCCTGGCAGGTATGTTGCGAACCTGGCCCGCCCGCTCGCTCGTCGTTACACGGGAAACCCGAAGAAAAGAGTAATGGCGCGCAATTATATCATAAATTATGACCTCGCCACAGTTACATTGCCCAGTTTAATCAAATTTGATCGTCTGACGCGTGCTGGAAGCAGCTGGTGGAGTGCCGCCGACCACTGCGAGCATTCAGCCTTCAGATTTGCTTGGCCGGCTAAAGTACATGTTGGAGGAAGATTAGTAGCCGGAGTAAGTGATATGGGAACCGTGCAGGCAGGAAGACGCGCTCGGTGCCCGGATGAAGCCGGAAGTGTCAACCGAAGCCAAAACTTTGCGGCAAATGCAGGTGGCCTGCGGGGACGGATGGACGTTGATGGAATGGTATAGCTGCGGGGATTAAGGGTGAGGCCAGTTATAACTCTGCGAGACTTTTTTTAGCGCCAAATGGCGCGCCGTTAGCTTGTTGCAAAAGGCATCAATCATTGTTGATGGGCAGAGGTGAACATTGCAACTGTTTTGCATTTCGAAGAATTTCACGGTTGGCTGGGGCTGGTGGCCGGACCCGGCGGAACACTCCAGGTCTGACAGAGCCAGTCCCAGCATCTCTGCCGTTTTCGGTTTCCGCACGGATTCCGCGGAACCGCTCTTTTCCTCCTCCTTTCGAGTTTTAGTACCCTTTGTCCCCGCGATCAAGCATAATTCTTTAAGTGGTACCTCTCAGAGCTTACAAACAACGTTTTAGGCCAACACATCGGAAACAACATCATTCGAGGATGCTTTTCGGCGGTTTTCAAGTACGGCCAAAGCGCCTACCCACAAGGAGCGTCTATTCTTGGTGAGTCCTTTGGGGTGGAGGGAAGAATCAAGAAGCGTGCCGCGGAGGACGCGAGAGGAGCGCCGACCGACGGTGCTCCTCCTCGCCAGGAGGGAAGATTAGGGCCGAACAGTGTTTTCCTCCGGAAGATTTCGAATTAATCTCAGAAAACGAATTTCGATTGACCACGCGTTATAGATGGAGGAAATTAACTTGTTTTCCTATTTTGGCGGTCGAAAATCGAGTTTCAGGCGCAAAAACATGCTGCTTTTGGCAGTTGCGCAACTTTGTGCCAAAATGTATTCCCTAGCCAAGGTTTGACCATCCCTTTCCGATGCCGCCGGATTGAGTGGAGACGAGCGGGTCGTTCGGGAGAACAAATACAACAAAGAGGAATAACGAATTGGGCCATCTTCATGTCATCACGATGTACTAAAGTGCGATGGCGGCGGTGCCGCGCGCTAAGTCGCTAAAGTCGTTCATTATTCATGCCGCTACTATCTTGCTGCATTTGCCTAATTGTCCTTGTGCTTTCGTAGAATCTCAGTTTATGGTTCGATTTACTGCCAAAGTGCTGTCGTTTCCTTTTTTCATGGCGACAGGCCCATATAGTTAATTATTGGCAGCACTTGAACCAGGCCGACACAGATCCGACCGGGAAGAACGCTTCAAGCACATAACACTAAAAAGCATTGGACTGAGACGATTTCTGACTGGCCTGCACGTTGATCGGCCACCATTTAGTTTGTCTAAGCAATCAAAGTTGATGAACTGAGCTGTCGGAAAAGATTTAAGTGAGTAGAGGACGTGGACGAGGGCACACCATGTGATAACAATTAATTCCCTCCGTCAAACTTTAAGCGAATCGATTAATCTTACTTAGAACGCACTCGATTCTTTTCATCCCGGCCGGCGGCCGGTGTCTTCGGCTCAACAAGCAATCAATCATCAAATTGAATGATTTATTTTGGGACGAAGCGTTTTCGAAGTCAGTCGTCGATTGTTTGCAGTTACAAATGCCACTTGAATTAATCGACCCAAAGCGTTATAAATCACGCCTGCTCAAACTTCGCCTTGTTTTCTTTGAACTGGCCCATTAGCGCTGTATTATGGAATCATCCCGGTTGATGAGCACAAACAACCAAGTGGATAGTGGTCAGAGTTTTATATGGTCAGAGCTTTATATTGTAGAGAAGTTGCAGCTTGATGCGAAAACGGAGCGCTCATTCAGACCAAACAATATTTACCTAAGTTCAATAAATTTATTTTGAAGGGTTTTGCTTTCAAAACCTAAAGTATCTGATACAAAACGCTTTGCAGTAATATGGCGAATGCAAATAGGTGCTCTGTCTAATAATGGTGGTGATATTGATATTGTAAAACGGAAAAAGATAGAAAATGCAGTTTGACCCAAGCGAATCAAAGGACTGTTTCCGACTCAAAAAAAACTCATTTCAGATACCAGCTGCAGCGACGTGTCCACCCACAGAATCCTACCTCCCCACATGGCGTCCAGGTCGAGCAACCGAACCGTGAAGCTGTGTCTCTGCGTTGGTCACCTTTGCAACGACTACCCCCTGGCGCCTTCGCTCGACTCGGCCACGCGAGCTTCAGTGTCCGCGTGCATCTTCTTCCCTTTGCTCGCCCAATTCTTGCTCAAACGACTTCTCACCGAACGTCTCTGATCCTTCCAATTCCGACAAAAATAACCCTCTCCCATATCAGCCCTCCGTTGTGCACCGTTCTCGGCCCTCTCAACTCCGCTTGAATTCTTCCATTCCGGGTTCCAAAGACTTCTTTCTGCACTGCTTGTGCGTCTTACTTGTAACCATCTGTACAGAAACACTTCGTGCGCTTGAATCAAGGCACGGATGTACACACCTGAACATAAGATTGTCTTTTCCAGAGCTTTAACTCAAGATTAATTATGCACCATTCTCTGTCTAAAAACGACTTTTTCTATTAAGTAAGTGCAATGAATATTGAGTCACTCAAACTACCGAAGACAAGAAGTTCGACAAAAACTGAAAGAAATTTGTTGCGATTCGCTTTCGCCACGCGAACTTTTCTGGGATCACATTGTATCTGTAACGGGATGTGAGTTCGATTCATTTATTCCGCTGTTCAGCTGAATGAAAAAGACAGTGTGATTAATTGCGAGATCTCAATCTCCTTTCGAAACTCTTCGTCGCGATTTCATTCACATGTTGTAGAATGCTTCAAAGGTTGCTGACGCCATGAATTGGCAGAATTCTCCTCGATTCCAACTCCGCTTTTTGTTGCAACAAGGCATGAACCACTTAATCTTTAAAGATCTGCACTTGAAAAGTGCACTGCTGCAGTAATCAGTCTCTATTCTCGTCTGTAGAAGCAAAGCGTGGAAAGAACGGAAATGCCTGAATCTAGACTTTTGTGGATGCGTTCTGAGTTCTGGTGGTTCGCTTCAAACGGAGGGCACAACAAACCCTTTTGTTAAAAAGGAACCATCAACAGCCAGAATTCCTCGGAGCCTCAGTTTCCAGTTGGGTCGACGAGTTGCCCTGTGTGCATTCCAGAAGAGCAAGGCACAACTGAGATGTTTTTTTCCGCAAAAAGTGACAAAAACACAGAAGAAAAACAACGAAGGATACAGTCATTTCATTATTAAAATCGCCGATAAAATCTTCTACATATGTACAAACAGTAATGCACGAACGATCTCGACCTGAAAAAGCAGCCGCTTGGATGAAGGGCGTATGAAGGAGTGAATGGGTGAAGATGATAGCAAATGCGACGAAAAAAAGGGAATTGGAGGAATTACTAGGGAAATGAGGCGAGTTGAGAGTGGAGATAGAAACGGTGAGTCCTCCGTTCAGCCCCTGATGCTGAAAAGGCTGGGAGGAAACGAGCACATCGAGTTGTCGACGGGCGAGACAATGTTCAGGATCTTCGAGAAGGTGTTCACGATGCCTCTCTTGTCCAGTTCCTGGCTCACCAGGGCCTCGTACTTCTGAAAAACGGTTGTATTACTGCGCCTCTTGGAGCTTGCGTCGCTACCTGTTTGTAGAGCACAGGGTCTCTGGCGTACACGTAGAGGGGATAATTGCAGTTAGTCGACATCACGGCGTACTCGTATTCGCCGTTTCTGTTGATCGGTCCGACGGAAAGCACATGCACTGAAAAGGGTTGTTTGACCTATATTGTTGCCAGATTATTTCGGTTCAATAAGTTAAAAGGCGTTCGCCCGTGTGGTCCGAATGTGGCCTCGAAAGCCGAATTGAAGGGTTCCAAACTCGCCCGCGTCAACAAAACTCGCACACGACTTACCGTTGACGTCGTCCTGGTTACTGGATGTGCGGAAGATGAGTTCTCCCTGCTGCTTCATGATAGCGTAGCCAGAGCTGATGTCCGGCTTTCCGTAGGGGGTGCCGTCTGTCGCATACTGGAAGATCTCAAAAATGGTTCCGACGCCGCCGTTGTTGATGTCAGCCATCTTCTTGTAGGTGACCATGCTACAGGGACGCGAGGAAAGTGGCGGGCTGTACACGACCTGGTACCACTGACCCATGAATGCGTCGATGTTGAACACGGAGACGGGTTCAGGCTTGGGGTTGCACAGTGGGCTCGAGGGCTGGGTAATGAGATTCTGAATCATCTCAAGGTTCTCTCCAATAGCAGCTTGCTGAGCAGCTGTGAGAGTGATTGGGGTGGACGAGTTGGTCTCAACGACGTCGGTGGAGTTCTCCTGTTAAAGAAACTACAGTTGTGTTCGAGTTGGCCTCTGTGCTTACTTGAACTGCTTTATTGGTGAGAGCGTTGTACAAAACGTTGCTGATCATTCCCTTTGCTGGGAGGGGGCTGTCGTTGCCGGTGAGGAGGTTGGCAAAAGACTGACCGATCCCGGTGGTGTCGGTCGGTTTCCTGTCTTTGTTCAGGCCCAGTAAGTTGAATACGGTGCCGATAAGACCTCCGTGCGATCTGGGTTCCTCGTTCAGCGATGCACCGTACTAAAGCAAAAGTGTGAAAGGATCTGCTCCGCTGGTGGCGGCGAACGCATTACTTGACGCAGTTCAACCGAGTGAGCGAAGACGTAACGTGACCCTGACCCAAAGCGATATTCTCCCAATAGAGTGAAACTGAGATTTGAGTTCAATAGGTCTTCAATAGATCCCTTATGTAAATAAACACTCACCTCGGAATTGTCGCTGGCAGACGATGACGGAACATCGGAGACCGAAGCCGGGCTACGACGGATCTCGGATGCAGGTCCAAATCCCCCCTCGGGGACATCGGGACTAGTGATGAACTTGGGAATCTCGGGCATGCGGTCCGAGCTGACGCGGCGAGGAGAAGACTCAAAGTTGCGAGTGGGAACCTTGGGCAGGTTGGGCATGTACCGGGGAATGCCGTGGATTGAGGACGCGGGCTCGGATCCGGAACTTTCAATGATTTCATCAACGCTGGTCGACTGAAATGCCAGAAAACAGAATAAAAGAACCAAAGTTGTCTTTTTCTTACAACGGGGTTGCTGTTGGACGAAAAGGAAGTAACGGGCTGGTTTCCGTTAGACAGCGCAAAGCCTTGTCCGAAACCGGCGGGAAGCTGCAGTTGGCCGCCTCCGGGAGCAGGGTTTCCCGTGAAGAACTGCTCCAGACCACGCTCCAGTTGGCTGATTTGAGGGGCGGCGTGGTTCACCGACGAAGGTGCGTAAGGGGAAGCCACCTCGAAGGGCTTTTCGGGAAAAAATCCGCCACGAGGACCGATCAGACTGTCCACGAATTCGCGAGCGTGGCCGTCGAGTTCGAAGAAAGACTTAAACTCAGGAGGGACAGTTGGCTTCGGAGCGTATTGCTGCGCGGATGGAAGGGCAAAGGCATCAAGCTGGCTGTGTGCCACACCGACCAGAGCCACGACAGCGAGCAGACCGAATTCGAGTAAGACGCCCATGATTGACTGAGATCGTCTTTGGAGGAAGACGACCGGGAGTAGAGTACCCGTGCGTGCACCAGAGAAGGTCACTAACCGTAATGACACGTTTATTTTATTTCATCACATACAACATCGATATGCTTGAGGGTTTTGGATTATGTCGGCGATGGGACTTTGCGAGCCGCCGTTTCCGTTCTTGGCGCGTTCGTTGGCTTCTTGGTTCTTGAGTACTCTAAAAACACAAAAGAAATAACGACAGGAGTCGATAGAAACCTACCTGCGGGCGAAAACCTCTTTCTCGGAAGGCCACTCGCAGTCGGGACCCTGGTAGATGGGACGGGGCGAGTTCCAGAACACCTTGCCTCCGAATCCGGCCTCTTCGAGGTAGTTGAGTACCTCCTTGTTGTACTTCTAAATCAATGCATTTCAACGTATCGATTCGTTAAAATTCCTCCCAAGCCCTACTGCCCCAATTGTGGTTCGGAACGAATTTGTCCTTGACCCGTTGCGGGCAACTGTTTCAATCGAACTCGGAGCTGGGCGAAAAATAGAACAAAAAACGCACCTGGTAGAAGGTCAGGGGGTCGCGAGCGTAGACCATCAGCGCGAGTCGGTTAGCGTCGGTGGCAACGAAGTACTGGACGTTTCCCTCCATGGTCTCGTTGTCAAAGTCTGGTCCAGCCTTGATGATATAAACTAAACCAGACTTAATACTGTCCTCAAAAAAATGCATTGCACAATACATTGTCTGGGGTAGAAGTACTCTTCAGTGTACATCCAGTACTGTCCAGAGCCGACTTTGTTCATGTCGCGCTTGTAGGTCTCCACGGGACCATTTTTGGCGCTCACCTTGTAAGCCTCCTCCATGGAAAAACCATCCTCTCCCATCACGGCGTTTGGCTTGACTATAATAGCAAATTAAAATCTGTGGTTAAACTCGCGCTTACAGTAGGCGACGGAGCAGAACATTTGGGTCTTGTAGACGTCGAAGTTGACCGCGGCTTTGTACATCTAAACCGTTCAAAGTTTGTTTGTTCAAATTGCAGCTTTCAGAGACAGTTGGCTTTGCGCAACTAGAATAACATTTAGCTTACCTGAAACCAGCGTCCCATCATGAGCTTCGAGGGCAAATCGATTGTCTCCACGTTGTTCTGGAGCATATGTCCGATTCCGGTGATGATGCCAGCGAAGGTGTTCAGGTCCATCTAAATTTAGCTGATAGAGGGGAAACACAGAGCGCTAGAGCAGAGCAAACGAGGACCCGTTAGAGGTTGAGTGGTTCGAGGCTTGTGAGAGTCTTACCGGATTTTCGCCGATGGCCGACAGAGGGGCAACATTGGCAAGAGCCACAAGAAGAGCGAAAACAAGACCGACCATCATGGAGGAAGACGGGCAACCGCACTAACCAAAAGTGTTCCAATCGCCCTTCGCGGTGGTAGAGTGTGAATGACCTCTGTTGTCGCTAACCCGAAAGCGGTGTCGTCATTACTGGCAACGTTGCTCCCCGTCGACGTCCCTTTCTCCGCCGCTGTCGCGAACAATGCATCTTTTCTCGCGCGCCTCCCGGCAATCCTCACTTCCCATGCCTCGCATTGTGGTGCCGTGCCCTATGTCGCATTCCAGAAAGCACGGAGGTCAGTCAGTCATTCGTCACGTAGATAATTTATTATTACAATCACTTCACAAAGTGGGCATTATTAGGGTATGTAAGTCCTGAGATAACCTTCTTCAGAGACAAGAGCGAGATTAACAAAAAGATTGAGTGAGATGACGGCGAGGTTCTGACGCAAATTCGTCAGCCAAAACAAGCGGGAGCGGACGAAATATACAGAGTGAACACTAGAAACGCTCAGCAAGGCAAACAGCGTTGGTAGATGAGGGACTGAGCGATCACTTGCGGCCGAAGACTTCGAAGGTGCTGTCGGCGTACTTACACTGGCTGTAGCCGGCCGGCTGCAGCAGGTTGAAAGCTCTCACGAAGCCGTTGATGAAGCCTTGGTCCTCCAGCCATCTCATGACCTCTTGCTCGTACTTAGCCTTGAAGCTGTCGGGGTCGCGCACCAGCACTGTGACGGGATATTTGACCCAGTTAGACACGATGGCCCACTCGTACTGCGGGTGTCCAAACGGATCAGTTCCCTCGGGTCCAAGTTTGTAGATCCAGACTGAAAACGGCGTTTTAAAGTTTGCTTGTGAGTTTATATAAGAGATTACATGGCTGAGCGTCGCTGGTTTCACTGCTGTGCAGTTGGAGCATGGCGTCCTTGTTTCCTCCGCGGAAAGCGTATCCGATCGAATACTTCACGTTTCCAAACTCGCTGCCCTCGCGGTAGATTTTGAGAGCTGTGAATGTGGCAGTCTTGTCGTTCTTTGTCAGTCCTCCGTCTAAAAACAATGGCGTTCAAGAATCGGCCGACAGTGCTACACCGCTTACAGTGATGGACGACACAGCGCTGTTCGGTGGCGCGGGGGCTGTTGATTCCTTCGAACCAGCGTCCCATAAACTTGCTCAGGTCGAAGTGTTCAGGAGTGGTCGGCAGCAGAGCGTCAGTGACGTTGTCCGCAAGCGTCTGGAGCTGTTCTGGAGGAAGAACATCAGCCAAAGTGGTTCCGTTCGAGATGCGCCGAGTGATCGATCCAATGAGGTTCACGACGTCGATCTGGCCCTGGGCGTTTCGAGGGATACCGCCGGGGAGCAGAGGAATTCCGGGGATGCGAGGAAGACCGGCGTGGGTGGGCGAGTTTCCGCCGCCTCCCAGCGCCGAGGCGATTCCGGAGAGGGCGCGTTGGGCAGCACTCTGCTGGCGACGGATCTCCCCTCCGTGAGTGGGGAACCCGGAGGAGGACAAGGAGGAGGGCGAGCCGGAGCCCGAGGCGAGCGCAGTCGCGATCTCGCTGTCGGTGGAGGCACTGGTGGGGACGGAGTCCGAGGAGCCGGCGATGAATCCGGAGGAGCTGGAGTGTCCAGAAGAGGCGATGGAGGAGATGGACCCGGAAGCGGAGGACGCGGGCACGTCGGCTCCTCCGAGCATTCCAGGAATGGTGTTCTGAAGGGCCTCGCCAACGCCAGCTGTAAAGAGATTTTTAGAAGCGTCCAGACAAACTTCAGATTACAGTCTTGGACGAGTTTGCGGATGGAACTGCTCAGGAGTCCGATAAGTCCATTTTCTCCGGGGCGGGCGTCGGGAAGAGGGACGCTTCCGGCCGGGCGGTACGCTCCGTTTCTAGCCTCGTTCACGAGCTGGTTGAAGTCGCTGTTGAAGTTGGGGTTCGCTTGGGCAAGGACATCTGAAATGAATCCAATCAATTTTTTGCGTAAGAAATCGATACAGTTATCCCCGAAGGAGAGAAATTATGTCACGCATTGCGCTACAAACCGTGCGCAATTCATTTGACATGAGCGGGTTCATTGGGTCAAGGATTTTACACTGCACTCAACGGAGTTTCTGCGCCCTTTGGGAAAGATCGCAACTGATAGTGTGCGCATTGCCGGAGGTCTTCTCCAACCACTTAATGTAGGTTAAATTACCACTTTGGCTCTGAAGTTGAGGCTGGAGCATTCCTCCGGCGTTGGGAAGATGTTCGGCAGGGAGTCCTTGGATTGGCACTCCGGCGGCTTTCAGCTCCTAAGAACAGAATACTTTTAAACAGAAATGTGTCTAAATGCGCCGCGCTCACCTGTACAGCTCCAGCAAATCCGTTGGGATGGTTTCCAGTAAGGCCGGGGATTCCGAAGGTGTCAAGACCGAAGAATTTGATGAGCTGGTTCTGGACATCTGGGGGAATGTTGACTGGCGGGGGTGGCGGAGGAGTGACGATCTCGCGGGGCACAAATTGTTGGCCTGGAGCGGCACTCTGGGCAATCACGGGCTGCTGGGCGGCCGGAGGAGCCGGAGGCGCGGCGACGGTCTGGAGAGGCGTTTGGGGCACGGCGGCGCGGACGGGAGGATCGATGGCATGGGGCTTCTCCACGGGCTTCAGAAAGTTTGGTTGTTTTTTTAGGGGTTCCAGGCGGATCAGCACCGTGCGAGCGGAAATATCGTCTTCTTGCGCATAAGCGCAGCTAAGAAGCGCCACAAGCAGTAAGATGGCTCTCATGACTGGAGCGCAAAGCGTGGACTGAAGATGAGAAGGCTGGAAACTGGGCACAAATAATTCACACCGTTAGGTCAAGGTCTGCGATTATGTCGTTGAACCAGTCGCCGACTTGAACACACAACGACCTAGATTTCCTTACCGCGCCGCTGACCACACCATTTCCAGCATCCACCCATCTACAAATACTGCCTCTTGCACTCTTTATGTCACCCACTCTGACCCTCTTCCTAGAACGGGGAATTTCACAAGGTGTTGCAAATTGAAGACAAAAGAAGAGCGCCGGAACAGAGGCCAGGCAGCGAGCGATTTTATAATAAGGCCAAATTCCTGACCTCTACTTGCAGAGTTCATTGTTCTCTCGGAAAATATGGATTTCTCTTAGACTAAAGATGGGCAGAGCTTTGAATTGAAGTATGCATTCGGTAGAGGAAAAAATAGTTTGAGAGGGAATCTTAGTTCAAAAAAATTTGATTTAATGTCGGTGGGTGAAGTACAAAATCTATTTGATCGCACAAAGAAGAGATAGTGTAATATAGGTTACATGCCTTTAATTGAAAAAGCAACAAAAATAAATAATTTTCACAAAATAACTTGCTTCCTATAAAAATTTCTTTGATTAATTTTTGAGATTTGAATCATATTGAGAAGATCGGAAAATCGGGTTTGACAACTATGTATATCGTTCTGCAAATCTCGCCTGTTCGTCGACCGGTCATTTGCTCATGAAATCATCAAATCCATCACCAGTTGCTCTTTTAACGCTCTCGCATATTTCAATGCATAATGCAAAAGCTATGTGAGTTTCGAATAGACGCGCTGCTGAAAGGTCACAGAGCAAATGTCTCGTCATACAGTCTCGTAGTTCCCGGTCGCCTAGCGGACCTCTGCTGACGGTGCATCTGACTCATTCGGCTTCGACGAAGACCAAATGAAATCACCCAGATTGCTCGTATCTGTTTCTCGAAGCGTTTTGTTTTTTCTTCAAGGAGAAACGTTTTCAATCGTTTCTTCCGGCTCTCTGCCTCTTGCCGGTCAAGCTTTATTCCCTCCAGTTTTGCAAACTTCCAGTCCAATTTCAATTCGACTTGGTTCTAAGTCTATGTTCAGCGAGACATTCTACTGTTTCGGTCCCACTGTGTACCAGTGCTGTCTCATCTTGTTTTCATCTGTTTTTCTTACTTTCTGTGGTTTGCACACCTAACTTTCTTGAAATTTTAGGATGATGCATTTCCTCGGTCGTTTTACTCGTTACTTTTAAAAAGTGGACATCGTCGCGGCTTTCTCTCTGAAGAAGTCACAACAATCGCAATCGAAAATGCGTCATTAAGGCAAATGACAAAGTTCGATTAACAAATGGCAACATGGAGATCTGGGCAAGTCAAGGGCGACAGCTCCCTTTCGACAAGCGAGACGACTGGGACGAGTATCCGTCACCGAGAGATTTATTTCTGAGCCGAAGTCTGTCGACTGCCAACCTGCTACTCAAATCGCGCTGCTTATCCATCGCTTCTCCTTCTCGCGCCTTTCCTTCCGCTCCCCTCGGCTCGCCGGCAGCCGACTGAGCAGAAGCGCTACGCCGGGAAAGGAACGAGTTTCGCGTCCATTCTCGACCCTGTTACAATATGTTCTCGATTGTGTTTTCACTCGTCGAATACCGCGATTTGCGTCTTATTCGCGCGCGCTCATTAGCGATTAAGCCTCCGACCAGAGGCGCATTGCGGACTTTTAGCCGCAGATTTGGGCGCTAAATAACTGTGAATCCTTTGCAGGTGGAAGATCGGCCATGGGCTCCCTCTTTCGCAGTGAGCCCATGCAGATGTGCCAACTGATCGTCGAGAAGAATTTGGCCTTCGACTGTGTTGGCACCCTCGGACGACTCGGCATCGTCCATTTCAAAGACGTTAGTTGTTCTATACTTTGCCCTTTCTCGAAGCCCGATCGTTGCAGATGAATCCGGACGCAACGGTGTTCCAGAGGAGCTTCGTTCAGATGGTTCGTCGTTGTGACGACGCCGAGCGTGGGTTACGTGAGTGCTCCGAAGTCCTGTTTCGAGACTATTTAAAGGATTTTTAGGAAACCTGGAGAAAGAAGTGAAGAGAGCTGATCCGCCGATTGAAATTACGGCAATTGATGAAGAGCCCGCTGATGCTCCCCACCCCAGGATCATCCAAGACTTGGAGGTTGGCTTAGTGGGAAACGCTCAGTCAGACAAATTTGTTTCAGACGCAAGCTGCGGACCTGGGAACAAAGATTGAGCAGCTGAAGGAGAACGAATCTGCGTTGAAGAGGAGTTTGAATGAGATGTGCGAGTACAAGCACGTGCTCCTGAAAGTAGACACGTTCTTTGAGGAGGTGAGCGAGGTTCTGGAGCCCGACGGAGCAACTTCCAGAGATTATCCAAATGTCTGAAGGGTGCTGCAGATGGGGAGCATGGCGGCAGAAGAATTATGAGTCCAGTGTGACTTGTTCAATTCATTTGTGTCTTTCAGAACTTGGATGAAGAAGCGCGCATGGAAATGAGCGACAACGAAACGGAAGATCCGGACGGGGAGGTAAATGGGATTGTTATTCCTCGTACAGGTCACTTAATGATGTTTTCAGGAAGGCATTCCTTTGATGAATCCCCAAGACACTCAACGATGGTGAATTTCCCTTTTTTTAAGAGCGAATATTGCGCGCGACCGAAGGCCGCGCGGATTTGAGTTTCAATTCTGGGGGCGCTCATACATTTTTCATTTTTCCGTTCAGGTTTATCGCTGGAGTTCTGGACTTCAGCAAGAAACTCGCGTTCGAACGCTGTCTTTGGCGCGCATGCAAACGGACCGCTTTCGTGCGAACGGCGGAAATCGAACCGTATTTCGAAGATCCGTTCAATGTGCAGACGAATCGCCTTAGGCCATTTTATATTTCGCACGTTTCAGGGCCAAATCAAGAAAAAATGTGTCTTCATCGTGTTCTTCAAAGGCGAGCGCATCCGGGATATCATAGATCGCGTTTGCGAGGGGTGAGGCGGTGGATTCGCACGCGAGTCAATTTGAATATTCCTAGGTACAAAGCGCAGCAGTACCCTTGTGCGAGGACTTCGAAGGAGCGGCGGCAGGCTGTCTTCAGCACGGCAGCCAGGATGGACGATATCCGAGTGGTTATCGAGACCACGGCACTCCATATCCGCCACGTAAGGCTAAGTTTGAATGTAGCTGTACTTTTATTCACCAGGAGCTCACCCAAACTTCGCTCTTTTTGAATCGCTGGCTGCGGGATATTTCGATTTTGAAGACTGTCTACCACGCCATGAACCAGTTCAAGTTCGACTCGAGCGGGAATTTCTTTGTGGCCGACTGCTGGATTGCGGAGAGCGACGTTGGAGTTGTCCGCAAGGTTTTGGAAGAATTGGCCGTAAGAAGACTGGTCTTCGGCTGAATATATTATTCCTATGCTTGCAGGCGAACGCCGGGTCTACAATCAAACCCGTCGTCAACATCATCAGCACCGAGGAGACACCTCCCACCTACAACAAGACGAACAAGTTCACTGAAATCTTCCAAAATATCGTGGACGCCTATGGAATCGCCACGTACCGCGAAGTCAATCCCGGTAGCTTCGCGGCGCTCCGTGCTTGTTAATAATGCCTCTGGTTCAGCCCCGTACTCGATTATCACTTTCCCGTTTCTCTTTTCGCTGATGTTCGGCGACTGTGGCCACGGCGCCTTCCTCCTCCTCGCGGGTCTCTTTTTGGTGTACAAAGAACACGAAATTCTGAAGCGATCGGACTTGAACGAAGTAGAATATCAGTCTCCTTTTCGATTTCCCAATTTCCGATTTTAGATTTGTCTAATGTTCTTCAATGGACGCTACATTATTTGTCTAATGGGCTTCTTCTCCATATACGCTGGTTTCATCTACAACGACGTCTTCTCGAAATCCATGAATCTGTTCGGATCTCGATGGTACATCCCCTTCAAGTACAGACTTGTCCTCTGCTTCGTTTGTATATATTTTGATTCTTGCTTCAGCGTGTCAACAGTAGATTCTTGGAGCCACTCTGCGAGCGCGCATCTCACCCTGGATCCGGAAGCTGCTTTCGACCCTTCCGTAAGGTTCTAGATTGCAGGTGGATTGTAAAGTGGACTGTTTAGCGAGGACCCTATCCATTCGGCATCGATCCCATCTGGAATGTGGCATTAAATCGGCTGACGTTTCAGAATTCGCTGAAGATGAAGCTGTCGGTGATCATAGGCATCGCTCAAATGACCTTCGGTCTTTTTCTCAGCGCCATTAACCACGTGTGCGTTTGTCTTAGCCAGTTCAGTCACATTGCGGGCACTAACTACTCATGGCATACGCGTAAATCTTTGAGGGAGATCCACTTAATAACATTGCTATCAGCTCCATTGCAGAAACTTTAAGTCCCCAGTCAACTTCTTCACCTGCTTCATCCCTCAAATCGTGTTCCTGTCCTCGATATTCGTCTATCTTCTCGTCCAGATCATCCTCAAATGGATTTACTTTTGGGTCAAATCCGAGTTTATTTTTGGCAATTTCTATCCAGGTCTGCATGCGCATTCAATAAACCTCGATAGATATTCTGGTTTCAGGCTCTTATTGCGCCCCTTCGCTCCTTATCGGCCTGATCAACATGTTCATGTTGAAGCCGCGCTCGGAGGGTTTTGTGCAACATCTGAATGGAACCACGGACGGAAGCAATTACGAAGAGCTTCGCGCTTGCTACCTGAACCAGTGGTACCCGCATCAGGTAGTGCGGACTTCCCCACGCGCAGTGCGACGAAACTATTTTAGGCCACGGTCGAAGTATATCTGCTGCTGATCGCTGTGGCGTGTGTCCCCGTGATGCTCCTGGGGAGGCCGGTCGCGTTCCTGTTGAGACAGAAGAATGGCAAGGAGCAAGCGCGGCAGCTGGGGGATGTCCAGTCGGAAAATGAGGGGCTGTTGACTGCTCGGCAGCACCCCGTAGACCCGAAACCGTCCGAAGACGAACGCAAGGAAGAGGTGCAGTGAACACCGGCGTTAAGGGCGACAAAACAGCTACTGTTGCAGGGTTTCGGGGATGTCTTTATCCACCAAGTCATCCACACGATCGAATTTGTCCTCGGCTGCATTTCGCACACAGCGTCCTATCTTCGCCTTTGGGCTCTGAGTCTCGCCGGAGCTGTCATCCTTTTCCTCACATCTGTGGCCTTCTTAGTCATCACTCTCGGAATCCTTGTTTTGATGGAAGGGCTCAGCGCTTTCTTGCATACCCTGCGTCTCCACTGGTTTGCTCTGCGACACCGATGATATTCTCATCTCAGCTTCATTTCCAGGGTCGAATTCCAAAGCAAGTTTTATGGCGGATGGCGGGCAGGGCTACGCTTTTAGCCCTCTGTGATGGCCACCGAAAACTAGGAGGACGAACGCTGTGATTTTGCTCAATACTGCACCTACGGTTATGATTAAACGCTGCGCTCGTTTATCAACTTTGTTATTTTTGCATTGAACAGAAGCAAATGAGCTTTGATTGCCTATGAGGTGCCTTTTCAATTCAAGCGTTGTTTCGAATGTTAAAGGGACACAGACATCGCATTTTTCGTCGTTTTTTGAGTGCACGGATCGCGCTCATTTCTGGTGCTGAGCAGGTTTTCAAAGGTGTTGATCACGATTCTGGCGTCAGAATGGCGAGAAAGGGCTTCAGGACTGCGCAATACGGCAAAGTTCGGATAAGGCAAAATGAGAATTTTACAAGTCGTTGAGTGGTCCTGACGCGACTACCCTGCACAAACCTTAATCGGCTACGATGAATGTGGTTGGTCGAATTTTTTATGTTCATCGCGTTGTGGGGACAGAAATCAGAAATCCACTCAAAGTCCTACAAGAAACTTCACAATCGCAAAGAAAAACGACGATTTTGATCGTCGAAAAATTGCAAACCCAATTCCATCGTAGCCGACCGCGATTGTACAGGGCAGTAGCGTCAGGAACACTGAAAAACTTGTAAAATTCTTCTTTTTCCCTTACCCGAACTTTGCCATATTGCGCAGCCTGAAGCCGTTTCTCGCCATTCTGACGCCAGAATCGTGATCAGCGCCTTCGAAAATCCCCCTGCCCCAGAAATGAGCGCGATCTGTGATGGTGCGAAAAAACGGTGACCGTGTCTTTCTAAGGCAGACGACAATTGAGCGGATATGGGAAGACTTGACAGTGCCGTTTAGCCCAATTTTTAAAGGTAAAAATAGAACACACGCACATGTAGCTTGGTCCGCTACCGTTTGCGTTTAAGGACGAAAACAGTATGAACCTTTTCAAAAATCAGAACAAAACAAGGATTTATAACAACAGACGAAGAACAGAAAACAGTGTGACAATTAAGCGACTTGAGACCGCAAGATAATAAATAACAATAGATATCTACCCGCTTGCAGACGCTGCCATCGCTTTCTCATAATTCTTCTTTTGCAGATCGTACGCCTTCTCCAATTTCTTCTTCTTCTTTTCAGAAATTTCTTCGCCATCCGCCATATGGGTTGGGACACCTCTTTCATCGAACTTGGAATACAAATGAGCTTCGGGGCCTTTTGTAAACAAATCCTTTGGATTAACTCTCTTTTGAGCCTCTTTCTCTTGACGCTCCTTCTCACGCTTCTGCTTCTCCTAAACGTCAACAGATCCAAATGGTGTTATCGCCGAAAGCAACAAACCGCAAGCTTCGCCGCTTCAGCCTGCTTCTTCAGTTCCCTTTCACGCAAGAGTTCCTTCGGATCAACAAATTTGACCGATGTTTGGCCGTCCTTGTCTTCTAGTAAAACTCCCAGTTCTGGCAGCACTTCATCTCTGAGATCATCGCAGAGCTAAAAGGAAAACTTATGTGCTGATCCAAGGACGTCCACATACCTTCAAAATTGCTTTCTCTTTGCTCACAATGGCGCTTTTCCGTACACCTTCACGGAACTGCGACAAAGCCTGCAAATAAGGCATCAACAGTTCCATCTTGTCGCATTCACCCCTGAAACTTTCAATTCAGTAAACTCTCCTTTGTTTGCACGTACTCAGAATCCGAATCTGGGAATCCTAGACGTGCGCTTTGCGGGATAACAACCGAAGACTTTCAGCAGCCAAGTCATGTTTCCGCCATACTGAACAGAAGGACGCAGTTGGGAGTAGCTTTGTTGTCTTCCTGAAATCCTCGTAATGACAAGCGTCCCTTTCACGTCTCTACCTTTTCCTTGACGTAAGCGTTTCCAAGCTTGATCAGGGCACGGATCTTCTCGATCACAGTTCTGTGTCGATGGAGTCGCAAAGTGCCTCCCGAATTTCTCCCTTCTTTTCCTCGAACTTGTTGTTAAGTTCAAGTTCCTCATTTTCGAACTTCGGGAAACCTTCGGGAGAGTCTGGCTTGAAATGCTTGTGGACCAAATCCTTGACGAGAAGGAAGAAATCACGCGCAAGTTTTTCAAACTGCGTGGCGCGTTCCATGGTGCTAGGGCTGAAACTTTTGTGAGCGACCGTTACGCTTACATGGCATACCTATAGTCCAAAATATCGGTCCAGTTGCTCATTAAAAACAGGATTCGAAGCTGCCGGGCAGTGTACGTTTCAAGCGCTTGATTGATCGAGATGAAGTTCTTCAAACTCTTAGACATCTTCGATCCAGCGATGCGAAGAGTTCCGCAATGCAAGAAATAGTTGACCCAGCGCTTGCAGTCAAAATACGCCTCGCACTAAATTTGAATCTGAAAACTTTTCCAGAGAACCAGCAATTCACCTGAGCGATTTCATTGTCGTGATGAGGGAATTTGAGGTCTGAACCACCTCCATGAATGTCCAAAGTCTCTCCGCATACTTTGGTGCACATCGCAGAGCACTCGATGTGCCATCCGGGACGTCCTGCAAGGAAAGATATCGTAAAAACCGCATTGGGCCACTCACCTTTTCCCCAAGGGCTGGCCCAAAACGGTTCACCGGGCTTGGACGACTTCCACAACGCGAAATCCGAGGCGCTCTTTTTCTGCTGTAAAGCAATCTTACCAACTGTGCATTGTTGGTAAAATGTCACCTGTTGCTGCGCATCGTTCATGCTCAGTTCACCCTCGCTCTCCTTCATGTGCTTGCCAGCGAATCTGCGTCACCATAAGCTTCAGGGACAAGCTTGGCATAGAAATGGTCCTTCTTGGCGGAAAACGTGGCAGTGTCGAAATAGACGGATCCGTCCTGGGTGACGTAACCATAGCCGTTGTTTATGATTTTCTTCACAAAGTCAACAATCTCCGGAATGTACTCACTGACTCGCGTCAGTACATTGGGAGGCAAAACGTTCAGCGCTTTCATATCACGCAAAAATTCGCCCTCATACCTAGATGAACAGAATGAATTGCTGAACAGAAGAAGTCTTGAACTGACTTTCGAGCGAGAGAGTCGAACACCTTCTGGTCAGTAACAGTATGACCACGCTGAGAATCCAACCAGTCCGACAGGACGTCCTTCGAATGAGTGAAGAGCTCATTGAAAATTTCGACGAATTCGGGTCCTTCCGCTCCCGCGCCGGTCTTGATATGTTGATCCAATTTTTGAGCGGAAGCGTTGATACGACCAAGCTGCACAAACGCATTAGAAAATGGGATGTTGGTTGTAGTAACTCACCATATCATCGTACATCTTTTTCTTATCTTGATCGTCCTCCTTGGCGTACTTCTGTCCGAACATTTCCAGACTCTTCATGATATCGCCATGGACCTCAGAGTACTTCTGACCCTCGTCCTTCAAATAGTTCTCAAGAAGATATCCTTGACGAGCCCTGAAAACATTATCATTGAAATACAAGTACAATGCAATTCCGCACCTCTTGATGATCTTGTCGTCAATATCCGTGATATTCATGACAAAGAGAACGTCATAGTTGAAATATCCTGACAGAACACGACGAAGGATATCAAATGAGAGATAGGCTCTCGCATGACCCATGTGAGCGGAGTCGTAGACAGTCGGACCGCATACATAAAACTTGATCTAAAATACAACTGTAATACTTTTAATTGATGCTTTTAAGCTAACCCGTTGTGGCTTCAAGGGGACAAACAGTGTCTTCGAGCGCGTCAAACTGTTATAAAGATGCAGTTTGGGTTCCTCGTCTTGAGTAGGCTCCTTCCACGCTGGCTGGCGGCGTTTTCCTAGAATTCAATCTGATGAACATCATACCACCTTGAAAATACCTTCAGCCATAGCTGGACTGTTACTGTTCGTGCGGGTCGCTCACACGTCCTGAAATTTAAGAAGAGCATTAAATCTGTGCGAATCAAACTGATATACCTGCGCAATCCAAAAAAAACTTCCGCGGAATTAGTCGGCACAGTGAAAAGGTTCGAGAGAGGAGAGCCAGTCTGCAATCCCCTCTATTAAATAAAGGAGAACGTCCGTCCTTTCGTTACGAAATCATGTCGCTCCCTGATTGGTGAGGGGCGGTATACGATAGCGGCGTATTTGCGTTTGCACGTGTTTCGCTGTCGCCGTCGAAGGTCGGTTTTGCAACCGCGTCTAAATTGGTGCCGCAAACGCCGAATTGGCAACAGTTGCGGGTGTTTTGGTCTCAATATCAGCTCTACACAAAAGTTTTCGGGAAAAATTATGAAACCGCGAAAACGGCGTCCATGAAGACTGAGCAAGACTGAGCATTGAGTCAGGCCGACCACGCTCCTTGGAGGCGCGAAGCGCCGACTTGAAACATATTTTGAAACAGAACTCGCGCACAGCCCCGTTGATACAACAAATAAGCTCACGTATCAGCAAAAAAATATCTGTATCGCAAAAATGCCGCGATACGCGTAGACCCGACGCGATTTGCCTGATCACGTCAAGCCCGGGGGTACGGTAGTTTTTTTTTTTTTTTCGCCGCCGCTGCGAGGTCGCCGGCTCGATTCCCCGTTAATCAAATCCTTTTCGGTTTCACCCCTTTTCATGTAGATTCATGTCTTTTCAAACGTTTTGCAAGCGTTTATGTTCACCGCAAACAACGAAATCCTAAAATTTGTCGATTCGCACCAAACTTTCCCTTTTATGAGGTTAATTTGTGAAAATCTATCGGACAAGAGACTTTCTCAAGCTTTTTTCTTGCACAATACAAATTACTGGAAAGTGTCATAAACTCACCTCCCCCAGGGATCGGTCCATTTAACAACATTTTACAAAAATTGAAAAAAACTTGACATCTGAACGTCCCAATCGACCAAACTAAAAATGTAGTTCAAACGAACAACCTGCTGTTCGACTTATCTACTTGAACGACATATCTTTTCACTACAGAAATTCAAAAAACAACAAAAAAAATTGAAAAAAACACCTAAATTTAGCCATTTGTTCAAGACATAGTTGGTGCTCACTGCGCCGTTTTGAAGTAAAAAACTGCGCACTTTCCCAGCTCGAACTAGAGTCCGAGGTCTTTCGCTATCGCAAACATACAGTTGGTGCTCAAGAAGCGAATCGTTCTTCGTTACCACAGCTCCGACCCTGCTCAGTCCACACAATCCACAATCAGTTCATACAGCCGTTGTCGAACTTGAGTAAAAGTCATCGACGATTCCAAATCCTCCGGGACACCGAATCTACTCAGGACCAGGCGAATCATTTCGTGTGGAACTGAGCCAAATGTGCTTTCCAAGTCTAGAAATGCCACAGACACGCTATGCTTGTAGTTCTTAGCCTCGTGAATCACTTGCCTGAGCTTTTGGACGTGTTCTGCACATCCTTCGATTGGCCTAAATTCTTTCTGTTCCCAAATTAAAAGACCCTCACTCAGTTGACAAGAGTTGCTTAGCCAAAGCAGCAGAATAAACTTTATGTATGACTGCCTGCAAAGAAATCGGTCGCCAGTTTGCAGGATCTGATAGCTTTCCCTTCTTGTAGATCAGCACAGTGTCTGACTGCTTCCACGCTTGGAGAACTAGGGTCGTGCTTTCGCCAAGTCGCATACGGAATGCGGTCCGCTCCAGGTGCAGACTTGCAAGAGCAGACTGCCAAAATTCAATTTGGAAAGTTCGAGATTGTCGCAAATTTGACCAAATCTTGCAACGTCTCTATTAGCTTGGATTTTATGAGGTTTTCATAGTAATTCTCAACCTGTGAGACTGGTATTTTACATCGAGGGGAGGAGGAGGACAAGAACTGTTCCATACAACCTTTCCTATCTCGATGATACCTCTTATAAACCGGCTCGTTTTTTTGCGGTGAGAATGTATTTTTTTAGGCACGTTTTCGGCTGAAAAGCCAGAGTTCAGTTTCAGTTTCAATAAAGCAGTCACAAGATTAGATGCAAAGACGTGATAGATTAATTCAGCCTTAACCGCCTTCTCTGACAACTTGATCAACCTTGTCAGATATGTGCAAACCGACTCAAATGCTGACCACGTGTCACCATCTCTTTTCCACAGATCTGCGAGACCGGCTATTCTTTCTACAAGTGGGAATTCAGCTTCCTCAACCCAAATTGCTTCTTTCGAGTTTTGCCAGAAGAAACGCTTTTTGGGCATGCGATTTGTGCCGAGGATGCGGGCAAAACCGCCATCTGACTTTCAGTATTCGAGCTATTTATGTGGCTTAAATGTGGAAAGCGCGGTGATTTGTCATCAATTTCCATTATCAGATTGTCATTTCACGGCTCACTTCACGTCTTTTCCCACCATTACCGGGTTGGCGCTGTTCGAGATCTGATCTGTGTTCATTTCAGATGGGTAGAACACGACAATAACGTCGGCTACTTCCTCCTTCTGCATGGCATTTTCTCAGTCAGTGGCCGGTGCCGACAAGAGAGTCTCTTTGCGCCACTGGTTCCCTTCTCGAATGCCGAAATTCAGATCTTGACCAGTGAGTAACCCCTGGGTTATCTTGCACATATACGCTGCAGTTCCCGGGTCCCGTTGGAATGGAAAGTTCGCCGCATCAGCGGACGCTATAGTGGCATTTGGCACCAATAGCTGCACAACGCGCTAAGTTTATCCCTGTCTTCTGGGCTTATTATCCTTCTAAGGGTGTCATAGATCGCGAGCTTTTTCCCTCGTTGTTGAAGCCAGCCTAGGATCCAATCGTCACCGTCAATTAAGACAGGGATTACTGCGGTTTGCCATGTGTTATTGGGCCCCGGAAGTGTGAGAAGGCGAACATCTGAGGGTTGCCTTTTTACAGCCTAATATGTCGGCTCGAAATCGGTGTTCCAGACCACTGGATCGACAAGAATCACATCTTCTCTGCAATTTGCACTCACCCTTTTGAGGAACCCGAAAATAATCGAGTCGCTAAGCCAACCGCTACGTCCTCTCGTAGCTTTTAAGCGATCCAAGTCCTTCCTTGAAACCTCGTCAGTTTACATGTGTTCGAGGGCATTTGCAATAGTCGGAGACAGGACAATAAGCGGCGAAATTGCACGCTCATGTCTTCTCTCCTGCATTCAGCACCACTATTTTCAGCACTATCAAGCGGTTTTTCTAAGGAATGAGTAGTGACTGACACGACAGGAATTGTTTGACATCCTGAAGCTTCCAGTAGTGATGGATGCCGGCCAGCCATCCATCACTTTCAGAACTCCATCTGTCTCAGTCTGCGCTAAAATGATCGTGCTGGAGGCTCCAAAATGACGCGATTTCATCGTAAGGCCGCACTTCGACTCCAAGGATCTCGAGAATTTTCAGGACGCATTGATAGTCGTTTTCAGCTCGAGTAAAGGAGCTCGGGGAGTCTGATTCAGGAAGATGGCGGATAATCAGGTTGGAGCTTTAAGCATAAGAATAAGGCTTTGAAGGAGGAGGCGAATTAGGTATCGGTTGAAGTGACGGAGGCAGATATAATCGCTGAAGTCTTTATACAACTTTTGACTAAATCATCGATTTTCCTGCACATTTCAGGGGCATTTTCAGTGATGTCGTCTTTTTCCATCGGCTGAACCGTATCGGGGACGGGGCTGTGCAAAAGCAATACTTTTTTTTTGCGTTATGCGATACTGCGAGACTTCCTTCTGTGCCACGGTTTGACAGCATGTCCGGCACTTGGCAGTGCTACTGGCAAGGTTCGACTCGAAGAATTTGTCATAAATCGGCATATTCGCCACTGTATTATATATCACCCAGAAATATATCACCCAGAAACGGAAAACGAACGCACGTTTGCCAAAAACCACGCGAAATTCTTCCTGCACTGTAAAAATTCAAAAATTCAAGAGTTTTGCTTTGTATCGCATCAATTATCGCAAAAATACCGCGATATGCGATACGCGCATAACCCTGATCTGAAGCGCTTGTTTTTGATTTATGCGCCCACATTTCGCTGCGTGTGTGCTGCTCTGCATCGATCGACGGGGTTTCCTAGCGTTGTTTATTTGCGATCAGAGGCGCCATGACCGTGCATTTCGTCGGCCCAGTTTTCTGAATCGTCGTTTCTTTTGCAGGTACTGTTGGAGGATTGAACCGAAAGTTCATGTGGACTCGCAGGTTACGAAACGTGGTTAGAAATATGGAGTCCGACTTGCGCGCCATTTGCCTTTTGGGTCTTGGCTTTATGTTCATCTTTTCGGCTTTCAATAGCCAAGGTTTCATTGAGGTAAAGGATTGTTTGGTTTTTTGCTGAAACTGATTTTTATTTTAGATTGCGATTTTGCGTGACAAAAAAAGTGCTGACACTGGGATCACTAAAGACTCCGGATTCTACAGGTGAGATCCTTTCTACCGGGAAAGTTTGGTCATTCCTATATTTCAGCTTTGCTATAATTTATGCGTCATTCACCGTATCCAACTTTCTGGCATCTCCCATCGTAGTCACTTTAGGAAGCAAGAATGCGATGATTTTGGGAGGGAGTTGCTATCTCCTGTTCCTCCTTGGGATTCCTATGGATAAAGGCATGGTTACTCTATCTTCTTTCGGCGGTGGTAGGATTTGGAGCTGCTGTGATATGGACTGGGAACGGAGCGTACCTGACCGCTTATGCTCGACCGGATACCAATGCACGGAACATAGGAATTATGTGGGCCATGCTTCAGTCGTCCTTGATCTTTGGATCACTCTTTATGTTCATCATTCTTCATCATGGGTAAGTTATTAAATTATGTGCATTTAATGTATTCAATTGCTTTGCAGACGCATAGCTGACTCATTTTATGTCCTATACACTGTATTTTCGATCGTCTGCGCTGTTGGGCTCGGAATTTTGGCATTTTTGCCGAAAGTTCAAATAGGGCCCATCGACTCGCAGACAATTCGAGAAGAAAGAGAACATTTCGACGACCAAGACATCGAACCCATTTTTGCAGAAGAGACGACCATTCGAGTACGTAGAGAAAGTGCTTCGGGATCGTCCGATGATGGGATCGGCTTTTGGGCGGATTTCTGTAAGCACGTTTGCAGAAGTCTGCAGCATATAACTTATTGGTTCCAGCTCGCACTTTCGCTCTTATGAAGACGGAGAAGATGATGTACCTGGCGGTTGTGTTCATCTTTTCTGGACTTGAACTGACGTTTTTCTCTGGAGTCTACTCGGCTTGTTTGGCCTCCACAACGCTGCTCGGAGAAAACTCCGGTCTGATAGTCGCGTTCTGTGTTCTATTCATCGGATTTGGCCAAATTATGGGTGCTGTACCACCTTGATTTCTCAATTTATGTTTCTCATTTAGGAGGTCTTTTGTTTGGTATTTTTTCACAGCGGTTCGTACAAGGGAAGCGTTTCCCCGTGATCGCTCTTGGCTTCGTAATCCATCTATTAGCCTTCTTTTTCATTGTCATAAATATTCCGATGGAAGCACCAATTCACAAGACTTCTTCACATGCATGGATTGAGAATCCGAGGTACTTCCTATGGGTTTTATGTTTCATAACTAGCCTTATGTTTAGTGTTTTTCTTGCGGTGTTTTGTGGATTCCTGCTTGGTTTCGCAGACAGTTGCTGGAACACACAAATTTATTCGCTTCTAGGAGAAGTTTTCGCACGATATTCGTCGTCCGCGTTTGCTATCTTCAAGTTCTACCAGGTTATTACTGTATATTTAGTTGCAATTCAATTATCTTTTTCAGTCACTCGCTGCATGTGTAAGTTTCTTCTACAGTCATATCTTTCTGCTTCACATTCAACTCATCCTACTGGTTATCATGGGTTCTGTGGCAACTTGGGCCTTTTTTGTCATCGAAAAAAAGATGGTTGAAGTGGAAGAAGGTCCGCGGTCTGATCCCCCACCTTGAGATTCGATCAACAGATTTTCAACCTCATGAAAATGATACATGTATATATTATCATTGTAACATTTAACTATGAACTTGGATAAATAACGTCTGAAACGTTTTTTTCCATGACTCCCACCTGCAGAAGATTTTAAAGGTTCATTTTCTCTAGTATAGTAATATCATATGAGCAGCCATCCACTTCTCCAAATCGGAGCACAATTTTTGTAGTATAATCGCTGTAGTTGTGTTCTGTCGTGGAGCCCTTCTTATTTGGTCGCGAAAACATGGTATCTTGCTTCTTTCAGCTACACTCATTGCGTGTTTTAATTCTTAATTTCATTATATTGAGAATGTCCGAACCTGTTCTTGTGGAAAAGCGGGGAAGCGTCCTTTGGGTTACTCTCAATCGACCCACGAAGCGCAATGCCATCAACATTCGCGTAAGTCCGATCAATCCGGCTTGAAAGCATCGGTGGAGTTTTAGATGTATGACCTGATCATAGATGCGCTGGACGAGGCCAACGAGGACGATTCCGTCACCTACGTAGTCTTCACCGGAGCCGGAGAATACTACTCCAGCGGAAACGACTTCTCCCCGAAAAGCTTTTCCGAAATGTGACATTCATTAGATTTCAGAAATCACATTGTTTTTTAGGCACGATGACAGCAACGCCTCCCTTGCTCCATATCAGATTTGGGTTGAGCGTATGGTCCGCCACAAGAAGATCCTCATCGGCCTCGTTAACGGACCAGCCATCGGAATCGCCTGCACCACCCTGTCTTTATGTGATTTGCTCATCTGTTCCGACAAGGTTGGTTCTTCAAAAGCGCAGTTTCACGTCATATCGAAACTTTGAAACGAGTAGATCGAACCACAAAATGGATTCAAAATAATATTTCCAATTACAGGCGCGGAATCGTACTCGGACGACGAGCTTATTGGCTTTGTTAGAATTCCAAGATTGATACAATTCTGCATTTCAGGCTTATTTCTCCACGCCGTTCACGCAAATGGGAATCTGCCCCGAAGGAACGTCGTCTGTTACATTCGCTCAAAGCATGGGATACACGAAGGTTAGGCTTTGCTTTGAATTTCTAGTGGATCGAGGCTAGATAATTTTTCTAATCCCTCCCCGCTTTCAGGCAGCCCAAATGGTTCTGTTTTCGGAGTCCCTGAGTGCCCAAGACGCCTTCACTTGTGGTTTCGTTGCCCGTCTGCTCCCTCACCAGACGTTCAAAGAGGATGCGCGGAAAATCGTCGAAAAGTATGCCGCAAACCTAGTGCCTCAGGTATTGTCTGAGTGTGCAATTCAGCACCTAATATGGTTTCTGCTTTAGTCGATTCTCTACTCAAAGAACATGATCAAATCTGACGACTTGAAGAAGAGGCTCCTGGGTGTCAACATTTACGAAGGCATTTGTGTCAAAGAACGGTTTATGGCCCCCGAGACTATGGATAAACTGACAAAGAAGTTTGGACTCCAGTCAAAACTGTGAAGGTTTAGTGATAAAAAGTTGCGGAGAGTGGGACTGTAGCGTCTGTTCCTTAATAATCCTCAAGACTGCGTAATCAATAAATGTCTCCTGTAGCGGTCCAACGTGGTATTTATTTGCGTTGCGTGTACAAAACTTGAGGTAATTGGGACTTGTGTTGCATGTGAAGCACTGTGATGCAACCAAGACGGCCAGACAAGATCATCTGTAATTGCTCCGTCTTTTTCGCGCAAAGGCTGCTCGGGAGGGGGAGTGCCCATCCAGAGTGGCCGTCTGAGGGAAAAAGGTGTGTCCTAACGATCTCGGCCCAAAGTGAGGGGCGATCTAAGAAACTGCTGCTGGTCGATCGCGCTTGGCCGAAACTGGGAAGTCAATGTCCGAGAAGAGGAGGACAGGTAGACGGACGGATCAAGGAAGACCGAGGAGATCTGGGCGAGCCGAGTGGGGGTCTGCTCGCGCGCCATTCCTTCCCACTCACATGTAAGCATGCTATGGGCTTCGTGCCTGCGCACGCGGCGCTGGACATTGGCAGAACGGTGCGGCCCCCAAATGAGTGATCGAACGATCCATCGGCTCTCCGCACTCCACTTTCTCTCTCCATATTAGTCGCTTCCTCTTTTGTCTTCCTCTCCGCGTCCATGTTTGTTAATATGCCCTCTGTGGACGACGTCGGATCGAGGAGGATCTCTTTGCAGAGTCTCGTTACTGTTTGACCACCGCAACTCGCCATTTACACTCGTGGATTTGCTCACTTCGCATTTTTATTGGACGTTTGTGGCGAAAAGCGCGGTTCGACTTCCACTTTCTCGACGTCCTAATTTATCTGTCTTTCCCCTCCAGCGTTCCTACACATTCTGATCCTTGCGACTGAATCCCACCTTCTCCCTTTCTTTGCCTTTTCATCACCTGTATGCGTGTTTTTTGCGAATACTCTAAACCTTCCGAGATCCATCGCCGATCCGCGCGATCTCTTCATTGTGCCTCTGTTTTCGGGATCTGCGCGCAGCGCCATTCCAACTTTAAACTTTACTTAAATCCACTGTAGCTTTAGTCAATGAACGGGAAAGGTGACCAGCCCGAGGGACAGCTGTCTTCGTCACCATCTGATCCACCGTACTACTCGGCAGTTCCTCATCAAACAACGTACATTGCGTACGAAAGTGAACCGATCGCCTACGGTGACAGCCATGAACCAAATCCAATTATCCTTGCCCACCAGATTCCGGCGCATTATGGAGCTGCCGTTTACGAGACATTCACCAGCATTCCGGAGACTTATTACACCCAGATTCAGCCTCAACCATACGTGTCTTTGAACAGCCAGTATCCTCTTGGGGTTAACGTTAGCACGGCCAACGCTCTCGGCAGCTCCGACGGGCAGACGCTGTCGCCAGCCAACACGTGGTCGCCCACCGAAGGAGTCCAGTCTGCGTCTGTCAGTTCCAGTGGTATGTTAATTTAAGCAAATGTATTCTAAATTGAAATTTTTCAGACGAAACAGTGCAGTCAGATGACAGTTCGTTCACCGCCTGCAAAGTGTGCGGAGATAAGGCAAGCGGGCACCACTACGGCGTCACTTCCTGCGAAGGCTGCAAGGTAAGTCCGAAGGCTTTCTGATATGATAAATACGAGATAATCCCTCTCCTGGAGAGAGCAGGAGCGTCTGTCATCAGTTCTCCTTTTCGTAGACTGCACAATACCGCATTTCCTTTGCTAATTAATACGCATTTCCAGCAGGGAAGCGCCCAGGCGGGGAGTCTGGAACCGGCGCGCCGCCGCTTTTCAACGTGCCGCCGCCGGCTACGGTACCTCTCGGCGACCAGCGTTGCGTGTTCCCGGTCTGTGTGCGCTCAGTTTTATCTGCTTGCGTTGTTTTTTGCGAAGCGATGGATGGCAATCGTCGCGACGAGTTGCGCAAGCTGTTACGCAACACCTTCTTCCTCCTGTTTGTGTTCACATCCATTGTTGAGCTTATGAGCATACGCACAGCGCCCCTTCTCTGGCGTCTCCGCTCTCCTACGCATCTCTCGTCCCAATCTCGGAAACTTTTCCTGTCGGCAAATTGCCGGCGCGAATTGCGATGATCGTAAATTCCGAGCAGTGCACCTCCGCAGTACCATAGTCAAATCAGGAAAATCGATTGAAAGCTATAGGTTTCTTTTGTTGGAAGCGGAAAAGAGCTTATGTAAACAAACTCCTTGAAGTCCGAAACCGTAAACAACAAGTAGCATCCTTGACTGGCGTTTTGTTGCAGGGCTTCTTCCGGAGGAGTATTCAGAAACAATGCGATTACAAGTGCCAGAAGGACGGCAAGTGTACCATCGAAAAAATGAGCCGCAACAGGTGCCAGGCATGTCGACTGCAGAAATGCGTTCAAGCGGGAATGGCTCGTGACTGTAAGGCTAATTAAATGGTTTCAAATTTATCTATGAAATTCAGCAGTTCGATACAATCGGTTTCCTCGGAAGGCACGAACAAACCGAAGACCAGATACGATGGGCAAGTTTGAAGTGGACGAAGAGTACATTCCGACCACAGTACCCTCCGGCTTGATGGTTCCCATGGCTCAAGCGCGGCCCTTGCCCACTCAATACCCCACTTCACCTGCGTACACTTTCGAAGAGTTGACCAACAATATCCTGGATGCATCCAAGCACTTTATGCACGAGAGGGCTCAACAAGACGCGATTTACAAAGATATGGTCCCGGTGAGTCCAGAGTTCAAACTGAGACAAAAAACGATGGACGCCTTTCAGAGTTCTTCGATTGCCCCAGGCAGTGAGGAATACCGCATCCAGGTATGGGCTGTGGTTAATTTCAAGATTTCGGCGGACATTGCGACGATTGTAAGATTCGCAAAGGTAGGTTTATGGGCTTTACCAAACGAATTAATCTCGCAGATGGGTTCCGAGATTATCCGATCTAATCTATCAACTCGGGAAAATCGATACCGGCCACGGATGCGACCTTTATGGAAAGTCATCCGTTGACAATTTTAAATAGTAGAAACAAAAGCAAACATGTTTTTCGAAATTAAAAGTTCGGGCAATTCTACGCTGTTAGATTCATTAAAGAAGCTTTAAGCATTCTTTCAGTGAAATATGTGTATTTTTTAAATATCATGGCTCGTTTATTTCAGGAAATTCCAGCGTTCAACGTCCTCAGTGAAGAGAACAAAATGTACCTCATCAAGCGGAACTTCTTCCGCATTTGGCTCCTGACTGCAACGCGACGAAGTTGTTTGGGCGAACTCAGGTTCCCCGATTTCACTTGCCTAAAGAAGGCCTCGCTCTTTAATACTTTTGGACAAGTGCTAGGAACTACGATTCTCTCTTTGATTGAAGAACTTCTCAAGGTGCAAATGACGGATACGGAATTTGCCCTTTACGTTGCCGAGCAGCTCTTTGCACATGGTCAGTGGAAATGTGATCGATTAGTGTCATGCAGAGAGTTCGTTGCAGGCGGATCCGAAAATATACACAGAAAGGCGCATCTGATCAAAACCGAATCGCTGGAGCATGGGAACAGAGATGGTCTTATGCTGTTGAATGGTCAGGACAATCTCCAGCAAAGTCTGAGCCGCTCTAAGAAGGACTGCGTCGAGGCGTTGAAAGAGCAGATCAAGAAGCGGCCAGCCGATGAGGCACAGGTACTCGGCGAGGCTTGGCAGAGACTCAACGACCTGATCATGCAAATAGGTAATGAAGCGTAGATACCCTAAAAGCACAGATTGTCGCTTTTGCAGCTTCAGAGAAAACACAGCTGTTTACGTGGATCAAAACGGTTGCGCAGTGCAAGGACAACGCTGACGTTTTCGACAAGCTCTTCATCGAAGTTTTCTGCAACGACGACTCCTTCATTCACGAGCAAAAGAAACCTCCATCTTACGACATTCCCCTCTACCAGCAATAACTCGCGATTCTGTTTTCTTCTCTTCGTTTTCTTGTAAATATTTGTATAAGCGTATGCTATGCCGGTTACGGACGTATTGTTTTGGTCTCTAGAGCGCGGGACACGAATCCATCATGTAACCGCGATACAAGTATTCGTCGACGCTCGGGCACTTGACGAAGCGACCGTCTTTGCTGCCTTTACCGCCGCATGCGCTTCGAGTGTAACACACTGCTTCGGAAAACGAGGACCATTTTGAAGACTTGACCAGGTTCATAGATTAATGACGTAGTCATACTTTCTGGTGTAACAATCAAAAACTCGTGCCGAAGAGGTCGAAACCACTTTACGAACAGTTTCTCTTTGGCGCACAAAGACCGCGCTGATTTACGGTGCTACCGGGTTTCTCGGCTATTTTTAGCGGCGGTTCGGCCGTCAGGTTTATTTGAAACACTGCCGAATGAAAGCAATTGAGACATGGGTATCGTTAGAAAGTTTTAGCGAAGAACCTGTATCGGCGGTTGAGAAAGGGTGTTGATGACAATTTCCGGAAATTCGACCAAGATCACCATAGCGTATCAGTTAAACGCGTTAATCATTCGCGTTCCCAAATTGTCGCAAACCTATAGAAAGCGTCAGATTTCTTGGTTCCCTGTGTAATCTGCGGAGGGAAGTTGGGTGCAAGTTATCACGGCCGTTCGGCGGCAAAAGCAGCCGAAGCCGCGGGTAAATCCGTCTTGGACCGTTTTTTACACCGCGACTTTAGGTGGTACTACAATCATCAGCACCTTGACCTTTTGTGCGATCAGGTTTTGATGCTGCTCTTTGAATATCGGACCTCGGAAGTTGGCTTGAAAGAGCATATCACGTTTCCTTCTCGTTTCAATCAGGTTTTCCTGAGAGTGATTTAGGTCTTAACGGTTTGTTTAAGGGTTATCCTTCAGTTTGAAATTTTTTTTTGCCTTGCGAAAAATGCTTACGGATTCAAGTTTGTTGAGTGGCTTGGATGCCTCAGTTTGCATCTATTTATGTCTCTCAAAACTGCATTCTTTGGATCTAATGGTTCTGTGCCTAGTCGATCAACTTTGAACTGTGCGCGAGGAGCCGGGTTTGCAAGGTTACCGGCTTCTGACTTCGCGCAAGTTTCTCGGGCGCCTGCCTTATTGCGTGTGTCTTCAAATATCACCACACCTCCAAGCGCGTCTCCATCCGTTCTTTCCCACCTTCTCCTGTGCTCTCTGTCACGCCGCTATAAATACGATAGCGCCAATCACACTTAATTAAGATTACTACTAGGGGTGCGCGCGTTTCGTAGAGTTTGTATCGACCGAGTGTAAACTACTGACATCCTTCTGCTCCTATTGGCATTCCTTTGATTTCAGCCATGGGCAAAAACGGAAACAGCAACGTCAACGCTCCCGCCGTCGAGCTCAATATGACCAACGTTGACTTAAACCCGAACGCCTCTGCGAACACTTCGAACGACCGGCCGATGGGCAAGTTCAGCCGCAGGATATCCAACGTCTCCACTGCGATCCAAATGAAGTTCAGGACCACTCGAGAAGAAGGAGACTTCACTCTAGGTAACTAATTTTTTCAGATTTTTTAATATTACTTCCGTTTCCAGGGTGTTTGAAGCTTTTCCACACTCGTACTCGCTTCCTCATGATGGTTCTGGTGCTTCTGTGCCTCGCTTCCGTCTGGTCCAACATTCTCACCTTCAACTTCGCCGTCATCTGTATGGCTCCCGCTCACTCTGTCTCGAATATGACTTCCCTTAACGGAACCGACGAGAAGCCACCTATCGAGTTCACCCCCCGGCAGAAGAGTCTCCTTACCGCCGCGGTCGCCGCAAGTGCCTTGGCCGCAAACTTTCCCGTCGTCACTCTGGTCGGTTCAGCTCCATCGGTCTTTAACCCTTCACTCTCCATTTTCAGGTCAATCAATTTGGAATCCGAACGGTGTTCTCGATCCTGGGTCTGCTGTCTGCGGTCGCCACTTGCCTCATTCCCACGGCCACCTACTACGGGTACTACTACGTGCTCGGCGCTCGCGTCCTCCAAGGAATAGCCTTCGCCGCCAACTTCCCCGTTATCGGCGCCTTTACCTCGAAATGGACCTACTACAAGCAGAATGGGCTCTTCGTTTCCGTGCTCGTAGCTTACGTTCAGTTGTCTCCGGCCTTGACCATGCCCGTGAGTGGCACCCTCTGCACCAGCAGCTGGGGATGGCCCTCCGTCTACTACGCGCACGGGATCTTCTCGTTAATTCTCTTCGTTCTCTTTGGAACTTTCTTTCGCAACAGCCCAGGTACAAAGGACGCTGGAAGAAATGAAGCTTTACTCCCTGCCGGTTTCAGGAAAACATCCTTTTGTCGGAGACGTCGAGATCAAGAAGATCGCCGTGGGCAAGTCCGAGTGCTCCAAGGAAGAACTGCGCCGCATCCCTTATGGACCGATCCTCAAGACTGCTTCCGTGTGGGCCGTCTGGATCGCTGCCATCGGAAACTTCACCTGCGTCAACATGATGTTCCTGTACTCCCCGTCGTACCTCCACCACGTCCTCAAATTCCAAGTCCACTCCACCGGACTCTCCGCCGCTATCCCTCCCTTCCTTCAGTTCTCCATCAAACTCTTCGCCGGATTTACCAGTGACAAGGTAATTTTTGAGAACATTGAAGACGATATCTTTATTTGCACGGTGGGCTGGTGAGATCTTCATTTGGAATGTAGCTTTAAACCGGTTTTCTCGCTCGGATGAAGTGATACGCTACCGTGACGCCGATCGGTGATTCGTTTGGGGATTCACCGCAACTACTCTGAACCGTCCACGGAAGAATTTCAGTCCAAGAGAGCAACAGATCGGTTATCCTCGCTTGCGCGGTGGTGTCATAAATAATGTGACGGTCTCCGATCTTTGAAAACCAAACTGGGCAAACGCGCAAGTATATAAATACCTTAATGACTCGGACACGTGTCGACCCGCTGATGTGACAATTAAAAAACGGTTCTTGCGCAAGAGCATGATTGAAGTAGAGGCATATCGATGCCTAAAATTGCGGGTAAAAGCAGTTTAGAAATTTTTTTTAGTTACCAAATAGTCTGAGCTCCTAAAACTAAAATGAATGTTTGCAGATCCGATGCATCTCAGAAACGGCGAAGCTCAAAGTGTACAACTCGATCGCCTTTTGCGCATCTTGGCCTACGGACCCACTGATTTCCAAATGATTTGTCTCGCTATCCTCGGTGTGGCAGCCGGAATCCTCGGCTTCACGACCGGAGGCTTCTTCAAGGCCGGCCCCCTCGTGTCTAAGCACTACAGTCACTTCGTAACCGGAAACGTCTCCTTGGGAATCACGGTAACCATGCTCGTCGTTCCCTTTATGGTCACCGGCCTGGCCCCAAACAACACTGCCGAAGAGTGGAGATACGTCTTCCTGACCACGGGCGCCGTCCTCTGTATCACAAACTTTGTCTTCCTGATCGCCGCTTCAGCAGAGCCGGCCTCGTGGACCACCGACGAGTTTTCGCGCAACGCCTCCCGCAATCACATCCACTCCACCACTCAGGCTTCGATGACCACCATCCGAGAATTCGCGCCCGAGGTGAAGATGGGCTAAACCCGCCTCCCCACAGATTATCTTCTACGGAGAAATCGACAAGCTGTACATATTCTTTGTGAAAACACCCGATTGTTTTAGCCACCGTTTCCTAATAAAACAATTTGATAGAACCTGACTTCGAAAATGCCCGATTTTTCGGGAGTTTCTTCGCGCGTACTCAAGTGCATTTATTGTGCACTTTTCCTAAAATAGAAACGGCCGTTACAAAAAGAGCGCCCGTTGTTACACCGAAGCGACCAGATTTTAAAAGAAAACTACGACTTTTGAAAAATGCCGAAAGCGATTACACATTTTTACACAAGAATGGGCGCCCCGGACTCACGAGAAAAGGGACAAGAGGCTAAGCACATTTCAATTCCGCCACCATTTCCGCGCTTGATTCGAAGTGCATTTCTTGTTTCTAACTCACTAATCGAGATATTCTACATCAGACTGATCATTTTAGGGCACAAGCAGTCAATCAGACATCGAATAATGAAGACGAGTGAGATGTTTTTATGGTGTTTCAACTGATTTCCTTCGGTGGCAACAAGCGGAAGTGACGAGTTTCTGGTTGGGGTACACGAAAAGGACAACTGCGTGTTTGTATGAAGGCAAAAGACAAAGCAGCAAATGTCGAATTGTAAGTGTTAATGCTTAAAAACGAAGCGGGCAGGTGTGCTTATCCGAGTTTAACAAAGAGCACACACGTTCAATTAAAGTTGCAAGGTGCGTGCAGTTCATGAGTCCAATATCCTTAAATCAATCAAATTTTGGTTTTGGAACACGTAAATAATTTCTTATTTTTAGATTTTCAACTTGTAATCAACTAGAAGTAGGTAAGTTTTCTCTCGCTTTTTGTGATTTGGTTTGAAAAAAGGGATTTGAAAACCTTTTTTTGAGTGTGCTAGATCGAAGCGGCACAAGAACGCTTACAGATGGAAAAAGCATTCTAAAAGGTCATGCAGAGGTTAAGCGAATGTCTACTTACTTATCAACTGTTTGCGCTGATGTGAATGCGAGGGAACAGAAAACGAGTTCCGAAGTCTATCGACTAATCAACAAAGACACCATCGATTGACTGTCTGACTTCGCAGCCACCGACGACGTCGCCAGCGCGCACAGTGCAGCTGTTTTCGCGCGCGCAGCGTCCGCCGTACTGCGAGTAGTAGTTGTAGTCGTCGTCTTTATCCGCGGCTTTTAGGCATGCTATAAATTAACGTCGTCGAGGGAAACGAGAGGTTACCCAGACAGTTTGTCCGATCTTATCACCGTTATCTGCGTACCTGCTCAACTCTCTTCGCTCGTCCCCCGCCACCTTTTCTCCTCGCGATCAATGCGTGAGAGCGACTACTTACAACGGTATTAGTGACACAATTAGAATGTGGGTCCCGAAAATGATATGGATTTGCCTTTTCTTCGACCTGGCTAACTCCGCCACACATTCGGAGGTGACATAATCCCTGAGGGTTTGCACAGCGATAATCATGCTTTCTTTAGCATGAATTCGTTCAGGATCTTATCACTATCAAAGTTCGGCCCCAAATTTCGGGAGTTCGCGTTGAGACTCCTCCACACGCGGACATTTTTAAGGGATATACGTACGTTGTTAGGAGAGCGCGGCTTCCGGTGACTGGAGTGTTTGCAGATCGGCTGGAGTGAGTGTGGTTGAGCCGGCGACCAAAGTGCGCGTCGTCTTGTTTGGATTTTGGCTCGATAAGGTCGACCTGGTCACGTTTACCATAGACAACTGCCTACACTCGGCACTCAACGTTTCGCATGTAGATTTCAAGATACACTCGGAGAAACTCATCGAGTTTAGAGCGTCTTTTGAAGAGTAAGCTGCCAGAATTAAAACTGTAATTAGGACTTTGATTAGAAACGAAGAACCGTTCAGAATATGCCTGAGGGAGAAGCGGAGCGGTCGGCCGGATGACGAAGAAGAGGACATGATCCTGGTTAGTTTTACTTTTTCGGCCAATTCTAGTCTTGAACTTCTTAAGATGCAAACCCATAGTAAATTCTCCCTTTTGGTATTTTTTGTCATGAAATTGATATATTAGTCAAAAAAATCCCACAAAAACGTTTGCTGAAATTTAAAAATTGCGTTAAACTTGAACTGACTCAAAGGGGCCAAGGGAGTAAAGGGATAAGTAAACATTAAAGCCTCACGTTTAGATCGATGAAATGCGAACATGGATCAGCGCATCCACGGACCCACCAGATCATTATTTCCCCGAGCACATTCAAATCGCGATTGTTCTAGGTCTTTTCTTCTTCTCAGCACTTTTCTCCGGCCTGAACCTTGGCTTGATTGCGCTCACGCCGCAAGAACTTATGCTCATTCAAAACTCCGGTTTGTGCTCAAATGATTGTAGATTTTATTAGTGATTTATTTAGGTTCGCCAAGAGAACGTCGTCACGCAGAGAAAATCCTGCCGGTGAGGGAGACCGGAAACTACTTGCTGTGCACCATCCTCCTCATGAACGTCATTGTGAATTCGGCCATTTCGCTGCTCTTCGAAGACCTCACGTCAGGCCCGGTTGCTTTCGGACTCTCGTCGTTCGGGATCGTTGTTTTCGGCGAAATCGTGCCTCAGAGCATCTGTGTCAAGTAGGAAGCTGTTTTTGAACCCGTGTTATCGATCAACTTCAGGCGAGGCCTGGAGGTCGGCGCAAGAACAATCTGGATCACGAAATTATTCATGATCTTCACTTTCCCGTTGTCTTACCCCATTAGCAAGGTTCTGGACAAGCTTCTCGGCGTTGAGATGGTGATGTACGACAGAAATCAATTACTGCACCTGATGAAAATGACGCCGGACTGGGAGCAGAACGACGAGCTCGCTGAGGATCTGAAGATTGCCGTCGGAGCCATGGAAATCTCGGACAAGTGTGTCGGTGACGTCATGACTCATATTGACGCGAGTTGTCGGAGGTAAACTTCTGCTAATATGATGTCTTTAGGACGTTTTTATGCTACCCGACGACGCGACTTTGGACGAGAAAATGATCTACATGATAATCAAACGAGGTTACACGAGGATCCCTGTCTACACAAATGGAGACCGCAACAAGGTCAGTCAGCATTTTCACATGTTATTTATATCCAAAATCGTTATTTTTGTGGTCTTAGGTCGTCAACTTGTTGTTTGTCAAAGACTTGGCCTTGATCAAACCAAAGGACTGTTTTACAGTGGCCACGGTTTGTGGTTTCAACAGACACGAATTGCCGATGGTCCCGGAAAGCACCCCGCTGCACTCTATGCTGGATGAGTTCAAAACGGTGAGTTTCCTATTGCCCATGAGAAACGAGTGGTTCAATATCTAGGGCTCCTCCCACCTCGCCGTGGTGCACTCCACGCCGGTGGTGGTGAAGGAAGGAGCGCGCGCGAGAGAACATCGGAGGCTCATTGGAATCATAACACTCGAAGACATCGTGGAAGAGATTCTTCAAGCGGAAATCGTCGACGAGACGGATATTATATTGGACAACGTCTACAGGGCAAAGCGGAAATTTAACAAAGTTCGTTCGACCTATACTGGGGACTCACTCCCTTAACGCGAATTTATTCAGGAAAATGATCTCTCCAAGGAGCTCCTAAAGTGTGATCGTGTGTGCCGCTACGTGTCGAAGCAACTGGAAATCGTCACTCTGGATTGGCTTGAACGAAAGCATAAGATTTTCAGCCAGGCCTACATTGAACGAGCTGCTTTGGAGGCCCTTATAAGGAAGAGCGTGAGATACTGCAGTCTGGTAGTTCAAGCTTTGAAAGCGAAAGTTTAATTGAGACATTGCAGACTGATTTCTGTGTGTCGGTTGAGAGCGACCAAAGAACGAACCAGAATGTGTACTTGTACAAGAAGGGTGAAGTTTCCCGGAAGTTTGTGGTCATCCTCGAAGGTCGTTCAATGGCTCATTTCGAACTGGTCCGTTCAATTAAACGTTTCATGAGAACGTTCCCGGTAATTTTCAGGACAAAATGAAATTTGAGGTGGGACCCTGGTACTGTTTTGGCGAGGAACTGCTGGACAAGATTGACGATTATCTGAAAGAGCCGAGTGCAGGTAAATGCTGCTTCGAAGACCTATTGAATTCATTGAATTGCTTCAGGGGAAAATTCGAACATCCAATTCACTCCCGACTACGATTTGATCATAACGGAAAGCTGCCGTTATTTGCAGATTACGGTAGCCAATTTTATGAACTACTACAGGTTGAGCAAGCGAGCACGCTCAAAGAGGTAAAGGAGCGTTTTGAAGTGATCTGAACGAGACCATTTCAGAAAGTCAAGTACATTAATTCTACCCTCCTGATCTCAGCTGTTATGTTAGTCGTTGAACGGTGCAAACTCTAATTTACATAAAACACTTCTACGAACTGTAGGCTGAAAGCGACAATTTTACTTTTAACACAAAAAGCAGTGTAAATTTGTTGTGCTTGATTCAGCGACAAAAACGGCGTTCTCGGCGAAAGAGAAATAATGCGGCGGGATTCATGTATTTTACACAAATGGATGAAGGCCGAACATGGGACTTAGCCCACGTAATTTCCTTTGGGAAAAGGCATTATCTTCCTTTTATAAACGAGAGGGGAGCCAAAACACTTTCTCCAAATTGCTTCAACCGACTGACACTATCGCGAGTTAGTCATTTTTGACGTTTGTGTGATTTTGTACGTGGTCCAACCATTGAACTAGCTTAAACTGGTCACGCAAGCTACACTGAAGCTTGAAAAGGCCTGGGGATGTCGTTCTACGAACAGAACACTAGAGAATCGTCTCTAATCCTTCAATCATCAGTTTCATCGTTTCAAATTGAAAATGAGTCCCACAACGATTTCCCTGCGTCAAATCGCCCGATGGAAGTGCATACGCACCCAGTATAACGCTGCTACCGTAACCCGCGCTCGCTCAATCAGGCAACTCGCGTCTGAAAATTTGGTGACAGGCGAACACACCCACACACCCACTTGTCTAGATCGAAAGGTTATACGCCATGAGAAGCTTTCACTTACATTAGATATGAAAACAAAGTAAAGTTCTCGTTCGTTCACCGCTAATCGAACAGCAGAACAGTTAACTGAGTCATTGATATACATACACGCATAAGTCATCTCAGCCACAAAGAAATCATTAAATGGTCCTTGTTGCTTATGCACTCAAGATTGTACAGTGTGGGACGAAATGATGTAGCCACCCCTTGTTTTGGCGAATCTCGCTTTAAATGAACTTTTGCATGAAACGGCTTTTACCACGTGAAAGAGCGCGTCAAACAATTTCAAAAACCATGCAAAAACAGCGGGCGCGACGGAAATTTTTGATTTTTCTGAAGGAATTTTGAAAACTGCCGATATCGCCGCGACATAATGATAGAGCCACCTCATAAAAAATACATGGGCACGTGGAGTAATAGCCATCTTGTACTCGGTGTGGCTACGGCCCAGTTTCTTTCTCGTATAATGCCACTCACTCACGTAATTATTGTAGTATCGATGCAAACGTGGAGCAGCTCCCAATTAGGCAAGCGAGCAGCTTTGCACGTCTTAATGAGCTGCGTTCGAAAGCATCCCGGCCTGTGCATTTGATCATCGGAATTTCGCGGCTGTGTACTTATTACTGCTGTTGTTGCTCCGATCTAAGGGTAGTTTTGGCTTTAGGTGGCAGCATGGGCAACCAGGTCGCTCTACACTTCTACGCAGCTTCTTCAGTTTTCCGGGGACAATAACGCATGGTGAGTAGCCTACATTTGAAGCTTGACTTGCATTTGTGTTTAGATGGCTCCTCTCGAGTACAACGTCCTCAACATGGATTCCCAAAAGAAGGAAGAAGCGAAGCAGGAACCTCGTCAAGAGGGCGCAGCCGGCCCAAGCGGAGTGCAGGCGCAAGCCGAGTCGATCCAACAGTTTGGCGCAATTCCAAATTTCCCTACCGACTCGATCCGTCTTGATCCCGTGTTCTTCAACAGCGCAAATCTACGAATTATTGCCAGGAGCTTGAGCGCTGCCACGACATTGCCGAGCTGTTCCAGCGCGGCAGTACCCAGAAGCTGCAGACACTTCTGACGAAGCCGACTGCACCGATCGCAAACGACGCAGGATGGATGGCAACAAGTAGTTCCAAGTTCTCCGATTAAATGTGTGCAAAACTATGATTTCCGTTTCATTCTCAAAGTTTCTTTGTTTGGAAATCATTCCGTCGCGCTTGTTTATCACTCAAATCAAGTCCAGATCTCATGAATGGTTGTTGCGGGATAATGTTCGCTTACTGACGGATTGCGTGTTTTCACGGGGCTCACGGGTTTTAGCGGCAGAATGCGTGCCGCCGGTGGTAGATGGGAACCTCTTATTTGTTTCGCCTTTCTTCCTGGCGTGCGGCGGGTGATTCGCGTTCCATGGGCAACTTGCCTGCGGATAGAGCACGAAAATCAGGACGTCAGCGACTACAAACGCTGGCTGGAGGAAAAGAGTTCCAGACGCGTCGTCGAGCGCGAGATGCTCGAGTTCGTGATGCGGGCACAGGTGGCTCGCCGGGCTCGAGCAGCTCGTCGTCAGGACGTGGAACAACGTTGGAGCCGGAGCGACCCCCAGATCGGTAATCTTCTCGAGGAACACCGTTATGGTCGATAAACAGAGGTGCACGCTGCCGTAGGCTGTTTTCAACTGTTCTTGTGCTCGCTGCGCCAATAAAAGACAGGAACAAGGTGATCCGTGGCGGAAACAGTCCTCCATTTAAAACTCAAGTGCTCGAAATGGGCTGGCTGTAAAGCAAAGTTAGCCTGAGCTCATTGGACCTTGTGTCTTAAAAACGTTTCAGCGAAATTGAAACACCATTAAAAGAGTTTAACGGATACCGTTTCTAGATTCAATAGGGCAAATAGGCAAATCAAGATTTTGCATTCAAAAAATGCGACAGGTATAAGCCGCATTGGAAAGCTTCATAATCACAATCTGAACCTTTCTAAACCTAAACCTGAGAAATAGGTACAGAGCTAGTTCTACTGCTACGCTACTTCTACAGTCTATGACTCAGCTACTGTTAGTTTATCCCTGACCTGCTTTTCAAGAATCAACTTTCATAGTACAAACAATTATTATTACCCATACTGAATATATCTCTTTCGGTGAAAAATTGAGCGCTACGCGAAAATATAGAACATTAAGAATGCGGAAATAAAATAAAGCAGACTGCCTCCGAAAACTGAGATCGCTGATTTCTCGACTATCCGTACTAAATGAGAACAGCAAGTTCATTTGAAAGCCAATTGTTTGAAAGTTACCTGAAGAGTACTTGATGAACATTCCGCCTGTGCCCCCGGTCGAGTGGTAAGTGATTTTAATGTTTGTTGCGTTGTAGGTGATGCTCGTGTCCAAACTCGATCCGTTGACGCTTAAAAGAACTCGATGGATGTGTCACATCAGAATGCCCACTTACATTTGACCCTCAAGTGGCTGATTCTCGTTTCTAGCCGCGAAGAATATGGTCCCGTTGCCAACTGGTCGCATGACGTCGATTTTGACTTTGAACAATGAGTTTCTGGAGTCGAGGACGATCTGCTGGCTCACTTTCGACGGGTCCGAGTTGGACTGTTCCAGGTAGTCCGACGAGAAGAGCAGACCGGCGCTGTCTGTTCTCAAATTGTAGCTTAATTTCGGAGCTGAATCCTTTCTTGAGGTATGTCTAAATAAGCTCAATCTTACAAAGAATTTGTGTTCGGAAATCCAATTTCATTGGTTTTGAAACGCTGTTGTAAGCGATCGTGACGTAGTCGTCGTACACAATATGAGGATAAGGAAACGAGCTGAAAGGAAAGGGTTGAATGGGGGGAAAAGGGCGTGAAAACGACCTCGCCAGCAGAAACTGACTGTTCGTGTAGACGTGCTTGTACACGGAGACTCCTGCGCTTTCTTCGACATGCGTCATGTAGATTCCGTAAGTGTTGTTTCGCGACTCCATCGAAGAGGCGATAAGTACGTAGCAAGTGACGTTTTCCGTCGGAGGGACGATGTTGAGCGAAGCTGACTGGCCAGAGGTTTCGGAGGAAGCGTACATAAAAGTGTTGTTCTCACATCCTGAAATTCCCGATTTCGCTGACTCCTACCGCTTCCTCACTGACCTAGCAAGTTGTGGTTGCGGATGGAAACGATCGCTTTGAAATTCGGAAAGCTTTTTTTGGCGAAGACACGAATCGTGAGAAAGTTCCCGGTTGTTCGAACGGCTGGCACGGGTCCGGAAACCGTGGCATTGGCATAATACATTCTGAAATCCAGATGAATACACCACGAGGAACATTTGGCGATAAAACTCACGAAGCGTCTAACGGTTTGGCAAACTCATTTGGGCCGTCAAATAGATCAACAAACAAATTTTCCGAAATTTTCCGCATTGTATAGAAGAAAATTGGAGCTGTCGCAGGGGCATTCACAGTCCAAATGTACATGGAGTTCGCCTTTAGGTTTTCCAAATCAATGTCCTCGGTCCGCTGATCGTAGCTGAGATGGATCACAGTGCTGTTGCTCGGAAGGTCCACTAGTAGCACAACGTAAAAATGCAGAAGGAACAAATAAAAACTTACTTTTCCTTAAGGATAGCTGAAAATGGAATCCGCGCGCCTTTTCCTTCTCTCCGTAGAAGGCGCCTGAGCTGTCTCCAATGAAGTTAATGTTGGCGAGGCCAGTGGAAACTGTCACGGGAGTAAACGAGGACGCCGAGTCGGACTGTACGCGGTAACTGAAAACTTACTGATTCAGGAGCGTTTTACACTGCGTCCCGCACCTTTTCAGAGTTCTATTGAAAGCGTCCTGCACGGTAACGACGTTTTCATCCACAAAATAGGAATACCGAAGGTCTACTTCGACGGGAGTCACGGTCAGAATGTAATCTTCCGGAAAATCGACGATCCAGCTGCAGTCCATGTCAGGACAATAACCCAATTCGTTTCCGTATCCGGCGCTGTAGATATCGACTGTGGTGCTTTTCTGCGGGTCCATCACGATTTTCCGTCCATTGTCGCATCGGCAATCTGAAAAGCAAATTTAACCGAAGAAGTTTGACGAAACTCCCCTTGAGAGCTAACTGTCACAGTGAATCCGACGGCCGTTCCTAAGCCATCTGACGAGAAGGTCATATTCAGGGTGTTCTGCTGGGCGAACGCGAATTGCCGGCGCTCGTCTCCGCGGAAGTCGCTGGTGTCGTCGTCGATTCCCCAGACGTTCAAAACATCGCAGCAGTGCTCGGTCTCCAGCTCCACATCCAGGGTTATCATGTGTCCGTCAGGAACTCCGTGGAAATCCCACGCGCAGTCGAGGTTGTCCGCGTAAGGCTCGGTTCCGTAATTCAGCGTTCCGAAAGTCACCGATTTCGCTACAGACAGGTCGTACGAGCCAGTTTTAAGGCACTTCGACTCCGACGGTCCGGGCTGGAACTGCTCAATGATCAGGAAAAACTCCATTACATCGTAGCGCGATTTCGGTGCAGGATACGCGAAGGAGATGTCCACTCCGCCCTGGAAATAGAAGGCCAGCGGTTCATCGGAGGTCGGGAGGTCGGGTTTCCACTAAATATATTGTTACAAATTTGAAATTTGACTGAAAACAGTGAAAAGAGTGGTTCAAGTTCATACTGTCGATGGGAATACGTGGAAAGCCGCCACAGTAAATCTTTTCGAACCAGGGCTAGATCGCGCCGAGACTATCTAAGCGACGAGCGACGTTTCCCATCAAGGATATCGGCGAATTTGCCTCAGATAACCTGGAAACGTCCAGTTTTGAAAGTGTTTGTGGAATTTAGGACCCAATTTCACGCCCCGGCAATCAATCAAGTGCTCGACAACAAGTAAAACCTCTGGAATAACCCGCCGATGCCAAAGAAAACAGTGAACGGGCTGGGTCGGCGCAACGTAGCTAAGATTCCTAAAAATTCACGGTGGTGGCTTTTTGCGTTCTTATATCAAATCGGGAAAATTTGGGCAAAAAGTTACATGAAAAACTGAATCAACAACTTTAAAAAGAATACTCGAAACGGAAGTGGACGGAGCCCAGAATTTGCCGCCGTAGCTTCCAATGCAAAAAAGGAAAATAGTCCGTACCTGAGGCTACTACTGTTTCCATCTATCCCCATCAGAGTAGTCGTAAAAGCGGCGCGATACTGGAAAGCGAGAACACGGATCTCCGCGTCGGCCCGGATACTGTAGTTGCACTGGAGGGGGTTGTCGAAGTTTTTCGGATAGTTCGGAGACACCACAAATGTCAGCGGATTTTGATCGTCGAGTTTGACCGTCTGAGAGCAGTCAGTGGCGAAGACGTATGAAAGCGCTAAAATTCATCCGGTTTCATTGTCCAGAACAAGATTTACGTACGGTAAGTTTTGACATAGATGCTGAATCCAGTGTGCGGCATGGACGCATTCGGAGCGTTCTTCTTACGGCCGAGGACCACGCGAGTAGTCCCTCGGCTCTTGTAGAATGACGCGGTTCCTCGAAGATCTGTTTGGTCAAACTTCGGACTGAACAAACGACATAAAGAACATAAGCTTGGAAATTTCAGAAACTTACTAGCTGCAGTGGTTGCTCGCGTTGCAGATCTTCATCTCGTCGCTGGGGTCAAGGAAGAACTGCTCGAGGAGGAACACGATGCTGTGGCTTTCTGGTGGCGTGAGCGTTAGGGAGAAGCTAAAAATATATTAATTTGGAGTCATGGTCGTTGAATCCTACTTCTTGTAGAAGGGCTGGTAAGGAGAAGGGTAATTGCGAGTCCTGAGACGGACGATGTCTTCAGGTTCTAGTTGTTGTTCCTGAACGACGAGAAGATCAGTGAAACGTGTAAATCATTATTTTGCAAGCGAGCGAAGTCATTTAAGAAAACAGTCATCATTGATAAGAGTTCGGTTAGAACAGAAATCTCTGGAGTTCAAAAGTTTGCGGAAAAGGATAACGTTTGCAACAAACAAAAAAACTTAACAAGAAAACAAAAAAAAGAGTTTAGGATATTTGTTAGTGTATAGCACTCACCAAAGATTGTCCAGGTTCGCACACTACATCGGTCAAAGCCGAAACCAGCGGAAGAAGAAGCAAAAACAAAAGCACGCGATGAAAGGAAGTGGTACGCATAGTTAGCATAGGCAGCAACGTACACGTCCTCAAATCCAAAGTCGCGATACCTCACCGAGTGATGTAAGGCACTGCTATATGTAGTGGTAAGAAACGTTCTTATCAGCATTCCGCTCGCAACGATTAGTGATAGGAAACCCGCATCGCCCCCAACCACACCACACACTACTAGGCATAACTGCATTCTGGATCGAAAACGGCGCTTGGGGAATGAGCTTCAAAACGACAGATTCCAGCACAAATTCAGTTTGTGCTGGACGACCTGAGATGCTTCTTGTTTGAGGTTGAGACGGTTAACATAGTGAACTCTGGGTTCACAACGGAGGGTATCATCACGATATAGTTATCGACGACTGTCTCCTCGAGAAACAAGGAATGTTTCACTGCAGGAACCTTTTTCTATTTTAGTCCCAAGCATCAGTCACAGAGCGGTTCGGCGAGACCTGTTTACTGGTTGATCACTCCTTTTGGTGCATTTTCCCAGAGCCTCAACTATTCAAATTCCGATTAGTCGCGATTTTAGAAAATGGAAATTACATTGTTCCAAATTTCGGAACAATGTAATAACACGTGCTATGATGAGCGTTCATCCGAGAGCTCTGCAGCTGATTTCTCGTCTCGTGGGTTCTAGTGGAATTCAAAATCGCTTTTGAAGCAAACATTGATTGATGGGTGTTATGTAAACAGATAAAGACAAATGCGTTCTTACAGTGACCTATGGAATTGCTCTCGTGAAGAAGGTAGGACTTGCCAATAAAATTATGGTGGGAACCGAAGCCACAAAGTAAACTCCACTATCTTGAAGTTATAAGGCAACGCCAAGTTTCCATTCCCAGTCACCTTGAATTATTAATTTTTTGAGAACTTTTCCAAACAATTTTTAGTTAAAAAATAACGTCGATTTGAGAACGCTGCAAACGATTTGAAAGTTTTTGTAAAAGCAGCATTTCGTACTGCAGTCAGTTGCAAAAATTTTTGATTGCCATTTTATAATCTTTTCAGTACTTCGAGGGCGTTCGCATGTTGACTAAAGTCCAGTCCAGAATGAAAAAATCTTTGAGTGAGATGCTATTTTAGGCGCTATAATGATTCATGAGACACGAAAATAGTCATTAAAGTTTATTACAAGGTATTCTTAGTTTTGTCGACCTATCCGTTTGAAGAGTTATCATAAAGCCGTTAAATTGGGTGAATTATCACTTGAACTCGTGAATGTGGCTGACCGGTCAGCGAAGTCTTGAAATACAAATCTAAATGAGACGCGTTTATGAGAGAGTGTCACCTTTACACCAAATACCGCTTTTATCGATAACTTTTACTATAAGCAAATACATTGCCTGCGGCTTCTCGTCAACTTGGAATGAAATTTTTTCTTTTTTTTATTAACAACAGGCTATTTTCCCTCATAAATCTTATTAAATAAAGGAGAACGATTCAGATATGTTCGTCACGCTTTTGCGACCGTAACGCTTTTCGCACGTTCGGTCCGTCGCCGCGAGCAGGTCAAAGTTTCATTACTGTAAATTGGTTAAAAGTTTTAGGTAAACAACGCATACCATCGAACAATATTGCCTAGCGTTGTCACACCCTATTTTCGAGTCGTGTCTCCTGTCCACAGTTTCGGTTTTTTCGCGAAGATACTCAGCATGGGTGAATGTGTCACTCTTCCTCGTAGATCGTCATCGCTCCATCCACGTCATCCCACTCAAAGCAACAAAATTTCGTTGATTGTGGCCATCTCGTTGCGTGGGCGGGATCGCCGCTCGGGTGCTTCAAGCATCGCTACTGAGACAGGCTAACGGCTTTCACCGTCGAGATCGTCTCCCCGCTGGACCCTGATCGGACACGAAACGTCCTGCTCCGACCGGGGGCGACTCGCTTCGCACGTTGAAAACGAATTCAAATTGATTTGGCAACTCGTAATGAAACGAGATGTTGGAGACCGGCAGTAACGAGAAGTTGTAAGTTATCACAAACAGACCGCCTGTCACAAGCGGTTATTCCAGCGATGCACGGCTGCCCAATGCGAACTCAATAAACCGTCCGAATTTTAATGCGGACGATTTTCTATCACAACAGGTGGGAGACGTGGTCAGTGGCTCAGAGCGTCGCGGACGCCAAACACCGATGGAAGGAAAAAGTGCAATTTCGAAACTTGATGAGTCAGTGTTGACCACGCACCTCTCGAAAACGCTTTGACTTTAAACTTGAGCGTGGGAGAGACAGATTTCTGAAAACATGTAGTGCATTTATCAAAGAATTGCATTTCAAACTGAGAGGTGTCTATACTGATAGTTTTTAGAAATGCTAGGAAACCACAAATACGCTGATTGGATTACTTTCCACTCTCTCAGAGAAAGTCGTTTGCCTTCTCTGTAATTAGTTCCTGGTTTCTTTAATTTCTAAAACCAATTTTTCTGCTTTGTTATGCTCAAAACAATGAATCAGCAATGCTTTATTGGACTCCGTTTTCGCTCCACAAAAAGCGACGATGTGACTTTGTGTTGTCGTAGCAGACAGTTATCGTAAAATATGACTACCATTCAGTTTTAAATTACTGTATTACAAAGCGACTCCAATTTGCAACAACCCAAAACCAAAACATATTTTCGTTTTTCACTCCATGAGAAACTGAATCATCCACCAATTCCCTGCTGATTGTGGCTAATCAAATAAAGGAAAATTGTAAAACTTAAAACAGAGTTTGATCGTCAGCGTTAACGACTCTGATTTATTCGGCTGCAAAGTAGCTGAATTCGTGCCGGAGGAAGGGAACTCGAGCCGAGCGAAGAGGCACCTGAGATTCCCGACCGGCCGATCAAGCTGCGTTAGCGGCATCGGCGGGGAAAGAAGATCCGAAATGTGGATTTTCCGTCAAACGGAGGCATAAAAATAATTTGTGAAAACGAAACTGCGACAAAAAACGGCTGCTGGCAAACCGATTGGCTCCGCTCCTCCCGGCAGGGACCGCGATCGCTTGTCATCCTCTCGCTCGCCTGCGTCCGATTTTAAAAGTCGGAGGAGCGGAGAGGGAGAGCGGAAAGCAGATCAGGGGTGCCGATGGCAGTTGTCCAGTCAAGAGTTTCGAGCAGCGGCCCGAGCTCTCATTTGCCTAGGTCGCTGTCTTGCAGAGACGGTCTCATCTACGGTGATATTCTAGCCGATATTTATGTGCCTTACATGCCGAAGAATTATGTTGTTTTCTTTTGAGACGCTGCCTAAGGGTTCTCCCGATTCCTCTCCTTTTGAATTATTGGAATGCTGGCGGTGTTATGGCGTGGGTCGGGTTCGTGTTGTTCCATTAACCGCAACAGCTCCGCTTGCATCGAGTCTCAGTATCAGATTTTGTTGCAGTGTTGAACAGAATGGCTCCCCCCGCTATCTACGGAGAGCCCAAGATCTCCCACGATGCCGACAACGGAAGTGTCGTCCTGGAAGTGATGGCCACTGGAGCCGACGCCGAGAAGACCAAGTGGTTCTTGGAGGAGAAGGAGCTCCTCGAGACAGAGAGCTACAAGTTCAGCAACAGCGACCAAGGCGGCAACCGCAAACTCTACAAGTGTGAAATCAAGGTTTGACCCTGCACCGCGAACCTCTCCAGCTCCGAGTTTTCAGGACTTCGATAAATCGCTCGCCGGAGTCTACAAGGCCAAGTTCTTCAACGCCGAGGGAGAGAACCACGCCACTTTCACCGTGCAGGCCGGAAGTAAGCCAAACTAGTTGACGATATCGGAGAGGATTATTTTCAGACGCCCCGGACTTCCACGACAAGCCCCATATTGTGCAGCGCGACGGAGGCAACATTATCTGCATCAAGGTCCGCGCCAAGTCGCACCTTGAGATGAAGGCCGACTGGTTCAAGGTACGATCGTCTTCCGACATTTCCACGCATTTCTCTTTTTTTTTCAGGACGACAAGCCCATCAAGGCTAATGATCGCATCAAGTTTGTCACAAAGAAGGACGACAAGGACAAGGACGGATTCCAGTTCCTGCTCGAGATCCACGGCCCTCAGAAGGACGACGAGGCGAAATACAAGTGCGTCGTAAAGAACATCGAGGGCCAGAACCAGCAGTCGCTGAACCTCGTTTTCGGTTAATGCAGAGCCAAGAGAAAATGAGAATCGGTGTTTATTCGTTTATTAACTTTTATAAAGTGTTTTCATATTGTACCTAGTAAATACATAGAGCACTTGCAGTGACGACAAACGGGGGGAAGGCACGAGATGCCGGGGCCAGATACAGAACGCGGGCAACGGCGGTTGTGCAATCTGAGCTGCTTGCTTGTCATCTCGTGATAAATGAAATTGTTATTCTTCGCCTAACTCGCGAACATTACAGGCACATTAACACGAAAGTTGTGCGCCACCTGCCAGTCAAGAAGCCTGTACCACTCAGACTCGGTTTGATTTGCCATCAGTTTTTTCTGTTTTCGGAATTTGGTCGCGTTGCTCCCCGCCGGAGCACTGTTGGCGAAAAACGTCGGTCGGCTGCTCGCGTAAGTGATAAGTGCCTCGTCTGGGGAGATATTGTAACGCAGCGCCCTGTCCTTGAAAAACTCGGATGGTCTTGACCCGTTGAATTCCGTGAGTTGTGACACCTGAAACAAGGCGGAACTGGGCCAGTGATCGGCTGACTGATCAGCGCCGAATTTAATTCGGTGATTGATGAATTACCTGATCTGACTCCTCACACAAGTGACTAATACACGTTTCGAGCGAACCTTGGCTCTCGGCGCTGAGGTCCTTCCAGAAAATGTCCAGCGCGTTCGGAATCTCGCGTTCTTCCAGTCGGAAAAGACGAATCGTCATCTACAATTAACAAGAAACGTAACTTATCTAGCTTAGTTCAAAACACAAACAACCACTGGAACTTGGCTTTTTGTTCAGACAGCAACTCACAGGAATCGACACGTTTCGGAAATACTGATCTCGCTTCGGATTTTGCGTCAGCTCCATCATGTCCTTCTCGGGGTACAAATTAATCAGCGCCAGCCTCACTTCTTCGGGAACGACGTATTCGGGCACTTCTAAAAAGTTTGTTTCCAAACATTGGAGTTAAGGAAACATTTACCAGGTGCGGACAAGTCGTTAACGTCGCTGCTGGCATGACTGAACATGTGAACATTCGTAAGGTCGAGACTATTTTGGGTTTTGCCATAATCATTCTCTTCGTCATGTGCCGCAGATTCCGATCTAAAGTTCAGCTTTCTGATTTCCTTCTGTACAAAGTCGTGGGATTTTGTGGCGAAAACTCCCCAGAAGTGTTCGCTCATCTTCTGCATGTCCCGAACCGTGATCAAACGCGTGTTCGATGCCCAGCTCCTAAAATACACAAATAGAAACCCAAATACAGGCTGTCCAACCGGTACTGTTTTCGAAGAAGGACTTTCTTAAGACGAAACCGAAACCGTGCCAGGAACATCCCGAAAACATATCTGTCATCGATCAGTAAGCAGCTGAATTTCACGAGATTCATTCGGCTCAATTGCTTATCATACTGAAACAAAAGCGTCTCATTTTGAAAGAAACAGAAATCTTACGACAAAGTTCTGCTTGTTCGTGGTTCCGTATTTGAAGTGGATGCACCTGGCCAACTCGTCGAGGATGTCCTCTTTGGAAAGCCATGGCTTCAATTCGAGCGCCCTCAACTCACGGGTGACATTATTCTCCACGTATCTTCGTAGTTTCGACTTCTCCACGCTAGAATTCAGAATTGAAGCTACATTGTGTATTTTTCCCTCACCTTCCAAATTTCCAGAAAGTGTCGGTGCTCACGTCGCGGAAAGGAATCGTCGGAATTTCCGACCTGCTGTTCAAGTACTCGCTGTAATCGAATTCGTTTCGGAGGAATTCTTCTAAAACATAATAATAATATTCATATTACACTACCGAGGAACAATACACTGACCTAATTGATATTCGAACTTCGTATCGTCACTTTCTTCTAAGGGAAAAATACCCACAATCATAGAAATAAGCATTAAAATGGACGCATGCCGTTTATTCATGACCGCAGAGGACAAAGGACTGAGAGAACAAGCATTTATGCATGCATATATAGAGCAACAAGACAAAAGATACCCCGATGATTGTGTTTGAAATCTAGCGCCACGACAAAGATGAGCAAACCGTCTATGGTCGAGTCACCTATGACTTCGAGCAGGAGGGCCGCGAGAAACACGACGACTTTGTGGACTTATTTAGCACGACACCTGTGGCTTTCATTTCGCTGTCCTCGTGCGACATCATTTCTCTGAAATGAGACAGGGAGACAAGTAGAACGAGTTGTTCTTCCAATAGCTCTCGGTAAATTCAGTACGATAAGAAATCGTTATAAAATTTCTTCAAACATGATTTTTTCAATTTGGTGGATTTCACCTCTAAATGAGTACGTCTCCACACCAAGTCAATTTCCCTCACCTGGTCAGTTTCAGAAGAGCAGCGTCGATATTCACTCCTTCCAGAGCGCTGCACTCGATGAAAGCCGTGCCCATCGTCTGAACAGCCCACGTTATTACAAGCGGAATCCGCTTCTGATGTCCTCACCGCTGCAAGTGCCTCTCCATCTTGCGTGCTCACAAAGTTGCTCGTCGCACCGCTATATCTGTACACGGCGTCCCTCAAATCGGTTTTGTTTGCACATATCAGAATCGGAACCGGCTTCGAGACAGACTCTTTGATGACGTCAATCCACTCCCGGATTCTCAGAAACGTGTTCTCCGCCGAGCAATCGTAAACAAGCACGGCGCCATCTGCTCGGCGGAAATAGGATTTACATAAACTTCGAAACCTAAAAAGCACACAACTTAATCGAACAAACGAAAGATCACCCACCTTTCCTGCCCGGCCGTGTCCCAGAGCTGCACAGCCACGTTTTTGCAGTCCACTCGAATGCTCTTGACGTGGAAGTCGACGCCTAAACTAATTCCGATTTTCGAATTTGTGAAAAGCGTCGATTAGTGGCGAAAATTTCGGTCGCAGGACAAGCTCCGTTCCCATTTGGAACCACGATACGGTGTACAAGACACGGTAATTGCAGAACTCTAAGCGTTCGAGGGAGGCTTGCCTTGGCCTGCCTAGAAAGGCCTTTTCTGCGTCATCCACTTTCTGGTTGCTGTTCGACATGATGACAAGTAAGACTACTGTAATCGCATCACACGCAGATCGTGGTGGGACCAGGCTTGGGTACGGCGATAGCCCTTTTGTTGGACAAAATGTTAGTTTGTTGGACTATAGCCCGCAACAAAAGTCGTCACATTCGCGGGTGTGGTCCCGCCGCGAAAATCAGCCGCTGCCGCTCGGTTGGCGGAGGGCGACGTGGGGTCATTTGAGGCTGTCACAAAGCTGTTCAAGGCGCGTTTTCGAAAAAAAAGCTTTGATGAGCTCCGCCATGTCCTGATGATCATTTTGAGCCCTTGACTGCCCGATTTCACTTTATCTCCAAAGCGTGATTCTCCAAAATACGAAAATTCACGGCATTCGCCAGGGTCAAGAGCTTAAACTGTGCTTTAGAGCATGGCGAAGCTCACAAAAGCTTCCTTTTTCATATGACGCCTATAGAAGCCTTGAGGCAGCGTAAAACCATGCCACATAGCCCTCCGCTGAACAAAAAAGAGCGACGGGCCGAACCGTACGAACAAATTTTCATGGCAGGACGTCGACCGCGAATGTGACGCCTTTTGTTGTCAACCCTATAATACCACATTTTCGGATATTTAGCACACCTTTAGTTCTTCACATGTCATCAAAGAGCGTTTCAAAGGTGCTAAAATTCAACTCGAAATTCAAAATTTGAAAATATACCGTCTCTCCAGATGCCTTCTGCCCGAATTTTTTCAGGCGCAAACATGAACGGTAGGAGCCGAACTAACAGGTTTCGGTATTAGGTTTATGGTCTGAAGTAAACTTGGGATTTCAAGCATGGGCGTTCACGCATTCTTGGCAATCCAGGACATTGCTTAAAACCGGGAGGCCGAACGTGTGAGCTACATAGACCCTCGGGTGCGTCAAACGAGTTGCGCACGCGTCTGATTTTTAGCGGTCTCCAGGGAAAATTCAGATTTCCACCACCGCTTCGAACGCTCGATTTGAGCGCATTCGCGTGGTTTCAGGGTTGCACAGTTCGTATTTACCTAAAGTGCTGGGCAGGCCACTTGAGTAGACTCTTTTTACAATCCTCATTATGATCGAAGACTTCCCCACGGAAGCGTCTCCACACATCACAACTCTGAAAGTCCGCTCGGGTGGTCCGGTGGGCTCAGAAATACCCTTAAAGAACAATAATCTAAATTTATGGCCATTTAAGAACGTACCTGCTCTTCTCGCACTTCGGAAGAACTTTCTGTGGGCTTCAGCTCCTCGGGGCTGCTGCTGCGCAGCGAAATCTCGTACTCCGCCGGGAACTCCTGGGGAGTGCGGACCCACAGGTCTTCCGAAGGCGCGTAGCCTAGACCCCGGGAGTTGGTGGAGAGACGGGCTTCGTTGAAGGAGAGCGTCGAGTTCTCCCTGGACAGCGTGAAGGAACTGGGCGACGCCGTCCTCTGAACTCGGTATTTACCAAGCGCCGCTTTTTTAAAAGGACTCACAATGTTCAGCTGCTTGCAGACGGTGCTCCGATGATCCAGCGCGATGGAGAGCGTGTCGTTGGCTTCGTGAAGTTTCTTGTTTGCATCGCTAGAAAGCAGCTCTCAGTTCACTATAACATCAGTCCCACTTACTAAAGCAGTTCTAGTTGACGTTCTAAATTCTCTTTTTGCTGCATTGTGGCCAAAATGTTCTCCTTTTCGGTAAAAAACTCCATCTGTTTGCTTTCATATTCGGAGCGGACTTGCGCCAGCTCAGCTCTGATCAAAGCGATTTCCAGGTGGTTGTCGGTGAGGTTGGTCTGTAGCCTACGGTTCTCTGTGGACAAATCCTAAATATCGACTACATATTTGCCCGAAGGAGTGTCATAAGCACTTATTTAGAATTGATTTGAAACCTTTAAGTTTTGTCGAGGAATATCATGTATTCCCTTACGTAAAATATCAAAAAAGGACATTGAAAATCTACTTCGCTGATCCGTAAAAATTAAAATAAGTTACAGCGAACCGCTTTTGCACGAAGGCTGCGTTGGGAAAGAAGCATTGTTCTGGAAAGAGTTCGACGGACCTGCAGCTTTTCTTGAAGATCCTTCTTGTTGTTCGTGCTCCGTTCCTTGTTCAGCAGATCCTCAACCTTCTGCATTTTTTCGATGCTCGACTTCAGATGCTCCACTTCCTGTTCCAGTCGGATCCGCATCTCCTCTTTTTCTTTGTTCAATCGTTGGCGTTCCTGTGATTGGAAAATTTAATGCAAGGCGTTCTCACGGCTGACGCGAACTGCAGAACTCCACGTAAAATGGCTTTTTGCCGTTTTTGAACTCACCTCGGTGCGGGCCTTCTCGTCTGCGTAGCTGAGTTGTTGATCAAGCTCATTTTCCACTTCATTCATCCGCCGATTATGCTTTTCCTTCTCTCTAAGTTTGAGAAAATAGTGGTGAAAATAGGCGTATATAAAGCAACGTCGACGATCAAACTTTCAAATGTGGAAACAAAAATGCACAACTCACTGCTGGTACACTTGTTGGAGGGTCTCGTTTTGGTCCTTCTGCTCCTTGATTTCCCGGCACAGCGAGCCAAGGACATTCTCAAACTGGTAAAGCATTTCAGGAACGCCGTAGGACTGCAGTTCCTTGTACAGACGGAGAACGTCGTTTTGACTGAAATGGACCGGGAAATGAAAGTTTAACTGAAAGGCTTACCAAGGCATTTCTTCCTTCAGACATTTTGGAGTGTATCGAGTAGTGAACGCGTGATTGCTCTGGGTGCCGTTACAAAAGTAGGTGTGCTGAAAGTATGTTGACATTATTTTTGCGGAAGGGAGGCGGAAGAGGGGAAGCTGATAGGGTCGGCTTTTGAAGGAACCAGCCAAAAAAATCTGTAATCGTTTTAAAGGACTGGAACACCAGATTCATTGTCACGTCAAGTACAAATCTGAGGCAGTTTGAATGGGTTGTTGCTGGATTCCCATCGGCGAAGATCAGTGAAACCATTACCTCCGCGTCTTGACCGCCGTCTGTGCAAAACAACTCTTCGACGTCGCCGTCGTCAGAAGGGGACCCACGCAGGTACTCTTCGTCCATTACGCTCGCCCTCCTCTGCATTCCATTAAAGCCTTGAATTAGGTTATCTCCGGGAGTCGTCGCCGCGAGTGCATTTACCTTTCCGCTCGCCCCTCTTCAGCGTCTCGAGGAATCCTTTGCAGAATTCGTGTTTTTCGATCCGACCGCTTCTCGTAGTGTCCAGGTTCGAGAAAATGAACTCCACTTCCTGACAAGCAATTCTGTACAAAAGGACTCGCAAGAAATTAAACCAACATTTTTGCTTAGCTGGGAGCAGACGGCATACAGGTCCGCCAGGACGAGATACCCTTTCTTGCCGCGGTCGCAGCTGTTGAACAGTAGCTCGGGGTCCGCCGCGTCCATTGACGGCTGCAAAGCAGGCACAAATTAGCTGATCCATGTACGTCACGCTCCCTTTGAGTAGTTAAGAAAAACGCGTTTGTCAAGTTTAATAGGAACTCATAAAGATATTTTGAGGAGGAAAATTGAAAAAGACGAACGGCGCCTCGAATACGTGGGGTGACTGTGAAAGGCCCGGACATCCGATCGAAACGACGACTGCGCCGAATTATTAATGTAAATTCAGCGGAGAAAAGCAGAAAGAGCTTTTTGCGTTTCGAAATGGGCTTTTGTTGTGTGCAGGCGAGCGTCTGTTTTCTCAGGTGCCGCGGACAACGACGACAGTCGCGTCATTGCGCACAGTTGCGGGCAGAAGCGGTTTGGTTCGGCCGAACGGTGAACGCGATCTCGGTAGCGGACGTCGAGTTTCGGTTTGCCTTTGATGGCTTTCTCAGAAGGTTTTCTCACGTCGCCTTTCGGTGCTCCTGGAATAATAAGTCGGACATTGAGGATTTGAGAGTCCTCCTCCTCGAGGTGCACTGGCTGAGGAAGTAACGCCTCCGATGAACATTCCATATTTTTACAACATCGGGTCGAAGGAAAATGATGCAACACAACAAGAAAATCTATTTTATTCCGTACTTGACTAATTCATCAGCAGAAAATGCCCTTTAACGGGACTTATTTATTAGAAAGAGCAAATCGAAATTACGGAATGTATTTGCAACCAGATTCGAGCGTGCTGAGAGCACTGGGCTTTTTCTGACTGCTTCATTACGCATGACGCTTGTTCATCTGGAGGTCGAAGCGCTTCGCCATGTCCATGTCAAATCGCTTGTCCATTCCCAAAACGAATCTCTTTGACATATCGGCATCAAACTTTTTGTTCATTCCAAGATCAAAGCGCTTGTCCATTCCCAGGTCGAATCTCTTTTCCATTCCGAGATCGAACTTCTTCTCCATGTCCATGTCAAATCGCTTATCCACGTCGAACCGTTTGTCCATCCCCAGGTCGAACCTCTTTGGCATCGCCAGCTCAAACCGTTTTGCCATGGACATGTCAAATCGCTTGTCCATGCCAATATCAAACTTCTTTTCCATCCCGATGTCGAATCGCTTGGCCATGTCCACGACAAACTTTTTGTCCATGCCAATGTCAAACCTCTTGTCGGCCAAGTCGAAGTCGAATCGCTTTTCGGGAGTGAAATCGAACCGTTTCATGGCAACGTCAAAACGTTTCTGTTCGCCGCTCACTGAAAGTAAAAGAACACTGTTTTCAGGAAAATCTGAGGCGGTCCTACGCTTGGTGTTGTGATTCCACGCGTTCTTGGAGAAGCGGTTGTCGAACGCAGCCAGGAAGCGTTTCTGCAGGTCCATGCTTCGTTTGCTCCATTCCAGTTCGAATCGCTTCCTGAACTCATAAATGTTAATCTTTGCTTGCAACGGCCGGACGTACTCTTTTTGCACTTCTTTGGCCAGCGCACTGAGCGCCACGGAGATGAGGCAGAACGAAACAGTCAGAATTCTCCCCTTCAGCATGCTCTGGAAGCCGGAAATGGTTAGAGGAACCAAAGAACGCGAGACCGCAAAAGGATTCCGCGAGGTGAGGGACTTCCGACCGAGGAATGGATGGGCTCAGCGCGAGGAGCGGTCGCTCGAATCGCACGAAATCCGATGTGCGAAACATGGTGATTAGGAAGCAACTGGCAGCGGAAGCAAGTCGAGCACGCTGATTAAATTGTTTTGCAGGAGGAATTGACGAGAGGCGTTGGCGAGTGGACGTTGACTCAGATCCAAGTGCCTGAGGAGCTAATTAGCAAGATGCTTGATTAGCGAACGAAAGAAAGCGTGTTTTAAAGATTCATAAGAGGAGAAGAAAGTGCAGAGGGAAAAGAACAGACCAGCGTAGAAAATAGGAGCAAGTCACCTGCGATAATTGGAAACAGGACGCGAACGGCAAATCTGCGAGTTCCATTAAGGGCCGAGAACAGAAAAAACGCAATCGAACGGAGGCTGCGGAGGCGGTCCTTTGGGCGGATTCCTCCGTTAAGGGTGCGACTCGATGCGAACCAGAGGCACAAAAGCCTCTGATTTCTGCTGATATGGAAATTAGAAGCTTGGGGAACTCCCGTGAGGGGCCGCACCCGCGCAGAACTCAGAACTTTGGACCAAAATATTTGCACAAGAGCCAAAGATACCTTCGGGTTAACGAGTTTGGGACGAGTAAGCGTGGAAATGAAACAAACACTGCGTGGTTGGAGGAAAACGGTTTGGACCTGAGGGGACGACCGGAGCGTGGTTGGTCTGTTTCATCAAACGACGGAATGACGAGAAAAACAAGCGGGATGGGCGCGGAACGTTTCTAAATTTTCGGCACAGAATAAAAGCTATTTTTCAGTTTTTCATTGTTCCAAAAAACATATTTTAGTGGTGCCAATGACAGCATAGGGCACTTAAAATGGCTCAGGCGGGAAGGAAAAAAGTGACTTGGAGACGGAAAGGATTTGTCATGCCTATGAGGGCCCCGATTCGGAGGGATTGTGATCGTTTATAAACGTTGTCTGAGAAGTTTTCGGTCGACGACGTCACAGGATCGCCCAGGAGAAGCTTCAGAAAGACTGAGGAGCAAGGATTGCCGCAGTTCTCCTTTGAAGATGACGTTATGACGTCCCCGAAAAACCGTCAATTCTTTCATTGGCAGGAAGAACGTGATGGGAAAACAGGGAACCCAGGGACTCCGGTCAAAGGCACAATCGAAAGCATTCTCGTAAGGAGCGGGCGACCACCAAGCTTAGTTTAGGAAAAGAACAGTGATAGCCACGGAACTGGGCAAAAGCATCGGAAGCCGATAAAACTCTTTCATAATTTTGTTACAAATGGTCAAGGAGATCAACATTACTTTTACTTAAAGTTCAATAAAATTTCCGCGTACCCACGACCTCCAAGTCTAAATACTGCAGAAGAGTTGGCCAGGCGCTATTTTCGACGTCAAACTGGGAAAAATTATTTTCTTTTTTTCGCGCGGCACATTGAGGAACGTCACTTTTGCACAGCTTATGGAAAGAAATCACGGTTTTGCCGATTGAGAAACGAGGCTCTACAAAGAAGCAAACACGCTGCAGGTGCACATGTGTCATACATGTTTTCTGCTTTTTATCAAGAAGGTTTTCTGTTGACAGAAAACAAGGTGTTTAGTTGGAGCCGTGACCAAGGCCTCTGGCCAAGGAATTATAGAACTATGACAATAGCAAAAAAAAATATTAAAAAACTTAAAATTTGGCGGAAAATCTTTGTTAACAAAGCTGACCTTTCACTTTGAGTGTTACACCGCCGAACCAAAATTACAGCTATTGAACACAAAGTTCTGAGTTTGTGATCTCACGGAAAGGATGTTCTGATTTGACTAATGAGACCTTGAAAATTGTAGAATTCAAATGTTGTATATCCGCCTTTGAGATGTTTCCACAAGCAATGCTTGCTTATCATAAGCAGAAACATGACCTTGTAACATCGAAAGCAAACACGTTATCAAGTTTTATATGAGCTGTCCGGCTGGCACGGATTGTTTGTTGTGCGTCCGCCACCAGAAGGTAAACCTCCCGAATGGACTGCGACATGGAAAGGAATGTTGCAGAGACAATGAAATCATTTGGAAATTTTTGAAGATAATACCGAATTCCTAAAGCCGTTTACGAGCAGCCACAAATTACCGTGCATTCCCCTCTAAAAACGAACAAAAGCTGAGTGCCGAAGGATGGCACTCGATAAGATAAGGACTGTTGTCAAAAACAAAACTTCCTGACTATATTGAAACCGTTTGTCACCTCGCCTCCTAATTCTGGTCCAGAAGAAGCTGTCTTGCAAGTAATTACATGTTTGCCCATTATGCGGTAAAGGAGTCTTCTGAGAGAGGCAAGTGACCAATGGGTCGTATGCTACAGCTGTCAGTTCGGCCCCTCGTCCCTGATAAGAGCCGACGAGCGATCAGCGGAGGTCGGGCACCACCTATCACAAGTGCCCTTTAACGAAGTGGGTTTAGTTCTTCGTGAATCGACCATGAGGACAGGTACGCAAGTCTTCCTCGTAACGCTTGCTTTGGGGTTGTTCTCGACTGAAACCGGCGCTATTTCCGCCGTGCCCATTATTCAAAACCTGAGAGCACGTCTCGACAGCTCCACGGACTCCATCTATGTCGAGTGGTCGTTCGCCGAATCCAAACAGAGTGAGCGCTTTTCTGAGAAACCTAACAATACAGACAATGGTTTAGATGTTCAATTTGTGATTAGATACCGCCTCCTAAACCGTCCGGACGGGACTTTGGACTGGAGGATCGCGCGCACGTCGGAGGAACTGGTCCGGCTTCATTTGCCCGAGATTCGCCACGGAGACGAACTCGAAGTCCAGGTTAGAGGAAAACCAACCACTTGCTTACAAGAGGTTCTCGGAGAAAAAAAAACACTTTTTCAAAACGTTTTTGAAGTTGTTTTGAGTTTTTCACAAGTGTGCTAGATGGATCTAGATTCAAGGGTCAACTAATCCCTCAAGAGAAAGAAATGCTTTTCTGATATGTCATCAGCGCGCAAAAAAAGAACGCTCATTTCCATTAATTTCCACTAAATTGATTGACTGACTTGATCGAAAAAGGTACATCTAAGTCTGTTCAAGGCTGGTGGCCTGTAGTACGATCCCTGTTGTTTTTGATACTGTCGCACCCAGCCTACCATCCCCGTTGCCGGGCGCTTTCGGCGGTAGCTCCTAAGCCTAAGATGCTCCAGGAGGCCAGCTCTAGCATACTATCCCCACTGTGTTTGAAAGAGGCCGCCTCGAGCCTGCACACCCCGCTGCCAGGCGGCTTAGCCGCAAAAATGACATTGAATAATGTGCAAGCCCAAGCTGCTCCAGGAGGGCAACCTAAATGGCACACACGCTGTTTGGAAAGATACCTTCCAAAAACCTACAACCTCACAGGGCCTTCGGACGTGATTAACGCTAGTTGAGGTCTCTTGAAACGTTTTCAGAATGCGCAGATGCGGCAGAAAAGCAGAAAGCAATCAAATAAATGCAAAGTTGAAATTAGCGGCTTCGGTCTTTATTTACGCGCTCTTTGAATTGCGCTCTCTTTTGTTGCGCGCTGATGACGTATCACCAATTTTCTTGCAGGTGAAAGCCGAGCGAGGAGGTCAAGTGATCGAGGACTGGAGCCAGCAACTCTTGATTAGCGTTACGAAGCAGATGGTGGTCGGAGGGCACCGGGTTCCCGAAAACGACCTTATTCCCCCTCTCGCCTTCAAAGCCAACATTCTCGGTCCCAGCAGCGTGCGTCTGGAGTGGTCAGCTAACGAGCAGGATATTCTAGGCAGGAATTTCCGAAACGCAACGCGATCACGCGAAATGCCCGTTTCAGAGTTGTTTTACCTTGTCAACGTCAAACAGCTGACTTCGGAGTCCGGAGAAAACCTCCTTAGACAACAGGTTTGAAATCGGACACTTGAGGACACCGAACTCAGGAAGGGTCGCACACTCCAGTGTTGCGCTTTCTTTAGACTGCTTTAGATTTGGACGAAAACAATTGGGGACTAAATGAATTATTTAGATAAAAATTGGAGCAACACACTTCACCCTGGGGAATCTAATCCCGGGCGAGAGGTACGAGATGACGATCCGAAGTGCAACTTCGCTGGACCGCGTGTCGAGCACTGCTGCGATCATCGAGATTAATATGCCGAAAGGTGCGTGGAATTAGGAAGACCGCTGGGGACAATTGTGTTGCGCTTAGAAGACGAATACTTCGAGGTCGGAAACCTTATTATCACAAGTCATTTCAAGAGTGACGGATCTGGGGTCGTGAACCTGACGTGGGACGTGCCGGCCGAAGTGCAGAACAAGATCATGTGTAAGATTCTCCGAAAGACCGTTTATATTGAATTTCTTTGAGCCTACGACGTACAATACTCGGAAGTTGGCAGAGATGACTGGAAGAAGCTTACGTTCCACGGAAGTAGACCGTCCGCGGCTCTGTACAACCTGCGAAGGTGATATTTTGAGTAGAAAACGATCTTGACGCTCTTTTCAGCGACACCGAATACGTTCTCCGCATCCGAACTGTGCTCGCCAACCGGCTTGAAACTGAAAGCGGCCTCTTTCGTTTCCGCACCCCAAAAGGTAGCTTTGTTATAAAAACAACTAAGCAGCAAAATTTAAATTTTAAAATGTGTCATAGGTGCACTCAAAAAGTGTGCTGGTAACGTCAAAACATTTTGTGTCGAACATAAGTTCGCCAAAAATGTCGAATTAAATGGCCCGGGATAATTGGGGCTTAGCGAAAGATTTCCGATTGATCTCGGTTTCCGACTGAAGCCGCGAAGCACCGAGCGGTCGTTAGATGACGTACCCAGAATGTAAAAAATCCGAAAGCCGTACAGACCAAACACGAAAGATTGGAATCCGCAGTTCACAAAACAAATTTGCGACTTAGGAAAAATTACTCTTTTGTTGTGCTTCGTAAATAGCGCTAAAGACCTTTGACCCCATGAATTTTTGTCGTTTAAAAGCTTATATTTGCAAATTAAAAACAACACGTGTAAGTGTTCTTGTTCTCACGGTGTGGTTGCTTGGACTAGCACGCTAACAGGTTAGAAAAGTTACTACAACTATATGTCAAAAAGTGTTTTGCAGCGAAACGCCAATTTATACGAAGCGTCCCTAATTTCAACCAGATGTCTTTAGTTTCATTCAAAATTTAAAAAGGACAGTGGACATTCCCGTACCGCATGGTCGGTACAAACTAAACAGAGTCCTTCAAAAGAAAAATAATCCATTACGCCAAAAAAACAGAAGGAAAGAAAAAAACACTCGTCAAAACAAGCGAATCTCGCCTCTCGCACGTTTGTTCACGAACGGTTCAGGGGTGAATTTAAAATTGAAGGTCGCCTACAGGGAAAAAGTGGAAATTTTATGGAAAGCCATCACAGGTAACTGATGCGGTCGAAATGAGGCGAGTAATCCACAAGAGGGCATCGGGTGTGGGCAAGTTCAGAAGATGTTTTTGAGCACCAAACACGTTTCAGTGACGTATGAACTGCATCTATTTAAAATGTAGTTGTGCTAACGGTTCACCGCACTCATTTGAGCTTGGCCAGAAGGTGACTAATTGTAGAAATGACCGCATTCCGTGTTTCCCTCATTTGATGGCTTCTTTTCTGAGAAGTGGCGCAGCAGGTGTATGTGATCAACCAAAAGTAGCAAACTTACATACATAGCAATCATATGCAAACATCTTTGTTTGTTAACAAAAAGAACTAAACATAACAAATTTGTTTGTTATTGTGACAGTGGGGCGGCTATAGAGTGGCACTTTCAGATATAGCATTTTAGCCAATGTGCGTTTGAAAAATAGAACGGAACTGTGAAGAGCCAATATAGTCAGTCTCGAACATCCAAGGTTATACCTTGCAAATCAAAAGGGCTTCTCGGATATGCTACAGGAACAACGCAATTTTGTTAAGGCTGAGTGTAACGTAAACATTTAACGAACACGTCAACGTTCTTTTGTTGATAATTCTGCAAAAGTTTTGAACGCACGTACGTTTTCATCTTTACCGGATAAACAAATTTTTCGAGAAATACTTAAATCGTCGGCCACAAAATAATATTTGACAAAAAACCGTTTTGTGCTTTCGTCTTTGATCAGAGAACGTGTATCAAACCTCGAAAACAATTCGATCGCATTTCAGTTGCCGTAAACCCAATTAGCAAAGTCGACGTCATCTTCTCCAGCGACACGAACTCTGTCCGTCTCCAATGGATGCTCGAACCGTATGGAATTTTTCAATGGCAAGAAGTCACATAAGAGTGTGTTTAGCCACGTACCCCAGGACCAGGTGGTCGGTTACGACGTGTACCTCACTGAAAATAAAGAACTTCCCGATTCCCACTGGAGACACACCCGCCTCGACAGTCCAGAAGCGGCTCTCTCCGTCGAAGACCTCAAGAGCGCGACCACCTACTATGTGAAGGTGCACGTGCGGAAAGCGGACGGAACCGTGCTCAGCGCTCCGTTTGTGTACCGTTTCAAAACCATCGGTAGCATTCTTCCAACAAATGTGCAGCCGCTGTAATTCATTTCAGATTACGAAAACACCCACGTCGAGTCTCGAGAGCCGAACTCCCTCGCCTACCGCAATGTGGGGCCAGGAAGGGTCAGCGTATCGTGGTCGTACCCCTTCACCATTGCTGACAACGTAATCGGTCAGTTACGAAAGAATATATCATTGAAGATTGAAATGAAATGTTTTAGGATCGGTCGTTTACTACACGAATAACCTGAATCTCCCAATGGACCAATGGCAGAAGATCCGCGTAAATGATCCGGAGCAGGTATGTGACTCGTGGCGTTGAAATTAAAAACAAAAAGTAGTTTTCAGAAGTCGCTTTTGCTCTCGAATCTGCGCGAAGGAACCCAGTACCACGTGCACATCGTCCCCAAGATGAGCAACGGCGAACTCGACTTTGCTTCAAGCGAGAAATTCGAACTTCGAACCGACAAAATTGGTGAGTTTACAAACGCCTTTTTTGCATTAATGATTATTACGGTCTTTGCCTTCATCTCGAAATAATTCAGATCGCTCCCACAACAACTACGTCTTCTACCAGGACCATCATGAGCATTCCCGCCAGAACCGCTTCAGGAACCACCCGCGGATGCAGGCAATGAGCATGGCGAGTGGAGAGCAGAAGGAGCAAATGAAGATTGTCGCCTGCAACCCGGATGCCATCAAAGTATTCCTACCGAATTTGTGTTTTACTTCAGTAATACCGTGTTTAGACCGGTTGCGCTTGGGACGAGCGATGCGTGGCTCGCGTGGAGAACGCAGAAGAAGGTTGGTGCATCTCGGAAACGTTGAGGGACTCCATACTAAACTCCTGAGTAGCCAGCTGGACGTCTACATCGCGTCTATACGAGTATTTATTAATCTTGTGGTACTGTAACAACTGGCAATCGAAATTTTCGTCTTCATAAACGTAAATTTTGTGTGTGTCTGTCCATCACCACTCTCGTGTTGCTCAATAACTTTAAGTGGACACACTGGACTAACGAGCGTCGCTTCAATTGTGCTTGGGGCAAATTTTACGACTCGCGACATATTAGTTATCTCTTTTTCGGGCCCATTTCGTGACGTTCATTCAAGCAATTATGGGTAGTTTTCAATTACTGAGCGTCTGAATTGTTGTTTTCAAAGATGAGGACATAATTAATTAACGCTCCAAGTAAGGAGACCCACTTCGACGCGTTCGATGATTCTCGGAGCAACTGTGTTCCTCGAAAAACGAAATAATCAAATGGAGGTGATAGATAAAACAAAATTTGTCGGAAACTTTTTCTCAATGTCTTCAAAGATTGTTGTCCTTACCCACTTGTCAGACCGAAAATTGCTTGAAGGTTTTCGAAACAGCTGACAAATTTTAGGCGACAAGCTTCCGTGTGTGAGTTTCATCCACAAAATTGTCTCAAAAACAATATTTTGGTTTGTTTTGAAAAATGGTTTAGAATGAATCCTAACACTACACTTGGACACTGGACTTTGGACGACACTGAATATTTTTTCACAAGTTTTTATCAAGTTTTTATTTACATTTTCTGTTTTGCCTATCTATCCTTTTACAGCAATTTTGTGCTGTCTTGCTTGTTTGCTGTGGAAACTATAGGGCCGGCTACAGTAATATCGAAAACTACAAATCTACATTCGAGCATCTTTCTTGGAGCGCCGATATCGCTGTCGCTTGAAGAACATACAGATTCGCCCGACACGAGATCGAGTGGCCTAATTTGAGAACATAACAATTTCCGGTGTCGCCGCTCTTTTTTGCCGAAATTTGTCGTTTTCCCCTCAGAAGTAGTCGGCGGTCGTCAGAAAGTTGACAAGCGCAATCAGCGAACGACGCCTCAGGTTAACGGCGTCCAGATAGGCAGCGGCTGTCAATCGGATGTCCATTTTGAATTCATCATTGCGAGATAATTAGTATGAAAAACAAATACGCGCCACACTTTGTCTCTAATTACCTGGATGGCATTGCTCGCGGCCATTTCGGTCGCCACCACGCGCCCGGTTAATAGGTGTGCTCGCGCTCGCCGCAAAAAGCGTCGCACTCTTCTCAGTCGCTTGGTCAAACGCACTTGGTCTTCCAAGACATCTCGACAGCAAAAAACCGGCGCCGTTAAGGGTTTTCGAGCGATAAATCGCCGGAATATGCAAATGTGCGCCGGCGGCTTCCGATTGTCGAAATGGGATTTTGGGTGAATCATGACAAATTACGTTGGCCACCCACATTGCCGTCCCACGAGCTGGAACTGTCGTCGAGAGGACATATGTGCGAGCAGTTATAATTATCGCCCATAATTGAACTGAAATGAGATATTTTACGATTGTTGTGGCTATTTTGGAAGCGGGTCTCCAGCCTCGAAGCACCTGCCTGTTTGTGTGTTCCGCAGCTTCTCTTGCGCAACATTAGTGCCACTCGCACGCGTGAATTGGACTCTTTGTAAGCAATACTGTGGACGATCGGAGGTCCAGGACAGGAGGCTAGTCGATTCGACGGACAAGAGGCTCGGGAACAAAACTGTCCTTTGTCTGCGCGAGTGTAAAGCGAAACTCTTTGCCCGCGGCGGCACCGCCGAAAACTCAAAGAAGGTTTGTCTCCGCTTATTATAATTTACAATCAGAAGAGGCAATTAACAGCTGATTGGCCTTTATTAAACGATATGTTCAGTCGGGAGATCATAAAAGCCAGTTGATGCTTAGTGCCGATTCCGAGCGTTTGTTGTCGGTCTCAGATGGAGCAAAGGACCGAAGTGCGTGTGAGCAGGACTGCCGCCGGATCAGAAACCCGCCGATTTTCACGGTCGACCCCCGAAAGTCAGGATGAGTGACAAGTGTTCTCTGGGCACCGAACAGGCAGCGGTGTATATCTAAGTGGAGCTAATTGTTTTCTTTGGCCCAATCACTTAGCAATAAAAATGTCAGTTGTAATGCTTCGTCGGGCCCATATATTAGCTTGTATAAACAGAGAGACTGGGAGCAACTGGCAAAATCAACTAGTTGTCTTTGCCGCCGCGAGCAATTTTTGGATCATTAATCGGCACTCCGCGTCTCCCACCTTCATCAATCCTCGAGGCAAACTTCCCGCTCCGGCGACTATTTCATCCCTCGCCCATCCGCCACCCAACTTCCAGCGCCTCCACTCGACAACCGACCGGCCGGCGACGCCCAGATTCCTCCCGATCGGGGACAACTCGCTGTCGCGCGGGTTCAGCGCAAGCCGAGTGCCAGCTGTCATGGCTCAACCGCGATGTTGCATAACCTTACTCCGTACAAACAGAAACGATACTCTCGGCCGTCATCCCATTTTTGACCTTTCAAGATGGGCTCCACAAACACAAGCCAATCGCGTGACTTCTTCATCTCTGCGGCTGCATCTGACGAACATCCGCCAGGAAACAGGCGAAAGGGTCACTTAAAGTTTTTATGATACAATACAGTATACATAAGTGTGAGGAGAGGAGACGGCGACAATTTCCGATAGAATCAACAGTAATCTTGGTTTATATTTCCAATAAATATCACAAAACGGATGCAGAACAACAGGAGAAGAAGGTTTGCGAGACAAGGACGAATCTGGGGTCGGTTCGTCGGACAAGGGCGGTCGTGTATTTACAAAATACAAGGAAGCGAATCAGTTAAGAGAATGGGACGAATGAGTATCGAAAAGCGGAAACGAAGCAACTAGCTTTATTTCGAGTGGGGAAGAGTGAGATCGAGACGGTTCTAAGCTTCTTCGACGGGCCGGTTCATGCCCACTGGGGCGGATACCCCAGCGGCACGAAGTGCTTTGCGTCTACCATGCCCACGGCTACCGCGGCCATGGCGTTTGCCTGGGCGAACTTCACTTTCTCGACTTCGGCCTCCTCCAGGCGCTTCCTCTTTGCGCGGCGGTTCTGCAAAAAACTAATTGAAGTCAAGTTTGAAGAGTTTATTCGACGTCCCCAGGAGGTCTTTGAGCCCGCAGGAGACCGCCGCATCAGGTGAAAACGGAAGCCGTGTGACTTCCATTGACCCCTTTCCAATGAGACAAAGAAAGGTCCTGGACAGTGACCGCAGACATTCCTTAGCTGCGTTTCCCCTATACGGACACGCTATTTGCACCTCATTGATCACGATTAGTTTTCAAGCTGATCACTTAATTGTTGCTTGCGTCTAAACTTGATGGATCACCTTATTTGCACCGGCTTAATGCGTGACCTCAGACGTCTATTTACTTGAAGCGCTGATCTGCGCGAACGACAGCGCTTGGAGCTTCGTTCTCCGGAGCCGAGACGCTAAATGTGTCTCCCGATTAATTACGGGGAATCCCCAATTGAAGAATTGTTTCTGAGGACTCCTTGTTGGCATCGGCCGGATTAGTTGTCCCGTGAATGGCAAACAAACGCCAACGCCGCCGTTTCCTGGCGCAAGGGACGCGCGAGCAGCGATTAATGGAAGGCGCGCGCGTCCGCCTATTCACGGCTCTACCGTATACCGCCGGGCGCTGTCGCGTGCCATCTGCCTCCTCCGATCATTTCAACAAATATTTCGCGCACAAAGACAATCGGAATCAGATTCCCCTCGTATTATCACATTAATTAAAGCTGCCTTTACTGCGTCGCCGAGCTGCTTTCAGCCTCCGTTTCGCTGACCTGGCGATTGCGGCTGTTGGTGGGTGCTCCTCCGCCAACCGGTTTACTGCCCTCTGGCTGTTGCCCAAAAATGCCAACAGATGTTCGCCGGCGAAACAAAGCTGCGCGACTCATGCATATTGCAACATTTCGCGGTCCTTCGACGGGTTCAGCTGGCACCAAGAGGGGCACAGGAGCAGTTGCTGCAGAAAGATTTTAGCCACATTAATTGAAAGCAAAGTGACAATGGTTAGAGTGATCGGTGGAATTGTCCAGAAGACGGCTGATAGCCTTCGAACGGTACGACGGACCGGAGCGGTAATAAGGGGTGTCGAGATCAGATAACCCGTCAAACTCATATCAATAGGCGTGCGTTTGTCTTAAGAAGATTTGTGTGTATGCGTTCGCACCTCCATTGCTCGCATATTGCTTGCGTAACCGATAAATTATGATAAACTGAGTGCAGGACTCACCTGAAACCAAATCTTGACTTGAGTCTCCGTGAGCTCCAGTTTCCGACTAAAATCCGCGCGTTCGGAGATTGAGAGGTACTGCTTTTCGATAAACTTCTTTTCAAGCTCCAGCAGCTGGTGGGTGCTGAATGGTGTCCTCGGCTTACGGTTGTTCTTGTGCTTCCTCAGGAGACATTTCGTGATTCCGGGAGGAAGTTTGGATTCCGCTAAACACCATAAATAGAGTGAGGATGAGACGCCACGACACTTACGGGAAGAGCAGGATCTTTCTGACGCGGGAGGAACGTAGTTGTAGTGAGAAGGAAGGGACTGAGGGGAGCCCCCTGAGCTGCTTTCGGAGATGGAACTATCGTTGCGGTTCGAAGCGGGGAATTGTGCCCGGAGAGCGTAGTACAGGGCGGTGGGGTCGACTGTCGGAGGGTAGAACGGAATCTGGTTTTGAGAAGGCAAGAACGGCGACGGAGGGACGTAGAGCGGGGAAGGATGCACCGGGGAAGGCTTGAAGATCTCCGTGGCGGCCGACGAAAGCAGATTCTCGACCAGGAACGAGAATTTCTTGCCCCTTTGAGACGGCGGGGTAACGCTCATCTCCAGTTTCGACGAGGATGGTGTTTCGGAGGCTGACATTCCTGAAAGGACGATGTGAAAACGGTCTTTAACTTCAAAGCGGCCCGACGGGACAGACGCGACAACACGAGACAAATTAATAAAGTTCGGAAAAAGGTTTACACGAAGAACGAGCGAGACGATGGCCTCTCGTGAAGGACCGGGCTCCGCCCCCCGAGTTGATAGCTCATCAGGCGATAATCACACCCAGAAGCCGGCAGTGGTGGCACCGCTCAGGCACCAGCCCATTAAAGGACGCGCAGAGTATTCTTCATATTCAATTACATAATTATCATTACACGCAATATTTTGCGTGAGGCTCGTACGTAATTGCATAACTATCGCCGTCAAACCACCGTACCCAGACGCCCTCTTGGAAAAGATGAGCACTCAGGCTCAATAAACACGAATTCCGAGCGTTGGACGGTCCTTCTCCACAAACACGCGGGGCTGCCATTCACAAGAGGAAGTGGTTAAAGAAACGGTTTGGACGTATTCGAGTGAGTATATTAGACGAAAATTATCGTCGCTCTGGGGGGTCCCGAGTGAGTAAGTTGCGCGGTGACACTTCCACACGGTCTACAGCCATTCATCACGCAATAATCGACAAAATGTAACCAATTTAAAACCCCGTCGGTTCTCACAACATGCCCGGCAAAATAAGATTCACACCTCTTTAGCGACTTAACGAGCGACCGACGGCCGGTCCCCGCCGGGGGAGAACCTCTCCGGGTTACGGTAGACGGTTTCAACAACTTAATTGATAAATTGAATCGGCTGCGCAAACAAACCTTCAAAAATCAAAGCAGGATAACGCCTCGCGGTTGGTCGTCGTCGTCTCAGAATTTCTATTGTCGCTTGATTTATAGCCTTGGGGAGACGAGACGCGCGTCGGCCTCCAGCCCAATATCAATTTCCTGTATTTTGCGGGCCGCACAATTAAGCGCTGAAGAAATAATTAAGCGCCGACGAGTTGATAAGACGCGACGCGCAAGCGAGACAAACGGGAAAAATGTTTTTCAAAAGGAAAAAAAACGATTTATTGAGAGCTAACAACGCAACCGAGGCGCTGGAGAGGAGTCGACTGATCGCTCATCGGCTGTCGGTAGTTTTGCTTCCGTAAGTAGGAACATTAACCATTTTATGTTCTGATTATATGACACGGTGCTTGGGGAGCACCGAGAGGCCCGTAGCGGACGGGAAGCGGGTATACGGTATCCGGCCAGATAACCATGTCTTCTGACAAAGAAGTGCGTCCGGGGATTGCGAGGACCGAAAAGAGATAAATCTGTCCTCGCGCAAACGCAAAAGGACGAGTGGAACAGTTGTTTGAGTTCGGCAGGGCAGCAAAGAGATCTGCATGTAGATAGACACTTAGCTGCGAGTGGTTTGCACCTCGTTGGGTCTGGTGAAGCCGCCTTGCCCGGGGCCATTTATGAGCAAGGTGTCCGAGTCGCAGATTTTTGTCGGCTAACAGGTCCAAAAAGGCCGTCTTGACACTTGCCTCCTTCCTGCAACGGCTCCCATCTCGGTTCACTTTAGCGCTCAATTTGCTTATCCATCACTATCTGACATCAGCTGTCTCCACGAATTTCAGTGACAGAACTCATTTATCGGTGGCCCTTTCGGCAAAGTCAACATGTAATCATTTTAAATGGTTTGTTGTCAATGAGGTGTGCGCATCGGTCGGTAACTCCTGTTGCTCGGGAGGGACGGCGGCGGCATCCGATCACATCCATTTGACTTCATATCATAAAAGTGAATTGAGTGTCGACCAAACAGGTCATTGTTTTCTTTGGTGTTCGTTTATCGGCACGATAAATCCGTTCTCAGGAAGCGAAAACAACTTTTTCCGGATTGATTTCGTGAGTGCCTAGGCGTTTTCTCAGCTCATCAGCGGACCGTAATCACTTAAAACATATTACTGCGCGTGCGAATTATGGTAGCGAGGATCGGTCGGTGATCGAGTTGCTCTTCTCGCACTTTATTAATGATAATGATCGAACGATGTGATCTCCTCCCTCGACAACGATGTGAATGTGGTAATAATTTGGCCGGTAGAATGTGGCGCGGGTGCCTGTGATTAATTGGCCGCGCGCAGCCGAAAAAAGGTGCCAAACGGGAGTGGGTGCATGGCCGAAGACGGCCAGATTAGCGCTTGCTGCCGCCGACAAACGAATATTCATTAGGCGGAATCGTTTGTATGCGCATAACTGCCGCACCGGCGACAAAGGGCCACGCTTGTAAGCCGGAGGACAAACACGGCTCAAGTCTCGAGGATCATGTCGCGGATTAGAGGCAAATTATCTGCGGCTGAGATCTTGTCAATTAGCATGTCACTTCTCGTTTTTTGACTGACGCATCGAGCAGCCCAGTTTCGAGGACAAATCGGCCCCGCGACGGTTTATCCTCGACGACAGAATGTTATCACAACACGGTGCAGTTGTGACAAGGATTGCAAAGACGGGACATGAGGAGGCGCTTTGCTTACCGTCCGACGACCGCAATGTTGTTATTGTCGGATGATTTAGAAAACAATCACATTCGTCTTACAAATCACTCTTATCAAAACTTTTCGATTGGGATGACAACTGGTGCCTGAACTATAATTTGTTTTATCTCTTCAATGCAATCTTCGGAATCTTTAAAGCAGCTGTCCAAATCTTCCTGCAAAGAGTACTAGCTGATTTTGCCTCACTGTTTTGCTTGACCGTTAGTTTGTGGGACCGTACAAAAAGCTTGAAAAACTTTATGCCTTTTTGGTTCAAACCCAGTTTGATCGTCTTATAAGATTTCGCACAGGCACAACATAATATCGTAAAATAGCATTGCCATGTAAGGCTCACAGTAATTTAACAAATGAAACTGCTGGTCAACGCCATTTCTAAATGATACAAAAACTATCGGGTCCTAAAAGAAATGTTTTCTTACACGGCTTCAGCTACTGTTTTTTAAATCATTTTCAAGAAGTTTAAACTTTTGTTGTTGTTTTGTCTAGTGCTCTTCCTGTTGCTTAAATATTGAAAAGATTCTTTTTTGAGACAAATTGGCATGATTGCTAGCGAAAGACGACTCAAGAAATTCTTTGGTCAACAGCTGATTTAACACCTATTACCAGGGTTCGGACAAGGTCTCGTCTAGTCGGGAGCATGCATTCGCCCGCCTGGAGTGTAATCCCGCCGGCTAACCTTGCCTTCCACAATCGTGGTGGTCGCGCTGACTGCTCCGTCTTCGTTGCTACCGGCGATACCTAATTGACTGATGGCACTCTTTCACACAATTAGAGACAAAGTCGGCGTTTCCAGTCGCAAAGTGGCATATTAGCACGCGCTGATCGATGAATCGACAAGCTACAATTAATCACAAACAGTTTAAAGTTTGCTTAAGCGAAAACGATTAGACGCAACGACGAAGAAGACGACCGAACAATTGTCTCCTCTTCGCCTGAAATGTTGGGACGCCAGTTTTCGGGGGAATTTCTCAATCAGCGGCGGAAACGAAGACCGATCAACCGTTGACCGCAGAGGTTTGGGAGGAGGAAGTCTTAGATGGCTGGGATTTGTTGGGTCGACAGAGCGCCAAGAAAAGTATTTTCAACAGTTCAAAAAAATGGAAAAACTGGACGTTGTTGTTTTTGTGGGAAGCAAATTGGTGTTGCGAACGCTAACTTGCAACCAGGAGACCAGCCTTTGGGTGTACCTTCGATCTCTTTAGCACCCTTGCGACCCTAAATTTTCCCGTGCTTTTGTGAAATTGAGGAAGTAGGAAGTCCGCGACCGCAAGAAGTCGCCTGTGACTTTGAAGTCGTCAAGAGGCATCGGAGGAGAGGACGTTTGGTCAGCCCGATCAGCACCAACGCTACGGCCCCGAGCGGTCATTTGCACAGACGTTTACCGATTCCAGAGAAGATTCAAGGATTCGAGAAACCCCACTGCAATTGGAGTTACGACCCTCGTTCGCTCCGTGATTTTTGTGTCTGCGCCACCCGGAATCGCTATTTGTTTGTGCTAACATGCAAATCTTCCATCATCACAATACGCAATTTAATTAGCTCTTCTGATTTGGCCCCTGTGAAATATTGTCAAAACAAAGCGCATTGCAACAGCAATATTTCATGCGGGAAATGTGCGCCGCTCGTGCAGGAACAAGATTAACGCCGTGTTCCAAAACTTGGAGAACTCAAGAAATACGGCTATTTGATCTGAACGACGGAGTCTTGGCTACATGTTGTAGTTCTTCGAATGGCCTAGAGCGGCCTGTCTGCTTTTCTCGACGTCGCCCCTCAAAACTATCTTGCTAGAAATGCTTGTAAAAATTTAATTGCCCTTTTTGTTACCACTCAAACCGTGTCGATTTCAGACTACAGACACTTGAAAAGAACTTGTCGAGTTCTGTTCGGGGACAAATCGGAGTGGATGCAAATTTGAATTCTTTACTGGCACAGTTAGAATAACAAACATCCGTTTTTCTTTTTGATTAACATTTGCTTCAAGAAACCGTAAAGACGTCTCTTCCGCATAATCGTTGATTTCGGAAAAGGTATGCGACGTCCAGAGACGGATGGCGATGGATGTATTCTCCTGGACACGTCTCGGAACTGCATTTCACGGCCTATCGCGTTGTCGTTTGGTACTTCGCTGTTTTTGAGTTGTTCAGCTTTTGAGCGATTCATAAAAGCACGTAATATTTTATGTTTTCGTGGACGAAGGCTGTTCAGCGCCGTTCACTATCGAAATATAATTCGTAAATGATGTGCAAAATTTCGCTTTCTGTTGACCCCTCCGTCTATGACAATGTCATTCTGTTCGAAACTCGAAGTAATAATCTCATGGCTCTTGTCAGAATTAAACCTCAAGAAATATCGAGTTCGGTGTTTTTCGTTTTGCCTGGTATTCCAGTTTCGATTTTCCAGACGGTGAAAACGCGCATCCAGGGCAGGCAACCAGCCCAGGTAAGTTCATTAGCGAGTCGAGCTTCCAATTTAATATCTGACTCATGGCACAAAGTTTTCTTTAATTTGATTCCTCGAAACTTTGAATTTGATTTTCTAACCGCAACCGCATCAGTAGCTCAAAACGATAAAACACTTTTCCCAACTTCACACTAACCTCTCCCGTCATACGCCGCTAAGTTTTGCTGAAAAATACTTTTGTTCGCTTTTCGTTCTTTACATGGCCTTTACGTTTGCTCTTGTATCGTTCTTAGATATGTTTGAAAATGTCTACAGATCAAAACAGGACTAACTTTCGGTCGCGTTTCAAGTAAGAATTTGTTTTAGAAATCATCGAGGCGGAAAACCCGCCTGGAGTAACTCATAATTCCTGAATTCACTCAGTTTTTTACAGCAAATGTATGGTCTGTGTTTTGTCGCGTGTCACCGCGTTGAAATCCGGGTGTCTTTAAACTTATAAAGCAAAAGGCCGCCGCCGAAAACTCGAAACAACAAGGCCCTAAACCAATCGCGTATCTTTTTCAACAGAAACTTCAACGCGATTAGAAGTTAATCAAGCCGAATCCCGAGCAGTCTCAAATGGACTCCAGAGTCCCGAGCGTAATCGCATCTAACTTTGTGTTGGACAAAAGCACCAATTAGATTTTCGACCTTGTTGCTCCCAGATGTTGCTTTGAAGTAACAATCCTTCTCATAAACTCGCTACCCTCTAGCGACGAGAGGCCCGGTTTCTCGAGGACGACGGGCTGAGAAGGGTTTGTTATCTCAAGGACAGATACAAATATCTCGCATTATCTTGCCCACACTTATTTTAATTGCGCGGCGTGGCTTTAAATGCATGCGGAATTTTCTTCTTTTTATAATTTTGGCTTCGTGTATTTCAGCTGACAAACCTGGCCGGCCAGAATTATGGGACGCCACTCTTACGACATGTACAACCTGCACCTTGTGCGCGTGATTCCGCTACGTAAGTCGCTTTCTATAAAAATCAAAATTGGGATGCACAAACCATCATACGTTTTTCTGGACGCGGGCGGTCTTTGACCATTCGACTCGCCGCTTGGAATTCCACTTCAAGATTCTCCTTAGCTTCCTTGAAAAATCGTGGTAGTCTCCCAGCTCTAGGTTGTTTGCTTCCGTTTTGAAGTGAAGTCGAATCCTTTAGTAAATAAATGAGAACGATCCAAACGTGTTTTTTGAGTTCAGCCTCCTTACACCCGTTATTTTACTTTGCACCCGCACTCGTTACCGATTAAAGTTTACGAATGGTGCTCTATACGGTATCAATTTGAGCGAATTTGGACTCAAAAGACTCACAAGATTCTCTAGATTCGTTTTGTCCTTATCCGGACGTGCACACACTTTCTAAAACTCGAGATATTCCCTAAAACACAAGCGCGTTGGGGCCAAATTGCCCGATTCCCATGTTAATCGCCTCAAACGCCGGGCGACGACCGAAACCCGAAAAGTGCGAGTTCGTTTGCGCGAGACCAATAGCATGATATCTGTCGCAGAAGGCAGCATACGTTCAAGCAACAAGCATCATATCAAAATTAAAAAGAAACACAGCCATGGAACATTCAGAAAGCAGGGCTTCCAACGAAATATTCTCTTTGTCCCCAGAACACGTCGCTTGTGTTCAAATTCTTCCACCGTGCATACAGCGTCAGTGTCGGGTTGAAAGTAAACTGATTTGTTATGCACAAAACTCCGAAATTTTGGGGACCTCTAAACGATGGCCGTGGCCGCGTTCTTTGTGTGTGGTGGCCGCTTCAAATGTTCTAAACGGTGGCCGTGGCCGGTGTCTGTGTGGCCAATGTTCCTTGGCCGTGGCCGACGTCTGAGTACCTGGAGTAAAGGAGTAAGTAAGAGTAAGCGTCTTCAAACTTAGGATAAGTGCACGTGCACGTTGCTTGTTGGGAGATTGTCTTTAGAATTCAAAAAGCACTTATCCTGATTTTGAAGGCGCCTGAGATACTCGCTAAACTGCCACAATTTCCGTACGTCGTGCCTGCCAAGTCGGCCAAGCATGACATGACCAAAAACTTGATACATCCAGTTTTTGTTTCTAAATAGCGCTATGGCCTCGTTTTATGCAACAAGCAATGATCGGCACTCAAACGTCCCGGTCCTCTTTTGTCCAGGTACTCAGACGTCGGCCACCGACAATGTTTTGGACATTTAAAGCGGCCACCAAGACCGGCCACACACGAAGAACGCGGCCACGGCCACCGTTTAGTATACTTGGTCATGGCCACGGCCACCGTTTAAAGAAACCCCGAAACTTTTCATCGCCATATTTTCATCGTTTATTCACTCACGTTCATTTGCCAAAATTGCTTATTCATGAACTCGCTTTCAATCTTTCACACTTTTAGCAAGTTCTTTTAAACAAAATTCTTCTTCTCGCGCTAATTGAGTGTTTAATTTCATGTACAGAATCATTTGTCAAGGAACCCAGAAGCTTCTGTCAAGGAACCCAGAAACCCTGAGAATGTTCCGAACTTTGGAATAAAGACGGGATTTTGGTACACTGCACACATCTTAAATCTCGTTTACATTACATGTTTCAATTATTCGCCCCGGTTTCCTCTCGCTCAAAAAACATTTAGTTTTAATTGAATGGAGACCAAAGAATGCGCGAATAGACGCGACTCAAACATCTAGTAAACAAAAAACTAAACAGCACGAATATTCATCTGTCATTATTTGCTTTAGCGTTTTAGAGTGAAACCTCTAATTTTTGTGTTGAAAACTTCCGATCTCTGTTTTCAACCTTTTCTGTCGAAGTTAACAACCTAGAATGCCATTTAGCAAACGCCGTTTTTGTCTAGTCTCCGATGTTTACCATGTCTTTCTTGTACGGACTTTTCCTTTTTAATTTGAAGCGTTTATCCTTTAAAAATCTTAAAACGCGGTTTGACTAGACAAAAATAGTGCCAAAGAGGAATCGCAAATTCTGTTTTGAAAAAAGTTATTTGTGAAAAGATAAACATGGCGAGAAGCGTCGAATGGGTCTTCTTGTCTTTCCTCCAATTAGATTGGTGGCCGTGGTTTTGAACGAACTTCAAATCCAGTCTATTGAGCACTTTGATGAGATTGACACTCGTACATTTGCGGTCGGGTGATCTGCTCACTTTAGAAAGAGGGGCGGCCGCAGGCATCCGACGCTGTTTTCGCGTGCGTTTAAAGCATACACCAGAGTTTGAAGAATCGAAATGATCAAGTTCTTTTTCCCGACTAACGTAATAGCCTCCTCTTTGTTTTTGCTGGATCATCGCATGACTAAAGCTTTCCAAGAAAAGCGTCTATGAAAAGAATTCTGCGAATTAGAAAAAGTCCACGGTCTACGACATAATTTGAAGCAGAAAACCTAGACATTTAAGCCATTTTTAAACGTTTTGTGACGCACCTCCGACGCAGCTATTTGCTGTGAAATCGCTGTTACCGTGGCTGGTCGTTGATGCGTTTCGCAGAAATTACCGTCGCCAGTCTCGTAATAAAGTGCATTTCTTTCTTCCTCGATTTTAAGCGGAAGATTGGAACTATTCGTGGAATTCTCCGAAACGCGCTTTGAGGGTGATCGCTATTGTGTGCATTGTGGAGAAAAAAAGGTTTTGTTTTGGCAAATGTGAACAAAAGGAAAGCGTGTTGCGAAGCGGAATCCAAACTCGATAGGTTTTGTGCCGGAGCTAACAATAAAGAGAGTATTGAGCAGACGGCCACTTCTGACTCTTAATTTTTTTTTTGCTGCAAGCGCCATTAATAAGTGGCGTAACCGATTGACCTCAAGGTGTTCTCTTAGAGCGTCTAAGACTGGTTACGCCGGTAGACCTACTTTAAACCGATTTCCCCGTCAAGAACAAACCTACGGCTCCGTCCGGCTTTCTGAAATGTCTGTTGGTAAACTTTACGGCTCGTTTTTAAAGACTATAAACATGTTTTTTTCGGGATCGTGCTTGCTTCCAGGGCTTTTTTAGCTGTTTTTAACGTCGGTTTGTTGGTTAAGATTGCAGAAGTTTTTATATTTCGTTATATGTAAACTACAAAAAATTTTTTTGGAAATATTTGACACCATTCGTCGTTCAATCTTTGTTGTTTGACCAACTCTTCAGAAACGTTCAAACAAGAAATTTTAAAACGTGACAGTGCCCGGTTAACCTTCTTTTCCAGCATACGGAAACGTAATTTTGCAGTCCGCAATGTCTTTTCCGCGTTCCAAGAAACGTTAGCACATGGTGCGGTGCAGTTAAACGTTACTAAACACAGCACCTAACAAAATCAATTTTCCGCTCTGCTTACAAGTGCTTGAGCTGTTCTCTAAACATCACTTTCCTGCTCAATTGACCGAATGTTTGCTCAAGCAGATTTCGAACCGCGTGATATCTTACAGCATCAAGAGAATTGGTATAGCCTACTTTGTCTGTCTTCCAAATCGAGTAGCTAATAGCATCTAGTCAATAAGGTCAGAATTCACTACAGTGCCCAAAAACAGAAAATGTTTGGTGAACACTTTCTTTGTAAACATTTTAAGCCGCTTCTGTTTTTCAGCAAATTCAAGACAGAAAACACTGAAGACGTCCGTCTAACTTACTTAAATTTACTTAAAATTTAAATTTTTCGCGCCGCTCCATTGTTGCCATGACTATAAGGTGCATCGAAGTTGACCGACGAAAACTTATGTTTTGAATCGAGTCGCCGTTCCGACCCATCCAAGTACTCATTTGCCAAACAACAAACTTCTCATTTCCTAAAGACAAAACACGACAAAAACAGCGGATTTCCACTGAACTCCTTCATAGTGCTTCTGCTCCTTCTCACCTTCTGCTCCTCCTTAATTCACTTTCAAAAAACGATTTCACAGCGACTCCGCCGACTTCTACTCTCGGTCGGCTACGAGTTTCCGCCTTGTCCACCTCTCAAAATTATCACCCAATTAAGCAAATTACGGTCGCACTTAAACGTCACATTGTAAAAGTTCTAAAGTACCTAGCGAGATGACGACCACGTTTGCGGCGGGAAGAGGATCTGATGTACTTCAACAAAATTTCTGGAAAAAGTTGTTTGGCGGTGTTAGAAGATGATTTAGATGCCGTTGCCGGTGAGGTTTGGGTTTTGTAAAAGTTTGATATTGAGTCGCTATTTCGCTGGCGCTAATAGCTCAAAAAGATCTTCTCAAAGTGCAGTTAAATAATTTAGAAATGTGGAGTACGCCGCACAGAAAGTCTTTGCTTTCATCTCTTCGGTTTGAAAAATCTAGCGAGAGTAAAGTGCTTTGCAAAGATTTCTCGGCATCGTAGTTTGCAAATGGAACACAAATTTTGACTTTTCACAGGTAAATCATGCGGGTTTCAATCAGAATTCGCGAAATTTCCGTTTGACGAATTCAGATGTTTTCACTTTTGACTCGGTTAAGCCGCAGTAATTGATAAGTTTAGATTGACAGATCTAAGAAACATATTTCCGCGTCCGTCCTTCCTTGTTTCACCGGTCTCAATCCCACCTCGGCGCGCCCGCGCTCGTCTTGGCCATCTGATGCCAACGTGGTGTCTCTTTTTATATTCTGCACTAGCAAACGTTTCGCCATTAACCTTTCGCAGCTTTCCACTACGTTCCCAATGTGCGAAAAATTCTCGCTGATGAGCGGAAATCGTTGGTTTCTAAAAAATTTCGTTTAGCTGCCGGAATTGGCCGGGTGTCGTCTGCATGCTTATCTAACCGCTTTTTATTAGTTGTTAACAAAGTCAAAGTATTATGTGTCCCGGAGCTTCCATCGGGTTTTACTTCTGTTTCGCCTTTTGTAGTACTTTGCAAAACGAGTATTTTTTTAAATAATAACAAATGTGCTTCCGTCTTTTCATCTCCTTGAAATTGGAAACACATATATGGTGTACGTGTATTTTTCGTACGTTAAAACAGCTTGCTCGCTCTTGGGTAAGGTCATCGAGCAGAATTCAAGGTAGGAAACCACGTCAAACTCTTTCCCAAAATGAGTTAGGAACCAAAGCCGTTTTCACTTTCCTGGTTAATACACATCACTACCTCCTTTTCTCTGCTACCACAACCAAAAAACCGTGCAAAATTAATTTGGATTGCAAATGTTTTTTGAACGGCTAAAGTCAACGTCGGTCGTGATGTAAACAGGCTTGTAAAATGACCCCACCAAGATTTGCCCTTATTCGATTGGGGAAAGGCTAGTGCCGACGTGAGGACACTTCTCCCCCACGCATTCTCGCGTCGCTCAGTTTTTTCAATCAACGCCCGATTAATTATTTAACGCTCATTACATTATTTTGCGCAGCCCGCAATCAGGTGCTTCCAATCACAAAAATAACGCTTTTTTGTCGTGACGCAATTTCTACACCATTCCTCGGCTTGTAACTCAGTTGTTTTTGTTTTTTGTAATCGCTGCTTACAATCTCAACTGGAAATATCGTAAATATTTTTAGGTATTTCGATATACTCATTAAAAAGCTAAAATCGTAGAAAAGTGAGTTTGTTGTCCGAACAAAAATTTCCTTTAATTTTGAGGTTGTTTCCAGTTGATTGTTTTACAAGAATGTATATGGGATTGTTTGGTTGCGTTATGTTCGAAATTCGTCTAGACTTGATAGATGTTCTATCCTTCAATTGTTAAAACAAATTGTGGAAAGGAAATGTGAGGAATGGGCCGAAGAAAACGTTCAGGTGGTCACGCTCAGGTGGTGTGAGCGATATCGTCCCAAACTTGTTTCCCTTCACAAAACAAAATTTTCAAATTCATTTAACAAATATTATCTTGATTTGAGCGTCACTGCTTTTCAAGGAGCACCGATTGCATTTCGCGAGAGGCAATAACATAAGAAACTGCTTTATTGAGTGATTGTGGCTGCTAATTTTCGAAATTAACTTTTTTTCTACAGTTGACCTGTAAGGTATACTGTAAATGTGTGCCTGAACGGTGACCCACTTGCCATCTCATTCGAGTAATAGTCCCTCATGGTTCTTTGCTACCTTGAGGGTCTCGACTCCACGCATGACTCCTTCGCCCCCTCTTCCCCGCCTTATCCCCCGCCCTCACTGTCCCGAATTCGGACAAACAAATATGCAGATAACAAGAACGGGAGTGGCCTCGAAGTTCTCCCCACGTGCCATCTGCGAAATGGGATCAATTTTCCGCCTGTCTTAGCGCGTTGACCTCGGCGGCGTCGCCAGAAGCACGCAAACCGTCTGCGTCCAGCCGCCACAGCAAATTAGCTTCCGCTTAGCATAATTTTTTTGCGATACTCACAACAAATTTGTGTCTGTCCTTTCCCGCTTCCCAAAACTTTGCCTTAATTACCCATCATCGTCTTATGACCTACAACTTCTTAAGACTGAACAAATTACAATTATCCACGGCGATTCCGGCCAAACGCCGGCCAAGTGCGTCATCAAATTTCGTTCCCGAGAAGCACAAACGAAGAGGACAGACGCAAAATAGACGTTAATCGTTTTTTAGAGGATTGTCGTTTAAACGATCAACCGTAAAGCGCTGTTCACGACGCCTTGATGACCGGTCGCTGCCAGATTCTAATTGCTCCCGCCACGGGCCGCTCGAGACTATGGATACTCACTTTTTGATTCAATCCGCGTCTTCTCATGTCCGACTTTTCTTCAGACGGTCATATTGTCCTCCCTAAACAACAGAGCCTCACACCCCTGTTTGGGTGTTTTCGCAGTTGACCAAACTCTTCAACTGTGCCAGCTCCGCACGGCTGCACAATTTGTTAGTTACATAGAAGTTTTGTGATTCTTACGGGGATGCCCTGGCCGGGCGACGCGGAATCAGTCCTGCCATCTGTAGTACCCAACGCCCATTGACCCAAACACGGTCTGCTCTAACGAGGGATTAAGTTTGTGATTACTCCGCCACCCACCTCCATCTCCCGGCAAGAAGTTCTATTTGAGCTGATCACTGTTTTCCTGCTCGCCGTTTTTTCCGAGAACTTGCAAATGCATACGCAGTGACAACAAAAATTTGATATTCTTCGCCGCGTGTCAACTATCGCTTGCATCCTCTCGCGCCTTCCTCCTTCTTGATGCGCGGCTTGATCGGAATTATTTAGCGCTGCAATCGCTTATCTCCTTGCGACACTTTCCTTGCTCGTCAACAGCCTCAAAGACATAAACAAAACTTTTCGTTTACGAAACTGATTATCAAATTTCTCCAAACTGTGACTGGCTCGTTTGAATTAGGTGCAAATGACAAGTGGGCCGAAGCGACATCCCTTACGCGGCAAGTGCACATGACTCTCCGGGAGCGTCATGCCGTCTTCCACCTTTAACCCTCTTCTGTTTGCCTTCTTTCCATACTTTAAATTTGCTCATTCGTCAGCAGACAGTGCCGGGGAATAACGCGCGTACTCGCCGAAATCTGCTCCAGAAGCGTCCTTCATTGTTGCGATAGCAGGCCCTCCGCTCGTTCTTAAATCCAATTAGTCGATTTAACGTGGGCATCTGAGGCATTCTACAATCTAATATTGGATGAAAATGCCATTCAAGCCGTATTTCTTTTTCTAAACAACCGCCACTGTCTCCGTTTTGCTCTTTGTGTGTTTAGTGTAATTAGTTAGTTTGTCTCCTTGCCGCGAAACGAAAGGACTGCTGGGTCCAAACTTGGAATTGATGGATGGTCTCGTAAAAGCATCACTGCTTTTTCTTTCTGTTGGTTCAGCATCTCAAAGTCATAAATTCATGGTTCAGTCAACACTCACTTACAACGATTCAAAAATTGTTTATTTCGTTTGAGTGTCTTCCTCTTTTAAAACCACTTTTGCTCAGCTCGACTGTTTCTTATGTTCATCGAGTTTTCAGTCTTCACTACCAAATACCGCGGATAGTCCTGGCCGCCCTTTGGCACCTATGAGCTGTAAATTGTCGTCAAGAACATTCTCTCAAACATTGCTGCGTTCAAGTCTATTGTTAAATTTGACATTTGACTAATGGGTAGGTAACGCATTTGCAAGACTTTTCTTATTCAAGCAAGAGCCCTCCAAGAAAAAGCGCGCTAAAAGCTGTCTTTCAGCGACCCTTAATTGCTCGCGAGCAAGGTCGCTCGGAGATCTGCTCATCGGCGGGATACGATAGCGCAAAACAGAACGGCCAATCGGAGCTAATTTCTATTTGTGACCAGGCCGATTCCTCCTTTGGCCAAAAACAAAGTTTTCAGAAGAAGCTCTTTTGAGGGAGGTAGGGAGGTGTCGCTCGGGTCGGTGCTTCATGGCCGCGGCGACAGTCCGCAAGGCCTAGACGCCTCTCAACTCTGCAACCCATTCCGCTGTCCAAATCTCTTTTCCTTGCGAGGTTCCCTTGTTCACGTCACGTTGACAAAGGCTACTTTGTAATTAGCTAATTAGCTGACGTTTTCTTCTTAACCATCTAGCCTTGAGCTAAGCGTTATCTCTGACGTTCACCCCTTCTTCATATTCGAGTTGGCTTCCCTGTCTCAAGCACACTTACACGCGTAGTTTCTGTTCTGACGTTTTACGGCTCGTTTGCGCAAGTCTAGTCTCTTTGAGTAAGCAGCAACTTGTTCCACTGTTTTCCTCCGCTCCGTTTTCGTCCATTCGACCACTTTTGTGCTTTTGGTCCCCGTCGACTGGCTTCTCCTCCTTTGACTATTTATCTCCTTTCGCCGCCATTTGTCGAGTTCATAAGTGTCACTCGTCATTTTTTTTTTTTTTTTTCGTTTAGTTTTGTTTCAAAAAGATCTTTAATAAAGATAAGTGGGATCATGCGGCCGGCCTTTCTTGGTCACGTATACGAATTTATAATGTCAGAGTAGAAAACATGGGTTGATTGAAACCTAAAACTCTCCGATGCTTGGCAAAACATTCAAAAACGACCTTATCTGAATTAGGTTGCGCCGACTGCATTGAATCCTTGCTAATCTATTGGTTTATGTCAAATGTCTCATTTCCTTAACCCACGTAAGGTGAACACGGGTATGATATAGGTTCTCTAACCGCTGATAACACATGACAACTAAGTCATCTGCGACAAGAGAAGTGTTTCTTTAATTATGTTTACGCTGTTACTAATCACTCATAGCATCCTGGCCAGTTGCGTTCCCATCAAAGGCAAATAATGGGTATGGTTGTTTACTGTAAGCTCGCGTGAACACGACTGACAATGAGAGCTCCAGCGCCTTTTTCACATTCACACGACTTTCGACAGGAGCACATGAGACAAACAGTTCTTTCGAATAAACTTTTCTCAAACATGTAATCTTTGGATTCCTTAGGTTAGACTATGGATAACCTGCAACGGTTCACATCAGATACACTTGATCATTTAACACTTTTGATCATCTAAATAAACGAAAAGTAATAAAGTAAAGAAGCACACCTACAACGCGCGCGCCTAGCGGAAGCTCCTTTGTTATTGACCAGAAATTACCAGGCGGCTCAACCTTATTCATCGCTTACTCGCGTCTCCTTTCTACTCACTCCTTGCGTGGGGGACGCCCAAAGCTCTCGCAGAGATGACGTTTTGCATTTTTCCTAGTTTCCTTCCCTTGTCTTTTTGATGCATAATTGAAAAATTGTTTTGACTGGTGTCCTTCGTGACATGAAATTCTCCCGGTTTTATGAAGTCGGTTCACGTTGGGTCGCCGTTCCCGGTTACTCCTGCCGACAGCAAATCTCCGGAGGCTAGTCTACTCAACGGCCTGCACTAGCTTTTACAGAAATTCCACTGCTTGCTTCCTTTTTCGGTATGTGTCTTGTCTCGCCAAATGCGTGGGAGTGATTAAAACAATGTCCACCTGGGGTTAAAATTATAAAAGTCTACTTTTATTTGTTTTTTAAAATATGATCGCGTGCAAAACTTGTATCCCTCCATTTTTGACATCCAAAATTACTCTGTAAAAGGAAAAATATGTTTTGAATGGTATTTTAAAAGTCAAATTTTGGTACGTGACAAAAATTAACAATTAACTCCACTCCGGTTGGCGTCGAAGTGGAGTTTGGGGGGAAGCCGTCTTTACCTGTCCTTTACAATGAGTGGGGGAAACCTTTACCTGTCCTTACCAGCGTCATTCTTGTGCAGATCTTGTAAAAGTTCATGTTTTCTCATTTAACTTTCACCGTAGCTCGCAAAAACTATTTTATGGCATAAGACGAGAGATGTTCTCTGACGCAGAAAACGGCCCAACGGCAGCGCCTCCCTTCAGGACGATGAATCGGTTTAATAGTCGGTTTGAAAGGGGCGTCCCACTTTTTGATTCATTCCGCGTCTAAACACAATGCCTTCGGGCGCTAGAACTATGTCCTCTTTGAACGCAAGCGGAGAATACAGGAGGTCCTCCGCGGCTCCTCCTAATGATTCCTCCGCCAATTAGTCCTATGACTTGTTCGGTTCTTGCTTTCAGTGCAACCAAAACTTGCTGGGACGCTACTAAAGCCAGTTATCCAAAATTTAGTGAGAAGACATGTGATCCTCGTGAGGGAACTGTCGGGGTGACGTCCTCTTTGGCAGCTATCGCGGAACCTATTCTAGCTAATAAGCGCTGGTTTCAGAACGTCATCCGATGGACGGTTCCGTTCTCAATGACTCCATCGTCCTTGCGAACGTCTCCTCCAACGAAACCATCGAACCCTCCATCGACCTCAGCCACAGCACCTCCGAGATCGTCGAGATGATCTACCAGATGTGCTTCTTCGCAGTCGGAACCCCCATTAACGCCTTTGCGTTGTTCCGATCGTCCAGGTATGCTTGGATCGTGGTTGGTCGTGGCTGGAACTTCAGGAGTTTCAGAACAAACCGAGACGGAGGGGTCGAGTCCCGGCTGGTCCGCCTCAGCCGCCAGCTGCTTATTGCCCACCTCATGGTGCTCTCTATCTACTGTCTGTGGCGTACCTACTGGTTCTTCAACATTGTCTGGGTCCAGGGTGACCTCCTCTGCAAGGTCTACTCCGTCGCCAGCGCTTTTCCGTTCCATCTCTGGTCCAACATGGTCGCCGCAATTGCTATCGACATGCTCTGTTGCATAACGTGAGTTTACCAGGCTTAAGTTGATCAAATCCGAGAATTCCGCGTTTCAGGTCGCCGCTGAGCAGCTACAGAACTAGCACAACCCGCGTAAACTGGCTCATCGGCTGCGCCTGGGTGGGCGCAATTCTGTGCTCCGTGCCAATGGCCTTCTTCCGCGGGACGATGCGCATCCACGACACCGAATACGAACAGTGCTATCCGCTAGTCGAGAAGTTTAGTCACGAAATCCTCCTCGCGTAAGCACCAAAACACCACTTCACATTCTGACCGAACCCTTCTCTAGATTCAATTATTTCCACGTAATCACTACGTTCTACGTACCTCTCAGCATCATCATCGGCTGCTACAGCATCATTTTCTTGTCGCTCAAGCGCCAAATGGACCAACGTAAGCGACTCCAGGACGACCTGCAGAAAACCTCGACCAACAGCACCAAGGCGCGCTTCCTCAGGGCGACACTCGCCATCATAGCGACCTTTGTGCTCTCGTGGCTGCCTTACCAAGTGATGGCACTGCTCCGCGTGGTCTGCGAAAGCGGATCCAGCTGTGAATCAACCGTGGCACGTCTCAGCTGGCTTCAAGCGATCCTAATTGCAAGGTAGGAAAGGAAAAAAGTGTCAATTCGTTTAGCACATTTTTCGATATTTAGTAATCTGTTTTTATTGACTAGTTTGTCCTCTTTCAGCACCTGCATCAACCCGTTCTTGTACAGGTTCGGAACATGGAAGGTCGCCAAAAGATACTCCGGCAACGGAAGCACGATGGACAGTGCCAACAACAACCTTCTCCGCTTCCAGCCCTGCAGCAACGCTACCGTACTCTGCCGCACCACGCTGATCAACCACGGGGGCAGCGACCAAACCTGCACAACGCCGCTCTTCTCGGCTGCCCCGATGCCCCTGCTGCAAAAGGTCAAGCGGGGCCGGTTCTTCCGAAGACGTTCGTCGTCCGCGTGAGTCCTTCGAAAGCCCGGCCGACTCCTTTTCCGACTTTGTACAAAACTGAACGAATCCGATTGTTTGTTTCTCACTGTCCCCTCCGCTCAACTCTCCTCCTTCCCTTCCGCGCTCATAGTTAGAATGTACTTTCCATCAAAATTTCTCTCGGTTTCCACCGTCCTCCTTTCACTCCTGATCTCCTCCCAACTCTGTGATCTATCCGTGATCTCAGGCGTTCCTTCGTCCCACCCCAACTTTGTCCATACGTGTTTTGGTTCCAACGGTTTGTATCTAATTTTTGTCCTATCGCCGCCTCTGTGGCCGTCTTCTCTGACTCCGTTGCATATCAGCAAATTTCGAATTTGATCTTTGAAAGTCATATTCAATAAAAATGTGTATGAGTCGGCGTCCATTTCTGAGCTTTTAAGGTACAGTCAAAGTGCAGGCAAGACTATTCGACTGCAAATGGTAAACAGTGTTTTTCGGTTTCCTTATTTGGAATAAGACTGATCAGCCTCAACACCCGCCTTTGCCTCCTCCACTCGTCATGGACGCTTATCAATGTTTTCTTTATCAGGGACACAAGCCGTATTAAAACAGAACTTCGCAGTTTCCGACTTCTGACTGCGCACTCCTGGGTGCATTTCGCAATAATCCGCGGAACGTTTCACCCTCATAATTATGCAACGAGAGTCTTGCTCACCTCGACAATCCGATGATGATAATCGATTACACGCGGCCGATTAGAATATTTATGATTGTATCACGGTTTTTTCCTAGCGGAACCGCGCTTCACCTGAAACTTGCTCGACAGTTCAACGTGTCGATCTCGCCTGTCGTTAGCATGACTCGAATTCCTCGCAACGGTGTCTGTCTGAAAGCCGATTGCGTTAAGTCCTGAAGTTTTAAGATGAGCGCCGCTCTACGCAAGTAAGTAGGTCCTTTTTATCACGGAACAGTCTTTAAATTGTAGTGTTGTTCTTGCGTTGATTTATTATCCTTCTGTGTGTTCTCAAAGGCGGAAACGGTTTCTGTGGGTCGCTTCCTAATTCCGGCCAACGTTCCGGTTCCAAGTGTGCACTGGAAACGAAAAATGCCTTCTACAAAAAAATTGGAAATGCTCGGACACTTGCAAATACCGGTTTGTTCTTTTGAATCATTAACTCCTTTTTTCTTCTGCTTCTATTTTATAAAGGGCAATCTGAAATTCAGCTGATCACATGCTTTTTGAGATTCCTAATGCTTTCCAGCGGTGCTCACCGTTCTCCGCCACTCCGGCTGACCCTCCGCACGCACACAATAAAAACTTTTCTAAGCTCAATGTGAAGCAGCAGCTGGCTCTACAGCTCCTTTAAAGGCTGTTAGTGTTTGTTTATTCCTTCACCTGACTGTAAAACTATGTTTTCCGATGCGTGCAGTCGGAACGCGGTTTTTCAACTGAGTCGCGAAACTGACAGTGATAAATCGAAGAAAAGATCCCAAAATGACGTGTGATTACGTTTAGCTGTACCGATGACCGGTTGTTTGGTGTTATTTCTGAACGGTTCCCTCCGCACCCGCCCTTATCGGTGCTGGTCATCACGCCTCGTGATGGGGATTCCCCTTTGTAATCACAATTGCTCCAGTCTAGCTGAATGATCACATTTTGTCTTTTTTCACGGCCGTTGCGAGACTATTATGTGCGCGAAGATGAACTTTGTCGCAAGATCGGAGCCACTTTCCATGTTTACAGTTGCTGCATAAGTGAAGTTCGCGCCTCCTTCCGTTCAGTTCCAGTTTTTCCGCTACCGTATCGAGATGTCCACTCCGCAAAGCAACAAGAAGTTACCCGGGATACGGATGATCACGGTCGCCCTGCTCACCAGCATGGGTGGCTCGTTTCACTTTGGATACCAGCTTGTCATCACGAACCCCTCGCAGTCCGCTTTCCTCAAGTTTCTCAATGAGAGTTTCCAAGACCACTACGAAGTGACTCTGAGCCAGTCGAGATTAGAGGTGAGTGTTTCTGCGCTTTTTGTGTTTTGGAAAATTCTGATGCACATAGATGATAGAAGAGATAGCGCACATAACTCTTGAATAGCTTCTAAACAAACGAACGTATGAAATTTGGTTCAAAGTATTCATCCTTATGAGCGATGTCTCTATAAAAAGGGACCTCTGTCCTCAACAACTTTTTTCTTATCACACATTATTTATAAGTGACCTCGGCGATCATCTCTTTAGACTCTTTAAAGAACAGAGAACAGATCGTTTGCACTCAATTTTCGGAGTTTAGCGCACAAATTCACTTTCTCATTAACTCCACAAATTAAAATTTTGACGTATTAGTGTTAAGAACAGTCCGGTGACTCATTTTTTTGTCATTGTTAAGAAACAATGCGGAGACAATCCAAATTATGGTTTATCCAACGCCTAATCAGCAGACTTATTCAGAACAATAACGTCACACAATGTGTCAAAGAACCAGCAATTTTGTAAACACAAGAAAATGGCTCTTTCAAACATCGGACATTTTTGAGACCTTTGTCCTTGTTTTGATAACCGACGACCAAACTTACCATCTGCGGAGTAGGTTTTTGGTGCATTCCGGTCAGATCTGGTCTGCGTAACCATGTGATCGAACTCCAGATATTGTTTTGGTGCAAATTGTTATAAGAGCAAATTGGGTGCTAATTGCATGACGTTCAAGAATTGTTTCCTGAGCAAACACCGAAAGGTTACGAAACGTAGCCTACAGGAATACACACTACAACGTTTATCCTCCGACGTTTAAACAAACGTACTTCAAAACGATTTGTTTGTGTCCGAAAACATCCGTTGCACTTCAGAAAGTGCTTCTTGATCTCTTAAATTCTAGAATTAGTCCATTTCAGACAATTTGGTCTATGATCGTGGCCATCCTCTTCGTAGGCGCAATTTGCGGATCGATCGCCCTGCGGGTCGTCGCCGAAAACGCCGGCCGCAAAAGTGGTCTAATGATCTCTTTCACCATCAGTTTGATCTCCATCGGCCTATCAATCGTCTCCCACTTTGTGAGTTGTTCTTGACTTTTGAAGATCAACGCCAACCAAAAATAGAATGGCGAACCGCGCGGCGGGCGAGCGGTGTGATCGATTATGAAAAACTTGTTGATCACTACTTGAACAGACCTTTTCAGATCAAATCGTTCGAACTTTACTCTTTGTCCAGAGTAACCCTCGGTTTCTCGCTCGGTCTGAGCCTCGGACTTTCCGCCCTCTACCTCTCGGAAAGCAGGTTTGTCCAAGCGCCAAAAGCGTGAATGAATAATTTTACTTTAGTCCCAAACAATGTCGAGGATTTGTCGGCATGATGACTGGAACAATTGTACAGTTTGGAACCGTTGCGGGTTCCATTCTCGCTATGCCCACAATTCTGGGAACAGACCGCAGCTGGTGGATAATCTACGCTATTGAAGCCGGAATCTTGCTGCTCGCTTTGGCAGCAATGCCCTTTCTGCATGATAGTCCGGGGTAAGTGGACCTTTTTGAGAAGCTACACCTCATTAGTGCTACTCAGGTATCTCGCGCTAATCGGAGACAACGACGGAGCCCGAGACTCGATCCGCTTTTTCCACAAGTGCGGCGAGGGGCAAGTCGACATTGTGCTCGCGGAGATTAAGGACAATTTGAAGCAGAACGCGAAGTCGATGGGCATGTTCGCGGTGTACAAAGACAAGTATGTCCTGCGTGGAACGATCGTCGGGAGCATGGTCGCCTTTGCCGTGGCCTTTTCCGGCATCGCAGGTAAGCATTTTGTTTGGATACGCGCAAGGGTGTGCCCGGAAGGAGCCGAATGCCAATACCGAGCGATAGATTCACAAATTCCTTTTTTCAGTGATTAACGCGTTTGCCGTGGAAATTCTGAAGAGCTGCGGTCTGTCGGTTTTCAACGCTTCCATCGCCAACGTGGGCTTGTCTGCTGTCAGTATGGCAAGTTGACCTCCGCGCCTAATTTTATAGCTAAAACCGAACTTTCAGGTAGCCATCATCGGCTCCTCCTTCATCGTGGACCACTTCGGACGCCGGCCGCTCATCCTTATCGCCAACGCCGCCATTCTGCTCCTCAATTTAGCCATCTTCGGATTTATGTTTTCATTTGAGCAATACGGGGTACGGTCAGAACCGAATGCTTGTGCTACAAAAGTCATTTTTAGTACAACTGGATGGGCTACTGTCTTATTGTCGTCATCGCCATGTTCATCCTCTTCTTTGCCATCGGCCCTGGGCCTCTCTGCTACTTCATCACGGCGGAAATGGTCGGCCAGAACGCGCGATCCGCCGGCCAAAGTTGGGCGTCTTTGGTGCAGATGACAAGGTCGGTACCCTGTGACCATCTCCTTATCAATACTCGATTTCAGCCGCTCCCTTCTTCTAGCCATTTACCTGCCGATGAAGAACGCGATCGGAGGTCCTTTCTCTTACCTGATCCTCTTTGTCGCCCCGATTCTCTTTTCGCTAATTTTCTTATACTTCATGCTGCCAGAAACAAAGAACAGGAACATGAACGAGGTGCACGAGGAGATCGAGAATCTCCCGTCGTTCACTCACTGTTTCCGACGAGGGTCACGCTCCCGGAAGTTCTCGCTTGACACTGAATCTCTGAAAATTTAAATGCCAAAGATTGTTCTGTATATTTGTGCAGATAACTCACAGCTTTAAGGATTAAAAATGGTTGCAATGAAGATTTCGCGTGTCTTTCAAGGTTCTTTTTCGAATACAGTTTTGAAAAGCGTTTTTTAAAAAGCAGCATACAATTAGATGCAATTTCTAGTAATTTTCGAAAGGAAGTGCAAGTCTACTCTCGTTTTAAGCCGCGGAGTTACTGTAACAGCCGCTAGTTTCAGGATCATAGACCACTGTGCCTAAGTTCATAAAGCAAGAGAGTTATTTTGACGATTAAAGAACCTACTATGCTATTCCAATGTTCGACAACAAAACAAAGCCAATCGGATTTCACAATTGGCTGCTGTCTAAGTTTTTGTGATTCTTAGTTTCAAAACAGCAAACATTTTTCGACGACTAAAGAACGATACCGGCAAGTTTGCCAGTGGAGCAAACCTTAATATTACCCACATTTTTAATGATTTTGTATTACAGTTTTTCATAGTGATTTTCCAGACATAATTGTACTCTTTATCTACATGTACGCTTCACCTAACTATTTGGCAAAAGTTCAAATCCAAAAACCGTCCAAGAGTAAAGAGTCACAACTACCCAGGAACCAGTATTTGGACATTTAAGCAAAAAATAATTTGAGCAAAATTACTCCAAACGTGGTACAACCTTTTAGCGCAATTTTGATTGTCTAAAGGCTTCACAAGTCCGCAGCGGTGTTAGTGGAATAAGGCGACACCTGCTGTAGGCTTAGGCTTGGACATTTTCATTATGGTTTCTTGGGAGCGCCGAAGGCTGGAACACAGTGGAACCCAACTTTCAAACAGGCCAGGAAGCACAGGGTTATCACTAAATACTGTCACGCATAAAAGCACTTCTAACTTTTTATAGCACGAACGAATTCCAGTATTCACAAGCTTATACAAAAGCGCAGCATGTTCTGTACACCAAACTGTAAAACAAAAATAAATATTTTGTTTTATTGTGCTTAGTGCAGAATTTCCTACGCTTTCAGATGAGCTCATTTGCATCACAATCCGTTTGTTCTCTGAAAGAATTGCGGTATTTTTACGCGTGACAGTATTCACTGATAACCCTGTAGGCTCGAGGCTGCCTTTTTCAAACAGCGAGGATAGTATGCTGGGGCTGGCCATTTGAAGCATCTTAGGATTGGACATTTTTAGTATGGTTTTTTGGAAGCGCCGAAGTTGGCGGCACCTACTTTTCAGATAGGCTTCGCACTGCTAACAGGTTTAGAATTAGGTTGGGCTTCAAAATAGCGTATAAGCCTTAACATGGTTCTTTGCTACAATTGTTTTTGCTCAAAACGTTTTGCTCAAATGTCCGGGAATCCAGAGAACCCACGATCCTCCGCTGAAAAGTTATGTTTTGTTCGTGAATTCAAACAAGCGTACTTTAAAATATGTGAAAACTTAAATTATGTTGCAGTTTTTTACTTAGCTCGTATGTACATGAAAGCATCAATCAAATGAAACCCGTCTGCAACCGAACTGTAAAACGAAGGGCTTCGGCCGTTATCTCTTGTAGATAAACATTCCCAGCATGGTCATAATGTAGAGAACCGCGGCCGTGGTGGACAAGATGTCCAGGTTGGTTATCACGTCGTTTGCTTTTGGACTCTTTTTCGGATAAAGAGAGGAATGCAGCCGCCGACGTGTCGTCCGAGTCTTGCAGTGGTGCCACCGAAGAGCGAAGTGCATCGCAGTCTGCAACAAATTCTATCGACGGTTTAAAACAGCTTTCGGAAAGCACGACGACCAATCGTGATGGAACGAGAAGACACCGCGAGAAGCATAAACACCCCTCACACAATTTCATTAATAAGCGCGAACAGCGCGAACAATCACATGCGGGGTCAATTAGAAACCCGCGAGGCGGCAAACAAAAAACGCGGAACGTTTGAAATATGAAAGTGATGTCATTTGTTGGTCACAAAAGTTTCCACTCGCCCTCACAATATAGCAAACAGTTAAAAGACAAACTCAATCTCGGTAAACAGTTCTCTAAAGAGTTTTGGATCAAGCAAAATTCAAAAAATGTCAAAGGGGTAGAGTTTAAGATGCTGTGAACACATTTTTAAAGTTTGCTATTTTTTAATTGTGGTTTTTGTTACAATTATTGAAATGTAGTTGCTTTTGGGCTTTCTGCAAACATCGTGTAAAATAACTTGTTCATTATAAAATATTGACAAAAGTGGGCAGCAACGTCTGCGACAAGTTTTGAATCGCAGCAAACAAAGAAATAAAAACTTCCGCGCTCTGCCATCTTTGGTATTTTCGATACAAAATACAGGCTGTCCGAAAACAGCAGACTTTCGGCACTAACGGAATTGCAAGAAAACAGCTAACTGTTCCAAGTTAGCTGTTTTCTTGCAACAGATATAGGAGGACTGGCCGAACAACAAAAAACGGTCCTTTTTCTCAATTTTTGTGGCATATGCAAAACAGCGCCTGGAATCTATCTTCCGCCAACGTTTCCCTGAGCTGGCAACATCGCGTTTGAGTTGCGACAGCAGTTAAAAAATTATTTGGACAACAAGGGACGAAGTTAGTCCAGTTTTTGGCAAAGAAGAGCGGTCAAGTTACATTGCAGTTTGATGACCTAGGCCTACTTTCGATTCGCTTAGAATTTCCATTTTCACCGGAAATTTAGACATTATACCCAAACTGTCAAAATTTTCAATTTTTTTGGTCGATCGTCGGCCGTGAGACTATTTAATAAGAAAAGCTGACCTGTCGCGAGAGGCATGTACTGTAGAAATGAAAACTGCCTTCGCCCCTATCTTAATCTTACTATACCTTAATTGTGCGGAGAAAAATAAATAAAAAATTCGTCTAAGAATAATGTTTGACTAGTATAAAGAACGGAGGCATTAACACGTCTACAAAGCAAGCAATTCTGGGTACTAATCCACAGCAGAAAAACAGAAACCGCCACTAGGGGCTCGTCCTCATCCGCGGCTATATTTACCGGCCGCCGCGAGGCTGTTTATTTGAATGAAGGTTCTGTTGACTTTTTCACTGCATACTGAGCTGAAAACAGCGAGTCCGACGACAATCTCCGCGGTCGCTTTTGTTCATCCTCGCTTAGTAGTCCCAAACAGTAGTCGGTTGGTCATCTGAAAGCAAACAAGAGAACCGAAATAGTCGCATTGTCGCAGGGAGCGCGGCGTCCTTCGATGCAAAAAACACGGACGAAACAGAATTTCGGGGCAGCAGAAAGACGCGGGGACCCTACATGTTGTCTGCCACGTTCCACTTAACTCTCGCACGTAGAAAAGGCGAAACCCGCAAATATAGAGTGAATCCGAAAGGAGCAAAGCTGCAGCTTCTCTGCGGCGGGCCCATCGCGTTGTCTCAACGGCGTCCAGACCAAAACTGTTTACGCCTCTCCGTCGCGCCTGCGTCCTTCGATCAATCCGTTGAATTCACGCCAACCGCGACTGGGCTCAGGCGTTCGTGTCGACGCTTACCGGAGAACGATCTCGCTCCGTCGACCCACGTGGACGTCCCTCGAGCGACCGATCGAAAAGCGATTTTAACTGGCAACACTCCTATATTTTTTTACCTTAGCCGCATTCTTATCGCAAAGAAACTGAAATTTTCAAAATGTCAAAAATGTCAAAATGGTCAAAAATTAGCAACGGTAACCGCGCTTATCTACTAGTGACCACTCTGAAAATAGCGTTTGATCATTGGTTCACTTCCTTCAAACAGTTAAACGAACGCAGTGGATTCAGTTTTAATTTTGATTAAAAAAGAGTCTTGTAAAATGACGGGTAAAGAAATGAACCTTTTCCAAACAAAACCGCCAAAACCAAAACCGCCAAATCCAAAATCGCCAACGGACGAAACCACCACTTTTTTAACAATAACAAATAATTGTTTTTGCGCCGAAAACGCCTGGAAGCGGTGTGTGTAGGCTGGGCAGCCACTCTTAAACAGCGGGGATAGTAATTTAGGATGCCAGGCTTCAATAGGCTTAAGCCTAGGCTTGGATAATTCCAATTATGGATTTTTTGAGCGCCGAAGTCGCGACAATCGGCATGGCTAGTTTTGCGGAGAGGCTTAGGCTTGGACATTTTTATTACGGTTTTTTTTGAAGCGCCGAAGGCGCGACAGCAGGCATTATCGACTATGCAAACAGGCTTGCTTAGCACTTCTGGTAGGCTTAGTACTACTTAAAGGCTTAGGCTTGATAATTCCAATTATGGATCTCGCGCCGAAGGTGCCTTGTGCCTTGTGGAGAAATGAAAAACGGTTTGAATTTTTGGTGGGAAAAATTAGCGCAAAAATTGGATTTAGCTGTTTTGTCCGTTGGCGATTTTGGATTTTGGCGGTTTTGGAATTGGCGGTTTTGATGAACAGCTATTGAGAATTGAAAATCCGCGTTTTAAAATGGAATGATCGATCGCGTCTAAAAGAATGTTGTTGTCGGAAATAGCGAACGCTGTTCATTTTGGAAATTTTATTCAAATCCGGGCGATGTGGATACTTGTGACTTTACGTTTTGTGATCGGAAAGAAAAAGAAATTTATACATTGGCAACCTATACCTGCAACACACCAGATAACAAGAGGAAATCACCAAACAAATGATTTTCGAAGAATTTCAGGCCTTGCTTGGCTCCACTGCTTCCTCGTCCACCCTCAGCTCCTCTTCCCACTCGGCGGCTGCTTCCATCTTTCTCAGATCTTCCTCCTCGAGCTCGCTCTGCTCGTATTCGTCTTCCCTCTTCAACTCTTCGACCCCTTCTTCGTCAAACGGCTCGTTCAGGGGCTAATGAACTATTTAATTTCGACTCACATTCACTGTCTGCTTACCTCTTTTGCCAATTTGGCTGCGTAGTCCATGTATGCCGTGGCATTCGTGTTGGTGATCGACGTGGTACGAGACAACCTCTCCCAGTACTTCTTCTGCTGCTCGACGATCAGCTTGTTCGGAACCTAAATTACGGTGTCAAGGTCCATTTCGTGCACAGGCGCTCACCTTCGACCGTTTCAGCATTCCGTCCCACTCGAGATCAACGAGTCCTCCTTTTTCGGCGATCGCGCGCTTCACACGACGGGCGAACTCGATCGCACTCTCGCCTTCCTAAACCAACGCTGGTCAGCTGCATTACAGTATCCCTCTTTCTTACCAAACGGGTCATCGGCGGAAGATACCAAACATCGCAAATCAAAGCCCAGGAAGTCATCATGCGGAAGAGGTACTCGGCGTAACCCTGCTCGCTGCTGTTCCAGAAAGCGTCCCCGAGACGACTGTCGTACTTCATGGCGATAGGATAAATCGTGCGACCAATCTGACATCAGTCTGCAGTTGAACTCTCTTACACAGAAGAACAATCACTAACCTCAAATGACCCCTTTTTGAACATCATAACCGAAGTGTTGTTGATACACACACCCTCAGGAAAGATGATAATGGGCAGCTCTTAAAAAACGAAATTCAAAAATACGCTTTTTTCAACTTACTGGATTCGTCATCGCAATGTTCTTGCAATCTAAAACGTATCAAAATCAACAAAATTCGAACAGCAACACCGTACCTCATCGAGACTTCGTTTCGATCCTTCGCTTCGCTTCTCTCAAACCAAATGTGATGACTTGCGCGACTTAGAGACTGCTGCAGAAAACCGAGGATTCCGCCTTGGCGTTGGCCGATCATGGCGTAGCAGTTGTCGCAACTCAAAATCATGATATCGATCGGCGAAGTGTGGTTCGCGACGCAGATGCCTCCGTGGGTTGCGCGGTTTTCCCTACAAACGATTACTCGATAAGACCGATTGAATCACATAGAGAGTGTATGATACCTGTGGTGGAATCGGATAATGCTTGAAAAGGCTCGGCTGAACACACGGAAACACATCAGAAGACCGTGCTTGTTCACAGATTTCCTCACTCTGCAAAACGAACATAACTATTAAAAAGCAACCTCGCTCACTCTCTGTTCGGCACGAATCCAGCAATCGTGGTGACTACCCATAATCCAGTGATGCCCAAAGCGAACAAGACAATTCGAAACGGAACGAGGAGGAAATAACGGAAGAGGAAACCCGTGAACCATAAGAAGGTCAGGCGCCAGCTGAAACGTGTCAAACGAAGTTCATTTTGAGCATTCCGGAATCACTCACTTGACATGCTCGTACGAAAAGCTCGTGCGCGTGAGGAGATTCCACGAAACCAACTGCTCGGCCTTGAAGCGGCTGGTTACTTGGTCTTCGATTATGTTTTCCACTCCGGACTGCAACAGGCAACTAAACCAACAGGCTAAACAAGCGAGCTTACCGTGATGAGTTCCAGAGTGTCGTCGACAATCACCGTCACGGTTGTGGGCCTCTTTTCTCCGTCGAACCGAGGTTCAAAATCCAACTCTTGCAGCTTCCTTTCCATAGAGTCCGACTTTTCTCTTAAAATGATGCCTAAACAAGCGAGGTAAATCCGACAATTCGGTGAAAAGCACTAACTTTCTCCCGACGGATGTCGCTTCTTCTTGGGCCTAGGTTCTACTGGTTCCGACCCTGTGAGCGACGGGTCCTCCGGCTCCTCGTCATCGTCTTCGATGTCGCGGAAGTTATCGGACTGAGTCGCTCCCCACTAAAATATTCCTGATTTATTATCGACCGAAATCACTTCCGCCTACTTCGAATATTTTCAGAAGCTGGTCAGCAAACGCTTCACGGATCCCCAAGGATTTCCCCGTGATCGAGAGCACCAAAATAGTCGCAAGAAGAACGAGCACCGGCCAAAAAAGCACCGCTGCCAGTTGATAATACATTTCTGAAAGAAACGACAGAAACTTAGACGTTGCAAAGAAGACGCTTCGCACTGTGCCAGCTGCTATGGATTAAAGACAAAAAATATAAGTGCACTCGCGACAGTCGGCATGCGATTATAAGAAGGAAGATGCGGGACGCGACAAGAAAATAACAACGAGCATTCAGCAGTCCCGGGATCGTCCCGAGCGTGGCGTCACCCCTGGACATGAGTGCTCAAGTCGCGACTTCTTCGATCAATATCGTTCTAACGCGTGATAAGCACTGATCGTGCAGTTTCGACGTCCCTTGAATTCACGGACAAACCAGGCTCATCATTATGGACAGAAACAGCGGGATTCGGGCCAGATCAAACGACCACCCAAACGTCACATACATGCATGCACCCATAACGAGCGGGATGTAGCCTGCAGCAAGTGGGAGACAACCAGAGCGAACCTCGAGTGGCAAAGGTTCTGCGAGTTACGTGCGAAAGTTGAGCCTTGTCATCGCCTCTTTTTGGCCGGAAGGCTTGCGACGTTGAGTGGCGGAAAATGCAGAATACAACATCCACGCGGATTTTGAACAATTCGCGCGCCAGCTGATCCTCACGTCCACAAGAACGATCACTTTTTGACCTCCCTCAAAAAGAAAGCCGACTAAAAGACTCGTCGGATCAGACGCAATGCGTTAGCTTCGCCCGTCTAATCGCAGTCAAAACGACCGCGAATGAGAGCACGCGGGTTAACGAGCGCTGCTCCACTGCCGAGCTCGTCGTGCGCGTATGTTGCATTTTGATCTCAGTACTATACGCAGCCAACGTTGTGGGACGCCGAGATCAGTTCCCTAGCGCCGCTCTACTCAGAAGCGATCATTAGCGTGTACAAAGAACAGTTCGACCCAAACAAACTACACACGCCGACGCCGCGTCCAACCGTCCTCAGGAAACTTTGACCCCGTACGTCCTTTCCTCGAAGAATTTACTAGTACTTCATATTTTCTTCAATTATTGAAGCTAAAATGTTTGTTTTTGTGCTGTTTGTTGATTCAGACAAATGTTACAACCATTTTCGGTGGCAACACTGAAAAATTAGAGAACCTATTCGTTTCAAAATGAAAAGAACAGTAATACATGTCTCCGTTTAGGGCTCCTTTTCGCCAAACCGATAGCTAGCTGTGTGTTACTTATACCAATACATGGATAGAGGCCTTCTTGGACCTGTTCCAAGAACCACGAGAAAGGAAAACTGGAGGTCTCTCTAAAGAAAGAAGCCTTTTGGAGAATCCCTCATGTTATGTATTAACATAAAAACCGTGTACAACGTGCAAAGCGAACTTAAATGATCGGATTTACTTTTAATTGCACACAAGACAGTTTTGCAAATCGCTCCCGAACAATTCAGAACTGTCTTCGTTTGTAGCGTTTTTGGAAAATCGGCTATTTTCGGAATCGCTACAACCCTTACACTTAGCTCTTTTTTAGTCGTGTTTAGGTGGAATTATACGCTAACTGATGCAGACTGTTTCATTTTAAAGCAAATGTAAAACAAAGCCTGCGGTTGGACACATTGCGGGCTGACGCAATAGAGCACAAGGGTGGATTGTGGCAGATTTCTTAGATTCCTTGCAAATGCTGCCAATTTTTTTTGTAGGATCCAACACAACAGAAGCTATAAGCATGTTAATGAGAGTGCTTTTTCGACGTGTTTTTCTGCAGCGTAAGGGTGAACGATGAATGCCAAGCTATAATTATCTTTTAAGAGTCTTGTCTGATAACAAAATCAGCCCTCAACGCGTCACTCACACAAAAACGTCCCTAATCAAGAGAGAAATTTATGAACTTATTGTAAAATGCAATACCTTTTTTGATTTTGAACAATAGTGTTCGGTCGGCCGATGGTCTTTGAACTCTTACTGTTTGAATTCTGGAATCAACCGCCAGCCGCCAAAATTCCTACCAAAATTCCGTGAGGGCTCCATGTAGACGTGCTAAATGGAACAGTAATTTTTCTGCACCAAAACATCGCTCAGGAGAATTTCGACCGAGCCGTTGAAACGGAACATGTTTAACCTTTCGACGTCTTCGCAGAATCAGCAAATCAACGTGCGCGTCATTCATCCGCCCGCCCCAGACTCCGTGTCGGAACAGGAAAATTTTAAAATAGCAAGCTGTCCACAATAGCCCGCTGTTCACGCCACTCCATAGCGGTGGCGATTTCCATTGCACCACCCCCTGCCACACGTGAGCCATTCGTCTTCGTTTGCATTAACTGCCTGGCAAAAAGTGACTGCATGGAATCTGTCCTTTGTGCCTTTTTTACCACTCTGCGGTCGCAGGTTAACTTATTTTAACAATCAGGAGATAAAATTTGCTCTATTTTCTTGTTCTTCAAGTCCACCGTTTCGAAGCGACTCCCACTCAGAATCAGCTGAGAGGGACGCCTGCACGTGAACGCCGGTTCGCGTTCACATGCACTTTGGGGGCTCCGCTACAACGCGAGCCACGGTGAGTCACTACGCAGACATTCGAAATCATACCATCGGTCCGCTGGTGGTCGCTTGTTCGTTTATTGTCTCGCCATCCGCGTTCACCCGATGACTTTGTATTTGGCTTCTTGTGAGTTCTTAATGTAAACCCAAATGAAATGCGTTTTAAATTAAAACATTTGTCGGTGGTTTGTTGTTCAACTCAACTACTTGTGATTTACATGGGACTCACCACGGCTTTCCGTTATTTAGCATTTTCTCACTCGCTTGCATGTTCACTTGCTTGTTAGCAGTGTGAACCACGGACATATATATCATATTTATAACCTTCGCGCTCAGCCGTCCGGCGATCCCACGCAGTATTTTTGTCCATTATCAAGTCTTCAACAACTGACCCGCTTTGCTTCTGCGACGCGGATTGATCCATTGATTTGTTGTTCGTCATCTTCTTTTTCCGCGATTGTTTTCGTGGTCGCGGACTCCCTCGTCCTCACATCTACCGTTTTGTTTCAGTATTCTTGGGTCTCCGCGTTCGACTGAATCTCGCGATGTCTGACGTTCCGAGCACGTCCCACTTCACGCAGATTTCGCAGTTGGCGAAGGGGTTCGGGGTCGGAGGTGTCGCGACCGTCATCTCAAAGACATCCGTCGCTCCCGTCGATCGCGTAAAGCTCATCTTGCAGGTGAAATCAGCCGGAGGTTTCGCATATAACAGAATCTTTCATTTCAGCTTCAAGATGGGCCACAAACGGTTCTCGCCGTCGACCGTTCGGTCCGCTACACCGGGATGGTGGATTGCTTTAGACGAGTTTCGTCAGAGCAAGTAAGTGTGACTTGAAGCTAATGGCTTCGGGTGGATTTTGTGCACTGTGAATCTCTGCTCAGGGCGTTTTGTCACTTTGGCGTGGAAATGGAGCCGTTATCGCCAAGTGCTTACCTTCACACGCACTGAATATCGCTTTTCGCGACTATTACCGTAACTTCTTCCTCAAAGACATCGACAGCAAGCGTGACTACCGAAGGTTTGTAATGGGTAGCTTTATTTTTGTCTTCTGTTATTTCAAGTATTTTTTTTACAGGAGCTGCCGGAGGCGTCGGAGCTGCAACCACACTTGTGCTCTTGTACCCACTCGACTTTGCCCGAACGAGACTGGCGGTTGACACTCTTGCCGACGGATCCAGGAGATTCACGGGAATGAACAACTGCATCGGAGAAGTTGTTCGAAAGGACGGAATCGGTGGACTTTACAGGTTTGTGCCAATGCTCAAATTTAATCCAATTCCTGGTTTAGGGGTTTTTCGGCAGCCCTCCAATTTGCCATTGCCACAAGGGCCATTTTCTTCGGTCTTTTCGACACCATTCGAACGACGATGTACGAGGATCCGAAGCACATGCCCTTCATAGTTTCGTTCCTCCTCTCGCAGTCATGCTTGATCATTTCCGGGATGACCTGCTACCCCCTCGACACGGTACGCCGGCGTCTTATGATGCAGTCGGGCCGCGCCATCAAACCCTACAAAAACACGATCGATTGTTGGTCGAAGATAATCAGGTAGCGTGCCAGCTGCAGTCCTTATGTTTTACGGCCGATTTTAGGAACGAAGGATGCCCTGCATTTTACAGGGGTTTTGCGACAAACTCTTTGAGATCGACCAGCGGAGCTTTGGTCATTTCAGTCTACTACGAATTCCTGAAGTACTTATAATCGACGAATCGCCCAAAAGCGTGCATTCCAAGACAAGTCGCTCAAATGACGGCTCTTTAGCCAGGTTTCACTAACGATTTTATGGGTCACAAATATAAAACATTTATTTTACTTTTTGTACAGCGGAGACACAGACCTTAAGACACAGGAAAATTTTGGTTTTGCATAAAACTCTTTAAAAATAAAACCAAAATGCGGAGTTTTGGCCGAAAAGCTGCAATCATTTTTGTCAGACAGATCAAGTCTAACGAGTGAACTCATCAATTTGTTTTTTAAAAAGCGTGAATTAATCAGCTCGAGGCCTAATTATCGATCTATCTGCTCGTCAGAGTCGAAGAACCTACAGTCTGTCCACGCGTTTGATACCGATGAGGCAAGCGATTGCGTGAATGACGTGAACTTGCAACTGTATTCCTAAGGCGCAAGCTATTCTCGGCGGTGGCCTGACTTCACGCTCGGATCTGGGGAAACACGACCTGTAAAACGTACCTTTGTCACGGTTACACAGTTAACAGCAAATTCAATGCTGGCTCAAGCCTGTCTGTGTAGTCGGTGATGCTTGCTGATCGCTTGGGTGGATCGTGAGTTTGGTTTTCCCAGTTATGGGACATTTGAGTACCGTTCGCTGTGAGTGGTGTTTTTTGCACCGATTTTTCCCACCAAAAAATTCAAACCGTTATCCATCCCTCTGCAAGGCGCCTTGGGCGCGGGATCCATTAGCAAAGCAAGCCGAAGCCTATAAGTAATACGAAGCCTCTCTGTGTAGTCGCTTGCTGTCGCGCCATCGGCGCTCCCAAAAACCATAATAAAAGTGTCCAAGCCTAAGATGCTTTAGGAGGGCAGCCCTAGCCTACCATTCTCGCTGTTTGAAAGAAAAAAAAGACTGTAGGTCTCGAACAATTTTAACAAAAAATTTGAATTGCTTGATAAAACTCAACGCCTTCGGAAACACAGGAACTGGAACAGAACTCTCGGAGCTTGAGAACGAAAACTTTAGTACAAAATTAAGTCATGGAGAACGTCACTCACGGACTGTGCAGCACAAACATAAGATTCCAAGAATATAGTATATACAGTGCAGGGACGGCGAACATGGTTAATACAAAATTAATTAAGGTGGTCAAAATAAATAAATTAACATGAACCTGTTCACGAACAACTCCTACTAACAGTCGACTATAACCTACACACTTTGCCCAGGTTAGAGTGCAATGTCGATATGGATTCATTTGGAAGCAGATGGTCGACATGCTTTGTAGAGGAAGACCGTTGAGGATGAGATCATGAAGAGATTGACCAGGGCCACCGAACTCAGACCCAGCGTCGACATGCAGATGTCGCTCTGAAAAGGATTGTGTGTTGCTCGACTGGGACTTCTTCCCACCTGATAAACATGAAAGTTGGTGCTAAACCAGCCTTCGCTGTCGATTCGGTTCTTGTTGATCGTGAATCTCTTCGCCAAACCCTCGTCCGCGCCCTCCGTCTTTGTCTCGTTCGTCATGTCTACCAGCAACTGCTCTATTTCCACGTCTTCCTCGGCCGAACGTCTCCTTCTCGGTGGATCAGGACACATTGGTACCTAAAAACATTACAGCTGACCTCAAGCAAGACACCACCGATTACATCGCAGAACTGCTGGTTTGGCTCCTTGATCGTGAGAGTGATTTCGCAGTCGAAGAACATGCTTTGCCTGTCGGCGTATTTGTACACGTGTGCCTCCTTTCCCACCATCAAATCCGACACGTAATCCAGATTTTGTAGGAGATATTTGTCCTTCGCACACCTTAATCGAAACTAAACAATACACGCAGGGGTTTCACAGATACCCTTTGCTGTCGATCAGCTCCACTCGGTCTCCGTTTCCGTCGTCCACAGAGCAGCTGTGAACCACCATGCAGAACTGATTCTCTGTCTCCGTATCGCAGGTCCACTTGTGGTAAACCTAAATCTGGAGTTGTGGATGCAGGGCAGCAGTGCAGCCTACCATTTGTCCGATTGTGGCATAGAACACAGGAGGACCCTCCGGGCTGCCATCGAGCACTTCGTACCGACAGACGGGCATCGGGACTTGTTCGGTCTGGAGCACAGGAGGCGGCATCCTGAATGCGACAAAGATGATCGTGTGTTCGGACCTCCCTTACTTCACTTGAATCTCCTTTTCGATAATTTTCTCCATTTCCATATAGTAGCATTGGACGACGTAGACGCGGTCGATCTTCGTGAGGAACTCAGGGTGGAAGGCGACAATCACCGATGCGACTATGAAGATCCCTTTTGGATCCACCTAAAGCCAGCAGTAGCAGAAATTCCTTGAACGACATTTGTTATTCAACTGCGGCTTTTCGAATTTTTGACGCCGCGCGAAGCGAAAGCGATGGGGAGTGGACGTCGAGGATGACATGAGGTGTCGTCGGCTGCGAAGTGACAAAAGTGCGATAAATAAATAGAACTGATTGAAAGAGAGGCAAAAAGGGGACTCCAGGCATGTTAATCTGTCAAAGTCGAAAGTTGCGCCGGTATAAAGCGCGTGAACGAACGTTTCCATTGCATTCTTTCTGACAGCTTCACTCATCAAGCCAGCCTAGCCTTCGCAGCCTTACCTTGCGGTCTACTCCCAAAATGACTGCTTTCGCCCGCGTTTCTCTACTCGTTCTGTTTGTTGTCACGGTTTCTGGCCAAAACTGGGGAGGATTAGGGGGGATGGACGGAGGATACGGCGGATTTGGAGGTGGCAGCGACATGGGCAGCGGCTTCGGCGGCGGCGATATGGGCGGCTACGGCAGCGGAGGAGACATGGGCGGTTATGGAAACGGATACGGTAACGGAGGTGACATGGGAGGTTACGGCGGGGGCGACATTGGTGGATACGGCAACGGAGATATGGGCGGCTATGGAGGTAAGGCGATCCGGGCGGGCGGTCAGTGAAGAAACGAGAATCTTTCAGGCGACGGAGGATATGGCGGCTTCGGAGGCGACAGTGGAATGGTCGGAGGAGGTTATGGAGGCGAAGGAGGTTACGGCGGAGGTAAGAAAATTTTTAGCAGTTGTAGCTTAGTGTCTGTTGCAGGATTCGGCGGTGGAATGGGTGGCTACGGGTCCATGTTCGGTCCAAACATGGGAATGAACTAAGTCGTTTTGCAATGTGCGTGCCGACTGTCTGTACATATGATGAGATAAATTATCCTACGGATCGTCTGCGTTCCACTCCACAGCCTTTGAATCCTATCTTCAAAGAAGCGTTGCGAGCACTGGAATCGATGTTCTCTACTGGGGCCGATCGGCACTCAGGATCGGCCAAGTGGTCTTCGACAAAAACGGTTCCCTTGAATGTGTTCCTCGTATCGAACCTAACTTCGATGAAATTGTCGCCACAGTCCACGTATGGATCTCCCAGAATCCCGTTGTCGATAATTCCATTCGTGATCGGCTAAGATTCGACCCTTTAATTACATCCTTAAAGAAGGGACTCACCAGTACTGCGACCAGCAGCGCGGTTATTCTTACGAACATATCTATGTAATCACCTGAAAAACGCGCATAAATTTATATGAACAGCAAGAAAATCAATGTTATTAAATTAGAAAACAATGATGATGATGATCGCGCATCCAAAGGAAAACCCCACGCGGTGAGGAAGCGGTAAATTCCACCAATAGTTCGGTGGTGAGATAACAAACGAGGGCGACGAATTAGATTGGATGTTCGACACTAAGATAACATCATCTCCAATCCAGGAACAATCCACCCATTTTCCGGACACATTCTCATCGATCAGCGCAAACGTCGTTAGGGTATGAATAAGGGCAGTAAAAGAGGTTCAATCGCAATTGGTTCCCTTATGCCTCTGCCCACCTTACGCATTTCACCGGGTAATTAGAGACAACTGAAGTGGGTGTCTGAGAAGAGAAAAAGCCTAAATAAAGGGGAACACGGAAACCCGATCGGTGTGAGTTTGGCCAGTCGCGCGTAAGTCAGCGGCCTAAGCTGAACTATGAATCCCATTTATCCGAACAGTACTCGTGCGCATCCGCAAAGAACACGAACCGTTCATCAGCGCATCCCAAATGCAGGCAGCACTTTCTCTCTTTCGATTGCACCGTTCACATAAAAGACCAGATACCTTGTTTAATGAATGGTCTTCCCGACGGACATCTTCCTCTTTCCCGATCCCATTTCAGCCTAGTTGCATGATAATTAATGATTCTTTCAAAACAGGGCTGCTCTATCAAACATTAAGGAAGAAGAACATGGGTTTACTAGTATCCGAGAACATCGCGACGCGGTGCGTGAAAAAAAGACCGAAAATGGGGGATCGCATGCCACCTCCACGCAAAAATCACTTTCGATAAAATCGCGTTTAAAGTCTCAGGAAGAAATGGGTCATCAAAAACATCCATGCGGCTTTGTTGATCCCATCAGATACGGGAGAGAATCTGAGTCTTCTACCCATCACAACTCGTACAAAAGAACCTCGTCTCCATGCTAACCTCGAAGCCGATTTTTCGACCACATCGATCGCGCGCCGGAGAAGCCTTTAAAAAGAACCGCAGCGTAAAATCGAAGCCACCGAAAAGGAACGTTTTTACGGAAGTCGGTGATCAGCGATTCGCAACGCAAGGACTCAGGATGGATACCGAGCGGGTCGGCGGAAAGACGCACGCCTACCCATAACAGTTGTCATAATCGGAGTCACTACCGCGAAGACACAAATATCACAGAGAAAGATGAAAGGGAAATCGCGCATCACAATCAAATCGGCTGTTTTTGTTCGGTCCTTATTCGGATTAACGGCGGATTCAAATCATCTCCTCTTGCATTAATCCTTAGTCGCGAAAAGAATCTAGGTGAGACTTCCAAAAAACAAATTGAAAACAACGCGTGCAACACAAATGTCGAATGTGAAGGGCCGGAAAAATATGCAAATAAGCGAGGTATGTCTGAACCAACATAAATCACCCAATATTATGATTGGAGATTGGATGAAAGGGAAATGACACTTGTAAATATAATAAGAGATCGGAGCCCTGGCGGCGATTTTCCTCTCAATTGCCTGACAGTGACAAAGACAGCCCTTTCTTCGAGTGGTTGGTACTCAAAGAGGGATGCTGTACCCTCATAAAGGGAACCACTGTCGACAGTTCCAATAAAAGAAAGTAGAGAAACAACCAGCTTTTAGGCCAGCATTTACCGAAGCCAAAACTGGCTTCGGTTACCTAAACCAGCTAGAACGGAAATTCGCATATCCCGGACTATTTAAAACAACGATCGACGTTAGACATTTACATATTAGCACATCAGATATACAGGATACAAATACGACAAATAGTTACTTCCTTCCTTATTCGATCAACAATCCAACGCATATGCGCACCATTCGGTTAGGCGGCAACTGTAAATCGGAACCTAAATAGATTGAAACATTATCATAATAATCCAAAAACAAAAGTATACTTCTGTAAACAATCTCAGACTTCTGTTTGTGTAGCTCGATCAAGGAGAAAAGAATTTCCTTTGTCTCGCATTCCACGGGTATCAGATCGAACGGTTCCAAGTCTCCCTTCACAATGTAATCTTCGATAATACGGACAAGGGACTCTACGGAGCCGAACCTTATGGGATTCGCATTTCGCAATGCGCTGAAGTTGCGGTTTCGTGTTGGCGATTCGTCTTCCGGCAGCATCTCGTACGAAACGACAAATGAAACTTGTTCCAAGTCTTTCCATAAGTCGTTCCAATACATTTCCACCGGAATATCCTTCTGAAAATGGCAAACGATGAAACCTAGCATTTACATATTTCCACGTACCGATTCAAGCCAATCATAATTCGCACCAGTTGTTTCCAATTTTAACTTATTGGCAAAGTCCAATTCCAAAATGAACTTCTCGTAAATTCGGGTCCTCCGTCCTCCAATAGATTCGAACTGCACCATTCCTTTATTTCGGCGGTAGTTTCAAGATCGCTGGCTCGAATTCGTTTTTCGGGATCCAAATTAAGGAAATAATCACTCAAAAAAAACTTCAAGCCCTGTCCACCAGATTTCACAAGACGGACGCGAAGTTGCTGAAAGACAATAGAAACAAATTATTGCAGGTTGTCATCAATACGAAAAATACCATCATCTTATTAATTAAATAATGGAATGGCATATGTTTTTCCATCATGATATCCGCGAAATTCGGAGCCAGCCGACGACATTTTTCTTCCGGAAAAAATGAGATCATGTGGAGTATCAAAACTCCCACAGACCAAATGTCGCTTGAAACGCTGTAGGACCGAGCCGTTTCGGCCCCCTTCTTCAGATTTCTTGTTGCCAATCTCTCAAAAAAAGACAGATGAGATCAGAACGCCCAGCTGCTGCCACAAACTCACCACTTCCGGTGACATGAATTCCGGGTAGACCGCAGTGGGAGGCAAATGGCACTTTTCGTCCTTGGGAAGCAGTCTTGCGGAACCAAAGCATCCCAACTTCACTGTGCCTCCACGAGTCAGGAACACCGATCGCGGGTTGATCTTGCGATGAATTATTGGAATACAATGAAGAAAAGCAAGCCCCGAACAGATTTGGCGAACAATCGGAGCAATAATTGAAATGGAAAGAGGATCGTCGTAATGTAGCCTTTGATACTTTTCGACAAGGGTGAACAAGTTATACAACCTTGGCATGGCAATGACCAAATCGTCGCGAATTAATTGCACGAGATGCGCATGCATGATGTTTCTATGTCGTAACCTGGAAAAAATAATTAAATTGATAGATTCTCCACAAAATTAACCTGGTCAGCACAAGTAATTCCACCAAAATGTTCTTCGCAATATAAGACGTGAGACACTCAGCGTCCTCGCTGCCTTGACGCTTTATGTAGTCGAATATCTGGCCAATATATCTCGACTTGGTGATACAGCTCTTCTCTTCCATGGTTCCGGCCTTCCGGGTGAAGCGAGCTACATGTACGCTGCTGAATCGGCCACGGAACAACAATTCTTCTGCAATCAATCGAGCTTAAAATGTCCAGAAAAAACCAACAAACGTCGTTGATAGTTCTGTGAATACGTCATCGGCCATTTGTCGCGACGATCTTGTTGAACTGGTTCTATTGTTGCCTCCAGTCTCGCGAGAAAGTTATCCTTGTCCATAGTCTCGACCGAAAGGGTGACCTGGAACAACAAATGCGATTATTTCATAACGCTGAACACAACAAGAGCTCACGCAGCGCGTTCCCGACTAAAGTTCAATCAGAATATGCGCAACATCACGGCCAAAAAACACGATGTCTCGATCTGGAAACGTCTCAAAAATTCGGAAAACCCGATCCAAACTTCTGCAGAAGTCGCGAGCGAAAGGCTGGTCCTTCGCTCGTCCGACATTTCACAATGGTCTCACAACGGAGACTTTTCTTTGCATTCCGTTCTTTTGTAAGGCGCAGGATTTTTGCAGGTGCACTCGGCTCTCGAATCCGACTCAACTTATTCCATATATCCACGCGATTTAGTCCAGTAAATTCAGTCCTTGAAGAGCGTATTTGGCTGACCGTTTTTCAAATCGTCTTCTCTGCGGCTGGCGTTTCTGACAAGAAAGCCTTTGTTTTTGAGCTTTTTTGAGGATTTTATATGTCCTATTTGAAAGATTACACGTGATTTTCCCCAAATAGCAGACTTCTTACTGAGCCCGAATTTTGACCAATTCCAAACTTGGTCAAATTCTCATTTTTTTAAACCAAAATTGCTGTTTCCAGTCGGCATTTATGCACTAATGAAAAGTATAAAATGTCATCAAATAGACTGCGGCGAGTAATATATAATATTGCAGAATATTGCAGAATATTGCAGTAATATTGCAGACAACCGTCGTGCTCGTTTCTCTCCACTCAAGCGCTGTCCTGCACTGCTGGAAATTTTTAATGGTTAAATACTATTGAATAATACGAATACACAAACCAGTCGAGGATATAAAATAGTCGTGGGAAATACTACGTTAATACAGAACACTTTAAAAAAGAATGTATACATACACATGTTTTTGAGATAATATCTATGAAATCTTATGCAACAGTAGAATAGCATTCCTTCAGAGCAGAGACCTTCGGAGCGTACTTCTTGCACTGCCTTTCGAAATCCTCGATCATAGTACGGTCGAGATCAAAATCTAGCTGTAAGATGCTGATTTGCTTTTTAGCTAATGATTTTACGTCGACTCACCTTCAATTGGACGAAGTATTGGTAGATTCCTGATTCCAGAAACCACTCTAAAAATGCTCGGGAGGTTTTCTTGCGATGACTGCTGATCATTAGTCTGCGTGTCCGTGAGGACAGAGCAGTACGACCGAAACTGCAAACGTGGCCAAATTGTTTTGCAAACCATTTTGTGATTTTCTAAACATACGCGAAGTCAAAGTTTCGAAATCAAATTCAGCCAAATTTTTGAAGGCTTCACTCACCTCGCCAATTTTCGAATCGATCTCCTGGGCATTTCCTTTTTTCGATAATAATTTCTGGAATTTCTCGTACAAGTTTTTTGCCAGCGCATCGGGATAGCCCATGCTGGTGGATACGGTAAGAACGCTCGCTCTGGACCAAAGTGGTGCTGGGAGGATGACTCCCTGGTCGACGTCGAACAGCACTGGATCGACCTGAATTCATTCTGCATCGACGGAAAGCCGAGCAAGAGTTTACCTGGTCTATGCTGTGAAGGTCGTTGTTAATCAAAGCGTCTTTGATCTGATTGAGGTTGTGTCGCAGAAGACCATAAATGAACGGCGTGGGGTTGTGGCAGAGTTCGACCTGAGAATCCGGAATGATGGGAACGAGAGAGTGTGGCCATTGCAAGGGTTGAATCATCTTGATGATGACCTGCACTGCCTGAGAGATATCGGCCACCTGGAACGAGTCATGGAAGTCAGGTGTACCTTATTCTACACAAACCGACGATCCCGTGACAATGATTCGACGCTCAGCTAGTACGGCCAGAAACAGAAACAAGGAAGCGTTGACTCCTATTTTCTGTAAAAATGGACTCATAATTGTGAGTGAAGGTTTGTACTTGTCGTCGAGACGAATGCCCATAAGATGATTGTGATTGTTCGTTGTTAGCTGTTCTGAGAATGTATCGGTTTCAGTCACTAAGCATCAGCAGACGTACCTTTGAAGGGGTATTTCAAAATGTGTACCGACGAGAAGAGCTTGTTGTTGTCGACTCCCTTGAAGGCGACCTCGACCAGGCTTCTGCTCAGATTATAGTAGAAGCTTGGAGCCGGGAAGGCGGAGACAATGACGAACACTTCTGGGTAGATGTACTCTCCCCGGCTCCGCTTGGTGTAGCGGGAGCAGTACGCGTACGTTCTGAACATTGCCGTTGTTTGATTGGAAACAAGGCGCAAACATGCCTGACTCCTTTCTCGCTGGTCAACACAATCGTGTAATCTTCTACCAACGGCAAAGTTGGAGTAGAAGAGTTGACGTACGAAAAGTCCGGATAGAGCAAGGTTGGCGGGAAGAGGTGGTCGTCAGTGCCTGGCACAAAATTTCCATACGAACAAAATTCACGTTTTTGGAAAACCTTTTGTTAAAGGAGGGTAACTGTACGTAACCGAAGGAATCAGAGGCACTTCTTTGCCTGACGGAATTTTGGCGTGCTTTTGCTCCATTTCGCTCGCACTTTCCCTCAAAAGTGAAAAAATAGAGAAGTGTTCCATGAAAAAGAAAACTTACCGGTCAACTAATTTAATCATTAATATTCGACAGAACAACTGGTTGTTTTCCTTGAACTTCTTCAATTGCGTGATGTAGCGGTCGAAAGTCTGGTGGCGAACGACTTTCGCCCGGTGAACGAAGCTGGCGGTGTCATTGTTGTCCCAGTTGATTGACTCAAAGGAGGAAGCCGGAAGAAGACGTTTGAGAACACGAACAAAAAAAGGTTTTCTTACCGAGGAACGAGGCAAAGAGGAGTCGGGGGGAGTGCCCGTGAACCAGAGCGCCATGAGTCAGAATGCTGGTGGAAGAGCGCTACGAATTGTCCGGAAAGGGAACGAGCGAGCAGGCAGCCGTTGTCAGTGTGGATAGGCGGACTGTGGATAATCAATGCAAATCTGTGAACATGAATAACGAAGCATCAATTGGTCATCGTGTCGCTCACGACTCATGGCGGACTTGGAACACTGGTGCTACAACTTCCTTCGTTCTCTCGCGATACGATGCGAACTAATTTACGTAAGGGACATCTCCCTCTACATGCTAAAGAAATCTTATTTTCTAATTTCTTTTGAGCCGCATTTTCTGGTTGAATTGTGGGCTATCAAAACTGGTTGCTCTCTCCCATGCTTTCGTCGGCCAGATTTCCCAACATCGGCATCCTGTCGTGGCAGGTTGACTCATCATCGAGTGCCTACGGATCGCAGAGTGTCGGACGCCGACGCGAGGAACGCGCGAAATTCTCGAATGACATTCAGAATGAACGCGACAGAATTTAGATTGTAGCTCCGGTGCACAAGAGTAACCGCCACAAAAGACTCCAGTAATTCATATAAAGCAAAGCAGCAAAAGCAAATGAGCAGCTGGAAAGAAACAAAGGAGAGGACATATCTTCCAATCAAAAACTGCAATTATGTACAAAGTAACCGTTTCGGGGTTGCTGTGGTTGTTGTAACGCTAGGAAACACAACTTGTAATTCAGGCAATTCCCATTTGTTCTCATACTGCTTTTGATAATGTGAAGTTGTGATTTTTATGAGCTCAGTCGATTTCAGCTAATGAGAGCTCATCAAGAAATTTTCTGAACAGTTGACAATCGTTCGCCTCCGCCGCAAGCGCCAAATGACTTTGGGCGTTTTTGAGCTGAATCGACTCGGCGTACAAGGTTCAACCGATTGATATTCGATTTGCATTATTTTGAAAAACGCAGAAAAGGCGTAAAAATATTGCGACATTGCGCGCGGCCTTCGGCCGTGCGGATTTGAGTTTCAATTCTGGGGACGCTCATACATTTATTTTTGGTCGCATCGATTCTCGTGATTTGCCCGGTATTTTGAATTTTCTTAATTATCTAATATCTTGATTTTTTGGGAGCGCCGAAGGCGTGACAGTTGGCAGCACCAATCTGGTAGGCAAAACATAACCACGCAACCTTTTTCATTTAAACCTTGCTGGATTTGACTCTTGAAAAAGAAAAGAAAATAGAAAAAATGATAAATCTTACGCTTGTCAGAAGTGCGAGGCCTGTCTGCTAAGTGGGTCCCGCTGTATGTCGCGCATTCGGCGCTCAGAAAAAACCATAATAAAAATGTCCAAGCTTAAGATGCTCCAGGAGGCCAGCCCCAGCCTACTATCCCCACTGTTTGAAAGAGGCCGCCTCGAGCCTACTATGTGCTCTTTCAGGCGCCTTCGGCGCAAACACCACTTGAAGCCCAAGCCTGTTTGAACCGGGCAGCCTAAAGTATTATTGTTTGAAAAGTTGAGCAGATAAGATTTTGGCGGAAACTTTGTATCACCATTAGAATGAATAATGAGCCACTTGAAAACTCCGGTCAAATGTCGCGCTTCCGCAAAAACGGTGACGACCTGGAGCCGAACACTTTCAGGGTTGACTACGTTCTTTGCTGTCAGTTTGATCAAATGTATTGAACTTCTGTTCAATTCCGTTTTTTTCTTTTTTAAATTTTTTAAAGCGTGTTTAATTTCCTTTTGTTTTCATGCTGCTTTTGATAATGCGAAGTTGTGATTTTTTAGAGTTTAGTCGATTTCAGCAAATGAAAGATCATCAGCGCTCAAAGGACGTTTAGGATGGTGCGTTCAAAGGACAACAATGATTTTCATGATGGAATGACATCACTGTACAACTGAGTGAAGGAAGGAAGATGGAAAGCTATTCAACGTCACACTCGCAAGTTCAAAATTGAGAATGTCAAAAAACTTTTTGGTTTGAACGAGATACGCGTAAAATCATTTTTGTTCCACCGAACTGTAACCGTCAAGACGCCTGATTTCTCCCGCAGCTCTCCGCTCCTTCTCAACCCAACAACGAATCGTTTCGGCATTTCGTGCACGGACCATCCGCCTTCGGGGCTCTTGCGTAACAACGAGAAATTTTATTTGAGAGAACAGTTTCATACTCACAAATAACTTCTTGACAAACAAAGAAAACAAAATGGAATCACGGTCTCCAGACGACCTTGACTTTAACCAAAAAGCGCGTTGATCCGGCAATTTCCTTCTTTCAAGACCGTCGAAAGCTCTATAGGCTCCTTCGAACTTGTGTGTCATCCGTGTTTTCGAAAAAGCAGTCATGAGAAACTCGTCCTTTGGCAAATATTCGATCGGCTTAATGATACTTAACCTCGAAATGTCTTCGTTCCACATCTTAAAGTTTAACAAGAGCTGACATTGTAAAAAAGCGCGAAGATTCCTTGAAGGTCGACTTCCACTTAAGTCAAAGCGATGGGGAAGCGTAGATTAAGGTTAAGTTCCGATAACAGGTTTAGTTGCAATCGGTCTGGCGAACCTCAATAACACAAACCCGATCTTCCTTTCACATGGTTTGTGATTCTTCGCCGAATCAGAAATTAGCGCCGTCTTTGCCGGGCGCTCAATCACGCAGGGTGTTCAGTTTGTTTTGCGAACCAAAACGATTTAAACTTGGCATCAAAATACCGGTTGGCCGTGGCACTTCTCTTCAGCGAATTCTTTTTACCGCCTACAGACGTCACTCCTCCTCGGGCACTATAAAAGCGCGACCTTTCGGGTCGTTTCACAAACACATCTTCCTTTCCAAACCGTCCTATTTGAGGCTAATTTCTGCAAACGATCTTCTCTTCCAGACATGGCAAAACTTACTTTCTTGTTTCTTGCCGCTGCTTTCCTCGCAGTTCTCGTCTCGGCCCAGCCGGCCCCGCAACAGCCCGAATTTGTGGAGATCAAAGAGGAGTGAGTGCAAACTTTTGTTCTCGTTTTACATTAGTAACTTCAGGGTTCCATCTGGCCGGGTTAAGCGCTGGGGATACGGCCCTTACGGCGGTCCTTACGGAGGTGGAATGTACGGCGGCGGATATGGACCCTATGGAGGACACGGAACCACCGTTATCAAGAAGGTTATCATCCACCGTCCCGGATACGGAGGCTATGGCGGCGGTTACGGACCCTACGGAGGTGGCATGTACGGCGGCGGATGGGGATCCCCCTACTTCGGTTAAACGACAGCGTCTCATCCTGGACGCTTGATCCAAACATTTTCACCGTAATCTCACAGACTTCTTTATTATCACTGATACGTGTGCTTGTACATTGAATAAACATTTTATCTCGTTCCTCTTAAGCCGCTTACCGTAATAGATGGCACACGTTCCGGCCAGTGTTATTTTAGCATAGCGGTCAAGACGCCAGCTAGACGGGCAGCACACTTCCAAGTGCAAACAATGGCCAGTAATCCGTAACACCTGTTGCTATTCTGCATCCATGTTCTACCGGTCGGTGGACTGTCCCCTCAGTCGTCGCCGTCACTTACCCGATGTGCAGCTGTCGTTTCCCCTCCGTAATCTCCCCGATCCTTACAGCGAAACATAAATTTCGTATGCAGCACGTGGTCCGTTTTTCATAACTCTTAGTGCACATAATGACGGCCGCTGCAGTCCACGCTTCCTGTACCAACCGAATTAACTCTGCAATTGACTAATTGGCTTTTTGTCCTAAAACCAGCGACAGCTCGGACTCACGTTGCCCATATTGGTTCTTAAGCTGGAACAATATGCGTGCGCCCTTCATTATAGCAGGCACACGCACTCTCGATTGTTCCGGTGAAGCGGAAAATGCGGACACGATGCAACCCGATTCGAACACCTGCCGTACGTGCGCGGCACCTGAAACCCAACTTTGATCTGCGTAATTGCACCTGGCAACAATTTATCATTGGGCCGAGTTAATAGTGTTTAAAACGTATGTTCATTGATTGCGACCCCGAATATTTCACAATACTTGAAACCAGGAATTGGGCATTTCCCGACGAAAGGCGCATTACTCACACTCGGGAGTGAGAATTGGCCCTGCGCATCGCTTTAAAGGAAGCCGGAACCCGCGCGATGCATTCGCCCCTAAATAAATTCTGATTAATGCCAGTCGGGGAGGCATTTCAATACGTCCGCAGTTTACCGAGATGACCGGCGTACCGCTGTTGACCTTCGTTACGTGTTTCCCTTTTTTGTGTGCTACTCACAGCATATGCGAGCGTACAATGTCGTCTTGTCGCCTCCGTCGACAGGCTGCGCCTGCTTTTCACTGCAAAAAATGTGTTCTTTCCTGTGATCCATAAAAACCCCTGCTCATTCGCGCGGACAGCTCTGCTGTTGTTACATCAGTTTTGACGCGACTGTTGTCCAACCAAAAGTGAATGGGACCGAACCGCCGTCGTCGTCAGATCGCGTGCGAGAAGCCAAACAGCGGAAGTCGAGAGACCCTGGTGACCTTAACTGGTGATGATCCGCGTACCTCCTTCCTTTTGTCCGTTGTTCATTTTCCTCTCAGGAGATCAATATGAATGTGCCTTCTTGCAATTTAGAACGTGTTTGAAGTGCGGCTGATGGTGATCCGCGTACCTCCTTTCTAATACCACACGAGTACCCTTCAATTGCGTGCATGTGTTGAGGTCACTGCCTTAATTACGGAATGAGCCTCGTTTGACTCAACCCAGATAGTTTTTGTTTTCTGCTGCTGCTACTGGCAGAAAACCAACTGGCATCAGGCTGTGTAATTATGGTCTACAAACTGAGCAGCAGCTGAGCTGTCCGGGCGCGTGTCTCGTGTACTTGTGTCATTTCGCTAATAAGGAAGATGAGTGGCGGCCCCCGTAGGGAAGCCTGGGTTGAGTGGGGGCGTGAGACGTTGAAATCTGGTCAAGACGTAAATTAATCAGTTCAAGAAGCTTCAAAGCGCGACCGCCACTCAATCAGAAGAGAGCACCGATTCATTCATATTGATCATTCCAAGTGACGAGAGACGCCGCCGAGTGACCAGGGAATGGCCACCGGATAGTCTTTTACAAAAAGACAAATGAGCTCGCTGATTATAGTTGGGTTTACGCACAAAACGCGTGCTTTCAAATCCGCGGCCCGCTCGGGCCACGTGCGCTTTTATCGTGTCCCATCGGCAATTAGTTTGGACACAACCGCCAGCGTCTTTTGTAAGACACAGCGGCAAACGTGGTAAATGTGGAACAGCGAACGACTAAGAGAGATGTACTCGCCGCTCTGGGCCATATGCTCGCGAATGATTTATGTTAGTTTTGATCGATTATATGTCGGACTTATCGTTCGAACATATTTCGTTTACAAATATTCTCATTACAGTACTCATAAATTCTCGCTGGGCTTAACTTCTCTTGATAGCTTATGCACTGTAGTCAGTGCTGTAGTAACATGTTCCTGACCCAGACGATCGTTTGTTTGTCAATGTACTTGTTTTTTGCGGAGCGAAGTTCTTTTAAAAAACTAAATTTCTTAAAAATTTCAAAAACGGCTAACTCATCCCTTTGTCTTGGGGTACTGACGCGAACCTTGCGAGAAAAATGTCGGTTACATCAAAGTGGAGGAAGACGTTCGCGACAAGGAGTCGAGGAACGACCGTCGGCAAAAACACTATAATTTCTATGATGGGCCGATTGATTGTTATTGCATCTGAAATTGCCGATCCGACGCAATACGTCGCAAGCGGTCCGCCGAGTCTCGGTGCGCGAGGAGTCTCCGCTGCCCGTCGGTCGCTCGGTCGGTCGACCGCTGCTGTAACTACTTTGACGCCTGGCTGGAAAGAACAGTGCACTCACCGCCGCGTCCTCCACTCATACCGGCAAATCCACATTTCCAAAATGCAAAATTTGCGATCCCGGTCGGTGCGCCGCGACGTTTGTATGAAGTTCCCCTTCCAAAGTTCTACTTGCTGTGCATGTCATCTAATAGTTCGTTTACGCATTTCGTCCAGCAAATGCATTCAGCAGCATAACTCAGCGGGTGGTATCTATGCATGCAAGTGTATATTCTTTCATGCGCCATTTTTCTTCCTACTCCGCAAACAGTCACCGCTCGTAGCCAATTTTTCTTGGTTAGATTATTCTCTCGAAATGTTCAGTTAACAAAATTCTTTAAAACATTTAAATCGCGTGGCTCTAAGGAAACCAAAAAGTTCTGCCGCCAGTAATTGAGGTTGACTTTCTAGAGTCCCGTTAAAACGTCATTCGTATGAACTCAAATGGCACTGCGATTTGATGGGTGCGCGAAGACGAGATGGTGGAAGGAACGCGTATGCCCTTCTAATTACTTGTGCCAATTACGCCAGACGACGAGCTCGAGCGTTGTCTTGATGGAGGTTCCAACGTCTTTTCATCCTCATCCCCTCTGAGGCTGGCGCGCAAGCTCGTTGTCCGTTTTAAGATCCAGCAATCTGCCGTCGGCTTGTTGTTATTGTTGTTGTTTGGCCCAACCATCCAAGGACACCCAACGGCTGCGTTTGCCCCTCTACTAGCCAACTTACAGCGGCTTTGTGCCTTCTCGTCCTTCGGATTCTTATCTTCACAGCTCTTTTGTATGTGAAGCGTGCCGTCGATCAACGTTTGTGCAAGGGATTTCCGCTTGAGTACTGATTAACAGCCCAAATTAACAGCCGATGCTGCCGTGACCTAGTACCCTATGCTGCCGGTCAGTATTGTTTGACTTCCGTGCGCTATCGTTTACCCGTGCAGTGATTTCCAATAGTATTCGGTGATACGAGTGACCGTCGGATCAACAAGCCCCGCGACAATAAAGCACCGATACATTTTTATGGCTGGTTCGTGAGACGATTGTCATCTGAGATGCCACCGTCATGGGTAGCACTAAAAGTGGTCAATTCTTAAGTTTGTGCCTTGATTTTTCAACCGAACTCTGCGCCTACGTTATAAATCCACCACTTTTATACGTGACGCGTGATTCTAGCGATGATGTTGGTAATACATTCTAGCTGCGTGGATTTTTTATGGTGTTAACTATTCGCAAGGAACGACTGAAATGCCACTAGTCGACTCTATTTTGCGCACATCGTCTCTCACCTCATTTAACAATCCGAAGTGTGAATTGACCTTGTTTATGGTCTTTTTTGTTTTCTGCTGCTTTCAATCGGTATTCTCACAGTGATCTAATCCGGATCCCGCGTCTTTCTATTGACTTTTGTACTCTTCGAGATTAACCGAGTGCGAAGAGCAACGTAAGAGTCTCGTGGCTACTCAACGAACCACGACCTCTCGATCGCAGCGACCGTACTAAGGCTTTTTGTGCAATCGCACAAATCCATTTGGATCCAAATGGTTCGCGTTCCAAATCCATTTGGTTTGCGACTCCAAATTTTTAAATACGGGGAGTTTATGAAAGGATGACAATGGCTGTGGCCGGACTTGTCATTTGTCGTCTTTACGATCACGCCACTAATTTCAACTGGCAGCTAGCCACTTCTCGCCGTGATGGCTTGAATGATCTACTTATCTGCGGCAAGCCGCCGTTGGTCTTGGTCTCTGGACAGCGTCCGTTCGTCATCAGTCCATTTGCGACACCCGTCAGCTTGCCTCAGAGAATATTTGACGGGATGGGCGAGGGAATAGGACAGCGTTCTTGCGCGCCGTCCTCTATGTTGCGTAAAGAGTACCCGGACGGGTTCTCTTGCCGGCGTGCATCACGCCGGACGATATCCCGAGCTCTTCAGCAAAAGGAATGGCAGGAATGGATGTGGTCGCCGGGGACGGCTCTACGTTATCCCTCTCCTGGCCACCATTGGAGTCGCGCTGCATCATTATACAAGCAAGGCGGCGGTGTGAACTGACCGCTGCTGCCGGGTGCTAGCGAGTTGTGAGCAACCAAAAAGACCGATGGCCTTCCTGCGACCGGGATGGACACGACACCAGCAAGCGGGAAACGACCCCGCGTTGACCGCGCAGCCAGCGCCCTCGAGGGGAGGCCCGGCCGGCCCACGCCGCATCCCACCTCCGCTGAATTTGGCGCGCCAACCTCGATCGAATATGTAATCGACGGTGGACAGACAATATCCGCGAGGATTGGCGCTTGGTCATCTTGAGCGCGCTTTCCGTCTTTTTTCCAAAAGTACAGTCTAGAACGGGTTGAGCAGTTGGTCCGGATATTTTTTGAACTGAATTGGTGCACAAACGCGTTTTCGACTCAGCATTAAAGTCATATTTATGTGTCTATTGATGACTGTCATCGTTTCCGATCTCTTCTTTCCACGATCGTGTGTGCCGTCGTGGGATAACGTCCATGCCAGATGTCGGAAGTGATGACTAATTTAATTCATTTTGTCATGCCCATCCGTACATTGCGTATTTCGCTCCTTATCGCTCTTGGTTATCGTCTTTCCTCCAAAAGACACTTTACTCCACGTTTACATGTCGTTTTTGTGCGCTAATCGCGTCGGACTGCTCGCACGCCTTGCTCCTAAGAGAAATTTCTCCATTTTGAACTGTTTAGTGAAACTGCGGTTTATTGTGTTGAACTGACGTCGACATAGCCTTCTGATGATATTGCAAAGTCGAATGACTCTGGTCTCGTATTGCGCGGAAACGTGAGCTATTTCATTAAGCAATTGGTACCACGAGCGCTTTTTCTCTCTCAATCAAATTGTTAATCTCAACATCGGCTTGGTTTGTGGAGAAGTAAAGTTCGCGTTTCGAAGGACCTCTCCAGCTGCGTCTCCTTGTTCACGACGGGAAGATTAAGCGAGCACTGAGACGTGTTTTTGATGCCATTTTTGCTGCTGCTACTACTGCTTCTGGTTCGGCTCGTATCGATGGGTCTTCTGTCATGTGGAAAACTGCGTTGCTGTGAAATTGGAGACCACTCATAACAGATGGAACTCTTAATTATGAAAATGCAGCTGTGTGGAGGAGACGAAGGGGCGCTGGTCTATTTAACCAAGCACGTCTTACATACAAAAAAGTTGTTCTAGCATGAAAATTCATTTTGCTTGACCAGCAGCGACAACCTCCGGAGTGCGGTTCTGCAGTTTTTGCGCTTTTTCCATTGTCCACTGCACGCGCTGATCTGTGCATGGGAGTGTGTGTGTGTGTGTGTGTGAATGGTGCCGTGGCGAGCGACAGGAGGAAATTCAAATTACTGTTCACTGCTGCTGTGACCTAACAACTCATTGTCTCCTTCTTTGCGTTTTTATTTCTATTCATTATTTCTTGATTTGATTTTCCATTTCCGATTTAGGGTATTACGCGTGACGCGCATGCTCTCCTGATGAATGTTCGAATCCAGCCGTGGTAAAACGGCGTCCTCTAAAATCTCATTTGCAGGAGTCTTGTCGGGATTTCTCTCGCAAATCGTCCGCTCCTCGCCGACATCGTTTGCAACGGTCTTCATCAAATGTCGCCTGCATCAACTTAAGAAATAATTGCCTCATGGCCATTTCCAGCTTCATTCCACCGTTTCGGAAGTTCCACTTCGCACTTTTTCTCCTTCTTCTCTCCACACTTACTAGCTATGTCGCAGCCAACGTGCACTCAGGTAAGTAGATCTTGTACTCGTCTCAACTTAAAGTAAACGATTAAAACACCCATTTTGCTGGACGACTAATCTATCCAAATTATCGCACAAATGCCGAGTTTTGACATATGATTTCTGATTGATGTTTTCTTTCTCTGATGGTGTCTAATTATCGATTCCGATAGTGTATGTTATGCGCTGACCGCCGCGCTCTATCTGACGGCTGGATCTCTGCAGCACTGTTATTTCTAGTGCGATGATCCGATTAAGGCCGCGGTTGAGCTTGGCGAGGGAAGTTTCATCACTGGACGCGCCTAAACGCCGTTGAGCGAAAATATCGGGTTTCATGAATATTGGAGGGGTCAAGTGAGCCCTGTTTGTTTGCGACGCATTTCAGGGACACGCGATGCACAATATAACACACATGAAGATATTTCAATAATAAGACAGAGACGCTTTCAGATTCCACCCATCCTGATGCCCCTGTCATAGTTGAACATCCAGTTGATTCCTTGGTGCTTAAAGATGCCGCTGTCACCTTGGGGTGCAAGGCGAAAGGAGACAAAGTGAAGATCATGTGGTACAAGGATAAAAGGCCCTTGGAGATCGACGCCCGGGACGGACACCGAGTTCTCCTGCCGATTGGATCGCTAATATTGCTGAAATTCAACACAGGTTACATCTTTCAGTGTGCCGTAGATATACGTGCTGTGTTTCAGGAGGCAAGAATTCCGATGAAGGAACGTATTTTTGTGAAGCATCCAACGAATTCGGAAGCGTGCGTTCTCAAGAGGCCGATGTCCGAAGCGCAGTTCTGAAAAATGATTTCAAGGTTCGACCGAAAGGGCTGCAGGTAATTTGCAAAGTGTAAAATTCCTGGAATTACATTGTGCATTACAGGTTATTGTCGGAAGTCGAGCCGTTCTCGAATGTTCGCCCCCGGAAGGTTACCCTCAACCTACTGTTATCTGGCAGAAGGACGAACGAGAACTTCGCATCCAGGATGACGACCGAATGATTATGCATGGCGGCAACATCGTTATTGATCCAGTAATCATCTACGGAATTCAACGTTACCCCAATGTTTAATTTTAGGTGCAAAGGTCGGATGGTGGATTTTACAAGTGTCTGGCCATCAACATGGTTGGCGAACGCGAGTCGAATCCTGTCAAGCTATCAGTTCTCGAAAAGCCGCATTTCCTAGTGAGTTAGGTTTTGTAAATTATAGGTCATACCAACCTGTTCAGGTGGAACCGAAAGATCTTGTCGCTGAAGTCGGCAGCTCGGTCTCGTTCGACTGCCGAGTTTCTGGCGACCCCAGTCCTACGATTTTGTGGAAGAAGCACAACGAAAATATGCCCATCGGTCGCTCGTACATAGCTCCAGACAACAGTGCGCTCCGGATCGACAGGTATTACGGTACTTTCGGAATTGCTCGTCTCAGGGCCGGATTTCAGAATCGAACAAAGTGACGAAGGCGAATACGTCTGCTCCGCGAAGAATTCCGCCGGAGTGATCGAATCTTCTGCACGACTCAAGGTGCACGCTCAGCCAAAATTCACGAAAACTCCATCGGACGTGAACGTGAACCTGGGCGCCACGGCTATTTTTGACTGCAGCGCCACCGGCCAACCCGAACCCGCTGTATTCTGGTCGCGAGAGGGCGAACAGGTAAATCATTGCCGTAGTCGTTTATGTTGCAAATTAAACCCAATCGCAGGAGTTTACGTTCTTCGCGGGACGCAATAGTCCCGACGGACGTATTAAGGTCAGCCCGGAAGGTCAGCTCATGATTAACGATGTCCGAGCCACCGATGAAGCTAATTACGTTTGCGCTGCAATGAATTCAGCTGGCTCCACACTGGCAAAGGCAACTTTGAAAATTGCTAATAAAGGTAAGGAACTACGATAACTACATTTGAAGTACCTAGAATTTGAAAGTGGTACCATTTGTGCACTTGCTGAGTGACTGTGTAAACAGGGTTTCCTAGCGTAAGGATCGACATGAGACGAAAAGGTTGAAAGCTTGGGAAAAAAATTGAAATTCGCGGGTTTCAATTCTATTTATCTGAAAAGACTCAAAAGTATTCTTCTGAGAAGGTTTGAATAGTCCGGCGTTTTTGGCAGAAAGAGCGTGGTCGCGCACTTTCTCCGATCCTACAAAGTACGTTGACGAATTTCAACCCTATCGGCGAAGCGGAAAACTAGCGACAATCTTTTTGATGCAGCGAACAGTGCGCAATTCCATTCGAATAATTTCTTTTTGTTCATCCGTCGATGCTCGCCACTCACATCAGCGTCTTCTCTGTTGTGCTAAAGCGGAGCGTTCTTTTTGCTGTTCGCATTTTACGCAGATCTACCGACATTTATGGTTCTTTACGCTTATTATTGCGCTCTCGTCATCGACTATGCAAAAGAAATCCCGAGTCGAAGAACACCTCCGTTCAGATCTCACCGCTTTTATTCGATGCGCCGTGCTGCTGCGAAAGGTTGATCTCTATCTGACCGGGCTTATTCGCGAGTCTTATGTGCGGTTCAGTGCGCGTTTCTGTTCTCGACTGGCCGCTACTCCCCTCAATCAACTTGTGCTGCGACAGCTGTCCGCACTTTTGTACGTCGGTTGAAACTTATTTAGAGTGCCTGTGAATTTATGCACATATGTTAGTGCGAATAAGCACTGCTGCTGACAGTCATTTAGGAAGCAATTGTCCTTGTGACTATGGCCGTCCCTTTCTTGATCTGCCAATTTGATCGCAAATTTTCGCAATGTCCTTAACCACGGCGTTTGATTAAGTGTTTTGATGGATAAATTCCCAAGTGGGTTTTGACTGACGACAGCAAGCAGATTGTTTTCCCATTCTGTATTCGATTGTCACTTTGGCCCGGACGTTAGGCGATTAAGGGAGTCATGGGTGGCGGTCGGTGAGCTCCAGCAGCAGCGTCCGCAGTGGTCGAAGACTTGTTGTTTGTGCTCACTCGCATCATAATTGGACGATAGGGATGCTTTGCGCGATTATGCGATTCTTTGGAGGGCGCGCATGCCTTTGTTCTCATCTTTATGCGACCTGTGCCGTTTACCTCGTGCCTCTTTATAGCACCTTCCCCTCATTAAGAGACAAGTTCTCGCCCAGCCGCCTTTGTCTCACTTTTTCTGCTAACTGGGTATCAAGCGCAGCACTTCTCCACAAATTCCGTCTTTCACAATTTGGCTTGAACGATAGGACTGGAACCAAGCGCTTTCGAGTGGTGTCTCCGGGACGTGTCCTTCCTCGTATTTTACAGTCAATGTAATGGGTTTCCCATTTGAGACGGGTGAATCATAGGTTTATTTTTCTGCTTTAAGTGTCCGGATACCACAATCTTTTGTGTATATCTGCGAAGCGACAACATACGACTTCGTTCCCGTAGCGTTTCTCACGATAGCTTGTTTGAACACTGACTGAACGCAGAGCGATGTGCAATGGCCTCTTGCTTGTCATATTGTATCAGCTTGCGGACGATTACGTTTTGGGTGGCCATCTTACATTGCCTACTTAGCAGCACGAAAACATCTGACCTCGTCAAACAGATGATGTATGACTGCTTCCCGTTCGGAACGCGCACTCGTAATGGACTTCAAGTCCCCTATTTTTTGCTGCGGCGTTTGTGCAACTCTTCCATAATTAAGCCTTCAGCCCTTGCGTTTTGTCTATTTGCTTTGGTCGCGCATGTGTCAGCAAAACAAATTGGTCGAATTGAGAGCATTGGCCGGATTTCCTGATTTAGCTGACCAGATAGATATATGTTAGGGGTCTGCGTGTCCGCTCTATGCCAATAGTACTTCGGAAAGGTTTCCGAAAGTTAATCCCTCCTTCGCCGTTCTCTTCGAATGTTTGGGTTAATGATGCAGTCAAATTGCAAAGCGCGCTGACTTTTGCACAAGGGGTGTTTTGGCGCATACTCTTGCACTATTATCATATGCTTATCGTTCTTCCCTTTGAGTGGCTCGGTTGTTATAATATGACCCACAGCGAGTTTCCAGCAACTGACCTTTCGGCGCATCGATTACTTCTAGCTACAAGGGCTGCTTTCTTATTTAAACTCCTTCCACAGTCAGTCGCTTTCTTCGTGTTGTTGTGTATTCTGCTTTATTGTGATAAGTCGCTTTATTTACTCCACGAGTGTACCTCTATCTCAGGTTGATCACGGACGGGAGCAGTTCGTTCATGAACCCACCTCCTCTTTCGACATAGAAGAGACTGCAATGGTCTTTGGAACTGTCCTAAGTCTCACGACGACACTTTCCTTAACATGCATTTATAACGCTTCCCTCTGCGTTAACGGAACCAATCCTCAAGGTTTTTATTTTGTTGTTTACTCTAGAGTAACATCAGGACTTCAAACTTTCACATTTTTCCCTTCATTTCTGATTTCTGAGTTTTAGCTGCTGTACTGAATCCACCGCCGATCATCCAGCATGGCCACTCGAACCAAACTCTCATGCTCGGCTCAACGGCCATCTTGCCCTGCCAAGCCAGCGGTCGCGTCCCACCTCACATAAGTTGGCTCCGGAATGGAAAAGTTTTGAATTTCGACCTATATGTTTCTCGCTACACGCAACTCAACACAGGATCGCTGCAAATTTCCGATCTACAGTAAGTAGTTTATTAGAACTGAGTAAACAGGGGCTACACGCCTTGTTTTACAAAACACTGGATTGCTCGGTAGCGGATTAACTGCGTCCCTATTGATTATGCCCAATCCCGAGTGTACACATGTTCCAACGCAAACACTGCGGCAGTTGTTTGTCAGAAGACGCCGGAAGAGTACCTTTTATGTCGATATCTCGGCTTATTTCGGTTTGTTACAGGAAATCCGACACTGATGTCTACACATGTCGTGCGAAGAACGTCGACGGCGAAGCAACGTGGACCGCTTCGCTGACCGTCGAAGGCCATTCTGACCCGAGCACTGTGTTCAGCCGCATGTCCGACACTTCAGCATTTCCTTCGGCTCCCGGAAGGCCTACGGTTTTGAATTACACCGACGACAGTATCGAGTTGGAGTGGTCGGCGCCTGAGCGTCAGGGCGTTAATCCCGTTAGTGGCTACATCCTACAGTACTATAGTCCTGAAATCGGAGAGGTTGCCTTTTTCTCAGAAGAACGAAGTTTATGAACTAATTTCAGACCTGGAACAATGTGCAGGACTATATCTCGGGAACTCGCTTCCGATTGAAGAATTTGAAGCCCGGGCACACGTACGTCTTCGTTATTCGGGCTGAAAATTCCAAGGGCATCGGCCCTCCGTCTTTGGTTAGTGCAGTTGTGAAGACCAAACCCGCGCAATCTTACTGTAAGTTTATCGCGCGTATCCCCTCTATTAAATAAAGGAAAACGATCCAGACATGTCCGTCCGTCACGAAATCATGTCGATCCCTGATTGGTGAGGGGCATACTGTGTTGTTGCAATTGTGGTTTGTCGCACTTTCACGTGCGGCGAGCGACGAAGCGGTGTTTTTAGAGCCGGTGGACAAGCAACGGAGAAAATTTTGTGGCAGAAAACGCAATTTTGGTGATATTTTTAAGATCAAGAAGCGCCGAGTGTTCCTTTCGCCAAAAAATTGCGCCAGTGAGGCGCGTAGCTCCGAGACATTTACAAATAAAGTATTGTGAGGCGCGTAGTGCGAAATAGTTGTGATTGAAGGAACTAATTCTTGCGCAATAGCGTGCAGGGCCCCGTCGATAGTATTTTAAATCAATTCGATTTAGTCGATGGAGATTACTACAGTACGATCGATCTCGACACTGCGCGCCAGCGACTTGGATCGCAGCAGCTAATCCGACTGGAAGAAGTTAAGATTTTCAACTCAACTGCTGTAAGAATTATGTGGAAGGTGGGTGTGGGGTTTTTGGACAACTGGAATCTGACGAAATTCTTTCAGCTCCGTAGAAATGAGCCCTTAATTGAAGGCTACTCCGTCAGGTGGCGAGGGCCGCCACTGAGCAACGATGCCCAGTGGGTCAACGTGAGTGACGGACTTGCCGATTCCGTCGTCATCAATGGGTTCAAGCCGTTCACCAATTACGAGTTTTTCGTAATCCCCTATCACCGAACTGTCTCCGGCATGCCCAGTAACACCTTGAGCGGCTACACCGATGAAGCTCGTATGTTCAGCAACTTCGCTATGGATTTGATTGTCTTCTTTTAGCTCCTTCGTCTCCGCCAAGCGACGTTCGCATTCGCATGATGAACTTAACAACCCTTCGCATTTCATGGAGACCCCCTCCAGTGGATGGAATCAACGGAATTTTGAAAGGCTTCGAGATCATAATCCTTGGCGACGGAGTCAAGTTCAACAGGAACATTACGACTAACGAACGTGCCGCTAGTGTCACTCTTTTCCACCTGATCACTGGGATGACCTACCGTATTCGTGTTGCTGCCAAAACTGGTGCTGGAACCGGCGTTTATCACGGCACCGACTCTGTTACAATGGGTAAATTGACTTTTTGGTTAACTTCACTGTGGCTATACTTCGATGCAGACGAACCAACTCTCAAGAAACACCTTCAAGCGAATGACGGACGGTCTGGACAGTTTTGGTACTATCTAACCCAACCATGGGTGATAGCCATCATTGCTGTTATTATTTGGGCCATTCTCGTCGCTCTTGTTGTTCTCATTTGGTTACGGTACCGCAAACAGAAATCAGAGGGGAAAGCGGCCACACGAGCGCACAATGCGTTCATCAGAATCAACGATGGCAGTGTTCACTCTGGCGCGAGAGACGCGTTTTGGATGGACCCTGTTTCCTACAACAATGTAAGTTCTTTATCCTCGAGCCCAGCGGAGTAGTTCGTGTTTTAGATGAATCAAAACTCGCTTATGAGGGAGCAATGCATGCCTCAGCTGTATACGAAGACGCCCAACCAGAACGACTTTGTATTGAACGGCAAGATACACATGGGTTCCCACGGCCAACTTCTTGACTACGCGTCGGCCAACACGATGGATTCCCCCCACCACTACCACTACGCCGCTCTCCCGGATACTGCAGGCCAGAACAACGTATCCACTTTCTACGGCAGGCAGTTCCACGACGACCCCAGTCCCTATGCCACGACCACCCTAGTAATGAACAACCACCAGAACCAGAAGTGGTTGAACGATCATATGCTCCGTGGGCCGGTGCTGCCGTCGAAGCCGATTCCGTCTGGACCTCCGCTGTCCTTAGCCAATGATCACCTTGGCGGATGCCACACCCTCTCTGCTGCCACTCGACGGGCCCTGCACAACAACGCTCCAGCTCACCACTCTCATTCCGACCTGAGCAACGGCCGAGTCAGAAATAACGGTATTCCAACGTCTGACAGCCCACCCCACACTGACGTCTCCTACGTGCAGGTTTCATACTCTCAAAGAAACCGATCTCACTTTATCGCTTTAGCTGCAGTCGTCGGATGGAACTGGAGGAAGCAGCGGGCGCGGAAAAGAGGCGGTGAACAGTTGGGACCGCAGATCTCCGCCCAGGCCTAATTTGATGGACATGATCCCTCCGCCGCCACCAGGAGCTCCACCTCACGTGGACTCGGACATTTACGCCATCGATGGAGCTGTGGAGAACGGAGACCATTACGACTCTGTCTCGGAATCTCTGCTCTACCCTCCCCACAACTCCTCCGGAAGCCAGAGTAGACCGACGTATCCCAGCGTTCACCAGGATCGCAGCAAGATTATTTCCGCGAAAAATTCTCGACCAACCAGCAGATCCAGGGCTGGTAAGTGGTGCCCGTTACAGAAATCCCATTCAACTTTTGCTGTATGTACAGGTCCTCGTGATACGCTTCTTGCAGGAGAAGACAACGACAGTCAAAGATCGTCTTTGATGATGGACGATGAGGGTCGCGCCGCTGATTTCGACTCTGATTTTGAAAACGGCGTTTCCGACACAGAGAATTCGCAGCCAGGACGAAGGGTGCAGGAGAGCTCGTACCCAGCCAACGAGCAGAGCCCGATGTCGAGGCCAGTACAGCCTTGCATGGGAGTCCGATCTAGCACGCTCGTGCAGAATACTTGTTAGTTTTGAGGTTTGAACCCTGCCGTAATCATTCTATCCCATTTCAGATGATTCAGCCGCTGTGCCATCAAAGAGGTCTACAACGAGGTTAAAATCTCTGCCAAGAAACAGCCGCAAAGACATGGTGTGATTTTCGACGAGCACCATCTCCACAACACGGGTTACCTCCTCTTTTATTCCTTTATCGTTATAGGCCTTACGTTTGAAATATCTTATTAGACACAGAACGTCTTCCTCCATGCTTGTCACCGTGAACAGCTACTTACAGATGTTCTTGATTTCTACTTGGGTACATGCGCACTACGTTATTGTTGATCTCATTTGTCGTTTACTCGTAATAGACTAAGGTTACCTTCTCGTGAATTTTCTGTGTCAGGGAAGGCAGCGCTCAATTTTATGTGCCCGATCTCGCCGAATCTTGTTTTGCCTATGCCCTGTGTTATGTCTGGGTGTGCCGAATTGACTAGCATTACAGGTAGAACCGATCTGCCAATTTGTTGAGCTCACGCGATGTTTACGGTCAATAGATAAAGTATTTGAAAATAAAAAATCTCCGTAGTTCCACGTTTGTTGCGTCACGGCCGCTTAGCGGTTTACCACGACGTCTCGTTTGCCGTTGCTCGTCTTTCGGTTGTTTTTTGTTGATCGATTGCGTCTCCCAGAAATGAAGAAAAAAGGTTCGAAAGCGGATCATCCTTCCACTCCTCAACCATCCGCGAATAGATTCGATGGAGACCAGAAGAAACGGCGACCTTCCGTCTTGAGAGGTCGATCAGTACAGGTTGGTGGAAGTCCGCCGGTTTTCCCGGGCGACGAAAAAAGGGGTTTTCTGAGAGCCACATACGCTGTAACTTTCAAGCTAAAACGAAATTTATCATGCGTTACCGACAATAATGTGCGGTTAAGAAATTATGCAAGAAAACTGAATCCACTGATACTGCGCTTTTTTAATGATAAAATTAACGCTCTCGCGCGTTACTCTGCGCAAAGTTAGGTAACTTAAACAGCTTTACATCGTGGTGTACCACTTCATCGGCCATTTGCCGTATTTGCCGCAATCAGATCGTGGCGGGACCCAACCCAGATCAAACTTTGCCTCAGGTTTTTGGGACTAAAACGCGTACCTTTGTTTCACGTGCTTTGGGGAAGCTATGACTGCCAAAAATGATTCAACTCACGTGAGTAGGTCAGGAATGCTCACAAGTCCTCAAATAAGCCCACGAGAAGCATAAACCGTCATTTTACATGGACCAAAATTAGATTATACATGCATCGCTGTGATAGAAAGGGCGCCTTCGCTAGTCATCGATAGCCAGTTGCCTGAAATAGCAAAACCCGGAAACCTGGCTTGCTATTTTCGATGATCACCTGACCAGATATGCCATAATGTGAAGAGATCAGCGCCAATCAAATGACCCACCTCTGTATAATACTTCGGCCATGATCAGGTGCGGCGACGGCGTGGACCGAATCGTAGCCACCTATCTGCGTTTTTTCGTGCGTTTTTTCTTACTCTACGGCCGTCCAAGGCCCGTTTTCGAAAAAAGAAGGCTGTGATGAGCTCCGCCATGTCCTGAGGAGCAGTTTGAGCCCTTGACCTGATTTCGCTTGATCTCCAAAGCGTGATTCTCCAAAATACGAAAATTCATGGCATTCGCCAGGATCGAGGACTCAAACTGTTCCTTAGGACATGGTTAAGCTCATGAAGACTTCCGTTTCATGATTTCACGCATGGAGGAACCCTGAGGCGGTTTGACATGACACCAAATCGGTGCGTCGTCACGCAAAACGGTGCGACAGGCCAAACGTACGAACGAACTTTCGCGGCAGGACCTCGCCCGCGAATGTGACAAATTTTGTTGCGGGCTCTACAGTCTGTTTTTTTTCGATGTGGGATACGACAGTATGCGCGGCGGAACGGAAAGCTCGATTAGGGTTTTCGCGATGGGACCAAGCTCGAAGTGATGCGGTATTTTTCGTCGATTTTCAGCGTTTTGCGGTTATTTTCCACGCGGTGAAGCCGCTAGGTACATTTTCAGCTTCGCTGAACGTCTTCAGCACAACGAGCAACCTTATTTCACTCGAAAACGCTAAAACGCAGGAAAATGGGCTCGCTTGGTCCCACCGCGAAAACCCTGATCGAGCGTCCATGTCAGCCGCGCATACTGTCGTACTCCACATCGAAAAAAACAGACTGTATATGGCCCTCGAACCCACAGACGCCATAGAAACCGAACGTTTCCTGGTTTTCTGAGCGAATTCGCCGAAATCCTCGTTGGGAAAAGTCGTGTCTCAACCACATGGACTTGGCGCGATCTCGCCCTGATTCATCAAAACGTACGATGACGGGGTTTGGCGTTTTCCTATCGAATCGGGAAATGAAGAATAAGTGGAAACATTCCTTCAAATCTCTATTTCAACAAAACGTGAAACTTTTTATTCTCATTCAGATCGACGATGTACTTTGGGTCGTGTGCTTCCTGATGACCTGCTGGTTTTTCAACATCCCAACCACTTTGTGGTTCCATCGGAGCGTCGACTGGTGAGATCCAAACAAGCAACCTACGTACTAATAACCTAACACTTGATCAGGCAGTTTCTGACGGGCTCCTTCTCCCTTCTGGCACTGTTTTTCGCGCTAAGTCTTTACATTTTTTGGAAATCAAAAAACGGCACTTGGCGAGCTTGGGCGCAGTCCCCGGTGCTCTTCGTCTTCTGCCTCATCCTTCTTCTGGTCTCGGTCGCTATGTGAGTCTTCAAGCACGACATCCAAAAATGACCAAACCCCCCGTTAAGGTTTTGTTTGGCGACTTGGAAAGTCTGGAATGCGTGGAGTCTGTATGTTGTGTTCGTAACCACAATGACGGTCAATGCGATGGCTGCGATCTCGCTTTAAGTTCTACTTCACAGAAAATCCTTTGTAAAATTATTTTTAACCAGAGCTTTATTAGCTTTATTAAATTGTAATTATCAAGCAACTATTCTCAATAATAACGGCGTCTCAAATTATAACAGAATTTGAAAATCACAGATCAGCGAACGTACCAGCATTTCAGGGACATTTATGTGATTACAAGATAGCGGCGCCTGAGCCCTCCACAAACGGATGATCGCCGGAAGTCTCTTCGATTCCAGACCCTTCCAGCTGCGACAGAGCGTTCGCCTCAAAGCCTGAGCCTTCGCCGCTGCTCTCGACTCCGGAACCTTCAGCGTAAGTCGTCTTTTCGTCGTTGGACGACTTCACTCCGTTCACAGGCAACAATTCGGCTTCGGAAAACGCTTCTTCGGAAAACTCGGCGGACACGGATTCACCCGACCCTTCGCGATTTTCTCCGGACCCTTCGGTTATTTCGCCGGACCCTAAATATGAGATTTGAGCATTTTCAAACCGAACTGAATAAATACCTTCAAGCGGAATTGGAGAACTTCCAACCAAGGCGGCGAGGAAGCAGCACGCAACGGCGACGGCCACGAGGCTTTGATAGGAAGGCATGGCGGTCCGGGCGAAGAGAGAGAGCAGTGATCTGAAAACGGAAGAATGAGGATCACCGGCGAGGTCAAGCTCGAAACAGTCCACTTCCGCGCATTCGCACTAACTGTCAGGTTTTGAGCGTCAATTTAAGGAAGCGACAGCGGACAGTTTCAACGCGATAATCTCGCGGGGCGGGGCCATTCACACTGGAACAGTTGGCGCTGAAACATCCGCTGATCTTGTCCTTTTGTAATTATATCATCGCCGTCAGAACCTCTCTCGCAAGGAAAAAGTTCGCGCAGGCGCCACGCCGCACAAGAGCATAAACAAAAGCCGAAAAATCCGAAGAATAACCCAGCCACCTGCGAGGAACAAGAAGCAGCCGGGATAAATTAAGGCAATTACGCAAAGTGGAATTGAACGAAGGAGAGAACATAGCACCGGGCTGGAATGTTTCAAACGGAGACCCAAAAACGAACGTCGGACTGTTTTTTGCATAATAAAACAAGATCTGGGGAGACTCCCAGTGCCTTGCCTCATAAAGAACCTAATTTTCTTTTGTCCACCTCCAGAAATGCGGTTATCCCAACAACAGATCACCCGCATTCGTTTTGTTTCAAATGGTGTCAAGCGACTCGCACTTTCGAGAGTGCGTGGGCTTCGCCTCTGTGATATGATATCTCACGAAAAAGGCGTTTTCCGGGTCATTTCCACCTTCTTTCCGATGGTTCTGAAACAAAAAACAAAATCGCCACACGACACAATCGCCACTCACTCAGCATCTATTTCTATACACCGTCCTATTTTGAACCTTCTGTTGTCCCAGCGCAATGTTGAGGATCCAGTTGCAAAATGACGTTTGTCAATACGATTAAGCAGACAAAACATAGACAAAGAACGAGCGGCGTTTTAATATCCGGCGGTGAAAGTCGGAATCTCCAAAACGTCGACAATAACGACAAAAAAAAGAAAAGGCACGCGATTTTCCGAAGAATCGGAATTCCAGTGAGTCAGAATCTGGTCGGTAGTACTGTCGAAATTCGTAGACGCAGTTTTAATAAACTTCACAGACCCACTGTATATAAAATAAAGGAGAACGATCTGTTCGTCCGTCACAAAATTATTACACGCGAGTTGCCTGAGCCGTCAAGAGTAGTATACGGTAGATTTGCGATTGTGGTTTGTCGCATTTTCGCCAGGGACCGATTTCAATATCTACAATCCACAATTGCAATCAATACAATTTTACAATGAATTGTAAAAATTCCCACCTACTCCGGAGCACATGTGGTTTCTTGGAATTGTAAATATTGAAATCGGTTTACGAATTGTAAATTGTGAATTGTAGTACAATTGTACCGGGGTTGTAGATATTGAAATCGGCCCCAGACATGGGAGTGGGTTCGATTTTTGTGGCGGCCGCAGGGGGTGTCCCCCCTCTCACCAAAGCGACCGCCAAAATTCGCTTTTTTAAATTTTGTTTTCCTGGTGAGATCCGGTTGAAAGTTTGCACGTTCAGTGGACCTTTTTTGTTAGTTCTGCGTTTTTTGACAGAAGTGGACTTGAATGTTTTTTTTCCTAACAAGAGAAGTGCTAAGAAAATTCGAGCTCAAATTTGGCAAAGACGTACCCTTGGGATGACTAAGAATCGTGCAAATTGCAGCTGCTGTAATTCGGTTTGAGTGGGGTAAAGTAAAGCCTAATAGCCAGTTTAAATGTTTTTACGGGTGCTTTATTCAACTGCTTACGCGATATGAGCCTGACTTTATTGTATCTCAAAGATCCAACCTGGCCAAGCTTATTAACATAAATTTCCGTAAAATGAGTGCGCCTCGCTTTACCCCCATGATTTAGTATGTCTGTTTTGCGTCCGGTTATCTCTCTGTAAAACCTCCTACATTTCAAACTCCCAAACCTTTTTGCTTTGACTTCCTCGCAATAATCGATTCGTATGACATGCTCTGAGGAATCCATAATCAGATGCGCGCATTGTCCGGACTATTACGGTCTAAATCACTTTGTGATCTCTGAGCATTGTTGTGTATGACATGGTTGGCTTTCCCAACGCTATGCTTTGAATTGAGAAACACAATTATTTTGCAAATAAACGTTTAAAACCAACAATAAAAAGCAAAGCAAAAAAGATAAGATAAAAGCTAGTAGCTTCGGACGGGATCGAACCCGTTACCTCAAAACCGGGAATCTGGATTACTCACGCATCTCTTAAAAACGTAATTCGATCATGTTAATGTTCGAATCGTGCGTTTCATAAATTACATAAATTAATTCCTTCCCTTGTGAGTAGGAAAGCCCATTTAAGATCAAACCGCATCTATTCGATGTCGTAAACCTTGCTGGGGGCACCCCCTAGCAGCCCCCCAGCCTTTTTGTGGCTTAAATGAATGTGAATTATTTAATTTAAAGTTTGTTAAAAACTTTAACTTAAATAATTCGCATTTAAGCCTTAAAATTTTATTTTTTAGATGCGGGCAGACGGGGGGTGACCCTCCCCAAATCGTCACAAATAGGCTTCAGCGGGGTGCCAAAAAATCCGACAACAAAAAATTTTCATCGCTTTGCGACATGCTCGCCCATGTCTGATTTTCGCGCCATGCGAGGACAGGGACTGTTTAGACGTCGTTGGAAGAGCATTTTGAGACAGAAAAAGCAATTTTGGTCAAAAATTTGAAAATATGCAGGCGCTGAGGTTACTTTAACCGAAAAAGCGCTTGAACGAGGCGCATTGTGCCGAGGTCTACATTCAAAATGAAGATCTCCCGTTGTGGAACGCGAAGCGCTGAACTATTTTGATTTAAGGAATTTAAGTTCGCGCAATAGCGAGCACGGCCCCGTTGATTTGTAAATATGTACCCAAAGCGATGCCAATTTTTTCTTAAGCCAACAAAATGTGAATGGTTTTAACTTAAAAATACGTCTCGAAATATCCTCCATTCCAAAATCTTCTCCCCATCTTTTAAGCACGCGCAATCGAGCGATGCGGCGCGATGACCGTAGATAACGTTCAGACTCGTATGGCATTCCGCTCGGGACCCTGGGGTGCAGTACTAGGCCAGTGAAAGTCACTCGATTTGCGTGATTTATTTACGTTTTGCGAATAAATCTTCGCACTATTTCATCGTTATTTTACCGCTATATATTGCGTAAGCGTGCAGAAAGCGAACAAGTGTCTGGATTGGGATCGGCTGACTTTGACTAGCCGGCACCCCAGGGTCCCTAACGGAATGCCCTGCGAATCTGAACGCCGCCAACGGTCATCGCTGCGCATCGTTCGATTGCGCGCACTCAAAAAATGGGAAGAAGATTTTGGAATGGAGGATACTTAAAAGGATGCTTGAAATAGCCGTATCGCTTTAACAAAAAGCTTTACTTCTCAATTTCTACATTTTTCCTAAACATCACATCTCCAAACACGAACCCAACTTCCCATAAAACACGACTTCATAAGGAAGCCCTCTACGAGACAATACAATTCTAGATGATATATAAAATGACGCATAGGGAGGACGGTCCGCGCAGAAGGGTGCCGGGAAAATCGGAGCATTTTTACAACGAAATGAAGGCGCAAAACGTCGAAAATGTCTTCAAAACCAACGCCACATAATCCGGAAATGACTCCATCTGAGTCGTACTTTTCCTCTTATGCGAGTACCATAATTTGGAGAAAACAATACCTCTTCGAAAACCACCTCCTTGGTTTTCTCCAGAAACATCTCTCGATGCTTGGGTATCGTTCGTCAGTATGCGTTCTTTCAAAGTCCAAAACGACCTTGAAAATGAATTTACTATTCTAAGAAACGGTCTTGCAACAGGGGACATATCAAGGAATGCGCGAAGCCACCGTTTCGCAAAAACTTCTCATTAATCTTGTCTTGGCCAACGTACAGTTTTGCTTTACAGCGGCGCCATGAAAACATTTTCTACTGAATTTGTCGTGACGTCTACGCGCAGGAATTATCGTGCAAAGCACGTTTCAACGGCCCGTAAAACTGTTTGGTATTTGCTTTCAAGAAGAAATTCAGGTGATCCTATTCAGCTAATGTCTTTGAGTGAGTCATGACCAGTGTTGAAACGGTGCTTTCGCTTACAAATTATCGTTTGTCTTCTGCCAAAGTTTCCAATTTGAGAAATATCATTTCCGGACTGTTACCTCATGTGGAGTTCATTTAAAGACTGTGAAAACCAAATTAAGTCCACCAACTTGGCATTTTCCATTTTGCGATACTTACTCAAAGAAACCGTCATGCGAAATTTGCGCCGATTCTTTTTCTTTCAAACAGGGATATTAAGCTGGAGCTGCCCTCCTGAAGCGCCTTATGCTTTACTGGCAGGCTTAGTTCTACCTACAGGCTTGGTAAAATTATGGATCCCGCGCCGAAGGCGCCTTGCAGAGGGATGAAAAACGGTTTGAATTTTTTGGTGGGGAAAATCGGAGCAATGTTTGCGCAATCTGTGGAAACTTATGATAGGAGTGGCTTTCCAGTTCAATTAAAACGCTTTGAAATGAAATTCAAGAAAGATTAAAGCAAGATTTTCCATTTGTGGTTATGTACTTTACAGGGCCGCACATGCTATCTGCGCTTCATACAAACAGTTGCCCTGTCAAAGACTGTTTACCCACTCTTCGGTATCAGTTGTACTTCTCGCAGTGGTTTTTCGAGCGGCCGTTGTTTGTCGCCGCAGCAGCAGCGGATCCCTTATTTGCAGAAGTAATTATGCACCGGATATTAGTTTTGACCACCTGCCGCTTAGCAGCATCCGACATAGCTCGAGTCGGAAAACAGCTTTTTCGGTAGACGACTTTTTCGCCCGCGCTCGTCGTTCAATTTGTGTACTTAATCACTCCCCTCAACAGGTTTCCGGTCCGCACAAAAAGCGGGCCAGTTCCTCTGCGAGCTTTTGTATCCGAGCGCAGCGGGAGCCAAGGTGTTCCTACATCCCGGTCCCGCCGGCGGAAAACGCAGCCTTCTCGACGTCTCCAGTGCTTAACTCGTGAACGCATAAATCTTGCGTCTACTTGGCGCGCGTGCGCGCAGTTCGTAGTCTTGAGTGAATGAGACACATTTCGACGCATGGATAGGAGCTGTGATTCACACCGCGACGCGTTCGTCCGGACGTCGCTGCTCGATCCAGCCTCCACTGCGCGTTAGTGTCCACTCTTGTTTGCAGGTTCCAATGCCTCGAGGATCTGCCAAGTGTTATCAAACCGACTTACTCCACAGTTATGCCCTCTTCGAGAACACTTATCGCTAATCGTGCACCACTTGCGACCAAACCCTGGACACGCAGATTCTCATTTTCGTGTTTTTGCACTCCCTGCACTTGTCGCAATCGGTTTTCACATCTCCGAAACTCCCTCAAGCATACGTGCGCGCCTTATCGATGACCGTGTTTGACCTTAGTCGTCTAATGGTTCGCAGATATCGCGCTGAACAAACCGATTCGCTCGCCTTTTACTTTTTTGAGAAAAGGACCTTCTTCAATGACCACTCACTTTGCAGACCTATAGGCTAGTCAGGCAACCGCCGGGTGACACCTAACCCCAGTTTAGAAGAGTTTCTTCATGATTTGGTTTTTAATTGTTTTCACTGGGTGGTACTACCGCGGGCGCATTAATTTCCGAAAAAACTAATTCTTTCGGTTGGAAAACTTTTGAGATGTTCCCAAAAACCTCGATGATTGACTGTAGTGAGCAATCAGAACGTCGTTAACGAATGTCGGTCAGCTTCACTTCTGAAGGCCACGGCGAGCACACTTTTGTCGCTGCTGCGTAGCTTTTCTCACTTTTATTAAGGGGCGCATACTTGTACCGGCGGTGGTCCAGTAGAAAAGACACACCGGAATTGCTACTGTACACACGAAGTGTTTCTCGCGCTGCTCTGATAATCGCGAAGAAGCTGAGAAGCCGCTGTTAAACCGGTTCCTAAACTTCAAATGTCTCTTTAGGCAAAGAAAGGGTGTGACGTCCGCGAAATCTCTCGTTTTAGTCTCTTCCCACAATTGCTTGCTTAATTTTTGTTTTGCTGTACGTCTGATCATTCAATTTAATCTTCTTGCAAAGCAAAAAAGTGTCTCCTTATGGCAGCTCGTTTGTATTTAACCAAAAAGTGTCCTCTTGATGGGCATGCAATTCAACGCATTCAAAAAGTGCGTTTTTCTTTCCTGCGCTCCGTCTGAATTACGGTTTGCTGATTGCGATCGAAGTATCGGAAAGCGAGCTGCTGCTGCCCGAGGTAGTACTGTGAGCAAGCAGTTGTAATAGCCTATAACCGGAACAATTATTGCGTTTCTTTAAGAAGCCCTAAGTGTGTGATTGCATAACATCGGAATTGTGGCTTTCGGTGGAGCCCTTGCTTTCGGTAGAAGCGGGAGGAGTTTGCGTACTCCGGCCGGCCGACCGACCGGAATACGGTGTAAGCTATGCGGTGTTCAATCGCTTCAAATCGACGTTACCATTTGCGTGTAAATAATTTGCGAAAACAAGTGCTAATCGTGCGTAACTGAGCGAGTTCCTAGCTTCTCTGGTCGCCCCGACAAATGACTACTGGTCTGTGAAATGCTCGGTTTACCATCCCCTGCGATCGGAGCCCCGAACTGTTACATCATGGGGTAATCGCATAATTTACGCCATCCCCTCATGCGGCGTGTCCAATCTAGTCCGATTCGCAAACACCCACCGACATTCGCCGTCGGATCGCAATTACCTGCATGCTCTGGGGTACGCCTGCAGCCAGCAGATATTATACCTTTTGTGAGCGCCGCGCGACTGCATTGCCCCCATCACATGGCGCTCCTCGTTCGTCTCCATCGTTCACGGTTGACCTTGAAATCCATTAAATTCACATCCAACGCAAATTGTCCATTTTGTCTTTTTTGTGGCTTATTCGCAGACTAGTACATACATCCACGATCTGTCACGTTTAGTCGTGGCGTCCAATACCGTACTATGGCGCCAAACGCGGCTGGCGGAAATCTTGTTCGCCCATTAGCGGGATCAATCACAGCTTCTTCTGGCCAGATCGAAACCGCCGCCCTCTTTCGCCACACTGCGTTTGGCCCCAATGCCCGACTCAAACCTTTTTCGAACAAACTCGATGTCTTATTGTTGTGTATAATGATGGGAAGGCGTCTGTTTGTTTATTTGTTTGTTTGGTCGTAGCAGTTTATTCTGTCTCCGTAATCATCATACCGTTTATTCCGTTTTATGTACAGGACTTTACTCTATACTAAAAAGAGCATTTAGCTGTGATGGTGATGTTTTGAGTCTCAACAAGGTGAATAAGCCATTTCCTTATGAGAGGTTTTTGTTAAAATTTACCTGGCTGTCTTCGGAGTAATTTGTACGGCGGCACTCTGGTTCCACCTCCATTTGTTGTACCGCCGCACTTAACGCGACCGTCTTCGCTATGAGCCACTTGCCCCTCAGGTGTCACCTTCTTGGGTTGGTCGTTCACTCGCTATATAATCTTCAACCCACGCTTTCGAGGGTTTTCAGATAGGAAGTGTTGAGTCAGGTCATCATCGTCGGATACTAATTCGTGTTGTGAAAAAGCTCTACTAGCCCGCGGCGTTGTTTTAGGGATGAGAAGGACCTGATAAGGTGCCGTATATTTCTGGTTTTCCGTCTTCCACCAGCCAAACGAAGAAGCTCGCGCGCGATTTTTTGGGGCGAGAACGTGTTTGAAGCGAAGAATAACTGCTGACCACCGGTGTAAGCACCAGATGAGAGGGCACAACGCCTTTGATCGCAAATGCCGCTTTCTCTGAATTACAATTTAGTGTGCTGAGATCGGTGTTGTATAGTTGTATAATTGTATAGTGTGCTGAGATCGGTGTTCACACACCGCCTACTTAGTCTAAGAACTGGCCAGGTCAGCTAGTTCTTACGCATATCCTTCCGACAATTCTGAGTATCCTCGAGGGCTTCGAGGAGCAGACGCCGGTGGAAAGGGCGAGCTTTTCGGCTACTGTTTGAATTTGGGATTAGCTGAACTTTTCGAGGACAATTCTTCTTCAGTCGCTTTTGCTTCCTGACTTCAAATTCGCGCATAAGATCCTCCCGGAAGGGCACCAAAGGGTCCTCTTGAAGCTCTTGAAAACTCGTCGATTTCTATACCAATCTTTTGCATTGTATTTTTCAACGATTTTGCGATGATTTGTTGCCGTCACTGAGCTTTGTCATCGCGAAGCCTATTGTTTTCTTGCAACCGCGCTGGAATCGCGCAGCAGTTGTCGTTTGTTTACTCGCTGAAGCGTTTCTCGAAAGTAGACTAGAAGCCGAAAAAACTTAATCTGTTCTAATCGGATGGATATTATTTGCGGGTACCAACGAACCGTCGTGTCTCTGTGGTCTCTGTTATTCTCAAAGTGAACAACTCGCGGAGCAGGTGGATTCTTGGAATTATTAGGTGCAGTCCGAACGCGTTCTTCTCTTTCCAGAGCGCGATGCCGACCGGAGCTCCGGCGTTTAATCGGATTCTGGACGATTTGGCGAAACGCCAGCTGCGTTTAGATTTCCAGTTCGGCGAAGCCGTTGTTCAGTACGAAGCCCTCCGCAACATCGGCGCCGGAGCTTTTGGAATTGTTTGTGAAGCCGGAGATTCCGTCAATGGGGACAAAGTGAGCAGACTCTTTTTGAAAGGCAGACATACCACAATTGTATTTACAGGTGGCAGTCAAGAAGATCGGACATGCTTCAGCTACGCCGACGCTGGCCAGAAGAACGCTGCGAGAAGTGAGAGTTCTCCGATACATCGAGCACCCGAACATCGTTGCCTTAAGGGACATATTCCGAACCCAGGGAAGCCTTGGAATGGACGTCTTCTTGGTTATGAACCTGATGGAAGGCAGTCTGCATCACGTCATACACGGAAGTCCCGAATCTCTGGACCAGGATTTGATCGCTTATTTCCTTTATCAGCTTCTGAGAGGCCTGCGAGTAAGTACCTTTTTCGGTAATTACCCTGTACACCACAGCATTGCAGTATCTTCACAAAGCCGGAATCGCTCACAGGGACTTGAAGCCTTCTAATCTGCTCGTGAACAGTGACTGCCACCTCCGCATCGCCGACTTCGGGATGGCGAAACTCGCCATGCGGGACCACATCGAGGAAGCCGAAGAGCATTGTTTCTACATGACTCAGCATGTGGCGACGCTTCCTTACAGAGCTCCCGAACTCCTCTTTGTCATGCCAGAACACTCTACCGCAGTTGACATGTGGGCCGTCGGATGTATTTTTGCCGAAATGCTCTTGAAGAGGGAACTTTTCCCCGGTAGGAGCGTGAGTGGACAGATCAAGATAATCATCACGAGGCTGGGCTCTCCATCCGAGAAGGTATCAAGAGTGGCGAGATACGTAGCGAATGTGAGGTTTTAGATCGTGAACGAAATTCGATGCAAGCGAACGCGGCGATTCATCGAAAGCTTTGGAGACCACGAAATGTGGAAGTGGGAGGACATCGTGCACTCGCGAGAGTTGACCCCGACGCCCGAATCTTTGGATTTGATTTCTCAGCTCATTAAGCTTGATGCTGACGAGCGTATCGACGTCAATCAAGCTATCTCCCACTCGTTCTTCAACGATTACGAGGACAGAGAACACAGCGAAGGGGCTTGTCCGTTCAAGGTATATATACTGTACGAGAAATGGCTGTGTGTAGCTCATAGCTTCGTTTAGGTGAAAATGGACATGGCAGCAGTGGAGTCGCTCAGTCACGAGCAGCTCACAGACGCTCTGATCAACGATGTGAGGTCGGCCTCGTCCTTCAACGATTACATCGGTTCTCGGCACAAACAGTCTTCTTCTGGAGACTCTGTAGATCCTTCGAATTCGCCCAGCTCTTTCTCAGGCGAATCTTCCCTCGAAGAATCGAATTCGAACTGCCGAACGTCGCTGTGCATTCTGGACCAGGAGGCCGATGATTCCGCCGGCTACGAGACGGACAGCGAGCAGATCACAGCGCTGTGATCGCCTTCGGTTGCCACACGAAACCCCATCGGTAGATCTCGCAACACTCTTAGTGAGCTTACATTCAATCGATCATCCGGTGTCAGTACCTCTCAAGTCCGAGTTTCACACGGACTTGTTTAGTTTTGTATATAGTTCATTGCCTCCCCCTTCTCTGAATTCACGAATTTCCCCAAAAATCGTTCAATGATTGAACCACTGATGAGAATACTCTTTCTGCCTGACCGCGCTCCGCTCTCCACTTTCAACCGTATAATAACACTTTCCGGGTAGAATCACGAAAAATCAAAAAATTTGCTGATTTTTTCCGACAGCACACCAGACATCAATTTCAACTCTGTTTTTGTGAGTCAGGATGCAATCGGAAAATGCCTTTCGTCGTAAACAGGAATAGGTACACCCGCCTCATCAGTCACCAAAAATTGTAATTTTTGAACGGAACAAAGTGCACACGAGTGAACCAACAAGTCCGAAAAACGAACTAGAAACTTTATTGCCGTTTGTTCTAGGACATCAGTAAAGATTTACGTACCCATACAAATATTGCTCTTATATATATATATATATATATATATTAATATATGCATTTCACATCAGATTAACCAGTTACTAACCGAGAACGCGACAAATTATGTAAATGCACATATGCCTAAGAATACTGTGAAGACACAGGACATTTTAAAAGCAAATATCTAACCCGTTGAGGAAGAAATACTATAAGGCAACTATTCGAACTGTTCCCAGTGGCCCTTGGACTTTACAGAGGCTTCGAGGGAAGGTGAAGAGTGACTGGTCGAGGGTGGCGGGAATAGGGCACGGGTACCAGAAGAGTTTGCAGTAGAAGATTGTGTCTGGGAAGCAAATGAAGGCTGGAGTTGGTGAACGAGCTGAGAAGGCACTTGGCAGCTGATGGCTGGCGACGGGTCGGGATCGCTGAAGTCAATCAAATCCGAGCAGGAACTCGAGTTTTCGTGCTGTATTTGTCCGTTCGTATCTGCAACATTCGATGCCGTTCCAATCTCCCATTGTCGCGTGTCGAATGACATCGGGTCGATGCTTGTTTCCTTTTTCCGTTGTCCTCCGAAACTCTTGTTCCGTCGAAGTTCCTTTGGCGTCAGTTTTCCGATCTTCTCTCGAATCTTCAATACGTAACTTTTACAATATTTGTCGGACTCCAAGCACAATACATACCATCATCGAGGACATCTTGTCCTTCAAAACTCCGACGACGTCGCTGGCATTTTCCTTAACTGCGTTGACGGCTCGTTGAATGGTTTCTGGAGACGATCGCCCTCCGCGTCCAGACCTCTTGTCCATAAGACACGCTTCTTTTTCGAATTCGTCGCTGATTGGTCGACCACTATTCAGCGAGATTAGTCTTTCATCGATAAACTGGAAAGAACGCATTTCTCGACAAGCTTATACTATATCCATCGCACTGACCCTTTCCAAGTATTGTACGCCGTCTGTGCCCAACAATGAGCTAAGGAATGGCTTCAAGCTGTTCTTTTGGTCATCGACAAACTTTTCCTTATCCCATTTGATTTCATGCGAACTGTCTGAAACAAGAACCATTACAATCGGTGTTTGAATATTTAACAAACCAGTGCGGAAAAATCCCAAGCGATAACTTCCAAAGAGAAGCACGTTCGTCTTCAAAAAGCTGCGAGCTAACCCGTCGCTCAAAAACATTTCCGAAGAAAACTTCAGCTGACTTCGCAGGAATGAGTTAACTTCACTGGGCAGCGAATCGCAGTGAGCGCTTTCGAAAGTCTTCTCGTCAAGGTCCACAACGACGACTTCTCCCAACTCAGCCAACCTGAGAGACTGCTACCGATATTAGTTGTTCGTAATACAAACAGCTTGACTTACTGAAAAAGTCTGTTTCGGAACTCCAATCAGGAATGGCATCGGGGCCCTGAAATGAGAATATGAGTACGACTGACGGGTTTTGCTGAAATCTCCTCACATTAGCATGTCAACCAAATGGACCGGAAGCACAGGAATAAACAAACTCTGCCAGTGGAACGGATAAAGGAGACTGGCAGCTGCGAAAACGCAGGAGCTGAGCTGTCCTAACTTTCGGCTGGTAAATATAATCCTTCTCTCCTTCAGCAGACTGACAAACAAAGGAATCATCAATTTCTCCGGCACGGCATTGTAAAACTCCAGCATAAATTTGTCTTCTTTCAATGTTGGCAGTCGACTCGTATCCGGTACAGTCAATTCTGTTTTCTAAGATAACGAATTAAATAAAGATTTCACATACGAAAACATACATGAGTTCCTGAGTGATTGGAGACAGCAAGAGTTTCCCCGGTTGATGGGATATCCGTATGATACATACGAGTGAGGGTTTCTTCGATATCTGTTGCCTGAAATAGGGCAAATTAGAAAACGCACAGACGGCCATCGATTACCACAGCATTATTCATGAGATTCGACAAGTGATTCAAGATTTTGTAGAAAATGGACGTCCATGGCAAAGCGCTAAACAAACTTCATATTTAAAACAAAGTGAAGAATGGATACCTGAGTATGACGAGGCAGCTGTTGTTCTTTGGCGTGTAACGGCAGTACGCAAATGTGTACGACGATTGTTGGTCCGTCAGAACAAACGTGAAAAGCTGCACAGCACCGTCTTCGCTGAAAATTCACCGACATAGACACGAAACATAGAACAACACCCATACCACTGCGGTCCACAGGGGAAACTAAACTGACACACAGATCTGAGCGTGTTTTCGTCAGTGTAGTCTTCGGGGTACTTCTGTAAGATCAGCAGCTCCGTGCCTAGCGTCGTACCAACTTCACAGAAGACATCGAACAGAGTCGCAACATTCGTCCTGACTCGCCGCATTTTTTCACGAAAATCAGAATAAATTTACCTTAGACGCGATGAAAGAGCCATGGAAAGTAGCGACGAAGAAATAGCAGAACTGAAATAGCCAATAGGAGCAGCGAAGAGCGGGAACCTTGATCAGCCGCTGATGAACATACCGACAATGCTGAATAAATCGTAAGTGAAAAGAGGAAGATTACTGCAGCATCGAAAAGCGCAAAACTGTTTCTCGTCACAACCGTCCTGCTCACCAATGTTTCATTTGTTTTGAAATCGAAGCAGTCCGAATATTCCGCCGCGCACTCTCAGACTGACGCATCACGGCCCCGCACGACAAACGCGCCGGGACACATTTAAGCAGTAGCAGACAGGGAAGTGCATCATTCATGAGTCTGCGCCACCCGCAGCAACACCTCTGTTTGTCCAAGTTTCGACATTATTTTAGATCTCACTATTTATTAAATTGTACGAAGAAAACTCAATTGAAGTCTAACATGGAAAGGTGTTCAGAGTTTAGCGTAACGTGCAGCTCCCATCGATCGAACTGATTCCTTTTTTATTTCCAATGTTCGTTAGAACAAAGTGGGAAACCAATTCTTTCCCTATTGAAAATTCGAATTGAAAAAAAAAAATTAAGGAGGCACACAAAGAAGGCCTGCTATTAACCCAGAAAATAACAAAAGTTCTTACGCTTATGTTAATAAAGAAAAATAAATGTTCAGTTTTTCATGTTCCACATTTATTCAACTAATAACAAGGATCAAATGACGAAATGGGAAAATCGGCGATCATTAAATATACATAGAAGCCTAATTGTCGTATTTCTGCATGAAGGCGAGAAGTTCCTCCACGTCGTCTTTGGAACCGAGGAAGATAGGAGCACGATCGTGGATCTTTGTCGGTTGGACGTCCAGAATGCGGCCCTTGCCAGTTGTCGCCAGACCACCGGCCTTTTCCATAATGAAAGCCATAGGATTGCACTCATAAAGGAGACGCAGCTGTAACCAGAATAATCTTGTTACATGCAAACGTATTCTGCGCCACTTACCTTTCCGTTGGGAGCATCCCTGGTAGCAGGGTACATGAAGATTCCACCGTTCAGCAATGTACGATGGACGTCAGCAACCATGGAGCCGACGTAGCGCTGGGCCATGACCTTCTTCCCTTCAGCAGGATGTTTGCGGCTGTTGACGTATTCAGCAACACCCTTCGACCACGACGCAGCGTATCCCTCGTTGATGCTGTAGATTTTGCCCTTGGCAGGACAACGCATGTTGTGATGGGTCAAAATGAATTCTCCCACGCTCTAAAAGGTAAATAAACACATTTATAATAAGTGCAATCTCACAGGATCAAGCATGAATCCGTTAACGTTGCCACCGGTAGAAAGAACGACCATGGTAGCAGAGCCGTACAAGACGTATCCGGCAGCAATCATTTCACGACCAGGCTGAAGGGCATCCTTCTCGCTTGGTTCGCCTTCGGTAATCTTCTTGTAGATGCCAAAGATCGTTCCAATGGAGACAAGACAGTCGATGTTGGAGGATCCGTCGAGAGGATCGAAAGTGACGATGTACTTTCCTTGCTTCGGGACTTCAACTTCAATAACGCTGTCGTTTTCCTCAGAAACCAACAAGCATGTGGTGTACGATGACTTGAGCATGTTGATCATGAGCTCATTGCTGAGAACGTCGAGCTTCTTGACTTCTTCGCCTTGGACGTTAGTGCTTCCTAAAATTAAATTAAAACTTTGAATTTGTGTGGTAAAATTAAAGATAACCTGCGATTCCGTAAAGCTGAGCGAGCCCGGCCTTACGGACGGCAGAAGAGATGGCCTTGAAGGCAGTGAGAAGAGATGTCAGAAGGTGCGTGAGATCACCGGTGGCCGTGGGGTGCTTGCGCTGCTCATGAAGCACGAAGCGCTGCAGAGTCATGGCATCGGTTTCGATTCCGTATTCGGACTTCGACATGGTGATTTCCTGAATTAAATTCTAAAATTATTCAGCGATCCACAGCAAAGTAGAAAACAGAATGAAACACGCCAAAAGGAGCAAGAAGCGCGGATGCCCCCAAACGGGAGACGATAAAAACAGTGATAACGTTTAAAAATGGTGCAGCACAGAGACGAGTCGTAATGGCCACAGCGGCGATCATCGTTTCCTTCTTTCTAAATACTCCATCACCACTGCCGCACAGTGTGCAGCACCCCTGACGTCGACACGGGTTTGCTCGATCTTTGAATGCAGCAAAAGACGTTTTGGCACGTACGCCAAGCTTTCTCGCCGTTCTCTAACCAAAACACGCGACAAGTTTACTAAAATCAAATTTATAGAGAAATGAAACACACTCTTGCAACGCAAAAATTTCAGCATGTGGCACCATTGAAAAACGTAGGCCCTATGTATGGAGTGAGCGATGCGATCGGAATGGGAACAAGAGCAGCTCGAACGATGCCACAACGCCACTTTCGCATCGTGCTCATTCGATCGCTGCTCGAAGCGACGTGCTAGAGAGAGCACGACCTCCCCAATTCGATCAAAGAACATCTCCACCTTCATTCGCTCATTGAACACACACTTCTCGAAAACGTGCACCATCGCACACGCTGAATTAAATTTATGGGAGCACACTACAGATCAATTACATACATCAAATAACTAACTTATTATGCGGAGACCATCGTTATTACATAGGGTTAAGAGAAAGCGTAACCAAGCAGACACCCGGCAACGAATCCACCCAGCAGGTACTTATTCGACGTCAAAAACTTGTCGACGTCCTTGCCATTGGGCAACGCGGACTTGTTCACTCCGAACTGCTCTTCGAGTGATTTTCGCATGTCGCGAATGTCCTTCTCGAATTCGTTGCGGTTGATGTGAATATAACCACGGTAATTGCAAAACTGGAACAGAATCAGACTGCATCCTATAGTGCCAGCAACCACGCGGCTCGATTTTCCGAAGATGTATCCAGTGACAACTCCGGCTCCGCCGCCAATTCCGAGCTGGACAGACATTGGCTTTCGGCCGATGGTTCGCAAGTAGCCAAGAGCGTCAGCGGCAGATTCCTTAACGGCGTCTTTTGCCATTCTGAAATTAAACCATTACATTTAGACATGGATAACATCGGCATGATGAAGAAAAATATCGCGTACTATACGAGCATGAATCAGTCCGACAAAAAACGTTACGATCTTATTATAACGTCCATTCCAACGTGAACGGAAGTACTCCAAACGATTAAATAAACTTAAAACGCTCCTTCAAATTCCCAAACTGAATATCGAAACAATTCATTAGCAGGCAAAAGTCATGGATCGACCCACGTGCGCGCTATTAATTCTCTTCAAGACCTCCAATATAGCAGGCGTCACAGCAGTCGCGCATCATACACAGTCAAGTATGAAAATTTGGCTACAATAGCAACAGCTTACTTATGCGGCACAGATTTTCTTCAAAATAAAATCTCTTTATTCACTAAAACCACTAGCGTTTGCAGACAGAAATTCTATATACACATTGCAACATCGCATGGCACAATACTGCGTACGGCTATAAATAAGAACTCGCGTTTAGTCGTCATCGTCTTCATCGGATGGAACAAATATTTCGTTCTCCTCGAGAAATGAAGCACCGTTCTTTGCTAACATTCCACCGATATACAGTGATGCTCCGCCAACCGCAATCATCTAAAATAAGCCTCTTCTGTGTATTAGTCTGAGATCCTGTAACTCACCTTGGCTAACCCGAGTGGCAGCTGGTATGGTTTCTGCGACACGGTCTTCACGGGCGCCCGTAGAACGGCTTGCTGGCTGGCGAGCAACGTGTCGTGGGTCAGTTTCATGGAAATCAACCGCGGGATAAGCGAATTCATGGTCGCGAAGCTTCCGAAAAGACGTGAGAAGCGGCGCGCGCAACTTGGGAGTGGTCAGGCTCGAGTGCAACAACAAGCAATATGTTTGTAGCATGCTGTCCTCGCGCATCAGGGAAGTCGCTGTAGGACCTAGCGTAATGATGCATATTGACGTTTTTAATTTCCAAAAACGGGCGACGTCGCCGAATCGCTGCGAGAGGATGGAAGAAGAAGGAAGAAGGAGAAGGCGAGTTGCAAACGTCTTCAGAACGAATCACCCGCTCGATGCGAGCAACTGAGTCATTGCGAGACGAAGCGTATTCCGAAACCGTGAGATTCTTCCACGTTATCGTGAGCACATGAGGTGCCCCTCTCTTGGTGGTATGACTCAAGAACCCCGAGTAAGGGGTACTTCTGTCTTCCACAGCTACTGTAGACTGTTGCGAGAAAGTCATTATTAGTGCTTCTGCCACGATTACGCGTGTTCGGTTTCTGCTTTACACATAGGGCGGTGTCAGGGCATCCTTTTCACCCCGGATTCTTCGCACATCGTCCTACCCACATAAGAGTGTCGTTCGTTTCCTTGCGTTGCAAAGTAATTTCGCGCTCTAGAACGAACAAAACCTTTCTGTGATTTCACAACTGTTATTTTTCATAATGCGTTAACGCGAATCTAGTCGAGTTTTTGTTGAAATCTTAAATGCTGACCATCGAGCGCTCCGCGTTCGCTTGATGGGAACAGTTGCTGATCCATTTCGATGTGTTGACTTGCACGCTGACTTTCGAGGCCTTGTTCGAAGTTTATCAGTTTCAAGACAATAGTTCTAAACGTTTTTTTCAGAAATTTAAAAGCCTCACACCGCCATCATGGGCTACATGTTCTCCCGTAAACGGAATACAACCGCCGAAAAACTCGAGGAACTTTCAGGTCAGATCAGCGGCGTGGAAAAGCATATATATCAGTTGACTCGGCGAGACATGTACTCTCAGAGACTATTTTCCTACATCGCTTTTTTCCTTTCTACATGCTGCGCCTCTGTTTGCTATACATATGTGCCACTTTCTGGCTACTGGCTCATAGCTTACTTGTTGATCCCCATTCTTCTCACCTATGTCCTCTGTCTGTTTGGCAAGCGCCCAATCAGTCAGTACTACGGTTGGCGCATCAGAAGACGACAAGCCGTGCTCGACGAACTCAACGCGCAAAAGAAGACCCTGCTCGAGAATGTGCGCGAAACAGAGACTTACAACGTTGCGAAGGAGATTCTCGAGAAGTACGGTGGACTGGACACTCAAGCACTTCCCCCTCCCGAGCCGCTGCCCGCTGCCCAAAAGCCTGGAAAGGGTAAATTTCGGTATTATCTACGTGTAAATGCTATCCTTCAATCTAGGTGTGTCTGACGTATTTGATCAGTCCTCGCTCAACACGTCGCTGCTCAACAGGACTAGGACGGGAGGTTCCAGCGAGGAGCTGGATGCTACTGTGGTTGCCGAAGAGACGGCCGACTGCCTCGAAGAAACTCTCGCCACGTCCAGTCAACCCAGGATGCGCCTGCCGAGAAGCCACCGACCGTTCTATCCGGAATCGAAGACGTCTGTGGACCGATTCCTCGACTACATGTGCGGTGACGGAGTGAGCAAGAGGTAGAAAGACCAGTCAAGCCGTCTTTCCAAAATTATTTTAGGTATGCTTTGATCTGTCTCCGCTGCTTCACACACAACGGAATGGCCCACGCAGATGAGGCCGACAACGTCGCCTACCACTGCTACAAGTGTGGTCTGTTCAACCCGGCCAAGAGTTCCCGGAAGCAGAGTCTGGGAGTCGACCGTCTTTCCATGAACGACCGGTCTTACTCTGAGATGGCTTTGAACGAGAACCCTCCCAGGAACGAGCGACGGCTGTCGAGTCTGAAGAACACGGTGTCCATGTCGGAGAACATCGACTTGATCACCCGGCCAGAGAAGGTCGGAACCTCCACGCACCACGCAAATCAGATTCCGTTTCAGACAGCAGACGACACCATCAGCGAAGTGGAGTCTCCGGCCACCGACAGTGCCTAAGTGAGGTGTAGCTCCTCTGCGCATCTCTGATCGTTCCAGTTCAGCTCGACCAATCAATTCAGATGATCCGGGTTTGATTGTTGAAGCGTTGCACGTGTTTATTTTAAAGGTCTTCCCGGGTAGCGAACACAAATTTATTACCGTAACATAGTTCTCTGTCACCATATTTCTTTCAAACCATCTATTTATAAACGTTGTGAAACTCTCTTACATCATTCGTGTGAAGATTTGCAAATACGACTTCCCTTTGTTACAAGGAACACACTTATTCAGATGCATCCATTGTAGAAAGCGTTGCCAAGGCAGATTTGCGTTTCCTACACGCCGGTAAGGCGTTGAAGTGTTGCCAGTGAGTAGCCAAGATCTTCAAGTGGCTGCCGCGTTGGGATCGCGCAGCGGACGATCAAAGCCGGATCAGTGCGAACAGTGACTGTGCTTGTTGACTTAGTGTAGTGTGTCAAGCCATGTATTGTAATGACACCTTCGGCCTTGTTATCGCGTCCTCTAATGCCACTGAGCGTATTGTCGTCTTTCGCCGCGCTGTCTGCTGTCCTTTGTAAGAGACCGCCCTTCTACCGTACCACCCCCGTTAGCTGGGTCAATCCGTTGAAGAGATTTCAGCGATCGTCTTTGCTTCCGATCATCCTCATTGCTTGACTTTCAAATGGCGGCGGCAGCTGCGGCCCGGCCAGCTTCACTCCCTTCTCAGCGCCAACCTGGAATACAGTAAAGCTCGGTTTGATAGGAAGACTGTCTCTGTTGAGACTTGCTCTCCTGTGTACTCTGTGTTGGTCTGGGGTTCTCAGGAATTGTGATTTCGATAAATTATTTCATGCTTCTGTTTTGGAAACTAGTCTCCGTAAAAATTATTTTGTTTTATTTGTTGAATCTTCTCATTCAAGCACCCACAAACGAAACTAAAGGGAGAGCCCAAATGGTTATTTCTTTTTGATTTGTTTCAGGCCACAAAATCAGCTTTATTTGAACTCAAAATGTGCAATGTGGAAGAAGAAATGGGTTCTTTGAAAAGTTCCAAACCCAGCGCAACTAAGCCGAAAGTGGCAACGCCTCGAGTCGTCGCTATGATCGAACAGTACAAGCGTGATAACCCTACTATTTTTGCGTGGGAAATTCGAGAACGTTTAATTAACGAAGGTAAGGATTGTGATGGAAAAGAATAGTCTCAAAAGGATTTCAGCTGTTTGTGAGCAGCCACCGAGCGTGAGCTCCATAAATCGAATTCTCAGAACACGTGCAGCCGAAAGAGCGGCCGAGGAACTTACAATTCTGCTGAACAGCCAGCACCACCTGCACCAGAACCCTTCTTTTCGTCCAACTCTTCACACGGGTTTCTACCTGCCTCCTCAGGCAGCCTCTGCTCCCGTCCTACACCTTCCCAATCCAATGTCTTTGCTTCCCAACTGGCAAGGTTCGCAGCCGTTTGGACAATTCGGACATGTGATCAAAGCTCCACCTTCAAGGATGTTCCTGCAGGCGGTTCCTTTTCTGCCCACGCCGACACCTTCTCCAGTGACAAGCGCCAATTTGCCCGTTTCCTCGAGCTGCCTGTCTCTCTCCACAGAATCCGAGAAAAACTTTAAGCGGTACTCTCGGAGTACATTTACCATAGGTATTTTTGTTGTTTCCAACCTCTAAAGCCGTCGCTTTTAGAACAACTCAGCTGTTTAGAAAAGGCTTTTGCGAAATCACAATATCTGAGCGTTCAAGAACGACAGGAACTCACGAAAGCTACTAATCTGTCCGAAGCCAGGATACAGGTATTCTTCGGTGATCTCTTTTCGTACTTTCGATCGTCGTCCTTTTCAGGTTTGGTTCTCCAATCGTAGGGCGAAATTCCGTCGATCTCTGCATGAAAACATTTCCGAAAAAGCCGATGAAGAGGCTATCTCGTCTGGGAAGCATGACTCAGCCGAATCTCCGCCACCAAAGTCGAAATCGTTCGTTCCTTTTCGGCCTTACGAATAGTTGCCAGAACTAAGTTTAGTTATACTGAAAGCCATGCCCATAAATAAATGTGAGTCTCTATGTGCAGTCCGCCGAGCGGATAGGGAGGGTACGGTACTTGTGAGTAATAGTGTGAAGCACCTACTGAAGTGTGAAATAGGACACTGCGGTGGGTAGAGAACATCGGTAACCTCTTTACATCCGTTCCCCGACACATCGTCTTAGACAAACATTAATGCGATCCTAAAAGCTCAATTTTTTTCTCGTAATGCCGAAAAGGAACGAACGATTTGGACATTGTTGATCGAAAACAAATACTATTTTAAGCGTGCCTCAAAATGTTGTCAATAAAAGCGCGGCCTTTGAAAAGACCACGCTGGTTATGGGAGAAGGCTGCCGAGCAGACGATCAGAAGCGGTCTTCTGCTTCTTTGCATGCTCCCCATAATCGGTTCTTCAATTGAAGTAGTGCGAAATGGCATTTGTTAAATTCATTTTATCTTTATTGCGCAGCTTCACTCACAGGTGAATCACGGTCTTTTGTTGCGATGAAAGATGTTTAACTGCCTTCAAAGCAAAAACGAAACTTTTAGTAACTTTATCACCGTACGAAAGTTTAACTTTACAACTCCCAAATCGCAGAAGAAGTCTTTTTTGTAAGTGATAATATAATGACATTACAAAACGGAAGAGGAGAAAAAAGCTAGACAGGCACGGAATACATTTAAAGTTGATCTGCGCTTTTCGCAGACGTGATGAATAAAGGAAATGAATCTGCTTAGCGCATTTCGTAGCATTCATCGTTGGCCACATCGAGGAATCCGTCGGCCATGCACCCCACGCGGTCGCCGTGCAGTCGAACGCATTTTCCGGGAACTTCCTTTGTCTGAAAGGAACATTACAGTATGTGACCAAGCGTTCTTTGACAAGCCACTGTGAGCTACACTGGAAAACAACGCAACTCGCGTAAAAACGCTTTTGAAGAGCTGCGGAGGAGTGGCTCGCTCTGGTCGTTTGTGGTTGGAGCTAAGATGCAAAATTCATTTAAAAACAAGTCGATCTGCACGTGTCACTGTCTTGACTTTGGATGGACAACGCCCCGTACCCTTGCTCCACTTTGCATAATTTGTGTTTTGGACAAATCGTTTTGAATGGCTACTTTTCTAGCTGACAACCAAAACTTACGATGTGGATTTTGACCTTGCAGGATTCTCCAGAAGCTCCGCTCTGGACGGAAAGAAGGCAAATGGCTGCGACGAGGGCGAGCAGGCAGAGAAGGTTCGAGCTCTTGAGCATTGCGAAGCTCTTGCAGCTAAGGAATTCAAAGAGGTGGAGAAATCTTAGTAGCTAATGCTTAGCAGTATAGGAGAACACTACATTTTCTTGTTGCTTACCAGAACCTTTGAATTCGGTCGCTCCTCCCCGCCACGGACACGCCTTCTACGGAAGTCGCCTGACCATTGGCCGCGGCTGGCGCGTGCTTCCAGTGTCCTCCCTCTAATCATATCTGCTCAATTCTCGTCATATGAAAAGCTGTTTTATTGTTCACAAAAATATCCTTTGGCAATGAATGAAAAAAAGAAACAAGAGAACTGCCTTTTCAAAATAAGTTCACAACAAAAACAGCAAATTGCTTGAATTGAACGCAGATTTGGTGTATTGCGATGTTTTATATGTGTTATCCTAGTTTTTCCTGACAAAGTGCTGAACAAAGCACGGTGGCCTTTTATGAATCATAGTTTGGTTCAATTCGCGTTTTTTCTATAAACTGTTTACACAGGAAATACGCACGTTTTGCTAATTTTGTGAAGCAAGCATTTTATGTTGGCATAAAATGCTTGCTTTCGTTCAAAATTGGTCATTCTCTGAGGTTCTACAATACGAATTGGAAAACGTTTGTTGCTTTCCACTTTACATTTATGCTTGTGGGAAAGTTGCGACCGGAGATCCTGTGCGCTTCCACCACCCTCTTTTTGCCCGTTTTGCAACTGCGCAGCTCATATGAGGGTCCATAGAATAATAAAGTTATGTGCAATTTCAATATTCAGAACTTGATGTTCTGGCCAGCTTAATCTCTGAAGCTTAACTTCCTACGCCTAATTCTGCAAATTCTGAGCACGTCACTTGACCGTGATCTATTCTAAAGGTTTGACACATCCGATTATTTTATGGAAGAACAATTATGAAAGGAAGCGGCGGTGACGATGGTCGAATAAACCGAATGTTTCACGTGACGTGAATATTCTAAAATTAAGTTGGCAGGAATCTGTGCACGAACCCATCTTATCGGTGGAACTTAATTGTTTTGCAATTCTACTAATTGCAGTTTGACTCAACAGCTTTAGGGGAACGCAAGCGACCAAAAAGGCCGACCAAACTATCTTTGTGTTGACGACGGAGATTTGGTCTCTGTCTGCTTGAGTTAGCTTTGATGACGTGCAGGAAATATCGAGATTTCTCAAAATTCATTTTATTGGGCACGTTAGCAGACTATGCAACGCCTCACGTGAAATGAAGTGTACAAGAAGGAAATTGAATGTTATCCTGTTCAAATTTACAAAAGGACGTAAGAGGACAGCGTTACAAATAGCGATGTAATAAATAATGGTTTACTTAGAACAATAGCAGCCGACTAGCTCGAAGAATTGGATCGGAATCATTGCTGAACTTACAGGGCATCGTTTTCTTTCTTGTTCTTTTCGGTGAAGGATCCTGCAATTGAATTTGAGTCAACGTTGTGAGTTATTAACAATCAACGGGGTCCCGCGCGCTATTGCGCTTGAATCCATTCCTTAAATCAGAACTATTTTGGAGCTTCTGCCTCAAAATTCTCTCCGTTGCTCGTCCACCGGCGCTCAAAACACCGCTTCGTCGATCGCCGCACGCGAAAGTGCGACAAACCAAAATCGCAAATCCACTATATACCACCCCTGACCGCGCAGGCAAATCGCGTCTGAAAAAGCGGCATGATTTCGTGACGGACGGACGAACACGTCTGGTTCGTTCTCCTTTATTTTATAGGATCTCAAAGTGATCATCGGTCTGATTGGTAACGGCGTCACCCAGAGTGTTCGTCGTGTCAATTTTGTGGCATCAGTGGCAATTTTATCGAGTTTGAGGTTTCCGCCGACGAAAAATACCGCATCACAAACCCGCGACGCTCGCTTGGTCCCGCCGCGAAAACCCTGATCAAGCTCTCCCGCGCGCCGGGCATACTGTCGCAAATCACATTTAAAAAGACTGTACTAGTATTTGTGACAAAGCAACCAACCTGAACCCTGCTGATCATTTAACCATTTCTCCATTTCGGAGGCCTCCTGGTCACTCATCATGGTAGGCTTCTGGTTGGCCGCAGACGAGAGGCCGATTTCGGCCTGGTCGTGAACATAGGCTGGGTTTGCAGATCCCGATTCAATCTCTGAATGATCAATCTCGCCATAGCACAAAACAAAACTGCACTCACTGAGGCTGCTGAGTTGGTCGGTTAGCGTGGAAGGTTTCGAATCCATGTCGATGAGCAGGTCGCCCTTCAAGTTCTCACTCGAGGAGCCGCGGTTCGCAACGTACCGGTCGTACTTCGTGAGCACGTTGTTCAGTTCGTCGTTCACCACCAGCAACTCGTCTAAATCACAAAAAATTACGGTAAATAAGCGTGGGTTCATTCATACATGTGACCTCGTCATTCGTAATCACCGGAATCAACTCTCGGATGCGATCTTGCATCTGGCAACATGTAGCGTTCAGTTCGTTGAGGAAAGCGAGGTCTTCCTGACCCTCGCTTCCCGGAACCAACTGCGACAAAAGTTCGCGCATGACGCCGATGTTTGTATTGACAATGTCCAGCTCCGAACGCAACTTGGCCAACTGGTCGGGACCTGCGGCTATGGGGCCGGAAATAGGAGCCAGCGGAGCCGGATTTTCGCTCTGAACGACATTCATTCAAACCAGCAGCTTCTTCCACAGAACGCAAAAAGCAGACGCTTGCAAGTACGCCTACACACAATGAATTTACATGACTTACGTTTGGTGTAGACACAGGCGACTGTTCCTCAGGGGCCTTGTTCTTAGTTGGGTCAAAAACGGTCTGAAAGTCTAAAGTACAACCACAGCACAACAAACATTTGAGACAGGCATGTGGTAGGTTTTGGAAATAAACCAACCCGTTTGGGGGTGATGATTGGGGCCATCGAGTCGAGATCTGTCATCGGAAATTCGACACCCTTGGCCTTCAGTTCGTCGTACACATCGCAGACGCCATGAAGGGCAGGCGTGGTTCGGAAGGCGTCAGCCCAGGACTTTAATCAACTGTACACACTTCGAAGGCAAGTGAACTCACTTGAATCAGGCTGAGGATGCGTTCTTGCACAACTTGTGGGGCGTCGAACTTTGGGCCGATCAACTTGACCAGTTCCATGATGAAGTTCTTGTCGCAAACAAGGACCTTGAACCGCTGGTCACAGTTCTTCACGCATGTTTCCAGCACGGTCAGCGTGTACATTACGGTAGTGTTGTTCTTCGCGATTTGCGTCTGCATCCGCTTGCGTATGGCTCGGATCGCGTCACGTCCACTGAAACGGCGGGCATTGCACTACGAAAAAACGCGAGATCAACCCCTCTTCCGTGTTGTTGATGAAGTCACAGATCTCCATGTTGAGGCCCCAGTTTTCGGTCGCCAAAATGTTGGCATCGGTGGCCATTTCTAAAAACAGGATGATGTTCTAAAATTGATGAAGAACTTACCGATTTTGCGACCGATGGCCGTTTCAAACGGGTTTCCTTGCAAAAAGTTGGAGACCTTCTCGCCCACATTGTGAGCGGCTTCCTTCGCCGACTCCATTGCGCTGCTCATCTGCTCCTGCATTCCGTTCATCCTGAATAAAATTTATTGATTGTGGCGGTGATAAAAGGAGCAATAACCCAAGAATACGCGTAATAACCGACCACCTTAATTTTAAGGGATACCATGAAAATCAATACCGCACCATCATCGACAACAGCCACACAAACAAATATTCCTTCTGTTCGGCCGCCTCTCTTAATTGCGCACCTTAGTTCCCGCGAATCGCCGCCACGGGCACCCGCTCGCAACTGTCGAAGCAGAAGGACGAGACCGAATGCAAATAAAGGAAGAAATTCACCTTGGCGTCGAAAGAAACGGTGTCAACAGCTTTGTTCCTGCAATGCATCGGCGCACGTCATGCTGATTGCTCATTTTCACGCGATTGATTGGCCGAATCTACTGCCAACGCGCAACGCAGTAGGACCGCGGATGCGCGTGACATGTAGCTTTTTAAGTCCATGTTCAAACTAATGAGTTAACCGATAAGCACGAGAAAAGCTGAGACCAAAATTGGCAGTGTGGATGACACTCGGCGCACGTCGTGCTGATTGCTCGCGCTGCAACGCGACCGTCATGTGTGACTCAGCTGTTGAACTCCGAAACAGCCGCTAAAGTTAGAAGCAAACACGTGACACATTTCGCTGCCAAGTTGAGTCTTTAAACTCAAAAAGCAGACGTATGACCCAAGATTCCACTTTCCTGAATAATTGTCCGCGCAGCGGCGTTTGGAGCGTCGTTCGCGTCGTCACTAGATAACCTGCGCATCCGCCCAGTCAAATGGCAGTCAACCCGCTCGGAGCAGCAGCGTGTTTGTTTGCGAAATTTCGCTGCATTTCATCTTTGCTGGAACGCATGTAACGTATGCAACGCGAAAAAATAATGCAGCCGGTGATACACGTGGAACAGTTCCAGCCTTTAGACCAAAAATAAAAAAATGGGGCGTCAGCACGAGACCAAAAATAAAAAAATGGGGCGTCAGCACGATTCTTACATTAATAAATAGTTACACGTCACCTGGCGAATCCTTAACTTTTAAAATTCAAATAACGGTGGCATCTCGCGGATTCAATCACCCATTCACTTGGCGGCATCCATTCGCTCCTTAACTAGCTGCTTTTTGAGCTATGATTCGCTTCTGGTGGTGGTAGTCTGCAAGAAGGTGCAATCCTCCAAGTGCAATTGAGGAACGTACTCACCTTTTCTTTTTTGTTGCTTCGAGGGCTTGGCGATAGTAGGCACGTATGGAAGCACGTGCTTTATAGTGCCCACGGCTTTTGTTCTCCCTTCCCGAAATACCATTTTTGTGCCGATTCGGAGATACTCGGGCTGTCGTATAAACTCAAAAGTCACCATCCCTCTGTCGCCTGTTCGCATGCAAGAAAGGTTGTCTCTGTCCTCACCGGGTGTTTTCGTTTGCTCTTGCTTTATTTCCTTTTCTATTTTCAGAATCTTTGCTGTCTGGCGCACGGAGCCGACATGCACTGAAATGCGCAGGAAATAGTCAAACGGGGGAGTCGAGCTACAAACCCATGGCCTGGTAATTACAGGCGATTGTTGTTGGATGGTGCAGGATGAACACTTCAGCGTCGAACTGAAAGCACGGCTTAGGCTCGAGCTCTGGGGCAACGAGTACCATGCCCTTGCGCACATCTTTTCTTTGCGTTTTCCTGGCAACATTTGAGATAACTACTCCCAAATGCATTGGAGGAACTACCTCAACGAAAACGACGCCGTCTGGCCGCACTTTACACTATCCACCGGCATCCGTTTCCTGTGTATTGACTTGATTGGCACAGATTGAAAATTGCCAAGACTATCGGGTCCTAGCAAGAGGTTGTCGCCAAGCGTGATTTTGCCACTCAAACACGTTCCCGACACGACCGTTCCGACGCCATCTACCTTAATAGAACAAAGATGAAGAACAGAAGAAAATGGACTATGTACTAAGTAGATGTCGTCGATTTGAAATTCGGCCGGGCCCAAAGAAATAAAGGCGCGGTGCAGGGGAACTATGTTCAAAAATTCCTTCAAGAGATGGAGGTTAGTGCCAGCCACATTTGATACTTGAAAAACTGGGCAAATTCTGAACAAAAATTGTTAATGAAGAATCAAAAACAAAAGAAGGAACAAACTTTGCAGAAGTGAAGTTGATCGCCGCGTGGATCACGTCTTCTTCGTTACTCACTAGCACCGGACGTTTACGGGCAGTCTTCATGAGTTTGTTCAAATTCTTCAGCGTCTCTTCGAGGACGGGCTTCGGGCACATATCAATTTTTGTCACAACAATGAATACCGGAACTCCCAGTGAAAGAGCCAGGTACAAATGCTCCCGAGTGGTTCCGATAATTCCAGCATTTGAACCGATCTAGAGGCATCTACTGATGAGTCCCGCTAGCACCCAAACTAACCATGAGCATAGTGTAGTCAGGCATGTGACCTGTCATGCCAAAAATAGTTGTCTTCAAATATTTTTCGTGTCCCGCTAAGTCAATAAACGTAACAACCTAAATTCAAAGGGTGCGGTAGAAGTTCCTGCGTGGTTTCGAACCTTTGCTGCATCTCGACAAATATTAATCCAGTCTAGCTGATGTTTGTGAGGGTCGGGTTTGTTTACAACTTGTCCGTTGATGCCAAAACCCAAGATATCGTTTCCAACGGACGACGTCCTTCCCGACTCGAACTCGTGCTTGTGACGGAACAGTTTCTGACGCGCGTGTCCGCGGCCGTCGTCGAGAACGCCGTGTGTGAGAACTCCGAGCAGGGTGGATTTCCCAGCGTCGACGTTTCCCACAACGGCCACTCTCACCTAAGAGGAAATTATGGCAGCACGCGACAATTTTTAAATCGTACTTCAATGAAGTCTGTGTCGTCAAAGTGCTGTCGAACGAGTGCCATCTTGGTAAAAACGTCGGTTCCGCAAGCCATTGTAGCGTGATAGTTCACAGTGAACCCAGCCGACTCCAATATCCACGTGTTGCTTTCAACAGCCTTGTCCAATTCGTCATTTTTCAAACCTGAAACCAAAAAATTTATTCGAACACGCACCCATCTATACCTTTTTCATTGGAATTCCCCTCCCACGAGTACCCGATTTCAATCAGCGACTCTCCTTCTCCTTTTATCAGCAATTCGTTTATAAGTTCCAAATACTTGGCAATTCCATTCGCAGTTGGGTTCAACAGAAAATATCTGTCTAGGATCTGGTCCGGTTCCTTGTCCTGTGCCTTGGTCACCTTCTGATCCAAATCACAGCTTTCATTGTCGTCTGCACCAAATAGCGTAGATGCCACTTGTTCCATCCTGGAATGAAATAGCCTTTGAAAACCCCAATTCAAACTGAACTTGGAATAAGATAACAGAAGCGACAGAAAAACATGGCATGACAAACAGGTGGCCAGACAAAACTACATTTCGAAAGGCCGAGGAACATAAAGGACATTTATAGCGGACGCACAACGCAACTCTGATGCAATATTTTGCAAAGTTAGGCGCGATTTCGCTTTCGGTGGTCGTAATTGGACAGTACGAATGAACGTCTGTCTGCATACATGAAAACACTCGAAATCTGGTCTCGATCGCAGTACATAGAACGCGAGCTCGGATGAACGTGCAAACCGACGGTTGTTTTACAGCACCAGTGGCTGTACAGCGACGTTTGCAACTGGCTTTGCTAATATCGACTAGTCACCATCGTCAAAATATCGGACGCGATTCGAACATATCGATCGGAAAGCTAAATCCGTTCACGCTGCGTACGTGTTTTTATCTCCTTTCAGCATCTTGGTTGCTATAATCATAGATAATCTGCGCGGCTTCGAACACGTGCACCAAAACACAATGATACAAAACATGTCTCAGGCACGTAGAGTCCGCGTCATCCCGCTGGCCACCCAGGACGTTTTATATGCGATCTTCTCACGGACCTCTTGAATTAGGCCTACATTCGACGCATGCTGATCAACTGTCTTTTTACAAATTGCGAAAACTGTTCGTTTGAGAAAGCCAGACATGTTGTCCAGTTAACGTTTTTATAGAAGCATAGTGACTGCTGTTGTTCAAAAGTCCGTCCTGTCTAGTTTTTGTCGAAATTGCTGCATTCGAGACAACGCCTTTAATTTTTGGCCATAACCGTAAATTATTCGACGCTCTTTCCAGGGTTTCTGAGTAAATTATGGAAAACGTCTCCGCCGAGCCTGCTCGTTCTGCTTCCCAGGAGGCGCCGTCCGTTTTCGGCTCCTATACGATAAAGGTCTTTTGCTTTGAGCCCATATCCATTAACTCCGTCGCCACGTTTTCAGTACGCAGGCCTTGTTCCTGAAATTAGTTCCGATATTGATCCCAGCGGCCGCACGGACCTCTTGAAGATTCTGGACAAAGCGAAAGTGCGCTGGATACGTGTAGATCTAAATAATCTCGTGTAGCTTCAGCTCGCAGGTCATATTACCACTCATGAAACCAAATCGGATTTCTCAGAAGACGCTCTCTTTGACATTTACCCCTACCACATTCAAATTAAAACCCTTGAGAGCTTGGTACCCACCACAATGCTGAATAATTAATTGATGCATTTGCTGCCGTTTAGGAAGTGGTCCTCACAGTTCCTGTTGACATGATCGCCTCGGTCGGCTTGGTTCGCGAAGAAGCTCTAAATATTCTGTCCATAAAAATTGGAGAACGCAACGGCAACAGGGAACTATACGATCTGGCCGTCGTCTACTGTCGCAATGTGGTAACCATGTCTGCACGGTTTCCGGACAAATTAGTGTCGCTTGCAGGAAAATGCAGAAGTAATCTGCCGGCAACTTGAAGACTGGTTCCAGCAGGTTTACAAAGAAGCGGTGGGCTCGCTGGAAAGTCGGGACATGAGTTCGTTTAGTGAGTCCCCGGTCCAGTGTACTTATTGTGGGTCTTGGTTTAGAACGCAGGTCAGGCTCGTGTGCTTCGCCTTTGGAGCGGGATCGGCCACAGTTGTAAGTAAAATGCGGACAGGGGGCAGCAATGGAGAGAGCCGTTTAGCATTACTGGCTCAAACACCGACTTAAGCATCCCTATCCCTAATCCGACGAGGTCCTCACCGAACACGAGTGACTCGGGTAAAACGGCCGACCTTGTTAACGAATACATCACAATGGTTAGTTTCCTCTGCTCACAGGCACCTCGTTAAACAGATGTGCCCCTTTTCTTTCAGCTTTCCGCATGTTTAAGCCACGAAGAGCTGCGCCAATTTGCTATGTTAATGAAGCGCTGGCAAGAAGGAAACATGCCAATTTTGGAGTTTGCTCAGAAACTCATGGAGTTATATGGGAGTGAACGTAAACATCTGCTTGCAAGTAAGTGCTCGCGGCTTTATTGTTGCTGCTGGTACCTTTATTAAATATTCGTGTAATAATGGCGGCGGAGAAGATAAATTCGTATTGAATAGGACGGTCGCATAAAAAGTCGTCGTTCGAAGAAATAAGACCCACCGCCGCTTTCCATGCCAAAGTTTGGTCTTCTTCGTATTCTTTTATTTCTTAAGAATTATCGATTTTCCCAGTCTGTTTACTAGTAGTGAGAAGCGCGTTTTCACAGAGCAGTGACTGAGTGGCACATTTTGTCAACTTGACGACAGCTTTTCAGTCATGAATTCCTTTTCGAGCATAACTCATGTATTATGGGTCCATTGCATCTGCTAAATTAACGTGTTTAGGAATGCGCCACCTCCTTAGAGGGGCCAATCATGAGGATGTCGAAGCTCTTAACAGGTTCCTGCACATGAACGCGGTCACCGAAAACGCCGCTTCACCCCTGGCAACTGGGGAATTCAGTCTGACCACCGATAGCTCTCCAGGCGCGTTCGATAACATTAGGTTGGTGTTTTACCTTTATAATTCATTGGCGCCTATTCTCGCAATCCCATTCGTTCCCAAGCAACCCACATCTCTGATGGTAATAATTTTTTCCGACATTTCCTTGGGGTGGTCACATAGCGCTCGTTCTTCAGTCGCTTTTCACACGTTTTCGCCTTTGCTTTCGGGGGAGTTTTGAGTACGTCGAACAGAAAATTTTCTAAATATCGCAGCACGAAAGTGTCGCATGGCTTTAGCTTTCGCCTCACGTTCGCCGCACTCAATGAACGCCCCCAGGCCGTGGTTTTGACATTGGAACTGAAGAACCCCAGATGTTCACTTCCAAATGATGTTTTTTAAGCCAGCGCTCTTCAAATTGTGCAAATTTTGAACAAAAAAACTCGGGTACGAACCCGTGTATATTGGATTCGGCACTGCAATTGAGTAAATCGACAACGGTGAGAACGGAGGTCTTGTTTTCACAAATATTTTCCGCAACGAACTCAACTCTTATTCGATTACTGGTTACTCCAGCAACTGGTTGACTTGGCGCGACGTTGAGGGAAAATCGCGTCTTGGAATTGAACACCGTTCTCCATCCATTCGCTGCCTTCACGGAGAATGAGCGCACATCACTTTCTCATGCAGATTTCCTATACTTTCGAGATATCACAATATTCTTCCCGAATGTTCCTTGCCAACATTACATCGTTATGTATCTGGTGCTACGCCGCATGATCCCGTTTACATTATCTGCAAAACATCAGAAAGTTAGGAAAACGTTGGCATAAACGCCGATGGCCACTGACGGTCGGTCACAAGCCGGGAACGATCAGAAGTACGCGGGTAGACTTTTACCAACGCGCGACTAAAGCCTCGAAATCTGTCGCCCGCCATTCCTGCAAACACCCCTCGCTCGCGCGTTCTGCAAGCTTGCACTCGTGTTGCAAGTGGAGGCTGCTTTCTTCGCCTTGCACAATTCGCAACGCCACCGGCACCGCATTGAGTTTGCACGTCTTCCGCTTGGTGTTTGCCCTCTAGCGACTCTCGTTATTATTTTTTCAGTTTATTTGATATAGTGGCATTTGTTTCGCTTGTGCCAGTCTGGATCAATTCTTATCCAATGACTCCTAACTGTTCACCATCCCCGAACGACCCTCACCTATGCGCTTCTGCTGCCGCTGACTGCCGCGTATTTTGGGTGTGCGTGTATAGCGCTTGTTTGTGTAAAGTGTTGTGATTGCATTGATTTGCCGACTTCCTCGTGGCGTAGCATCAAGCGCGGTAAAAGCTTTTGCGAGTGCACGCGTTTTCCCGTCGCTGGAGCTGAAAACTCGCTTTTTATAGAGAGAATGCCTAGCAGCTGAAATATGTGGACTGATAAGCAACTCCGCTGTTCTGCAGCGTTCGCGATTAGTTTGGGCGGGTGATTGCTGTGGCTGGCTGCTTTTCTCGCCGAAGTCTTGTAAATATGACCTGTTTGCTATCTTTTCGCTTAAATAAAGAGTACGCAACTGAATGCTTACTATGTTCAGCGTAACCTTCGTTTTGGCAACTTTTATTATATATAATTCATGTCGATCGCACGCTGCTAGCGGGATAAAAAACCGGGGTTTTCAACTTTTGGGTGTGTGCATGCTCCGTTGATCAGTGCGATACTAAAACCAGTTATACTGGCGCTGTTGCAAACTTCAAATTCAGTGACTTTAGCGCGTACCGAAAGAACTAGCGATAGAATCTCCAACTTTGTTTTTTATACCCAAAGGTAGTTGAGGATATGATATCTGTGTGAGACCGTACTTGTACTTGCCCTTTTTATGTTTTGTTATTGTGGGTGTTTGAGGATAGGATCGGGCTTCAAATAATGTATTCAAAGAACCGGAACGGCCGCCCTTCTTACCTATTTTTTGTTGGCTGTTTTTGTTAGCAGTATTTATTTCTTATCACTCTAGTGAAAGTATATGGAAAACGAAATAAGATAGAAACCAGTTGTAGCGATAGAGCGGCACAGCCGATTTGCAATCGATGTCGTCTGCCGTCTTCAGTTGCTTTCCTCTGTTTCCCCTCAACTGGCAACCTCCGCGAGATGTTTTGGTTGCTCTGCATGACCCACGACTGCCAACTGAACTGTTTGTTCACTTTTGCTTTTGGTGGCAGTGCGAGTACTACAGTAGAGGTGTGGTGGGAGCGAGATAGGATAGTAGGATTTAAATTTTCTTTCTTGTTTTTGTCTTAGAAATCGTGTATTTATTTGTATAACGAAATCGTTTTTAGTGCCAGCAGCGATTCTTGGTCGGCTTCTGATGGGCTGAGATGTTCCTCTCGTTTCGAATATTCTCCCGACAAATAGTTGGTTAAGAACAGATATGCGGTGCCTGCACATACGTGTGCTACTGGAGTGGGTGTTTCTGTTGTGATGCGTTTGTTAAGTGGAGCTATGTGGTGGTTTGTAATTTTCTGAATAATATTTGTTCACTATGAATGCGTGCCTGCTCCTCTTTGGTTTCGTGTATTTTGCAAATGAGAATGAATTCATAATTTGGTATAAATCGGAGTGTTTTAGGTTTTGCCGCTTTTTTTAACGGAAAATTCTGAGCTGAAATGCTATAATTTGCACACAATGTCGTATCAACCCGAAAAGCAGAACTCTCTAATTGTTTGTGCGTAATTACCAAATTGTTCGCGCCAGTGAGCATTTTATTAAAATTGTGATTATCTTCGGTATGCATGCAGTGATTAGTGGAGATCACTAGTGTTTGCGATGGGCCGATTTTCTGAATCATTCTGTATACCAACCACCCTCCACAGGTTTATTTTGCCTGCATAATTACGCACTGGTTGGTTACAACTGGTTTTGACTTCGACGCATTGCATTCCAATCAATAACACTATGTGGCCTTATTTGCCAGGCTTCCATAGTGGCGACTCGTCGTTATTGCTTTTTCGTGATTTGAACTGTTTTTTGAAGGCCTTTGCAGCTTGCCTTTCCCAGGCGCTTTTTTCGAATTGCTTTCCATAGTTTACATGTAGTTGGTGTATTGTTCGTTTGACATGTAGGTCCGGTTTTTTGCCTGTATTTTCTATCTTAACTTGATGATATATGAGCCTGTCGAGTAGAAATTCTTATCGGTTTTGCCTTAGCATAACCGCTGTTCAAAGCATAACCGCTGATAAAAAGCTCAATTTGCCAATTTAGCTAACAATTGCAAATAATAGGAGAACATCAAGGGTTGCATCGATTATATTGAGCGTTCGGTGTCTTCGTGTTAAACATAACTGAATTCCGTGTGTGTCGCGTCTGAGTGTTATAGACATGGCCTTTCAGTGCCAGTGCCCTTCAGCTATTCGTTCTCAACCTCTTCCTGGCTGTCTGTTGGTTATCGCCGATAGTGTTTACCGCTAGCTCGTACATCCGTCCTGTGACCCATATCTGTCAACGATGCCCTGCAGTAACATAGATTTTTTTCATTTTCGAATGAAGGTGAGCATGATGCCAAATGCAACGACATTTTACTATTTCATACATGCGCCATATCGCTTTGCCGAAATCTGAACTCGACAGTTATAAATTGGTTTTCATTTTGGATTATTGTCTAGGTTATCGCGCACTGATGCCGAGAATTCTAATTGCAGTCGCCATATATGCTAATTCCGCTTCGTATTTTCAGAATAGGAGTAATAATTATCGCCAAGAGAGCTCGTCCTCGTCAAAGCAGCCGATGAGCAACAATTCTGCACGTCCATCGTCGGGTGGGAGTGGGCCAGGGCCCATCCGAAGCTTTTTTTCGAAGCTTCGTAAGCCCAGCGATCTTCAGATAAGTACCCAGGTAAGTAGTTATTGTTTTCTCATTCATACGGAACGGAATGTTTTCTACTTTCTGATTGTTGCCAGCTTTCTCATTCTTGACATATGTCATTTTGATTGATTACTTTTTATCGAGCGTATGAGCTGTGTGAAGAACGGGACTTTCGTGCAATTTTCGGGATTATTTTTGTCTTTAATTAAAATTTGTTTTTCAAAATAGGTTTTTTGAGGGAATTGAATTTGTTGTGCGCTTTTATCATCGTTGCCTATGTTTTATCTTGAGCGGTTTGCTTTCTCTAATATAACGGGGATAATACTTCTCTCATTAGTCATAAAACTTGAGAAATGGTGGGTACTTATGTTAACATGCGTTCGTCGGATGTACATGATTAGCTATGCAGGACATACACACGCTTTCCCAGTTATTGGGCGCTTACAGAGAAATAGAGTCGTAGGATGGCGACGCTTGCCGTTATCCGTTCCATCAGCCGATGCGTTCTCTGACTGCGCTTTTTGCAGGCTGCGTAAAGTGGCCGCTGCAGTTGAACGGCGTTGTTTTTTACTGCCTTGCCCCTGCTAGAATCGCTCTGCTATTTTTCATCTAGTAAAGGCAAATACACTTTTGCCATTCCCTGCAAGCAGTATTTCGATCAATACAAAATATTTTTACAGTTTGGTCGAGTTTTGGATTCACGTCCTGTTGTGGATTAATTACCTATAATCTTCCTTTGTAATCGTAAAATGTTGATCTGAATTTGCAAGCATTCTGCTCAGTACTATCGACAGATTGTTTTTTGGACTGCACGGACCTAAAATGTTTTCAAGCAAATCGAATTCATCAGCTCTTCAGGTTAATTTGGCAATGTGTCCGCTTTAGTTAATTTTGTAGTTTTGAAGCTGGATCTGTTATTAAATTTGTTTTATCATGTTATCACAATTAATGTAACTTCAACCATTTTAGGTGCAAGTTGGAAATCGCACTTACGATGCAAGCGAAATCCAGAAGCTCATCCCTCAACTGGAGGATACGATTGAACGCAAAGAGAAGCAAATTCGTCAACAGCAGCACAATCTCGACAGCCATGTGAAGCGTATTGCGGAGTTGGAAACTGAAATGAAAACGTACCAGGTAAGACTAGTATTTGAGCTTTGTTACGCTTTCTTATCCTTTTTCAGACCGAATGTGATAAGCTTCGATCGGTTTTGGAGCAAACTGCGCAGTCAGGAACGCCTGGTGCCGTTACTCCGACCAACACGAACCCTCCGAATTTGTCGAAAACTCCTGAGGAACTCCGAGCGGATTTGCAACAGGTATCTTGAATTCACACCTAACCAATATTCTTTGTTCTTGTAGCCGATTAATCCACCAATTATCAAAGAAGGGGAAACCATGCGTACTAAGAAAATCGCTGTTTCTTCTAGATCAACAAAAAGCCGCCACTCTTCAGCATCACTCGAAGTCTGCCGGGTATTCAATTTAATTCTGTTATACCGATTCACAATATTGTTGTTTAGGTCGAAGCAGTTGATTCGGGATGCGGTGCAGAAAAACGACTTTTTGCGCAAGCTTGAGAAGGAGCAAGTCATTGAACTCGTGGAATGCATGTACGAAATGAGGGCTCGGAGTGGCCAGTGGGTCATACAGGAAGGCGAACCCGGCGATCGACTCTTTGTAATCGCTGGTCAGCGCAGTTTAAATAATTACGTGTACAGTTTACGTTTCAGAGGGTCAGCTTCAAGTTTCTCGTGAGGGTCAAGTTCTTGGTACAATGGGACCCGGCACAGTAATGGGTGAACTCGCTATATTGTACAATTGTACAAGGTTGTGCAATCAATTCTACAATGCAATCTAATGATTGTTTTCTTGCAGAACTGCCAGTGTTCAAGCCAAAACTGACGCACAGTTATGGGTCCTCGATCGAAGCGTGTATCAGATGATAACAATGCGCCTTGGTATGGAACGACACACTCAACTGATGACATTCCTTCACAAGGTAATGAAAAGTGTCAATAATGAGGCTCAATTCCAAGTTCTAGGTGTCAATTTTCGAAAACCTTGCGGAAGACCGTATCTCAAAAATGGCAGATGTGATGGATTTGGACTACTACGCTGGCGGTCATTACATCATTCGGGAAGGAGAAAAAGGCGATACGTTCTTTGTCTTGAACAGTGGCCAAGTTCGTGTAACACAGATGATTGAAGGTGAAACTGAACCTCGCGAAATTCGAATCTTAAAGCAGGTAGTGCAATAGGATAGGATCGTTTAATAGAGTCGTGTGTTGTTTTTATAGGGAGACTTTTTTGGCGAAAAGGCTTTGCTAGGCGAGGAAGTGCGCACAGCCAGCATTATCGCTATGAATCCGGGTGTAGAAGTCCTTACATTGGACCGCGAATCCTTCCTCAAGCTGATTGGAGATCTTGAAGCTCTTAAACGAGATTACGGGGATACACACCGTCGAGCTACAGTGTAAGAACTAGCGTGTTCAATACTTATGAAATTCAAATACTTCCAGGAGTTCGAGAGGTCAGGCAGAACCACCCAGCCCGACAAAGATTGCTCTTGAGAAGGAGTTTGCCAACTTACAACTGCGTCAGCTGAAGCGTCTTGCCACTCTTGGTGTAGGGGGATTTGGCCGTGTTGAATTGGTAATCAAAGATATTTCATAAACGTCGTCATGGTCGTCTTCTTTACAGGTTTGCATCAACGGTGACAAATCCAAGACTTTCGCATTGAAAGCTTTGAAAAAGAAGCACATTGTTGATACTCGTCAGCAGGAACACATCTTCGCTGAACGCAATATCATGATGGAAACACGAACCGACTGGATTGTTCGGTATGCTATAAGCAGGGCGGTTTTTCAATTTAATGTGCTTCATTTTTAAGACTGTACAGTACGTTCCGCGATAGCAAGTATGTCTACATGCTCCTGGAAGTATGTCTTGGTGGCGAGCTTTGGACTACTCTGCGAGACCGGGGCCACTTCGACGATTACACTGCTCGTTTTTACGTTGCATGTGTATTGGAGGGTCTGGAGTATCTTCACAGGAAGTCAATTGTGTACCGTGATTTGAAGCCAGAAAACTGTCTGCTTACCAATACCGGTTATCTGAAGCTAGTTGATTTTGGATTCGCGAAGAAACTCGCCAGCGGCAGAAAGACATGGACCTTTTGCGGAACGCCTGAGTATGTCTCTCCCGAGATCATCCTAAACAAGGGACACGACCAAGCTGCAGATTACTGGGCCCTCGGAATATATATATGTGAACTGATGCTGGGGCGTCCTCCATTCCAAGCCGCTGATCCTATGAAGACATATACTCTCATCCTGAAGGGAGTCGACGCTCTTGAAATCCCTAATCGCCGAATCGGGAAGACTGCTACCGCCCTTGTAAAGAAATTGTGTCGTGACAACCCTGGTGAACGCCTCGGATCGGGAAGCGGAGGGGTTAATGAAATCCGAAAGCACAGGTTTGTCTATGACGTTGCGTCCCTGAAATTTTAGCGTGAATCTCACTTGCAGATGGTTCATGGGTTTTGATTGGGAAGGTCTTCGATCCCGAAGCTTGAAGGCTCCCATTCTGCCGAAAGTGACGAATGCTGCTGATGTTAGTAACTTCGACAACTACCCACCGGATCAAGATGTCCCGCCTGATGAGTTCTCTGGCTGGGATGATGGTTTTTAAGTTTATACCATGACTCGGTGACGTTTCGATCTGCACCTTAATGATTTTTATAATCGTAACCTTTTGTATTCTGTCATCTTATTAATTAAAATAGAGGTGAAGTTGCAGTGAAGTGTTTTATAGACGTGGAGCGATCTTTTGCTACATTTTGATTTTCATGTTCTCATTGCGAGTCCAAGAGGACCGTTTGAGATGTAAAACCTGAGTCTCCCAGTGTGCTATGGCACTGAATAACAGAGTGGATTTGGGGTATTCAATTTTCTCTGTCTCATTTGCATATTTTAATTGATTCGCGGGTGGAGAACGACTGGGAACAAAGCGTGCATCTAGTTCCGACAGCTTGCGAATTCGCCTTTGGTTTTCCAGTTCCTACGCGTTCGCCCATGTCGACTCTCGAAATATGAATATTGGAGACAGAAGTTGTTTTCGGCTTGTTTGGTAGGGAAGCTGTCGGCTGCTGTCGTCCGACTGCAGGTCGACTTGGGCTTGGCGCTGTATTTGCGCCGTTTTCGTATGTGAGCGCGCACGGGCGCTCAAGGGGATGTGGCTGATTTACGGAAAGAACGCACCAATCATATCCTCAAAACAAACTCGAATGGGCATACGCAAGTAATTCTTTTCGCGGGCGTTCTTTGATTTACCAGGGATGTGCCTAAAGCAGCGGATAACGGCTTAATTCAATCGCTTATACAGCAGCAGCCTGCGCCCGTTAGAAGCGCAAGAGAGTTCGCTTCGAGTTAGCTGCGCTTATGGCCATCGCCCACCACTCCAGTTTTTCGATGACGACTGCGTTTATCTCCCCATTCGGCGCTTCTTCTTCGGATACTTAAATGCACCGCCGTGAAACACATCAAGAGAGCGTTCCGGTTCCCGTTTCAAGGGTTCTGTTGACTGCGAGTGTGTTCTGGTTGCTTCAAGTTGCGCATACTGAACGAATTGAATTGTTTTCCGCGGCATTCGTTCGTTCCTGACCAGAACGATAGTTCCTTTGACAAATTGTTGAGCCACTCAAAATATTATGGCTTTCGCGCATACTTGTTGTTCCTTGTCTCGCCCCCTTCACACCCGTTCCATTCAAGCGAATCGATCGGTTGGTTTATCGCCTGCTCTCGGAATTGATAAAATAATACATTTCGGGCTAAGCTCGACTCGGTCCGACCCAGCTTGAGAAACGAACGCAATTGTGTGCGAGGACGCTTGTCACCAGTTGCTCTCTCCTTCTCATCGCGTTTGCTAGGTTAGGGTGGTGGCAGCAGCATGGTAGGCAAAGTTAGCCGAACGCATGTGCCGCAGGAACAGCTGCTCCCAAATTATGTGTCAGATCTGTACCTTCAAGGCAGCGAGGCTTTCAATCACTGGAAACGTGTGATTTTAGCCAGTAACTAGCGCATTAGCGGCCGACTGAGTTGCCGGGTATGGGCGCGCAACGCCGAAGCGAATCTCAGTTAATTTGTCTGCTTTAATGGCGCAGAAGTCGACCGCCGGGCGCTGAAACCCAACCTATCCTCCGTCCGTCCCACAGCTGCATCGCCGTTCTTCGCGTTTTGATTATTGAATTATTGGCAACTTAGTCTCGTTAAGGGGCATTAGTTACCCGAGAGCCCTGTTCCCCTGCCGCTTCGAGTGCCTGCCTATACGACCCAACCAACTGTGGACGCTGTGTACTCGCGATTAAGACCAACTAATCAGAGCTGGGAAGAAAACGCTGTTTTCGCGCTGCTCCCATTATGAACGCCCTGCTTAATTATTGTTTTGCATTGCATTCATCAACTCAGCTGTGCTTCACCTACAACTTATTGTCACGCAAACTGTGGCTTGGCACTTATCAAAGCTTTAATAGAGCTTATTGTCGCGGTCAGGGATGGAACCTTTGTTTAAATTTGAGGGGATGCTTATTGTTCTAGCGTAAAGTCTTCTCTTAGGCATGCTTTTCCTTCAGGACCGTTTAAGTAACATCTTTCGAGCGAAGAGAATCTTTGAGACCGAAGTGTGACCCTGGATGAGCTGAATCGGTTTACAATGTCCACGAGCCCGACAGTCTATCTGATTTCCACGAACGATGAAGTGCTCGAACACTTACGCGATCAAGTGCAGCAGCAGAACGGGGTTCCTGAGTCGGAAACCGTGTTTTCCTATATCTCCTCGTCGTCGATCCAGCTCTGTGTCTGCTCCTTGGACACGGTGCTTCTCATCGGACGCACTGTGAACGAGGAAGCCGAGAGTGTGATTGCAAACGTCTGCCGCATGAGACTCGAATGGGTATGTGACGGGAATCGGGAGGGTAAAACGAACGATTGCAGAAATCTACGGGCCGATTAATCGTAGCGAAATACGAGTTGAGTGACTCCAACAAGGCGGAGATCCAAGAGCTGTTCGAGAAGAGCAGACAAGCATGGCTGGACTTGTGGAACGAGGAGCTGGCTAGATTGAGGTGCGTGCGGTGAGGTGTGGCTGCTTGCTACGTACTGTGGGCTTATTTAGAACACTTCGGAGCTGCAAACCCCTTCGAGAGCGAATGGAAGCTGTGGAGACGTGGTTGCTCAGGGGAGAGGTCAAGGAGGAACTCCTGGTTGTGGAAGCTTCCAAGCTGGAGGTAGTTCATGTATATTTCTCTCAATACCCCATGACATATAGAAGGAACTAAGGTCAAAATTCGCCATTAATGGTCCATATCGCCTGTCACCCGTGCTGGGACCTTCCCTTGCACTCAAGCCTCCAGTGAGCTATGAATTTCAGAAAAGGAGTACTTACGTTCGTTTTGTAGGCGTTGCACTGGGCCAGCTGGCCCCACGAAGGAGAGCTGCAAATGGCACTTCGCACCGAGCTGCCCGAAAACTGCGTCACCGAGGAGTTTTTCCGGGATCTAACGAACAAGGCGAAGGAGACGTTTTCGTGGGAATACGTGTACGACTGGGTCAGCGGAGTCTTTTTAAAGCAAGGCGAGGTACAAATTATAGAAGTGGAAGGGACCTGAAGTCGTTATTGGGAAACTGTTTAAAGGTGAAAATCGTGGTGAGCGAACAAAGAAAAACGACGGTGGAAATAGCAGCGCGGGTTGATATGGACGAGCTGGAAGAGGACCACGACAAAGCGATGCGCTCAGTGTGGCCGCTGTTCGCGCCAGTTGTCGAATGCTTTGCGCAGCGTATCTCGGAGATACCGCATACGGTGAGGGAGATGCGCAGGGACTCAGAAATGAAGTCGGAATGTTAGATGTACCTCGTCGTCATCGGCGCGTCGTTCTTCAGCAAACCCGTCGTCCACAACGCTCGAGCGTTCGAAATGACCGAGCTACTTTGCGCTCTGAACATCGCACGAAACGTCGTCTTTCGGATCGGCGAAGACGTCATCCGTCTACAAGTGGACGGTTTGTTTCCAGGTTCTTTGGCATAATCGCTACTGACTCAGTCACAATTGAAAATTCCTTAGGTCGCCGCCCAAAAGTTACCAGAGATCTCTGGTCGCCTGATGTGCGAATCGAGGTGGTCTCATCGCCAACAACGCCAATGGCGGACGAGACCAGAAATTTCGTCATTGAGGAGAACCGCGCCTTTAATGACGACAGTCCGATGCTGCTGAGCGCGATGAAGTCAAAGCAGAAGGGTCGCCGTGTTTCCTTTGGTGCCATTCGCCTACTCTCTTCCCTTGGAGATGACATGCCGATATCTACAGCGTTCCAGGTAGAATCACCAATTCTGGAGGACCACTCGGTTATCACCGAATACGTCGATCATATGCTCAACGAAATTCTGAGAGATACTGTAGCGCTGCCACCGTATTAATTGTAACAGATTGGTGCAAACACTTCGAATAAAATATTTATCCCAGTTTTACAATGTACAGTGCTATAAGGATAAATTAGACAAAGCTACTTTCTAAGTGACGCAACCCGCAATAGACTCAAGCTTTCACGCAAAGCGAAAAAGCCTCTGGCAGGTCTCAGATAGAGGAGAGAGAACCTAACAAATAGAAATCAAGTTATCGGAAGAACGAGAGGATAACAGGTATCGAGAAAGCCAGGGCAGCGTATCCGAACGTTACAATGACGAGGGTCTGCAACTTTAATTTTGATTCCAAATTTTTCTCGGTCTGGCTTAAGAGCATCTCCATATCGTTTCCAACGTAGACAACACCGGACGGGTCCACGTTCAGACTTTTGTCAAGCTTAATAAGTCTCTTCAGCTCCTCCAGCTGCTGGTTTAAAACGACATGCTAAAAATTGAACGTAACATTATAAAGAAATCGCACGGGCTTACCTGATCTTGAATTGTCTTGACAATATGCTCTGAGCCGCCATCCACGTTTGCGACAGGAGCTATTTTCGGCGAATCGAAACGCAGAATCTCCTTCATATCCACAATGAATTTGTTGACCTAAAATATACGGAATTATTATTATATACTATAATTATTAAAATATACGGACTACTAATGCTCTCGTAGAATATTCGAGTTAACAACGACCCTCTTGAGTTTGATAAAAGTGCTTTAAATCGTCCAGAAAAAGCCAACCTGCGTTTGTTCTTCATTGACCAGCTTTGTGATCTGATCCAAAGTTGGCTGAATTTGCTGCGACGAAGGAATAATTTCGTGGAGCCTTCTCATTCGTAACTCGTTGTTGATAGATGCGCCAAGAAATCCAATGACACAGCTGATTAGAGAACCTGTGATTCCCCAATATTTGGTTCGCTCCGCCTGCTGACGCTCCTTTTCGTGGCTACCTGATCTAAAGAAAACATTTCGTTAGAAGCGCCGTGAAAAACAACTCGCCTTGTTCGACAAGTCATGAAACGCCTCCCGTTCCTTGTTCTCGATCATCTCGAACTCCTCGTGTAGTTTGCGTTCTTTCTTTAAGGTCGCGTGTTCTTCGGTTATTAAATGCAGATACCTAGAGAACGATACGGAAGCAATGACTATGAAACCTACTCTTCGCAACCTACTTGTCTTCTCCTCGCGAAGTGCGGTCCAATTCGAGGTGGATCTCCTTCAGCTTCGAATGCAGCGCTTTCAGTTCATATTGCTTGTCCCTGCGAGCGACCTGTGCCAGATTCAGCTTTTCTTCGCATAGCTCCACTTCATTCTGGGCTTGCTTGACGGTAGTCAGTCCAATGACATCTTCGTAATACGAGAAAGCATTGTCCAGACGCTTCTGCATAGCGAGAGTACCGGACGAAGCGGCGACGGCGTTAGATCGGGCGACCGACGATAAACTGAACAGTCGCCTGGAGGCTTCTGTCAGCCAGCGAGATCCCATCGTTGCCGGGTGCAATCTGTAAGGTACTTCGGTAAAAAAGCGACAAAGAACGCGGGAAACCAGCGACGATCATGTAACTCGATCGGACGCGGCGAGTTGCAAGCACCTATTTTCGCCAGCAGGCAAGTCGAGGCGAGACGCTCCGCCAGCGGTTCAGCGCGAGGCGTTTTTGCGATTTCAGCAGTGTCTAGATTCACCAATGAGCGGGAAGCTTCCCGGGACACGATATTCACCAACCACCGGGCAAGTTCCCGGTCGGGAACTGTGTATGGCCGCTACTCAGCGTCTGGAGCAGCCGAAGCGGCGTTCGAAGCGCGTGAAGACGGACTCCGAGGCGAATTTCGAGTGATATTTGTGATATTTCGGTGTTGTTTTTTGCGTTTTGGCACCATTTTCTTGAAACGACTTGCATTTCCATTGCGTGCCGTCGGTTCCTGGCTTTTTTGCGGGTCTTTGTAGCAAAATGGCCGGAAAAGCATTTATCTTATGTTGAGGCGGTGTTTATTATACATTTCAGCGGATTTCGGCCATTTTCACTTGCAGCTTAATTTAAGTGATGCGGTTGATTTCGCGTAGTTTTCTGTTTGATTTAATAGTTTACGAGATATGAATTTGTCGTTTAAACGTCGCTTGCACTACGCGCCACAACGCACGAGAAAGTTGGCTGGGACATCGATGAACCCATAGCTGCATACGCTTGAAATGTGCTCCCGCCTAAGACCATCATCGCGACTCCAAATTCTTGAACTGGGAGGAGAGCGTTGTTTCGGGCCGACGAGTGTTTCAAATCCTCCTGTAGTTCCTCCAACAGCAAGATAAAGACGGGTCTTCGAAAGCGAAAGGGCCCGTAATACAGCATCGTTAGGAACTTCGAGCGGGTTTGTACGATCACGAAATAAGCGAGAAATTATGCTTCTTGCGTCCTCTTCACGGAAAACTTCTTCCAAAACATCCCAACGGAAGTCGTTCATCGCAAAATTTCTGAAACACAAAAAAACCTATAAATTTTCGTTGATAACGCAAACTTCACGCACAAAACACGTGCAAAACCGCTTTCAGACATCAAAAACCACATATTTTGTTCGAAAACAAGCTATTCCCGATTGAAACAACGCCGCGCGGCTCAAACAGCCTGAAATCATTTCCATTGAAAGACGGACTGGGAAGGCAGCTTCCCGGTCGAATGTGTGTGGGAGGCTCGGGAAGCAAACGGGAAGCCAGCGGAAAGCTCCCGAATTTGGTGAATACCACTTCCCGGCGGGGAGCGACCGGGAACCTCCCGGGAAGGCCGGGAACCGCTTCCCGGTGTTGGTGAATCCGGCCACAGGGTGGAAGAGGTCGTTTCGGTTATCGGCGAAGAATTTGAAAACCGAAACTAGCGTGGCGGAAGACAGAAGCGGATACTTCGCAATTCAGGGATCTCGCTCTGGGATGCCGAAGGGCCACTTTGCGGTATGGGTCCGACTTCGAACAGCGTCTTCTGACTCTGGCTATCGGAACAAGCGAATCTGCTTGAAATGAAGGGTTGAAAGGTGCCTTAACAGCATCTGCATAGTGCGAAGTCCATTTTTCCTCGACACTTCAATTGGGAGGGGCGAATTATCTAAAACATTAATTTTGACTTGAATCAGTAGTCTAGATTTGTAAGAATACTATATCATCGCGATAGGAAACAAAATGAGAAGCACAGGCGATCCGCGTTGGGTGCAGACTACTACAACGGATTGTCACAAAAAGACAAAACACGTGACTTTGGTGTCGAGTGTTAAATGACTTTTTCAAGTGCTTTTCGACCTTTCAGCTGATTACCACGTCTGGGTTCCGAAACGAACTTTCGGTAGGTGGTCACAACACTCGTCTAGCACGCTCACCTCTTGCGATCAAAAGTTTCCTTGCCGATTCCCCGATTTCGTGCTTTCATGTGAAACGTGCGGAAAAAGCGGCTCTTTGTTTGCACGTTGAAAAGTTTGCTGTCTCGTTCTGCTGTGTATTTCATAAGCGTCATTTAAACGTCTTCGCTCATTTGGCATAAAGGATGTATAGCGATTGTGCGAAATATTATTGCAAGGCATTTTCGAACCTCAGAACAACTCCGTTATTTGAAACACATCCTGTAGCGGTGGAAGACGTTCCTCCGCAATGTTCAGAAGCGCCCTATTCTGAAATATATTGGTCGGTATTAAAACGAGCCCTCAACACTTGAGAGGATGTAGATAGCAGTGAAACTTTGTGTTCTCATCACAGTTTAAGCCGTAAGCAATAAACTCCGCGATTCTTCACTATTTCCCACTCCCACGTGCTTGGACTCTCCGGATCGAAATTATTGTTTTCGTTTTTCGCCAAGCGGAACATTCGCCGGATCGGCGGACTACCTGGTAATGCGTGGGTGATCAAACGCGTTGATCGCGATCGTTTCAAGCGTCTCTTGGACTCCGGACTGACGTAGCTGGGATCTCTGAGGGCGGAGCTCGTGCTTGAGTAAGTCCACGACAGACGTCAAAAAAGACATTTGATCTCCAGAAATACAACTGTTACTTCGGGGGAGGTCACCGGCGTCAAATAAACACACTTGTCACCGTTCCCTTTGAGGGCGCACTTTCCCCGGAACGGTAGCTCGGACAAAACTCCACCTGAGCGCTGGGTGACAGGAAGACGAAAGTTGTAAATGAGGCTGTTAAAAAGCCATAATTCCCCATCGGAAAGTCATTTGGCCCTAGACGCGCGAAGCCCCAGCTGCTCTCGACCGTGTCAAGGCCTCCCTGTAATGAATTCCATGTCGTTCCATAAAGTTCTGTTATATGTAGCCGAAATCATTCAAAATACGGCGTACCGCACACAAGACGATCACCCGCATTTTGGGAGTCTGCAGACCCTCAACCGTTTTTGTTTGCAAACACGCTGATCAGGGAAACATTACAAACCGCCTTCACAGGGGAATCTGTTTCTGTCGATGACGTCTTCTGCGGCGGCGTGAATAACGCACGCGAAGGAATGAAATCGTCTGCTGAGAAGTCAGCGGCTTTGTAAAAGGCACAAGACAGACATTTGCAGGGTCGTGTATACAGAGACGGAGTTCTTCGAATTCTGACTCATCGCTGCCATGATTCCATTCCATTTCGTTTCTTCTCGCTCGGCTGTCGACGTTCTCATTTGCCCCAAGGCAAAGTATCTGTGATCAATTTAGAGCGGATGAATCGGAGATGTTCCAAGCAAGAACGAGGAGCCGATCGCTTTTTTGGTCCTTTCAATTATCATCTTGAAGTAATAAACACTCGGGCGTCTCCTTTCTTTGCCCCGCACCCGAGCCGAACGTTCCATTTGGATATAAATAAAGGGAGATTAATGTAAACGCAACTCCGCGTATAGGCAATTGTGCTCTTATGGGATCAAGGCGGCGACAGTTCGCAATGTTTTGATAGTGTTGCCGGGCAGACGGTGCGATGGATGCGTAGAGAGACGTCTGAGTGCGTTCCAGGTTGAGGCGAGGGAATACCATGTGGGTGCAAGGGCAAGCAGGTAGGCGAAGAACTGACCAACCAGCGATCGGCCGGCGGGCGAGTCAGTTGATTGCGTTCGCGGAGCTGCAGAGAAGTCAGAGCGAATTGCAGTCAGAGAAACGAGGGTGTTCGAGTGAGACAGCCGCAGCGCTTGCTGTTGCTCGCGCCATTGCCGTTGGTATTAGTCGCCCTCTTTGCATTCCAGGCTGAGCCTGTCCGGCATTTTGTTGTCTGCGTGCCGGAAGCTCCTCATTGTTGCGTGATATGAGCCATTGCTGAACAGCTCCTCCAATCATGCCTGTATTCCACACAAAGACTATCGAGAGTATTCTCGAGCCTGTTGCTCAGCAGGTAAGCCAATGATCCTTTCCGACCCTCCACCGCTGAAACTGTCTTGCTTACTTTCTCCCGTACGTCCATCACCTTCTTGCGTTTTCTGTGCAAGACCGTCGTTGTCCTCTAGAAGCTAAAGTGGGTCTGTGGAAGACACTAGTTATGGGATGAGCAGATCAAAGGGGATTATCCCAGTCAGTTACAAGTTTAATATTAGCCTTGGAAACGTGTCTGAAACTGCAGCTCTAGTGCTTGGGAGAGTCGCGTCGCAAAAAGCGTCCATTCGCCTTCTTATTACTTCATTCCACCCACTAAATTATTCCTAGCTAAGGGTCGTGTTCTTCGCCCGCAAATCGATGTCCTCTTGGCAACATTTCAAAAAAACCAAATTATGAAATTGGAATAAATGCGAAGTGCGTATGTTTATCCTTTTGAGATTTTATCCTATCTAACACATTAGGAAGAGCTTCGCACTTTGTCTGATTCAAAGCGCGGGTTAAAGAGTGGATCGGATTCATGCGCGCTATAACCAGTTGACGCGAATGTTTGATACTTGAGATTTCAATGAGCAGAAGAATCTCCTCGAACTGCAGCTCTAGTGCTTGGGAGATGATTGTCCAGACAGACTCGCATAGTAGCTGTGAAAATCGACGTTCCCACGGAAAAACCGTTCCGTTCACTTTGGAAACGGAGAAAGGCTGTTCTTTGCAAATATCTTCACACTTTTCCAAACATCCCGGACATGTTTTTTGTTCCAAAAAGAGTTCTCAATAGTTCCTGTGTGTTTTCCTTGAGGGCGTCGGAGACTCGACCCCTGAAGATATGATTGTTACTGCGGTGCTGCTCTTGTTGGTTTGGTGCCATTGAACGCATTGATCAGCGCACCGCACAGCGATTTGTGGACTCGGCGTCCTGTTTGAGGCCCTTAGGACGAACGCCAAGGATGCGCTAAGGGGCGCTGTAGGAGGCCCGATCGAATGCGGCGCTCTGGTAGTATATATTGATTGCAGGTGATCTTGTCAGTGTAACAGAAGTTGCACAGTGGATTTGCGATTTCTGTGAGCGACGCGCCGTCTTCTTGCTCCTTCGCTCGCTCGCTCGCTCGCTCGCAGGCAGTCAGCCAGCCACTCACTGATTGTCGTAACATAAATGTTTTGTTCTTCTCGCTCCCCGTATGCTCTCGACTTGCATTTACTTGCGCGCTGAGGGTGGGCGGTACCAAGCCGAAGGCAATACAACCCTGCCGCCTCGATGGCCACCGAGGCTAGTAGTTTGCTTTACTACGCAGTGATAAATATAGTCGCTTCTTTTATCTGTGGCGGAGAAGCTGAGCGCGCGTGATGCGGCTGGGTGAGGGAGACGGTGGATAGTAGTGGCGAAGAAACGGCGGAGGAGGAGGGGCATCCAGGCGGCGGGCTGGGATTGGGATGTATATCGTTCCGATCATCGGCTGGGAAAAACGACGAGGATACGAGCAACAAGCGATCGGCCGGAGAGGCGCAGCGAGAACGGGGGCCCTTGCAACAGCCCCGTGCAAAAGTATTTATGCCCGAAACGTTTACGGCCTTTTGACGACGATCCGCACAGGCGAGGTCGAGAAAAGTCCCTCGAAACAGGAGACAACCTTTGAAGGGACCAAGCGCAATTCATACAAAACGTTTTTTTTAGATTACACAGTATCATAAGCTTTAACCGTTTAATAAAACAGTCAAATGTGAAAAGAAGAAACAAACGCCAGTGGGAACAGGGAAGCGGACAGTACTTATCTACTAACATCTGGACCAAGTTAAGTAATACTGCGCACCTTGCATGTCTTTCCTTTGTCCGCCTGTGTCAACTGTCCTGTACTCAACGCCGTTGTTGCTCTGTGTCGCACATCGCTTTTAGCTTCATCTGGCTTTGTCGGTTGCGGAGAAAGCCGCGCAGTCTTCAAAAGAGGAGCCCCCGCTTCGGCACGGATTCAGCGAAGTGCCCCTTAACGGAACCGCTTCGCTTTCCAGAGCGAGCAGCAGACACTCGCTGCCCGAGTTCATCTTCCCGGACACGATTCAGCAGCGCGTGACCGCCGACGACTGTCCCGTGTGCCAGCTTTTGATGCCCCGAGGGCCGAACGGATGTGTACGTCGTTTGCTTTGGTTGTCTGTGTCGTTTGTGTATTCGTCACACGTTAGTACGGCGACCTCCCCTGTCTGTTGTGTGTTTTCGAAGTACAGTTTGAGTCTAGGTCTCGCGCCTCGTGATTCTCCACGAAGAAGCTGAAGATGGAAACGCGATGCCCGATCTCACCCGGCCAGTCGGCGCCGTTTCTCGCGCTGTCGACAACCTCATCAAGGTAGAGTTTTTTTTCGATGTGACTTGCGACAGTATGCGCGACAAGCCAAAGAACTCGATCAGGATTTTCGCGGCGGGACCGAGCGAGCGTCGTGTATTTGCGACGTGAGCGACAACAATCTTCGGGGTTTTGCGGGTGAAATGTGATTGCTAGTTGTGCTGATGACGTTTAGCGAAGCCGAAAATGGACCTGGCAGCCTCAACGCGCCGAAAATAACCGCAAAATGCTGAAAGTCCGAGGAGAAACACCAAATCGCCGCTCGCTCGATAACGCCACGAACATTATGATCGAGTTCTTCGGCACGTCGCGCATACTGTCGCGAGTCACATCGAAAAAATACTTTTAAGCGCTTTTCGAGATGTTTTGAATTCTTGCTATTTTCAGGTCGGCTATGACACGTGCCACTCGTCGGATGACAAGATCCTCCAACAAGACATGCCGCCAGCTCTTCAGAGAGTCGAAACCAGCAGTCGCCTCCTGGAAGACGCGTGCCAGATGCTCAAAGGAGACCCTTATTCGGGACCTGCCCGCAAGAAGTTGATTGAAGGCGCTCGTGGCATCCTTCAGGGAACCTCCGCCCTGCTTCTTTGCTTCGACGAATCCGAAGTCCGCAAGATTATCCGAGGATGCCGCAAGGTGCTCGACTACCTGACTGTGGCCGAAGTTATTGAAAGTATGGACGACCTCGCCCAGTTTGTTCAGGTTTGCAACCAAAATGTGTTCGAAAATATTGTAAAAAATTTCAGGATATCACCCCGTGGTTGACGCGCGTTTCCAAGGACATCGACGCTCGCGAAAAGGAGTTGACACATGCCGTGCACCGTGAAATCCTTGTGCGTTGCATGGACAACGTGAAAGTGCTTTCGCCAATCATGATCTGCGCCATGAAGATCTTCATCCAAATCAACGATGAAGGCCAGAAGGGTTTACACGAAGCGGCAGAAAACAGAAACTATTTGGCCCAACGTATGACCAGCGAAATCAACGAGATCATTCGCGTTCTCCAGCTGACCACGTACGACGAGGATGAATGGGACAGTGACAACGTCACCGTGATGCGCAAGGCTCTGAGTGCTGCGCAGAGTCTTTTGACTGCTGCTCTGGACTGGCTCGGAAACCCTCGCGATCGCCCAGGAGCCATCGGAGAGAAGGCCATTCGCCGCATCTGCGACTATTCCGAGAAGATCGCCGCTCGTGCGCTTCCCGAAGACAGTTCCGTTATCCGAAGGGCCGTTTCGGACATTATGTCTATGGCCGACGCCATTTGTGAACTGCGCACCCAGGGTCGCTACGACAATCAAGGCCTTGCCGCTAGTTGCGCTCAGAAGCTGAAGGAACTGGTCGGAACCAAGGAAATTGACGGTGTCCTTCCTGGAGTCATCACCCGCACCGAACGCTTCGGAGGAGCGCATCCTGCGCACACATTGGGCGGACGTCTTGAGCAAGCTCTTCGTTGGCTGGAAAACCCTCATATTGACGATAATGGTCTCGGTAAGTTTTGGTTTCAAGCAGTGATGGGATATGGGTCTGGTTTTTCTGGCTTAGACCTTAAACGGGCTCAGGCCCGGGTCCGGTCCGAAAGCCGGGCCTAACGGGCCTGACAGGCTCGCCCACTCACTGGTTTCAAGTACTTTATTTTTATTTGAGCGCTTTAGGCCTGCAAGCTATTAAATCAATGCTTGATGAAGCCAGAAACCTTGCTGATACTCTGAACCCAGCTGATCGCAACACGCTTTTGGGCATCTGCTCCGATATTGACCGTCTGGCGAGCCAACTCGCTGATCTGGAACGTCGAGGTCTTGGGAACTCTCCCGAAGCACACGCTCTCCGAGCCCAGCTTCGGGACAAGCTCCGTGAACTCGCCGACTTCATGAAGAGGGTATTGCATTTAATTTATTTCGTGAGTGCCTACATTCAATGTTTGATAAGGTCCTTACCGACAAGGTCGTGGAAGACTTTGCCGACATCACTACCCCGCTCAAGCAGTTTGTCGATGCTGTGTACGCTCCTCCGCACGCGCCTAACCGGGAAGGAAACCTGGAAGACCGAGGACGCAACTTGGAGAACCACAGCTCCCGTTGTACCAGCACCGCTCTCCTGGTTGCCAAATGTGGACCTTGCAAAAACAAGAGAACCGTCGAGGCTCTCATCGACACTGCGCACCAGGTAAGAAGACGTGGGAGTTTCCTTATGAGACCGAAATATACGATAGGTGAACGCGATGACTCCTCAAGTGATTAATGCCGGAAGAATCCGTCTGCACAACAACACCGAATCCGCCGACCAGCACTTCGACAATCTCCGCCGCACCTACGCCGATGCTCTGAACCGCCTCCGCTCCCATGTTGACGACGCCATCGACACGGCCGATTTCGTTTATGCCAGCGAAAACGTAAGCTCTTGTACATTTGTTGGGACGTTGTTCAAGTTCACACGAAGCGCAGTGTAATCCGCAGTGTTTCTCTTTGTCGGGACGATCTGTAAGGCTTGAGTTCGACGTTGCAGGCCATGCGTCGGTACACGAACAAGTGCGAGGACGCCATCCGAGTGAACGAGGCTCAACAGATGGTCGACAATACGTCACAGATTGCGCGACTTGGAAACCGAGTGCTCATGGCGGCAAAGAACGAGGCGGACAACTCTGAAGAACCAGCTTTCGTGCAGAGAGTAAACAATGCCGCGCAGCAGCTTCATTCAGGTGAGTGAGGAAGACCGACTGCCGCGGTCGCTCTCGAAGATGCGCCTTCGATGCCATTCTCAATTTGCCCGCCGATGGTCAACGACGCCAAGCAAGTGGCGATGAACACTCGTGACCAAGGCAACGTCGGAAACTGGCGCAACTCGAACGACCACCTTCTGAACTCGGTGCGCAACGTCGGAAGCGCCATTTCCGGAGTGTCGGGAGGTCCTCCGAGCCATCATCAGAGTGCTCTTTCGTTGCTGGAATCGGTCGCAGCGAAGGCTCCGTCTCCGCCGACCGTCCACAACAGATATATCATCCGTGAAGACATTCCTGCGCCTCCACGACCTCCTCCACCAGTCGAGATCAGCCCTCCTCCTCGTCCACCCCCACCACCAGAAATCGACGAAGAAGAAGAGACACGTGCCTTCTGGGAGCGTTACCCTCTTCCTACCGCGTCGTCGCAACCGATTCTCAGTGCTGCTCACAACTTGCACCAGGTTCGTTAAATTCAAAACAGCATTGGAATGATGTGATTTGCCTTGCAGGAACTCCGTCAATGGTCGAGTCAAGAAAACGAGATCGTTGCGGCAGCGAAGCGCATGGCCATTCTCATGGCCAAGCTCAGTCAGCTTGTCCGCGGCGAAGGTGGAACCAAGAAGGACCTCATCGACTGTGCTAAGGAGATCGCCGACTCCAGCGAAGAAGTCACTCGTCTCGCCGTTCAGCTGGCCAGGCAATGTACCGACATTCGTATGAGAATGGTACCGCAAACGATGATCTCTCTTACTGACGGCCCGTTTTAGGCTCTGCTTCAAGTCTGCGAGCGCATTCCGACGATAGCTACTCAACTGAAGATTCTCTCTACCGTCAAAGCTACGATGCTCGGATCTCAAGGTGGGTGTTCATCTAGATCATTGGTGTCTCGAGATCGAAGAACTGTCATTTCATATTTCATCGAAATCCTTTTCAGCCACCATTGGACCCTATGGTCAACCAATAGACGGTAATTAGCGTGCTCTAAGAGTTTCAATGTGCATGACAGGGTTCTCAGAATCCTTTAATACTGAGTTTTATCTAACGAATAACTTTTGAAGACTTGACAAAGCATGTCTCCGGTCCCTCTCCTTCTGATTCGACTCGTTTTAACTCGTTTTATGAGTTTTTCTTTTCAGGAAGCGAAGAGGACGAAGAGGCCATGCAGCAGCTGGTGCTTAACGCGCAGAATCTCATGCAGTCGGTGAAGGCCACCGTACGTGCCGCCGAAGCGGCGTCGATCAAGATCCGCACGAATTCTGGTCTGCGATTGCGGTGGATCCGCAAACCCATGTGGTCCAACTTCTAAGACGCTCCTGAATCAAGCTCTTTTTTTGTTTATTTGATGTTCGAGGTCTTCTCCTCGTCCCTTTTTACTTTATCTGCAATGGCTCAGCGTTCGCAAAGTGTCTTAAACTAAAATGTGCTCTTATTCGTGTTCTCTTTGTAATAGCTCCTAGTCTCGATATGTCCAACTCAGAATTTCTCATAGCTCACTGCAGCTGTTCAAGCTCTCGGTTCCCCTCCCCTCTTTGCCTCCCCCCCAAATGTCGCCTCATCTATTTCTTTTCGTCCTCCCTTTTTCTTCGTTTGTCACCACGATTGCCTTAACTCGATTTCTATTCATTGTACATGTGAACTCACAGAAAGCCTTTGTTTCTTAAGAACTTTAGTGATCAATCGTTTACCGTACGTACACAAGTTGTATTATATATAAAGTGGATAAAGACGCTTGCTGCCTTTCCAAGAGATTTCACTTCTACAGCACCTTGGACTCCTCAAATGCCTTGCGAGCCTTCTTCAGCTCCTCGCTCATCGAAAGAAGCTCCTTCACGCGACCGAAGCGCTTCGCGTCACGTCTGATTAGGTAGTGGATGTCTTCGAGCGAGATTTTTCCGAGCTTGCCGACGTTTAACGCGCTTTGGCACAGCATGCGAATGTAATCGATGACGATCTGCTCGAGCAATTCCAGAGTCTTATCATAGGGAACCTGCAAGAGTAAGTCTTATGTTACTGTGATCACACGACGGAGGGCTCAACCGTTGAGCAAACAACTTTTTCCGTGGGACAAACGCGCGCCGGGAAAGCTATGTTTGCTGCAACTGTGCATTAAATACTTAACTTTTCCAGTCGAAGTGCGTAAAAAAGCGGCTAACAACTCAAAGGGGAAACGCGTGGTGATAACTTCGAGGAAAAGGGTACGCAAGTATGAGGCGCGAGGAGAAGAGAAAAGACTTTGTCTGTGGCACTGCCGGTACCAAAAGAATCGACCTGTGGGGGTACTGTACCTTCTCGTCGCCATATCCGTAAAGCATCGATCGCAACTCTCGACGGAACATAAATTTTTTCTCGTCGGGTCCGCGCTTCTTGTAGTCCTCCTCGTCGTCGTCCATGTCGGAGTCGAAGTTCAGTTCTTCGTCCATGTTCATCTTGGCAGCTTTCTCAAATGTCGTCGTCATGATTAAAGGGATTAGAAGCAAACGAAGATTCACGTCAAGTGTGTTATAAAAAGATAAAGACCGGTCACTGTCAAAATACATAGAAATAGACGTAGCGGAGCGCTCGCACGGAATCGCTGCAGCCAGACACTTATCCACGGATACCCTTTTTTACTATTCGAAAGAACATAGACTACTCCCTAGTTCAGTTCTTTGCGCATGAAAGCTTGAACAGAGGATAAAGCGGCGACCAGAAAGCATGTGCGCGTATAATCTGAGCATCATATGTTCGGGGATGGCTGAGATAGCCGTCGTGGTGTGAATATTTGCGCTTCTCTAGAATATAGTATTCTCGGCCGTCCGCGTAACGCTCGTCGTGTCGGGACCAAAATGCCTATGCGGCAAAGTTCCTGCTTCGGACACAAGGTCGTCAAACAGCCGTGAATTCTGTCTCAGAAAGGAAACCTGGAAGGCAAACGCCTTCCCGGACAATTAAAAAATTATTTACAGAGAAAACTGTGGAAATCTCGATTTGAAACAAGAAACGTCTATTCGGCAAAGTTCTAGCCAGATAACACGCTTTGGCGCTACCAACGGATTTGACTGTGCGGAAGAGTAGTAGGTGTGCGAAATTTCAGCTGCCAATGCGCATTTGGGACCGAAAAAACCGTATTTGAAAGTAGAACTTTGGGTGTATTTCGCCTGTTGTAGTGTCCGACATGTTTCACCATCTGCTTGTATGAACAAAACACAGTCAAAATTGAATTTTCAAATGCATTTTTTTCGGTCTTAGGTGCGCACTGGGCGCTGAAAAATTGCAGAACTACTGTACTACCTAGGCTCGAATTGTGTGACAAATTTGAGCCGGATCCGTTGGTAGCACCAAAACGTGTTCCCTTGTAAGTCGACCGAGCCCAACAGAGCTTCCAAACCGTGATATGACTGGCCAGAAACAGGCCCGAGGTGTTGATCAATAATAGCGCTTCATTTATTTTCTTGTTTATTTTTTTGAAATGCGGCATTGGTCTCCCGTCTAGCGAGTGCCTTAGATGTTCTTGCCCTGCACAGTCGTTCCTTTTTCGCCTGTTTGTCCATATTAAAGTTCTCAAATGCACAACTAAAATTCTGGAAATCTCAAATAAGGACAACCTCGCTTTCCCAAGCAATACTTGCGTTCCCTTTCTCATTTGCGCTTATCGTTTCGTGAGATCGCCGTGTTTTGAACTGGTAGAACATTACCGAGATGATATCGCAGTTGAAGGTCACAGTTGAAGGGACCGTTGTGAAACAGAAGCGCTTTCAATATTATCTCTTTAAATACTGTCTCTCTGAACCAAGTTTCTTCATTTGTCTTGAACGATGACAAAATAATTTTTTGCTTTGTTGGTGTAATGAGTAGAAGCAGATGTCGACGGTTGTTCTTCCGCCTCTTTTTGCTTTTGGTCTTCCGTACGACCAGCTGAAAACTGAAACACAAAAAAGTTTTCCAAAAGATGTTATATAAACAACAAGATTTTCTGGTCTAATGACTCTTAAAAGTACATTTTTCTGTCAAAAACTGACCTGTAGTGTCACTTTTTCTTTAATACCTTTTTCGAAACCGGAACTCACGTTTTCTAGAATGCATCGGAGAAGATCTCTGATGTTCTTCGAAACTGCTGACTCGCTTCGCAGGTAGGAATTCGGCCTACACTTTGTCCTGTTTAGATCGAGAATTATTCCGGTTCGTTCCAACTCGCCATCCAGCCGATCTATAAAAATGATGAATTGTCGGACAAGTTGTCAAGAATTTTGTTGACCGAGCTTCTCAAAGGTACAAGTCTGCCCGTTCACGTGCAGCGCCTCCCGGAGTCTGGCAAGATCCGGCACTCGGGTGTCCGCGCGAAGGCCGGATCTCAACCAGGCGACCTTCGCCAGTTTACGGTCGGCAGGAAGGACAAGAAGATTACATCACCGGGAGCAGCGGAACATAATCACCTCGAGCAGAGATGATGCGGCATTTTCGATAAAATCTGCTGGTGCCGACCGGTGTTAAACGGAGACGTCGTTTGAACCCGGCGGATGACATTCTTTCGAGGACATCCCGCACTACCGCATAGCCGAAACCGGAGGCGAATTCGCCGAACGAGTTTCGCATCGGGCTTCGCAAGTTGTTGCCAAGATTGTGATCTAAATATATCCGTGAAAACAAGTGTTCTAGTTGTAATCTGGAACCATTGCGAAAACCGGTGTGCAAAAGAAAGCAACAAAAAGTGAGACTGGGAGGCGAAGGCGGTGAACTGAATTGTCCAGCCTGTTGACTGTGTCGAGATTCGAGTGTTGGAAGAGAACTACTGAGGCTTGAAGCTACTTTCACATTGCTTCCAGGATCGAAGACTCATCGTTTTTATAGTAATCTCATGCTCGCAGCTTTGACGCTTACTGCCACATTGGCCTTTCTTTGATTAACCAGCGATGTCCTCAACCAAATACTTTAACAAGCAGACACGTGCAAAATTTGAGTGCAAATTTATGTACTTGTACTTTCTGATCATGTCCCCTTGGTTTCACACGTTTCACGCGAGAAGCGATTGCGTAGACAAGATTAGAATCTCGCGACAGTCGGGTATTTTGCGGCATCTGGAAGAAAAACATTTCAAAAAATCCGGAAAATAAGAGGTTCTTGTCGGGGAGGTCTGATGACCTGCGAGATAACTGGTCTTTTTTGTTGTTTTCGGAGGTAATCCAATAAGAAGCGTCATCTGCAACCCGTTGTTGCAATAAACGCGATGTATTGCTTGAAGGCGAGCCTGAACAGCAGCAGTTATTTTTAGAACCAAAAACTTAATTCTTTAAAAAAGAGCGTTGTGGAAGTTAATAAAACAATCGAGACACCACACTTGTCTCTTTGAGGTTCTTTTAAAGGTTGTCCAGAAGAAACAAATTATCGAATTAATTAGACGAGTTTCTTCCGATTGATCTGGACTTTTCAAGTCAAGACAGATTCATGTTCGTGTTCAGTTAGGACGACAAATCTACCGGTAGGGTACAGTGGTATAAAACTAAAAATTTGTTGTTTTAAGTGGAGAGCCGGTCATCGAAAACTGAAACAGAGTAGCTTGTTCCTTAAACTCTAACTTGAGACGAGTTGGTGATGTATTTTGAGAAAACCGGAAGCCTCTCCAAGCAATACATTCTGTATTCCGGAGAACGGATCTTATTCTAGCCCACCTAATGCTCGTGTGAAGCAGAAGCCAGTTTCCCAGCTTTTCGTGGAGCTTGACGTTTTCTTGCGGCGCGTTATTTTTGGTTAGAGGGGGCGGACGGACGATTGCATCTTCGAGGAGACCGATGACAGAACACTGATTTTATCGTATCCTAGAGGCGGTTCCTTACTTCTTCTGACCATATAGGGGTCGATGCATATTCCCGTAAGTCAACTGGTCGTCTCATTCATTTCTTAAGGGCTTTCTTGTCTCTTTGGTATAATATGCGTTAATCTTCTTCAGATATCTTCTGTTATAATGGACGTCTTGCTTCTGAAGGGAGTCAACGAGCTCATTGGCGAGTGCAAGACCCAGAGAGTGCTCGGCGGAGGGCTGTTGCCTCTCAACAACAACGCTTCGGTTCTGGAGATCGAACAGATCACCACCGTCACAGTCGTCGACGAGGACGGCCAGACTCCGGTCGCCTTTGGAGCCTTTAACAGATATTCGGCCAACCAGGTACTATATAACGGTTTCCTGGCACAACAGTGGTGCTTAAAATTTGTTATTTTACAAACCGCTTTAAAATTCCGCTTAAGGCGTACTGTATGTTGAACGAGATCGTCGACAAGTACCGTAAGAACTTTGTCAAGGTCGAAAAAATGGATAGCAACAAGCGAAACGTGGTATTTAAGGTTTGTGTTTACCGGTTTCCGTCGTTTTTAATTGCAGTCCTAAATGGGTTCAGATCACTCAGGTGCTCGAGGAGCGCACGAGTCTGGGCGGCCTTCCGCAGTACTTTGCAGCCTTCGCAGAGCGTTCCGCGCAGCCGCTGCTCCAGCACGTCGTCGACCAGCTTCTCGCGCACACTGTAGGCACCAAGAACATGGACGTGAAGAAAAACATTACGGCGGATCTCTACAGCCAAGACAACAAGTAAGGGAAACTTAGCAGACAGATTGAAGATGCGGGTTTTTAGAGAGTACAACACTTACGACGATGCACTCTGGAGGGACCATTCCGGATTTGTCGTTACGGACCGCTTCCGCTATTACGAAATCGACATTCCAAAGTAGTTTTATTTTTGGATTTGGCTAAACATTTGAAATACTACAGGAAGACCCTTCTTTCCATTGCTTCCAAGCAAGCGTCATCCGGAGTGAATCTGCGTTTCGACAACCTGAACAAGAAGAGCGAGTCCTTCTTCGGAGACTACGACTCCTCGATAGCCATCGTTCACCGCCAGGACTTTCTCGACTTCTTCATGGGTCTTCACGGCGTTCAGGGGACCATCGCTTTCGACGAGGGAAGCGAACCTGTCGGATACGTTCTTTCCTACAACGACCGTATCCTCCAGTGCTACGCCGAAACGCCGAGCATCGGCAGGTAGGACTCCGACATGGCGCCGACTCTGCGCAACCTCAATTTTGCACGTTTAGCGAACTTCTGGCAAGACACGTCGAGTCGATGAAGTTTAAAAACGTGAAGATGTTTGCAAAGTTCGACAGCGAATGGATGACCCAGGAGCTTCTGGACGCGGCCTCCTCGGTCCGCCGCGTGCGCCGCTTCCACACGCGCACGATGCCCGCGCAGGTGAAGTGGTCGAAGGTGTTCGCCGTGAACGCTGGCCTCCACCTTTTCTGATTTTTCCCAATGTACATTTCTTCGCTTTTTTGTTTACAACAACACTTTCTACTCTCTTTAAATATTTGCTATATTGTACAACTTTCAGATTTCACAACACCTATAATAGCTTTCCAACGAATAATATGAAAAATTCAATTTACTGCACCATAGATTTTTTTATGATTGCAGAGTTTCTGAAAACATTGAATTTTCATTGTATGAATCCTTCGTATGCGGTATTTTGTCAGCAATTTTTATGCAAATGTACTCAGAGATAAGTTTGAAAATTGTTCGGCCCGTTTTGTGTAGCCAACAAATCAACAAAAACAGCATGTACCTGTATTCAGTAATCTATCACAACCGTCTAGCTGACTTGTCTACGTCTGCTAACATTATAAAACTTGGAAATGGCTCATTTTAATCCGGTTTGAGCGGTCTGGAATTTTCCGTGGAGAAGAAGAGCCATTTGCTCGCTTTGGTTGATGGCTAGGTTGAAGTTCACAAACGACTCAAACAGGCATGCGCAGAAGATGTGCGTTGAAAGGTCTTTAAAACCTTTTTGGTGCACTTCTTTTTGACGTGAAACAAATCTTCGGAATCGTCCGACGATCGTGGATGTCGACGCTTTTGATTCCAGAACATTGGAGAGCTGAAACAAAAACATGGTTGAATAACTTAATTAACCGAGTATTTTTTGTTTATACGCTTACAACAACAAAAGAAAGCTTAGAAAATGTCATTCAAAGCTAAAAAGGATCAGGGAAGGGCTCAGCTCACCTCTACAAGCAAATAGTGCTTTTCTTGAATAACTACTTTCCGAGTTCTCTTATGGAAGAAAACTCGTGACGCGTTTTGCAACAAAAATTGTTTTTCTGTTTCTAAAAAGCACGAGATAAACTTGACAACCGAGAAAATCGCACCTGTGCAGAAGGAGAAGGAAAGGTTGGTATCGAGCGCCAAAAAAACGTAAGCTTTCATGTCGAATCCAAGATGCACAGGACTCAAACGGCGGCCGTAGGCAGCTGGGATGGAGAGTCCACTGATTTGGGGATACATGGCCGACGTGATTCTCTGTATACTTTTAACCAAAGTGTCGAATTTGTGGTTGTAGGCGACATAGAAGGCCTGTGAGCAGAGTTCGTTCATAACGCTGTGCAGTTGTCTTTGGAAGTGGGCCAGAAGGGCGTCAACGTGGATCGAAAAGCCGGTGCTCCTGCTCGCGTGGAAGCGAACCGAGGAAGCGGTGCTCGACTGCAGTGAGTTGGCCGACCCCCACTTGTTCGACAGGCTCATCGACGAAGATTTCCGCATTCTCTGGAAGAAGCTGCCCCGCCGCGGAAGAGCCTCCGCGCTCTCGGACTGTTGTTGACCAATCTGGCTCAAGAGTCGGGACCAAAGGTTCTGAAGTGCCCCGGGTAAAACCGATTGTGATATTGGAAGTCACCTCAATGAGAACTGAAGAGCGATTTGTGTCTCGTAAGAACGTACAGGCCTCCAGTGGCTGCCACTTCCGCTACGCTCGGGAGAAGGTTCCGCAGCGACGCGGAGAACTTTTGCAGAAGCACGGTGATTGTGGGCAACGTGAGTGCCAAGTCCTTTCCCGGCTTGATACTGTCCAGAAATTCCAAAATAGTGCACAACTGTTCAATCAAGCCGCTTCCGTTGACGCTCGAGATGCAGACGAGGTCGATCTCATCACTGAGGGGGACGACGAAGAGGTTGACAATTTGCCGCTGTCCGTCTTGGCGCAGTTTCAGCCACACCTGCAATTGCAATAGAAAGTTGATGCGTGAAGCCACACCAAGATTTCCATCTGCTGTGAATTTCGAAATTTAACTGTAGTTATTCAATTATTCAGAAAGTCTGACGCTTTCCAGTCGATTGTCTTCATCAAGTCCCTCTACAGAGGTCCAGTAGTGTTTCTCACCTGCTCCATCGTGCCTCTCCGAGTCTTTGCTCCGTCCATTGATAGACGCGCGAACTCCACAATGTTCTTGAGGTCCGTCGACGTGAACCGATTGATCGTGGGTGTTGCATTGGGGGTCGAGTTCCCTGTCGCTATGAGTTGCCCGTCCTTCAGGAAAAAGCACCTAAATTGCTTTTGGTGTACCCTGTCGTACCAAGGTGTTCTTTACCTGCTTGTGCCAACGTACATCTGAAGTTGATGTGGAATGGCCATCAGGTCGTTAATGAGTTTTTGATTCGAAGAGATAGTGAGGTGGACGGCGCTTATGTCGGTGGTGTTTACTGAAACAATCACTTATAAAAACGCATTTTGTTATTCATTTTAAGTTCATATCTGTCGCATCGTTTCATTTGTTGCTAATTTTAGACGACACAATACCGAGGTGCGCCTACCTTGAATCTTGTCGGAGCTGTATTCGGCGAGCAGGTGTCGAACTCTCTTCTCCACCTTTAGCCGAATCTTCCTGATCGACACGAAGTCGGCCGTTACCAATTTGATCATCGGCCCGTAGTGGAAACCGAGTACTCCGTCCACATCGGCCATAAATTTCTGAACTTTCCCGGGTGCTATTGAACTAAAAGAGGATATCACTTCTTGACATTGGACAACGACAAACTCATCAGCAATTCCAATAATTAGACACGCGTTGGACTCCCGAAACAAAATTTGTAGACGGTCCATCATCATCGATTCGTAGTTGTCAGCTGACTTCTCCTGCATCGTACGGAAGAGGAGGATAAGGGGAAGGAACGTTTGGAGCACTTCATTGTGGTCAATTTCCTAAAGAGTTTTCAAGCATATCCACAAAACGTAAAATTTCTTTCAAAAAATTTTTTTTTGCAGATTTTGTAAACTTTTATTTTGTTTACCATATTTGTGAACAACGACACTCTTCGCTGCACCTGGCATGGCTGGCACAGCGCTGCATCTCACCTGACAAACGTAATCCATCGGCTTATTGACACTTAGTTCCAGAAAAGGCGACTTTCGATCTGAGAAAATTCCGCTGCTGGTCGAAGGCGCGCTGCTGAGATCCGAGCTTGAGATCGTTTCGCGAAAGGCGGAATCCCCGAACACGTGAATCACGAGGTTGTTTTCGTTAACAACCACCGCTCCTAGCATATCTGAAGCGACAAGAAATGAATTCCACAGACAAGTGCACGGGCAACAAATCACGATGGAGACGCCGCGATGAAACACTTCTTATCAATATTGTCACCTTTCATTTATGTGTATTTCCGTACCTACTGAGAAGGACCCGCGATGCCCAGAAAATACACGTTATCTCTGGATTGCACAATCGGGCGACATCCCGTTGTCCTTTTGGGAGAATACTTTCATTTTCTTTGGTCGTCTTGAAGACTGGGACAAAAAAGATCAGAAAAACAGAAGCAGAAGGGAGGAGAGTGGGAGGTGTTGATGGACATCGAGTTACGACCGGTGTCGTGGCGTTGCGGTACGCAGGTAGCATCGGGAGCGTAGCCGCTGATAAGATAGATCTCTAAGAGGCGAGAGCTGCGAGTGGCATGCGGAAGGGTCAGGCCGCCTTCGCGGACAATTGGCTCAACCACGGCTTCCTTTCCGGGCCAAACATCGTTTACACTGTTTATCACAATCGAATGTCTTTAATCGCGAAGTCTGTTTGCCTTTCGGAGTTTACTGATCGAAGGCTCAGTTACTCGCATACCGACAACGCAGGGACAACGTCGTGGTTTCGCGCGATCGTAGTGTGTGCTGCGCTGCAGGCTCAGGATTCCGAGATGATAACAAGCTTCTGATAAGGGCAAAGCGTCAGCGCTACGCACTATTACAAACGACATAAAGCGGAAGAGGGATCTTGTGATTGGCGCTGATCTCCCTAAGGACGTCTCTTTTGACAAATGTTTGTTTGTACGGAAGCATTTGGATAACGGCAGGTTTTGAATCCTACGTCGCAACATATCTATTTCAAGTATTTTATCAAAGCTTTTGAAAATTTCTAACACATTTCATTTCACTGATCCCTTTAAATCGATTTACACAGACACAGCCAAACTGTACACAGCGACAATATGAGATATTGAAAAATTTGAATCTAAAAACAGGTTTTAATTGGTAATACAGGGGCCGATAAGAAAGATCGACCATATCTCGGCGCTATTGCGTTTTCAAGCGTTGCAATGTTAAGAAAAGTTGATACGCTCTTTATTCTGCATCGAATAAACTAAAACGTGGCCCGGAAATCTCTTGGAATGTGCACTTCAAGTCAAAAGTCTGAAAAGTTTGTTAAGGAAATTGCACCGATTTTCAGACGTCCATCTTTGCACCCAAACGTCCGTTTCAGACATTTTTGAGTGCAAACGAGACAAGAAGTCTCAAACTTCAAAGTGCAATGAAATTCAACCGGACATGTCTGGAAAATATATGGCGATCACCTGTCCTTTTCCAAATTAACGTTGCAAAATCAACACTTTTTGCTAGTGCTCATGTCTTTCAAATTGTTTTTTGAGCTTGCACTATATAGTTCAAAAGTTCTTGTCTCATTTGCACCCAAAAATGACTCAAACGGACGCTTGGGTGCAAAGATATGGCCGTCTACAAATCGGTGCAATTTCCTTAGCAAATTTTTCAGACTTTTGGCTGTAAGTGCACAACCCTAAGACTTGCCGTATTGCCCAATAGCTTATTCCACGCAGAATCAAGAATGAACACCTTTTTTAACATTGTAACGCTTGAACACCATGCTGTCGAGATTGGACCGGTCGTTTTTATTGGCCCACTTTGTATATGCAGAAAAACATTTTTTAATTGACCCTACATATAAGCTGTAATGTTGGGCAATTCACACATTTGTCCTCCTAAAGGTATTCCAGTTGCATTTAACCAAGCTTCCATGCTTCAATGTTTCAGGCAAACTTTATTTTATTTCAGATCTGAGGAGCTACCGCTGCTAGAGCAGCATATGTGCGGCTTCCCCTTAAGAACAAAACGAAAAATAAATGCGGAATTAAACTTTCCAGTACGCAATATGTTATGATTGAGTCCTGTTTGTGAGTCCTGACTTGTGCGATTCACTGTCGCTATTAGGCACGCTCGTCTTTAGAAAATACATTTAAAGGACAATTCAATCAAAAAGTTTCGATACAAGTGTCTTCAAGACTTTGTCTAAATTTGGAGCCGATAAATTGGCAATGAACGCAAAGCTATTTACTTTTGATGGTACATGTAATAACAGACGAATTTCATCAGCATTCATCTTTGGTTTGAACCCTGACGGTGATTTCCTGAACGCCGTCATTCTCGCTTTGATTTTCACTATATCATTAAGACGTAATAATATCTTTAACCACTCGCCTCTCCCTGATTAGAGTCGACAACTGAGAACTTAATGTCGAGTTATATGTTCTCAATTAGGCTGTTCAAAAGCCATTATTTTTTTCGACGCATGTCTCTGCTGAGGGTTGAATCTTCTTTGAACGACGCAGAGGGATTAAATTGGCTCGATCGCTGGCCCTGCGAGGACAGCCGTATGGGCGGATTAATGATTGTCGAGCTCGAATTTGAAAACGGAGTTCAGGTTAATTTTGCGTTCGGCCCAATCTTCTTTCTATAAGACGCGCTTTTCGTACTTTTGGTGTGACACACTCAAAATGTTACAAATTCACGGCGACGATCTTTGATTTCAGCCCAACTTCCGTTCAATTTGATCTTTCCCATTGTTTTGATTTACGTTTTAATGCTTTAGCGACCCGTTTTCGTAGGACGGACGTGCAGATCTTCAGGATCGGCACTCAACTCCTTCCCCCGCCATTTGGATCTCTGACTTGATTCACCACATTCTGTATTCCAAATCCGGCATGTGATGCTTACCTGAGACTCTAATAAGCAGCGGGTACACACGGTGCGCCGCTCTCTGGTCTGAAGCCTTCGTCCTTGCTTGCTACCCGCGGACTTCCACTTTCAATGAATTTTTCAAGTGAAACCACAATATGACCGCAAGAAACCTGCATGGGAAATGTGTAATTCATTTATTTATCACCTATTTTGTACCAGTTCCAATCTGCCGACTCTCCACGCAGTCTTGTAACTCGCGTTTCGGCCTCTGGACGGCGAGTTCACGCGGACACTGATTACGCGGACATTTCTCATTCTGTATTCTGTTTTCTTTGGCGCTCTATTATCGGTCGACACTATTATCCGCGCCGGCCTGCCCGAAGCCGTAATGGTGAGAAAAACCGTTTCATCCGTTGTGTAACCGTTAGCTCTTTGCTTAAGATGGCCATGTCTCCAAGACCGGACTACGAAAATGAACACATTGGATGCCGCTGGATCATTCTTCATGAAACTGATAGCTCCAATGAGCCGATGATTGTGATGGCCAGTGCTGAAGGCTTAGCTTGTCTTCGTGACTTCACATTGATTTCGATCCTCCACAGCAGTTTGGTTCGGACGATAAATTTTCTCGGACATGTAAGTTCGCAAGATCCTAGGATTTTTCTTCTAAAGCTGTTTCTTTGTTGTTGTTGTTAATAAAGTTGCTCTCTTAGTGCCAACCTACTATTCCCTGTTCCAGCGGTTTTGTCGGTTGCTTTGCTTTTTGTCGTGTCTTTTTGTCTGTTTCAAGCCGTCGTTGACGTATTGCGTAGGCAATCGCAGAATGTATGATTCTCAAAAGTCCAATCTCGCCAAAAAGCACGCAAGCATAGCAAAAAGAAATCTGCAATTTTTGAGGATTCTGGTACAAAAGCCATGCATGCGGGTTCGCGCGAAAACCCCGCTTTTCGCCTAAGGATCTTTTCGCCTGAAATCTTTTTGAATATAACGAGTGCAGACACGCGCACGTCATTACCAACGATTTCAAGCTTACGGACCGGTCGTACGGACCGGAAAATGATGAGGATTGCTTTGTGTCGCCCCAGCCTACTATCCCCGCTGTTTGAAATAGGCAGCCTCAGCCTACTATCCCCGCTGCCAGGCGCCTCTGGCGCAAAAACCATAATAAAAATGTTCAAGCCTAAGCCTAAGATGCTCCAGGAGGTCAGCCCCAGCCTACTATCCCCCTGTTTGAAATAGGCAGCCCCAGCCTACTATCCCCGCTGCCAGGCGCCTCCGGCGCAAAAACCGTAATAAAAATGTCCAAAATGTTCATGACGACAAATGACCGCATTGACGCCTGAGCCCATCTGTATGTAGTTTTGGTGTCTGTTGCATGTGACTAGGTCGCAGGTCTTCTATCCTCGCTGTTTCCGACCAATCGACCGGTCGTTGCTCAGTGAAAATGGAATGTGTTTCGCATACTCCGGTGTGCTCCAGCTTGCTCCAGCATCGGGAGCAGCAGTAGACCGGTCAACCGGTCGTGTTTCACCGTGAATGAAAAGCGGACACATCATCTGGACTAGTGCCCGAAATAGGATGATGACGGCCGTGGCACGAAACAAGAAGCCACACAACGCTGACATGAACAAATTGGTCAGCTACGTCGGCAAGAGGATCGAAATCGAGCGGGTAAGCGCTAATAAATTTTCCGCAACGATGGAACTCCGCAAATCCAGGACCATTCAGAGCCGACCGACTCCTGGACGGCCTCAACCAAGTTATCCGCGATCGCCAAACGGGAAGCATTCGGCTGATCGAAGTCCAGCGGGCCGTCATCAAGGTGAAGCTCCGAATCCAGGGAAACTAACTCATTTCTGCAAAGATGAAGAGAGGAGTGAGAGAACACGTTTATTCTTGTGAAATATTAACACGACGAGTAAATCCACAAACCGCAGACAGTACCGAAAGGAGCGAAGTTTTACAGGTAAAGCTTAGTGTAACTGACAGTTCCAAAGTAGTCGTCCTTGCTTGTGATTGTGGAAAACTCAGGATGATGCGCATGGCGAAGAATCGCTTTCCTTCTCTTGTGTTGATACTCCCAGATTATTGAGGGAGGAGAAAAGTTACGGTCCAAAGCGGGGTAACAGAATTCGTCGCTCTTAACATACTGCTCAAATCGAATTAATTTCCGCTGCATTTTCGATCCTTTTTGCTTCCATTGGGTCATTATGCGGTTGAAAAACCTCTGCCTTTGACCGGGGTCCAACATTATCGACATGTAATAAAATAGCTCTTTTTTCAATAGATCACAGAGGACCTCCATTCTCTCCTCATCACAATCAAACTGGCTTAGATACAGACTGTGGAGATGTTGCTTTGGCACGAGTCTTTTGAGAAGCTCATAGCTCGGCTGCCTAAATTGTATAACGGTAAGAAACCGCAAGGTGTCCCAAGACAAGAACAGATCGAGCCATTTTTGGTCGAAATCAGTCTCGAGCACAAGGTCTGTCACAGCTTTTAGGTCAATTTCCTTGTTCTTCGTCAGAATTTCTGCGTCGGGAGTCGGGTCGTACCTGCTGGTGCTGAAGCGTACTGCCGTTCCAACGCAATATTTTCTTTTCAAATTTCGTCTGTTATAAACGAAGGGTTTAAAATGGGGACCATAATTGTAAGCATCCACGTTTATTTGGCCTCCGTAGATTGCTATATTCACGAAGTACTGATTCAGCAACAAATCTTGAGCTACGATTCCGAAGAGGCCCGATAATTGAGCGTACTCGTAGGTATGGAGGCCTTGGCAGTATTCCACGCAGCGATCTTGGTCATTTGCTTGGAACATCAAAGCGTTGCAGAAGTCGAAGGGGAGGGAGTCCATGGTGATGAAGCGAGGGAACGGAGAAGTCGAAGATTTATGATTCGGAATGCGGCAGTTCTTAAATGGGCGATTGGACCCAAAGCGATGCAAGGAAGCTCTTCAAGCACCATATTCCAGCCAGGGCTGTGCGAAATTTCGTTTCGCACTTTCGCGAAAATTTTTGTGATAATTCGGTCACTCGGTCAGCCAAGCTCAACCCTACACTAAGCTTTACCTGTAAAGCTGCGCTGCCTTCGATACTGGCTGCTGTACTAATTGTGGATGTACTAATCTTGTTTATACTTCACACGAGTAAACGTGTTCTTGTAGTTCTTCACTTCTTGTGATCTCCACAAATGAGTTAGTTTTCTTGCATTCGAAGCTTCACCTGGATAACGACGTGAAAAGAATAGTTTGCTAAGTCAAATAATGGTTTCAAATGAGTCACTTGGTCACTCGATCACTTAGCGCTAATAAGAAAAATCCGAAAACCGCTTTGGGGCTTTCAGCTGGGATCAACATCAAAATGGCCGTTTTACGACAATGAAAAAAGCTCAGCTCTTATGTCTAGAGTCGACAACTTATGCAAAATATGCAAAAGCTTATGCAAAAACAAACGCCTCTGCTGAGGAACCGGTGGCAGATCGATCAAGAGCACGGTTTAAAGCCGCACTGATTGGATTTGAAACTTATCAGCTGTTATCATTTCCGACGTCATATGGCCAAAGAGCGGTATCGCCCATGGTCTTCATTCTTTGTGGTGTCATCCATGCTTCTCATGAAACCCCCCTTGAACAGCTCCAAACCCTCTTTCAGAGATTTGAGAGCGTTAAATTAACCTCAAGTTCGTGTGACAACTTGTATGACAACGTTTGTTTCCGGAATGCCGAGCTGGTTAAGGAAATCAAGAAGAATGTGGCAAAAGGACTCGGTCCTCAGTTGGCTTCGCTCATGGAGAATTCAGATCCAATTTATTCAGCACATGGAAGCTTTCACGGATGTCTTCAAATGCGAGTCGAAGGATAGAAATTATTCCATTGGAAAGAAACGTTCTGTTTTTGCTTAAATAAAGCTTTTTGTGGGAAGTTCTCCCTAACATGAGATGATCGAAGTTGTCTGTTGTTGGTTTTTGCTTAAACTAATTTCTATTGGAGCGTTGTAATAGCAAATCGCTAGTCTTGTGACTGCCGACCTATTTTATTGTTTCTAAGAAGATCTCACAACTTTCAATTGCTGACTTCCTTGTGGAAAAAACAGTCGCTGCCCAGGAACAGGTGGCAGCGACCGGAGATCTATTAGCTAAAGCATGTTTGAAGCTGCACTGATCGGTGGTGATGGTGCCGAAAAGAGGTATCGGTCTTGTAATCACCGTCTTTATTCTTTGTGTCTCTGTCATCCATGTTTCTCATGGAACTCCTCTAGAAGAGCTTGAAAACCTCTTCCAGAAATTTGAAAAGACCCGTACGCAAAAGCGATTGCCTGTCGCTTCCCAACTTTCTTTGTCTCTCCTCGCCATAAGCAAAACATGTGTTTACTGTAATGTGATTCCATTATAGCGCCTTAGCGCACAATCGTGATCAGTCTTAAATAAAGCATATGTGACGGCAGGCGGCTAGCGAGCGCTCTCCAACATTGCCTACGGCTACTTGGCCACCATCGGAGCGACCAACGTCAATGATTTTGTGATCGCCTTCAATGAAGAATTCGGCCCAGGAGATCTTGCATCTTGGGACGTCGTTCCTATGAAATCAAGTAGATGAAATGGCCGAATTGGAGCAGATCGGCAATTCAACCTTCCTAGAAGACCTGATCCGCCTTTCCGAACGGTCTCCCAGTTTGGTTCCGTTCCGTGATTCTGAATGTGCATAAAGACGAGTCCGAAATCTAAAAATCATTTAAAGAATATCACCGTTAGCTCGGGATATCTTGATTATAGTCCGCTCTGGCACGACAAGTTCTACTTGAACTCTGTGTTAACATCGTACCAAAAGGCCACTGAAAGAAATTAAAACCCATTTCTGTGCTTTTAAAGAAATTCAAACTGTTCCTATCGTTAGCGGAAAAATTACACTCTTGCAGGGTCGCTATTAATTGAGTCTGAAGCTTGGTATGCTGAGGATCAAATCATTGTAAGTTTAGCACCGCCAAACAGTACACAAACATTATTGAGACGCTGACGCCTGACCACTTATATCTCCTCAACTTCAACTTCTCGATCGGCTACAAATTTGGTCACATTGTTTGGAAGCTCGCCTATTCGCGTATTCAATCGGTAAACAAAAGAGGAAACTCGAAAACGGCTTGAGTTCTACTTGCGGCGGACAGGTTGGGTCTTTAAGGCAACCTTTCTCATTTTGAAAGCGCTTTCAGATTTCACTATCTGATTCCGAAAAAAGTCGCGGAAGAGGAAGGCGCAAAACTCGCATTTCAACTGCTGCAAGACAAGATCTCGGAGCTTTCTGAAACAGGAAAAACGAGAGAAGAAAATGTTCTTTACGGCTATAACTCACTGTTATTGCTTTCACACGGAGAACAAATTCAGCGAGACGGATGACGGCATCGCTAAGCAGATGGAAGCCTTTACGGATGTTTTTGAATGCAAGCCGGACGACAAGAACTACATCAGTGCTTAGCGCTAACAACTATAATAACCCCCAAAACACTCAAGAATCTCCGCCTCCACAGATTCATTCCAAAATGAGAAAGATTTCGGGGCCAAACAGAGACAAAATGACGCCCGAAATCGTTGATTTGGGCTCGAAAATGGTGCGAAATGGACGTCAACACTCGAAAAGAAAAACGACTGCACAAAACAGCCGTGGTAACACCGCAAGGGCACTCAAAAATTGCCAAAAGGACACAGAACGTACGGCGTTCAGGCCCAGTTTGGGCATAGGCTCCCCTGTGAAACCTTTGCAAACGATTAATCCCTTGCGGCGAACCTTATGTGTCGCTGGTCTGTCCAAAAAAGCGCGTTAATCCCTCTGCGGCGAATCACGGCAGAAGGAGCCCTGTCGTGGGCTGAGCGAAGATCCCGGAGCGGATCCAGCGTGCCCCGGGATGACGTGCTGCTGAAGGGCGCTTGGAAGCCCATGCTGATCCTGGATAATGAGCAAAAGTCAGTGGAATTCGGCGCCTCCCCCCGAAAAGGGGTAGACGCGGGAACTCGAAAGGCTCTGGAGGGCCAGAAACGCACGAAACGCGTGAAAATGCGCGAGAAAACCGACTTGGCGCAGGCGGAATAACGCGGGAGTTTCAGGAGCGTGAGAAGCTTGAATTTGGGCCTTGCGCCAATTTTGGGTCCCCTTGAATGACCATTTTCGGGCTTCACATGGCGTAAATGCAACTTCAAAACGTGCGCGAACTGATGCATATAGAAGCACACGCACGCGAGCAAGTTTGAATTTGAACACGCACGCAGCAGAAGAAACAAACGAAAACGGCAAAGAAACGGGGAACGAATTTTCGAATTTGGCCGATTTGGACCTTTTCTGGACCCCCCTTTTTGTCGCAGCCGTTCTTATCCTCGTCACAATTGGATTATTTGTAATAGTCGCAGATGCCAAACCGGCACCTTGGACGAAGAGTTCATTTGGCTGCAGAATTAAGCCGGAAGATATCCATGTGAAGCCTCAAACTTATTACACGGAACCGATTGGTTGTACGAAAACATAAATCAGAACGATTCATATCGACACGAGCCATAACCAACAGGTTTCGACTCAATTCTGGATCTGCAAAAAAGCAGTCAGACTTCGATTTCTGGAGGATGGGACAGACGTCTGGGAGCGTTTGCAGAAGTCCGAAAGTCCGAAACGGGAGGAGGCGATTGGAGGTACGGGCAAATTTAGATGTCCACACAAGAACCTTTGTGTGAATTGTATCATGATTTTGATAAATTCTGTACCCGCGGTGTTATCCTATGCCTCTCGCATGATTATTCAAATCGAGGACATCGGGGAGACAGCCGTCAGCTGTTGTCAGCGAGTGCTTTCGGTGCTCCCATGGGTGTTTTGTTGATGTTTGCGCCTAGCGTCGCTTCTTACGTCCCAACTTGAGCATTTCTCTGTAAATTTATGTCGTTGTCCCGTTTCAGAAATGTCCGTGAAACCGCAAGCGACGCTGACTGCCGGGATTTTCCGAGATTCGACGCGCTACGCAGTGATGGCGGTGGCCACGTTCTGCCTGACTGCCGTGATGAGCAATGCTTTGGCTTTCAACTTCACCGTGATCTGCATGAACAACGACGGAGAGAACGGCTTATTTGGAGGGCGAAAAGGGGCTCTTCTCGGCCATCGCCGTAGGGACCTTGATCGGGACAGTGCCCATCACAACAATGACAGCCATGTTCGGGATAAGGTAGGAGGCAAAATTGTTGGAACTGAATTAATCTGAATTAACCTTTTCAGGAACGTGTTTACGGGTTTCTGTTTGGTCTCAGGAATAGCGACGATGCTCACGCCCTTGGCCACGACCTGGGGCTTCGGATCGGTTTTTATGATGCGTAGTTTACAAAGTTCACTTGAATCATGTTTCGAATGCCTCGTTTACAGGGTTTCGCCTTGACCATCTCCTTCCCAGCGCTTGGAAGCTTAACCGCGTCATGGTCAACGCTTAAAGACAGCGGAATGTACATCGCTCTGATGTCCTGCCTTTTGGAGTTTACTGATCGAAGGCTCAGTTACTCGCATACCGACAACGCAGGGACGACGTCGTGGTTTCGCAAGCGATCGTAGTGTGTGCTGCGCTGCAGGCTCAGGATTCCGAGATGATAACAAGCTTCTGATAAGGGCAAAGCGTCAGCGCTACGCACTATTACAAACGACATAAAGCGGAAGAGGGATCTTGTGATTGGCGCTGATCTCCCTAAGGACGTCTCTTTTGACAAATGTTTGTTTGTACGGAAGCATTTGGATAACGGCAGGTTTTGAATCCTACGTCGCAACATATCTATTTCAAGTATTTTATCAAAGCTTTTGAAAATTTCTAACACATTTCATTTCACTGATCCCTTTAAATCGATTTACACAGACACAGCCAAACTGTACACAGCGACAATATGAGATATTGAAAAATTTGAATCTAAAAACAGGTTTTAATTGGTAATACAGGGGCCGATAAGAAAGATCGACCATATCTCGGCGCTATTGCGTTTTCAAGCGTTGCAATGTTAAGAAAAGTTGATACGCTCTTTATTCTGCATCGAATAAACTAAAACGTGGCCCGGAAATCTCTTGGAATGTGCACTTCAAGTCAAAAGTCTGAAAAGTTTGTTAAGGAAATTGCACCGATTTTCAGACGTCCATCTTTGCACCCAAACGTCCGTTTCAGACATTTTTGAGTGCAAACGAGACAAGAAGTCTCAAACTTCAAAGTGCAATGAAATTCAACCGGACATGTCTGGAAAATATATGGCGATCACCTGTCCTTTTCCAAATTAACGTTGCAAAATCAACACTTTTTGCTAGTGCTCATGTCTTTCAAATTGTTTTTTGAGCTTGCACTATATAGTTCAAAAGTTCTTGTCTCATTTGCACCCAAAAATGACTCAAACGGACGCTTGGGTGCAAAGATATGGCCGTCTACAAATCGGTGCAATTTCCTTAGCAAATTTTTCAGACTTTTGGCTGTAAGTGCACAACCCTAAGACTTGCCGTATTGCCCAATAGCTTATTCCACGCAGAATCAAGAATGAACACCTTTTTTAACATTGTAACGCTTGAACACCATGCTGTCGAGATTGGACCGGTCGTTTTTATTGGCCCACTTTGTATATGCAGAAAAACATTTTTTAATTGACCCTACATATAAGCTGTAATGTTGGGCAATTCACACATTTGTCCTCCTAAAGGTATTCCAGTTGCATTTAACCAAGCTTCCATGCTTCAATGTTTCAGGCAAACTTTATTTTATTTCAGATCTGAGGAGCTACCGCTGCTAGAGCAGCATATGTGCGGCTTCCCCTTAAGAACAAAACGAAAAATAAATGCGGAATTAAACTTTCCAGTACGCAATATGTTATGATTGAGTCCTGTTTGTGAGTCCTGACTTGTGCGATTCACTGTCGCTATTAGGCACGCTCGTCTTTAGAAAATACATTTAAAGGACAATTCAATCAAAAAGTTTCGATACAAGTGTCTTCAAGACTTTGTCTAAATTTGGAGCCGATAAATTGGCAATGAACGCAAAGCTATTTACTTTTGATGGTACATGTAATAACAGACGAATTTCATCAGCATTCATCTTTGGTTTGAACCCTGACGGTGATTTCCTGAACGCCGTCATTCTCGCTTTGATTTTCACTATATCATTAAGACGTAATAATATCTTTAACCACTCGCCTCTCCCTGATTAGAGTCGACAACTGAGAACTTAATGTCGAGTTATATGTTCTCAATTAGGCTGTTCAAAAGCCATTATTTTTTTCGACGCATGTCTCTGCTGAGGGTTGAATCTTCTTTGAACGACGCAGAGGGATTAAATTGGCTCGATCGCTGGCCCTGCGAGGACAGCCGTATGGGCGGATTAATGATTGTCGAGCTCGAATTTGAAAACGGAGTTCAGGTTAATTTTGCGTTCGGCCCAATCTTCTTTCTATAAGACGCGCTTTTCGTACTTTTGGTGTGACACACTCAAAATGTTACAAATTCACGGCGACGATCTTTGATTTCAGCCCAACTTCCGTTCAATTTGATCTTTCCCATTGTTTTGATTTACGTTTTAATGCTTTAGCGACCCGTTTTCGTAGGACGGACGTGCAGATCTTCAGGATCGGCACTCAACTCCTTCCCCCGCCATTTGGATCTCTGACTTGATTCACCACATTCTGTATTCCAAATCCGGCATGTGATGCTTACCTGAGACTCTAATAAGCAGCGGGTACACACGGTGCGCCGCTCTCTGGTCTGAAGCCTTCGTCCTTGCTTGCTACCCGCGGACTTCCACTTTCAATGAATTTTTCAAGTGAAACCACAATATGACCGCAAGAAACCTGCATGGGAAATGTGTAATTCATTTATTTATCACCTATTTTGTACCAGTTCCAATCTGCCGACTCTCCACGCAGTCTTGTAACTCGCGTTTCGGCCTCTGGACGGCGAGTTCACGCGGACACTGATTACAACCCAGGCGCGGACATTTCTCATTCTGTATTCTGTTTTCTTTGGCGCTCTATTATCGGTCGACACTATTATCCGCGCCGGCCTGCATCGTCGCAGAACTCGTCCTAGGCTTCTTCGCCGGCCGTGTTATCCACCTTCTCAGACGCTCCGTGATCGGACCGCTCTTAACAATAGACGAACGCCTTGGGGCAAGTGAGAGGATTAAAAAGTTGAAGAGGAGGGTCTCTTCGTGGTCCGGCCACTAATTGTTGTGTCTTTATCAAGTTTAGCATTTAGCACGTCACGCTTGTTGATTCACTTGCTGTTATGCTAACAAGATTTGCATCCGATAATATGTGTTGTTCGAGGTCCCATTTCTAGCAACATCTTTTTCTTTCAGTGATGGCAACGATGGCGCCTGCGAAGGCGTGACAACTCTATACTCGCGTTCCCGTGTTCGCCGTTCCTCGGTGGACCTCCACGGCCACCACAAGCCTAAAATCTAGGACACATCCAAATGCCTTTTGCCGTCGCCACCTCTCGTTTTGTCTATCGAATCGCCGACACTCGACTGCTCCTCGCAGACGGGGATCCGTGTACCGGGATATCGTATTCTTACCGCAACAGCCCGGACTCGACTTGTTTTCCCCGTTTCCTTAGAGCCTTCGTTCCCCAGGGGCCAATTTACCTGTCGTCGGCTGTTTGTTGGCAACTCGGCATTTCCTTAAGCCCTCATCAACTGAGCCCTCATCAACCGATATCTCCGTGGATAGCTTCGTCCGCCCATTTGATCCCCTCTGCGTTTCTCGGCTAGCACTCGCAACGGTCGGAACGCGCCCCCCTCACCTGTCCCGCGGTGCTCGTCGTCCAGCGGAGGTCCAACGACCAAAAAGTGTTTCCGCCGAAGGCGTTTCGTCCGCAAACAGAATCCGAGCGAGTTACCATCCGTTGGCCGGAGCAAACGTCGGCTGTTTCCTTCCCGCAACCGCTGCACATCGCTTCCTCTTTGCTCGTAGGTCTGTTTTGTTTTGCTTCTCCAGCTCCAAACTTTTGATTTCGCAAATAATTTAATGGACATTTGATTAGCAGACCAAATGGAGCAGGCCCTCCTCTTTGCTCGTTGTCGTCGTTTCGTCCCCTCGAGGCGCTCCTCTTCCCGCCGGCCGACGTTCTTCGCGCGTTTACCCGCCCGTAATTGGGCCGCTGTGCATGGCGCTTGGCCGACGGCATTCCCGCACGTCTCCGAGTCTCCTCCAGAGTGCTAAGCAAAAGTTTGGGTTCTGGATTGAAGCAGTGAACCATCCCAGATCAGATTTCGAGGAAAAAAGCGAAGGTGACACTACGCGTCATAACCGGTTGACATGGAGCACTTTGAGAGGAGCACCCCTTATGAAGACTGTTTTCAAGAGGATCTGAATTCTGTCAGTATCATTGGAATGCTGTTCCCAAGCCGTTATAGCAGCAATATTTTTTATTATAGCTTGAGACCAGAATGTGCTTTTTGAGTCAATCATCTAGACTGCAACCTTGCCACACTGACAAATGAAAAAGCGGGAACCATACGAACTTGTCAATGCTATTCTTGATCGAATCGTTTGACTTGATAGACTTTGAGCGCAGCCGAATTTTCCTTATTGTGTTATTTACGTTTGGTTTTCCTTCGCAAAAACGTGTATTCACATGACTCCTTAGCAGCTTTTGAAAAGAATTTCTAATCACCAGGAACCAACTTCCCCCGCTGACGCATCCGATGAGGTTTGGCTCAAAAGACCTACGGCTTTTTTTGCGTGTAGTCCGAATCAAAGGTGTAGCTGCTTCGAGTATACTGTAGCGCGTGACGCTCTAGAAGGGACTTTTGGACCTTTATTCACTGCGATCATCTCCAGCGTCCGATTGGTTTGCACTTTGAAAAAAGTGCGAATTGGGCTTCATCTGAGAGCTTACAATTTCAATTCCAATTAATTTCAAAATTTCCCAAGTTGATTTGTGCTAAATTCAGATTTTAATTGGCAGATTTTAATTGGAACTAATCGGAAACTTGAAAATCTTTGAGGTTCCTCGCGCACCCTTGTTTCTCACACTTAAGCCTGCCTCCTCGCAAATACGTCGAGCGTCTCTTCGGCGTCGGCGGTCTGGTAGTTCAATATTCATTCGGTCAAAATTGATTTTTAAATCTTGTGGATAAAGAATATGGACCGACGAAATGGAGTGCACATTTAGTTCCCACGGTATCTGTCGATGTGACCCGCTAGGAGTGTTTGTGGTAAGCGTGGGATGGCAAGGGATCGTTCTCAACATGTCCAAATCTCTTAGATTTCTGGAAAAGTGTTTGTTGGGCTTTGCTTCAGTTTATCCGAGGTTTTGATCCAGCTACGACTGAAGAAGGCGTTGGGCAACGTTCTCGCGCAGTTTTTTTGTTGTTTACTGTAGTGTCTTGGAGTTCACGTCACGGTTTTCCAATATCTTGACTTCCCCGTCATTCCTTCCTTTTGGCTTGTTAATTCCATCTGCTCCCAACTTATAAACATCAAAATGAAAATGGGTGAAGTTTTCCGCCAGTTCCTCGTAACAAACAAATCGAGCAATTTGTCACCATCTTTAATTGGCTTTGCATTTGTTTAAATTGACTCACCTTCCGACGGCGGCTACCTTTCTGGGTACCCGCGGGTTTGCATGACGATGTAGAGAATCCGTCGGAGGCTTCATCAAAAATTCGTCCGAATTCTGGCGATCACTTTTCCTTTCGGGTAGTTGCGCTCGTTGGGTTTCAGCAATTTGATACTGATGGCCACAGGAACAGGCGTCATCTTTCCCTTGGCTCGCAAGCAGCTCAGAGTCTGAATCGGGTCGTACTAGAGAGGCAGGAGGACGTGTGGGGTGTCACTAAACCTTAGTAGCCTTCGAGAGGCAGCGGTTCTGATTGCGGCTCCAGCGGCATTCAGCGTCATCCAGCTGGTCGTTTAAGGGCTCCTTCGCCAGTATGCCAGCCACATTCTTTTTTGTCAGTTGGACAGTTCTGCCCTAAAATCCCGATAGCTAGAGTTCCTAAAATCACCTCGCTTCACGTCCACGTCAACCGCCACAAAGCACACAAAAAGTTGTATCCAAAAACAAGCAGCGCTCCCGGCGGGCGCGCGACAATAGTTGGCTCCGCGTTGGTAATTGTCTCTTTGCGTGCCTCGTGTAAATATCAGCCACCAGCTCTGGCCGTATTTTTCTATTATTTCCACATTACCGGCCAACTTCTCCCCGATGCTCTTTTGAGTAATTGTTGTTTAGAATATGGAATGTCTAAGGGCACGCTCTTTGTAGTCCGCTTGCCTAGAACTCCTTACAGTCTGCTGGCCGGCGTCAACAATGTTTTCCCTGTTGGCAATGGCCACTCAGATTTTGGCCAATGTGAACGCTTTAGCTCAGGTATCCTGAGTCCCTTGGAAGTGCCACTCGGTTTGTTGTTTAGATAGTTGATGACCCTAGTTACTACTCGCATGGCCACGTCCGCAACATCCGTATCTCGGGAGACCTCATCATCGGCGGCGTGTTTCCGGTGCACGCGAAGGCCGAGACGCCTGACGGGCACCCGTGTGGGGAAATCACCGAAACCAGGTAAGTGCTCCTGCACGCATCCAGAGGGCTTGAACAACGCTCAAATGTTGCAGAGGGGTCCATCGAGTCGAAGCGATGCTTTACGCTCTTGACATCATTAACGCCCAGAAAGACTTCTTACGAGGGTACAAATTGGTGAGTGGAATCCGAGGCGAGTCGCCGGAAAGACGTGTGTTTAGGGCGCCCTGATATTGGACTCTTGCTCGAATCCGGCTTACGCGCTCAACCAAAGTCTTGATTTTGTGCGCGATTTAATTGGCTCTAGTGACGTTTCCGAGTATCAATGTGCAGATGGAAGTATTCCGGAAAACAAATACGTCGCCCGGAAGAATGTAGTCGCGGTGGTCGGCGGGAGCTACAGCTCAGTCACGGTACAGGTGAGAGATTCATCGGGAAGGGAACACGCTAACGAGGTTATGCCACTTTTGCAGGGGTTTTTTCCATGTGCAAGACTTTCAAATGGCTTATTTGAGAAATATTGTTAGTGGTGCTTTGAGATGCAGTGTTTTAACAACGTGTGTCCAAACTTTAAATAATTTCAATAATTTTAGTCTTGAAAATATTGTTTTAAAAGTGCGGTATTGCTTGTTTAACGTTTTTGAACAAGTCATACAAACTGCTAAAAGGCTGCTTGCTCTCAAAGTGATATATGATACACTACAAGGTTTAACCAAAAATGCTTTAAAAAGGCTGATAATAAAGTAGTCAAGTACTCAAGGGAAGGTTATTCGCAATGCGTGAATCCATGCACGTCACCAAAAGTAGTTCTCAGCTTTCTTTGTGTGTTTTTGCAAAAGTTCCAATTATGAAATGAGAACCTTTGTTGAAGCGTCTGAAGCGTTTCTGCAAATCTCAATTACACGCTTTGTTTTGTTCAGTTAATTATGGTGTTCACCGGGTCTTTTCCAGATTGCAAACCTCCTGCGGTTGTTCCGCATAGTCCAAGTAAGTCCCGCAAGCACCAACGCCGATCTGAGCGACAAAAGCCGGTTCGAGTACTTTGCAAGGTGAGTGAGCGGGTTCGGCTTTGAACCACACGGCAAACGTTCTCGGCACAGCTAAAGGCATTTAATCGATCGGTGTTACAGAACTGTGCCAAGTGACAACTACCAGGCCCGGGCGATGATCGACATAGCGGTGCACTTCAACTGGACCTACGTCTCGCTGGTGTACTCGGCCGACGAGTACGGCGAGCTCGGCGCCGACGCGTTCAAGAAGGAAGCGCGTCGGGTGAACATCTGCATCGCCATCGAGGAGCGGATCTCGACGAAGAAAGAGGCGCTCACCGAGTCCATAGATAATCTCATCAAAAAGTGAGCGGGCGAATTCCTCGGTCGTTTAGCGATGAATGCGCCTAGATTGCAACCTGACAAGCAGGTCGGCGCCCGCGTCGTCGTCCTTTTTGTGGGCACCGAATACGTGCCCGACTTGATGGCGATCACGGCGGAGCGGATGCAGCTGAAGGAGCAGAAAAACAAGGAGCAGAAGAAGATCATATGGCTCGCGAGCGAGGGATGGGACCGGAACAACGACCAGTACACGATAGGGGCCAAGAAGCTGGCGGCCGAAGGGGCGATTGTCCTGATGCTCGAGTCCCAAAGGGTTCCGTCGTTCGAGGAGGTCGCAACTCGCGTCCAGTCCGGATTTGACCATTTCTCATTTTAGTACTTTTTGTCGCTTCATCCTGGAAACGAAAAATTTGAAAGAAACAAGTGGCTGCGCGAGCTGTGGAAGCACAAGTTCAACTGCGAATTCGATTTGCCCCCGGAGTCGAAGACGAACAGGTGGGCTTCAGATTCTGTGACCTGAACACAAAGCAAACAAATATATGTTTTGGAAACTCAGCGAAAAACAACGGGTTACAAACTAAACTTATAAATTGGAAGCATTGTTCAATTAAAGCACGACAGAATCCAGAGTCGCTCTAATAGATTTCAAGTATTAAAAAAAAATTCAAAAAAATAAGAGGTTCTTGTCGGGAGGTCTTAAGTTGATTTCCTTTATAAAATAAAGGAGAACGATCCAGACGTCCAGACGTGGACGTGTTCGTCTCTCCGTCACGAAATTTCTAGACGCGAGTTGCCTGATTGAGCGAACGCGGGTTACGGTAGCGGCGCCATTTGCGTTTGGTGCATTTCGCCGTCGCTTTTGATTTTCGTGGTCCGTGCCGAGCGGCGGGGGAAGAAAAACGGTGAAAATTTTGAGGCTTCAAGCTCGCTTTTGGTAGAATTCGAAGCGCCAAGGTCGCCTTTAGCCGAGAAATCCGCTCAAACGAGGCGTGTAGCGCGGAGGCTGTTGCAACATAGGAATCTGTGAGGGGCGAAGCGCCGAACAATGCTGAATTAAAGAAAATATTGTCGCGCCAAAGCGCGCGCGGTCCCGTTAATTTACAAAACAGAAGATCCGAAAAGTGGCTGTCCGTCGGTCTCTCTGCTCGTGTATTGTCGTGCGCCAGGCGAACCGCGGGTTTCGGGGCGAAAGCAATGCTACCGCCAGATCGGTACTTTTGGAGTTTGGAGTGCTCGTTGAGCCCGGATATTTCTACGCCGTGCTGGCGTGTTTCTGGGCGCGTTTGGGCTCGGCGTGATCGGAAACTCATTCCGCGTCGAATGTGCCCAAGATTGCCAAAATCTGTAAGATACTGAGGAAGTTTGTCGCGTGTCGCTGGTTGGGTACCCATTCAGGCAAAATCAGTTTTTTCCGTTTTTTTCGCTGAACTCGCTGAACATCGATTAAAATCAAAATCTGCTTTTCATTTCTTGTGGGGAATCAGATTCTGCGTCGAATAAACTCAAAATCACCAAAATTGGTCAGTTCCCCAAAAAGTTGATTCAACTTGAATGTAATGCTACCGGATCCATGGATTCTTATGGCTGTTTGGGAATTTTTATAGATGTTTTGGTCACCGGTTTCTTACTTCGTGAATTTCATCCACAGATAAGCAGCTTTCCCTCTTCATCGATCTGTTCGACCACTCGGTCCTTGAATGATTGCTGAGGAGTGTTGGAGCACGAAGGCAACTTATAGGCTGCTGTGCCTTCTTCGATCGATCTCGCAACCAAGTGGATGTCCGTTTCCTTTTCATAAGAGCTAAGAGCGCAGAGTCTAATACCAGTTACAGAAGACGCCCACTCGACGGCGTGCCGTCCGCAATACGCCCTGGCAAACTGGAGGACACGACAGACGATGATCTTGGATTTGTCACATAAGGTCTGACCTGATCCTAGACGAGGGAGGGAAAGGAGCTCTGAAGAGAGCTGAACTCGGTTTTCTGATCTATGAAGGGAGGCAAGTAGTTCCTTCTGCACCATCTGTTCGCGCGCGTTCTAATTCAGCTCGGAGTAGGCGGTTTTCATCGTTGAGGGCTTCCACCTTTTGATAAAGGTCGTCACTTCGCATGTTGCCCATGGAATCCCGGGCTTTTTGAGAGTTTTCTTTTTGGGCAAGCTGTCTTTTCGATAGAGCAGGCATGATGTTTTGATTTACGCTTAGAAACGGAAGAAACCACCCTTATATGTCCTACAAAGTGATGCCAGAAGACAATCCCAGCATGGATCCGGGTAGCATTAATTTCAAGTTGAATCAACTTTTTGGGGAACTGACCAATTTTGGTGATTTTGAGTTTATTCGACGCAGAATCTGATTCCCCAAAAAATGAAAAGCAGATTTTGATTTTAATCGATGTTCAGCGAAAAAAACGGAAAAAACTGATTTTGCCTGAATGGGTACCCAACCAGCGACACGCGACAAACTTCCTCAGCATCTTACAGATTTTGGCAATCTTGGGCACATTCGACGCGGAATGAGTTCCCGATCACGCCAAGCCCAAACGCGCCCAGAAACACGCCAGCACGGCGTAGAAATCAGCGTTTATCCGGGCTCAACGAAGCACTCCAAAAGTACCGATCTGGCGGTAGCATTGCTTTCGCCCCGAAACCCGCGGTTCGCCTGGCGCACGACAATAATTTTTGAACCGAATAGCACAGCGAGAATACGTTTCAGTCGTATTTCTACTGCATAAGTTTATACTGCATCTGTTTTTATTTTCAAAATGTGAAGTGCGACCGTATGCGCGGCGGGCCGGAGAACTCGATAAGGATTTTCGCGACAGGACCGAGCCGATTCTTCGGTGTTTTGGGGTTTTACGGGTGAAATATAGTTGCTAGTTGTGCTGAAGACGTTCAGCGGACCCAAAAATGTACTTGGCGGCCTCACCGTGTCGAAAAATAACCGCACAATGCAGAAAATCCTAGGAGAAACACCAAATCGCCGTTCGCTCGGTCCCGCCGCGAAAATCCTGATCGAGTTCGTCGGCCCATCGCGCATACAGACGTACGTACTCCGCATAAAAAAAACGGACTGTAACAAAGCATTTGTCCACAAAATCGTCGCTTGCCTGAACTTTTGACATATAACATCGAATATTTCAGTTCGAAAAACCATTGAACGCAGTAGCGCATTCAATAATTTTATTTATTGTTGGGTTGAGGCGTTGTTGTCTTTTACAGTAAGCTTTCAGATGCGAAGCGCAGCGTCAATCAAAGGAAAGTTTCAACCCGGACGACAAAATTCAGTTCGTGATCGAAGCTGTGTTCGCCATTGCTCACGCCCTCCAGGTATCGAATCGCTGAATCGACGTTTCCGGAACCTCGTTTAAGGCCATGAAACAAGTCGTTTGCCCGAACGACACCGTCGAAACGTCGTGGATTTCTCGGCACTCGAAAATCCCGGACGTCTGCACTCCGATGACCCACATCGACGGCGACGTCTTCTACAATAAGTTTTTACTGAACGTCAAATTCAAAGGTTTGACATAAAAAGGAGTTTTTGCAATATTTTGACAGAACTTTAGATCTTGTCGGCAAAAGGGTCCATTTCAGTCCACAAGGAGACGGACCTGCTCACTACACTATCCTCAACTACCAGCCGAACCGTCTCAACAAGAGTGACGTGAGCGACCGAGGTGACTACGTGGAGATCGGGCGCTGGTCCGAAGACGCGGTCAGTTTTAGGCCTCGAGCTTTCGAGAAACAACGGAGGATGTTTCAGATGGACATAAACGAAACTCTGATGTTCTGGAACATGAAGGGCGGCGACGGCGTGGTCCCTGTGTCGCAGTGCAGTCTTCCGTGCTCCCGCGGCTCCAGAAAACAACTCATAAAAGTAGTATGTTTGGATCATTTGCAAGTAGACAGTCTAGAGAAGAGAGCTTGTCCGAGAGCCGACTCAACACCGCTAATGAACCTTGTTTCCAGGACGAAATCTGTTGCTGGGCCTGCAGCAAATGCGAGGACTACGAGTTCCTCGCGAACGAAACCACGTGCGTCGATTGCGGCACCGGCCGCTGGCCCACCAAGGACCGGACCGACTGCTACGATCTGGCACACAACGAACTGAAGCACATGCGCTGGAACGAGTGGTACAGCATCGTCCCGGCCATTTTCGCCGTTATCGGGATTCTGGGCACACTTGTGGTCATCGCTATTTACATCCAGTACGTGGTTATTTAATGAACTTTCAGTCCAAATCATGTTTAGGTACAACGAAACCCCAGTGGTGAAGGCGTCCGGTCGTGAACTGAGCTACATCCTGCTCGTTTCGATGATCATGTGCTACGCGATGACTTTTGTTTTGGTGTCCAGGCCGACTCCGCTGATTTGTGCGATCAAGCGCACAGGTATAATTTTAGAAAGTTGGGAATTATGTGGGAATGTGGAAAACACGTCTGCAAAAAAGCAGAAATGTTTTGGTAACTGATTTCATGCAAAAATCTGCACATCGAGACGGCCACAAAATTCATTTTGGTGGCATTTGCAAACGCCGTAGTCACGGTTACGACACCGGTTTCTACAAATTTTAGCCGTCTACAATTCGATCAGGCACCCCATGTGTCTTGCAGGATTATGGGTAAAATGACTCGACGCCGGATAAACATAGCATGGCGATAAAGAGTCTGTAATTGTTTCTCGTATCTCTTAATTTTTTCTGAATGAATTTATAATAGTTCATGTTTTGGAGTAATCTAAGCCATTCATGGATCCTGGGTAACCGGTCGCACTATGTTCAGGGATCGGGTTCGCCTTCTCGTGTCTCTACGCAGCCATGTTCGTCAAAACAAACCGCATCTCACGCATCTTCTCTCAAGCGACGCGGTCTGCCCAGCGTCCTGGCTGCATCTCCCCCATCTCGCAAGTCTTGATTACAGTACTCTTGGCCGGGGTGCAGCTGGTGGGGTCGCTGATCTGGCTTTACATCGTTCCGCCGGGAACCCGCCACGACTATCCAACCCGCGATCAGGTCGTGCTTACCTGCAACGTTCCCGAATACCATTTCCTCTATTCGCTCGCCTACGACGCCGGACTCATCGTGCTGTGCACGGTGTATGCGGTGAAGACGCGCAAGGTGCCCGAGAACTTCAACGAGACCAAGTTTATTGGGTTCAGCATGTACACGACTTGCGTCGTCTGGCTGAGTTGGATCTTTTTCTTCTTTGGAACCGGAAGTGACTTTCAGGTGAGACCAAGAAACTGAAGCTCATAATCAAGCCGTTTCCTTGCTCGTTCTAGATCCAAACCACCTCCCTCTGCATATCGATCTCCATGTCCGCCAACGTAGCCCTGGTCTGCATTTTCTCCCCGAAACTGTGGATTATTCTCTTTGAGAAGCACAAAAACGTCCGGAAACAGGACGGAGAGTACATGTTCGCCAAGAGGTACTTTCGGCCAAAGAGACCTGCATTTAAAATTAGTTCCTATTACAGTAGCTACCGGTCGACGCTGTGCAACCCGGACGACACGTCCGTGACGCAGTACACGGCGCTGCTGGCGGACCAGCGCCGCCGGTCGTCTCGCAAGAGTTCCCAGCCGTCGCCCAGCATCACCAGCAATGCTCACGACACCTTCCTTTGACTCTTAGCCGCCATACAATACTGTGTTGTAGCCAAGACCTCAAGCTCGGATCTCCGGCTTTTAAGCCCCGCTGACCTTTGTCGGTTCACTTTCTCAAACAATAACTCACTGTCTGAACGGGTGTTTTGTATCGATAGCTTCCCCCTCCTCTCAAATCTCATTCCTCTATCAGATCTTTTGTAATAAATGACTTGAGTTGAGTTTCTCAAAAGGGCCATGTGCATGGCACGACCTCAAACTCGCGCCGAGCGAAGGCAAACAGAAGATCGCTTGACGATCCAATTTTCTCTTGCGGTTCACCTACGTCTTAAGTTTGTTGGTCGATTACATTCTCGTTGATGTTTAATGTCATTTTAATTGGCGAAACTCCCCTCGAATTAACGTGCGCTCCTTGCACAAATAACCCTACTTCCACGCACAGCCGCCGACGTCAGCGGCACCAAACTCCGGAACGCCCGGCGTCAAAACAAAGAAACGCGGTTTTTAATGACCAAATTATTCTTAGAAATAAATGGGTGGGTAAACGCGGAAAGCGTTCACGTTTTTCTACTGTCGAAGAATTGAAATTATGGTTGGAATTTAAGTTTTTTCAAATTGGAACACACATAACAACCAAAAAGCTGCTGAGCGTATATTTTCCTTGTCAAGATTTAAGGGAAGCTAATAGAAAATTATCAGTTAGAAAATTATAGATAGATAATACAACCAGATCAGAGTCAATTTGCTCATGCGGTTTTTAAGATTTCAAGGCCACATATATAAGTTATTTATACCACCATTGTCTACACACGATTTCAGTATCTTAGCACCGGAATATAAAACTTTAAAGCTTCTCTCTGTTTGTGACGCAAGTTTCCCTCTCTGCAAACCCGCTTCAGTGTTTCAGCTTCGCCTTTTCTGAGACCCAAGAGCAATTATACTTTCGCCCAGCCTTCAGCACTTCCGTTCGAACAGTAAGTAACGTGGTGTCTCCTGTTGTTCTGCCACAAGTCGCATTCGACAATCGCGGTCATGCACGCAAACGTCTGTGCCCGATACTGCTTGATGACAAACAGCGTGATGAGTGCGTCGAAGAAGGGGCTTGCGGCAAGCCAGAGCTGCGTGAGCACGATGAATTTTCCGTCGGAGAGCGGCTCAATCAGGAGGAGGGCTGAAGACAGAGTCAGGAACGCGGGAACCTGAACGTTGTACGTGAGATTTGAAGTCTCGATGTCTTGAGGGCACCTGGCAGACCAGTGGAATGAGGGCTTGGGCAAGCGTGGCAAACGCCACTTGGCGCGTCTCGATGAGTCGAGTTCGGTCGTGAAGACATTGGACCACTTGGATGTGGTTGGCCACTATGCGGAACACCATCGAGTTGGACACGAACGCCACCAGATAAGCTCCGAACGTGAGAATGGCGTAGAGATAGAAGAGCCACCTCTGTGGGGTCGGCGAGGGCGCGATGCAGATCGCTCCGAGGATGGCGAGGGGTACGGTATCTGAGAGCAGACACACGACCACTGCGCGTTTCCCAGAAAAAAGCTGAAAATGGATGAATCGCTTGGTTACAATTTTTGGTTACCTTGTCATAAGTTTTTGGTTTTGATGCGGCTACCACACGGCTGATGGACACCGGAACCAGAGCACACACCATGACTCCGAAGGACCCGTAGAAGGCAAGTGCCGAGTAGGACATGACGGTGGGGGAGAACGTCTTCCGGTCGGCAATGTTGGCATAACCCATAAACGCAAACAGTAAGGCTGAAAAGACGAAAATATCACTGGTAACACCGCTTGGAAAGTACCACAAATAATGTCGACAAAGGCAAGATTCGCAATGAAATGGCGATAGTCCCCACGGATGCAAAAGAAGCTGAGCGCCATAACGAAGAGATTGCATATGAGCCCTGAAAAAAAGGTTAAGATATGCACCATGCACGAAACGGCTTACCAAGTACAGCGGCGGATATGACCATTGTAGCAACGTAGAACTGGAACGTCTCCTCTTGAGACTCGCCCATGTTTGCCGAGAGCAGACTTTGGCTGAGCTCATGGTCAGAGAAGTTTGCAAGGTCCCACGCTTCCAGCGAGAATCCTGGTACGTTCACTGCCAAAAATTCTCCTTGTTCTGGCGCGGACTGGGAGAACGGAGTTAAGAGAGCCGACGCGGTCGAGGGGTCTGCGGAGATGGACTTGACGGATTTGGACACCACTTCCAGGGAAGAGATCATGGTCTGCAGCCGCCCTGGAACGTGAAAGGCTGGACAATTATATCGCTCACTCAGAAAATGAGTCACGCGTGAACGGATTCGGATTCCAAAAAGACGTTCGAATTTCAGCGAAATTCTCGAAGCGACACACGCAATTCACGGCGAAAGTGTGGAAGGACGGAGTGACTGCGTCGGTGTCTCCCCAGGAACACGCAATTTCGAAAGGGCGCGAGCGCGGACAAAGGCCTCACGAGGTACTTTGTGTTGGCCGGAGTTGCCAAAAAAAGTTCTAACCTGCAAGACTTCCGAAAAAGCTAATGGCGACGAGAAAATATATTCAGGGCGCTCTGCACATGTCATTTATGGACTTCTGGCATGATAAATTTTAGAGCCGCTATTATTCTTCGACACACCTGCATTTTGCATAAAAAGGCATCTTCGAATTTGAAGATTGGATTCGAGACAGACGAAGCTTTATAATCTCAATCTGAAATGAAAAAGAATTCCGAGCTTTTAATTGCATTTGAATGTGAAGAGTGTCTAATCGCCGCTTGTCACTGAAGAGACTCGAACTAGCGAGACGTTTTTTTTTGAAGTGTCTTCGGCGGCGCCTAATTAAGAGGTGTTTATTCTCCGAATTGTCCTTTGGAGCATGAAATCATGTGCTTGTTCGAGCAGCTAATCAGATGTTTCGATCCGCATGATTTCGAAATGATTTCGAAGCCACGATTTTGAAAAATGAAGAGTTAATAAACAGTCTAGGCCACTAAAACTGCTAGGAAAGCGGAATCCAAGAGTTATTTATTTTAAAAAACTGGGAAAGACAACAGTCCTATAATTTGTTCAAGATGGCGATTTTGACTAAGAGGGTTGTCGAAATCATTCTGCAAAGAAATTTAAAAATATGGGGTTGTTTTAACAATTCTAACACGTGTGAGTTATAAAACACGCAAAACATTCATCAAAAGAGCGGAGTTTGGTGCATTTTGTAGCCAATAACAAACGAGAAAAAAGAAAAGCTTTTTTAGCAAACAAAATTCGAAAACACGAATCAGCACCAACTCAAAAAGGCACTATCGGAATCCTCCTTGACGGTGAAATGACATCGACACCACCCAGCTGATATGATCCGTGTCACCTACCCCTCGGAGATCTGTTGACAGTCGCAAGTACTACAAGTCTTATAGCAAACAATCCGCGCAGACTTAACAAGGAGGGCCGCTATCGCAGCATGTCTACATTACCGTGTCACACTTGAGACTCGCGATGAGAAGTCGACTGACGGTGGATGTGGATGAGCCAGCCCGGTCCGAGATACCTCCTCCCCACGCCCTCGACAAAGTACGAATTGCTAATCCGCGGCTCCTGATCCCTCGACCAAATTTAGTCTTTCATCGGCCGGACTTCCGGCATCTTCCCTGCTGAACTGGGTAAATCAGGGCCGTGCAGGAAGAGTACTACACGCCCGGAGCGAAATAATAGTCACAGATCACCGGCATCCCGTTCCCGCGCACTGGCGTCAGTTATGTGTCATTTGCATTCGAAACGCAAACATTGAGTGCTAAACGCCCACACTCAGAGCATCCGACTCAATCAAGAAACTGCTACCGCGGAATGGCAAAAATCTGTCCAGACGATTCAATTGCTGTGCTGTTCGATCAGCCTAAATTTGGTTTTCGTGCTGTTTTTCGCGGTCGTGAAAATTTCGACAATCTTTAGAATTACGACAAACTCGTGTTCTGTTGGCAGATCAGTATAGCAAAAGCGTGAACCAAACATCTAAAAAAGCAATGCTTTTGCCAAAAGACCTCATTTCATGGGGGAGGGCATCTTACAATACGATCCGAAGCGGCCAGAAGAGCATTAAAGCACAACTGGAGTAACTCGAGACGCTGAACGAAGACTCGCGTCACCGTTTTGCGCGATTCTTGGTGCAAAGTGAATTGGTCTCCTAGCGAACCGCAAACAAATTTTATATCTCCGTTTGGTTCCCGCGAAACGCTCTTTGAGGTTCAAAACAACCGTGGCTAATTATGATATTCCAAATAGCTGGCCCTGTCGTCATCGCTTCTCACGCTTCGCTCGGCTTCGCTACAGTATGACGCCCACAGAAATGAGTCAGCAGAAGCCAAAATTCTTGAAGGCCACACTAAAGATTAAGAAGAACAATAAATGCGTCCACATGTTAGCATATGTAAATTATATATTAGAACGCGCGTGTTTAAATGTTAATATTTGGGAGTAGTAGCAGAGAGTATCGGGTCTCCTGTTTATCCTGAAAGCAAATATCAAAGACTACCTCGGAGAAGTCGGTTGGTACTCAGCCGTGAGCAGTTGGGCGGTAATGTTGGTGGAGAAGAACAAGAACTTCAGCTGATGATCGAATAAACTGATTCGGAGTTCAATTGAAGCGCCCAAAGAATTTTCTTCGAAACAGAAATTCCTTCATCCAGTTGTAACATTTCAAAAGAATAGCTATAAGTCATTTTACCGTAGAGTCGAAAGCGGAACCGATTTGCAACGTTCTATTACTTTCAAAAAGTCACATTATCACGTGCAGACAATTTCCACCTCTCGATTGGTTCGAGTGCCATTTATGCAATTATAAACCCCCAAGGACGCCGAAATTCGCATTTCCGCGCTGACCACGTTCACCTTCTTCGCGTTTTGTCACTGCAAAGGAACCCTTATCATCTGCTTCCGCAAACCCATTTCACTTCGATAAATAATGGACGGATTAAAACGGGAACACGGCACTTTACGCGTACGTTCTACAGGTTTGACCAAAAGGTTCAGACGAATTTGAAGCGCTAAAGTGATGGAGTGGGTGGGAGCGAGTCACACAGTGCTCAGATAAGATAATGCCGACTCTTCAAAATGGAAACTAAATACATAATTCAAAAGACAAATATTGCGTTAACATCTTAAAGGAAAGGGAGCACGAACACCCGAAAGAGGATACGGAGAGGACCAGGCTGGGGCATGGCCTGGCCGCCCGGCAGCGTGATACCCCGAGCACCCGGCCGGGCGCAAAAACGTCACAACCGAACAAAGATAGAATATTGCAGGTCCGCGCACTCGCCGGCGAGCGGCGGACGCCGGTCGAGTTCGAAAGGGAACACAGCCACTGTCGTCGTTATTCTGCTTGAATTCTGCTTGGAGCGCCGAGGGTTTCTTAGAGGCCGTCCTGAATCTTAAATATTCAGCGCCAACCGCAGAAGACCTTCGTCCACTTAGGCTGTTTTTGAACAACACTTATGCCGATGGACCAAACTAACCATTAGGGAACACTCGACATCACAAGAGCGAGTATTCTCTCGACTTTCTAAAATTTCGGTTTTCCTGAAAACAATGGCATACAAAGATTTCAAGCGAACTCGGCTATTTGGAAGATTTCCAGAAGAAGTAACCATGAATGTAAAATCCACAAATGTTAGCTTCGATGGGAGGACGGTCGAGAATTTGAATCGAAAGTTAATTATGACTTGCTAAATATCCACCATTCAACTATTCTCAGATTCGGACCACTCAAAAATGCTTCTTATAATTGAAGAGGAGACGAACGAAAAGCACCAGTCGAAAAATGAGCATAATTAATATTTTTAACATTTCAGTAAATAGTTCTGAATTATATCCCGCTTTAAAGTGCGCTTATGTAACCGTAACCTTCTACCTTCTAAGTTTTTTAGTTTTACGCTTTAAAAAAGTATCCTGAAAAATCCCGGGAAACCAGCGAGACCGGAAAAGCACTTTGATTGAACCCAGCGTTTTCTCATGAAACACAAACGTTCATATGCCAATGCGTGGAACATGAGAACCTGGCATGACTACCATTAAAGTGGATCTAAATTGGTCGGATTAGAAACTCGCTCAGTCCAGACGAATACACTTTAACACGCAACTACGAAATTGTAATTTTAAATGAAGTCAAATTGGGTTAGATCGCTTTTTGGGGTTCGCTATTTGGGAACATCACCAACCAAAACACGTACAACCGAAACAACAAAATGTTTTGGTCCTACTCGCACAGACATTGAAAATTACAAAAAACAGTTGCTAAGAGAACTTTTTAAAGCGAGCCTATCATCAGCATACCTTCTCCGCTATAGTTGACATCAGCAACGAGCACCGTAAATCTAGTTCCTTACTGTTAACTAAAATTTTTAATTTGTTTCAGAACTTTTTAAGTTGGAAATGAAAATCAGGGTTCGCTTTTTGTGGGCCAATTTGTCGCATAAGCAGAAAAATAGGTATGTTGCTCTTTTGAAAACTGTTAAAGAATCGTCCATGTCTAAGCCTGCCCGCAGTACGAAGCCTGTATGAAAAGTTGGTGCCGCCAACAGCCGCGTTTTCGGCATTCCCAAAAAAACCATAATAGTGTCCAAGCTTAAAGAGTTAGAAACAACTCGCCGCGGGCCATACAGGACGTTTTGTCGCCGTTCATGTTTTTACACTTAATTGCTGTTCTCTCTCATTTATGGCTATAGCCAGGAGCATCTGAGCTGTTTTGGGTTGCTTTTCAAATTATTTTAGGGTTACAAGCTTGTTTGAAAACTGGGTTTCGACAACTGTTCTTTAAACCACTGCGAAAAAAAAACTATGTTTGAGCCTGCCAGGAGTGCAAACCCTGTCAACTTCGGCGCTTCCGAACAATTATGTTGAAAATTTGCAAGCCTCATTCTAAGCCTTTCAGCATTGCGAAGCCTGTTTAAAAGTTGGTCCCGCTTTATGCCGTGCCTTCGGCGCTTCCAAGAAAACCATAATAAAAATGTCCAAGCCAAAGCCTAAGATGCTCCAGGAGGCCAACCCCAGCCTACTATCCTCGCTGTTTGAAAGAGGCTGCCTCGAGCCTACTATCCCCGGCTCTTTATCTCAATCACTTTAGGCGTCCCTCACAACAGGCGTCTCCGCTACTTTGGGCGTCTTAAACTCACAATTCAGGCGCTTGATCGAGAGGTGGCAACGCACTCTTACGCACTCTTCGACATTTTCTGGTCCAACTCAAAACAACGAAGTTTCAGTTTGCCAAAAGCCGATCTTCAATTGGCTTCGTACATGAAATCCAGTTTTGTTTAAGTTAAATGGCCTTAAACGCCCGTAGATGAAGTTGCGTCGGAAAAGTCGTAAAAAGGAAGAAGGCAAGCTAGAGAACGTTGTGTCACACTTTCAAAAAACTCCACTTATAGAAAATTGAAATAAAAATGCGAGCGTTACGAGTGAATCGGAAAAGAGATCTTGCAGACGAAAAGAATCTCGTGAAACTCCCAATCACCCAAGAGAAAACCACAAGACTGTGTTCTAACCAAGTTTAAGTTTCAAATAAAATGGGACGTTGTCGTGAAACAATACATTTTGGATCCGTTTCAGTGAGGCTAGTTTCGAAAATTTCAGAAAAGTCGCGCATTTTAGGCTAAAACAGATAAAATAATATATTATGAGTAGACAAGCGAAACGGACCCTTGGTGGCCTAGGGGCACCTATAGCTCATTTGAAAGAAGAGCTCAAGCTGAGCTCGGGTGGGCTAATACAAACCCATTTTAGTAAAAGTAGTCTGAGAAATTTCAGAAAAAAGAACACGTTTAAATGTTTTAGGTTATGCTGTTAAAGCTTTCTTTAGATTTTCATTGTTTTCAATGTTGTGTTACCTAGCGTCTAATAGCGATCGAAAGGTTTTCTGGTCTGAATTCCAGAGTCTGAGACTTGAGAACACAACGAATTCCAGGTTTTAGCATTCTTATCCCCTCCAAAATAACAGAATGGTCTGTTTGTTTTCCGTTCGCAGAAATTTTCGAACGATCAGAAACAGCAGACAAAAGATCGGATGTCGACAGACTCGAACCTATCCCTTCCGTGCGGATAGTCCGGCATACTAACCAGTAGACCACACAGTTAACTGAGCCATAGATTATGAAGTTGGATACACCGCGACTGAGTTCAGCGTTTTAGTACGCTTTTTGCTAACTTTTACTCTTCTCAAAGTGATTTTTGGATGTATGCGTCTGTTCACGGGCTTTTACCGCATTGAGTGGCCTAGCCGCTACCAGTGACCATCTGACTGCGGTTTTAACGCCATCAGTGACCGATATAGCAGCTTTGAATATGTTGTCCAACCAAAAATTTGGCCGAAACTGTACTGAGATAAGTACCATATCGTCTAGCAGAATAAGTTCAATTGTAGTCCTTTTTTACACCACCACCAACGCGCGCGCGCAGAGTAACGCGCGAGAGCGTTTATCCTTTATAAAAGAAGGGAGAACGATCCAGACGTGTTCGTTCGTCCGCCCGTCACGAAATCATGTCCGCTGCCTGATTGGTAAAAGGTGGCATAGTATTGCAATTGTGGTTTGTTGCGGTGTTTTTAGCGCCGGTGGATGAGCAACGGAGAGAATTTTGAGGCAAAAAACGCGGTTTTGATGAAATGTTGATAACAAAAAGCGCCGTGTTTCGTAATCCGAAAATTGTGCCAGTGAGGCGCATAGCGCTGAGACTACTACAAAATGATTTTTGTAAGGAGCAAACCGCCGAACAGTTCTGATTTAAGGGACGGATTCTCGCGCAACAGCGCGCGGGTCCCCGTTGATTTTAAAAATCACTTTAGACTAATGTCGATAGGAGACAGCCAATTTAGCCTTATTCCAATGTTTCGACCCTTGATTACCTGTCCAAATAGTTAGAATTTATATTTCAACAATTTGCAGAAATAAGGCGATGAACGGTATATACACTTTTGTTCCAACACACTTCAAATGGAGATCACAATCGCCTAGTCGCTCTAGCTGCAATCCAAAGAACATCACATAAACTCCGCAAATTACTGCAGATCTAAATAAATGACAACAACAAACCATCAACGGATCAACGGAATACAATAAACTGTTCTGACCGGAAACGAATGAAAAATAATCAAAGATAAGTGTTCTCAGTTCTCGCGGGTTCTCTTGACAGCGCTTCACCTGAGGCTTTCGGCGGACTTGTCGTCGTTTCCGTCGTGCTGCATCGCCTCTTCCCCATCCTGGTCTCCCGCTTCCGTGGGGTTCCACTCACTGGCTTTCGACTTTCGCCCCCGTTTTGCCGGTTGTTTCTGTCGCGGTTCTTTCGACGAAGCCACGATTTTCTTGGTTCTCACTTTGCGAGTTTTCGAAGTCGCCTTGATGCTGGCCGGTGCAGGGACACCGTTGATAACGTCCTGGAGTTCAGACGTGATCAAGCTGTCCATGGCGTCCTTATAGAAGAGAGACACACTTCCGCAAAGTTCGTGGATCTGCTGCGCAGAAGCGATCTCTTCGCGGTAGTGGCGCATGAACTCCTGATTTTACAAAATAAACCGGGTAATGTTAAATTGTGACTAACCCTGATGCGCGGCTCATCCACATTCCAGAGTCGACGGCGACCGTTCTCGTCTTCCACGGGACTCATTTCCCTTTCTGGAGATTTTGGCTTCGAAGTCGATGGCTCACAGTCCACTTCCATGGGTTCAACTGTGACGATCTCGGGACGGACTTCTTCCCCTTCTGTCTCTTCTTCGTGTTCAACAAGCTCAGGTTTGACTTCCACGTCGGTTGCCGCGCAATCTTCTTCTGGCTTTGAGTTCTCTGAACTCAATTCCTTATGAGGCTTTTCCACTTGCTCCATAAGCTCCTTTTTGACCTCGATGTCAATGATCTCTGGAGGTGCGACCTTCACGTCGCCCTGAGCATCAGTTTCCTCCTTTGTGCTTTCTTCGAATTTTTCAGCTTGTGTTGGCGTCACCTCTTTTACTGTAATTGGTTGCTCTTCAACTACAACCTTTTCAGGTTCAGGTTCAAGCACAGGCACAGGTTCCGGTTCAGGCTCGGGTTCAGGTTCTGGAGCCGCCTTTGCAGCAGGTTTTCGTCCTTTAGCCGTCCGCTTCTTCCGAGGACGACCCGGTTTACGCTTCGGAGGGACGCGAACAGGCTCGGGCTCTGGTTCCGGCTTTTGCTCTGACTCTGGCTCCGCGGCCGGTATAACCTCGGGAGTCTTTTCCTTCGCTTCGGCAACAGGTGTCTTCTCCTTTTCTTCAACAACTGCTGGTTCAGGCGCTGCCTCTGCTTCAACGTCCTTTTGTTCGTTCGTTTCGAACTCCTGATCTTCTGATTCAGTAGCAGGCTTGTCGCAGGCCTCCTTAGAATCAGGAAAGACAAGCAACGGTTCGGTCTCCATCTCTTCTTCCTTAACTAGGATTTCCACCTTCTGCGTAGAAAGACAGCTGCTCTCGTCGACTGCTTTGTCGATGACTTCCAGCTTCACTTCCATAGTTTCCGCCGTCTTCTCATCGTTGATGACTGAAGGTGGCGTCGGCAGCGGAAAATCGACTTTCTTCTCAGCAGCGAAGCGCTCCTCAAGACTTCCGAGCAGAGGGTATGTTTTACCCCAATACCTAAAGTAGAATCGTAATCATCGCCCAAAACACTTTCACGTACTCATCGTTGGCTCGTCCTGCGTCAAAATTCGTCGCGACTATGGCATTGGCGGTATTGCGGAGGTCCTTCAAATCTTCGCTCCTCATTCGGCGATTGCGCTGGTCTCGCATCAGCTGGGCAACAACAGTGTTGCGGACCACGGGCTCCTTTTCTGAGTCGACGTCATCGAAAGGCCCCGGAAGAGGTCCGTTCTGAAACGGAGGCTCAAAGTAACAAACTAAATACAACGCAGAATAAACTTACGAGAAGGATTTTGGAAAGAACGTCGTTGTAAGGCTTATCTATTGTGTTCGTACGGGGATTGTACACTTTCTTTGAGCGAAGAGTAGCTTCCGTTTTCGGAATGGTCATCACAAACGTGGCGAGAACATCGTTGTCGAGAATGTCGAAGCTTTCCGGATCGACAGCAAGAGGGTCGTTGTACTCGACTTCCTCGTCGGAATCCTCCTCGTCTTCGTCTTCGCAATGTTCAAAGCGCCTGTGGCTGATTCGTCGATCTTCCTCGGTCTCGCTCGCGTCCTCTTCATCTTCCATTTCTTCATCTACCAGAAAGTCATCTTCTACGAGTGGCCCTTCGCATTCTTCCGTTTCTTCGTCCTCCTCTTCGACCTCCTCCTCATCGAACTCTTCAGGGTCACCGTTCACGGCGTCTTCATCCTCTTCGCATTCCTCGTCTTCGTTCTCTTCTCCGGCCTCATCTTCCAGATCCTCATCTTCAACTGGCTCGTCTTCTTCATCCACCCCTGCCTCTTCGCCGACTTCTTGCTCCTCATCCTCTTGCTCCTCATCTTGAACGTCGGCATCGGTATTTTCTTCTTCTTCCTCGCCTTCGCCCTCCTCATCTCCCCCTTGGACTACGTTGGTCTTTACCATAGCTTTTCGGACCTGTGCGCCTCTCGACCCGTCGTTCTCCCTGATTTCGTCGACTTCCTCATCATCGAGCTCGTCTTCCTCTTCCTTTTTCTTCTTCTTTCTACCTCTCTTGGATCTCACCACAGGTCCCTCCACTTCGTCGTCCATATCTTCTTCCTCTTTCGGGGCCTTCGACTCTCTATCTTTCTCGCCATCTGAGTCGTAATCCGTACCCACCTCCAGTGGAACTTCTTGCTTCTTGAATCTGTTCAGATTCACCTTGAGAAAGTTCTCGCCTTTCCTGTGCTTTTTCACTCGACGCAGAATTCCCACATCGTCATCATCCCCGCGCTTTCGCCTCCTCTTCGACTTCTTACCTTCGAACTCGTCTCCAGAAGAGGAGGGACTGTCCGGAGGAGAACAGACACCCTTGTACATGTCTTCGGCGTTATCGTCCATTAGGAGGTTGTCTTCCGCCAACAGTTTTCTGGCCTCCGCCACTTCGTTCAAAATTACGCGTTGCTTAGGCCTCCAGAATCCGATCTCCTCTAGCAACAGGATGTATCTCTGCGGATTTGTTACTTTGAAGGCCTCAAGGGCTAGCGAGCAGTAGTTGTAGGAAGACGTCGAGAACGATTCTTGGAATGAGTTGAAAGCGGAGAGCACTTCGTTGTACAGCCTGAAAAAGTGACGTGAAATCCCCGCTTATTGAAAACAAAACCTACTTATCGGGTTCCATGAACTCAGCGGGTTCCGGACAGACTTCCTTCGGCTCCGGGGAAAGACGGAATCCAAATTTTATGGTGAAGTCCTTGTACTCTTCGTTGTACATCTTCTCTATCAGCGTATGGACGTGCTCCTTTGGCGGTTCAAGGTCGTCTTCCAGTTTCACTGATTCATCAGGGACTCGATCGACTTTTCTTCGCTTTTTCCTCGGACCTTGTTCGTTCTTGAACAGCGCAAGGAGTTCCTCTTCAACACTCAGGATATCTTCTATGGCGGCGCCTGCCGTTAGTTATCGGAAGTAACGTCTGCTCCAGGTGCTGACTGGTTACATCGCTGTAGTTAATCACCGGACCAGTCCGAAACTCAGCCTCTTTGAGGACAAGATCTATAGATTTGTCGATCTCCTTTGAATCACTCGGTTTGGGCGGGGGTGGCAGAAGCCTCATCCGCCTCGGCTGTCTGTCGCTCGGTCCGTCCTTCCCGCCATCATTCTGAGATCGTATGCCATCTTCCTTGGATTTGCTGATAACCGCTGACTTATCAGCCAATGTTTTGGCGGATTGATGTTTTTGATCGGGAGCAGCAGGAAGCTTTTCTTTCTCCTTCGCGATTCGACGTCGAGCTTCCGCTCGGTCGCAGAACTCGTCAAAGGTTCCAATGATGTGACGTAAAATGTCCTCAGAAACTGCCATTTTCAAGTCTTGGATATTACTATTTCGTGTTGAACGAAGCACCTAAAATAATGGCAAACTATAAAATCATATTTGAGAAGCTAAAAATCACCGAATCGAGGTCCTTGTGACTGACGACATCGTCAAGATTCGGACTTTCCTTCTTCTGAAAAATCGATCAGTTTGGGCAAGATATCTAAATTCAACAACCTTGAAGTTCAATCCAAAGGCGTCTTCGGCGACTTTCTGCATCAACTCTCGCATAAGATCGTCAGGGTGCGGCGGCACTCGTAGTTTGTCCCATGTCTCTTCTAATTTTAACAAACATTTGAGTGACTTTCTGGTCAAAATGATCACTTACTGCCCACGTCGCTTCGTTCCAACATCTTTTTGGCGTAAGCTTCCAGCCACAGCGCCCCGTTCTTGGCCTCCATTTCACTGCTTTCTTGAGGATTCGTCGATGGACCTGCAGGACTGTTCCCGACAGTCGCAACGACCATCGGAGGAGTCGGCCGAAGATGCGCGAGTTCGGCGGGAGACTGTGGAACGTGGCCTGTCGAGGTAGATGGAACCGGAATGCGATGTACGTTCTCCACCTTGATCACCGGTACTTGCACCACTTTCAAGGCAGCGGGTGTGGGTCGACTCCCATTGGCCACTGAAGCGGCGGCGCCCCTTGGCTGTCGAGGCTTTGTAACTCGCTGTCGCGGTTCACCCGACGCTTTTCGTCCGCCTTTGCCTTGACCCTTACCTCTGAAATTCACCGCTTGATTATTCGATATTAAAGTCGGGCAAGCTCACTTCGTTCCGCTTTGCAAAAGCTGGGCCTCTTTTTCTCTCTCCTGGGCTCGTTTAATTTCAGCAACGGCCCGAAGAGTGGCGGCGTCCGGTTCGACTTGGTCGAATGGAATGTCAGAGGAGTCGTGATGCTGCCGCTTTCGAGATTCGGAGGAGCGAGATGTGTACGAACGATACGGTTTTGGGTGAGGTCTAAGTTCAGAATGAGTTGCAGAATTCGCGAAAGATTTGTGCACAGAACAGAACGTTTACTGCGACGGTGGCAAACTTACGGTTGTTCAACTGCAGCACGCTTGGGCTGATTCTGGTGGGACGAAGACGAGGAGCCATGGTTGAGATTCGCGTTGGCGGTCAGTGTTTCGGCCTTTTCGATCAGTCGTCTCACCGATTCGGAGTCTTGAACCAATTCGCCTGATACGTCATATATAAGCAATGGTTATAAATATCCACCTACTGTAACTGGGTATGTTCTCCGCCGATATTCGGCCTGTACGGCCCGTCAGGTAGTGTGAGTAGGGTGGCGGCTCCTGCTTCGCGAGAGCTTCCCTTGCGGCAGCCTGAATCAACTGTTCTCTCAGCAACTGCTGCTCCCGATCTCTGGGCGACACAGTCGCTGATGCCACAACGCTGTTTGGAATCGAAATCGCGGGGCTGACCAGATTCTGAAGGGCTTGACGAGCCTTCTGGTTGGCTGCCAACTGAGCAATCGCGTCTTGTGTAAGTTGGGCTTGGACCCTAGCTTGAGCTTCTACTCTGGCTTGCTGCTCTGCCCGAGCTTGAGCCTCGGCTCTCGCCTGAGCTGCTTCCATCCGAGCCTGTTCCACGACCCTCGCTTCAGCTTCGGCTCTTGCTACGGCGGCTTCCTTGGCGGCAGCTTCTTTAGCCTGGGCTTCAGACCTCATCTTCTGCTGAGCCTCGGCAACTGCCCTCACATGTGCCTCGGTGTCCTGCTGGGCTTTCAAACGGAGAGACTCCGCATAAATGCGCTGCTGGGTCTCCAACTGAGCCTGCGCTTGCGCCAGCGCGCGTGCTTGAGCTTGCTGCAATTCTTCTGTTCTTCTACGTGCTTCCAGCTGCTGACGGAATATTTCCATAGCAACTTCCTGTTGTTGGTGCTGCTGACTGATTCTGCTAATACCGTTGACTAACTCGTTCATATGCAGCGGAGAGGTTCCGAGATAAGATAAACCGGCAGTATTGAGTATATTTTCGACCAGGGCTTGAGCCTGAAAACCGAGTCATAGCGAAATATTACAAGGATCATTGGCCTACCTGAGCTTGTGTAAGGTTGTTAGCATTATTGAGGGAAAGATTAGAGGTCCCTGACGCAACGGGGACCGAACCTAAGACAGGAGTGGGTGTGTGGACTGGAATGGGAGCCGCTACTGACGGGAGTGGGACGTTGATCGGGGATTCACGGGGTTTCTGAACCTGTTGGAGGATTTTCACCTCTTCTGCGGTCAACTGCTGTGGAACGTTGGATTGCGGTCGGCTGATCAATGGACTCGCAGTCGCAGGTCTCGTGGAGCAGACAGCAGAACCGGGAGCTGCCCTCAGTCCACTCTCCGTGCCAAGAGCCGATAGGCCCAAGTGGTCTAAGGAGGCTGCTCGACCGTTGGACACATTCGAATCGTTGGAAAGTTGCGAAATGAACTGTTGTATCGTGGATACCGAATCATTGATAGAAGAGCTAGGAGTACTAAGGTTGTATAAGTGTCGTGTGTCGTTGGCTGCAAATGAAACGTACACTTTACTCTCACAAACCATCACCTACAAAGCGAACTTAAGTAGCTGACTTGACTGGAAGTGCTTGCGCTCCCCATCGTAAGTGATGTTGTCACTGTTCTAGGCTACAAATGCACAAATACATTGCAGAACATTCCTTGCCTCTCTTACCTTCGTATTCTGCGTTGGCGTTATGGAGTATGAAGACAGCTGAGACAAACCTGTGCTGTTCACGGAGAGCATTGGAGCAGGTGCAATTGAGTTTGGCACGAGTAACCTATTTGTGACCGAAACTGTCGATTCAGGAATCGGTCTGACTCCTATCTGTGGAATGGGCGACGCTATCCTCTGATTAGAGATGTTGGGAACCTATATAATAACAAGAAACTAAATTGCGTCAGCAACAAGGTCCCCCTACTCGTCTGTACTTGATCTGTTCCAGCTGGACCTGCTGGTAAGCTTTACTGGTGACGGGCAAAACGGGTGCTGCTGTCGGTGTTGCGGTGCTGGCCAAGGCAGTCCGTCGAGGGTCTCTCTAAAAGTTACTCAGGTTATATCGAAGGGCCAGAAGTAAAGACTTGCCATTTGATCGTCTTCCATGGGCATAGTTTCATTGCACGTCAGATCAGTCACTAAAACAAAACAATTAATAATGATTAACAGAAGTACATCCAATAAGAATTCAAAAACATTACCCATCAACGGGATAATTTACGACTGAAGACTTTAATGTGCCCAATGCAGTAGAAATTTAGTCAGTAATTTATACATCTAAGAGTGAGTTCCAGTTCACATGTTTGCAGTTCACGTGCACGTAATCAAAACGTTCTCCCACTTCCCACTGAGTTAGCCACAAATTGAGTATTAAATTCAGAATTTGAAAACAGGCATTCATATTTATAATTTGCTTGCTCTTGAAAAACTAAAGGGTACAGCCTCAGCACAAATTCTTTGGACGGGCTCCTCGTTCTAATCACACACATCCGCGCCTTCGCTACAATCCAAACAAGCGAAGCTGTCCCAACTTCGTATTTCTCTAAAGCGCGTTGGCAACAGTTGCAGAAGGTCGCTCAGAAAACATCGGCTAACGCGGTGCAACGCGTGGGAACGAATCATGTGATCAAGCATCAGATCAGAAAATTGATCAACCACCCACCGTGAGACATCTTCGCTGGTGAAGGCTTCGTAGATGACGGGACTTGGAAACATTAAACGGGTTCACTCATTCGGATGGTTTGCACGAGTAGCTGAAATGGCGAACCGTCAGTCATCGATCAATACTTTCACCGCTCCGCATATAATTAACGCGCGAAAAGACGCTAATTGTGAAGGTGGAGTGCGCGAAATCGGAAATGCCGCGCTCGTGGGAACGCGGCGCGCGCCTACCAAAGCGATGCGCGGCGCATTTTTCTGCGGACATTCAACTCGCCCGGAGTCGAGAAAAAGAACGGAAGTTTTCTATTTTACAGGTGAGCAATCGAATTTTAGAAAGTGCGCCATTTGTACCGTGGACGCGGTCACTCCGCAAATGACGGTCGGGGCGGGAGCCGCCGCCCGCAAACGTTTCTGGCTCGGAGCCCTCGCGTTGCCCGCCCTAACCGGAAAATCGATATTCGGTCGTGTTCTTATTAGCGGCGTTTATTAATCGACGGTTTACGGGCTCAACAACAATAAATAGAACAAATCAGTCACGCCTTAATAAGACTGACATGTAAAGTGTGCTCGAAGTAGTGCGGCTTCGATGGGAATGAGCGCTCAGCAGAATCCACACGATTTGGGGCAGTTCTTGGTCATGTAACTTCTGAAAATCCCTTCGCAGAAACCGGCGCCCTTCCAGTGGCCGCAGAAATGTTTCATGTCGTGGCACGGGTGAGGAGTCGGCGGTGCGCCGGTGTTGGGCGAGGGAGCGGCTGTGCTCGTTATCATGGGAACCGTTCTGAAACGCCCGTTTCAACTCATTCTTCTGAACGGAAGAACAAACCTAGTGATGAAAGGAACCGTCGGCGTTTGGGTCACAGTGGTTATCGGAGATTTTGTAGATATCTCGGGAATCTCCGGAACCGGCGTCCCGCAGAATCCGCAGGACTTCGCGCAGTAGCTCTTCATAAAGTCCTCATACTTTATGCAGTAGCGACCCTGGACGAGGGTGGCGCAGTCAACTCGCAGATCTCCACACTCCTCGGGAACAACTGGGATGACAGGAACGACTGTCGGTTTTGGCTTTTCGCACATTCCACAGGAGACGGGACAGTATTTCTTCATCCAGCCCGGGTTCTTCTTACACCATTCTGAATAAAATCGGTCGTTCACATACTGAATTTTCATGCTCACCTTCGGCCAGCTGGGGGCAGTCCGGCCGAGTGTCTTTGCATTCAGGCCCTGGGGCGGTCGGGAGAATGGTCGGAATGGTTGGGGGTGACGGATAAGGCTTCTCCGAGGTGGTTGTCGAAATGGTAGTCGGCTTCATTGTAGTCGCAGGCGTTGGTCCAGAACAACTGTAGAGCTTGTTGATCTTGTACGCGTCCACTTTGCTAAAGCCTCCGCGCTGTCCAATTTGAGAGTTTCTTTTAGGGATGATTGTGGGTTGTCCATTCCTGCTAAAAGCCTTGGGACCGTAGTGCATGATCGACTGGTAGTCGTATTCGGTGCCCAGATCCTGAATAGTTCCTTGGCCGTACTTCTCGAACTGATTGTGCATTCCTTGCATGATATTGTTCCAAAGGATGGTGATGTAGCTATCCCTATCTGTGCGGGATTGTTCGTGAAAAAACCCGACGGCATGCATCATCTCGTGGATGATGATTCCCTTCTGAATGCATCCACTGCCGAGCGAGAGGCGTTGTTGCCCTCCAGTGCGGCCGACCATCGAGTAACACCCGCGGTCTGGGTAGATGTGGATGTAGTCCGAGTCGCTGCTCTCTTTTGGAACCCACTTAATGCATGTTTGGCCGTGATACTCTTCCATGGCTGACGCAATCATCGAGCGACTGCAAAGTAGTGTTACTTCCTGGACACGTTTTCTCGTCCTCTTACCTGTAGCTGCTGTACTGGCTGCTGATCGTGTACGGGATACGCCCGTTCTTCCAGAGCTGGTGCATATTCCGGAGAGCGTTCAAGTGTCGGCCACGCCCCGATCCTCCGTTCACAAAAAGATGAACCGTAGTCGCATTCAACTAAACGACAACTTAAGGAAACGCAACAATCGTGTCCCATACGTCCTCGTTTGCAATATCTCCTTCGAACCGGTCCTTTGAATACATCGCGTCACTGTCCCAAATGTCTTGTCCGTCGAACTGCAACACGTCCGACATCTGCTGGCCCATTTCAAAGTCGCTCGGCGTGAGTACGGTCTCATAGTCGGGGACGGAGCGGTCAAAGAGCTGCAGAAATCAACGTTGCTGGTAGTTGTGTTTGTTTGAGGCGTCACAAAGACTTACCAGTGATTCATCTTGCTGGGCTTTTTTGATCGAGTGGACAACGGCGAAGAGAGTGAGTAATGTGGAACTCAACAAAAGCAAACGAACCGATCTCATGCTGGAAGGAAACAAACTTGGTTACATAAACGCATACATAAGGAAATTCACGTCAAAATAGAGAACCGAAACGGTAGTCGCTCTTCTCGAACTCACTGTTTTCGAACGCGGTAGCGGCGCTTTTTGTTTGCGCTCCTCATTGTTCTTTAAATCTTTTAATGCGGCCCGTTCCCCCAAAGACTAACAGAGGCTCTATCAGACGGCCAAGCGACCTCTTAAATCCCTCGAGTTCACGTCTACGCTGTAAAAACTTTGAGAGGAAGACTTAAGATATCCAATTCCCAGGTCAGCGCTACAAAAGAGCGAAGCGACATCGAATGGTCAAAGGTTGTTGAACTGACTAATCGAGAAGAGGTTTAAGTGAATTTAAACAAATGTCCTTTTAAAAGATCGTCGCACGCGAGTTGCGAATACAAAGCCGACGGTCACAACATCACACTCAGCGAGCGGGTAATCACCTAGTCTGCGCCAGTGACCATCGTTTAAGTTCATTTTTAGGAAAAGAGCTGAACACACAAAACTACAAAAGTTGATTTTATTTGACGTCTAAAAGCCAAATCGACTTTTATAGTTTTGTGTGTTCAGCTCCCTCCCTAAAAATGAACTTACGCAATACATTGTACACTCGTACATTGCAAGACAGCAAAAACAAATACCATGCAAAGTCTAATCAAAAGCGGCAAATCGAAGAGCGTTTTAAAAACGTGAAAGCGTGATTCGACTAAGAAAATGACGAAAACGGCTAAAACTAAAAAATGCAGCCATTTGACCATTGAACACGATTTATATGATCAGAGGAGAGCGTTGGTCAGCGCTAAAAAAGAGGGTGGAGTCAGGAGCGGTCAAATAAAGTACAGTCCTAATAGCGGATCTCTAAGCTCTTAACAAACACCGGCAATCGAAAAAACCGCTGCCGACGAGCGGGCTAAATCCTCCGCGAAACGTGTGGTCCTTAGCCGATTAGGTATACAAGTAATTTATTTAAGGTTACATGACGTGAGAACTAAGCATTCGGAAGTTTAGGGGATTATTTCTCAGAAGGAACGCATGGAAGTCTTCGGCGCCATCGTCTGGGAGCGGGTTGATTACGGTAGCGCCGTCGAGGAGGAAGTCGAAGTCGACCTTCGAGAAGAACATCTTCGTCTCCAAGTCCTTGCTGAAGACACAGTGGCGAGGCAACTTTTTCTGAAATGTTTCCTAGTTAGAGAAGTAGCGGCTTTCGTAAAAACTAAGTAAAACGTGATCCTCGCGACTTTTTATATTCGACAGTACCCAGCTTTTTATTTTTGTCGAAGGGTCAAGTACGTGACTCTACAATGGCTGAGTCGTCCCTCACCCCAAACACGCCAACGGACTGCTCCCGCGACGAACGACGACGTGCTTCACTTTTTTACAAAACTGCAAATTAGCTCTCCTCACAGTGACTAACCTCTCTACACACGGCAACCGAGTGCGATGGGTCGATGAAGGATTCCTCGAACACCCACTGCTCTTGTTGTTTTCCATTCTCGTACGCTATAGTCGAAACCACAAAACAGCCTATAACGGTCAGATTAGCCCAGCAGTACGGTGGTTTTTTCAACCTGTCTTATAACGGTCGCTTCGGTCCACACGAAAGTCGATGGCCGATAAATCGTTGGGAATTCCTTCTCCAGTCGCCTTGCAAATGGCTTCTTTCAGGCACTAAAACAGAATTTGTCCAACAGTCAATTGGTTCGATATTATCTACCCAGTAGCGGTAGAAATAAGTCATCTTCATTGGATCGGTGGGTTGTCCGCGCATCATACGGAGCTCGTCCGGAGAAGCCGACTTTGCCATCGAGGTGATGTACTCGTCGGCGGATTTGTTGTTGCCTGAATGGACCAACGGAGATTAGATGAACAACGATGATCGTTTACTTACGCTGAATGTCCAGGCGCATACAATCGACGCCAATCTTGTTGGAACAGCTGCTTGAAAAGGCCACATAGTCTCCCTAAAGCTATCTTGTGAGATTTTCAGTCCGGAAAAGGACTGCTTTACCTGATGCGCGACGTTGATTCCAAAAGTGGTGCCTTCGGGGCTCACAAGGTACGGCTTCCCCTTGGCGGTTCTTCCCAACTCGATCGTGTTCCATTCGACGTCGGCGAACTAAACGAGTACAGGTTACAAAATGGTTTCATTCACCGAAGGCGCCAACACGTTTTGTCGCTTGGCGCAGGAAAAGACGTCCCACGAGGCACGAGAGGGCGTCGTCTCTGTGGCGGTATTTCACCATGCGCTCGTGCTGATCCGGCGAAATGCACTGGACGGCCTTTCGGTAGAATGCTTCGAAATTCTCATTTTCGAAAGCACTTTTCATGCTGAACGCCAGTCGACGGCACACACATTCCTTCTTTCTGTAACATGCAAACGTTGGAACAATCACGACGGATCGATAGAACCACCAACCCTTGGGCACAAGTGGACATGACGAACAAGAAAGCGAAACTGTCGTCCGAAGGAAGAAGAGAAAGAGAGAGCGGTTCTCGTGGGCGAGTGTGAAGGGCAAGTGGCGACGTCCTCGCTTCTGTGACCGGCCGAGATGGAAACCTTCGATTAGGATTTGGTGCATACGCCGAAACGAACGGAGGCGGAGTTACCAACTTTCTTTGTTGTGGGGCGTATGGATCGTGTAAAACAACAAAAAGTCATTTCCAGAACATTTTCCAAGGCAAAAAATAAGTTACAAGGCAGAAGAGAAACTCGCTGAATAATCGCGGTTAATCCGCAAAGGAGGAGAAGGTTAAGTACAAGGTCATTCCGCCTCGGCCCTCGTCGCACTGGGACAACTCTAAAGGAGTGTTTCCAAGTAGATCTATGAGACAGACACCTGATGTCATTTCAAAACAATCAAAGTTCAAAATCTCAGTTTCGGGTAGGTGCAACACGCTATTGAGCGAAGATCGCAAAGCCAAAAAAGACGACGAATCAATTTTCCACTGCTGTTGTAAGTCACTGTCTCTCACTTCGATGCTAGAAACATCGTGGCTATTGGATACTTTCACAAGGACTCATAAAATGACCCGCTAGCACCACAACCTTTGCCTACAAGCAACGTTTGCTCGGTTTAACTTAAAAAGCGTTGGCCTTGTCTTCTACAGTGAGTGCTGTTATGACGCTCGGTTTGAATCGTCTTAGCGGCGAACAAAAACCTGTTATGGTGGCGGGTGGCAGTCGACACGAACTATCGTCTTCTTCTTTCCTATCTTCTCAAAAATGATTCTTTCTCCCATGATCTGCTTAATGTTGTTGATATAATACTTCTACCACATTGTACGCGACCTTCAGCCCACTTGGGTCGGTGAAACGTCGTTTCATAATAATCGAAAATCTTCTCGAGTCAGTCGCAACGTTTCTTCGTTGGTGCACAGTGCCGCGGTTTCCTTTCTTTGGGTCGATTAGTGGCCTAGATGAAGGAAGGAACTGGAAGGGGACATGTGACTTCTTAGCGCGTGCCTCACTGAGAATCCGGGTTCTGCTCCGCGCTTTTCTTTTCTGAAATTGTACTTAGCAACAAATTTGCTCGTTTTCGCGTGCTAATCCTGGAGTTTCAATTTTTCCTGATCAATTAGTAAATTTTTTTTCTCATTTTTTCGCGCGGATTTGAAGTCTTCAGTGTATGAAACGATTGTCAAATGTTACAGATGAGAAACTTAGCTAGTTCCTTTAGCTTGGGAGTTTACTGCAAAACGTAAAACCAAGAGACAGTAACCGAACTTGCTACAGGCGTTTTCGGAGAAGATTTTCTCGTATTTACTTCTTCATTGCGTCCCGCTTTGGTTATTTTCACGTTTTTGTTGTTTTTTCACGTTTAGCGTTTTAGATTATCATTATTATATCGTTTATTGGTTTGACGGGAATTTTTCATGACCTCTGAATGATGACCTCAGAATCAATACCAGTCTGACGACTTCTTCGATCCAATATCCGAACGAACTGACGCTGAATGGGGAACCGGTTTTGCATGAAATGAAAACAACTTGGTTTTGCTTGGTGACAGTTTCTTGAATGACCTTGCTCATTTGCCCAATTACCTGTCGACAGTCGCGGAAAATTGTTAAGCTGTAAGGTTCATCTGCCGACATTCGCTTGCATTTCAGTTGTGTATGAAGCGTTCGTAAATGAACAACGATATTCGTGAGGATGGGGAGGAGAGAGGGGCAGGCTGCGACGAGGAGCGTCTGCAGGTGGACAGAAAGAGACTAGAATCCATGATTACAGGTCCTTCAGGTTCTCGTTTCAAGGTCACATATTTCATATTTCAGGAACACCGCTTCCAGGGAGCAGCAGTTCACTGCCGTCAGCCGAACAGTTCTTCGATAAGGTGCAAAAAGTGTCAGGAGCAGTAGTCTCGTGGCCTTCAAAGCTGAAAATTGGAGCTAAAACCAAGAAAGGTAAGCGTTCAAAAAGACTCGGCAATTTTACGTGTTTAGATCCTTATGTCAAAATTTCTGGAAATGCAGAGCAGATATCGTATGCCAAGGAGCTTATCTCAGTTATGCTCAAGATAAAGGTATTGTAGAGAACGTGACGAATTTGACGCCATTCACCATTTTAGCGCGATCGGGTGACGCTCAAAATGGAGATTCCGTTCTGCGAACATTCTCAGATTATTGGACGGGGTGGACGGAACACGCAGGACATCATGAAGGATACAATGTGCCATATCCACTTTCCCGATTCGAACAAGCACAACGACGCCGAGAAGAACAACCAAGTGTCGATCGCGGGACCTCTCGTCCAGGTGGAAGAAGCGAGGATGCGACTGAGGGTAGTGGTTCCGAGCCAACGTGGCGTAGATTCAGTTTTTGTTCCAGAAAATCTCTCCGATTTGCCTGACAGTAGAGATCCCGCAGGCTTCCACCACTCTAAGTCTGGGAGAACTGTCTCGCCGAGTCTCACTTACCCAGATCAGTGTCCAAGTGCGACACGGCTACTCCGGCGGGATTACGTTCCTGCTCCGAGGCATCGCTCAAAACCATGACGTTTTCTTGCAGATCGTCGACAAGATTAAGGTTTTGTTTTCGCGCCAAGTGAGCGTCACGCACTATTCGCGATCAAAATGGAGGTGCTTTAGGCAGTAGAATCATGCGTGAGCTCAACGACGGTGGAAGTGAGAAAGGCTCTGCTCGACGAGTTCGCGTCGGGTTCCAACTTTCGATACATCAACTACGTGGCCCACTACACCGGCACAAACATCCACTACAGGCCTAGCAGTAGCGAGGTCATCTCGATCATCCACATCTCAGGCAATCCGGATGCAGTTTTAACAGCGAGAACATTTGTCATTGTGAGTTGATGCCGGAATTCAGTTTGGTAGTTATATTATTTAGAGCCTGTTTCCCGCATCTCTGAGTTTTGAAAAGGAGTCCGCCGATGGAAATGTTATTGGTGTCGAAGAGCTGATTTCGGCGGCAAAAAGTCGCGGAATCGCAACGAGTGAGCGTCGAAAAACCGGCCAAAACAATGAAAATATCCAGGTGAGGTGCTAAACCATTGCTTTCTTTAGTCGTACATTCACGTTTAGACGACAACTATACGAGGACAGGAGATTGACCTCATCCACATTTACGTTTTACGAAACAAGCTGCTGGGTCTGTCGCGCGATCTGTCTGAAATGATCGACGAGTACAAAGGAATGCGGAGAATCCTGAAGGAAGCTCCAGCGGAGTAAGTTACCACGATTACCATGGCAAGTAAGGTAGACTTATTGCAGATCCTTGGACGAATCTGCTCCGAAAGACACATTGCGGATCAGCAAGGCGTCGCTGCGCCCGTTCGTGCATGACTTCAACCGGTCCCAAATCGTGGAGTCCAAAACGATGCCCGATCCAGAGGAGTCTCCCATCGCGCATTCTCTTCTCGCTGGAGCCAAGCACATTGAGCAGCAAAACAGGTAATCTTTTAACTTAATAAAAAAGTGATTGTTTGAATAGATTTAAGCGTAAAACACAACCAGTGTGAAATGTCATCAACTTGCAGTGATATCTGGAAAACACCTGGAATCGAGCGGAAATTCGCAAAGGACCGAGAAAAGATGCTCTTCAAGGCCAACCGAGGTAGGAGTTGATGAGGGCGAGGAGCGAAGACAGTCAGTGATTTTGCAGCCGTTTACGACTCCAACCTGCGCGAAGTTAGGCAGCCCACGGATCTGTGGTCGGGGTATGGATTCAGCAACTCGCTGCCGGCGGACATCCTAAAGAACGGCTTCCAGCACATTTGGGGCGCCGACGACCAGACGCTTTGTGCACCTGACCCCAACCCCGAGTCCGCCAGGTCTCTTTCCTCAAAAGTTGGTGATGCTTTTCTCCATCCTCACGCTAACACTGCGATTTAGGCACCGACTCCAACAAGCATGCTAGAGTCGGTTCAAGAAGAAGAAGAAATCAACGATTATTCCCACTTGAAGGCGAAGTCGTCCGCGTTGCAGAGTTTCTATCGTCTTAAATCCCCTCCACTCACAAGTGAGACTAACAAGCCATGCCTAAAATGGTCCAATACCCCTTTAGACTTTTCCGCATCCACGAGTCTCTTTGAGAGTGCGCCTCAGCTTCCTCTAGAAGTGAAATGGGACATAAAAACATTTGTGGACCCTGCGATGGTGCTCGTTCAGCTGGGGTGCTCGGAATATCTTGCTCAATTTCGCGATCAAGAGGTACGGGGAAAAGTATTCTCCTAGTCATGAATTTGCTTGGAACTTAGATCGACATGGAAGCATTCCTTCTTTTGGACGAACAGAATCTGAAGGACGTCGGCGTGAGCACGCTAGGAGCACGCAAGAAGATAATTAATGCCATAATTAGTAAGTTCACACTGACACATTTATTGAACAAGTTGCGACATTTTAGAACTCCGCGAATCGGCAGCCCGAAACGGATATTTTCTATAGATGTTGAAAACTTTGGATAATATATAAATGTTGAATGGCCATAATCGAAGAAACACAAACAGAAATATCACATGTGCAAGAGGACATACAGAACGTTTTTGCGAGAAAGAAGATTAATGTGCGACTTGAAAGGGAGATCAACAACACCCTGAGTCAGCTTCCTGAGCATGGTCTTGACTGATCATTCAGCAGCCGGTTGTTCCGCGTTTCCAGCTTCTTCGGGCCTAGTACAGCCCGCAGTTACTTTGAGAGGAACGCCGAATATTCCGAGATCGTTGAAGTACTTCAAGATCTCGGGGACCCGCGCTCCTTCAGAATCGAAGGCCCCACGGTAGTATCCGACCGGTTTGATGGTCTCTACGGGATCTCCGTTGCTTTCTCGGTGTTGCTGAATGGCCAGAATAAGCGCCTTGAAGTCATTCATGTTGTTATCGAGGATGTCATTCCACTGCTCATGGTACGCAGCACGAATAACTCTTGCGTCTTCCCCACGAATCTTTGTCCGCAGAACACACATGGTCGAAAATTGCCCGATAGCGTCGGGAATCTTCTCCATAGCGTACACTTCAGTACCAATGTAGGTTACCAGTTCGTGGATCGCCAACATGACCGCGAAAAACTTTTCATTCAACTCCATTTTTCGCTCGTAAGTCTTCAAGCCGCGTTTGTGGATATCACGAAGTTCGTCCCATATTCTCCCGGTCAGAGAACAAGCAGTCAGAAAAGTCCTCTGCAGCGCCCTTCTTTCGCGAGGAAGAACTTCTTCTTGAACTGAAACTAAATGAATTATTTCGACCAACACACGCTGACTACAGTACCTAGTACACGCATAGTCGGTCGGGCAAGAACACGAACGGCAGGAAATTCGCGATAGCAAGCGAGCAACTGAGCGTGATTCATTCCTCCAATGAGCTCTTGGACATAACGTCGTGCTTCTTGCTCGCTATCGTTGGAGTTTTCGCCGCCTAAAAAATCAAGCTGAGCTCACAGTCGGCAGCACCTCCTTTACTTCCGTTTCCGGCTTTCTTTCCTTCAGCCAACTTATCAGCCTCTTGGTCCAGTGACGGCCTTTTTTTCAAAGGTTCATTGGATTGATCGCTCGGTCGCTCACTCACGATAGCACCAAGTAAGTCAGGGATTGTGAGGCTTCGAATTCCTCCCTGCTTGGAGGGTCCAGCGACATAATCAGCAGTGGAGGCCGACTTCTCAGCTTCACTCTTCGGCGCCGACTTTTCTTTCTTTTCCACATTTTCCCAATTTTTCAGACTCAGTTCATCGAAGTCTTCGACTTCGGTCACCGCGTTCCGTGTAATGGACTTCTGAAGGATATTCAAATTAGTATCACAGCGCTTGCACAATCTTTTACGGCTTCTTGATGTTCGTTCAGCCGCTCCCCAAACTCTTCGAGATCCACGGAGTCGATAACAACAAAGGCATCTTCAGTTGGTGACTTCGGACGGTCCATGCTTCGAGACCTGCAAACAAAAAAAAATAATTCCACCACATCCCAGTCATTCACAATGAACACAACCGACCGACAAAAATTGCAGTTCAGTTCACGTCAACAAATCAATTCACTTTATGGAGAAAATCTTATCAGGTTGAATTGAATATTCAAACAAAATAAATCGAGTACAAGAATCTAGGGGGGGGGGTAACAAACGAACGCAGACGTCCGCAGACGCATCCAACCGAGTTCGGTGGTTGACCGGAAAGGATTAAGTAACGAGAACCAACGAGAGACCAGGTCGTCGTCATGGAAACCCGGCCCGTAAGGTTTTCTTCGCTTGTCAGAGAAGTAGTGAAGGGGAAATATTTCATTGCAGACGCCAAGACGCTCTTTTTGGCATTAAGGGGCGCTCTCGCTCGCATGCCTCGAGCGTTCCGACGTCGCTGCAGCATTAGGTGACGACGTGAGTGAGGGGGAGCGATTTGCTGTTGGTCTCACCGCGATCCTCCTGATGCAAACCGTCTGTTTTCCGCGAATGTTTTGGTGGGCGCTCGCTCACACCGCCACCGATCATCTGGCACTCCGCGACGAGGTTTGCGACACTTTCTTCGGCTCGTTCATGATCGTTTCTCGTTTTTGTTTCAGTCTGGCATTTTGCTTGTGGGATATAGATAGCTTCTTCGCGCTGTGATTGAAACGCCGACCTCCAAGCAACGATGACGGAGCATCACCGTTCTTCGAGGTCTCAGGTATGTGGATCGCCTCAAACTGAAATGGAATTCACATGCGACGTCCAGCAGAATGCTGTTGTTTTTTGTGTTCATTCCTTCGTTTTTTAACTAATTATTCGCGTCTGGTGCTTAGCGTTCCGTGTTTTACGTAGTTTCAGGTTTCAAAAATTTCAAAACTTATTTAACATGATGCGATCTAAAAATCATTTGAGATGTTTCTGGTTAGTAATTAATTTCTTTTTCTTTTAGGCTATGGTCTACTTAACAAGGCCAGGACGCGGCGGAAAGTCGGAAATAAATTGCGAAGTACACCGTCTTCGGCTTCAATGTCGTCTTCTGGATCATCGGATTCTTGCTCCTTACGGTTGGAACATGGGCCGCGATTGAAAAGAACAACCCGTATAGCCAGCTGAATAGAGCATCGAAGTTTTACCTCGACCCTGCGTGGATATTGATAGTTGTGGGATTCGTCACGTTCTTAATTGGCTTCAGCGGTATATTTTGATTGACTGTGTCCCCTATATAACTTTTTTTTATTTAGGTTGCATTGGTGCTCTTCGCGAAAATACGTGCTTCCTTTCGTTTTACTCATCTCTTCTGGGCTTGCTGTTGCTCACAGAAGCGGCCCTGGCAGTGTTGGCGTTTTCTTCGAAGGACTGGATAAATATGGAACTCAGGACGCGTCTCGATGACATGGTGAAATACGCCATTTTAGTCGTGCTTAATGTAACATAATTGTAGGTTATTATGTATCGCGACGATCCGGATCTGCAGACGCTCATCGACTGGATGCAGCAGGACTGGAAATGTTGTGGTATCAACAAAGCTGACGACTGGGACATGAACATCTATTTCAATGCTTCTGCAAGGGCTCTCAAATCGGAAGAAGCTGGTGGTGTTCCCTTCAGTTGCTGCATCAGCAACGATCCATTGCAGAATTTCGCTTGTGGCCATCGTGTCCGATTAGATGTAATTCAGAGTTTTTCTTCGTGAAATTAACTAGCGACTGTTAAAGCGAGAACGAGCCAACAATGCCATTTACACCGAGGGTTGTTTACCGAAACTTCAGCAGTGGCTTGATAACAACATCCTCATCGTGTGCACGGTCACAGTAGGAATAGCAATAATACAGGTAGACCCCACCGGTGTTTGCGCGCGAGTTTCAATCATTTTCTTTTTCAGATTTTAAGCATTTGTTTCGCTCAAGATTTGAGGAGTGACATTTTTGCCCAGCGCGCCAGATGGTATCCTTCCGGTTGCTGATCTCATGTATATTTTGACAACTTTGTGTAACATGCTACTTGAGTAAATTATGAAAGCTGTTTCATTCGTGTATTTGCAACTGGTTAATTGATGCCGGTCATGATTATTTATTATTGTAACTTCGCGATTTCTATCTTTGAAGCTACAAATGAATATTACAGTATGAAACGCGTATGGGATCGAGCCTACAAGAAGTACGAGAAGGCTGAGTTTATCTACCGGCGACTGTGCACTGTATTCTTCATAGCCGTCGTGTTATGTGGCGGTGGAGTGCTGTGGTGGCTGACGACAGCAACACCGAGAGCGGAACTGAAGTACTTCGAAGAAGACTACGTTATGAAGATTCCCCTCAGCGTTCGCCTGGGCCTTGTCAAATCGAATCGTTTGTCGCCTCAGAATTTGGATGAAATTTCGGCGAAAATTTCCGCGGAAGTCCACAAATTCGCCATTCAAACTCAGTTCATTCTGAAGTTTACCATCGAGAAGCTCGTGTTCAACTCTATCGAAGAAGCGAACAAGTATCAAGCCGCCGCAACTCAAAATGCTGCCGTCAACATCCTGCTGATTGATTCAGTTCAGTGGCCGTATTTTTCGTCCAAGAAGGTGCATCTAGGATCCAAGTTTTGGTCTTACGCTCAGTGGGATGATGAAGACATACAGAAGACGTGTAGCCGAATCAATTTCGCCATTCGAGATGTGATGATCGACGTGAATCATCTGATATCCATTGTGCGTCGTGACCAGAAGAAGGCCATGGGAGCTCTTGAAATTGCTAGTCTTCCAGCTGCGCAGCAGGTTTGAATCTGATTGAATTGTACGAATTGACATTGGAATGTTTAGAAACGACACATTTGGGATTCGGCTGCTCTTTCGGTGATGTACAATGTTCACCTGATTTACCTTCACCACTACTCTGAAAACGCTCACCGTGAAGAATTTTCATCCTACAAATCCATTGAAGAAGAGGCATTGACCGCCGCTCATCGTTTTGCGAATCGCATTCGTAATGTTACCGATCTGTACGTCACCGCTGAGCACCTTTGGGATTTCGATCTTAGCTCATTCCTGACCATGGATGTTCAAAGGCGTACGGTTATTGAACACAATCAGATTGCCAACTTGATTTCGGGTATCGATGCATCCACATCAACGGTTGAATCGTCTCAACCCTTAATCAAGATTGTGGTGCTGGAATCAGAAGATCCAATAATGTTCCTTGATGACCATGTGAGTTATAACCTTGAAATTAAAATGTAATTGAAAAGTGTTTAGGCGGACGATACGAACGCGTTTGCGATTGCTTCATGGGGAGGCATCGTTGCGCCCAAACGATTTGACGAGGATTCGGATTCCAAGCTTCGTTCTTCTGCTTCGCAAAACGTGCTGGGCGTTTTGAGAGTCTTGCTTGGGATGGATTCGGATTTGGACGCTATGCATAGCAGGGATGCCGCACCCGTTTCTGACTGGGAAATCGAACGTCTGAAGCTGCGCTCCTTTGTGGACAATACGATGCGATGCGTTTCCTCCATCGAAGCCATCCACCAACTCACCGGAAGCATTGACAACATTGCTGTCTCGAATTACGTAAGACTGTGCCGCCTATCATCGTTTTAGACTGATGTTTTAGGTTTCACAATTGGTGAATTCCAGTGTTACTTTCTTGGAAAGTGGGATTGCTCAAATGGAACGTGCCGATAGTCGGACTCTGGACAGTATTTTGAAGGCGCGTTTCCTGGCGGACAAGTCCATCAATGAACCCACATTACTGGGCCTCCTGTACTTTTCTCCGGACCAGAAGCTTGCTGTTTATGTGCCTCTTGTTATGCCAGTATTGATGCCGATTTTATCTTCACTTCGTGCACTCTACCAAGAGTTGCGTTCCACCTAAACGGGTCTGTGATGACCATTCAGTGCTTTAAGGTTGTTGTAAATAAGGATGGCAAGAAAGATTTAATTAATATTGCATGTTAAGTGATTTAATAAAGTGATTTAAGGGAAGCGACCTACGAGAGTTCAATGTATGGATTGAAAAAGTGTCTCAATACAAAACGATGTTAGGAAAATATTTACGTCATTTTTGTACTTGTATGTACTGAACTTACGACGGCGGGAAATCAGTTAATTTATAAACAACGTTAAATTTCGGCCGCAGCTCAATCACACGTACAGCGCTAGTCCTTGGTTGATTGATTGACTTCCAATTAATTCCACATTAATTCAAGTCTGTCTCATTTTCACCTGCAAGGGCCGACTTTCTGTTTACCCATGTGAGTGGCGCCTGCTACATTCGGTAGACACTGCCACTGTTTTCCGGTGTTTTTCCTCGCGGTCTGGGAAAAATCGCGTCACTGTCACTTCTAAACCTGAGGGAACAATGTGTTCCCACCCTTTGCAGGTATTTTTTGGTATCCTACCGTCCTTTCGCATTTTGCTTTTAGAAAGCTGAAAAAATGCGTACCTCTGATTTACTATTTTTCTGGGTTTTGAAATTGGACTCAGGGTTTCTCTCAATTGCCACTCGGCTGCTCGATCGCCGTGGCAGACAGAATTGTAATTAATTTATGATTTATTCGATTGCCCCTTTGCAGGACTCATTTGTTCCTGTCACGTATCCTTCCTTGTTCGCCTGTTGACCTCTGCAATCCCACACCGAAACATTTGGTCGTTCATCATTTTAGTTTTGAACTCATTGCATTCTTTCTTCAGAAAATGCATGCAATTCCCAGGGCGTTTTCTGAGACGCTCAACTTCTCTCTTAGAAATGCAATTAGAAAAAGGATTATGACCTTAATGATTTCCTCAAGACTCTCACCGGAAACAGTGGGCCACCCTAGCGCATCGGTTCCGATAAAAAACGCTTTTGTAAAGTTTGCGATAAACCTAAATAACAGCTAGAACCGACCGTCGAAACGAAACGTTGTTTTGTCTCACCTGCAGACGGGAGCCTAATAGAATTGGCTTGTATTCTCTTTTAGTCGATAAGTGAAACACTGTTTGTTGTCTGGAGGTAGTAAATACCGGCTAAGTGGCTAAGGGAGACCAGCTGAGAGTGAACTTTCTACGCTAAAAGAGGGCGGGCGGGGTTGCGCACGCGCCAGTAGATTGAGAGAAGTTAGGCTGCGCTGTATTCCACAAGCAGTTCAAATTTCCACTTCTGCTTTTTCTTCCAGGGCTCTAATTTCTACGGAATTCCGGCGAAGACGTTGTGCCTATGAAGAAATAGCTTACGACGGATCGCCTTGTGGCCCCTTAATTTCAATTAGCGCATGTCATCATCGCTGTCCCTCAATTCGCCCCCAAAGTTTCTTTTCGGTTTTGCCTTTCCGCTGATTTGTGTTTACGGGCCACGGCATCTTCTTCCCTCACGCAATATTTCATCCTTCAATGAGCACTCCGCACTTGGTATTTCCTAATTCCCGCCTTCAAATGACGCCGTGTGGCTTCCTCTCCCGTCTGTTATATCATCCGGATTCCACGTGCTAAATTTTGCCGAACAATTAATTTTCGAAAAATTTCGTTTTGGGACATTTCACAGAGACAATAAACCTTCCGGTCTTTAGGTAGGCGCGTATGTGTTCACGCATCTCAATTCGGAGAGAAATAGCCCAAAGACAAGAAGCGCATTGCCATCATCCAAGCCAACCCCAAATGGTGTCATGCGATGTAATTGAATAGCGCAGTGGCGAAAATTCAGTATGCTTTTCGGGGTTCGGAGAAGCGAGTACACCTGCGCTTCGTATATGGCTTCTCGCTCTCCGTTAAAGAGCTCTCAACTCTAGTGGTGTAATCAGCCTGAGTTCGTGTAAAGTTATACTTTTCCACGACTCTGCTTTACGGTAGTTTTATTTGGTTAACTCTTTTCGAGCAGGTTAATTACCCGGTTCAATCAATAGGGCCTAAAAGGTCGACGACGGGTCTGTCTCGTTGAAACCTCCACCATTTCATAGCAACAACGGATCGCCGCTACGCCGATTTCTGAATCTGCTTTTTCACTGGGATACAGTTCGCTGGACAAGGAACTGATCGTAGTGACGGGCATGGGACAACGGAGGTACGTATCGATTGTTGAGTTCGGAACCCAACGGTTGAGTGGTTTTGAGGGTCACTGGACGTCGCAGGCCACACGCTTCTTTCGAAGGCCTTGGAAGTAGTTTGTGTTCTAAATTCAATTTCTGCACTAGGCTTGTTAGCTGGTCATCCCACCTTAGTAAAGACTGAAATCTTTTCGTTTGGACTTGAATTTATTCCAGGTTTCAGTTAGTGTTTTGGTAACGAACGCAACAAAAACAAATTTTAAAAAACAACGCAGAAAACAAAACAAGAAAGGACTTTCATTTCTTTGGCACATTTTTTATTATATTTTTATATTGGCTTTACATACAAAATTAATAGCACGGGCACAAGCTTTAGCTAGCTTCAAAAATGTTGACTATTTTGAATCCGTTGCGCCGCGATTCTCGTTCACCTGCCACCCCGTGCTCGGGTTTACCTGAAGCGAGTCATGAGTAGAGGCTGGTCGGTGATTTTCTATTAGGTTTTTTAAGACAACCGGCGTTTCCTCCTTTCGGTGCGCCGGGAGAAATGTCGAATGTCGCGGCTATTTTCGTTGCTATTTTCAATCTTGTTCCCTTCGTCTATCGGCTTTTTCATTTTGACGTATTTTTGTAGTTTCGGTCTCAATGCTCACCACACGCGCTTTCAGGGTGAGAAGGGTTGCCTAACCAGGGCTACCGAACGATGATTTGAAGCCGCTTAGATGGGAAACCTGAAAAGCAGATTTACTCAACGGTCGGCTGTGGGAACCGAACAAAATGGAAAATTCGATCCAGATGAAAAGTGGTCGAATTTGTACCGCGAGCGAGAGAAGAATCACCTCTACAAATGGGTCGGCGTTCGCCAAGGTCCGTCAAACGAGCATTTTTGGTTTTCAAAGCTATCTCTTTTGAATGAATTTTGGCCTGGAAAATTCATTTTATTTTTAGGGAATTTCTTTGTTATGCACAGCAATGTTTTTGCAATCGTAGTCTTTAAATATCGAAGCAGTCGATAAAGCCACTAAATATTCTAAGACTGCGATTTCTTGGCATCGCGCACTAATCGGACTGAAGGTGTTGCTCTAAGTAAAGAACTTCTAACTTCCGATCTTACCTGGCTGAGGCGTCTTAAATTCTATTCAACTCTAATGACAATCTCACCAGTCAAGTCGAAAAGGCACGCACACACGCGCGAACATGTGGTAATTGCAGGTGGCGAACTGATTTCGGCGTACGAGAAGGAAGGCGAAGAAGGAGTCCTGAAGTTCGCCGACGAGAAATTGGCTCCGATGATGTTCGAGAATGGCGAAAAGCCTCAACTGGTCACTCAAGCCGATTACACAAAGTGGAAAAAAGCGGCGGTAAGAGCTCGAAGAACCTAACGAGATTGAAAAGCTCATTCAGAACGCCCAACTCGGAAAGAACGAGGAAGTGATCGAAATGGACCGGACGGTGGCGAACAAGTTCAGGGAGCATTACGCGCAGTGGCGTCTGAACAAGAGGGGCGTGGACGGAGAGACCGTAATCCACCTACTGCTGAGTCGCGAGGAGCCCGTGTGCATGGAGATCGCAAGGATCTTGAAGGTACCCAGGCCTGGCCAACGACATCTACCTCGGAGACGAAATGTTTGGTAAGGCGCTTGTGGCTCCGACTGGCGGACGAACGGATCGGTTTCAGGCCAGAGTGCCCTCCACTTGGCCATCGTGCACGACGACTACGAAACGGTCCAGTTGTTGCTTTCCAAGGATGCGGACGTGAATGCGAGGGCGCGAGGAAACTTCTTCCTCCCGGAAGAATCGAAGGGCGGCAAGATGATGGACTACCAAGGTAAGCAGAAGCCGTTGCGCCGGTTTACTCTGACCTTTTGCAGGATACGCCTACTACGGGGAATATCCGCTCGCCTTCGCCGCCTGCTTTGGCAACAAGGACATCTACGATCTCCTTATCCAGCACAAGGCTGACCCAGATCTTCAAGACGTATACGGAAACACGATCTTGCATATGTGTGTTATTAACTACAGCAATGTATGGCTTTCGTATCTTATTTCGACGCTCCAAAATTTTTATTTCAGTCGATGTACAGTTATGCCGTACGGCACTGGGCAAAACCTGCTCAGACGCATCTGGTCAACAACGCCGGCTACACTCCGCTTACACTGGCTTCAAGACTCGGTCGGCGTCAGATTTTCGAAGAAATGTTAGAACTAATGAAGGTGGAATTTTGGCGCTTCAGTGACATGACATGCAGCGCTTATCCTCTCAGCACTTTGGACACAATTCGATCGGACGGCTCCACAAGTATGTCTCAGTGAATTGGTTTCATTCAGGAGAAGATTCAGATTACGATTCTGCGCTCATGACCGTCATTAACGGTAGCACATCTGAGCATTTGGAAATGATTGGGAGCGAGGTTATTCAGCGTCTCTTAGCCGACAAGTGGAAAGCCTTTGCAGCTGTGAGTCTAGACACGCGTCCCACACTGATTCTCTGTTTTGCAGCGCAAATTGTTCGAGCGTCTGGCCCTTTTGATCTTCCACTTAATCCTCCTTTGCATAGTTGTCTACCTCAGACCGACAGAATTAGAACGTCTGTACATGAGAGAACCAAAATGGGATGACTACGTGAGGCTTGAACTGCTCAGTTAGGAATTCATGCGGGCAGTTTTGCAGATTCGATGCGCTGCTGAGGTGGCCACAATTCTGAGTTGTGTGTTTTTCGTTTTTGTGCAGCAACTGGGCGAAATCCGGACTCAAGGATTGTACGGATACATTCGGAACTTGGTTGGTTCTGCCAGGCGTGTTTCTTATTACACTTTCCGCCAAAATTGTCTTCTTCATGGCCAACATCTGCATCCTCGCCTGTGTGCCTTTTCGGATAATCGAAAACCGACAGGTTGAGGAGGCGCTCTTTGTTTTCGCTTTGCCTGGTTCGTGGATTTTCTTGCTTTTCTTTGCTAGGTGAGGCCTTTGATTATCTCTCTTAAATAATGTAAATTGTTAAGAAGTCTGAAGCTCACCGGACCTTTTGTGCAGATGATCTACAGCATGATCGCTGGTGACATGATACGGTTTGCAATTATTTCAGCAATTTTTTTGGTCTCGTTCTCTCAAGGTAAACCGTTATTGTTGGCATCTGTACTAACGAAAGGTGAGTTTAGTGTTTTTCTTTGTGGGGAAGGACATGGACGCGAAACAGAAGCTCCCCGAGGGTAACATTCACAGATGTCCCATCAGCGGCTACGACATTTACACCTACAGTAACTTTCTCGAAACTTTTGTGACGCTCTTCCGCGCCAGTATGGGTGGCTATGACGTAAGCATAAGCCGTTTAAAAGGGCAAAGGTCCTCAAATTTCGTTTGTAGTATGAGGAGTTCTCATGCGCTAACTACGAAGCTCTCACAAAGACTCTTTTTGTGTTCTACATGTTCGTGATGCCCATCATGATGATCAACATTCTGATCGCTATGATGGGGAACACCTACACTACGGTCATTGCCCAAGCCGAGAAAGCCTGGAGGCAGCAGGTGAGTCAAGCGAGCTCGCCTTTCTTGATAGAATTTATGAGCAACAAGAAATTTTTTTTCGAGTTTAGTATGCGCAAATTGTTATGGTGCTGGAGCGGTCGGTGCGGAAGGAGCGCCTAGCGGCTTGCCAGCTTGAGTACTCAATTAAGTTGAACGAGAACGGCGACAACATGGACACCCGCGGTCTCATGGTAATCAAGCAAACGAAGAAAACGCGCGCCAGGCAGCGAAAACAGGCGATTACCAACTGGAAGGTGCGAACGCGTAAACTGCACTGTGATGACAGCACTGCAATTAAGAGAATCGCCCGAACGGTAATTAGCTCGGTGCAGAGGCTGGGACCGGAGCACACAAAGCAACTTCTGCACTCCCACGACCGGCTCTTTGACGACGCCCAGGCGGCGATCGTCAACCGGCCGAACCGGTCTTCCTCGTCCCTATTCCCGCACAAGTTTCTCACGGAACATGCCCTCCACCACCACTTCCACCCGCCGCCGCCACCTCCGCCTCCTCCGCAGGTGCCACTCGGCGTTGCCGTCGGAATCCCGAATCATCCCTAGTGATTTCAGAACGCCACGGAGACGGAGCGTGTGGAGAGCAAAACAGAGTCGCTGCAGATCTCGGCCCCCGTCTCGCTTCAGAGCGAGCAAGACGCGTGGAGACCCGGGAGTGGGGAAACCGACCTTGTGGAGAGCCATGATGTGGTGAACATTGGCCGGGACCATACGGTCAGCGGATTCCTCTCCCAGACGGGAGCTGGCCAGTCGTGGTCGTTTGGGGCGGCGACGTTTGCCGTTGGAAGAGGGTCCATTCATGGGCCAGCGATAGAGATTCCCAGTATACCTGCTCGAGCGGCGACTGTAGCCAGCACAACTTCCACGATCAACAACAGCACCCCGCCTCCGAGGGCCATCAGTCCGAAGATTCGAACGGACATGTTTAGGAGGAAAGGGAGCCCCGCCACGAACACTTCGTCGTCCAACAGTTCTCGGAGGTAACCGATTGTCTAAGTCATCAGACACACAAAGTTTTCTAAATGAACCAGTAGGTCGCAAAGCGTAAAAAAGGCAAGATGCTTTGATCGCTTGGATTTCTGATTTGTGGCTTGTGAAGCTCAAACTCAAGCGTATTGTACGCTTTCCTGATCAAATTGTGGCCTTTAAATTTTGGTAGAATGTTTAGCACCTGACCACTCACGAATTACAGCTATTTTTCAAAGCTTCCTAAAAACTTTTTCGCACCTGCTCGGTCATTTCTTAATGTTTGGTCAGCTCTGCGAGAAGCAGATACGGCGATCACGCAAACAGCACCCACACATTTCCAAGAATTTAAATCGTGATTCCTCAGGGAACTGCAATCCCAACAAAAAAACTCTTATACCTCTTTCAGCCCCATAGCATAAATTAAGTCACTTAAACTAGGAAAAAGCAACGCTTTTTCTAGTAACCAATGTCAAACTCTTAAAATTGCTCACTTATCTGATCAGCCCTCTTTCAGCCCGTTCCGTCTGGACAACCTGGACTCGCCACGTCCCCACACTGATCAAGAGTAGGTGCTTCCCAAGCTTTCGAACAACCTGTAACCATCCCGATTGCCTTCAACAGTCAAGTCTAACTTATGAACGGGTGAAAAGGGGTCGACGACCTCTTTCGGTGCATTAAGCTTTTTCCAATAAACCGGTGCGATATAATTTGATTTATTCGTTAGCTTCTAGTCTTTGTGCATCGAAGAGATCATTTGGAATGTACAGAAAATAACGGGATATTTACAGAAAATGGCACTAGCAGAAGTACTCCTTCTGGAAAGTATCCACCACTAAGGGCTCCACTGACTTGCTCGGAGTACAAAAGGCACTGAGGTTCTCGTTTGTCTCGTAGACTCCGTCGGGACGGCTGCAAATGTACCAGGAAAGAAGGCAGATCGAGAGGGCCATGCAGCACAGGACGATTAGGCACATGACAGCTGAAAACAATTCCAATGAGTTTCTGATGGCCAGGCGACAAACATTTCCAGAAGTTCTATATCTGTCTAATACAAGCTTAATACACGCTACACTTACGAGATAAAAGGCGCACTTTTCCCACAGACTCGATCACCGTAGAGACGCTGATGTTTGCGGATTTGTCTGTCGAGTACTCTTTGATGCTACGAAGCCTGAAAAGCAGGCGTTGTACAATTTAAACAAGCTTTGAAAGCCCACATCTTATCGTACGGACAACTGTCGAATTTGATTTTTCCTTGGTAGGTTAGTCTGGACTTGCTTCGCTCCTTCAGTGGGAAGACCGTTCCGATCTTAACTCTCGTCAAACATCCGGTGAAGTCTGAAACAGAGTTTCTCAGATCAGCTTCGGCCGACGGTCTCTTACAAAGACAGAAAGTTATTTTCAAAGCAGCGCGTAAAGCAAAATTCAGAAGAAACACAGAGCTTACGTCTACAGTAGTTTAGCGTTACAAATTAAAGCAAATATTTGAGACGACTTTGAAAGCGACTGGCTCAGAGGGGCTGACTCGGAGGAAAACTTTTTGCATGAAAACCACTTTCATACAAAAAAGCTGACTTTGTGTGTGAGGTATTATGAGGCGGGTTAACGAGGTTGACTAAAACACTTCTCTTTAGCATTTTTGGTATGACGACAGTGCTCTGTAAGGGTCAGAAATCATTCAATACAAAGAATCAAGCATACTTCAACCCAAAAATGACTGTCATTAGAACTGTCAGGTTTTTTGTACGAAAACCGTTTTCATACAAAAAAAACTCGAGGAGGCAGATACGTAGTGGGGGCGACCATAGCCGCCTCCAACATAAGTCAAAGACGTTGCCAATAAATTTCAAGAAGCTATTCCAGCTTTCGACATGGGTTTGCCGTGGAAGGCGCCCTATAATACTTGCGTACTTTGAAACCTGCCAAAGTGGAAAATTTGACCTGGGAAGTGCTACTTGCTTCTATCGCCAATGGAAAACAGTGGGTTTCTTCCGCAGCCGCCTCCTACCTGCTCTACAATGTTCGTTCCGTATTTACGACAATGGAGAAATATCAAGCGTATCTACGAGACAAGCCAGAAGATCGTGGTGCCACACCTGAAGAATTCCACGTATTCCTATCGCACATTGGTAACCCGTCCAGCGTTATTGCAGAAGATCACGCCATGTGCAAGCTATTGGACACCGGCCTATCTCCTCAACACATTCGTTGTGATTCTTAGCGAGCCAAAATGTATTGATATGAAGGTTGAGGTAACAATTAATCCTTCTCAATGTTTAATAATAAAAACCATTTCTAGCCTGAGCTCCCTTGTGGAATTGAGGATCTTCCCGTTTCCAATGAAGAAACATTGGAGCGTATCCACGAAGGTAGAATTTGGACGTGCGACAAGTGCAGAAAAGACTTCACCGATTCAAGCAGCCTTTTCCGACACAAGAAGACCGAACACGAGGGCAAACGATGGACTTGCGAGAAGTGCAGAAAAGTATTCAAGCAGCCGAGCGGCCTCCACCACCACAGAAAGTCCTATCACGAAGGTCAACGCTGGAAGTACAAAGAGTGCGGCAAAGAATCAAAGAATTCAAGCAGCGGAGCTTTCTCTACCATCACAAAAAAGCAAAACACGACAAAAATGGCGCTGACTAAGTGCTGAGTTTTGCCTCGCATGGTTTTGCATACCCTACTGCCTAACTCGCTTATTAATTTTAATATAAACGCAATTCACTTACTTTTGTCCAAAAAGTGCCACACGTTGAGGTCGTTGAAAAACGTAAAGTTACCCGCAATCACAATGCTTGGCTTCGCGTTTATCTGAAATTCGCCGCGGGTGATTGAAATTGTTGGACAATCCATGTTACGGTAAGTCGGAACTCTTGCCGGTCAGCACAAAACGCGATGTCTTTCAGTCGATTGTCCGCGAGGTGCGATTTCGAACTGGTCATGTTGTGGCGGAAGAAGAACCCGTCGAAGATGTTCACGTTGAGGAAACCTGAAGGGGGTGTAGCCAGGCAGGTCAGATGCGGTTTACCTGACGGCGTGAGTGACATATTGAGAGAGGACTCGGCGAACAATGCACGTGCCTTCAGAATCGAGATGCCAACATGTGTGGTCTGAATGGCGACGCGGTAACAGTTTGAAACATGAGCCGGGTGCTGCCAAGGAATCGAGATCTGTGAACCCTGCTGGACCGACGCGCCCACTTCTGCAAAAGTGTCTTTCAGAAGGAAGCGCAGGATGCAAGGACGTCTACCTTGTTCACAATAGGTGCCGGCAAAAGGTGTCATACTGCAATTGCATTTGAAGCTATCGTAGTAGTCCTCGCAGAATCCGTCGTTCTGGCACGAGTTGCCCCGCCTCTCCGAGCACAATCAAAGACGAAGAAGGGTCCCGGAGGTAGTGCGAGAAGGCAATCTCGCGTCCGTTCAGGTACAGATTCTTTATCCGACCTGCGTATCCGTCTCGACCTTGTTCTGATCTGGAGCCCAGAATCCACGTGTAGGTGTACGGTAGAATGATGGTAGTCGCGGTGGAGACATCGCTGCCGTCGACCGAAAGACGGGCGGAGCTCTCGTCCACTTCCCAGTATACCGTATGCCACTCGTTGTCGTTTATGATGCTGCCGCTCTCGATCTCCCAAATTCTGCCGCCGTTCACTATTTGGCCAACAAGCCGTCCCCCTAAAACCAAAAAGTTAATACGAATAAACAGGTTTCCATTGATACCTCTCGAAAACAGCTGGAACCATCGCTGTCCGTTTGTGGACTCCCACGTGAAGATCGTGACCCTAGGATGACGGAAACGCACTTGAAGATAGATGTCAAATGTGGTCGAATGGAACGTTTGTGATCCCACGATTCGCTTGTTGCGGTCGAGAAACACCAGGGCGTCGTTGACCACTGAAACCGTTGGGCACACCGGCCAGGAAGAGAGCCTTACCTCTATGCAAACAAACGAGAGGTCCGATCATCACAGTGGAAGAACTCGAAGGCGTCGTTCCGCCTACATAGAGTTGCATCACGGGCAGAAGATGTTTGTGGTTGTTGAAGCCTTCGTCAACGCCGTCCTTTCCGCTGTCACAATTGCACATTCTGCAACGAAAATGATGTATACACTCGTGCAACTCAAACAGTTCAGGCGAACCTGTTGTAGATACAGGATGAGTTCATGGCGCAAGAGCACATTCGCGAATACGGCGGGGCGTCCCCCCACTGGAGACCATGCTGCCCGTTCCTGGTCGAGTACCAGCTCGACGGTCTTCGCTCGTTCCCAAACGTCATCAAACGGCTCCCACCTTGGCAAGCGAAACTCATCCACTAAAGGTTTCATCAGCACATTTCGATAAATTATCTTTACCTGCTCACACTGCTCGAATCCGTCGATGAGTCGGTCCATTTGTGCAGTGTTCACAGCGTAGCTTAGTGGCCTGCGAATCGCGCCAGGTTCAGTAGGCCCGGAAACCAGAAGGCCGTCGGTCAGGTCGTGCTTGAGGATGGTTCGAACCACGTCTGATTGGCTGGAATCGTTTGCGCTCGTATGGTTTCTTTCGCAGAGAACAGTGAACGGTCTCAGAGGGCCACCTCCGTCGATGTCGATTGTGACATTTTGAAGCGGTTTTTTCCGAGAAGACGTCCGAAAGAATTCTTCGCAAGAGCGCGGATGAAGGGCTAAACGGAAAAACCATTAAAACAAACCAATTCAAAAGAAATTTTGCTTACAAGTGTGACAATAATTTCCCTTGTGTTTCGCAGCACATTCGCAACGGAAGGTATTCAGGTTTGTTTGAATGCAGTGTCCGCCATTCTCGCATGTTCCGTGGCGACATCTAAACACAACGTTAGGTCAAAGCAACAGACCAAATCCGTACTTATTTTTGTAGACGCACTTGTCCAAATGCACCAGTCCCATCACGTGAGCCGACCTGAGAGATACGGTCGTGGAACGGTAGCACCCGATGGCGGACAGACGAAAGACGGACATCTTCAGCGCGATCGTGCGCACGATGCTCCCCTCCAGCCAGATAATGGTGATTCCGTCGACTTCCACTTCCAGGCGGCCGTTCCGGATGTTAAAGATCATTGAGTGCCAGGATCCATCGTCAAATTTCATATCTGGAAATGAAACATCTTGAATGCTTTTAAATCGACGCACTTAATCAGATTTAGCTTGAAGGCTCGATAAAACAGTTCATAAATGCCATTTACTCAAAAAATGGATGAACGAACCCGGCTGTGAAATGTGGTTTGTAAACGACGAGTTCGCGTTCATCTCGATGGACATGTTCTTGTTGAAAGAGAGCACAAAGAGACTCTCGTTCTTCGACTCCAAAACGTTCAGAAATTCGCCGGGCACCGGCAGCACTCGGAACTCTAAAGCAAGCGGCAGAAACGAGTACGGGACAGAAACGGAGCCTCCTTCGGCGACGGTGATCATTTGGTAGTGGGGAAGCTGGAAGAATGTGACATTCGAAAGTGGTGTGCGAACTTACAGAACAGGGCCCGAAGACGTCTTTCGGGGCAAAGCTCAGGAGCTCAATGTTGTTTAACCGGACGCTGGCCAGACACCCGCGGTACGAGGACTGGATGGTGTTGCTTTGCGCGTCGAAGGGTCTGCCCCCGATTTCTATCTGAATCGAGGAACTTATACGATGATGGACGGCTCAGCGACATACCTCCGTGTGGAAATCGAGCTTCCGGTAGAGACCCGTCGGGGACGTCGAGTTCTCGAGGACACCGTCGATGATCAGCTCCACGGAGTCGAATTCGTGGACCCAGCGAAGTTCGTGCCACGCACCGTCGTTGAGAGCTGTGCCGCCCGATATCTCCATGTACGACAGAGACCCTGAAACATTAAAAATTTGCTTCTGAATTGGGCGACCGCCTACCAAAATCGAAAATAATATAGACCCGACCAGCAATGATTTGAGCAACTAAGAGGTCGCCTTGCTCGGCGCCGGAGAAGAGAAAGATGCCATCGGAAAACGTGCGGAACACCACGCTGAGCACGTTTTCGTACATCGAGACAAGTCCCGCGCTTCGGGAGTCGATGAAGAAGGACCTATCGTCCAACGCGACAATTTCCGTCTCTGAAATGCAAAGTACGGCGGATTCGGGGACGACACTGTTTGAGGCGTTGCAATACAAATTAAAGGTCTATTTACTGTTCACTGGGTTGTGAATGAGTGATTTCAATGTGCATCTTCAATTTCAATTTAACAAATGTATTAAATTGCAAAAAGGACATTTCCTGTTAGATTGTAAGGCACGTTTGTTCTTGAAATGCTTATAAAAGAATATGCAATTTCGGTATTGCATTAAGAGCACAAACAAAAAAATTTGGCAGTTGTTCTTCTCTGAATTCATTTTCGGTTTCCGCTCCATTTTCCGGAATGTCTTTACTAGATTCCCTTTGCGCGATGCGTTTGTTTTCGCGCAGTCACATTGGCTTAAGGAGCATCGCTTGCGTGTGTGCAAAAATGAAATAAACAAGCAACTGGGAAAGACTTGTTTACGCATGCTTCTTGCCTCCTGTTCCCTTAAACAAAGAGCTACTCCACTTAATTTCTGACTTCCAAACTGCTGTTCCAAAAGTCTTGCCAAATTCTTTTTTTTCGCAAAACGTTTTAAATAAATTATCCAAAATGCTAAGTGGACTTACCATGACGACATGCAGACACAAAAACCGAGACGGGCACGTTCTCCTGCTTGCGGAAAACGGGCACTAGCCGAATTCCCCTGGCTATCACGCTGCACGTCAGCCACTCGGCATTTCCGGCGGTCAGTGACGAGTAAAGTACCTTCAATGAGCCAAATTGCGTCCACACATGCTCCGAACGAATTACCATCGGGCGGCCGTTTTTCTGCAACAGCTGGCTGAAGACGCCATCTGAGATCTCCGTGTACACGTGGTAGATTCCGATCGGACCCAGGATTGCCAGCTTCTGCAGGGTTACCACGGTTTTCAGATCGATGTCCAACGAGGAATACTGCTGGTCGAAGCATTTTGTGTGGGCTAAATCTAGACTCTGTTATTTGGAGCCCGCAAACACATCGTGTTTAACTAAATAATTAGGTCCGATTACGGTGGCCGCGCAGGCTTTGGCCTCTCTCATTATCCCCTTTTGTCTCTTTGGAGCCAATCCAAGTTAAGACCCTGGTGATTGAGTGGTTCGCTCGGATCTAACGACAGCAGCGGAGACGGCGTTATTATATGTCTATCGTGCCGACAAACGAAACTATAATGAAGCGATGATGAGAGCGCGGGCCGCGTGCCTGACCCAACTTGTCGCCGGTTCCGGCCTGCTCGCTCCGTCTAGTAAACAATTTGTACAATCCAATTGGTTCACAGCATAATTTTTTCTAATATATCATAGCGGAATCGGGGGCGATATCGATCAGGCATGAGTTTTCTTTTCCCAGCTGACCTTTTGCCCCTTCCGTTAAGCAAACGCTTTTTGCAAGAATTGCAGCCTCTGTGAATGGAAACAAGACCCGGACGGATTGATCCCGCGCTCCCCGGTTCTAATTCGGAGTGGCTTCTAATTAATCACTGACTCCGAAAACGAACCAGTCACAACGCAACGCGTGGAATACGCCGTGTTTCGAATAGTGAATGGCACGTCTGCCGGAGTTGTTCCCGAACAAATACTTTTAACCCACTACTATAAAAGTACGCAGCGTGTGTAGACCTCTCCGTTTTCTGTTTTGTTTTGGACTTTTCCATATCCCGAGCTACATCAGGACAAACCGCGTCGCGAAAGGAGAATGGTGCACAAGAACGCTGAAGCGCTGAAACCGATTGGCGACCACCAAATACCAGACCATGTTCCATTCTTTCAAAGAGCTACAAAACAGGTTTTAAAGAAAGATTCAAAAACCAACCTGGAAGCTCGGATTGAGCGAATGGAAGCAAAGCAGCACATAAAAAGGTGGTGAAGATTATCGAAAGCGCATCGATCATGGCATTTCAGAGTGATCGCTGACAAGAATATGTCCGTCCCTCTGAAAAAAGGGAAAGTTTAAAGGGGAGAAATGTGCAAGTTTTGCTTAATCACAAATCAATGTCCGCGACGTTCCAAAGTCACACATATGCGAGACATACGAGGAAAGTGTCTTCTTCTTATCCCTTAGAAGGAAGGTTGGGGGAGGAGCTACTTAGTCGCACCCAAAAACGGAGGATGCGCCAGAGAAGCGCGGAAGTAAACAGATGCACCTGGAAGGGGAGCGGCGAGGGAAGAGGGTGGCTGGCCTGGAAACAGAAGTGCGGGATAAGGATAGACTCGACCTCTCGCGCCCTCGGACGATAGAAAAAGGACATACGCAAGCAGGGGCGAAAGCACATGTCCGTCAATAAGATAACGAACAGCTGCTGGTCGCGAACGTCACTGTTCTTCTGTTTTCCCGCGCTCCATCCAAGGGCTATTCGCTGGGGGCAGGCGCGCGGGAGCCGAGGTGGTCCCTTATATCCCATTTGTTTATTCCCGTCTATCAATTAAACGCGAGATCAATTAGCGAGACGATCTGGACCCTGACACGTGCTCGTAACACTTTCGATTAGCAACGCTTCACTCACCCAGCCGTCCATTGACTCGTCCGTCGCCCGAAAGGGGACCTCTGGTCAAGCGCCGGATCCGAAGATAAGCCGAAGATACGGCGGCGACAGCTAGAAAGAAGCGGCTCCACGCAACAAATCCGTCAACGAATTAATCAAGAGTGGGTATTGCTCTTTGAGTAGTTTTAAACGACGGCGCAAATTCGGCGCAAATTGCTTTAAAGAAACAGTTTTTTAGGAGGACTTTAGAGGTATTTAAAGGAAGCTCGCAAACGGGCCTCTCCCTTCCTGCACGGCTGCAATTACTGTGAGCGTTTACTTAGAACTCGGAGCACTGAAAATCGCTCTGTAAACCTCGAAAAGACTTGCAAATGAACTTTCAAAACATGAGAACTCAGTAATTACATTTATTACACGAATTGTTTACGGAACAACCTCAGGACTGAGTTCCTCGGATTAATCGCCGCCAGATGAAAAGTCCTAAGATCGAAAGTAAAGCATTTGCAGAAGGAAATAGCAAGAGTTGTTCTATTTCTATTCTAATACGTTATTAGATTGGAAAGCATGTAAGACATGGATCCTTGTGGTGTCTGAATGAATAGCAAAACACAAACTTTGTTGGAAAAGTTCGAATTTTTAGAATTTGACAGTTTTGAAAATGTCATCCATTTGGGGAATTATCTATTTTCAAATCATAAAAAAGTTGATAAATTTTTTCCAGAATGAAGCTTTTTATTGCAGCTGTTCTTCTTTTTGGTGTTTCAATTATTTTTTATTAACGCTCTCGCGCGTTACTCTGCGCAAGCTAAATTTTTGAAGTTGTTTGACTGTTGCTTGGACGCATGCTGCATTGTATGGCAGATCTCATGCTTACGGGTGCCAAAAAACCGAATTCAGTCTTGGTATAACCAACTTAAGTAACATAGGTACCGATGATCGTATGCTGTAGTGGTTGGTTCTCACGGACTGTTCGCCCAAATTTTCGGCGAACGGAAAACACATAAACAGCTCTCCGTTATTATAGAGGGGATTACCAACAAAAGTGTCGTGCTTAAGACAGCTTTTTTACCACTGCAAGCGTCATTTTCCCCGATAAAAGTATTTTAGCCGAAGGTAACAAAAGACACCCGTTCGAGCACACGGCAGACAAGCAAAGCCACAAGTTACCTCTCCTCTTAGAACACTCCTCAAACCCACACAATTATTGATTCATAACCGCCAGCGGAATAAATGAATTTGAAATTTGAAAACCAGACATGTGTAGACGACGACTGCGTAATGTATATAATTAGCCGTTTGTGCAACCAAATCCGTTTACTGCGTCCGCGCGTCTGGCCGAAGGTCATCGACTGAAAAATTATACGCTCTCCAAGCACCCTCCTAGATGGGCAAAAGGTGCCAATTGAAAATGAATGGCGACGATGAAAGTGTCGCGGAAACCGGGCCCGAAAAACGCGCAAATAAACGCGGCCAATCTAAAATTCTGAGTTCGGTGACGACGACGTCGAATTTCGCTTTTACGGCGTATCGGCGTATTAAAACAATTTTCGTGTTATGTGGAGTAAGCGACCGGAACGATTAGCACCGCGCGAAAACCGAAAAACAAAATTTAAAATGTCGTTTGTAGTCACGAGTTTTCGGCGCTACTCTGACGGAGAACTCGGCAGCTGCAGGTCAAGCAAAGAACTCGAGGCTTCAGTGTAAATGTTTGAGGTGACCGAAGCAGTAAGCCGTGAAACGGACTATGAATGTGAAAAAGACAAAATAAAAAGATTTGAATTCCGCCCAAGCTGGAAACCAACTGAATTGATCATTAATCCACATAAGGTGAAGCGTGAGAAAGTAAGAACTCGAGACATCGGTAAGGGCGGAGGGCCACGATACAACATTATTGAAGGTAGAGCAATAATTAGATCTTAAGACGGGAACATTCTTGCGTAATCCCATATGTTCTGTGCTGAAGTAGACTTCTGTTCAGTTTTCACATTTGAAAACTTTTCAGTTTAGTTGGTTTCTTTTCCATTGAGTTCAATTCAATTGAAACTCAATGATGCTTGAGCTGAATCAAACGTAAGTCGTCGAACGTAAGTTTTGTTGTTTTGCACCGAACAAAATCCACCAAAAAAGCGCTTCAAACCTCAAAATTTTCACCGTTGCTCTTCCCCTGCCGCTCGGCACGGCGCTCGAAACCACGAAAATCAAGGCGACGGCAAAAGGTGTGCAACGCCGCTACCGTAACCCGCACTTGCTCAGTCCGGGACACTGCGTCTGGAAATTTCGTAACGAATGGGTACGCCTGGATCGTTCTCCTTTATTAAATAGAGGGGATAGAGGACAGAGGAATAGAGGACATTGATAGTTGTTGATAAAGATGCATACATATCACTGCCCCACCAGAACACGAAAACTGCAAACGCAGTGTCTAAGAAAGCCACTGCCTCACCTTTCGCTTGAACGCTAACGCGTTCTTAGCTCGGACGACGGCTTCTGGCAGCGAATTTCATGAAGAGACAATTTTGGAGGAGAAATATTCGTTTAGACATTTACTTATCATGGGGAGGATTCTCGTGGGATCATGAAATATAAAACTCAAGAAGGAAGGGTCGAGGTTTTTCTGCAATAGAACTTATCAAAACTTTTGTTTTTGTCTAAGGTAATCACCATACACCAAATAAGAGTTATTTGCACGTGGGGCAAATTGAACAAACAGAAAGCGTGTCAGTTCCAAAATGCAAAGAAAGAAGCGGAAAATACGCGTAAGCCTTATTAACTCTCGAAGTGATGTTGCGCTCATAACGCGATTAGCGGCAACTTACCGCTGTCGCTGTCCACTCTGCACGACCTTCCTGTAGCTCACTCGTTTTCTCCCAAATGAGATTTCTTTGTCTTCGTTCTTGTTTTGCCATCTTTAACTATTGAGGAAGCCTTCTCTTTTGAAAATAACGCACTATTAAGGTTCTTTAAGGTTTCTGTTTGCTTCTGCTTCTATTTTGGAATACAACCATCATGAATCGATAAAATTTTCTATTTGCAAACAAATCCTATGACAACCACATTCCTTCCCATTGATCATTCAACCGTTAAAAGGATGATCCGACGTCGTTACGGCAACTCGACCCAAATTATGTTGTTTTGTACATCGATAGTGCATGTTTCCTGAATTCCGTTCACCGCTTACATTCACTGTTAATCACTTTCGTGAAGTCTTTTAACTCAGACTTTTCATAAGGTATTTATTTGTTTAAGCTAATACACATAATACTTGAAGATTACAAGCACAGAAAGACATTTAAAGTATGTCATTGAACCGTGCATTGGTTTCTACATAGTCTGTTATCCTTGTTTTCAAAAAATTTGTAAAACTTTTTCAACAATTTTAATCAAGTTTTCAATAAGAATTAACAGGTTATTCTTTATAATAAAGGGGAACGATCCAGACGTGTCCGCCCGTCTGTTCGCCCGTCACGAAATTTCTAGACGCGAGTTGCCTGATTGAGCAAACGCGGGTTACGGTTGCGGCGCCACTTGCGTTTGCGTGCATTTCGCCGTCGCTTTGATTTTCGTGGTTTCGAGCGCCGTGCTGAGCGGCGGGGGGAGAGCGGTGAAAATTTTGAGGCTTCAAGCTCGCTTTTGGTAGAATTCGAAGCGCCAAGGTCGCCTTTAGCGAGAAATCGTTCAAACGAGGCGTTGTAGCGCCGAGGCTGTTGCAGCATAGGAATCTGTGAGGGGCGAAGCGCCGAACAATGCTGATTTAAAGAAAAATATTGTCGCGCAACAGCGCGCGGGCCCCGTTAATTCTAATATAACTGCTGGAAAATTCTTATTTTATTATTTTATTGAAAAAATTAATGGGGCCGCGCGCTATTGCGCAAGGTTTCATTTTCAAAATGTGTTCTGAGTCGGCGCTTCGCGCCTCCAAAGAGCAATGAGCGCACCGATTTGGCAGTTTCATAAATTTTTTCGAAATATTGCAAATCACATATTTTTCGATTACATTTTGTATATATTCGATTGAGCCCAAAAACACCGGCAACTGTGGTCAATTCGGCGTTTGTGGCACCAATTTAGGCGCCGACGAGGTTGCAAAACCAACTGGCCCGCGGCGACGGCGAAATGGCTTTTTAAGTCTTTGTCTTAGCGTTTTACATTGTTCAAAAGTAAAAACTAGAATTGCGAGTCACTGCTACGTGCAGGCGCTAGAGCGAGGCGGGAGGCGGCGAAGCCGACGACGACCCCGACACAGTCATCGCGAAGCGATGTATGGGCGGCGCCTTCAGCGGATTCGGGCGACCCGCTCATCGCTGATGGCTTCGTCTTCCCTGCACCCGCAATAGTCAAAAATTCGGGTTGTGCGCCGTCGGAAAGCGCTAGAGCGAGGCGGTGAAGCCGCCGAGGACTCCGATTTTCTAGAATCTGTCGGAAATATTTACTCTTGGGGGCAATCTAACAATTGCAAGAATCTTACGGATTTAAGTTTCCAATGACGTAATTTAAAACCTGAAAAAGCTCGAATATATTGAGCACTTGGGATACTTTGAAATCTAGACACGCTTGGGAATAACCTCAATAAAACTGCGAATCAACTCAAATCTGGCCATTCAATTCTGGTAAGATGCGTTAAAAATTTTCTGAAATGCTGATTTTGTTCTCCATAATATTTATAATAAAGAAGGCCAGATGGCCGTTTTAGTCCACAAGCCCCTCAAAAATCCGAAAAACAGTCCAAAACCTAAAAACCCATGTGTCCAAGCGATTTGGATCGCAAAAACCCAAAAATCCTTAAGCACACGTAAAATCACAGGGGAAAACCACAAAAAGTCGCTGGAGAACACGGAAAACACGACTCAGAGATCTACATTAATGCCAAAAGTGAGAACGACTTTTAACAACCAAAAACAAGACAAAAAAGCATTCTCAGCTTTTGGGTATTGAACCCGTGACCTCCACACTGGCAGCCTAGACCGTTACCGACTGCGCCAGACAGTTCTGTCTGCAAAAATATACTCGTTCTCAGATTCACAATTTAAAACGACCATAACTTTGCACTGTTCGCGTTAGGGCAGCTAATATTTTGGTGTTTTTCTAGTCTCATATAGGCCTACACGTGTGCCAAATTTCAGCCCGATCGGTGGGGGGGGGGCACATCGTGTCATTCCCTTTGAGTTGTCCGCTTGTGGAAATTTGAATCTCCGTTTCGTGGTCTAAATCATCATCTTTCTTTCCTCTCTTGGTTCCACTTATCCGCTTCTTTGTAATAGAATTTGTGAGCTATCTGCAATGTATAAAAATTCTACTGTAGGCCGTGTTCAAGCATCAGTGGTTGTCAGCAAGTCCCTTTTACGATCGGCCTTATCGGTGGCCATTGATATGTTTCTTATCTCTCAATCAATCGTCCCTTGTTTCTGTTCCGTTGCGCCCTTTTCCTTTAGGATTATACAGTGCTACAGCCGTCCTTTCCAGATAATCCTTGCCGAAATGTTCGTGGACTCCGACTCGATGCCGTCTTCGGAATGCGAGAAGATCCCTCGCTCCTACAACCTCGAAGCTACCGAGTTCAGCGAACAAGTCGTAGGTCTCACCGAGGAACAGCTTAAGATGTACCGCAATAACCCGTTCTGGCGGACGATCAGGTTTGTCACAAACTGAGGGAAAGAAATGAGCATTTATTTCAGATACGCTGTTTTCGGCGCTTTCTGGGGAGTTTTCGCAGCTATGCTTGGAGGCGCCATAGCCATCGTGCTGATCGCAAAGTTGTAAAATCATCATTTTGTCATTTACAATAAACAACCATTGGATGGCAAAACTTATTGTCTAAAAACGTCACCCAGAAGCTTGCCCAGATAGAGTCAGAAAGCCGGAATAATGATCCAATTGCTGCAACGAGAGCTGCAACGCGATTGGTTGAATTAAACAGTTCCACACACTTCTTATTGAAATTGGTTGAAAACCAAAAAAGCCCATTTGCAGCAGGTTGCTTTGTGATGCGTTGTGGCTTTTAATCCATTTACGAGCTATTCAAATAACTCTTTGTTATACTGAATTTGCGTGAGAATAGCATAATATCGTTCATTCTTTACTTTGGAGGTTATACCCATTTCCAGATCACTTCAGTGGTTCCAACATGCGGAAGACTGCGTACTTTTAAGACGCAAATCCAAGAACTTGTGATCGTGTTTATGTTGTTGCTCCTCAAGTGCAGTCGTAAACCTCGCAGGTCGTTTGCAAGGGGAAAGTTTTCCGTCTGCATTCCAACAGCTCTGAATAGCCGATGTTGACCTTTCGGCGGCGCCGTGAAAGATTGCATCAGAATAACGCAAATGAGGTTGCAGCGGGCGTTTTTCCTACCTTCCGCGACGCCCCGCACCCGCGACGCCCGCGGCGTACAGGCCGGCGAGCGAGAGCTCCTCAGTCAGTCCGCGTCGGTATTCGGCACCGCGGGCCGCGCTTCCATCGGCTGCTACCGCTCAGCTGCAAACGGCTGCGGATCACGAATGTGCGCAGTCAGGCTAACATTCGCTCGCTCCCTATCACAGCTAACAACGCCGCCTGCTCTGTTCTCCCAACCAGTGCCGATCGTTTACTCCTCCTCTCAGGAATCGCTCTCGTTCGCCGTTTTGGATCGATTTATATCAAGGGATAATCAGTGTAAATATATTTGCCTGCAATTCCGCAGTCGCCCGGTTGTACTAAACACGTTTTTGTCCTCTACCCAGACGGTAATCCGGCGTGTTTGAAGCCAATCGAATGCGCTTTGCAATATTCGCACGGGATGGCGGATCGCGAAGTGCACTGCGTCCTTTTTCCCCTTGATATTCGTCCTTGTGAGCGCTAGGAGCGACGGCGGCGATGTGACATTGTGACAAACGGCATCGTTTACGGTCGCCGGATGACCCAGTCCGATCATTGTTAGTCGTCAAATATAGCGAGCGGAAAGGTCGCCGCGACTCTTTTTTCCTCGCTAACCTATCGTGTCATCACCATCGTTGCCTATTTATTGCTTAGGCTATATCCTCTTTGTTCCCCTTTCGATTATCACGGATCAGCACCCTTCAATTTGTGTTCCCAATTAAAGCTGTCTGCCCGACCGCTAAAGCTGTGACTCCACCCGCCGAAAATCTTTCTTTCGATTCGCGGTTGCCCGACACTTTCTTGCTTTGTTCAAATATTTTAGGGTGACGTACTTTGTCTTATGGTCCCACCACGACCAGTGAATTCACCAAGGTGAATCTGTCTTACGTCAGACGAAGTCGTCTTATCGCGATGATTGCCCCGCGCCTATCAGGCTTTCTCTCTATAGCATATCGCGGTGGAACGCCGCCGGTGCGGCGATCAGGAATTCGCTCGCGCTCTTGATTTTGGTGCCGCCGCTGTCCGTTCGCCTCTTAGGGGCAATTGAATTGTCAGAAACACGTGCCGCGAAAAGTGATGCCATGTTCGAACGGTGAACATGTTCAATAATATGCCTCATTTCAGTCGGAGTCCACGGATCCGTAATCGCACCACTCGACTACAAGCATGTCTGCTGAAGAGTCGTTGATGCCCTCGTCGGAGAGCGGCAAACTCCCGCAGTCCTACAACATCGAGTCCGGGGATGCCAAGTTTGTCAAGGTAAGGCATCATAAACCCGTTAAGGACTTAAGCCCAGATATTTTAGGGAAATGAAAACGTCGACATGCAGACTTCGACCAAACTTATCGGCCTGACCAAGGAGCAACTGGAGAAGTACCGTAACGACCCCTTCTGGCGTCCCGTGCGGTACGTGTTGTTCGTTATGTTCTGGGCCGTCTGGATCGCCATGTTCGCTGGAGCCATCGTGATCGTCGTCTTGAGTCCCAAGTGCGACGCGAAGGCTCATGCCAGGTGGGACCAAATCGCCGTCCACTACCAGGTATTGATGGATTTGTGCCGAGGTATATCTGACATTGAATTCTTCATTAGCTCTTCACCCCGGCATTCCGCGACAGTAACGGCAACGGAATAGGAGACTTCAACGGCGTTTCTGAAAAAATGGATCTGCTGCGTAAACTTGGCGTCACGTCTCTCTGGGCCACTCCTGTCATCAAGACACAGAAGGACTCCTTCAATGCCGAAAACGTGATTGGTCTCGAGCAAGTCGACGACCGCTACGGATCGGAAGAAGATTTCGTCGCCCTAATTAACCTTGCGCACAAGAAGGAAATCAAGGTTGTCATGGACCTGCCTCTTTCGGTGAGCAAAGAACACAAGTGGAACAAGGATGCTTCGTTCGTCGATTACGTGACCAAGCCCTCCGAGGGATCCAAAGAAGAATTCGTCCGTATTAACCTGAAAAACCCCGAAGCCCGCGATGCGGTCATCAAGTCCGCCGTGAAGTTTGCCAAACTCGGAGTCGACGGATTCCACGTGAACGACAATGTCCTCAGCGGATACTACAACATTAGTGCTCTCATCAAGGAACGTCTGACGGCTACTGAAGAACTCAAGCAGAAGGAATTCATCTTCTTCAACACTCCCAGCTCCTCGGTCGCGCACTCCGAAGCCGATGGTCTCAGCTACACGATCCGCTCGTTCAGCGACCTCAACGGAGGACTGTGCAATGGTGAAACTTCGAGCGTGAGCTGCGTCCGCACGGCCCTCAAGACAGCCTCCGAAGCCAAGCCTCTTCCCTACATCTGGAAGAACGGAGACATCAACGCCGAGCGCGCCGACAAACGTTTCGGAGCAGAACACGCTACCAAGATCCAGACTCTGCTCACCATGATCCAGATGGTTCTGCCCGGACCTGTGCAGACCTACTACGGTGAAGAACTCTCGCTCGCCAGCACCAACAAGGACAGCGAACTGCAGAACCGAGGTGTCATGCAATGGGACCCCACTGCCCACGCCGGATTCACCTCGGACACCGCCGCCGTTCTCTTCGACACCACGAAGGACTTTGAAACCGTCAACTTTGACAAGCTCTACGAAGAGACTCGCTCCCCTCTGCGTGTGTACCAGAAGTTGGCCAAGCTACGCGGACGCACCGAGGTCATCCAGGTTGGCGAGATCAATGTCAAGTTCGAGGGAGATCTCGTCGTGATCAGCCGCTACGTCTCGCAGTCTAGTGACCCGGTAACATTGGCGCAAGTTGTTTCCACGAATTATCTATTTTTTCAGGTATTTTTGCTCGTGGTCAATCTCCCTGCCTCTGGCGAAGGAACCACTCAGAAGCTTGAGGTCAATGAAGCGCTCATTCCCGACCGTCCAATCGAGACCGCCGAAGTGATCATCAGCACCCCTAACAACAAGGAAGAGTCCCACCACCGCATCAGCATGGAAGCTGGTCTCACTCTTGGTCCTTATGAAGGAATCTTGCTGAAATTTTAGAATGTTGTCCTAATCATACTTTAAGGGTCGTTCCCTTGTAAATGTTGAACGCGTTTGTTGTATCTCACATCCATTGAACGAGACATGTGACTTATGAGTAACGCTATTTTTTGTTTTCTCACGAGTGGCCTATTGTGAACTGCGGGCTGAAGGCAGACGTCGCTATTGTCGTCTGCACAATTCTTTCTATTTTTGGACGACTCGAGTGTTTCGTGGTTTCCCGCCCAGATCAGCGCTTCGAGGGGAATACACAGATTAGGCACTGCAAAAAATGCCAAAACTGTTAAGAACGGATTGTGTGAGATGCTCGAGGTGTGAGGGGCAATCACAGGTCAACGACGCTGGTTCTGCGCGTGCTCCCGAAGTGTCGACACCTGCAAGACAATAGGATGAAAAAGACGTCACTACAAGCGGCCGAAGAGTTCGCGCGACCGAGATGGCCGAGAGGCAAGCGACGGTCATTATTTGCTTTTTTGACAATTCACTCTGTGACTGACCACTGCGAGAGGCCGCCTTCGAAGCGGATCTCACGAGGACGTTCGGACGACCGCCCCGCCGCCTGCAGTCAAAACGGGTCTCCAGTGCGTCGGTTGCCAAAAAACCTCTCGGAGTCCTCAAATCGGCTTCACTTAGTTCGCGCTTCTCATTGCGCACCGAAGAGCGAGTGGCGACGGGGTTCCTCCGACTGAGAAGGCAGACGAAACAGATACCATCACCCTCATTTACGCCCTAGGGTCACTTTCGTACTATGCGAGATACTGAATTCCTCTTCTGAACCGTAATCTACCAGAATAGCTGATATTACCTTCTTCCCCATGATTGCACTTGATCCCAACCCAGTGAACATGTATTTTGTCGTCTTCTGTGCCGCATTTGTCGGAAACTCGCTGGCAGCGACCGTGATCGCCATCCCCCCCTCGCATACGAAGAGTATTAAATCCACTTACGACGGTAATGCCTTTCGCGGTTCGCGAATGATGCGTCTCTATTTCAGCCTTTTCCGAACACTTTCTCCTGCCGCAAGATTTCGATCTGGCTGAAAAGACTCCAGGTGAGACCAGCCTTTCATTACAAAAATAACATCATTATTCGAGAAAATATCATCAATAAAAGTAGACGATGGATGTTTAAACTAACAGTAAGCCTCTCGACGAATCTTTCAAAATTGTGAGATCTCCAAAGCTACACAGTGGAACTGGTCATCGTGTAGTAAAAGCAAATAATTAGGAGCTAAAAAACTGTAACAAAAGCAAAAAGGCTGAAAGAGTCACCGGACCTTTTTTCACCCCTAAGCAAACTTCGCTCGACGACGCCCTTAGCACGTCCGTGGAGTAACCCGACAAATCGGAGAAAAGTTTGCATAGAGCGCAAGCTTCCATTGACTAGGAATGACTATCGTATCAGAGCAGAAATCGTGTTGGTTCTTGCACAAAACCTGTCTGAATTCAGCGCATTCCGCAAACCACGTTTGTTTACTTAGTCGATGTAAGCAAACAAACATACAAACAACAAAAAAGAGCAACGAAACCTGAAAGTTGTTGAGTTGTATTTAGTGAAAAAACCGAATGCCGAAGAGCTGGATGCCATGCAGAATGTCGACCTCTTCGAGGGAGACATCGTCGGGATCCCACTCGACGAAGGTCCACCGCTGCTCATGCGAGATGTGCCCATCGACTACAATTACGTTTTTTATCGGCCTGTAAGTTTGCAGATTTTGGGTAATTGTCTATTTTTGTTTCAGTATCACAGTTCGTTGAACCTCCAAACATACCCCGATAAATTGTGGACCGATGCCCGCGTGCCATACATGATGGAAGAAGGAATGACCGAATCGTTCGTTTTTCATTTCCATTTCTTTTAAAACGTAGCTTTCTCCTCAAGTGTTCAATTCTCTTTTAGACAGCGAGCGGCCATAGCACAGGCGTTCGACGAGTACAAGGAGAAGACTTGCATTCGATTTGTCCCTCGACAAGAATCCGACTTTGACTACATCTACATCAAAAGAAATGTTGCTTTTGGGTGAGTCGAGAAAATGGGCCAAAGACCTTAAAAACGACTGCAGGTGCTCTTCGTACGTGGGACGAGCCGGAGGCAACCAGACAGTTTCCCTGGAGATTGGCAAGTGTTTCACGAAGGGAATCATTGCTCACGAGTTGATGCACGCGCTCGGATTCTTCCACGAACACTCACGGACCGATCGGGACCAGTTTGTGACGATCGACGAAGACAACATTCGACCCGGTGAGTGGCTGCAACGATAATGGATGTTATTTTAAATTTGTAAAATTCTGCTGTTTTGCAGGAATGATGCGGAACTTTGAAAAGTACCCGCGGAAGATCATAGACCCTCTGGGGATGCCTTACGATTACGAGTCCGTTATGCACTACCACAAACTGGCGTTTTCTCGAAACGGAAAGTCGACGATCATTCCAAAGAAGAAGGGCGCCGAGATCGGGCAGCGGTCAGTCTACCTACAGGAGTCGCGTTTTGAATGCGAATTTTAGCTACAAACTGAGTGCCGTGGATGCGGAGAAAATAAGCAGACTTTACAAGTGCGCCGACAAAAAGGCGACGACTGCCGTCCCAAGCACCACTACCGCGACCACGACGACCCCTTATCCCACGACGGTTCCTCGGGGAACGAGCAGCCGGTGGACCGAGAGACCTTCAACGAAGACTCCGTCCACGACCGAAGAGCAGACTGAGGCCCCGACAACCACGTCAACCAAGAAGCCCGAAGAAAGTGGGTTAGCCAAGAAATAATCCAAATAACCCCAATTTCAGAATGCGAGAACTTGAATGCCCATTGCGACATGTGGGAGCAGCTGGGCCACTGCCAGCACTCGTCCAAGTACATGTCCCACTACTGCCGCAAGGCGTGCGGTTTCTGCTTTACCGAGCCAGAGAACAGTAAGTACCACGACTCCTCTTTTGTCTGACTGATCCTCTCAGAGCCCATCACGCCCACCGGTAAGAAGTGCAAAGACAAGAACCTTTTCTGCGGTTACTGGGCCAAGATCGGCGAGTGCAGGAGCGAGTCTAAGTTTATGAAGATCTTTTGCAGAAACTCGTGTGGCCATTGCTGACCGTAATTAATTATTAATTTGTCTGTACATATTTGGAGATTCATACTCTTGTGTGCGAGCAGGTATTCCCAGCGGGAATGTAATTAAGAGCTAATGAATTCTGTTTAATTCTGACGTGTGTTTTGTCCATTTCGGCGAGGAATACGTTGGAATGACCGACAGAGCATTTGAGAGGTTTTCTGGATTTCGCCTAGAAATACGCTTCAACATAGACTTCATTAAAAACCGGAAACAAACAATTATGCCATGAGCAAACACCGCTTCGGAACTGAGAACATTGGAAAATTACAACTTCTGTACAGGTGGACATGTAGAAAGTTCACAAACTTTACTATTTTCGTTTGTGGCAACTGGGACAGAACCAGTTCATAATCTTCTTGAGGGTGTAAATGGTGACGTCAACGCAGACGTAGTGGAACCACTTTTTGCAACTTTTTCCGTTGCACTGGACCCATCCGACCGAGTTACCTGAAAGAAAAATACAAACGATATCTGCAAGAAGCTGCGTAGTATGTACCGAAAGGCTTCAGACACCTCTTGTGTTGGCACATGCGTATAATTGGGAAGCCGAAGTCGTCCATGCCCTCGAATTCGTCCTCGGATTCGTAAGAGTCCTCGTCGTCCGATTCAGCCGTCTTCGCAGACTTCTTCCTCCGGTCCACCGGGGGAAACGTTCTCTCCCAGAGCTTCTCGAAAGGCGCCCACTCCTTCGCCTTCTCGAACTTCGTATACGCCTCGTCCAAATGTTGCTGTGCTTGTTTGCGCATCGGCCACATACGGTCAAAGTAGGGGTGGTTTTCGAGAAGACTCTGGATGCGCGGACTGTAGCATTCCATGGAGAAATACTTCAGGAGCAAATCGGTCACTCTGAAACGGATCGTTTTCTAAACGAAATTCTTGCGTTACGTACTGTGCAAATTCCTCGTAGGTTTGAACTTTACGGGAACGGATAAGAGCCGCTCCGAGTTTATGGCAGACAGTGAGCGCGTAGTTTCTAAGCCACTGCACAGCTCGATGTTCCAGCGTGTGGGCTAAGTAGTCGAACTCGTCGAGAAGTCCGACGACCTGTCCGATGGCCGGTCGTTTTCCCCGCTGACATCTTTGGCACAAGAAGATTCCCGTCGGAAGAGTTTTCTGAGTTGAATTCCATCTAACACATTGAGCTGGAGTAATCTCCGTTGCATCAACCTTTTTTCTAAAAATAAGGACTCACGGTGGAAAGTAGATCGGCACAGAAAGCAGGTGAGTGCGGATCCGTCGATAACCTGGTATCTGCCACAATGACAAGTCATGTGGAACTCACGCCCGGAATTCACCTTTTGAACAACTTTCAGTAGATCAACAAGAGGACCGTACACCAATTCAAAATGACGATACTAAAGTATAACCTGTGGAATGAAGCAAAATAGGGCAAACATTACGAGTTGAGCCGAGTAGTTGTACTGGTAAAAACTTTCCAGCTCTGTGATATGTGTCTTGTAGGTCTGTAGGCTCAGCGGGAGGATCTTGCCTTCGGCCAAGTCGCTCACGTCTTCCCGTCCTCCGATTATCTGAAAAAAAACCTTTTTAGACATATGCTTGAGAGATCTATTAAACGTACGTCGTAGAGGGAATAATAGGTGGATTCGTGCATGAACAGCGACTGAACCCTGTTCACGAACTGCTCCACTTTAGTTCTAAAAGCTGCTATTCGACTCCCGTGGAATTGCACTTCCGATTGAAGGACAATCGAGCACTTGAACGCCTTGTCCAAATCATTTGCCATTCTGAGGTTAGGCTCCACGGGGCCTTTGTCAACCAAACACAACGTTAGTCGGCGCACGCATTCTGAGTAACACACTTCTCTCCGCATGCGGTTGATCCATTCACAGTCCAGCCAACTCGACTTCCTCACTTGTGCCCAAAGCTCCATAGCTTCAGCGCGGGACACACCGATCTTAGAAAAGAATTTCTCGCACTAAACTCCTCTTTTACGGCTCATATCTGCTAATTCTAACTAACCTTTTTTTCAGCATCCTTAGCTTCCTCCAGCTGCTTTGTCATGGAAATGATTGTTGGCTGGTGTGATTTGAAAACACCACATTGCTTGCTGTACTGTAAATGCTTCAGAATTTCCTTCTTTTTGAATAATTCCGACTGCACTTTTGGATCCATGTACTTCATCAGGCTTTGCATGTTGGCAAAGTTCAAATCGATCTTTGTAACGAGTTGAAGTTCATCACAGTGTTCCGAATGACCCCACTGGTCGATCTTCTTCGTCTAAACAAATACGGATAGGCAGGATCCTATTTCACTAAGGTCAACCATGCAATGAAATAGCTAACAAAACTCACATTACTCAGATAATCGTAACCAAACGCGGAAAAATTCAAGACCAGATTGTCTGCTTCCTTGAGCAGCGACCGAGCTTCTCGCTCAAACTTTTCCGGAATTGTTTCCGATGTGCGCAGCTCTTTAACGTCTTTGATCCACGCGAGTGCTCTCCTAACCCTCTCCTAAATTAGAAGATGTGCAAAAAGCGTAAAAAACGTTTGCTAACCCCGCCAACCTCTAAAAGTTGAGAGGATGGACGTAGAGGACCGCTATTCAGCTGACAGACATATGTCTCCAGTTGGTCTGGATCGAGCATTTTAAAACTTTTTGATCTAGAAGCACCGTCTTGATCGTGAAAATGAGCCTTGGCAAACCCTCGAGCAGAACCTTGGCTGTTGTAGATCATGGCGACCAAATTTCGAGTGTTGTCAATGTGGTGCTTGAGAAGAGCGACCTCTCTGGTCACGGGAAGCTTCCTGATTTCTCCTTCATCTATGAGTCTCTGCGCGGATTCGAGGACTGAACGTGAATTTGTTTAAATTGTCAAGAAAAGTAGAAGTGAAAATAAACATAAATAACAAATGAAGTTCAAGTGTGCCGTCAATCGGTGGCCGCCAAAGATCACTTACGTGGTTGATTTTTGAGTTTGATCTCCTTGTTAAACTTGTTAATTTTCTCCAGCCATGTCAGGGCTACTCCCGCCATTTGTTCCAACTTTTTGAGCATATCACCAAAGGCTTCATTTGAATATCGGAAGCTGAAACTATTAAATCCGTTTCGTCTTTTTGCGCTCACTCACTTCAGGACGAAGTTCTTCGGCGAACACTCGAGACACAGTTGCCCAACGTGCTCCATACAAACCTGGGGTCCCGGATGCTTCGTGCACTCAACGGATGAGTGGAACAGCGTCGTGGCACAGCGGCCACAAGACCGGTGGTCGTCCTTCACGGTCTCGAACTTCAGGTGGTTCAGCTTCTTGACTCCCAATTTCGCCAGACGCTGTCTTCCTGCGGTCTCCCTCCTTGCCGTTTTCGTCAAAAGCGGGAGAACTTGTGCGCTTTCGGCCCTTTTCCACTTGTGCTGGAGCAGCGTTTCCACCATGCGCATAATGAGTTCGTCGAAAGCGAACACGCATTGCCGCCCGACCCTGGCGTATTGCTTTGAGCAAAGATATCCGTGGCGAAGCTGAAACAACAAATTTGGTGCAAGGCACAAAAGAGCAGTAAAACTCACCCATTCGATAGGCGCAAAGTTTACAGCCTCATTGACGTTGAAGCCGGTGTTGAACCCGCTGTGGTACGCTCTTGGCAAAGTTATCACAAACTCGCCCGGCTCTTGATGAACCGTGAACACGGCAATCCCGGCAGCCCTAAGCATGTTCGGGTCGATCATGGCGGTCATGTGGTGATTCAAGTCCGGATGCAGTCTGGCCACTTCGGGGCACAGCTGCTTTGTGAATTTGTCCATTTGGTCGGCGTGCTGCTCGGCCACTCCATACCACACCTTTGCAGCGCCCCTAAAAAATTTTTTATTTTATTTTACAACAATTCGGTAGCAATTCCTCTAATATAAACTCAGTGCAACAAACTTACGTGTGCTGGTAATTGACGCTGTAGGTCCAGTGGTCCTCCACATGCCAACAAAAAGAGCTGAAACACATGCCAACATAGAGCCAAGGAACGGTCATCCCTTAACAGAACGAAAAGTCAGATAAGAGCAGCAACTAATTCCCACCAGAAACCCTCTGACCAACAAACTGAAGCACGGAATCTTCGTGCGTGGAAATGTTGTTCAGATTCCAGGGATGTTCGGTGTAGATGTCCGTTCCGCCTTCGGTCAGCCTGGGGAATCCGCTTCCGAACTCGTCCGTCTTGATATCCGCTCCGTAATAAACCTTGTGCTCCACTTCGTGTGTGTGCACCATGTTCCAGAACTTTTGCTCGATGTGTTCAATGTGCACCTCCTACAAATAAACGCATTTTTACCAGTCATAGGAACACTAGAATTCCTCGTCCTTGAAAATCGCTCGCATATATTTCTCGTTGTAGGTAGCAAATTCAGCAATCGTGAACTCGTGGTCGGCGTCTTCGAATCCGTACTTCTCATTGAGATCGTTCAATGCCTTGGTGGTACATGGGTCGCAGAAGCAACGCTCCATGGATTCCTGGAAGGTCTTTGTCCTGTACGTCTTGAGCAGAGGACTGGATTCAAAAGTTCCAGACAGGCTCATCTGAAGATGAAACCCCTGGCCGCACTTTCCGCATCGAGCTTGCCGCCTGATCTCCGTTGCATGTTCTTCTTTGGGGAGTCTCTTCAGGAACTCCGTAACTTCGGGAAGACAGTCGACGTCCGCTCCATTCGCTGACTCCGCCGTTGCTTCGACACTCGACGTGGACCCCGCGGCTGTTTGGGCAACACTGTGGGCAAATTGAATCTGGCAATACATCTCCGTATTAGGCGTAGACATATCCTCTGGAAACACAATTTCGTGGTAAGCTAAAACGCTGTAAAAAACAGCAACAGTACCTTCTATCGTAGCGTCGCTGTTCGTTTTGGTTCTTTTGCTTCTCTTCGCAATTCGTTCCGAATTAGAATCTGATAAAGCTAATCGTTTCCGAGAAGCTCCGTCACTGCCGCTAGTCTTTTGAGGTCCTGGCAAAGTTGTGACCAAGGGCGACTGTACTTCAGGCTTCGCCTCGTTTGGTCCGATCTACAGAAGCTCTTACATATTTCGAAATGCCAACTGAAAAACTTACCTTTTTAAGAAATGTGACAAATGGAAGAAGGTAAGTGTTGTACACATTGTGCACCTCGTCCAGAAACTGCAAACGTAACTTAAGCTTCTCTAAAACAATTGTCCAACTCTGCGGGAACTGGTCCAAGTCGTGTGTGTCGTTGACTTCTCGCACACACTAAACAGTATTAGGTCTGAAAGAAACAGCAGAATTTAGAGCTCGAATACCTTGTAGAGCAGATAAGGATCTAGACGCACATTATTGGCTTCTTGGAAATCCAGATCGAATCCTCGACACCGCCAGAACGCGTGGAACTGCTCGTTGAAAATCATTCGGTAGCGGTGCGTCACACTGACTTCATTGACAAACTGCTCCCGTGGAAGGAACGACGCCTTCGGGTTCATTGCGAACTTCGGCTTGAAATTCTGCAAGCGATACAATCAACTAATTATTTTTGTCTATTTTTATGCTTGAAATCAGCAACATCAGCATTTTATGGTCATTTGTATGACTAGTGCAGCATGCCAGGCGTTTCTGTTAGCTTTATGGGTTTTTCCAAAAGCTTTTGCGACTCTCATAATGGTTTTTATGAGTCAAAACGATTTTTTTCATCACATTTCGTAATCAAAAACTAATATTGACGCTGGACGGCTGCTCATAAAACGTTGCATCCAGAGAACAGCCCGTCACCACTAACCTTTGGTGGTTTGATTTTACAAATCCCGTAGTCTTCGAGCTTCGGCAACAACGATGAAATGTACTTGATAGGATTCTTAAACTGCTCTGAAGTCGGGCGAAACGTAGGGGCCGTCGGAGGCCTGACAAACTTCTTGGGAACCTCGAAGGACCTATCGGGTGGTATGACAAAACCATCGGGCAGTTTACGAGAACGGAAAGCCGGAACCGCGCCGGTCGATTCCATGGCTCGATTACCCACTCTCGATCTAGAAATAGCGGCCTCGGTTGTGGTAAACATAAACAATCTTCGCGCGGCACAAGCGACATATGCGATTTGCCGTCCGCGCACTGACACCACGCGGGGTGGAAATCCGCGGACAGGCGCGGACGGCCGGACAAATGCGGCACCCACGCGGAAATGTGGATCGCAACGCAACTTCACGCGTCGGCGGGGACTTTCAAAGAGATTGCTTCGCGGTCACCTAGCCAACGTCGCCTGCTTCGCGCACGCTCCTATACCATGCGTTTTACAGCCTCGTTTTTCTGCTGAAGAATAGATTCCGCTCGTTTAAGACGAAACCCGCACAGACTGACGACTCGGAAGGACAAGTAACAATTTATTCTGTACAGTGAAGTATTTACAAGCAATAGCAGGCGATAACTGAGGTTACAAGTGTGTTCGTCGATGCTTACATGTTGTCGCCACCAAAGGCCGGCTGACTGGTGTAGACTATGTACAAAAATCCGTCTTCATCCTGGTCTCGAGCGTAAAGCTGTCCCATGGTGGTGCTGTTGGAGACGATGGCCTTCTCCTGGACAAGTAGAAAGAATGCTTGGTCGGGGTGTAGCTGCAGACGGAGACGAACGATCTTGATCAGCTCGGCGACGGTGATGTGGCTGGGGACAAGGAACTTGCAGCGCTCCAGCAGGGGCAGATACTTCTCACCGTCGAAGCGTTCAATGATGACGGGAATCTTGTCGGGTTGTTTCAGGCGGATTTCAGCGACGTCTCGCTTCCGGGCAGCTGAATTCACCCTAATTAGCACCTGAATAGAAGAACTCCTTACCTAGAGGGCGGCGTTGTTTGAACGAAGGAACGAATCCGGATAGCGACATCCTCCTTATGGACAGTGGTGTGATTAAAGAATTCTGAAGAGTAAGGATAGAATAAACAACGTCAAAGCAAGCGATCGGAGATAGCATTCACATTGAATACGGACGAAGCGGACGCGGGACAGAGACGCAAGCGAGGTCCGAGAACTATTTTCAGTACGGCCCCCAAATGAATCTCGCAGATTCACATCTGCTGCGGAAACCGGGGAAATGCGAGTTCAAACCAGCCAAAAACATCGATGAACGCGCGCAGAGCATCTACGATCTTTCTGAAAACTCGTCGTTGAATCAATCGCGAACAGCTGAGCGGAGCGCGGCGTCGCTCGACGGACGCCGCCGAGGGAGTCCAATCCAATCGCTGTTGGGTGCCGTCGAGGAGAGCAGACGGACGGAAAGGCGAACAGAACAGAGAGAACACGCGACTCGGCGAGACGAGCACTCACGAGGGCAGTCTGTGCGTGTGTGCGCGTGCGTGCACGGCTTGCTTGCTTTGTGGAGATGTCAGCACGCCGACAGCGTCGCCTCTGAAATGCGATCGAAGTAGTACGAGCGAGAGAGCGCTGCGCTAGAGCTCCGACGCCAGCGCACTAGAAAGCGGGCGAGTCGCGCTGCGAGAAACCGCGGTTCTGTGAGTGAGTGACTGACTGCCGGCTGAAATGAAGGGCAGCCGGCAGCGAGCGTTAGCGTTGCCGATCGGAGAGCGCATCAGAACAGAGAGCAATGATGTCTTCTTCTTCGAACATAGTCAGTTCACATGACGCATACCGTAATCAATCAGCTGATTAGTGCGCTTTGGGATTCGTGCCGGGGCAGGCGGAGCACCCATTTCCATATGTGCCATTCCGCTCCCCTGATTAGCGCTTGTTAAGAGTGGGATTTTGTAATTCCGAAAAAACCAAAATGGATACTTGAGACCGATAAATAGAAAGAGATGAGGTTGACCACGTATCGTAAATTTAAGAATGGCATTTCATAACCGAGAACTCGCTTTGTTCGTAACCATCAAAGTACAGATTAGCGATCGGTATAAAGTAAAAAGAAGTAGAAATTTAGATGAATTGCCAACAGAATTTTGGAAACACTTATAAAACTCCAATAAGCTTTTCGATTGAGACTTGGTAGACCAAATACTAAGCTACTGGCATCATACAAAAATGAAATTCACTACCGTCTAGGCGTGGCAACAAGACGAACGACAGAGAACTGCGGCTGTATGACGTGTCCTCGAGAGTCGTTCTTCTGGATTTGTTATTTCGAACGCATGTTCGCTCACTTTTAAAAATTCTGATACTTTTAGTGTACCAGTCGGAATGGTGCTGATCTCACAATCCGAGAGCCACTGGCTCAAGACCGTCCTCGTCACCGCCTTGGTCTCCTTGTCCGTGCACATCGTGTGCATCAATGTCTCCTTCAATCCGTCGGAGGTTGTGTGCACCTACAACCTCCCCAAAACAGCCAAAAGACTGCTTTCGTGCACAACAAAGTCTCCGTCGCCTCGCGTGATTTCAGCGCAAAAGGAAAATGTTTTCTTTGTGGAAGATCCGATCAAGCACCACGTGTGGCAAATAGGAGAAGAGGACGGATTTTTGAAGGACGCGAAAAGTAGGATTGTTACAGTCTGTCTGAAAAAGCATTTTATTTTAGACCAAAAGGTAGCGAAACATCCCCTGAACAGCATTATACATGTGTCCGAGAAGCAGAAATGGGTAGATTCTGAAGCAAAAGCCGCGCTGCAAGCCGCGGCGCGTTCCAGAAAGCACGGAGACCACAAAAAAGCCGAAATAATCATTGAACATGCCATGAACCTCGCTCCAGAGCATCCGGACGTCTTGACCGAGTACGGGATTTTTGTGGAGACCGTAAGGCGAGACGTAGTCCTAGCCGAGAATATGTACCGAAAGGCTCTGGGATACAATCCGTACCATCCGGAGGCTTTAATGTGAGGAGCGTGATTCTGCAAGAATACGAATACGTGAGTTTCAGACGGCGCGAGAGAACTCTGCCCCTTGTCGAAGAGATCGACAACAAAATGCTCCGAGAGATACACCAGAAGCACAAGTACTTCCTCCAGATTCCTCGACAGCACCCCTCCTTGAGGAGGGCGATGCGAGAATCCTATTTTCAACACATCTACCACACCATTGCCCTGGAAGGAAGTACGATGACTCTACTGGAGACTCGATCCGTCCTTGAAACTCGCATGGTGGTAAACGGCAAAAGCGTGATTGAACACAATGAGATTCTTGGAATGGACGCCGCTTTGAGGCACATCAACCAAAGTCTAGTTCACGTTGGAAAGCTTGCGCTAGATGTAAGATTTCCTCACGAATTCCGAGCAATATTTTTGCATTAAGGACATTCTGCGCATTCACAAGCGAGTTCTAGGATATGTGGACCCCATTGCCGCTGGTCAGCTTCGTTCAACCCAAGTATTTGTGGGGAGTTTCACGCCGACCGGCCCAGAAAACGTGAAAGCAGAAATGCTGCAAATGATAGACTGGTTGAATGAAGAAGAGACGCTGCGCATAGATCCTGTGGAGTTGGCCGCGTTGGCACACTACAAACTGGTAAGGTTCAATGAAAAAACCGGAAAGCAAAGTTCCGCTTTTCACTGAAGCATTTGGAGACCCGAGGGACTTCCATATTTGTATTTTCAGGTGTACATCCATCCGTTTATCGATGGAAATGGACGAACAGCTCGCCTTCTCATGAACCTTATTCTGATGCAGGCCGGGTTCCCCCCGGTCATAATCCCAGTCGAGGAGCGGCTCATCTACTACAAATGTTTGCAAGAGGCTAATCAAGGTGACTTGAGACCTTTCATACGGTTCATTGCAAAGCTGACAGGCCACACTTTGCAGGTATAGTTCAAAAGACTCGGAGAGGAAGAGCGTGTGTTTCGTTTCAGTCGTACATAAACTCGGCTTCGACCTGCGAAGCGGTCGACTGTTCCGGGAGCATCTCGCCGACCCCGAGCATTGGCATATGATCGCTTAGCGTTGCCGCCCAATGTCTTCCGCTCGAGCAGCTATAGAAGTTTATTGCTAGCAGATGTTTACAGTTAATTAATATTACAGTAGTTAGGACATAATTACACCACTGTTGGCTACTGTTGCTCGTTCTGGGCGAGGAAGAAGTTGGCGGCGATCGGAGCTCCTTCAAGAGTAAGTTCAACTCCAGATCCCTCGCGGGGACTTACCAAGCTTATGTTTTTCCATGAACTGTTTCAGACTAAACTTGGCGCGCGACGAGGGCTTCGGGAATGCGGCGGCCCTGGTGCTCGAACAGGACAATCAAGTAGCGGTGGAGGTCAGTCCGCGGCTGGGGACCGGGCGAGCCGTAAGCCATCTGATGTTGACCTATAAGTTATTACACATAGTTTACTTATTAATGCGGGTTGTCTACGGGTGTTGCAAAGGTTTCGACAATAAAGTTTATCTCACTTACCACCGTTGATTCCCTCGTTGATGTTGCTGGCGGGGATGTTGGCCACCTAAAACCGGCCCAGCTTATGGGCATACGGGGAAGGACTTACCAACCAGTGGAGCCACTCGGCAACCGAAGGGTTTTTGCGGGAAAGGTTGTCGGGGTCTAAAAACGAAAGTGTCAAACAAGACTCAAAGAAGTGGGCTCACCGATCATGACCATGGAGAACGTAGATTCGGGGTCGACCTTCAGGGTAACGCGAGGGGCGTTCTTCAAGTTGCGCGGGGACATCGTCTGACCGGGCTGGACCTGGATTCCATCCCAGCAGCACTGAATAAGAAGGGTCGTGCGTATTCCTGACTGCTGATGAAACTTACGTTGAGCACCTGCGTGGGAGCCTCTGGGAGAACGGAAGGCACTAGTTCGTGCTCGGCAAGTTTGGCAGCAATGTCGCTCATGTTTCGGCACAACAGACTTGTCTCCGAGGGTTCCTGAGGGTCTAGATATCATTTCCCGAGTGGGCGGTTGCGGCAACTGCTCGTGCGTCCCTCCCCTCAGACCTCGGCATCCATCCGCCCAGTTGAGAACGATGTTGCCGACTAGCCTGTCTGTCATCGTTATGACAAATCTTTTACAGTGTGCGGTCGGGTTGACCCGAACGGCTGCTTGTGCCCTTCGCCGAATCCAGAACAACGAACGTCGGGCGTCGGTCTTCTACGAAATGGAAACGAAACGCTAAAGGAACAGCTATGGTATGCATCCCAAGTCAATCTGCCGGTCAGTGGTAAAACAGCCTGGTTTTAACCATCTGAAAACTGTCAGTCTTTCAAAGTTACATATCCCACCTCAAAACGTTTCCCACTAGCACAGTAAGTTTTTTAAAATGTATGATAGCCAAGAACCAAGAAAGTTCCTTACATGCAATTTCATTTCAGTCTATTGTGTGATTTGCTGGAAGAATGTTTGCAGCTCCCAACGACCAGCTTTTTCCGACGTGGTACGGTCTGACTTCCACCCTCATCTGTCTATGTAATGTGTGGGAGGAAAAGTGAGTCACCAAGAAGAGTAGAAGACGACGAAAAGTTTCAAAGGCACGATTTCTTCGGGTGTAAAATTGCGTCATCGGTCTGCACAAAAAAGAACCGGTTGCGTTCACATGCAGCTGCTTTGCTTCTCCGAGGTGTTTAATGATATTTCAACGCCTGCGATTTGCGATTTCTATCGGCAATTGATTAATTGTTGAAATCGGCAGCTTTTTAGTTCTTTTGAGAATCTGTCTCAAACCCTAAAAATGGTTTATCATATGATTGTCACAAATAAGGATACTAAAGGAAAATAAGCGTGTTAATAAGCAACAGCAACGTGCCAACATGACCTAACGCATTTTTGGTCTTTCAAATCTTTGCTGTCGATTACCGAATTTACATAGCTAATTTCGGTACTATACCAGCAGGCCCCCCCTCCCGAGGACCTTCCTTCCCCCCTTCATTCCGTCGCTCCCGCCGCACCGACCGCTCCAAGCCTGGAGCGACCCATTTGGGAAGCGCTCTCGCGTTTGTTCGGTCGGTTTTGCAACCACACGCTTGGTTTCCGCGCCAAAAGCGCCTGGAAGCGGGGTGTGTAGGCCCAAGGCGGTTCTTTCGAACAGCGGGAGTAGGCTGGGGCTGGCCTCCTGGAGCATCTTAGGCTTAGGCTTGGACATTTTTATTATGGTTTTTGCGCCGAAGGCGTCTGGAAGCGGGGTGTGTAGGCCCAAGGCGGCCTCTTTCAAACAGCGGGGATAGTAGGCTGGGGCTATCCTCCTGGAGCATCTTAAGCTTAGGCTTAGGCTTGGACATTTTTCTTATGGTTTTTGCGCCGAAGGCGCCTGGAAGCGGGCTGTGTAGGCTGGTAGCGACAGCTCTCCGGGCCGAGGTGAGTAGGCTGCACAAAAAAGTTCGAATTTTTCTTCTTGCACCGACGATGGCCGTGATTATGGAAGGTATTAGAGTGGTGGTATTGCAAAACCAACCGATCAAACGCGAGAGCGCTCCCCAAAATGACCGTGGTCGCTCCAGGTTTGCAGGTTTATTCGAAGCAGACAGCGACCGGTCGGCGCGGCGGGAGCGACGGAATGAATGGGGAGAGGGGTCCTCGGGAGGGGGGGCCTGCTGGTATATTACCCTAATTTCGACTTTCCTCACGCGTTGCTTTGCACTCAGACCATACATTCAGGATATCAATTTTATTGACACGGCAACTTACAGTAGACTTCAGAGTCTGTTTTCCAAAGGCAAAGGGCTGCAAACCTATGATCGAAATGTTACACTACATCGTTAGAAGAAAAGGTAACAAACTGAAAGGTCTTTAACCAATTTACACATAGAGGGTGGACCGAAAAAAATCACACCCTTCTGGTCATGCAGACCTAGTAGGGCGCTGACCAGAGAAAATTGAGTCATTTCCAGCTCACTCACCGGCAATTACCGGCCGCTTTCGCTAACAAATATAACGTGAAACCGTGGTCTTCAGCTCCGCGTTCGACTGAAATGAGGCAATGGCCAGAGGGAGTGATTTTTTTCGGCCCACCCTGTATGTTCTGAGCCGTCCTCAAAGCGATATCCGTCATCTCCGTAAGCATGATGCCTTCAAGGGCAACCCTGGAACACGAGAATAAAGCTTATCTGATCCGAATCTCAAGATTTCTCAAGAAGATTCCGAATCTCAAACCTCTTTCGACGCCACCCCCACAACCTCCATATAAGCCAGATCGCCCCAGCCAAATGACAACCGAATTCCGCGAAAACATTTATGGGGGACAACAAAGCATAATGTTCAACTATTCAAACACTCCGCAACTGTGACGCCTATTTGAGAGATTCCTCGGAATCATCGTCGTCGCTGTTATGGCGGTTGGTGACGATGGTGAGGACACCGGGCTTCTTAGCCTCGTAATCCCAGTTGATGCACGCGGGCTTCTTCGAAGCGTCCCTATATCGATGAAACTTGACAACATTAAGAGAAAAACTACACTCACTTCATCCAAACCTCGGGGTTGAAGTTGCCCTCCTCCTCGTGGATCTGACGCACGAAGCGAGGGTAGTGGTTTTCCATCATGTAAGGGGGCTGAAATAGAAACAATCAGTAATGTACAAAATAGATCATGTTAACTCACCACGAAGAACCCATGGCCGTTCATGATATAGGTGTATCCGTCGAAGCTGATGATTTCGGGGTCAGCCTCTGGATCGGGAACGCTCTGGAGGACCTCGCGGAGCTCGGCGGCGATTTCCTGCTCGAGCTCGCTGATCTGCAGGTTGATCTCCTTCAGATCCTCACAGATCTGTTTTTCGTTGTCGCTCATGATAAAATGGACTGAAAATCGGGCGTTTTTATTTATTATTGCAATGGAGCACAATCCAGGCGACTTACAAAACACCCAACAAGCATGATCTATATTCGCAACGAGTCACATAGTAAAGTAACAAAGCATTCGCGAAGTCTCACAAGCCAACAAGCAGAAACGTCGTCCCTAATATCGTCCGCTCTCCGATCGCGTTAATGTTGCAACTCGAATCAACCGATCCAATTGCAACTACGGTATCGCGTCGAGATTATCTGTTCGAATACGTCGCTCCTGGAAATGTCGTGCGCCAACAGTTCGGTCGGTTTTGTGTTCGATTTTGCGCGCCATCCCTCGCTGCGCACGCGGCGACGTTTTCCCGACGATTTCCGCTTATGAAAATATGTGATTTTGCTTTATATGAAAAATTTTGCTTATGTGCCTGTAATTGCTCATTTTCGTATTTTTTTGTACCTCACGACAATGTCCACTGCTAACGCACGTTTCCGAACGTGCGAAAGGTCTGCTTCATTTTGCCGCGATCGACCAGTTATGTTCGCCCATTAACAAGAGGAATTTCTGAACTTTCTGAAATTAAAATTAACCGCTGGTAGTTTTCTTGTAGATATGAGCATTCTGAGGTCTGCTCACTTGTTTCGGTATCTCGAGAAACAAGCAACTTGGAGCGCTTGCTCAGTCACCTCTTCTCGTAATATCAGTGGAATTCCACCGGCCATCGCACCGCTTTTCGAATACGCGTCCAGCTGCAACGTCACTCAGGGAGTTCAAACGTCAATCGAAGGTAATACTCAAATCCCTTTGTTCGTATTATGCAATAGTACAAATTTCAGCTTTACACAATATAGGACTTCCGTGGGCCTCGACTATTGTCGCTTCTGGAGTCGCCCTTCGACTTCTCACTTGTCCTGCCCACATTTACGCCGAAAAGTTGTTCGCGAAGCGTCTACATGCCACGAATTTCTTCACACAAGGAATTTTAAAGGTAATTCTTCGTTTTTAGCAGTTTCGCAATTAACTGTAACTTCAGAAGCTTGGTGAACACTTCAAGCTAGAAGTGGCACCGAATAAGGACAACACAAAGCTAGAGCTGAAAACTGGCAACCCGCAAATCCGCAAGGAATGCGACAGACTGGTTTGGACAAGTTAATTTGTACTGTGTGGATAGCGGTTATTTTAGATTGGCGAGAAAGTGAGCGAGTACATGCAAGAACATCGCCTGCAAGCCAGTCGGATTCAGAACTTGAAGATGTTGACTGTTCCCGTTTGGATATTCTCGTCATTTGCAATCAGAAACATCATTTCAGGTCGGTGTTCGAATTTTATACTATTTTTATATTTTTATATATTATTCTAGGTGGCTCGAAGATTTACTGTTACCCGATCCTTACTACGTTCTACCTGTGGTGGTTGGTGTTTTCGGATTTCTGAACTTATACGTGGGTTAACTAGATATCGATAGACTTTCTTATTATGTGTTTCAGTCACAAAGGTTCATCTACCCAGTGCGAGTTAGCACTTTGAGGACTAAGACCTACGATTACCTTCTGGCGTTTTTCACCCTTTTCGCAGTTCGGATCATGATGGATCTCCCAGCAGTAAGTAAAGTTTAATTGTCGCCGCCTGTCACGACCACAGCTGTTTAGTGCATCTCATTGTACTGGTTAACCGTTTCAACCACGGGTATGGCGCAAGCAATGATCCTCCGCCACCCTAAAGTGAAGAGTCTGTTCGGCATTCCACGACTTCCAACCGACACCAAGACGCCTTTTAGGGATCTGCTGCTGCTCAGACGTCCACACGTCTAGGATATTAATTGTTCTCCGTAGATATTTATTGTTATTGTTTGTACTGTTGATATGATCACGAGAGAATCCTAGAGCTTCGCGCGTGATATAGGTGCGTCACATGTTATATAAATCGTTAATGTGAAACAGGTTAGTGTGCTATTTCATAGCTTCTGAAGGGTGAGGATGTCCCTCAAAGTTATTTCATTTTTTGTGTGTTAGCGATCCAGCGTGTAACGGGTGCCCTAAAGTTAGTCTCGATGAATGACCGTTGGTTCACTCGTTCATTTGAAAAGATTTTCGGAGGTATATTTTTTCAATATCCGAGTCGACGAAAATAAATACTTCATGTTGCTGTATATTATGATCCTTATGATCGATTGGTTATTTCGATATGTGTAACTATTACTTGAAGCTACGTAATTTTTGAAGATTTTGTTTGAATAGGTGCGATGCGCGTTGTTCGCTGTTTCGGGTTGTTTCACCTTTCACACCGCGCATGAAGCAAAATTGCACTAACATAAGACGAACAAACGATGTGTGGGCCGTCTGAACTGTATTTCGAAATCCGCATCGCTGTTCTCGTCAGCTGCTTCCTGACGATGCTTAATGCCGAAGCGCTGGCGATATCCGGTCTAGTCTGCCGTGCGTGCAACCGTTTCTTTCAAAACGATGTCCCTGTGCTTGCTCTTGCGTTTGTATTTTGATAAACCGCGACTCAAGTTTGGCCGTGAAAATGCGTTGCGAAAAATGAAGAAACATCTATATTTTCAGCCTTTATGGTTCGAGCATGATTTACGAGGATTACGGCCACAAAATCTCTGTGGATCTGTACCGTCCTGTCGTGCACAGAGCGGTGTCCACTGGGTCACTCCATCGTGTCGAATTTTTCACGAAATCCATGTCCAAGGAAGAATTCCGGCAGTGTGTTGGACCAGACAGAAATGGGCGCTACTCAAGCTTTGTTTGCGCCGCTCGATATGGACAGTACGAGATTCTGAAGTATATGGTAAGGCCATAAGTTGGATTTCGCGCAAATATCTGTATATTTAGATGGAGCGAGGAGCCGACCCAAATACGACTGGTCAGGTTGAGTTCGACGGTGAGCTTATATGTAAGTTTATCGTTCAGCTGTTGGTGTATCTATGGAAGATGTTTCAGCTGATGCGCCTGCCCTTTGGGCCGCGTGTGCTGCTGGTCACATGGAAATTGTCGAGCATCTTGTAGAAGTCGGTAAAGCCGATATCAATGCGGCAACCAGTTCGAGCAGCACTCCCCTGCGTGGAGCATGCTTCGATGGACATCTGGACATTGGTATTTAATTGTTCCCCGTAGAGATTTCATCTTTATTTGCAGTAAAATATTTGGTCAACCACGGCGCGAACATTGAAGCTGCTAATAAGCACGGACATACGCCTCTGATGATTGCTGCGTTCCGTAAGCAAAATGATATTGTCCAATATCTCTTGGAGAGTGCTGCCGATGTTAAGCGGAAGTCTGTGCGAGGTACGTTTGTAGTGGTTTTTCGTCGTTAGTATTTCTTTGCGTCGTCAGTCCGTTGAGGTTTCTTTAAATGAGCTATTCAGGCAACACGGCACTTCATGACGCTGCTGAAGTCGGAGACCCGTTGATCACTGGAATGCTTATCGATGCTGGTGGCGAGAATGTGGCTGACGAATATGGCACCACACCTTTCATGTGTGCGGCATACTTGGGCCGTGTTCGACTGTTCCAAATTCTTACTCCTAAAGCTTCGCGTGGTGAACTCCGCGATTGCTACAAGTTGCTCGGTTTGTTGTCTTATGAAGTGCTCAGCTTAAACTGAATTTTTAGGAGCTCATTTTCTCGATCGTACCCATGATATCCAGGAAGCTGTACGATGCTGGGAGATTTCCATTATGATCGACACAGAAATGAGGAATAACGGAGAGTGCCATCTGTTCGAATTGCCTGATTCGTCGAAGGAAGTGTATGGCGGAGTGACCGAAATTCAGACTTTGCAGGAACTTCAGAACATTTCTGCAGATCCCGAACGCATGAAAATTCAGGTATATTTTCAGTTAATCGCTCTGCTTCTATTTTGGTTATAGGCGTTGATGATTCGAGAAAGAATCCTTGGAGGTCATCACAGCGAGACGATCTACGCTCTTCGCTACCGTGGAGCCCTGTTCTGTGATATGGGACAGTTTGATCAGTGTATGCATATCTGGAAACATGCTCTGAATTTGCAGGTTTGCAGATCGAGGCGATCGCGTGTCCTTTAACTATTAGCATTACAGCAACATCATTTGTGTCCTCTCCACCCTGGCATCATTGCTACGTTTGGTACCTTTTTGGAAACCTTTGTGTACGCTACAAACGAGCGCGTCATTAACGGATCTGCGGTTTGCTTCAACAAACAGAATGTGCTGAGCAACGTGATGATCGTTTTGGATCGTCTGATCTTTGAATTTGAACGCTACATGCGTAAGGAAAAGAAAATCGACTTTGACGATGTTTTTATTGACTGTGTACGAACTTTGGGCCTTGAACTGAAGCAGCTCCTTCTCTATGGTCTTCATATTATGAACCTGGTGAGTGAAGTTGTTTTCGGATTCGTTTTCGTTTCCCTTTTTTACAAAGTAAAAGTTTTTTTTTTACAAAGATTGTCGAATTATTTTCAGGTGTTCCGTTTGGAAACCTCCGTGAAAGTCCAGCAAGGGATACTGGAAGTGTGTTCGTCTTTCACTGATTGCAAAGGACTTGGAGCGTGTTGCCCTCGCTACAATCCTAAATTTGTGGAAACGCCGGTGGTAAATGATGGGCCTATCAGCGACGAACTTCATCAATTTGGTACGAGTTATGATCGTCCCGTGATCTGCGTGAATCTTCAAAATCACATCCGAAGCTTTATCAAGATCAGTGGAGCCCTTGGACTGAACGTTCTGCATTTGCTCTTTGAAACGCGGACTATGCGTGTGGATGAAGTCCAGTTCCCTTGTGTTACTCTCATGAACCTGCTGTTGAAGGCCGGTGCCACGCCTAACAAAGTGGACGAAAACGGTGAGTTCTTAAATACCTGCGTTCACGCTTGTGTATTACCGTTTCACCGTATAATATCACCGTTTTTCAGGGAACATGCCATTGCACTGTCTCATGAAGAGCAGCTTCCCAAGAATCACTTTGGCTCAATCTCTGATTGCTCATGACGCGCTTGTCCATGCTAGGAACAAAAGCAATGAAACCTGCTACGAGCTGATCAGAAACCGGAAGCCAAACTGGAACCTTGGTATGGCGTTTGGATGCTGATTCGGTGTGAATTGCTTGTATTCTAGGTCACCCTATCTCTCTGCTCGGGTTGGCTGCTAATGCCGTCCGCCGAGGAAATATCCAGTTCAAAGGAATTGTTCCTCATCATCTGGAAGCATTCATTGATCTCCACTAAAGGGCCGCTTACCCTTTGCGAATAATCTCAAGTCTAATAGTCACAACTAACCCTCATTAATCTACGAGTCAAGTGCGTATGGATGCCACAACCGTAATCGCTTTGTTTCGACCGGTAATGCATAATATGTGTGTAATGTTAATCGAACACTGATATATCGTGCTCATGTGTCAGATTTATTTCAAGATAAAGTTTTATTGTCGCAATTCGGGGAACCTTTGCGGAGATTTCAGTTGGCGGTATGTCGTAACGGGGCGTGATATAGGCATGTTGTAAAGGCTCATGAGTGCTCCTGGAAAGAATCTTCTCTAAAAAAGTGAATAATAAAGCGGGAAATATTCTGGTGAACTTTTAGGATGATTAGCGTTCTTTTTGGCGAATCGGAGTGAAAATGTTTGTCAGCCACACCTTTTAGCTGAGAATGGTCTTGATCTCGCTAGCCTCTACGCTCACGGGCGAGATATTTGCTTGAAAAAGGCTTCCACAGTGTTCATACTCACCCATGGCAATCTAGTCGCGGTCACAGTTGCGTACAGCCACTGCCAAACCGGTGATAATGGTCTCGTACTAGTCATGGCCACGACCGGAGAGACGAAAGATCTGTAACGTCTGATGCATTTGGTCTTTGATTTGTCACCGTTATTAGCTTCTTCAGAGGTTTTACAAATCCTAAAAATGGATTGAAGCTTGCTTTGCGGCGGCAGATATCAAAACGGACATGTCGCGTAAGAATTGCAACAAGCCGCCTTCTGCAATTACGATGATCGCGTGTCAATAAATCAGCGCCTCTCTGAGGAGGGATTGCACCATTACCGCTCGGAAACGCACGCGCTTTTGTGTTTTCCGGTTACGAGCCAATTAAGCGATTCTCTACTATGCGACGTCTGCTCCACTCCTTCCTCGCGTCCTTCGATATTCTCTCTCAACAACACTCTGGACATGTTTCTTGTAATGATAAAGAGTTCAACGTAAAGCAACTTCAAGACATTTTTCATAATAAGTCGCAGATACCTGAAAAGTCAGTCTGGAACTATCATAGAATTTGCCTTTCCCAGCGAAGGGCAGGAATTAATTGCGATGGGTGAATCGGAACCGGATGAACGGAAACAAAGGAGGAAAGAATAATGAATAAGATTGCCGCAAATGGATGTCAATTTGTTGTCAAGATGTTATCAGTATCGGACAACTGGGCACTTTTGAGTTATGAGCGCGCTCGTCCCAGTGAGTCACTCGGATCGTGCCCTCAGGGTGGCATTGTGACCAGTAATAAAACGAGGACACAAAGCCATTGTCCCATGCATGTTCTCTCATTTATTTGCTTCGCTTTGATTGGGACAAAGTGGGCCACAAAAACGAGCAGCCGCCTATCGAAGCGAGTGCTGGTTGAAACGGTTTTGGACTTTGAATCTACCGAAGCGGAAAGGCGCTTGCGGTCACTTCAGAAAAAGCCCGCGCAGTGGAAAGAGGATTTACTCCAGCGGGATAGCGCCAGCAACCTCGAGAGGAGGGCGGCAGCTTGCATCGGTCTGGCTTTCGCACTATTCCCATGCTTCACTGCGTTGCGCAAAGATTTTTTCAGAAAGTAAACTGTCGATTAGACTAGTTTAATTGACAATTATGTGTTCTGTCCTTCTCCGCACTTCGCCTCCGCAACGATAATAACAATCGTAGCGATGACGATCCACCACGACTCATTTAGCATAAAGTCATCGTTTTGAAAGTTTGTCGGTAGTTTGCCTCAGATGACCGACCCATCGAGGGTCAGACCCACCGAAGCGCGCTCAAAGGCAAATTAGAAGAGGGCACCTCATAAATTGACATTTCAATTCCGATTCAGCCGGGTTTCTCTTTAGCTAGATATCAGTATCCCTAGGGACGCATTCACTCTCTCCCTCTCCATTTTATGCAAATTTAAATTCAAATACGTATCCTTACGCAACAAAGTTTGCTTTCGGTTCGGTATCTTAAAAAAACTCTTTTTCCCTTTTCCATTTTCGATTCATTTGTAAGCACTCCTTGTAAACTTTCTCAGCATTCGTCTACTTTTTTTAGTTGCATACGATTCTCCAAATTTCGGTTCTAATTAGTGGCCATAATGTGGACGAAGGATGCAGCGCCCGTATTCCAGCAGCAGTTACAAGAAGCGAATCTCCGCTCAGCTACTGTTGCGCCACATCGCGTCGATTAATCTGGCGTCTTTGGGTCGTAAACATGAAAACTCTCCAGCTGTTCGGCAATTTGCTCTTTTGAAATGAAACTGAGCCCTATAAAAAATTCGGAAACGATTGTTCTTCCACCGGAGTAGGTACGGCAGACCTCCTACTGTCTCATCTCCTGTGCCACTCGCCTGCACTTTCCATTCGCAACTCCTCTCGGTCTCCGGTTTATCGTATTCAGCAGTGTGGCACAAGCGGTTTTGCACGATGTACTTTGTCTCGCGCCAAAGCCAAAAAAGTCTCGCCGGCACCGGGCGGCCGGCGGAACTTTGCCCCTCTTCATAGAACGTCGTTCCGATCTGCGTTTTGTTTGACAAAATGTTTAATTCATTCCACTTTAATCGTCTGCCGAACGCCACCCATTCGAGACTGTTCACTCGATCGGACTTTGTTCGATTTACTAAAATGGTTTTTTGCAGCCCCTACCGGCGCCAAACGATGCTCGCCCGAAGGTGTATTGTTGTGGCCCGCGACTCACTTCCCGTGAAAGTGCTCCTTTCAGCTCCGTGTCTAACTTCACTTGAACAAGGTCCGGCAAGCAATTTGCACGAGTGGATAATTTCGATTCGAAAATACCTTTTGTACGACGCTGCACCTCGTACACGCGATTATCCTTGTTTCCACCTTCGACTGTGCGTGTTCCCTTGGAACATCCTCGCGCACAATAACAACAAATAACAATGTAGACGATGGAGCGAGGAGTATCCACCATCTAAATGCGTTGCAAGGGGGCGCGCGCCGATAGCCGCTACCGATTAACGAAGGGGCGGGGTCGGAAGCGAGGAGCGATTGGTCATTTCGAGCATCGTGTTGCAGGAGAGCTTCCTCTTTAAAGAGGGAGGTCCGAGTCTGTCGAGCCTTTTGTGAGTTTCTTCACTCGTTTGTTTCCACCTTCTTCGTTCCGATGATGTGATGAAACGACATAAACCAGCGAACTTCATGCTCCTTCCTCTTCTCTGCCTTCTGGCGTTGTTCCATTGGCACCCGACATCTGCCGGTTGGTTCTTTCGAACTTTTTCAACTCCCCCACGTTTCGTGGTCTAATTTAAAGCCTTTTGAGGGTCTCTCAACATAAACACTTACCGTTCATTACCACTTTTAATGAATTTGATTGTCCGTGACTGCGAGATGCTTGACGCGTTGTTTGCCGCACCCTTACAATGGTCAGCGAGGCAGAATCGTTGTTTTGAGGAATAGCCGAGAAGGAGAGAGCACTTATGACAAATCAAGGGATGGTTTACCGTCGTGAGTAAGCGACGCCAGCAGCATTCCGCAGACAAAACTTTTTGCAGCCAATTCTTGCAGCCTCGCACCACCTTTCTTCGCTTTCCTCCTTTCAAACCCTTCATGCCCTCCTCCCCTGAGTTCTCTAATTGGCATCAGTCATCGGCTATCAGTCGCGCAACTGTTCAGTCGCGCGAACGTTATGGTCCACCAAATTCCGCCATAAATCACACTAAAACAACAGCGCGCACTTCTTGCTCGCCTTACTTGTAAAGGCCGATTGTCCCAGCCTAAATTGGTTTTTTAAAAGACATTTCTGCCGTCTAAAACATTGTTTCAATGTACGTATTTAATTACAATTTTCCTCCCAATAATTAGGGCTACAATGAAGACGCTGTCTGCCGCATTTTGTGGCTCAGGCATCCATCAAAAGATGCGCATATTCCAGCGGCTGAGAGCGATTGCGGTCACCTGTTGGCGCGCGTCTATTTATCATAGCTACCTTTTGTTTATATTTTTGGTTCCGCCGAGGGTTCCACTCGAAAACTGTAGAAGGCAGCTGCGGAAGAGTAGGAGCATTTAAGCTGAGCCTTCTGTGTTCGCAACAGTCTATAATTATTTATGGATAACACTTGTGTGATTAATGTATTCATATTTCGGTGAACAACATCACAACAGTTGACGACGCGTGCGCTCGCGCATCACACAGTCGGCTGTCTCCATCCGAGGCTTATTCTTACGGTTCCTTGCCCCCTTCCGTCAGAGCTCGCTCAGATCCATATGCACTCCAACTAATGCCTCGGCGCTCGTTCTCATACCATTTTCATTTAGCTGTCGTACCCATGGACGACGAAATCATTATTTTGGAGTCTCCGGTCTCTGGTTACATCACTCGAGGGAAACCTGCCACTCTGCGGTGCCGAGCTTTGAAAGCAACCAAAATCGTCTTCAAATGCAACTCCCAGTGGGTAAGTGCGAATGTTCCGAGCTAAGGGTCGACAGTAAACGCGCTCTTTGGCGATTAACTTTCTCATCGGCAGAAGAGATATTCGTGTGGGAAAAGAGACATAACTGATTTGTACGAACTGATTTGAATTTGATGCCCACACGCGTCTCCTCCGCACAGACAAGATACAACAACTATCGATAAATTTTTACGACTGTTGGCCGAGGTTCTTAACGAGCGCCAGAGTCCGAGAGAGGAGCGCAAGCCGCCGAGAACAAAACGGACGATAGTTCCGAAGGGCGCAATAATTTTCGGTATTCTGAGAGCCGAGTTGCAATATCTCCGACCGCATCTAAATCGATCGCAAGAATTTGATTTATGACGCTGTCCAACGGATTAAGATTTATAATATCAACAGAGCGTGACCCTTGAACTTAATGGAGTTATGTGGGTGTCCGTCTAACTCCGAATCTCCGATTAATTGATATGCAGTTTGCCCGATTGACAATCTGCGCAATGCTGTAACCGTTTTTTTTAGCTCGATGAGAACTCGGTAACCACAAGTCAGACTGTGGACTCGTCCAGCAGTCTATCGGTGCTCGAGGCAACGGCGGAAATCTCGCGAGCCATTCTGGACAACGTCGGGAATACCATGGGAGCCCTCCAGTGCCAGTGCTACGCTTCTGACAACTCCGACGTCCGCGTCGTCCGCTCCGAAACGGCCAATCTCCGTCTGGCATGTAAGTTTTCTTATGTCCTCTTTGTCCTGACATTATAAACAATGCGCGAAAGAATGTACCACATGTATGCTTGCGCCCAGATCGCAGGAGTGATATGGCACTCACGCATGTCTAGAGCTCTCGCTGATATCGGGACGCACCAGGTGGCCGTTCTGCGGGGTCCGATTTCAAATAATAATGACTCGCTCATAAGGACGTCGGGGAGAAGTGAAACGTCTTGTGGGACTGCTTCTCGAAGTGCCATTGCGTCGCAAGTGGGAAGGTAGTCCGAGTGTTTGAGAGATTCGATTTCGCCGATTATTCCAATTGACCTCTTTCCGCATATTTGATGTTTACCTAAGCTGTGGACTTCACACGGTCGTCAAGTGATGAGATTATGATGTCGTCATGGATTGGCGACGTCACCGTATACTCCTCACAAATGCGCACCTAGATTTGTTTGTCAACATCGTAGCGCCAAGCGGGCAAGCGTGTTTGCCCGCTCTTCATGCCTGTATCCATCCAAATGGCCGGCGAGGGAAATGAAATACAAATGGCGACCTGCCGCGGTCGTTTGCCGTACAGGTTCATTCAAACGAGGGCTCGGGAGCGACGTCGGAGGGTTTGAGCAGTTGCCGCTTTTTGCTCATAGCGGCGGAAAGGAGTGAAAAAGGGAAACGGGCACAATAATCCCTTTATCCGTCAGATCTAATTGTATTACATAAGATCGTTAAATCCTGTCAGTTTTTAGTTGTTACACTTAGCAACCATAATTAATTTTCACATTCCCCGCTTCCCTCAGATTTAAAGTTCTCTACAGTGAAAAATATCATGTCCTGAAATTGCTATCGTACTCGCCAAATCATGAGCGAGTGACTCATTGCATTAAAACAAAGTGAGAGCAATTAAAGAAGCACTGCTGCTGCATAAGCCCTGACAAATGGGCCAGAGAACGACGGGAGCGTCTTATCTGCGCATTACATCTTTTTGAGAGAGGATGATTGCGCAACCGCATGTAAATGACCAGTAACTATGCCATGGCAAGTCGCCCCGCGGGAGCTCTTGACATGAACAAATCGGTTGCGTTGGTAGACTACGCTTAGACAGCCATCCGTCCATCCATTGACCGAATCGTTCCAGCTGACATCGGCGAATTCATTTGAGCACATTCACTCCGACCAAAATCGGAGGCGACTTTTTCGACGTCCAAAGAAGCTTGAGGGAGTGCACGCAGCTGCGATAAGGTGTACAAAGTTCAGCGGCTGTCGCGACAGCCGCCGAGGTGATTTCTAAGCGATTCAATTCGATTGTTTTCGAGTGGGCCACGCGCACGCCGAATTTGAATATTCACGCGCGCCCACTTGTGATGTTGCAATCAGCGGTCGCAGTAAATCATGATTAGCCGGGGCGCTTTCAAGTAGGCTAATCGGAACTTCGTTCAATTGACCATTGCCTAATGCTCACAACTGTGCGCTCATGAGGGGTGTGGGTGCCAATGGGCCGCGGGAACCAAAAATCTAAATTGATATAATTCAGCTGTGCCGCCGCGGGCTAAGATGCAATTGCAACCAAAACGTGAAATCCGAGAGCCGTGATCGTTCGGCGGGGTGGCAACACGACTTGTGCAAAATTGCACCGGAGATTCGGTCATTTCCACAGGGAACCGAAAAGTAAACAAAGAGATCTGGATACATCATCCCAAATAAACAAACAGTGTAATGTCATAGGGTTAGGTTGATGGGTGAGGGGACAGTTTTCTGGACGAGTTTGCGGTTCGGGGACAAATGAGGACAGAGACAATCAATCTGAGAACGGTTCCGAATTCCGAATTTAAATTCCGAATCATAGACTCGAGCTAAACAAAAACAATGTTTGCGGTTATTTCACTTGCAATACATTTACTGCTTTCAGACATCCGCAAGCACTTCTACAACTTTCCTACTTCTCAGAAAGTAGAAGAAGGTCTGACAGTCCAGCTGCAATGTGCTCCTCCGGACGCGGAACCCAAAGCAGAGGTGACATACCCGTTTGATTGTGCGGTTCAATAAATTCCTTTTGCAGATATTTTGGCTGAAGGATGGACAGGAAATCGAAAGATCTATCGATTCCAACATCATTCTGGCCAACGACGGATCGCTGATCATATCGGCTGCTCGACTGCTGGATTCCGGAAATTACAGTTGCGAAGCCCGAAATGTTGCCAGCCGCCGAGCGACGGACCCAGCTGAAATAACGGTTTTTGGTGCGTTTTTGTGTTTGTTTAGCAAGCGGGCTCTAATGTTTGACCTGAAATTGCAAGAGCACCGGGCGGCGATCTCGCTTTGGTCGCGTTTGTCCATTTGTATACGCGACCGTATCGCATCCATGTGTGTACCGTCCCGCTGCGTTGTCTGGAAAAGCCTGAAGAAAGAGTAACTCGGTGATGTCGGCGCTCTTCTGTAGTGTGACAATGTTTGCGGCGAACGCAACAAGCCGGAAACTGCGAGTTACGAACGGTCGATTTCGGCAAAGTCTGTTTTCTAACTCTGGGTTTTCGGACACCCGGTCCAGGACAACTTGCTGCAGCCGATTTGCCGCGAGACATCTCGCCGCAAACCCAACTGGCCGCGAGACAACGCGCCCCATTACAATTTTCCGCAGGTCTAAATTGCCACAAGAAAACTCGCCGCCAAATCGAGACCTAAGCGTGTTAAAACCTAACAGCCTGCGCCTTCAATCCCCGTTGTCTGTAGAACTGTCGCCCACAGCATACAATTCCCGATACCAAGCGCCTGCGGCGCGAAAACTAAAGGTATTCGTCTGCGATAGCCTCTAAGCCTAAGATGCTCCAAAAGGCCAGTTCCAGCCTACTATTCCCGATGTTTGAAAAGATACTTGTTTGTTGCCTAACCAGTTGTCCTGATTAACATTCTAAAATCAAACATGAGGCTGGGGCTGCTCCTCTGGAGTAGCTTCAAGGTCGTTTTTGCGGCGAAGCCAACTGGGAGCGGGGTGCGAAGGCTGAAAAGAACAATGCTTCTAGGGTCTAGGGCTGCTAGGTTTCAATAGGCTTAGAGATAGATATGGCGGCGAGCTGTCCCGCGGCGAGATGTCCTTGCGGTGAGATGTCCTTGCGTTGAGTTGTCCTTGCAGCAAGTTGTCTTGCCGCGAGATGTCTTGCGGCGAGTTGTCCCGCGGCGAGTTGTTTCGCGGCGAGTTGTCTTGCTTCGTCTGACATCTTCCGGCGACCGACATCTCGACCTTGTGGCGCGACATTAACTGCCTTAAAACAACAAACTGGCGCAAAAGACGGATGAATCAACGTCCTTTAAAGGACAAAAGTGCTTGTGTGTCGATTTGGAGACGACCGCTTGCCTCCCACTGAGGCAGCATCTATCAAGTTTGTTGGAGATAATTAGTGCGACAAGAAGGACGCGCGCGAGGTACTGTCTTCAAGAGACCGTTTGGTGACACATGGCAACAATTTCGGTTCCACGAAGGTCGTCCTTGGCAGTTACTGCAAGTGAATGCCGGCCACCTTGAGGATCAACAACGCCGAAAACAATGGGCGCACGGGTGATTTGAATGGCGGCACTTTAATGACCGTCTGGCCAGATGGCCGCTATGATCTGTTGAAATCCGACAATTGCGCGTAATCTCCAAGCAGACAGGCCACTGTTAACACCTTTAATGACCTCAAAAGCGCTTTGAAGATGGTTCGCCGATTGACATGAAAGAAACAGACGAGTGGCGGAAGAGGAAATGTTATTTTACCGATTTCGAGGGGTTACTTAGTTCGCCGATTTCAGTGGATGGACAATGGTCAGCATGGTCGGCTTGGGCAGGATCGTGTCGCATGGAGTGCGACTGGCTGGCTCGGGCCCTGAGCATCCACGCTGGAGACGCAGAGGCGACCTACAAAATCTTGCCGCGTCTTCGACGGAATCGCGTGTGCAACAACCCGGCGCCACTTCACGGAGGAGCCCCGTGCAAAGGGGAAGAAGAGCAATTTCAAGAATGCGCACACATCTGTAAAATTGACGGTAAACATGAAAGTCCCGAGACAGAAAATAAAACGAAAGTACTTTCAGGGTATTGGTCTGTGTGGACACCGTGGTCAGAATGCTCGAGCCAGTGCCGCAAGCTCCGAACAAGGAGCTGCATCGCCCCCCCTCCATTCAATGGAGGTTTGAACTGTTTGGGAAACGATTTGGAAACCGTAAACTGCACGTCTACCGCTTTCACGTGCACTCCAAGCAACTCAATGTTTGGACTGCAATCTTCGAACGGACTCCTCAGTCAAGATCAAGCAATCGTCATGGTTGCCGCTGTATCAGTCGTTTTCTTGGCCGGTTTGATCTGTTTTTTGGCTGCGGTCATCATCTTCAGAAGGCGAATTTGTGGTGGGACGCAAAAGGACGACGATCGCTATTTTTCGAGTCATTCAGGTAAACACACTTTCTTTAATGAAAATTATAAGGTCTGCTTCAGGCGATGTTCGTTCTGTCCTCCGCAGTCGAACACCGAAGACCCTTCTGAGCGAAGTGGATCCAAGTGAAAGCCACTTGGGTCTTCACTCGCCGAATTTCATGGCAGCACCAAACGGATTACAAACGCACTACGTCCCCACGTCGACACTTCGATCTGGAAAGAGTTATCACAGCGGCTATTCTGCTCGGAAATTTTCGGGATCCCGTGCGGCCCTTCTCGGTGAATACTCGTCGTCGAATTCGTCCAGCGGAGGGAAAGCAGTTTTGCTGAGAAGCGACTCCAGGATGTCCGACGACAACTACGCCACGCTCTACGATATTGGAGGCGATGAAGATCGTTGCTACTCGACAGTGTGCGAGCAGGACCAGAGCGCCACGATTGTCGCAGCCCATGGCGACTGTAACGGTCTTGTTATCGAGGTACTTTAAAGAATTATGAACAAATTAAAGGTGAAGCTTTTGTTTAGATGAGACGAAGTGGAGCTGCTCTAACTGTTGGCAAAGGTGCACTCAGCGACGAAAGGATGATTCGTCTGGCCGTTTCGGACGACGTAGACGAGCGACCGCGGCTATCAGGTGAGATCGTTATCGATGTTGCTCCACGTACCCCAGGATTTGCAGGGAAAGAAACTTACTTAAGCTGCGTGATAGTCGTGGAATTATGTGAGACAGAACCAGACACGCTGCTTCGAAGACCCTATGTTGTGACATTTGATCACAGCGCCTCTACGTTCCCCAAGGACAACTGGCAGTTTTTGCTCTACGCAAAGTGGAGTCGAGGACCGTACGACTTGGAAGGAGACTGGGAACTTGTCTCGATCCACGGAGAGGAGAACATCAATACGAGTGTACATGTCCAAGTAGAGCGAGAACGCTGCCATGTCATGAGCGAGCGTTTCGGCAGATTCATCCTGACGGGGAGGTCGAAGAGGGCCAACGTGAACCCTACGAAACGTGTGCGCCTTGCTGTCTACGGCCCTCAAAACCAGCATCGAATTGATCTGCCCATTCGCGTTTACTGCGTACCAGAAACCAGGATGGCGATCGAGACGGTCAGGAAGCAGGAGGAGGAGCACGGCGTTTTATTGGCGGAATTTTCGAATTTCCTTTTAAAAGAATACGGAGCCTTGTGCGTCTGTTTGGAGGACATCTCAACGGGATACGCGCTCGATGTGGCGACAAAATACTTGGTAAATGCGTTGCAGTTCGTATGCTCAAAAACAACGATACTTCAGGAAATCTCGGACACTCAGCATCAGTGGTGCGTTCAAAACGGTCTACACTGCAGTCTACACGTAAAAGTAGCGGAGGACATGATCGATTCCCTGGCAGGACGTATCGTTATTTATCAGAAGGGAAATGGAAACGACAGACAAATACTGGAATTTCACATGGATCGTACGATCATGCCACCTCCACCGTCTCGGGATGACGATAAATTAGTCTCCAGCCAGTTTCAGTTGAGCGCGGAGATCAAGAAGCAACTCTCTTGTCTTCTAGACCCACCGCTGGACGAGGAAAGAGACTGGCGAGGTCTCGCTCGCAAACTCAACATTAATAACTTTATACAGGCATGTCCCATTATCGTTCAAATCGAAAAAATCCACGTCATTGCAGTATTTCGCAACTCAGTCAAACGCTTCTCCAACTCTTCTGCTTTTGGACCTTTGGGAAGCGTGCATTCGAGGCTCACCTCGAGCTGCTCTTGATCTTCTTCAAACATTACGGGTAATGGGTAGGGGGGACGCCGTTCGGATTCTCGACCAAGAGCTCTCTCCAATGCAGTATGACTTCGTACACTCGCCTTAGACTCGGAACGCCGGTATTCAAGTTCGTCCACGTTTAATTTGCACATATGCTCTAATAAACTTTATTCTAAGAATCCGCACTCTCAATGCACCCTACATCATTATATTCACACTAGTAAGTCATAAATTAGCAGTTCCTTCATTGAAGCTTTTTCCATTCTTCCAGGACCTTTTTGGCATCAGCGGGAGAAGAGGACTCCTGGTAAGGTCAGCTATAACAACCGTATTTCACAACAAATCACTCACCTCAATCTTAGAACGAATGGCGTCGTCGACCACTTCGCCTTTCGCGTTAATCAGCAATGCGCGGGGAATCGTGGCAACCTCGTATTTTTGCAGATAGTCGCTGAAGGATTACAGATATAGAACAAGTACCAAAGGAAGGCCCACTTGATCTCAGCGTTGCCGAAGGGGACGTAAGGCCACGGTCCCAAACTTTTTTCGTAATACTCGACTTGATCCTCGCCGGTCTTATCGCGCGAGATCCACACAATATTCAAATCTCCGTCGACATTTTCGTAAAAACGCTGAACGGCACAGTAAAGTTAGCACAAAATCGATTCGACAACCTTCAGTTTCGGAGTGAACATGCGACAGGAACGGCACCATCCAGCAGAAAAATACAGAACGGTTGGCTGAAAATACCCACAAAAGCATACAATCAAACAAATGCAAGAAACTAACCTTTTTAAAGTCGACTTTCGCCGATCCTCCATCACGAACGGCGAGCTGCACGTTGTCCAAGAAACTCGCGTAGTAGCGCGCAAAGAACCTCGTTGGAATGTGCGATTTTTTGAGCAGAAGCATTCTGAAAACAACGCGAAGGATTCAGTGTGAGGGATTCAACGAGTTATTCTGATTCAACAAGTGGATTCAACGAACGCAAGAACTCGTTGGTTCAAAACAAGGAGAACCCGCGACCACCCACCCGCACGAGAAGTCGGAGCAAGACGTTTCGGCGCGAGACGTCTCGCGCCGGAACGTCATGGACCGACGAGAAGTTGTTTGTTTGCATCGCGTCTGAATGCCCGCGCCACTCATCTAAACTTCTTCCAAATACATGGCGCTCGTTCGAACACCAATATAATGGGAAATTGACACAAAAAAGGGATAAAAACGTATTCTTAATAGGTGAAATTACGCAAAAACTGAAATTGAAACTCAGACCTGGCGAGAATGGAAAATGCTGATCTTCCTTCAGACAGCCTTTCGCTGGAAAAGCATCAATTGACTACCTCAAATTATTATTAATACTTGCAAAACATTGAGTGTCCACAGAATTTTTTTTGTAAGTAAACAGATTTGACAACCGGCGGTTGTCAAATCCTCCGACTGCGCTCCTCAACGTTTCATGTACGAATTAATTCACCATCGATATGCCAGGAGACATTACAGTAATCCTTTGCAATCAGGGAGTCCGCGGGATTATTTGTAAATTGTACTGAAACCTTTCGAATATTTTGTGTATTGAATATCAACGGGGCCCCGCGCGCTACTGCGCGAGAATTCGTTCTTTAAATCAGTTCGGCGCTACGCGCCTCACAATACTCATTTTGCAATTGTCTCGGCGCTGCGCGCCTCGATGACACAATTTTTCGGCTAAAAGAACAGACGGCGCTTCTTGTTCTCAAAAATATCACCAAAATTGCGTTTTCTTCCTCAGCTCGTCCACCGGCGCTCAAAACATCGCTTCGTCGCTCGCCGCACACGAAAGTACGACAAACCACAATTGCAAAACTACAGTATGCCGCCCCTCACCAATCAGGGAGCATAGATGGCGATTCGGTTCCGGAACTTCGAAACTCAAAAATGTCGCATGTTCGAACCGAACTGAACCGCCATCTCTGTCAGGGAGCGACAGCACAAATTCATCTCATCACAATCGATGAAAATAATTTTCAGACATTATTTATCCTGTCGTAAATAACTCCCTGATTGCAAAGGATTACTGTAATGTCTCCTGGCATATCGATGGTGAATTAATTCGTATATGAAACGTTGAGGAGTGCAGTCGGAGGATTTGACAACCGCCGGTTGTCAAATCTCAATGAAAAACTCACCCAAAAAAATTGTATTTTGGTCACGAAAGCCAAGTGCTAGATGTACGGACTGATTTCGACAGAGGAATTGTCAGAAGTTAAACCCCAAAACTTCGTACGGTTCGAATCACACGCACAACTGCAACAAAACTCAATTTTATTCCTCGTCTGACAATAAGATACAATTGCCGGTAGATATCTAATGACACATCTGTGCCCGTATCTTCATTAATCTGGGAGGGACGAACGCTGAAAGTGATCGCGATGAGCTATCAAGCTAAACACTGCCACTCACCTTGAAAGCGAACGATGGCTCGCTCAAGTAGATGCGAGGGTCGATCTGAGAATGGCTGTAAAAGCCAGGCCTGAAGTTGCCTCTTCCCGAAACCAGCGAACCACCCGAAGGAGTCAGCCGAGTCCACTTCGGATGGCGGTCAAAGAACTCCGAGTCAGGCGCCGCTTTGACCGTCATCGGGGAATCCGCGAGGAGCATCAGCACGAGGAGGGAGCAGAGCAGGTTCAGAAGCAAGCTGGTGGTCATGGCGTTGAAGCGACACTGCGAATGTTCATCGAATGGCGAGGATCTGCTCTAGCCCCCCTCATGCGCCATGAAATAGTTCATGTTGCCAATTTAATGCCAATTCAGACGTTAGCAAAAATCGCGCTAATGAATTTACGTGGCCAGAATCGCTCCCGCCCACTTTTCAACTTTTGTCATCTCGTGATAAAAGCAATTTCAGAGGCGTTCGTTTCGACACAAAAAGTGTTCTAGATGGGGTTACGGTAACGGGACGTCTGCCTTGTTCAGCGCTCTAACATAACAACGAAATATCTTTTGAAACAGAACAACAATACAAGAAACTCAAAAACAGCATTTTGATCAAGAATCAGTTAAGTTCGAGAATATTAAAGTCAGTGATTCGAACGGGCCGGGCCAGCCCGGTTCGGCCGTTGGTCTGCATCTCATCCCGCGTCAAATGCGCCTAAGATCGCCAGAATCTGTGAGTTGTACAAGAAAATTTGCTGCGTGTGAAATTCGGCGGCCAAACGGGCCAGCGGAGAACGGGCCGGGCAGTTCGCATCACTGATTTCAGTAACCAATAAAAGTGTTGTTTAGTTATTCTTATCAGTTTTTGACTTGAAATACTCTTCAAAAGTATAGAATAGCCCTGTTGCCCGTCATAACATGCATATGGTTTGTTTGCATAACGGTTCTCACATTTTTCGCGCAATGCTACAGCTCTCCCTCTCTCTCTTGACACCTTCAATAATGAAGCATCACTCCGGACAACGGTTTTGTCCGTTTGTTCCATTTCATTGGGACTTCCAGGGAGACCAGGCGAGCAGCAAAAAGCAAAGCGTATGCATTCTTCTCTAGTGCTCTTGAGCAAGTGATTTTGCCGCCAGCATTAGGCAGCCACTGCATCAAATTTATCTGTTCTATCTTGGTCACAACAATGGTCAGAGAACAAAAAAGATAAGTCAGTGTTGGATTTGTTGAGAGCTTTGTGGTTTACGGATGGTTCTGTGCGTCCTACGATCTCCGAAAAGGGGAAAAGCCAGAAAAAGCGACGGAGAACAAACGATGTTTACCAAAATTGTCTTAGATCGAAAACGGTCGCCGATCGAAGGAGCTCTGAGGCCATAGTCACACTCAATGAGCGGGCGAACACCAACTCAGTCAGTTATCGGCGAATGTGTATTTGCGGGGTAGCCGCTCGGCTAAGCCCTCAACGACGGCGGCGAGCGGCGGAATGACCACCGACGGTCTCCTTCTTTCCTTGCGAGGAAAGAACGAAGGAAGGAGTGCACACAAAGATTGCTGCCACTGCCGCAACCCTTCTCGCGAGTAAGGTGCGTACAGTCATCGCCGAACGAGCTCTGCGTGGGTGACGCGGGATCTGGTGGAAATCGGGCTGCAAGATGGCATTCGAAGGCGAGTTCAGCGAAGGTAATCCGCCGCCGGCGACTGACTGAGTGAGTGACTTTGACCAACTCTGACGGTGGTAGCGGAAACGCCGTCACGATGCGAGCGAGTGAGGAGCGGCGAGCGAGTGAGGTTCAATTGAATAACACAATTACGCGCAGTGATCGACTACTTTCATCGCGTGTTTCTTTCACAATGACCCACTTGTTTATTATGCGTCCTCGTGTTCCTCTTCCTTCGTGCGTCCGCTTAAACTCTGCAACTTCTGTTCATGTTCCTCGTTTTAGTGATGTTCCACAATGCCGGTGTCGTTCGCTGATTTCCTGCCCTTTCTGTGCCTTCTGTGGACAGTCGTCCACGCTTCCGACCGGCTCATCACAGGGCGTCCACCTCTGTTCTCCACAGGGCCTTTCCGACACTCCGTTTGGGAAGGGGAACAGCTCAGATTGACTTGTCCTGTGGTCCGCCTGGAGGACAGAAGCGCCGAATGGTTCCACAACGGCGCTCAGATCCGGAGCGCCGCCAATGGACCGACATTTTTGAATTCGGCGGTTTCGAAGAGCGACGCCGGATTCTATCGCTGCTTCGTGGCGAACGGCATTGGATCTTCATTTTCGCCTTCTATCGATGTCACTGTCAAATGCAAGTCTTTGCGTGCCGCATTCTTCCCTAATAAATTCCACTTCAGATTTCGATCGCTTCATCGATCCAATTAACGCTGACTCATTTTTCAATCAAAGTGTGGCGCGCGGGCGGCCATTTATTTTGACGCCACCAGATCTTGCCGCTTCCGATGGGTTGCATTTGGACTGGTCCTGGCGATTCAACTCGAAATCGGTTTGTGAAAGTAATTATTATTCTTGCGTTGTGAATGAGAATTTCAGATTCTCCCCGATGAGTTAAATTTTGTTACGAAGCGAGGGTATCTCGTCGTCATGAACAGCAACGGACATTTCGGACAATACAAAGCGGACGTACGAGTCGCTAATGAATTGCAGCGTGAGATTATTGAAAGTCAGTTATTCAACATCGAACCAGGTGAGCTTCAATTTCCGATTCGCTTTGAATGTTTAGGAATTTATTCCTTTGTTCCTCTCTTAAATTTCGCACATGTTATTTTTCAGATGATGGCTATGTGCCAAGATCCGAGCGTTTCTTTATCGTTTCGCCGCCTGAAGACGTAACCGTCATTCGTGGCAACCCTGAAGATCAGATTTTCGACTGTGTTCCAAACTTATGGTAGGTGAAATACTCGATTAAGGTTAGTATTTTTTATTTTCAGGAAGGGCCAACTTCCCAGCATTAAATGGTTCCTTGATGGGAACCTCTTGATAGCTGATGGCAAGTCCGTGATCGTCACTGACTTTGATCGCCGTCTAGTCCTCAAAAATGCGGCTAGCTTGGTGTCTAGAAACGCTCGAGCAGCCACTCTAGCGTGTGAGGCGAGCGCTGAGAACGGAAGATTCATTGATACCACGAAGGCGACGATTTCGTTTTTAAGTATGGAGACTTTCGTTAAGTGTCAAAAGCCAGATTTTTTCAGCTCCTCCTTCAATTGACCGCACGTTGTTGCCGTTCGAAGTAAATCAGAAAGTTGGTCATTCAGCGCGATTGAAATGTTCGGCAAGCGATTCCTGGCCAAGGGCTAAGTATACCTGGTATTTCGGTCGGAAAGAAGTAAATCGCGTTAGCTCTTTTTTATGAATTCACTCAAACTTTACAGATATCGAGCTTTTCGAACGGAGTGCTGACTTTGAACGACATCGACAAGTCTGAATTTGGAATGTATATGTGCGAAGCAGCGAATTCTGCCGGTCGCGATGCTGCTTACGTGTGGGTTAAGCTCGATGAATGTAAGTTAGAACACGTCGGTCGATTCGTTACTCATCGCGCATTTTTTAACCATTTGGCGACTTTCAGAAGTTTCATTGAGGTTTGCATTAAATATCGACTTTGTGGTGCTGTTTACTCCCAATTGGTAATCGAACTCAGGCTTAGATGTTATAGCATGGTACATTGACCAGATTTTGCATCAGTAACGTAGCTCTCTAACAACGTTTGTGGCTTAAGCATGACAAGATGTACCTTTCTTCTAAGTATATTTTCCCGCTTAAGCATTTTGCTTATATTATTCTCTTTGAAAGCGTATAATTTAGATGTAGCCGCAGACAGTCCTATCCTGGATCTCATCGCAGAAGGGCCCAGCGACGCTATTGTTCCAGCCGGGAGGAACGTATCACTAACTTGTGTCCCATCCGACCAAACACTTTCAGTTTTGTGGGCAGTTAATGGTAAATTCGCATGATCAATCCGATATTTCATTAAACTATGTTGCAGGTAGCACTGAACTCATAAGTTCAAGTCCAAAATACGAAACTGACAACCATGCACTTCGCATTTTCTCGGCTACGAGGTCTGAATCGGGTACTTATAGCTGCGTTGTTCTGGGTTCTAACGGAAGTCGAGGGGAGAAGAGGGCAAATATCACAATTACAGGTATACCGCATGTATGTTTACGAAGCTTAAATATGCTGTTGAATATTTTAGGGTCAACACTTTTGGAGTACGGCCCATCAAACCAAAGTATGCTTATTGGTTCGAATGTTCGAATGTTGTGCAAGATTTCCGACGATTATCTTCATTCCGACATTACATTGTCTTGGTACTGGAACGTGAGTTAGAGTGGCTTTTACAGTGAAGCAATTACTCACTATTTTAGAACAGAGAACTTTCCTCAAGAGGTGATAACACCAAACGTATTTCGCAGAATTCTGATGGCAGTCTCTCAATCAATCAAGTTGGACCAGAGAACATTGGTCAGTACAGATGTACAGCTCGATCTCCACAGGGCGACGAAGAATCCAAGGAAGCGTGGCTCAAAATCATAGGTATACCTCAATTATAGCACCTTTTAATATTATCTGCTTAGAAAAACCGTCGATGCCTCAAAGGGTTTCTGCCACTTTGCAGAATGATACACTTCCTGCGAAGATGCGAGTGGACTGGCGTGCAGGTTTCGACGGAAACTCTCCGATCATCAAATATTTCATCGAAATGAGATCATTGGGTCCTACCGGTCTGTGGTCTGACTGGGAGATCGCCGTGGATAACATTCCGAATGAATCGTGCTGTTCGAGCTATGTGGAGAACCTGAAGCCTTCGTCAACCGTTCAGTTTCGCGTCATTGCGGTCAACAAACACGGAACCGGTCGTCCTTCCATGTCTTCGACCAACGTCACAATGCCAATGCAGCCCCCAGCTGCAGCTCCTAGAAATGTTGGAGCCAGCGGACGAAGCTCTTCTTCCATTATGGTACAGTGGCAGTCGCCCCCCGCTGATCAGTGGAATGGAGACATTCTGGGATATTATATCCGTTACACCTTTTTACACGATAACGCGTGCGAGCCATATCCGAGCCATATGTATAATGGTTTGACAGGGGTTTGCTAATCTGACGGCCGGAAGGGGATGCCCCGTCTCCAATCATCAATTCGATCATTTCGCTTTTCATGTCGGGACCCATATGATACGTCGAAACTGCACTTCTGACCCTAATTTCCTTACCAAGGGGGGGGGGTTTCGGGGATGCTAATTTTTCATTCCCTTTTGTAGAGCAGGGTCGAAAGCCCTCAAATGCCAAAAATTTGTAGCGTCCCCCATGTTTTAGTGCGGTTTCCGGAGGCTGTCTTAACCGTGACACCCCAAACTGCACGTTTGACCCAAACTTCCTCAGCCAGACACTTTTATTGGATGCTATTTTTCATCCCCGGATAAGGACGCCAGAAATAGGTTAGGGGATGCCCAGGGGCTCCAAACCTCGAATTTTTTTGACCTTCGGTCAGAGGCCGCCCGTACATGATGCGAGCTTGTATCTTTTAGATTGTTTGGATACGTTTCGGCGGAATGGAACGCAAAGAATGTGAGCAATGGTCTGTCTCGAAATGCCCTACTGGATTCGCTGATCACATGGAGGGAGTACGAAATTCAAGTGGCAGCTTACAACGACAGAGGAATGGGTGTTTTCAGCAAACCCGTTATCGCGTATACATTAGAAGGAGGTCCGTTTGATGTATTATTTTGACTTGTTCATATAATCTTTCAGTTCCGCTGCAATCTCCTCAGAATGTAGCTGTTGAAGTACTGAATTCTACATCGGTTGTTGTTGCTTTTGATCCCCCTGAACAGCAGATGATTCCCGGTGTGAATCTTGGTTTCAAGGTGAGCTGTCGCCAGTGGGATTTGAAGCAAAAGATGGACTATTTAGCTTGAACTATGGCAAGACTCGGGCCGCTTGGTTCGCCAACTCCAACTCTTACCTGAGTATGGTACAGTGACGAAGCAACTGAATGACCTTGAGAAATTCGGACATTATAATCTCACTGTTTTGTGTTTCACGCAAGCAGGCGATGGGCCCCGAAGTGACCAGCTTCAATTTGTAACTGACGCAGACTGTAAGTTTGCTAAGTCGAGATGGTCCATTATTGCTCTCGTTTAGTTCCTGATATAATCGAGCGTGTGAATATCTCTGAAGTGATGTTTGATTCTGTCGTTGTTTCTTGGGATTTGCCGACTCATTCCAACGGAGTTATTACAAGTAAGATAGTTAAATAATCGCTAATTTAAGTACATCGATTTAGAATATTCTATCCGCTACTGGGCGATGGGAGATGATGTCAGCGTTGTGAACATAGAAATTGATGCTTGCGAAAGGAAATACAAGGTCGAAGGTCTTGTGCCGTCCACGAAGTATTTGGTTGAAGTGGCTCCAGTTAACAAGATTGGGAAAGGTCCATCCACATCTGTTAAATTTGAATCTGGAGTGCCGCCAGGTAGAATCTCCGCTTTAGTATGATTGTAAGTCGTAACTGTTACAGAACTTCCGGGAAAACCGACCAAAGTTATTGTATCAAATGTGAACTCAAGGTCTTGTCTTCTAACGTTTGTCCCGGGCTTTGACGGACATACGATTATTTCAAAGTGGATTGTGGAAGCGCGCAGCGGGTCTTCATCCGTCTTCTCTCATGTTTTTAACACGAGGTACACTGAAAGATACTCCAGATATCTCCAATAGTCCATTTTTAGCGCACCGTATGCGGACTCATTTGTCGTCGAAGGCCTGCGTCCCTACGCTCGCTATCAACTCCGGCTAATTGCTGAAAACGTTCGCGGTCGAGGTCTTCCTTCGGAACCAACTGCTTCATTTGAAACTAACTCTGATTATCCCGAAAGTGGGCCTGACGGAGTTTATGCCAATCCATCGTCCGAATCCACCGTTGTCCTTGTTTGGACACCGCTTCTAATGGGATACTGGAACGGACAGCCCATTGGATATGTCGTTCGCTACCGACCTGTTACATCCACGTCGAATTTCGAATGGGTTTGTCTTCAAATGGAGGGTGGTTTTTATGGTAACTTGTTTAGAATGAAGTTCGTTCCCTAAGCCTGAAGTCAAGTGATCTGACGGTGAAGAATTTGAAACCTTTCACGTCTTACGAATTCCACGTTGTCGCGGAGAATTCTGTTGGTCAAAGCAACGCTTCGCAAGCATTCATTGCTACGACATATGAGGGGGAGCCCACAGGAGCTCCACAAAACGTGGAGGTTTTACTGAACGCGCACAGAGGAATCGACGTCATATGGGAAAGTGTGCCGGAAAACGAAAAGAGCGGATTAATTATTGGATACAAGGTGCGAATGAGGTTTTAAACCTGGCTATGAGCTTTTGTTTTGTAGGTTATGCTGGTACCTGTGGAAGAACGGGTTCATTCAACTCTCACGAAGGAGATCACTGTCGGAGAAGACGTTTACTCAACGTCATTCAAAAATCTCGTTCCATTTACTTCCTATCGTGCATATGTATCAGCATTCACTGTTGTGGGTACTGGACCTCGCAGTGCTTCAATCAACCCCATTACGACTCCGGAAGACGGTAGGTTTGTCTGAGTAAGACGTTGTCTGTATTTTCGGTCTTTTTGCAGTCGCTGGTGAACCATCCAATGTTGTATTCAAGCAAGTGGGCGAAACCGAATTGACCTTAATATGGATGCCACCGACGCAACCGAACGGGAAGATTCTACATTACATCATTCGCTATGGAAAGGGCAAGGATGATAAGAACGCTGTTTCGACCACACTTGGAGCGACCGTTTATAACTTCGCAGCGTACGCACTTGAACGGAACGCGGAGTACTTCTTCTCAGTTCAGGCAGAAACTTCTGTCGGTGTTGGCCCAGAAGTTGTTGTTGAAGTTAGGACATCGTCAGATAGAGGTAATTTTTTCTGGCAAACGTGAGTTCTAAATTGTAAGACGTTTTTCAGGACAAGTAGACATTCCAAGTGTGCCAGAAGTTCATCCGCTGAAGCGACCTTCGGATTCTCAAGTTTGGATTAGATGGCAGCTAGAAAGCGTCATTTCGAAACAAACACCGGTCCGATTAGTGCATATCGCTTACAAGGATGATGATACGTCGGAATGGTCACATCCTCACATTGTTGCTGGCTATAAGAGGGAAGCCGTGCTATCCAAGTGAGCGATCAAGTACTAGATATATAATTCGCAGCGTAAAATTCAGCCTACGTCCCAACACCGCCTACCGATTTAAAATCAAGTCCTATGGAGACTTCTCGCAGAGTGCGTGGTCAGATGAATCTGAAGTTATCAAAACAGCAGAAGCTGAACCATCTGCTCCTCCCAGTGACATCCGTGCGAATCCGATTGAATCTGCGTCAGTTAGCGTGCAGTGGGTTGTCCCTCATAAGGCGAATTGGAACTCTGACCATCTCGGGTATCGTATTCTCTATCGCGCATACCCTTCGAACGATAGCTATCGAACGGAGGAAATCGATGAATTCGCTCAACCTGGAGAGCAGATGACTTTTGTGCTCACAAAACTGACCAGGTAAATAAAGATAATCGCTTGGCTAGCTCAACCCAACATGTGATTTAGCTTCCGTCATTACATCATCTTGATGCAAACAACAAACTCTGTTGGCAACAGCTTCTCTTCGTATCCCAAGTTCGTGTACGTAGGCTATTCAGTACCAAAACAACAGATCGAGGATCTGAACGGAGAAAGCTTATCATCGACATCCCTAAGAGTCAGCTGGAATCCCTGGATCGAAATTGATGGCGACGCTATTAATGGGTACAAAGTGCGATATGTGCCCTTTGTCGCAGTTCTCGACCGGCAGAAATCCATTGATGGTTCAACTTTGATCGAAGAGGATGTCATTGTCTCCGAGAACAACACAGCTATTCTTACCGATTTGAGAAAGTTTTGTGAATACCAGGTAGCGTTGCGCAGCTAAAAATGATTTGCTCACGCCTACTTTTCAGATCACTGTTACTGGCTACAATCTGGCTGGTGAAAGTGAAGCAAGCATCATACGTTTGACCACCCTTGAAGATGTTCCTGGCGTAGTGGGCGACATCACATTCACCGATATTTTGTTGGATTCTGTCAATCTGTCGTGGTCCCCTCCAGCAGAGTTGAACGGAAACATCGTGTCATATACGGTTACCTACTACACACGCGATGAAATGCGCAGGAAAGAGACGGTACACGGAGAGCATGTTATTATCGGAAATCTGGATGAAAACTCGACCTACCACTTCAGTGTTAAGGCGCAGACTGGCGCTGGTAGCGGAGAGCCCGTTTTCGGCAACGTTACAATTGGCTCAAATATTGGTAATCGCGATCGAACTTTCTCCACGTTTTTCGTACTTGTGTTTAGGAGGTCCTGAATCACCTGACAAGCCAGTAATCATTCCTGAGCAGACATCCGTAACGCTCAGATGGCATGAGGGTGCGCCAGGAACTTCACCGATCAAGGGACATATTGTGCAGGCCAAGCGAATAGCTTCCTCCGAGGACCAAATGCTCACCAAGTCGCCGGTACGGAAGACTAAGCGAGCGGTGGATCAGCGTCCCAAGCACGTGATCGGTGAATGGATCACAATGTCCAACATCGACGGTCCGAGTTCTGAGTACCAGATAGATTATCGACTGCTCGTCCCATCGAGCTACTACGTTTTTCGTCTTTATGCTCGTAACAACCTCGGCGTAGGCTATCCAAGTGTGGAATCGGAACAACTGCACGTGCCTAGTTAGTAAACTGACCGGAAAATGGTGTTAAAGCATCAATTTAGGCTTCATTCCTGAAGACCCATTTTACACGAAGTGGTGGTTCATTGTGATGGTTGGACTGATCACATTCGTAATTATCGTCATCGTAATATCACTTCTTTGCGTAACCGGATCAGCCGCTAAGTACCGATATGACAAAAGAAGAGCTTCGATAGATTCGCTCCAATTAGCCGAGAACGTTGTTTCATATGAACTGAAGGGGACACAGAGGAAATCATTGAAGCACAACAGGTATATAGCAACGTGTGTTAATTTCATTTGAGCAGGTTGTTACAGAACGCGCGATATTCCGTCCCGACCAGACACAAACACGTCTTGGATATCCGAGTTCCGTGATCCTTCTATGTACGGAAGCATCGCCGAAAATGCTGGACACGCGGAAGGCGGTCCGTATGGGGCTCTGGCAACAGACGTTGTTCCCACCGGAAGCCACTACGTGATGCGTTCTGGGACAACGCCAGCTTTTGACGCTATATCAGGGCGAAGGGGATCAACCTCCCTGAGAAATCCGGCTGCCCAAGAGAGTACGTATACTTTTGCGAAATTCAACGCAGCGAACCGAGCGACCGACGACCACTTCGAAAGTGCGTCCCCTACTGTTAATGGGCAATCCCTAAACTGCGGTACGTGATTTGATGTACGGCAAGATGCTCACGAAGAATATTCAGATGAGGAACCGGACGTGAGCATAGCGAGGCACTACGGCGGAGATGACGAAATTTACCGGGCTACCTGGAGACGTGCCAGGGATCAGGCTTCTCGACAACAGAGAAGCAGCTCGCATACGCGACATCCGCCACCTCCCCCGGATGTGGCTTTGCCTCATCGCCCAGGATCATTTACTGAAAGCGGTGGAGATTCTGATTTCGGTAAATAACGATCTATCTCTATCTGTAAAATATTAAGATCGAAATGTTTAGGAGACGACATTCCAATGGGAGATGATACTTCAGTCATCCACTCCATGCACGACGATCGAGGCGTCAATTTGGCGCCTTCGCGCGTTTCGAATGGATTCTCTTCATTTGTTTAGCAGCTTCCGCAACCAGATCTCTAGTCATGTAAATAGTCACTGCTTACCAGCGTTTCTACCGATAGCCTTCATCGGCGTAACGCAAAGCGGCTGTCTTTCAACAAAAGGACGCTTACTTATATACCGTGTTTGATCTCAACTCGATTTGCATCAACCCCATTGTTGAACTTGTGATGAATTGTTACGGTTGTTTTGTTATGTGTATGTACCGACTGCCGCAATTTGTTTTATTATCACTATTATTACAATACTGAAATTGAGGTGCCTTATAAACAGATCGTCATTTTGTACGGTGTGGGGGATGATTAACACAACTGACCGAGATTTCCATTCGAACAAAAAGTAACGCCACGTTGAGCCACAAACCCAAAACCTATTACGCTTGGTTGCATACGGGTTAAAAATGAATTATTTGAATCTAACGATTTCGCGCATATTTTGGCTCTCGACGCGATTCACCTGCGCTGCGAGTAAACACTTACTGTGTGTTTGAAATTGAGATTTTTCGGAATTGACGTCAAAAAATGCTTCTATTTTATATAGGGATTTCGCAAGCGCAATTACTTACGTATTCGAGCTCCGTTTTCTTCCTTAAAATTTCGTTTCAATGTGAAAATGAATTTGTCCGCTTTATTTGCAGAGCCAGATGAACCGGCAGCAAACAAGCCTGTTTGCGCCCAGTAAAGCGCTCGGCGTCGTCTGTAGCGATGTGCCATCCGTCATCCAGCAATTACCTGACCACCGCTTCAGAGGCGAACTCCACTGCGTAGTCGACAACGTCATCTGTAGCTATCGAATCCAACCGTTGAAGCGACGCTGCGTCAGTGACTGTCTGCCGAATGTGCCGTCCTGTGTAGCCCATCAGAAAGAATTCACATACGCAGGATTCGAGGGAGGGGTGTCCATTGTGAAGAATGGCAGAAAGGTTCTTGATTCACTGATTAATGTGCAGAATGTGTATTCAAATTATTTAGATTGTGAAGACGATCAAAATTTCTGGACGTCCAACTCATATGATCGTCTTTGGCGATGTTCTCGTCCTTTCCTGTGAATCGGAAAACAATGTCCTTGTTTTGGATTCCGAAACGGGAGAAAACATTTTTGAGATGGATTTTCCTGCTGAAGCCAAGATCAGCGCTATTGGTCATCCTCCAACGTATTTGGATAAGGTAAACGCTATCAGTAGCATCTTTCACAATGTAATGATAAATTAGATTCTGGTTGGGACTACCGACGGACAGCTTCATTTGATCAACGTTCGAACAGGAAAGGTGGTGTACAAGTTCACCAAGTTCAATGAGAAGTGCGCCATCACGTACTTATCGTTTCCTGTTGTTGTCGATGTCGTCGCTATCGGATTCGAAAATGGGTCTATTCGATTGCACAACATGAAGTACGACAAGCAAAAAGCCATTATTTCGAGGAACTCAGGAGGGTCCAGTAACGGCTGTCGGGTTCCGGTGAGTCCCCTTTTGTCATTCGACGAACTCCTTCCTTTTTCAGAACTGATGGCGTAGAAACGATGCTGACAGGAAATTCAGCTGGATGTATTTCTGTTTGGAGTCTTGACGAAAAGCGGTTGCTTGGATTGTGTCGTACGGCTCATAAAGGGCGCGTAAACAGCATTCACACTGTTCTTGGCCAGTCGTTGTGCATTTCCACTGGAGACGACAACCGTATAGTTAAGTGGGTGTTTGACGCCGAACTGTCGATCCCTGAAATTCAGGCCGTGCTTGAAGGGCATGCGGACCAGGTTTGTTTGTATAATAGTGACCTAAGCATTAAAGCTGATGCTTGCAGGTGAATACTGTCGCTTTCTATGAAGGCCTTAAAATTCTCACTTCCGGAGCTGATGGGTCTCTAAGATCTTTTCACACTGTGCGCGAAGACATCGCCCAGTCTCTTGGAAATGTTTCCGATAAGATAAAGAAGAAGGCGCAAATTGATGGACCGGTCGTCGCTATGGATATTGGCTGGGTTCGCGCTTCATCTTGGGACAACGTTGTTTGTGTTCATAAAGACTCTTCGGCTGTTTCTTTGTGGAGTTCTACCCGCCAGGCTGTTGGAAAACATACGGTATGTCTTTTGCACTTTGTCATAGTTTATAATTCTTTAGTTGTGTCACAAGCGGTTCTACAGGAACCCAAAATTCGTTAGTGCTGTGGCTACCTGCGTCAAGCTTTCGTCGTGCGGAAACATGGCGTTTGCAGGATACTCATCGGGCCATGTCGATGTTTTCAACATTCAAAGTGGTGCCTGTCGGGGATCGTTCATCGATGGAACCGACGCTAAAGGATCACAGGTAGTAATCACGATTGAAGTTGAAATTTAATTGGACAAATCTAGCTTGAACAAGCGCATCATCACCCAATCTGCGGAGTTGAGTCCGATCAACTCAACCGAACGTTGATTTCGTGCGATACGAACGGTGTTTTGAAGTTCTGGAATATTAAGGAGATGAAGTACGAAGGGAAGATCTCCTTGGCTAGCAACATCACCAAGATTCACCTGAACAGGGCGAATCGCATGGTTGCTGTCGCCTTTGAGTCAGGCGATATCAAGGTTGTTGACATCCTCCTAAAGCGCACTGTTCGTCACCTGAAGCGGGCACATAGAGTAGTAATCAACGACATGACCTTTTCACCTGACGGAAAATGGATGGTTACGTCTGATTCCGCTGGTTTTGTCAAGGTACTTGTTTTGAATCGTGTTGCGATGACTCATATATAATTACTAAGGTTTGGGACTTGATGACCAACAATCTCATTGACGTAATGAGCTTCGAACATGCCTGTATTGGTTTGTCCTTCACAGAAAATGGAGCGTATTTGGCGACGATTCACGCCGGGCAAAGAGGTATCTATTTGTGGGCGAATATGGTTCTATTCGGAACTTCTGTCAACATTTGCGCGTTGAAAAATGTGAGATGTGACTCGTTTGATTGTGTGTAACCTTGTGCTTTAGGATGAGAGAACTAATGTTCATTTCGCATCTTTGCCTAATCTTTCGTCGGTTGTGAACGAAAAAGAGCTAGAGGAAGCTAAGGATGAAGAGAGCGACGAAGAAGAGAACGTAACCAACGTAACCGTCACCAAAGCTGAAGATGACCAAATGGATTGTGACTATCCGTCCACTATTGAGGAAGATGAGGTGAGTAACTAAGTGTAATTGAATTTAACAGGTCACTATAGGAATGTTCATCCACGTTTCTGAGAATATTTTGATTCACAATAATCAAAATAACTTTTAGAACGAACCTGTATTGGTTGGTTTTTCGGGACTTCCACCTACTCGATGGGCAAACCTACCGGATCTCGACATCATTCGTGCAAGGAATAAGCCCAAGGAAGGTCCGAAGAAACCCGTAAATGCGCCTTTCTTCTTACCATCTGTGTCAACGGTCGGCGGCTTCGAATTCGAAAAGGAAAATGTGGGCGGAAAGGAAGGAGAAAAAACCAAAGCCTTGATGGCGAAGAGAAAGCTGCTAGAAATGGACACGGTTCTCATGCAGAATCTGTACTCGTAGGCGATTCACCTCCTGGTTCGGTGTGTAGTATTTTCATTTTTAGGGAGGATTCCACTGAAGAGGAGAGTGGCCAGAGGAGCTCCCTTCTTGCGTTTGAAAATCTTAAGCAGTGCAGCATTTCTTCAGTTGACTTCCAAATCAGCTCTCTGCCTGTCTCCGCTTTCGCACGGTTCTTCCGAATGTGCCGGTTTGCGTTGGCGCTTACGTCAAACTTCGAAGTGATCCAAGCTTACGTATCCGTCATGTTCAAATATCACAATGCCGAACTGCTCGAGACTGAAGCGGAGGACGGCGACCGCAGACGTGAAGTTTACGAAGTATGTCGACTCTTCAATGTGATTTTTCTGAACGTTGTGATTCTAGGAACTCGACCGATTGATGCACGCTCTGCAGAAGAAATGGGATTGCCTTGAAAATACACTTCTGGACAACGCATCCATGATTCAGTGGATCAAGAGCGCACTTATTTAATAAGCTGTGGGCTTGACAATTCGATTACCCAGATGGTGAATCCGTTGTTAATCGTTCTTTTTTGTTGTTACGTTTTCGTTGTTGTTTTGCTGACAATATAGAATTGTATGTTGGTGAGTTGTTACGGCCACAAATAAATTCGTTTTGGATAATTTTGTTAGGTTAATTCAGTTTAAGACGTCCGGTGTAGTTCGATCGTACTTTTGAGTTCTTTCAAAACAATATGACTGTTAGGTGAGATGCTAGTTTTAACTAAAGTCTTTTAAGTTTCAGATGCTGAGTCGAACGTGCAGAAGATTGTTTGGTTTAGTTCTACGCAACACAATTCGGCAGGTTTCAGGCACGCCAACATTGCTCCATGGTGATTACGAGTGGGAAGACCCGACATCGGAGAAGGACGTTGTGAACATAACTTACATATTGCGTGATGGTGCAATCAAGAAGATCCGTGGAAAGGTTGGGGACAACGTTATGTATTTGGCACATCGGTAGGTCACCTAATTACCGTTGTCAAGTGATTTCTTCATGATTTAAAGATACGATGTCGAACTTGAAGGCGCTTGCGAAGCTTCTCTAGCGTGCTCTACTTGTCACGTGTACGTAGACGAAAAGTTCTTGGATAAACTAGAAGAACCCAAGGAAGAGGAAGAAGATATGCTTGACATGGCTCCTGTCTTGCGGCCCAACTCTCGGCTCTCATGCCAGATCATCTTGAAGCCGGAGCTTGATGGGCTGGTGGTAACATTGCCAAAGATTACGCGAAACTTCTACGTTGATGGCCACGTACCGGAACCCCACTGATAGAAATCGAAGTCTTTCACGAGCTTACAAGTCTTTTAGATTATGTAGGTTAAAATGTGAGTACTATGTTGCTGGTCTCTGTTCTCTTTTGGTTACACAAAGTATAAATGTGGTTACACAAAGTAAAATAAGTCGGTATAAAGGGTTAATGTTTAGGCGTGCGTTTGGGGATTGTATATTGCAGCAGTGATGCAGCAGTGACCTTTGCTGGCTTTGTGGCGAGTGCCTGGTGAAGCAGTGCCTGGCGGGCGCTTGTGCGTATTAAGACATTTTGACTGCAGAGCGTTGCACTTTAGGCCAGCAGAGAGGTTGCAGGACAGCGTTACGAAGGGCAGTGCGGGCCCGAGGAGATGGGCGAGCAATGCTAGATCAATTGATCGGTCGCGGGCCGAACGTCGTTTGCTGTAAAAATGCGGATTGTTTCAGGTTGGTTGTCTTCTAGTCTCATTCTCGATGTGGTTTTGGCTCTGTCTGTGTGCCGTATTGCGGAGTACGGTCGCGACTCATGATGAGCCGAGTATGACTTTCGAGATCTACTACGACGCGGGCCGACAAGCTTACACCGAAGGCGATTGGTCACAGTGCGTTGGCTTCATGCTTCGGGCTTTTGACGACTTCCGGTTCTACTGCGATGAAGTCACTTGGTGCCGAGAGAAGTGCAACCGGATCAGCCAACCGTTTTTCACGAAACCCGGCCAGAAAAACACCGAATTGACGGTACAGTTCACTCAAGCGCAAGTCTCTCTCTGTCTGCTGCGGTAAGCTGGTTTTCAGCATACATTAATGGCTATGCAACTTTAATTGTTTTTGGGCAACCTTTAATAACCGAGACTCTTTCTTTTGTGAATATGAGATCTAATTCAGTTCACTTTCAGCTGCAAACAAGAACGGTTCACCGATTTGCGTCCTCGTGTTCGCGACATTGATGTCTACGAGGAATTCGTCTCCCGACAGCCCTTCCAGTACCTCCAGTACTGCTACTACAAGGTGCGGCGGCTGTTGGTCGTTTCGGCTCTCGTTCTAACCGATTCCATTTTTTCAGATGGGAGACTTAAGCTCGGCGGTAAAGTATGCTTACACTCACTGGATTGCAAACCCTTCGAACAAAGACACTCTCAATAATCTCGAGATTTTTATGAAAGACCCTCGGTATGACGAATCCATGCTCGTTGACAAACTTCGCATGAAATATGAGGTGAGCCATCGTTCATTTTAATAAATCTGCTCAAAAATTGCTGGTGCTCAGGAGACATAAAATTGCTGGTGCTCAGGAGACACACTTCATGAGCGAAATCCAAAGTTTTTTCGGGCGAAAGATTTGATGCGCTTTAGAAAACATTTGACTATCAAAACATATCAAAATCACCTCACACGAGCGAGGTGATTCTGAGATGCGCCAGGCGAAACGCATGTTTCGGGGCGAAAGCGATGCGGCCGCCGGATCGGTATTTTTGGACTGCTCGTGAGGCCTGAAGAAACGTTGATTTCTCGGCCGTGCTTCTGGGCGCGTTTGGGATCGACGTGATCGTGAACTCATTCCGCTTCGAATGCGATCAAGATTGCCTAAATCTGCGCAATGTGGGCAAAGTTCGTCACATGTCGCTGGTTGGGTACCCATTCTGGCAAAATCAGTTTTTCCCATTTTTCTTACTAGGCCCCGCGGAAAACCAAATTTCGGACTGAAGGAATTGTGGAGATTCAGATTCTGCGTCGAATGAGCCAAAAATCAGCAAAATTGACCCGTTCCCCGAAAATTTGATTCAATTTCAAAGTAATGCTACCGAGATCCATTTTTGAATTTGAATTTTTTGAAATGAATTTGACCGGTAAATGATAATTTATTAAAAACAAAAAAATAAGAACATATATGTACGACATCGTTGCAAAAGCGCGATTGGTTTGAATGTCAAAGTGGGAGAGTCTTGCTTAGAAAACTGTCGGTGTAGATTCAACCCCTTTCAAAACCAAAATTAAAAAGTTTTTACGGCATTCAGCTACTAAAAACGTTTTCCTTTGCATTGTTTTGCTAAATGAAACGCAACACTCATAAATAACTATTTTGCACAATGAGCGCTAAGTAAAGTCTCGTTATCGATGGTTTTTGCCTTTTTGCGCCTATTGTTTTGGATCATTTTTCGCATATCTCTAATATTTTGATCTAAAAAACTCCGCGAGGGGTTGTCTACAAACAACGTTTTTGTAGTTCTCTTCAAAAGCTTTCAAATGAGCCATAGCGCTACACTTATAATTAATTATTCGGCATATACACGTTCCGTTTGAGGGTGTTACTTTTATCAAAAATTATTATTTTTTAATTTTAGGTTTTTCGGACCTGAGGAAGGGCCTGGTTTTCATCGTTGTCAGTGGTGGTCGAAAAATTGTTTTTGCTGCCTATGTATGGTGGACAGAACCATACACGGGCACCAGGGTACTTGAGTCGGACCACCACTGACTATTTCCAAAAATATTGGACCCCTCCGACCTAAAGAATTTCAGCGGTTCCGAACGTGCCCTTGGCATACAGGGTGACGCAAAAGCCTGGCCCGCAGACTTCGCCAGAGGGGTGATTTTTTTGCGTCATCCTGTATTGTCGCGCGCCAGGCGAAATGGACGGATTGCGGCAAAAGCGATGCTACCACCGGATCGGTGTTTTTGGAGTACTCGTCGAGCCCGGATAAACGTGGATTTCTCCGCCGTGCTGGCGTGTTTCTGGGCGCGTACAGTTGTAATTTAATTTTTGATTGTCAAAATTTGTGACAAATTGGATTCTGCGTCGAATGAGCCCAAAATCAAAAATCAGAATGATCCCCGAAGAGTTGAAGCTTTTTGAAAGTAATGCTAAGAACAGTGAAGCTTGTCTAGACCGGGGCAGTGCTTTGGGCATCGGTTTTATGTTATATAAGGTTTTTTGACACTTATGGCTATAAACCACACCGAGCCCAAAAGCCACGGCGGAGAAATCCACGTTTATCCGGGCTCAACGAGCACTCCAAAAACACCGATCCGGCGGCAGCATCGCTTTCGCCGCAATCCGTCCATTTTGCTTGGCGCGCGACTATGCTTTACGCGAACGTCAAAATCGACTGGTCAAAAGCCAAAACAATTGGAAGAAACGGCAGAAACTGGTTAATTTCAACCAAAATTCACTGGACACGTGACTTTGTCCAATTTCTAACTCTTTGAATACAGATTGCTCAATTGTGCCCTTGAAAAGCGCTCGAAAAGTACTAAAAAAAACGTTTTTTCGTTTTTTATAGATAGCCCTCCTCCGGGGGTCCGTTTGACAAAATAAAAAAAAAATTGAAAAAATGATTAAATTTAACCGTTTTTTCAATTTTAAAAAAATTTCAGAACTTTTAAAAAGTTTTCTTAAATGTGTTACAGTTTATTCTCAATAATTTTCAAAGTTGCATCAGATGCTGTAAAGAAAATATAGCCCCCCTGCGTCTAGGGTGCCTAAGTCAGTTGTTAGTCAGTAAGGGTATTGAAATTTGAAATTTTTGTTTTTTTTTGTTGTTTTTCAAATTCCTATGGTGAAAACTTGTTTTATTCAAGTTAATCAGTCAAACAGCAGGTTGTTCAGACGTTTGAACTACAGTTTTCTAGGCAACACTCTTACGAACTTTGCTATTGATAAAGGATCGTACCGATGCAATGACAATGTCGGTTACGCATGCCCTCTAGCAGATTTTTGGTATATAACTACCTAAGTATGGTATATTCCGTCAAAAACCATAAATTTCATCATTTTTCGAATTTTTGAAGGTTTTTGATAGGAGACCGCAAATTTTGGCGTTATTTGGAGGGTTAGACAAGAAAAAGACGTCTAAAAAGCCAAAAAAGCCCAGGTTTACCCAAGCCCGGTTACGGTAGGTGACGATCCAGCCCCCCTGGTGGAGGCCCCATCTTCAGTTGTGTGTGCACCCCTGGGAGCTACCACAAGATTTATGCTTCTTTCAAACTCGTAGGCGACACCGACGGCGACAACGACAGCGACATGGCCAAATTTGAATTTGAACACCACTCGGCGACACCGTGAGCGAAACCACCCAAATTCTTGTTAGGAAGCTCATTGAATTTGGTCTTTTTGACGTTTACGACTGTTCCTTTACTTGATTGAGTCATTGGAGTTAGTGAAAACGCAAAATTTTGTAGAAAATATTGTGTGAAATGGTGCAACATTATGTAAAACACCTCCAAAAACTCTAAAACCATGTGAAATCATGACTGAGGCTGCAAAACAGCACAAAATTCGAGAAAATCGACTCAGGAACCCTCAAAATGACCAAAAATGGCCTCTTTGCTGCACGTGTTGCCGAGGTTGTCGCCGGACTTTTCGAATCGTTTCGAAAAGTTCGGCAACAGCCCTCTCCATATGTACAAATGGTGTCGCCGGGCGACAGTCGCCGAACTTGTCAACGGGGGTGTGTTTAAACTCGTCGTTGTCGCCGTGAGTTTGAACACCCTGACAGTGTCGCCTACAAGTTTGAAAGTAGTCCTACCTCGCAAATCGCGCGCGACAACTTTCAAAGTGAAATGGGTATTCTAGGAGCGTTACATGAATGGAATCGACGCGTACATGGACGGCGACTGGCTCCATTGCATCCGAGACTTCGAAGCGGCTTACACGGAGTTTTTAGCAGAAGAACACAACTGCCGCCTGCTTTGCGACGACAAGCTGGACTGGAGCACGGTAAACGGCGTCAACCCGGAGATGTCTATCATTGTTACCAGTAAGATCTACTCAACCACACGACGCTTCCGCACCTAAAGCTTCCAGGTATCTACGCCTCGGTTCTTCGTTGCCGCTCGCAGTGCATCGAGAAGCTTTCGAGGGTCAACGGCCGCAAGATTCCGAGTTTCCTCTCGTCCATCTACGAGTATTTGCACATATGCTACTTCAACGGTAATTTCAAAGGTTTTTTTACGCCTTACAAAGCAATAAATTGCAGTGAACCGAGGTCGAGATGCGGCGGAAGCCGTCGCGAACGCGCTGCTTCTGGGGAAAAAGAGCATCGTGATGCGAAGAAACAAATTCTACTACTTGAACAAATACAACAAGCCGGAACTGTTCGAACCCAGCCAAGTGAGTCAATGTCTCCCTTTCTCATCCGACCCTTCAGTTGCAGAGCGTCAAAGATCTCCACGAGAGAATCGTCCAAGAAAACCGCTTTCTGGACTACGTTCACGCTCGTTTCAAGTACGAAGATGGAATGGTAAGTGTTTATTCGGTGGTTATTTATGTACAAAACAGAAAACATAAAAATGACAAGGAGAAGAAGCGTTCAGTACGAAAAGGAAATTAATTCAAAACGTTGTCTCAGGGATATGGGGACGCCCTTGGGCATGGAAGCGACTGTGATTGAGGAGATATGGTTTCAGCTGCCTGCGGAAACGGCCGAAGACCGCGCCTCGTTCGCGAACGAAGTGGACTGGACAGACGACTTCGACTACTCGAAACTGGAGGCGGACGTGCTGCAGCAAGCGGAGTGCAGCCGACTGCACTTGGCCGCGCAGATGAAGGAGACGAAGAATGTGGAGCACGCGGAGGCGCTGGTCCGGGAGCTCGAGCGGCGCTTGGCCGACATCTACGAAGTTAAGATAGAATCGAGTGAAGTTAGATGCGTCGGGGGCGAAGGAGAGGACGGAGAAGACGGGATTCGGTGCGGCTACGAGTCGGTGGCGCTCGGACTGGAGAAGGATCGCTGCGGCCTATTTCTCTCGGATGTCTACACTGGATGCGTTGCTGTGCTTTGCGTGAACTAGTCTGAGACTGCTGCCTCGGGACGGAGGGTAGCTGACCTAAACAAGCTCGCTGAGTCCTTCCGCGTTCTCTCCATCTTTATACTGGTAAATGCTTTGTGACTTTCACATTTTTTCACAATTTGTTATTTATGGTTGGTTTTATAAATGCGCACCTTTCGGCAAACGTCGGTGACTTCGGTGTGGAGGACTTGGGTGGGCTGGAGCCAGTGGTAGCCGCGGTGCAGGAGACACGGGAACAGCAGCGATATGCACATGTGACGGAATTTGCGGCCGAATATCGAGTAGATGAGAATGTTCGAGGCGCTGGAAAGGAGAGACGGTTAGCGCGGCCCGGGACGCTCCGGAAGATACCTGTTGACACAGACGAGCAAGTTCCCGATCGGGATGCGAAAGCGATAGTACTGATGGTATTCCGTAAATGCCTCAATCACGTTGTTTAAACCGGCCAATAGGTTGAAGACAATGAAAGTCGAGAGCATTACGAGAGCCATTACAGTACACCTGCAGACTTCTTTAGTAAGCACTTTGATTCGTTTGTGGGACACCGACCTTCCCTCCTTGTCGTCAACTCGACGCTGGGACATGGTCATGTTCTGGCGCAGTTTGTACGCACGGTGAACCGAGCGGACAACTATCACGTTCAGAATGATCATTATGGTCCAAGGGATCACGATAAGGAGGAGCAGGTAGCTGGAACGTTCATCTTGTTTTTTTGCTTTTTGTAGGCTTTATATTACCCATACGTGTTGTAGATGATGATGTAGAGCGCGTTCTGGCGCAGATCTGTGGGAACCAGACGGCCGCACTCGTCCAAGTCCACCTCGAAGATGGAGGGCATCTTGTAGAAGAAGCTCACAATAGCGATGATGGAAAGTACAAGGAGGGCCTGGAACTCAAAATTACTCAAGGCATTTTAGGGTCTGGATACCTTGGTCGGAGTGCACCAGAGACGCCGCTTGAGGGGATATTGAACCGCGAGGAACCGATCGACCGTAATCGCAACACAGGTCCATACCGAGGCTGTCTGTGCTGCCAGCGAGACGGGGTAAGTTACGAGAGCCGTTTTCCAGAAGAACTGGCAGACAAGTCCTTGCTGCTAAAAGAGAAAAACAATTTGCAAGGCAGCTGAGAGATTCAGAACCCCTAATCTTTGTGTTGTGTGATTCACGCGTGGCTCACTCGTCCGCACTGTGAGCGGGTGCTCTTTCTTAATTAATTTTATTTTTCTCTAATTAAAACCACGTTAAGAAGTGGGGCACAAAGGCTAGCGCGAGAACTGCTGCTTCTGGTGACGACGAACTGATGGGTTGAAAATTAAGGATTCCCCCCGGGATCTCTCAATTTAGTGAGTGAGGCCTGAACGCATGTTTGAAACAATAACCGGGAGGACTTTCAGCCTTCGACGCATTTAAACATCGCCTCGGTCCGCTAATAATATTTTCCGTGCAAATTAGAATCCGCACCCAAAAGCAGCAAAACAAGAGTCTTCCCGTGGCTCACCAGCAAAGATGACTGGGAAAAGACAGTTTGAGGAGCCAGACCGAATTTGAAAGGTTGATAAGCTGTCCTTGGGAATGGCCTAATATGAAATAAAGTACATTCTCGCTCATGTATTCATGGTTGCGGATGCAGACGACTTCTGAACTTAGCCGTCCGCGCTGAGTGCATTCCAAAGACCTCGAGTGTTGTCTCCAAGTGTTGTTGGATTCCAGAAAGCGCAGTTCATCCATAGTTGTGCCAATTACGAGGCCTCACTCAGTCATCAGCTATTCATTTCAAACGTCAAACTATTAGAGAACTTGTCGTGACCCCAGGAAATTACGTCCCCTGACAGGCAAGCAGCCACCGGCGTAGTCCCAGAAGAGTGAAGTTTTTCGGCTGCGCCATCACGTGTGCACCGAGTGGCAACTAATTCCAGTTAGCAAATAAGTTTTTGTGAGTTTGGACTTTTTGTCCCTCGGCTGCAGGAAAAAGAAGTCAGGTTCCCGAGCGATGCTTGTGGGAGTCGCAAAATATTAACAGTGCCATCACGATACCGTAACTCTGCGCTCATCTTCCCTCGCTTTCCTTTTTAGGAGCTGGAGTGTTTGTGTAAATAAGATGTAAATTGACGCGCGATGACGACCTCTCCGCGCACCTCGGAGCATTTCTTTATTCCGAATCGGTGCTTCGAGAGAACATTATAGCCACGGCGCAGCTTCTTTGAATGCTCATTCATGGGGAGATGATGTTTTAGAAATTGAGCACCTCAAGTTAACGAGCTGGCAAAAGCATCCAAATGTAATTTTCGCTAGTGGTAGAGGAAGGTAGAGTAGGTAGAGGAAGTGAAATATTACCTTGCGTAGACATATACTCATAGGCGGATAGATTAAGAGGCTCATGGTCAGGAGGAGCAGATCGAAGAAGGAGAGGCCGGCCAGGTAGATGTTCAGAGAGGAGCGCATCTGGGGCCGCGTGAAGACGAGCACACAGACCGCGGCGGCGATCACACCGGTGGAACAGACGATCGGCATTGCGCCGGAGTAGATCAGGTGGTCCAGGAGGAAGGGGTCATCCCAAGTGTCGCCGGTGGACATCGGGCGAGGGGCCACGGCGCAGGCCACGGAAGTCCCGTTGTCTGTCATCTGCAAGGGATGATATGACTCTGCACGGTTGGCTGGGCTCACTCCTGTTGCACACAAAAACCACGCCGCGGAGGACTCGACAACCGCAACTTGCAGGGCGGCAATTGAAATGACTCGAGGAGATGATAGCCGAATATCAATATATTAATCAAGTATGCGCATCCCACACAATGAAACTGCAATGCGTGTATTTCGGTCGAGCACACATAATTGTGTTTCCTGGCTCGCACTGAGGAGTCACATCGGAAATCATAATTGAAACGACTAAAGTTGCTTTGCCAAAGAACATCTATTCAAGGTGGTCCCGACACTTTGAAGTTCAGAGGCGCGGTCAAGACGGGAGTGGCTCGAGAGGCAGAATTCTCCGAATGGTAATCCCCTCGACGCGCACTGTCTAATAGACGAGCACTTTGTAATCGGTTCGACATAGTTCTTACACTCGAAAACAAAAGCAAAACTGAGCAAAAAGGGTTCGAAAACATCAGCCTTTTTGTGAAGCTCTAAAATTGCGCTCTTGTGAAACTGATATTTACGGAGAAACTTCATATAAACTGCGCATAGGGTCTCTGCTTCTGAGGAGTTCTTATATTTTTCCGTTCTGTCCTTTAGAATACAAAGGACGGGTCGAAGACGCAGAACTAAGTCATAATACATAGGAGACATGGGGAACAGACCCGAAACAGGTAAGTGACACTTGTCAACAGCTTCAGAAACAACTGCCTAATTCCATTTTGAACCGGCGATTGCACACGGAGGCGAAAAGAGTGAGGCCGGAGTCACCACGACCTCGCCGTGGCCACACGAGGTAACGGCGGAGGAAAGAAGCGTCTCTACTCATGAAGGAGGCGGTGCTAATCGAGAGGAGCAAAGCGGAGTTTACGCAGGATACAGCGGCGTTCTATAGTCCTCCGACTTCCCCTCCTCGGACAGTCGAGAATCCGGAGTTCTCGCAGACCCCATAAGAACTTCACGATCCTGACTGAGACCTCAGGCTAAAAACTTGAGCGACGATGGGATGAACAAACGCAGAGACAAGATTAATTAAAACCGTTTTTCCTCCTTACGTCTTTGAAGCGAGAAAGGAAAGGAGAACGTTCCGAGTTGATCGTTTTCGGAAAATTAGCCAAATATTCCGAGAGCGAGAGAGTATGAGTGATAAGTGAATGGCGACATCGGTTCTGAGCGAGTTGTGCCGTTTCAGTCGACTCACCGGAGGCAAAGACCAATTCCGAGACCTAGTTTTAAGTTGCCGAGCAAAGAAAAAAGAAAATTTGTCTTGTCGTTAATTACTCGTGTGGTCGAATGAACCTCTTCAGCCTGCTGGTGACATTGCTTGAAAGGGTGTTTTTGACTCAATGGAGATCAAATCTGCCAAAAACTGAGTTCTTGATTTGTTTAGTACCCATGCTTTTCCAGAAAATGCCTGTAATCACACAAATGTCAAAAAGCGCAGTTTGCAACTCGCCCTGACTTTGCTCTAACGTCTAATGGATGCCGAATGATTCAAATTTTCTTCTGCCTCAAAAGCGGTTCAAAAATGGTGTTCACCTACGCGGGCTCATCTCGGCGTTCCCAGACGGCGTGCAGCTGACCAGGCATAACAGCCCCACTCCATTCATTCAAAATGTATGAAGTTGCAACTCTCCGGGCCTCTCCTTCTTTTTCCCCGATTCCCACGTCTTCACAAACCACGCGCATCCCGGATCGGTAACAAGGTGTAAACGTTCAAATCACCGCTTCTACGTTTTGGTCTATTTTTAATTCAAATTCCTGCGTCTCAAAACGCGATAAACAAGCGACCGATAAATATGCAGGAGTGCGGGAGCAAAGACTGATCGAAATCCTGCTTTTCCTACCACTGTTGTCTCCTCTTCTCCTACTCCATTCTAGTCTATCTTATTTGTGCAGTCTTGGAGAATGTAATGTAACCATTGCTAATGTGGGCCGGAGTAGAAGCCGGACAGTTGGGAAAGATTCAATTTGGCACAGGAATCGCGAAAAACAAGGCCAGGAAAAGCAAAGGAAGGAAAGAGGTTCAGTAATCGAATTCGCAGAAAGAGTAAAACTCAACGTTGAACACAAATAAACAAAGGAGAAGCGGAAGGTGAAGTTGCAAGGGACGCCTGCTTGAGGCCGGAGCCTAGAGCAGCGGTCCTCGCGAACCCTTCTCTCGGATTCGTCCTTCTACAACCATCCCTCTTTACCAGAGGATACCATAACTGAGTCGCTGTGATTGGAACAGAAAATTCATTCTAGGAACCCGGTCTTCGAGCATCAAAGCACTCACTTTCACAGTTGAAGGTCTTTTTTCAACAGTTTTTGACTATTCTGACCACATAAAAAAAAGTTTTTTGCTGCAAGGGGCATGTTTGCAGACCCGAAAAGGCTCACAAGTCCATGGATCCCATTCTCCGCGAGATGACTAAGCGGCCATGCTGGGTGTGTTGCCTCCGCGAAATAGTTCGCCCGTTAACAGCCGAGACCACTCAAAGGCGGGCGTCGGCATAAATTACTTTTTGTCGACGTTTCTCTTCGCGCCGAAGGTTTTCCTGTTTTCCGCTCCCCGGCAAGCAACGGTGTACGGTATTGGCGGCGTGCTTGGAGCGACCAAGACCGACGTAGAAACACACTAAAAGCACGCACTGCACGAGGGTTGGGTTCTTTTGTTTATGCCCAATTATTTATAATTCAATTTTTGATCAAAGAATCGGAAAAAAGTGTTTATTTATGAATAGAGCTTTTGTTGAGAGCGCACTTTTTAAGAACGTCCGGTTTAACGAAAAGCGAGTGGAGTCTCCCGAAGGCTCTGGGAGTAGACACGAGATGACGCTGGGCCGTTCATTAAGACTGATTTCAATGTTGCTGTTTTTGTTTTGTCTCTTCATTTAAAAACAGTCACGGCACGCGCAACCTTCAAACCCATAATTACAGTTAGGTCCCCTTGTTTGCTACTCTTCTGACCACGCACCGAGACTTCCCTATGAAGATCTTTCAAAGCACCTTTTATCTTCATTGAATGGGTCTTTTGTGGTCGTTAACAAGAACAGACTAAATGCAGGGTACGGAGAGTGACTGGTCCGGTTTGTGAGCCCCTCGGCGTCCTTGCGGATCTAAATCGCTTAGTGGACTCAAAACCTGTAGAAGGGGTCGAAAAGCGCCTTTGCTGATTAATTTGTTTTAAAGAAGCGGAACTTGGAAAATGAACCGAAGTCGCGAGCCGTTTTTGACGCCCAAGGACGACGACCTCCCGGAGAGGTCGCGTGTAAACTAAATGTAAGAGGAGATACGAGGAAGCGTTGACTATGCATAGAGGAACATATGAATTAAAGAAACGTCACGATATGAGTTCTAAAAGCCGTGTTTCCCAAAAAGCGCGGACAGATGACGCCCGACTGCTCATAAATGCAATTTGACGCAACACGCAACTACCGAATTGGCCATTCTGCAAAAATCTGGACTTTCAGTGGAATCAAAAAGGGCCTAAGCGAAGACATCTTATCTATCCGAAAGTGGAGAATAAGTGCGTGGGATTGGGAGTAAAAATGGCCCAAAACAACGGATATGTGTACTTGCGGATTGCTCGAATACACGCGCGCTGAAAGCGGACTTAGTCTTGGAGCTGATCCCAACAGAAAAGGATGCAATGAAATGTCTAAGAACCACTTCTCTGCAAATGAAGAGGTCGTAAAATTATAATTATGACTATAAAACGAGGAGGAATTTCATTTAATGCCAAGTATGGACACGCGCTCTAGGATGAGGAAAGGGAACCACTGAGGCGTTATGTGGAACGCATTGAAACGAACACAGGAAAAAGGTCAACAATTTTGATTTGCGTTGATAAAGACGAATACTTTTCGATCCATTATGAGAGTGCGAATCCGGCGGCGGACTTTCTCTCTTCGTTTTCTTTTTCTACTTTTAAACGAACTTTTAAAAGTGGGCCGAAGAGGGCAAAGGACACAAAACAATCGTTTCAAGAGTACGGGTAAACCGGGTACACGGTCACTGAGTACCAAATATTTTTCGCCTGTTTTCCGGGTGGGAAAATGGTTTACGGTGGCATTCCCGCGACTGTTATCATTGAAAATTTATGGACCCGTTTGGCTTTTGGAACGGGCTCTTAATTGGCTGAGACACTTCCGACTTTGAGCAGACAACAACACGTGAATAACTAGAATGCTCCCATGGATTGGAATGTCGCCAAACCCTGGAGGAACTTTTCGTCACCTGAAACAACAAAAAAGTTAAATGATTTCTGTCTTAGACAGTTTGCTTTGAGTAACCTTCTTAAATGAGGGCGTTCGGCTATGTAAAAAATTGTTTATAAAAATTTAGAAAGGGATTTTGAAGTATCCAACAAAGTGCTTTGAACGTTACTTTGTCTAGCAACCTTAGATTTGAACCTAGTGTGCATTCAACATTCAAGGAGGCGTTACAGTAACCTTAAAGCATTTTGATGTTTATCGCTATTTTTCCCGAAAGCGATCGCGAGGCATTCCAGATTCCAGGAAGAGGCGATGCGCGTTGACAGGTCACCGCGCAGCGGAAGAAGGGGGGGGCAAATCAAGCAAAGTTTCCGTTGCAGGGCAAGTGATTACGCATCGTTTTGCCGAGATCCTCTTATCACGTCAACTTTGCTTCCGGTTCCGTCGACTAACTTCGTCCGCTTCGCCCGACAAAGTCTCATTCGCCGCGTCACAAAAAGCAGAGGCTTCTTTTCCGCGTCTCGAAGAGCGATGTCTTAATGCGCAGTGGGCGATGTGAATTTCGCGTTTCCCGGAATGATCTTCCGCAAATAAGTAAACAAACGCTCGATTGTCCAATTAAGCTATTTTACTCTTTTATCATAAAAGCCGAGCTCTCAATCAGAACGCTAACGTAGGAGTCACTCAAAACACAACTCAGCGGCAATCGTCATTTGAGCATGCGCGATACACAACCACTACATTATGACCGGCGGTGGCTAGCCACCTTCAGGTTCGTTTGAACGAACATCATTTAGTTTTGACTTTTAGATAAAGATACAGGCTTCTAAGAACTCCTGATATTATAGTTCATTGAAGCACAATAAATCAGAAAAATCGGAGCGTAGAAAAGTTTCGCCCTAATCACGTCCATTGTGTTTCCGGTTCCGTCCACTCGACAAAACGGATACAAAAATGGCAACGACATTTCGGGTTCAGGTAAAGCCAACAATCAACTGCAGTTAACAAGAGTTAGCAACATGACATGACAGCAATGTGCTCGACACACTTGAATAACAAAAGAATGTCGTGTCACAAAGGAACACCGAAAGCACTCACGTAATTTAAAGCGAAATTTTCTTCTTGGAAAAAACATCTTTTGGCGAAAAAATCAACCCAAACTTCGGTTTACGGTATTCTCATAAGAATGCTTTGCTTCTTAAGTTGTTTCGAGTTTTGGACTGGATTCAGAGAAAGTGGCGTCCGAACATATTCGGTTTTGAGGAACAGGAATGAAGTATTAATCTATCGTCTTTTGTGACATCTCCTTCATTCATATCTTGTTTTTGTTTTCGAACTCTTCAAACGTGGCATTAACCAAGTATTTAACATCCCGTTGTTTTGGTCTGGTTAGTCTAATTGGCGAACCTCTCCGGTTCAAACCCGCACTAACAAAGAATTAAGAGAACCTAAGCAAACTTTTCAATTGAAGCCAGATGTTTTCACAGACAAAAGCTAAATGGCCACGTTGCCGTCGAAAACAACGATCCTGCACGGGAGAAGCCGCCGGACGGCGTTTAGACAAGCCGGCTTGCATGGGACAAACAAGACACAAATTGTCACATACTCTCAAACGCACAAAGTGCGCAGCAGTGAGGGAAATCTTGTTAAATTGGCTGCTTTTCTAATCTCACAAAGTGGACATTTTCCGTAGATCGGAAACCTGTCAAAACGGGCGCAGACGTCGGCTACGCTTTCACACATTTTCCGTCCTTTGGCCCCTCTTCGCCCACGTCACTCCACGTTTCAATTAAGAGTTCGGCTGTTGAGGTCGAGTTGCACCTCAAAACAATGGAGTGCTACACTGGTCCTACAGAAACGGAGTCGAGATGACGCAAGAGAATTCGGTCGAAGGAGTGTTGAGTCACGCTGGCCGTTTCTTTTGACATGTCTTCTTTTAAGGGGCGCAATAGGCTGAAAAGAAAGGCAATTTATTCAGCCACTACTTTTTGAAAACTCGTATATTTTGAGAATCAAAAATCAAAGATATTTGAAATAATGTTTCACTTCAGCTGACAAACCTAAATGAATTTGAAACCTCATAAAAACCGGATAAAGTTTCTTTGAATGCTAAGATTCTCTAGAAGGTGCTTCGACAAGTCTAATGAAAAATTACTCTAATCGAACACGGCATACCGGACCGAAAAACAAAGCCTCGAACGCAAAGTAGTTCAGATTAAACGAAATAGGGGTCTTCTGTCCGTTCCCCTTCTCTAAAACTAAAAAAATTGATTTGCATTTTTACAGGTTTAGTTCTATTCGTTTCGACACCAAACATAATAAACACCATGACAAATCCTTTCGGGATAAAATACGTGAAGATATGTCCGGTCAGACTTGAACGATTCCAACGAAACAATGCCAAAAACAAAAGTTGAGCTAACATCCGAAACGCGATGTGGAAAGTGACTTAAAACTCCGAACATCTGTTGTCCGATTCGTTCCGAACTTAATTGCGCTTATAGAAGAACGGTTTCAGAGGATGAACTTTGGCTTGGCGAAGCCCTCGTCTCGTCTTTTCCGACACAAACATTGAGATTCAGGCCACAAGCGCATCTTTTGTTTCTTCCAACAAATCCTCACGAGCTTTCCGCAACCCAAACAAGCCGCGTTCTCCGGCGAACCTCTTATTTTAATTACTATTAACGCTCTCGCGCGTTAATCTGCGCAAGCTTAATTTCTAAAAGTTGACAAAAGGTGACAATTACTTGTTGCTTGCATTTTGCGAAAGATCTCATGCTAACGGGTGCTAAAAAGCGGTGCATCCAGGTTTGATCCGCAAAGTTCGGACGCGCATGAGTTCTACCGCGAGCTTTGCGCTCGAGTAACTAGTTGGCCAACAAACTGCATTCGGCCAAGATTTCGGCTTGGTTAAATGACTCTTGGTGTAGACAATTAAGTAGCTGGATCACCCTCTTTTGCGAAAAGTGATCTGGCATAACTTGATGTGAATGGAACTTCGGAGAGCTCGTCATTTAGCTTATGCGCCTCACTTAGCTCTTCTTCCTAACAAAAAGGTTTTTGTAAGCCAAAGGAATCTTTTAAACCATGTCAAATGTAAACCAAATTGAGATTTCCCTAAGGTTTTGAATTCAAAAATTTCTGAGCCTCAAACCAAGCCCAAACTTTGGCTAAAAGTTAGTTTTTTGACAATAAATGGCTTTATAGCGAACTAGCACCTGGCCGGACAGGACGCTGGTCATCGTGGACTTGGATCCAGAGACTTGGATCGACGGATCCGACGGGTTTGGAATCCGACAATACATCCAAAAATTTGGATCCACGGCCAAACTCATGCGCGTCCGAACTTTGCGGATGCATTGGATCCTCCGTCGCGCGACTATCGATCCATGTCGCTCACCTGGATCCAGGTGAGCGATCCATGGATCCATAACCGAACGAACCTGTGGGAGGGTGAACTTTGCGGATCCATTTGCCAAACCTGGAATTACCCCAAAAAGCTGACCGCCGTTTTGGCATAGCCAACTTAAGTTGCCAATGACCTTACGGTGTTGTGGTTAATCTTGCGGACTGCCGTACGAAAGGTCACGGGTTCGATTCCCAAGGGTGGGGTTTGTTTTGTATACTGTTTCTGTTCGCTTAAAAAATTTCGACGAACAGAAAACACACAGACACACAGCTCTCCGTTATTATAAAGGGGATTTACGAAAATTTCCATGTTTCTCGCCGTAATCTCACACTGGACATCTTTCCCCACCGCGCCTTGTTTCCGAAGTGACTGCTTCGCTAAAGACAAAACCGGGATCATCTCCGCTGTTGTGTTCTCGAAGTCCAATCACTTCACAGGCAAGGTAAATAAAAAAAAGATTCTTGCAGTCTCAGTCTGCAGAAAGTAAACGTCGTCCGTGTGTTCTTTGATCCAGCGTTTTGATAACAGCCGAGCGGTCCTGCCCATAACGTGATCAAAGATCCGCTGGCTGAATCACTACTGGAATGCTGATATTCAGCCGCGGAATAGGCGGTATACTGTAGCTTATGCTGCTTTTGCGCTTTTTTTAGACTAGGTTTCGACCTACCTGTTTGTAAAACCATTAGCCTAAGTTGTCGGAGCGTTCTGGCAACTACAGGTAAATCGGCGTCGGCGGAGATTCGCCGGATTGTTTTGATTTCGGATGACGCAGCCTGCGATTACCCGCGATTACCACCTTTGTTGGTGCGCTGAATAACATTTTGATGAGCTTTAATGGCATAATTCGTTCCAAGGCCGAACATCTTTTCTGAGTCAGGCGCTGAGTGGGGATACTCCGCCGACCGGAAGCGATCGGCGAAGTTTTTCGTTGAATAAATATTAAATTGTTGACAACAAAAGCCGAAGAATGCGAACACAAAACAATTCGAGAAGGGTTTATTCTGTTCTCGGACGCTTAGCACGAGTTGAGACAGAAGCACTGGAAAATTCGACCCTTAAGAAGTGTGCTGATCCAGACGTATTACGCACCTCTTCAACCGGAAAGTTAAGAGCTCGTAAGTGATCAGAAGCGGAAGACAAAATCATTGTTTTTGGACTATTTTGGAGATGGCTTGAATTCCGAAAAGTTTAGCTGAGCAAACATTTCTTTTTAATTCTTGCATTGAATTTTGTGAAAGGGAAAATCAGAATACTGGAAAGGTTCACTGGGAGCAGCACGTTCAAAAAGCATTTGGAGTTTCCCTTTTGAAAGTCGTCTAAAAGGTCAAGAGTCACAAATTAGTGCTAAACTTAATTGGACGGCCGAAAGATTTTCCCAATTACGCTAATTAGAAAACACTCGGGATGGCATAACTCTTCCGCTTCGAACAAAAGTTCAGCTCTGACTCATCCACTTCGGGGACACCCCGCCAAGTCTCGGGAGCTCCTGTAGGACGCGGGAATTATCTGGGATTTGAGTTAATTAAACTCTACGTTCCAGCATTCTGCAGCGTGGCCTCGTCCTCATAATAAGACGCCACGATACTACGCGGCAGAATCGCAAGAGACATCAATAAAGTTTCCTGGTCGGTGCACCCAAAACCACCGGATCGCGTTCTGACTGATAGTTAATACTGCTTTGCCTACAGCGATCTTTGAGGTTCCCGGAAATGACGGGTCCTCCGTGGGGCCCTTGGTCTCAGACCCCGATGGCCCTCAGATCGAGCGCGTCTAATGCGCAGATGGTGCACGATGTTCGCCTCGTTCGTCAAATTCCAATTATTACATCACCTCAATTTTAGAAGCCTAAAGAACAGAAATAATACATACATATATTAAGGTCGAGCAGACGTTCCGGTGGCTGCCCAAAGAGATCAGGTCCGGCCGAGTTCCTTGCACTCTTTGGTCTCTAATAGAGCAACTTTAGAGCACAGATGTCCTTTTCGACTTTCAGGACAGTGTCAATCATCGACAAAATAAGGTTGTATTTGGTATTTTTAAGAGATACGCCAATCACGAGTAATAGGAGAGAGTAGATTAACATAGGATTGGTCATGAGCATCTCGAAAGAAGCTCTTCTCGGGTCTATCTTTTTTTTCAGCAAAATCGAAAAAAAACAGATTGATATTTTCAATGAAGATGAACGGTGTGGCTGCTCGTGTGCTTGCAGAATTTCTGATAATAGATTACAGTATCTCAATTGGACGACACTTCGGAACTGTAAAATCAAGCGGGTGCAGGCGGGCTACATGCTCTACAGCAGCCCACCGAGCTAACAGTTTGAAAGGAAATTGACGAGTTTCTTGAGTAACTTCAGTTTCGCACCATTATCTTGCCCCACCGCAATTTGGTCGCTGGAAGCCGTTCAGCGCAGGGCCGTTCTGAGAAATTCCAGAAATGTGCCTGATTACAAGTCTTGTCATAATTGCTGTGGTTGGTGATTTGATTCTCCTGAATCGCGCAAATACGTAAAAGGTTCTGAGATCGTTCGGATCACATTGTGAAAAAAAAAAGGCGAAACGGTTGAAACAGAGATCCAAACAGAACAACGAGCTTAGATGAAAGCTCACGACCTGGACGTTCAAAACATCTTGTTGATGATAATTCTGTGCAGAACCCACTCCCGGACTACTTTCTCTACCAAATGTCTGACTCCGTTGCTCTTATCGGTTCATGGTTTACATGACCAGATAAATGTAATGGTTAACGCGATAGAAGAGCGAGGATCTCTGCGATCGAAAATTGTAGCTCAAACAGCGGATCCCTGAGTGAGAAGTTTAAAATCGGACCTTTCGAGCGCCTGTAATTGGAAGAAAAACCACTTCCAACGCGCGCGCTAAATCTTCCATGAAACGTGCGGTTATTAGCCGATTGTATGTACTTTTGTTTAGGTTTACGAGGTAGGGTCTAAATAGGGTTACATGACCTGGGCAAAGCAGTTAAAAATTATGGGAATCATTTCTCAAAAAGTCTTGAGGGGCTTCTTCATGAAGGCATCGAAGTCTTCGGCGCCGTCGTCCGGGAGCGGGTTGATTACGGTAGCGCCGTCGAGGAGAAAGTCGAAGTCGACCTTCGAGAAGAACATCTTCGTCTCCAAGTCCTTGTTGAAGACACAATGGCGAGGCAGCATTTTCTGAAATGCTTCCTAATTAGAAAAGTAGCGGCTTTCGTAAAAACTAAGTAAAACGTGATCTCTCGCGACTTTTCGAGTCTAGCCAAATGCTCGCGAAAACCAACAGCCTGTTCAATTTCAAAGCTGTAAGTCAGCTCTCCTCACAGTGACTAACCTCTCTGCAAACGGCAACAGGGTGCGTTGGGTCGATGAAGGATTCCTCGAACACCCACTGCTCTTCTTGTTTTCCATTCTCGTTCACTATAGTCGAAACCACAAAACAGCCTGTAACGGTCAGATTAGCCCAGCAGTACGGTGGTTTTTTCAACCTGGCTTATAACGGTCATTTCGATCAACGCGAAAGTCGATGGCTGCCAAATTCTTGGGAATTCCTTCTCCAGTCGCCTTGCAAATGGCTTCTTTCAGGCACTAAAACAGAATTTGTGCAACAGTCAATTGGTTCGATATTATCTACCCAGTAGCGGTAGAAATAAGTCATCTTCATTTGATCCGTGGGTTGTCCGCGCATCATGTAAAGTTCGTCCGAAGAAAACGATTTCACCATCGAGGTGATGTACTCGTCGGCGGATTTGTTGTTGCCTGAATGGACCAACGGAGATTAGATGAACAACGATAATCGTTTACTTACGTTGAATGTCCAAACGCATACAATCGACGCCAATCTTGTTGGAACAGCTGCTTGAAAAGGCCACATAGTCTCCCTAAAGCTATCTCGTAAGATTTTCAGTCCGAAAAAGGACTGCTTTTCCTGATGCGAGATGTTGATTCCGAAGGTGATGTTTTCGGGATTCACGAAGTACGGCTTCCCCTTGGCGGTTCTTCCCAACTCAATCGAATTCCATTCAACGTCGGTGAACTAAACAAGTACAGGCTAAAAGTGGGTTTGGTTCGCTAAGGGTACTTACTCGTTTGGCAGCTTGGCGCAGAAACAGACGTCCCACAAGGCACGCGAGGGCGTCGTCCCGGAACCGGTACCTAACCATGCGTTCATGTTGATCCTCCGAAATGCACTGCACACCCTTGCGGTAAAACGTTTCAAAATACCGATCTTGAAATGCGCTCTTTATATTGAATGTGAGTCGGCGACATGCACAGTCTGCTCGCATCTTGTTGGGAACAAGCTGAAAAACTACACATTTTTGCAAAACATTTTTTGAGGAGTGTACTGCCTGCCGTCCCTCACTTTCAATATGAAAATTAGCACTTTTCAGAGTACGCCACTGGGCAGCGTACGACAGGAAGCTATATTGAACAGGCTCTGTCACGACCATTAAATAAGGAAACATATGAGAAAATGCTTCGTTAATGCAATACGCAACACCCGATTGGACACAAATTTTTATAAATACTAATTACAAATTATCTTCAACAAGGACTTTAAGTCCAGACAACAATCAATACAATAACTTATGAGGGAAATTAACGAAGATCACTGGCAAGCAATCTACTTCGTCTTCTTGGAAACAGTGCTATCCTTGTAAAGGTTAGCCTTGGAGCTCCACAGGTAGTAGATGAAGGCGAAAGGCGGCAGGGACATGAGGGCAGAGATGGTCCAGGTGGTCACCTTGGGGCTGAAGCGGCGCTCGTAGTCCTTGAGGCGAAAGATGTATCCTGAAAATAATATCAATGAGTATTACGAAATTGAGCGGCAAATCTTGCCTTCTCCGGAAGCAGTGGTGTATCCAACGCGCACCTCCTTAGCTTCATCAGAAGGATAGTAGGTGACAACGGCAGCGGTGTTGTTGTATCCTCCGTAAGTGCGGGGACGGACAATAACGGCATGAGTGACATCGGATCCAGGAGTGATTCTTTCCCAGCGAACCTGAAGGGTACCCTTGACAATTTCGAAAGCCTGGGTTGGAAACGAGTGGCGGTCATCGAGGGTAACACGGAGAGCAGCGCGATCTCCGACGTTGTGCAGCTTGTACTCGAGGACGAAATCCATTCCTTCCACAGCATACTGGCTCAAGCTGGCCTTGGACGCCAAAAGACGAGCCGATTCGAGGGGAGCCTTCTCGACGTTCTAAAAGAAGTCAATAAAGAATTATCCACATGGAATCATTAACGTACCACACCCTCGGAGACGACATCCTCGGCGAAGGCGAAAGCTGCCAAAGCGCACAAAACCACGAAGAGCTTCATAGTTCTCTGGAAACAAAATTAAGAAATGGATAACAACACAAGGAAAATGCACTAGATATATCAAACGGAGAATATCAACCGCTGAATCTGACGAGTCAGATACACAAATAAAATTACTTTAGTCATAAATCATACTACGGAATTTATACACGTTATCATTCCTATCACTGCAACACGCCCTTCTCCTTCAACTTGGAGATAAGAGTGGGAACATCTTCCACAAATCCACCGGCTTTGCGAACGGGAGGCTCAGAAACCTGAAAAGGGATTTTAGACCACGAAAAATAACATCCAAGTTACCTCCAATGTTTCTGTCTGAGCAGACATGTCGATTCCCAGGTCCGCCGGGGTCTTCTTGTCGAGGGGCTTTTTCTTGGCCTTCATGATGTTCGGCAGGGTTGCGTAGCGGGGAGTGTTCAAGCGCAAATCCGCACTGAGCACAGCAGGCAATTTCACTTTGATGGTGTCCAGACCTCCATCAACCTCACGCGTCACCTTGAGATGCGAGACTCCATCGGCTTCGACCTTGCTCGCGAAGACGGCTTGGGGCCACTTCAGCATACCGGCCAGCAATTGACCGGTTTGGTTCGCATCATCGTCAATTGCCTAATACATGTGAATATAACTACTCTTCAAGAACCTTTGAGCTCACCTGCTTTCCAACAATAACGACGTCGAATTTCTCATCCTGGGCGATCTTGGCTAGCGCTCGGGCCACATGGATGGGTTCGACCTTCTCAACAGCAGCGTCGTCGACGGCGATATGGATGGCCTTGTCGGCTCCCTTCGCCAAAGCGGTACGAAGTACTTCTTGGCTCTTGGTGGGTCCGAAAGAAACAGCCACGACTTCCTTAGCCACCTTCGCTTCCTTGAGCTTCACAGCTTCTTCCAGAGCAATTTCATCGAACGGGTTCATGGAGTGTTGTACATTGTCCGTGACGACTCCCTTCTTGTCAGGGCGGACACGAACTTTGACGGCGTAGTCGATGACGCGCTTCACTCCAACTAACACACGCATTCTGAAAAAATACCTGGCTTTAGTTAAAAAATTAACGAAGCGCCGAATCTGTCGCACATAAGAAGAACCACCAATCACTACCAGCAACGGATCGATTAATGATAAAAATAAGACTGTCGGTCGGCGCAAACGTGGACTTTGCAGTTTAACCCCACTAGCCCGCTGTGCGCTTAGTGGAACGTCGCGTTTTTCACACTGCTTATATACCCAAAAAAAAATTTTGACACATTATTTTGATTTTGCAGTTTTGTGTGTCGATTTCACAATAAACCAGTTTTTTTTTTTTAAATGAAACGATCTTATTTGCCAAAAATACGCGAGCATCGGTTCACATCCCTTCAGGGAGACAAGCAAAAACAGATCCTCGTGTAAATGCGGTACTTGTGAATATCGCGGCAAAGGGAACAGAACAGCGCAAATCTAGTCCCAGTCTCCAACTAATCCAGACAGCGTAGTTGCGACCTGAAGACGGTAGCGCTTTTGTAGAAGGTATTGAAATGAGTGCCCCCTCAGCAACCTTTCAAAATAAATCAACGTTTACGTACCTGCGGCCACGAAGAGGATCATTTCGGGTCTAAGAAATAGATGAAGCGACGAAGTTTGAGCAACCTAGGCACATTCATGGTGCATGAGTGCGGCGGGCTAAAGACTAACGCGCTCATCCCCGACTCAGGTGGTGTTAAAACAATCTAGCAACGCGCGCACTGAGAATCGACACGAAAATCCGACCGCGTTGTCGACACCACTGTCGCCGTTGCAAAGCAGCCCAATTACGGTAGGCTCCCAACGCGATCGCCCTGCCGTCCCTCTCACCTGCTTCTCGATCGCCACCGAGCGTTGACCGAATTGTGACAACGGTGCAAACGAGATCGGAAGGAAGGAGTTCGGAGGTGCTTCAGGATCGCGGTTCCAGCACTAATTGCGCATTGTTGACTCTGGTGGGATGGGTTCCTGACCTCGCGCGAGCACATACAAGATTCGTCGCGTTTTTCCCAAGCCTAGCATGTACGGCTACGCTGCGAATTTGAATTATCGGAATTATGTGGTGCGGTGAGTCATTCCTTTTACAAGCACCCTTGAAATTCGTTTCGCGACGCGATTCTGTTTTGTGCATTTTCTGCAAAAAAAATTCTTATTTCTTTTCGTACATTCATGATAATAGCCAGCTCCTAAATTTGCCACCATTGTTCGCCTTTATATATTTTCTCTTTTTATTATTGCAACACAAATCAGCTGTTGAAATATTTAGTTTAGGATAGGATAGTTTCGTGATCGTGGTCAAAGATGGAAATGGATTAACAAATTACTTTTCAGGTATCCCTCATGAAGGACAGAACGTTTATTCTCCTCGCTCTCTGCTGGGTGGGTGTTTTAGCAGATGATATTAACCCAACAGCAGCCGAACAACTCAAGAAACACATCGCTGGAACTTCTGTGAACGAATGGCGTGGATACTACAAAAGAGAGCACTCTCTTGTCAAGCCTTATCAAGGTTCGGGCATGGACGTTCCATACTGGGACATGCTTGGATCAACAATGGTGACTTCTCAGCAGATCCGATTGACGCGAAATGACCAAAGCATGAAGGGTGCTATTTGGAACAAAATGGTAAAAATTTGTTTGTTTTTGACTCATAATAGCCAAAAAAATTTCAGCCCGTCTGGTCTCGTGATTGGGAGCTGCAAGTGAGCTTCAAGGTTCACGGTACGGCAGGCGAGCTTTTCGGTGACGGTATCGCGATCTGGTACGCGCAGGATCCCAATCAGCTTGGAGATGTCTTTGGTTCGAAGGATTACTTCCGCGGACTAGGAGTTTTCCTTGACACTTACAGTAACCACAACGGTCCCCATTCGGTATGCGAAGCATCGTCATAATTGTCAACCTTTTTTTCAGCATGGGCATCCCTTCATTTCCGCCATGGTGTCGAATGGCAGTGCTCATTATGATCACGATCGCGATGGAACCCATACTCAGCTCGGAGGCGAAGGCACTGGATGCGAGGCCAAGTTCCGCAACAAGGATCACGAAACTCAAGTGCTCATCCAATATGTCGGAGATACCCTGGCTGTAAGGAATATTATATTAATCCGGATTAATCGTTTCGTTTAGATTTTCACTGACATTAACGGCCAAGGTGTCTGGAAAGAGTGTCTGAGCGTTGATGGCGTCCATTTGCCCACGGGATACTACATTGGTGTCACCTCTGCCACTGGTGACCTGTCTGGTAAGCATTCGTTGTTTTTATTGTGCTTGGATAACTGTCAACTTTCAGACAACCATGATGTAACCTCAGTGAAAATGTTCGAACAGGAATTCGCTCGTGTCGAGCGTCAAGGAGACGTTGATAGCCGGTCTATCGAGCCACACGCAGAATTTATCTCGTCACCCCGTGATCACATCGACGATCCTAAGCCATCAAAGTTGGGATGGGTCGGAACTACCGTTCTTGTCATTGTTGCCATCGCTGTCGTTGTTATCGTCGTTGTTTTCGGATTCGCTTGGATCCAGAAGCGTCAAGAGCGGACCCGAAAACGTTTCTACTAATATGTGATAAAATTGAACACTAATTTATTTTTTTTTATTTATGGGATCGAATGGACGGGATAATTTTGTTTGCTGTTTCAGTTGTCTCTATCTCCTCTAGCACATGTTGTTTAGCTGCATTGTTGATGGTCTTCAAACCTGTGGCTTTAGTTTGTTGTGCGTGGCTAATGGGATTGAATTACCGTATTCTGCCAATTGACATTTGATTCATTGCACTAATTCGAATTGTTCAAGCATAGACCTTTGGCAACAATTATTGAATTTATGACTGACCATATGCCGATTCCACTGCTCGAGCTTTGTTTATGTGCCTCATCGGTTGCATCTGTTGTACTATGGACATGCTACCTTATTTTTGGACATAGTAAATTCTATTAATTTCACAAGCAGGTCTCACTTCACCTTTACACTTTCACTGAAACCAATTGGTTGCTCGAAGATGAAGAAACTTTTAATTTGAATGGCACCTCCTTAATTAGCATGGGACTGAACTGTCGCATTCAAAGATATACATCGGTCGACAGACCACTCATACACTAGTGTTATGAGGCGCGTTTTCCACTGCCGATTTTGTTTTGAACAGGTTTCGTGGAAACCGACGGGTGTCCGCTATTCAGCGGAACTGCGAAGGCATCCTTCCCTAGACTATGCATTTATGTTCCGGACGTGTTTTTTCAGGTAATAAAGTTCGCAACCTTTAAGAAGAGACGCAGCGTTTGCGTTTTCACCTCAATCGCTCCCATCTGGCGGGTGCGCCGAAGTAAACAACAAACTAAGTTCGAGCACCGAAGGTACATTCGCGTTCGGACGTCGGTAAGTCCTGAACTCATTTTTTTAAATTGCGTGATATTGCCAATTTGTCTGGGTGTGTTGTCGGTAGGAGCTTACCTCTGTGTTGATTTATATGCTTGAAGAAGGCGGATTCGAAGGGTTGCGTGAGGTAAATGTCACCAGGGCTTCAATTCGAAAGAGGAAAGGTGCAGCGGAAGTGGAATCACGGTAGAAAAGAGTGTTCGAGCTATTCCCGGAAGGACTCCGGTAAAGGTCGGGTGGGCATTTCAAAAAGAGAATCCAGTGATTACTCTTCAGTAAACAAGCCGACGCGCGAAACGCTTCCCGGAACGAGTGCACCGGGAACACAGGGCCATGTTGCTCCTCTTCCCTGGTTGACATTTGCGTGTTTAATTATGCGAGTGTAATTTCCTTGCGTTCCGAGGACAGGAAGTTGACAAAGGGGCGGTTCGCGTCTTTATTCATCAAAAACGGTTTGTTTTCTTCCTCCTTCGACTTTCTCATCCGCCTTCCCCGGGTTCCCTTCCACGGGTGGACTTTCTTCGAGTTTTTTGGAAATGTTACATTCGGCATCCAGACAAGCCACTGTCCATCCCCGGCGAGTAGCTGCTGCTGCCGCCTTCGCTTTCGCCAGCTTTGCTTTGGTCGAGCGAGAGGCGTGGCCTCGGGCGCATAGTTCAATTCAAGAGGCGTATCCACGACGACAGGTAATGTCAAACCGATATCGTCTCGAGCAATAATTCATTCCGTTTCACTTCAAATTCCGCACCCCCTATCCTTCCTTGCCTCAATCCGTGTTCCCACGTTTGGCCTTGGTCACCCCGTTCCATTTAAAGGACGTCAAGAAGTATTACATTTCTGGCATCAGACGAGTCCCAGATTCTTAATCCCTCGCTCGAGCGACATTCACGAGATGTTCAGCCATCAAAACGAGTTTCAGGTATTTTTCTTTTCACTACTATATATGAATTGACCGTTGCCCCAGTTCTATCCAAATGACGCCCAGCCTATTCGCATGAATTGAGCGGCCGTATCGCTCAGAGACCAAAGATACGGTGGTTGCAAAGAAGAGCTCGCGAACGGTTGACAGAAAGAAAAGGCGCATCTCATTATTCTTTGCCTTCCATCCACTTCGGAAATTTTACAAGCGACTTCTTTCATGAACGAAGCGACACAAACTTAATGTAAAAGGCCCAGAGCTCGCATGGCTAATGCGAAAAGTTCCACTTTAAGCTGATCAGAAAAGAAACTCATAAAGAATTCATAAACAGAAGCTCTAAATTCCTTTCATATGTGATCTGTTACAACAGCGCTTACAGCACAAAAACCAATCTTGGGTAATTCCGGATTCTCGGCTCCGTTTTCCACGCAGGGCCGGAACCAAACCCCGAAGGTTCCAATTCCATAAGTGGCCTTGTATCAAGAGCCAACCTTTTGTTCTAATCCTTTTGACATCGACAAACTTTTTCATCCTCAAAGGTTTTCTCCCTTTGGCGTCTATTTGTGTTCGGAGCTGCGGTATGAATATTTGCAAGATCGTTTTGTGGTGTCATTTCTACGTACATAGCTTGTAGTTTTCCAACTTTGGTTTCTTCTAGATGAGATTCAATTCTAAATTGTTGTTTTCTTATTTTCGTTCGCAGCAACTGTTTGACGTGTTTCTATGATGCATAGAAGACGCCTTTCAGACGCTTTGTTTTTATCTTTTGTGTGTTTTGCGGAGAATAAAGATCTTTTGCTAAAGGAGCGGCAATTTCTGCCGCGTGACGACCATCTGTGTCAGCGCTGTTTCCGCTCGATGTCACTACCCTCAATTCGGTTTGGGTTGATTCTCCTTACTTTGTTTACGTCATCGCAGGTTTGAAGCATTCGGTCCAATGAACACCTTATCCATCTCTCTCCGGGCACAATTCAACGCTTAGGAATTCTTAAAGGGTTACCAGATGCCGATAATTAATTTCTATTTTTCCTGGGATCGCGCTTAAACTATTTTCCAACGCCAGAAGAGGAACCGCCGTTTGTGAGAAATTCACAGGCCGTGTTGTGTCCTGAGGCTGGACTTCCTTCCCTCCTCAAAGGCGGCTCGGACAAATTGCTACTTCCGAAGCAGGCTATAGGTGAAACTACAAACGTTTGTTTAGCCTCCAGAGATACAAAAGCTTGCGTGAGAGATTCCAATTTTCACTTAATTCGATTTTCAAATTAGTTTTCTCCGTCCAAATCGTTCTTGTAACCCGCAAATAATGTTTTGTAGCGCACGTCACGCTTGTTTGTGGACGCTAACAGTCGAATGCTCGGAAATTCGAATCCAGGGAATTGAGAACTTTTGTGCTCGAGGACCTTCGTCGTTCCCTGACTTTGATATTTTAACATGGAACTGTACTGATCTTTCAATCGTAGGACGTGACTCACATTTAACGCGTTAACTACCAAACATCTACAATATTTTCGGCAAGGGTTTTTCTAAGGTTATAATGAGGAGTGGAAAATTAAATTACGGGTGGTGTTCCGCAGCCAGTTAGCATCTTCCAAAATTGCGCCAACGACACACGCCCTTCAAGACTCGGAAGCCATACAAACTATTGCTTCTTGAAGCTTTGTTGAAGTTGCCATTTTCAAAGTTTAGTTGCAGACGCTGTGACCTAGCGACCCGAAAGGTCGCCATTTTGATGACAGAAATTCTCCGTCTACTTCAACTTCTATTTAGCGCCAGGAAGCGATTTCGAATTTTGAGGGTTACAAATAAACAGTTACTTGAACTTTAAATATTCAGTGCTCGAGTGCAGTCCAGCGTATTTGTAATGTAGTCGGCAGGTCATGACTCTTGTTTGCTGAAGTTTGCGTTACGTGTTTGCTTTATTCTTTTGCACCTGAAACTGTTAAAGGTCAATTTCGGCTAAACTTGTACTGCCAATGCGAACTGCGAAAAATGGGAGCGACTAATTATCGCGTTTTTGCGGCAATAACGCTATTTATCAGACAGAATCAGATTAGCTGGCGAAGACAGAAAGTGTGAAACGCAGAACAAAAATTGAACATGTGGACATCCGGCCACTGCACTTTGACTCCGGTGCGAAAAAACAAATGTCGAGGTCCAATGCCAGAACGTGAAACTAACGTTGAGCCCCTGCTAATTATCTTCGCCCGGAATCCGATGCGAAAGTCCACAAAAAATCTTCCTTTCGAATCTTTTCTTTTCAGGTGGCTGACGGAACGCGTATTAGGTCTAATTGAAATCTGCTTATTTGAGCTCTTTTGAGTCCTTCGTGCTTATGCTCAGAATAGGTCGAACACACTGTTTCATCAGAGAGAAAGCACAGGCAAACAGAAATTAGAGTCTCTCATATTGTGGGTCGCGTGCTCCCAAAGTACAATTTATCGAAGTCGACATTGGAGTTTGCCGAGATTGCTAGTCCGTCCACCGCTCGCCGTGATTAAGTTGTTATAAATCTGAGTGAAGTCTTTAGTCTAAGCAGATCGCTTCAGCGAGATAATTCGATTCTCGAAACCGCGTTACTTCTCGATAACCAATTTCCGCTTGCTTTCCAGCTTTCAACTTTTGATCCTTCCAATCTTTCGAACGAAGACCGACGGCCACACCTTTGCCGCAATATGACCATCGTGAACGGAGCATCCGACCTTCCCATGGAGGACTGCGTAGGTCAAGTTGGCGTTTAACAGTCTGATGTTCGGTTTCAGATGTCAGAACAAGACCGGGAGATCTGCAACGAATGCAACTTAAACCAGCTGGCCTACATGATCTGTCTGAGTTGTGTGTCTTTGTTTTGCGAGTCGTGCGCTGAACCACACGTATCCAAGAGAGTCTGCAAAGGAGAGGTGAAACGCTTTATCAACTGGGACATGCTCTTCCAGAACGCTCCTCTGTGTCGGTTTCATTCGTAAGTCTCCAGATTTACAATAGAAAAGTACAAACACATTTCTAGAAACACTACGTGCAGCATCTTCTGCAATCGGTGTCTCTCTTTCGCGTGTCAAAAATGCGCCGACGAGACCGGGACCAGTCCCGACGACTGCAAGACCCACGCGAACACTTCAAGGACATTGTTTGCGGGTTTGCGAACCCGCTCGCGAGGAGCGATCGACGAGGCTTTCTTTTGGGTGGAGACATTCTACAGTCTCTCGGAGCACGCGGCGGCGCGGTTCCAGCAGACGGAACAGATTTTTCCGAGTGTCTTCCCTCTGCATTTTCAACTGGAGCATGAAGCGAAAAAGGTTTGTCTAAATCCACCTTGTGGTGATATATACATGTCACTTGACAGTTTTGAAAACGCTTTAAGCGCTCGCAATTGTTGAATATGGAGACACTTCCTGGTTGAAACAGACAGCGCGGGTTTTGGGTGAAATTGCTTTGGTTGACCGGAAACCATTTTCAATTCCCTAATCAGAGTGTTCGTTGTTTTCGCCTATCACGTTTATATTGCGTTTTGTTTTTGACCAAATTTCTTTTTAGGTTCATGAAAACAGTTTAAATTCAATCTTCATGCATAACTCAGTTGCTATTTCCAGTTTTAACTCAGCAAAAAAAACAACAGTCGACAGAAGCCACTCAAGTGACAAGCCTTGGACCTTTGTTACATGGCCTCCTCACATGGCCTTGTTTGTCTCATGGGAAATGTAATTGAGAGCAAAAAACAACAACTTCAATCCAACAACTTCAACAAGCACTAAAACTGTTTTGAACTCTTTTCAAAAATTGAACAAAAAAGTTGTTTGGGCCATCCACTTCTCAGTTGAGTCACTTGTAGCCGAGAAGGATTTTTCTAGTCAACAAATTCAGCACGGGTGTTACGTAGGAGGTCTGCCTGGGCCCTACAAAGACGTTCTCGTATACGTTCTATGCACCGTCGTGTCGTGTTTGGATCATGTGAGTGTTGTTTGCTTCCCGAAACGATTGCTATAACGGTGACATTTGAGAGTAACCAGGTTAGTTAGACCACTTTGCATGCGCAACTAGAAAACGAAGAGAATCACGGAAATGCACGAACGCTCAATCTAGCCATAAACAATTCTGTGAAGGAATTGTTTACAATTAAATCTGGGTTTATACTCGGACATTGGTGGCTTCTCCAGGCGCGTTCCCGGAACCGCCGCTCCAAACCAGAACCGACAGAAGCCACTCAAGTGACAAGAGCCTTGGACCTTTGTTTTTCGGGCGCAAATTGTTTGTGGACTTGCTTGCTTACATGGCCCCCTCACATGGCCTTGTTTGTCTCATGGGAAATGTATGGTGGAGCACAGAGCAACATCCGGCATGTAAACAAGCAGCCGCTAAAGGAGAAAGGGAACAGTGCGACGTAAACAGGAAGGCGAGGCATTTGTAGACACTCAAGAAGAGATGTAAATAACGATGGTGCGGGAAAAAAACATTTCCGACCACATGTTTTACTGGAAAGAATGCAATTCGAATATTGGTTGAGGGGCGGGTTGAGAGTGGGCAGAAGTTGTGACTCCCGAGTGGTTCTTTGACTAACGTTGAACAAAGATTAACTAAATTTGGGTGCCCCACACTCCTTTTGTAAATAGGCAAAGACATTTTTCCCTCTTTGTGCCTCAAGATGATTCTCAATACGAATTTTTTTATTAATTAACGGGGCCGCGCGCGCTATTGCGCAACAGTATTTTCTATAAATCAGCTTAAAATTTTTAGCGTTGCTCTTCCCCCGCCGTTCGACACGTCACGCAAAACCACGAAAATCAAGGTGATAGCGAAAAGCGTCTACTGAAGTCCACCGTCCACACAAGAACGACAAAGCAGAAAAACCGAAATAAAAAATTAAGAATTCAGCCAGAAATGGTCAACATGTGTACTTGGCACTATCCTGATTGATGCAAGAACGATGTAAAGCGCCCTCAGAACAGATCGATGTTTTCAAAGCGGCGTATTTTCTTCTCATTTCAGGAACTGTTTGCGCATCTGATCCAGAAGTTGAAGAAGACCGCTGACCACCTGGTCCGCTGCAAGGAACTCGCTGACGAATACGATCAGCGAGTGGAGACCTCGGTGGCCGACACAATCAAAATCCTACAGATCCTGAACATGGACAAACTCCGCGGGTTTTACAATGAACTGGCCCAGAAAACGTGCGAGTTCATGAACCGTTTCCACGAGCTCTCAAGCAGCGAGCTCTCCGTGGGGCTGAAGAACATTCAGGAAGAAGTCTACCGCGTCCCCCTCACCTACCACAACTGTCTGGCGAGCGCGGCCTACGCGCCCTTTAGCCACATTTCGTCGATTGCGTACAGCGGCGATTTCGGCAAAGACAGTCGTCTGATGGTGGTCGACAAATGCCGCGGCTTATGCCATGTAAGGAGATTTTTGTGACTTCAGTGTTGTGGTATTGTAATAAAATCGGAATCGCACAAAAGAAACTCAAAAAGCATAGTAGAAGTTTGTCTTTTGTAACTTTTCTCTCCATCTTATGAAATCTGAGTTAATTTTGTTTTAATGAACTTAAACTAGCACAACGACGGATCAGTTTGAAAGATTATTTGCGCAAATTAAAGGCTCGTGCGTAATTGTTTCTTCGTAAACGTTCGAACTCCTTCACTGAACGATTTCCACAACGAACATGACCTTCTGTTCTGAGTTTGCCATTTCAGCTCATTCCCATCAGCGGAAACAACTTGAATTTCCTTTGCGCACCACGCAGTCTACCGTATGACGGCTCAAGAGTTGCGTTTTGCAATAAATCGGAAAAGTTCCTGGTCGCCTCAATCGGCCAGAGCGGAGAAGTGGTCGGCTTCGACGTGGGCGGAAACGTCGCCAGATTCGGAAACACTAACGAGCACATCGAGGATGTCTGCGTCGGCCCCGACAGAGAAGTGGTTCTTCTCGATACCAAGGTGGTTTTTCCTTGTTTTTCCTTTTCCTTGAATGTGTTTGTTCAGCTCAAGAAACTGACCATCATTGACAGCAACCACAACGTGTCCTACGTCGGACTTCATTCCACCTTATTCGCAGATCCAATTGCCGCGGCGGCCACGACAAACGAATACCTTCTGGTGCTCGAGCGGAACGCGTGTCTGGTCCACGTAAGTTTCGTGCTTCGGAGGAAGTACCAACGCTGTACGGATTCAGATAATTGACCTAGTGGGAACTGCCGTCTTCAGCTTTGGAGGACCCGAATACTTACAATCCCCCGTCGCCATGGACCATAACAAGACAACCGGAAAGACTTTTGTCGCTTCCGTCTTGCACGGCCGCAATTTCGTTACCGTCTACAATAAGGTTAGTTGGCTCAGGAAAAGCATTCGTTTAAACATTCAAGTCCATGGTATCTTTAATCGATGCTCTGTGCTAAGTTTTCTCTCGACTTGAGGCATAATTCCACATAGCTCACAAGCAAACCAAATTTTCTAGCATTACAACCTGGAACACACATTCGAACTGACCGGGATGCAGGGGTCGCTGACCTCGATCCGCTCGACTTCGGCCGGACCCTTCTTTGTCTCGACTACAAACTTCGTTTACGTCTTCGGAAGCTGGAGTTTGCGACATTGAAATTAAGTAAGGACTTAAATGTCAACTGTTTGCAATACTTTCTATTCCAGCTTCTCCTCTTCCTTCAATGGTCCTTGCTCGAACTCTATCAGCGCATTATCTGTCGGTGTTTCTATAATTGAACTTCTATTTTTTTGAACGTTTTTCGCTGTCTTTTGAACTCTGTAAACCGATTGAATTTTCTTTTACCAAAGATGTTTCTCATGCAGCAAGACCTTTTTAGAAAACAACGAAACGGAAAAAGGGAATTTCCGAACTTAAATGAAACACGTTGACATCACTAAATGAATGTGTAACGCTCGTCATTGATTCAAATTTGTACTTTCTTTAATACTTTAGTTTTTTAGCATTGTAACGTTCCCGCGTAATTTCTTCAAGTGTGTTTCGACCTTTAATCTCGCTAAACGCAACTTGTAATGCCGCGCTTCCAGATTCGATTACCGCGACATTTCCGGCGGAAGATCGAGCAACTCTACGGATCGAGGTTTATTTTTAATTCCATCGAGCTTAGTCGACGTCAGCAAAAGCAAGATACAAAATAGATTACGGTAGCTTTCTACACAGAACACGTTCAAATCCAAATGTCGGAGGTGCAGTCTCCGCCGGGATACCGCATTTCGTGGCCGAGATAGGGGGCACCCAGCTCGTCGGTGAAGTCAACCAGGAAGTCCTCGTTGAGCTTCATTCCGCCGTTCTCGACGTCGACGTCCAATTGGAGCATCATGCCGCCCTTTCTGAAAACTGCCAATTAACAAAGTCGTTCCGAAGTTTCCTTACTCGGCCATATCAGGGTAAAATTGGTTGTCCCAGACGGTGTACAGAGAAGTGGTCACGTAAAGTCGTTTTCCGTCTAGACTGAGTTGGAGCATTTGGGGAGCTCCACGCACCTTCTTTCCCTTGACGTAACAGGCGTCCGGTTGTTCCTGAAATGTCCCACAAATTGCCCTCTTTGCCCCTCGACTTAAAACGACTCACCTTGAGCTCGTTGTCTTTGGTGACAGTCACGCCAGACTCTTTGTGAATGCTTCCTCCCAAGAAGACCTGGCCGCTCAGTTTTGGGTGGAAGGGGTCTGAGATGTCGTATTGGCGGAGGTCGCCGTGTAGCCAGCAGGAGATGTACAAGAACTTGTCGTCCATCGACACGAGGATGTCTGTGATCAGCGCGGGCATCTCGGGGAGCGTCCAGCCGGTCACCTTCTTTGAGGGCACCGAGGCCACCAGCTGGCTCTTGTATTCCGCGTCGGTCTCGCCTTTGTGGAACAAGTAAACTCCGGATCCTAGCGCGGTTCCGACAAATGCGAACGGAGAGCTGGGCTCGTGGAGGAAACGCACTTCCAGGGGAATCCAGCCTTCGGGCTCCTTCAGCTCGATCGACTGCACGAGTTTGTGCTCGGCCCAGTCGAACACGTGTACTTTGTTTCCATACTGACCCTCGGCGACGTGGGCCGGGTTGAAGCCGCCTTTGATGTAGTTTGGAGTGCCCCATTCGGTGCTTATCATCACGTTCCTCCGTGGTTGGTACCAAAAGTCGTAGTTGAACTGAGGGGAGCAGCTGCCAGGCGCCTCCCAGAGCTTGTTAGGCTCTAACGTTTTCCCGTCGATCAGGATGAAGCTTCCCTTCGCGTTTCCTTTCGCGTCGCCCAGAGTGCTGATCATGATGTTGCCATCTGCGAGACAGTGAGAAGTATGGGGGAAGCTAACGTCGAACTTCAAAAGATTATTCGGTTCGAGCACCTGAATGAGGGAGTATTGAAGTCAGGAAGGCTACGAACAATGCCCACCTTAGCCAGTTTCAAGTTCTCGGGGTCGGCAGTTTCGATAAAGTAGACGCGGGAGCTGTGGAGGCAAGGGGCCACCAAGTGGGAGCGCTTGGCGGTGGAGTCGGTGAAGCAGCTGGAGCAGGCGTTCCACCCGGTATGGTGTACCTCATCGCCTTTGTGGGGAAACTCGACTTTGCTTACAATCTGCAATGACGTCGGAACAGCATTGAATCACGAATTTGTTTGAACAAAACAATGGGTGCGTTTGGTCCCCATTCCGCAAAAAAGGGTATATAACAAAATCAAGTTTGTCTTTGAACTTAAATGTTGCCTCCAACAGACGACATACATTAATTGGCTTGCAAATTTTGCTGTGCTTTGTAGCATGACAATCACAACACCGACTTATGAGACAAAAGAACGTTCGAACATTTAAGGCATCCGGGTGACGCCAACTTTTGCCATTCAGAATTTTCAAGATTTCTTAAATGTGGTTTGCAACCACCTTGTGGCATTCGAATCCTAGTTCCTGCTCCGTGCTGATAACGCAACAACTTCTCACGCCGTTATTCGAAACGCGGATTTTTCGTAGGTGCACAATTTAAGAACCACAAAAAGACGCACGTTATAAAACGAGGAAGTGAACGTACCTTCGTGTAAGTTTCCGACGTTGGGTCAACGTCTACGGTAGCAATCACGTCTCCGTTCTCCTTATCCAGACTAGGACAAGTCACGAACAAATACTTTTCCTTGGGTCCCTTAATGGCATCCGCCGAAGCACCCGCTGCCGTTTTGGGGAGCACTCTTCGAACAGACCATTTCTGAAACGAGAAGAGTGAACAGATCCTTATATACGTTGCGCTAGCAATGCTAAAAATTGAGTCCGTTAACCCGTTACAGTTGGACGGATCTACTAACGGAAACCAGAACGAAGTTTGGAGTGCGCCGATCTTTGTGTGATTAGAGGGTTAAAGGTTAAATAAGGGATGCTGTTTGGTGTACACTTGGAGACGTTTACAACAACCAGAAAGAATAAAAGTGAGGCGCAGACCAGTGAGCGCAAAAGGAAAGAAGCATTCAACCCGGGACCATCTTTCCATAATCAGAGGAAGAGCGCCGTAACTTTTTGCTCCGCTAACCAACAAGGCTTCATGTTCAAAAACCAGAAGGCCAACGCGCAGTTGTAGCCAGTCGAACTAAGAAAGAACGGGCGAAGCGCAGGTTGTTCAGCGTTCATTTGATCGGGGAGGAGCGAGATTATTTTATGGAAGCAGCGATCTGTCTGATGTGCGGTTTCCGACCTGATCTTATGGTTGCCGTCCGAGAAAAACTTCAGATCTGCACGTAGACAATGTGTATCCTTAAACTAGAACTGATATGATGTGCTCCGCGTGCTCAAAAGTGAGAATTAGGAGCCCCGTAAACGAAGCGTGATGTGCTTTTTTCCTTGTGTAGTTTATGCTTTCTACACGCGCATCACCTTGATGTGCCTTTATCAACTGATACCGCTGTAAAGTGGAGGGAAATGCGCCACGAGCGGTCTTCTGTTTACCTTGTAGGAAAAGGACCCACGGACCCAATCGCTTCCAGGAGGATGACTCTGTGACAAGAAAGGTATGACATATGGGGGGCGGTGGGCAAGGCCCGTGGAGCAGCCATTTGCTGCAAATAGTTGCGGTGAACAGATCATACGCTTCTTGGTTCCACAAACAACGAAAAAGTTCTCTCCCGAAAAAGGTCATTTTTCGGAAATTCCCTCTCACGCGTTTTCACCAAATAAACACTTTCTTTTTCAGTTTCGGATACAAAATCCCGTGCCCAAAAATGTTGTGATTGGGTAAAAAAGAAAATAAAAACATGCGCGGTTGTGATTTGTGTTGATCTTTTCCTCTTTTAATGATATTACTGCCGGCAGCATTTGACGCACTCACTTCTGTAGGTTGTCGTAGCGCGCAGAAAAAGAGAGACCGGACGAGTTAGTAACGCTGATGGATGATGCTCAAAGTACAATTCACGTTTAGCAACTACCACAGTTCTTTTGTACACGGATAAGACACAACAACAGCCGTGAATTGGTTCAGATATCAGAACAAACAGGTCAGAACAGGTAATTCTGTTAAAGTTTGCGGGAACAGTCCTGGAAGAAAGATAATGGAGATCACGAAACGCGAGCGATTTTGTTTTGATTTCACGTGAAATGCACGGCAATCATAAACAACTGGAACAAGTTTAGGAAAATGCTATTAATATTTTGCACTACTTTTCTGGTTTTGCAGCACCTAATGCAGTCAATAAAACTCTTATACTCTCAAATATTTCTCATATTTACGTGTCTTCACATTTGTTTGACAATTTTCAACAATGCTTTTTCGCCGTGATGTCGACGGAACAACCAAAGATTGGTTGCAGTTTTTGGTGAAAGTCCCTCTGAGCACCAACCTCCAGACGGCGTCTCTGTTGTCCTTTTTTTCAAGACAATGCTCAGCACAATAATCACTGGTCTAGTTTAATAATCCAAAAAATTTCCAAAATAGTGCAAAATATTTATTTATGTATTTTGCGGAGCGATGAGACCATGGCGCTGTCTGAGTAGGGTTCTGAACACATTTAATAAGACGAAAACGTAAGACGAATAGGTAATTAGTAGAATTGACTGCTCGCTGACAAAAAACAATTAATAATCCAAAAGATTAACACGACGTGAAACTTTTCAAATTCCGCTTACTGAAGGTTTCATCAGGCCTACATGTTCTTCTTTCCCTCATCTCAAGCGTCACTGTCAACAGAAGATGATCTGCACAAACTTGTTTTTTCGATCAAAACGTGCGTTTTTTTTAGCATTCATTGGGTGAACTCTGTGTTTACAACGTAAAAAACAAAAGAACAAAACATTTTATGCCGAGGAGCGGTACCCGACACGAACCCTTAACAAAATTCTACGCACCTTTTCTTTATGGCAAATGTGACATTCGTCAAATAATAATAATTTAAGCAGTTTCTGTACAATAGACTTTTTAAAGATTCTTGATGAGGCCTTGATCCAGACGGCTCACGAGCTCGTCTGTCAGTCGGACGTAGGATCTTGATAAGTTGTCGTAGTAGAACACTTTGTCGTTGTTCTCGTTCCTGTAGCCAAGCTGTTGCAGGCGCGTTTTTACAAGTTTGAATGTTCCTAAAATCCAAAAATACATATTTGAACGGTTTGGCAAAATATACTGCGTTTTCCTTTTCAATCAAACAAGTTTGCTTCAAGCAAAAAAGAGGAAAATGGTAGGATTGACGGGAGCGAAGATTCAGAATTCAGAAACTCATGCAACGCAATCTCTTGCTTCCACTGTGCTAGTTATATATAGTTATACACATATACACTATGTGAGTTTCCGGACAATGGCAGTCTAGACGGAGACTAACGTACCTGTCTTGTCGACCGCTGCACATAATCTTATGAAGACCGGAACTGCGTAAGTGGGCAAACTTGACCTTAAAACCTGCGAGAGTTCTGCGAGGAACGCGTCGTCGGTCGACTCGAGCGAACTCTTCACAATCGCCGCCATCCCGGTGCGCCCTTCTACTCCTGTAAACCGGGCAAAATTAGTTTTCTGAAAGTAGCATTGTACTCGTACCTGGAACGGTGACCCCGTAAACGGTAGCATCGTCGACAGAGGGCAAAGGATGGATGATTGCCTCCACTTCGGTCGTGCTAACATTCTCGCCCTTCCAGCGGAACGTGTCGCCGGTGCGGTCCTTGAAGTAGACGTATCCCAGTCGGTCCCACCGCAGAATGTCGCCTAAAAAGCCCGCGTGAACTGGTCTCGTCTGCGGAAATCTACCCGAGACGAAAACGCTGTCGCCGCGGCGGAAGACGTTCCGAATGACTTTTTTTGACGTTTCGGATCGGTTCAAATATCCTTCGAAGACAAGAAGAGGGTTGTTTTTGCGGATCGTGGAGACCATCGCTCCAGTCTCACCTAGGTGCACAAAGTGAGTCCACGGGTCTCGTTGTGTGTGACAAACCGGGCACGCACGGAATGCATAAGCCGTCGGAGCTCCTCTGGATGTCTCCCGTCGCCTCATCCACCTTGATTAGACGCACCGGGTGCATCCGGGAGGTCAGGGGAGAGATAGGCAGGAACCCACAGGCGCCGACGTGTCCGTCAATGTTCACCAGGTTCGACGTTCCTTCGGTGGAGCCGTACACCTCGCCAATCTGGATGTGGAACCTCTCAACGAACTTCTTCCATATCTCGCTCCGCAGGCCGTTCCCGTACATCATCCGCATCTTGTGCTGCTTCTCCTCCGGACACACCGGCTGCGCGAGGAGATATCGACAGATCTCGCCGATATATTGACTGGCCTGAAGCGCATTCACAAGGTCAGGCTCAATTAATACGACGGCTCTATGAGGTCTTCTCACCGTGCAATTATAGAGTGTGCAATCTTTCCAGAAATTGCTCGCAGAGAATTTTTTCCTAATGACACAAGAAGAACCGGTCAGAAGCATCTGACCTACGCCGATGATCCCAGCTGCTGTGTGGTACATCGGCATCGAAATATAGATCTTGTCGCTGGACCGTATTCTGAAGGATTTTGCGGAGCCCATCACCATCGAGTAGTACCTAAAGACGTCAAGATGCTATGTCGCGGGTCGCCTCTAATTACCGGAAGTGTTTCATCACGGCCGCCTTGGGCATCCCAGTCGTTCCGCTCGTGTAGATAAAACACAGCATACCTGAGCACGACTGCATAAGAATACAAAGACGAAGGCCTTCCCCTTACTCTTGAAGTCGACGCAGTCCTTCCGCGCCGGCTCATCCCCACTGGAGTCCGCCAAAAAATCGTCCAGCTGTTGGGCATTCGATCCTTCCAGCGCGTTTCCGCCCTTCACGAACACTTTGATCTTGGCTCCGTCCAACAGATTCTTAGTAATGGCAGTGTGAAGCTCTAAATGAAAACATTAACGTACAAAAACCTACAAAAGCGGTCGAACCTTCTTGCAGACTTGACGAAACAATGATACAAGCAGCTTCCGAGGTCTGGACGCAGTGTGCCAGAGGTTCCATTTTCAAGTTGGTATTGATCCACGCGGTAGCCACACCGAGCTTTGCCAGGCCCATCCAAACGGCCACGAAATCAATTCCGTTCTCCATAAACAGGGCTACGGTGTCACCCTTACGGTATCCAAGAGACTGCTTTCATTCTTCATTATCGCGATCAAAAGACCAGCAACTCTTACCTGGAAGTAGTTAGCCACTCTGTTGCATTCACGATTGAACTGGGCGAACGTGAGGGTCCTCTGGGAGGCGATGTCCGTGATCGCCGGTTTGTTCGGTGTCTTCCGCACCAAGTCCAGGAATATGTCGCCGATGCCTCGGTTCTCCCTCCATCGCCGATTCAGGTCGAACTTGACTGCTAATAGCAGGTAGAGTCCTCTAATACAGCAATATAAGAAAGCTGTACTCTTAAGCACATGTACATCTCAATTTCATCCCGCACCCCCCGTGCGAACCTCAGACTAATGCATAACGAACCCACCTTAAATCTCGATTGAGGGTCAAATAAGAACGATAATAGAAGTCGCCGTGCATGAACATTAAATAGGCGAACATGATGCACCCGAGCAGCCATCCAGCAGGAACCCAGTCCAGGGCGATCCCGGAAACCAGCAGGGTGAGGCTTATGAACTCGATCTGACTATTGGACATTCGGAGATGGTCTGCTGAAAAATACGAGAATTTTCTGTTTTCACCAGAACTCAAAAGCGAAATACGTGAACGAAAAGTCTGGATTACATTCTCGATTTCGAAAAAGACAATAAATGAATGAATGGATGACCAGAGGTGGTGGATAGAACGGAAAGAAAGGGTGAGTGGAGGGTCGTCGTCGGCGGGATCGGCGGCTCCTGGGGGAGACGCGTGTGCGCGCGGGCGCGCGAGAGACGAACGTGTGGCGCTGATCTGGAAGACGAGAAGAAGCCGATCCTGTGGGATTCCGGTAGAGGCTGCAGCCGTCGCAGCCAGAGCAGGAGCAATATCTTGATCCCGACCACCTAGACTTAGACAAAAGACGCACCAAACATTGACGCTTCGGTTTGATGAATGTGAAAAGGTGACGACGACAATAAATACACGTATTGGTAAATCCGCCCCCACTTTCGCCCCAATCCCGTCAGTTTCCCTTTCGGCTCCGCGCTCGGGGGTATCTTTTCCAAACATCCCTTAGGCATTCCCCTGATTTGAAGCCGCCCCGTCTCGACTCCCTTACAGCCGTGCAACCAAAAGACTTTGAGTTTGAGTAGCGGGTCAAAGGTGTAGAGAAAGGAGGAGGTTTATTCGATTTCTGAGATGAGTAACCGTCATGAGTAACCGACGAGGCAATTATCAAAGGATCCAAACGTGAATGAGGGCTGCGAACAAAGAGTTCATCTAGCATAAAAACGACTCGGCAGACCTGGGCGGCACGTGTCCAGCTGAGCGGACGGGGGTGCTCGACACTTCGTGCGCCGATTTTACCTAGTGCTTATTATTTGGTAAAGTTTATAGTTAATTTTTCCTTACATGCGATTTCCATAAGACGAGGTTGACTACTGAAAGGCGCCTTTAAAATGAACTTTTCGTTTTGTTGCCAACAACACTATCGGATTCTCCGTCCTTGAGAACGCAGAAATGGTGCTGGAAAAAGTTAACCAAAATTTTTTGCGAGAGAGGTGCCCTTTTTTAAATTCGTATTCGCCCGAAGATTGGACGTTTTGCCCTAGCGTACTCTCTCAAACCTGTCGGCGCGAGTTCGACTCCCACGCCAACATTTTTTTCGCGGTTTTGGGGGTTTAGGGAGATTTTCGGCTCTTCATGGGGGTGCTCGAGATCTGGCGACAAAAATTTTCCGGACCACTTCTCTGGGCGCCGCCCAGGCTCGGAGAGATCTCCATGCCGCGGAAGCCATGAGTGAAACGCACAGTTCCGAGCACTCCACTCTCCCAGAGCTTCCCTGCAAAAAGCATATTTAAATACCGATGAAAGCCATTAATTAGTTTTGGAAATCTGGAAAATCACCCCGCGATCGCTTCCCCTCATTCCTGATCTAGGGGGAAAGGTCTCTGAGAGCCCAGGCGCTGAAATTGTGTCAGCGTTTTTTGTCAAGAAGTACCATTCTACGCGAATCTCAATCGATGTATCCAGAAAAACTCAAGCAACCAAAAACTGTAGCATCAAAAAGTCGTGCGAATTGCTCTCAAAATTCTACAAACTGCAATGTTAAATATTGGGTTAAAAATTAAATGTTCAGGTTTCCCTTCTACTCATTTACGACAAAGCACTGAGGATCATGCGCTCACGCGCGAGGATGACCCGAATGCACATGTAAAAGCCAGCAAAGAATGGTTTTCAGAGAAACCGGTCGCGAAGGCAACGAACGCATGTCCTGCAGGTACGGGCGAAGAGCCGTCGCTGCTGGACTCGAGGGTTCCAAGTGTGCAAGGCACAAGTTTTGCGCTCCTTCTTGCTCCCCTATCAGTTTGATCAGAACAACATATAAAACAACACAAACATAGACGCGTCACCAAGAGGAGGTCCTCCTTGAAGACCACAAAAATAAGCTCGAAATATTCAAAACTGCATACGTCAAATGTGCCTTTTACGTAGAGCAGTGGAAAGCACAAACAGTGGCTCTCGGGAGTCACGGTATCTGGAACGCGTTTCGTTCACGTAAGAAAGAAAGCGACGACCGAGAGGAGACAGAACAGGATTCCTCCGTTCCATAAGTAAACGGTTATACCACAACGCTAAAAACTTGCGGAACTCACAAAGTACAGCTCTGCATTTCGAGCAAAAATTGCTCAAAGGGAAACCTTCAAACTGAACATGAACCTCAGTAGAAACACGCGCTCACATTTAAAACTGACCCAGAAATAGAATAATGAGTGGGCAACAATCGATTACCACCAACTTTCCTTGAATCAAGAGTGCAGACAATCCGAACCGCCTGCGGACGACGCCGCAAGTCTCCCTCGGATTTGGATCATCTCGCCCGTATGTGCAAATTCGTCCGCATGAAAGACAGACCTACGCAGCAACCATGAATAAACAGCGCCAACAATCAGCGCAGCGAAATCGTCCGATTTATGAGAAATCCTCCACGACTCATGCAAGACACTGAGCGCACACAAAGATCGCTCAAACCTCGTACAAAAGTGAACTTCACAAACAAAAAATTTGACGTCCACCACAAAAGTAACATAACAATTTATGTTATACAACAATAAAACATAACAAATTTACGAACGTGGGCGCTCCTTCTTTCCCTTGAACAAAGCGCCCAAAGAGGTGTTCGCGACCTTTACAACCTTGAAACGGACGCCGGGAATATCACCAACGGCGTGACCAGAGCGACCGAAACCAGACACGAGAACTTCGTCGTTTTCCTGAAAGATAATGTTAATCGGGCGTTGGACAATGAACTCATACTTCAATGAAGTTCAAGCAACCGTCGTTGGGGACGAAGGCGGTGATCTTCTTGCTGTTCTTGATAAGCTGAACACGGACACACTTGCGGATAGCAGAGTTAGGCTGCTTGGCTTCAACTCCGCTGTAACGAATAAAATAAGTAGGGGTGATTTTAGAACGGATAACCCACAGCTTTTCGAGAACAATTCCCTTAGCGGCACAGGCGCCTCCGAAGGGATCGGCCTTCCACCGAGTTCCGAGGTTGGCCTTCTTGTAACGCTTATCGTTCCATCGTTGTTCGCGACGATGGGTGCGGAGCTTGCGAGCCGTGCGGATTCCCTTTGGCTTTCCCATTATACCTGAAAGAAGCACCACTTACTTTCCATCATCAATCAAAAATGTTGTTCACGAAAGATGAAGCACGAAAAAGCTTTAATATTCCCACGTCAACAGAAGCGGTATTCCAAAATGATGAAACTTGTAGTGCAACAGAAACGCGGGGTAAACAATAAACAGATATTATGTATGCTCCAACATAATACTTTGGAATACCCCACCAAAGATTACCTCGTATTCGGTTGCCCCAAAAGCGCTAAGCAACAGCTCGACGCAATATCCGAGGAAAAGAAAGCACAATTGCCGTTCGTTTTTGGCGTTCTCACACACAGATCTGTTACACCGTTGAATATGCGCAGAAATAGCCGCTCTCAGAAGATTTCAACTTCTCACCTCACCCCAAGGCTACAAACTGCTTCCATTACATTGCCATCTTAACGAAATCGCTAAAAATCACATTCTTACAACAAAACCGCCGCCTCTTCGCCCTTTGAAAACACTTTTGTTCGTCCAGTGAGATTTGAAGTACGGTACCTTGATTCCCTGAGTGGAAGCGGCGATTCGAAAACCGCATGTTTAAATATCGACCGTTCGGTTTCGGAATTTCGAAGTGTGTGGCATCCCGTCACAGCGCTTGTGTTACGTCTGCGTTCTTGTTTTCGTCTGGTTGTTGCGCGTTATCCGTGTTCTCCGGTGCGCGCGTATTATCTGCGCTGAGTTCCTTGCCATCGTAGACGTTCTCGTCTGGCTACCACTGTTTAGTGCTGCTCCAAGCAAGGAGCAAGGTTGAGTGCGGGAACCTTTTTTCATGGAGCTATTCGTTCTGCCACGCGTAATGTCTCACAAAGCCCTTAATGTACGTTTCGACATTAGTGGGTACGGAGATATGAAATCTGTGGCCTTTTTGTATTGTTCGATTCCGCTGGAAAAGAGACGCTTTTGAAAAGTCGACGGTCAGGCGACGCGAACGGACGCGCGCCGGCGGCGGAGGGCCGATTTAGTATGGAAAATGGCGAATTCGGCCTGGATTCGAGCGTAAATTATAAGGCTGGAAATAGCGTTATAAGGCTGGAAACAGCCGAAAATCCACGAATATGATGATATTTCAGGTGCATAATGCGTAAAAAACAGTGCTTTATGCGCCAGAACAGCGACCGCGGCAGAAAACACCCCGGAAACGGGAAAAACGGCCTCGTTTACCCTCGTATTCGCGTGCGAAAATTCCAAAACATAAAGGATTTGTCGCGACGCAACCAATTACGGTGATCTCGGGCGCAAAACGTGGCGGAAACCTTCCTTAAGCTTTCGTTTGCCTTTTTTTAAAAAAACGCACGCATGAAACACAACTTCGCCGCCAATTTACGCTCGAATCCAGGCCGCATTCGCCATTTTCCATACTTAATTGGCCCTCCGGCGCGCGTCCGTTCGCGTCGCCTGACCGAACCGTCGACTTCTCAAAAGCGTCTTTTTCAGTGGAATCGAACAATAATGAATTAGGTCCACTTCGGAATGAAGTTTTCGGTGTTCATGTCTTTCAAACGGTAGCATCTTCTTAGGAACACTAGTTTTTTTTTTCTCCGTAGGAGAACCCTCGGTTGATTTTATCCAGCGGAAGTGTCAGGATTTGCTGATTCATGCTTTTATTACCTTATCACACTGCTTTAGAGTTTTCACTCAGTAATTCGTCCATGATATATCACGGTTTCTGAGTCGATGTGAATGAGCTTTTATGACCAGAATAAGGCTTTTTTTCTTGAACAACTGAGTTATAAATTGGGAATTTTCCACATTGCTCGTGCAACGTTTTCTTACACAGAATTTTCCGTCAACTGCTACCACTGAGCGTGTACTATTTCCAGGTATCTCTCCTCAGCTATCATGGTTTCGCAAATGATGAAGTACCTAGGCATTGCTGCCGCTTTCCTGAGTGTGTGGCTCGTTCTCCCATGGGATTATGTCCTAGTAGCATACGTAAGTGCATGAGCGCGTAATCTGAGTCTAACTCTGCATTTCAGGCTCCTGTCATCGTCGTGATTCTTATTGGGGTTCGTCGTATTTGAATGAAGAACGACCATAATGAAGACATTTTTAGATTTACGCTGTCCTCAGTGTTCTTTATGGAGTAGCGACCTTCAACGACTGCGAATATGCCAAGGTTTCCCTGCAGAAGGAAATTCAGGAAGCGAAGGCCGATCTCTCTTTAAAGCGCATCATCGATTCGAATTAATTAAAGCTCCATTCCGCGATTTTCCTATTATTTATTAGTAATTATTTATTAGTAATAATAATAATTTATTCTTGTATTGCTTCCTCGTTTCTCATATATGCGGTCATTGTGTCACAAATTGCGATTATATCGCTGAGTTATTTCTTACGTTGTGCAAGCGTCCAGTTTTTTCATTTCCATTCACCTTTTAGATGGCGCAAACCAAGAAGTTTACTTCTCCGCGGACGCCTGATGTGGTATTCTGGTATTCAATGACTTTTTTGATGCTCGGTGGGTTTCAATCCCCCGCCTGCGCCCGAACCGTCTTCCTGTCAACCGCACACCTCCGATCACGAACTCTATTAGATCACAACGAGAAATGGCTCAACTTATTGAAGAGATAGGTAGGCAACTCGTTCTTTTCTAATTTAATCTAGTTTAGAATCCGATGAAAGCCTCAAAACTGACCATTTCCATATTAGTGAAGTAGAATCTGATGACTCCCGTGATCAGATTTTTTGGAAAAAACGCCGAACGACGAAGAAGCGGTCCAAACACGGTTCCAGGACCCAGAATACAAGACAACTGAAACACGTGTCGAATGAACAAGATCTTGGATCGGATGCAGACATGTTTCCAGAAATGGATGAGCCCGAGGATGAATCCTATCAAGTCGTATAAAGATATGGTTGATCTGATTGAAGACGTCGGTAAGTTTACAATTGACGAGATTGTGTAATTAGTCTTGGCGTATCAGACTCTGTGGATCCCTGCCTCAAAACTGACCATTTCCATATTAGTGAAGTAGAATCTGATGACTCCCGTGATCAGATTTTTCGGAAAAAACGCCGAACGACAAAGAAGCGGTCCAAAGATGGTTCCAGGACCCAGAATACAAGACAACTGAAACACGTGTCGAAGCTTGAACAAGATCTTGGATCGGATGCAGACATGTTTCCAGAAATGGATGAGCCCATCCTATCAAGTCGTATAAAGATATGGTTGATCTGATTGAAGACGTCGGTAAGTTTACAATTGACGAGATTGTGTAATTAGTCTTGGCGTATCAGACTCTGTGGATCCCTGCCTCAAAACTGACCATTTCCATATTAGTGAAGTAGAATCTGATGACTCCCGTGATCAGATTTTTCGGAAAAAACGCCGAACGACAAAGAAGCGGTCCAAAGATGGTTCCAGGACCCAGAATACAAGACAACTGAAACACGTGTCGAAGCTTGAACAAGATCTTGGATCGGATGCAGACATGTTTCCAGAAATGGATGAGCCCGAGGAAGATCCTATCAAGTCGTATAAAGATATGGTTGATCTGATTGAAGACGTCGGTAAGTTTACAATTGACGAGATTGGTATTAGTCTTGGCATATCAGACTCTGTGGGTCCCTGCCTCAAAACTGACCATTTCCATATTAGTGAAGTAGAATCTGATGACTCCCGTGATCAGATTTTTGGAAAAAACGCCGAACGACAAAGAAGCGGTCCAAAGATGGTTCCAGGACCCAGAATACAAGACAACTGAAACACGTGTCGAAGCTTGAACAAGATCTTGGATCGGATGCAGACATGAAGATCCTATCAAGTCGTATAAAGATATGGTTGATCTGATTGAAGACGTCGGTAAGTTTACAATTGACGAGATTGTATAATTAGTCTTGGCGTATCAGACTCTGTGGGTCCCTGTGTGTTTCGAACGGGAAAGAAGCGCAAGAAGAACACTCGTGGCAAGTTTGATCCAAAATACAAGACTCCCAAGACCCAGAAACTCTGCGCCAAACTTGAAAAGACTTTCATGCGAAGAATGTTTTGGAAGATGAACTCCGCAACCACTGATCGAAATCTTCATCCCACGAAGTGCACCACACAACTGGTGGAGCCTGCTGTTACAGCCTGGGGCTTTAGTTGGAACAGGCTGAAGATAGCAGGAAGCAGTTCAGTGGTTTCTGTGATCGACGACGCCGAAAATCAGAAGATTCCTCGAAGAGCAGAACTCTGCGCTCCGGTGAAGATCATGAAGGGCACAGTATTCACTCGGCCTCTTCTTGTAGCTCCCCAGTACTTGAAAGAAGCTGCTGCTCCGGCATCTACCAGTCGTCATGGGACTGTCTAGCTATTTTGATATATATGTTTGAATGTGTGTTGGTGGTTTATGGGTATCTAATGAAGTGGTCTGAACATTTTTATGCTTTCTTTATTGCGGTTTTCATTGGCAGTTTTAGAATGGTAGGTAGAATGGAGATACACGCCACGTGATGTACAATTTCAACTTCTATGCCGGTGGCAGCTACTCAATTAACAGCAAGAGCTCAGATATGAACAAAGTCCCGTATAAATAGAAGTTGGAAGTAATGGTCTGCACTAATACGCGACGGAAGTCCGCCACGAGGTTTCTGAATTGCGATGGGCATTTTGTCGGTAGTACTCAGCTGAATTGTGGGCTCGTCCGTTCTGGACAACCTCTGGACACATTTGGGGATGCACCTTAGGATTGGTGAACTGGTTTCCACCCTAAAGCAAGCGTCTGAAATCGCTGAGCTCCTAACACGGACTATTCACCTCTGAACGTCTGATTCGTCTAGCCGACGGACTCAGCGTGTGGCTGGTAACCTGTTTTTCTCGCCTAGAGTCTCCAAAATATTGGTGTTGATACGGTGGAGGGGGAGGTCGCGTGTCTATGGAGATTTGTTGGTTGTTGTTTGAACCGTAATCTGGTCGAGGGATGTACGGGTCCTCATGGTCGATCAGGCGAGGCGTCGAACGGGATTTGTACCGTTGAGCTGCCTGCCGTTGTTCCATCAGCTTCCGTTCGTTTTTCTGCGCCTCGCTGTCGAACATGGCCGCCTTCGAGCGCACGTTCGAGTGGATCTGCTTCAGTTCGTCGAATTTCTCGCCAGGCAGAGTTGTCGGTTTTGTGAGTGCCGCCTTTTCACTGACGCCTTTTGGAAGGCATTCCATGACTGGGGTGTCCATACCGAAGTAGCAAACGGGCACGCATTCCGGAGAAGCTGAAAGAAGTGAGGATTGAAAATTAGATACGCTAAGCGCAAGGAGCAATCAGCTGCGCTTAGAAAACTTACAAACCCTTCTTCGATTATTCTGAGTCGCTTGAATGAACTCGTGGTCCAAGGAGTTCTGCATGTCATTTACCCACGAAAAGTCAATGTCTTCGCCCCCACGCATGTTTCCGGTGGTGACAGAACTCATGGATGACGAACACGTCGTCTCTCTGCAATGAGTCTTCGTCATCCGATGCAAGCCTTCGGTCACAAACCTCTTGGTGGCCAGCAAAGGTATTTTTTGGGACGGGATCTGGGCCGCCTTTTCATGTGCAGCAGCCCTCTTCGGTTCCTCATTTCGAATCAGTGCCTAAATGAACCTCAATCAGCCAGTGATGGAACGTCATGCCCGGTTTCTGCAACTATCATAACTCGATCACGCTTATTCTTGTCAGTAACCTTGTTATGTTTATATGCGCGCTACGCTCGTTTGCGTTTATGCGCGTGTAAATGTGCGCGGTAGAGGCGAGAACACAGGAGAGTAAATACCGCCGATCACATTAAAATGTTTGCGCCGGAATTTTTCTTTTGTCCGAGCGAGCGGCGGCTCGAAATTAGAAATCTACTTAAGATTCAAGAACTCACATCTCCGGCGCTGCCGTCCACGGTTTCTTTACAAATCGACGAATACATTCGAGCGTTGCGTTCCAAGATTGCCAGTGCCTCCGGTGTGACCTTGACAGAGGGTTCGTCGAAGAGATCCTCCTCCTCGAAGCTCTCAGCTGGTCCTGTTTGCTGACGTCCAAATGAGCGTGACTCGTAGTGAGTTCCGACCGAACGCGATTCATCGCGGTGCGCAGACGACAGAGGGCTCGTCGGAATCTCAGCAGGAGATGGAGTCGGCGGGTTGGGAGCGCGTTGCCGCGCCTTCAAAGCTTTTGGCTCCTCGGCGGGAGTCGTGGGACTCGGCTGTAGACTGGAGGCCGACGTGACGATTCCACTCGAGTCATCCGTCGAGTTCCGAAGTCTGTATTCGGACAGCGAAGTAGTTGTGAATGGATTCGATTGCGCACTGGAACAATTGTCATTTTTATGAAAGACATTTTTTGGACTTGGCTTCCGCAAACGCAGAAAAACGGGGAACAATATCTCGTTCAAAGATGAAGGCATTGGACTCCTCAAATGGATGAAAAATACAGCCATATCGAGAGAACTGGATATTATAATTGCCAGCTTTGCTTTGCAATTGCTCAAGGTCAGTCGGACCAGAAGACAATCCGATCATTCAGCTCCTTTTCTTGAGCGCCATTCGCCGTTTTCTGAACAACCCTCGCTCACCTGCTCACGGTCGATCGCGGGGGTCGCGCGCTGGCCGGCCATGGGTCGGCTGGCCTCCCGTGTTCGTCGTAGTGATAGCTTTTGCGGAAGTCTTTTGTCTCCTTCTTCGGTTTATTGCGGTGGTTCAAAGCTGGCAGCTCCGCGTATCCGTCGGCACTGAAAAACACCGGATAAGAATCGACTAGATGAAAGCGGCCACTTTATGGGATACGGCTTTCCTCATTGCTTTTAATTACAGGACTGATCAAAACTTCGCCCGCGCACCCCTTTCATGGTGACCGTAACCTTTCAGCAAATATTATCGGTGACACCTGGTCGTTGGCAAAGGAGCGCCGGCGCGCAGCCACCGCTTGCCGCTGTAGTCTTCACACTAATTATAGCGCATTCTTGTTTTCGTCGGGATTTCCGATGTTCCCCGTTCCACACAAAGAGCGGAAAGGTCAAGTCGCGCGGTCACAAACCATTTAGAGGTCCACCGACCATGAGAAGGGGCATCTATAAAAAAGTGGCCGCTCACCTATGTAAGTGGATATTATCCGTGGACATCGATCGTACTCCAGCAGGCATCGGCGGAAGGGGAAACGGATGCATCATCTGAGGCGGGAGGTTCTTCACTCCAATCTTCTTGATGATCTTCTTCTGTTTCTTGTGCCACTTCTTCAGCAACTTCGGGTCGATCGGAGGCCCGGACGGGATCAGAATGGGGTGCATCGCCGGGTGTGGTGACATGTGATGCATCGGATGCTGGTCGAAAGCGAACTCGTTCAAGGAGATTCTGGAGTGGCGCAGTTTGGAGCGCTGCCCAGAGTCTCCGGGCGAAGTAATGTATCCCGAGTCGGCGGTCCGCAGGTGGTTCAGAGAGTTCATGGAGTGGTGGTGAGGGGGCATCGGGAAGTTGCCTCCGCGGCCATCCGGAAAGGAGGCAGGGTGGAAATAATTAAGCGGAGGGTGCTGATGAGTCGAGGCCTTGTTACCCATTGTAGCTGAGACAAACTGAAATCGCAGATTTGTGATATGAGGGCGGGTGAAGTGCGAACGGCTTAACCACAACGATGATGTTGCGCGAACTCGAAAACACGTTTTCTGGCGTTAAATCGTTCAACATTATGAGTGTTCTCATCTCGCTGCTCAAAGCTTGTCTTCGCTTTGTAAAACAAGGGAGAAACATGATATGACAAACACTCGATGGGAGCATCACGCTCGCCACCCGTTCCCCTGCTGGGTGAGAAGAACATAAAACAAACACTTCCAAGATTTAAATAATTAACACCTTAACTGATGATCTGAGCTGAAGATGTGAGCAGATCTACGCGCATTATTACCTGCTCCTTTCCGCCTGGAAGGTATATTGTAAGGGAGACCGATAAAGAAAGACAAAAACGAATAATCTACTGGGGATAATGTGCTGCGGAATCTCGCCTTAACCACGCAACGGGGAACGAACGTGTTTTTGCGCGCCTGAAATTAATGTCAGTCGCTACTACCAACGAGCCACTAAGATGACCCAGAAGATATCGCGCAAGAACTATCCTGGGCACACACGCATTGCTACAAATTCGACTGCAACCTCCGAGACCGACCGCTGACAACCATATGCACGATGGCGAGCACGGCACCTGACGGTCGGGTATGCATACCTAACGGGAGGAGCACGGTACGCTCTCGGAGGCCGCTACCGTCTCGCATACGCGCATAATGGTTTGGGTTGCGGGGATCAAGCGAGGGAGGGGTGATGCGCCCATGAAAGGGGCGTCATCAGGCGACATTTCTGCGCATCAATCCTCCAAGGTTACTGCCGGTCAATGCTGCTAAGATGACAGGCGGGAATGGAGCTACAGAAGAAGTTGGAAACCTACGCGCATGTGCAGCTATCTCGAAAGGCGTTGCGCTCGGAGGGTCTTAATTGGTCGCCGTAAACCTTGGCGTGCATAAGAAACCCTTATGAAGATAAACCCTAAAAGACCGAAGTAATTGTTCGATCTATACATTCTTGGGCATTCTTGGTCCGGGCCAAACACAGGACTGCGAAATGTCGAAATTTGAAAGCAGGTAATTTGACAGATTAAACAATCGATGCGGATAAGGCATGTTGATGAATGGGCCATGAAAAAAGCCGCGCTTTATTCTATAAAATATGGTCCAGCAATCCGAAATTATATCTTTCTAAAACAAAACATTTGTCTCAATATGGCCTGTGGCTTATAACCAAATACTCTTTATAAAATATTTTCCCAGAGTTTAGACAATGTTCAACTGAAAGTTATTGTCTGAATGTCAGACAAACATAGGACGGTTGCACCTCAGAAGACACTTTTATCAATTTGCAATTCTTTTGGACGGATTAAGATCTAATTTAAACACTTGATCGGAAATGGAATGAACTTTCAATGATAAATCCATAATCGAATATTCTAAAAAACGACAAAAGTGGACTGAAATCGGAACGTTGAAGTGCACAGTTGCGCGGAATGCTAAGAAGTCGGCGCTGTCAACCGTCAAACAAACTGCGGGGAACAAACAAACAATATGAAAACAAATGTGTCATTCATTCATCCCACGGTTCCTTCGTTTTCGACAACCGATCATCCGCGGCTTCCCCTCTCTAGAGCGGTGACAAGATACTCATACTCTGATGATCCCTCGGTTTGCGAATGACCTTCCTTAGTTGGATGAAGGCAACAAAAGTTGAGTGAGTAATGACCGCACTCGCGGTTGCTGAGATGACTGTCGTCGTACAGAGGATGAGATACCCACCGAGAATAAACTCTAAAGTGCCCGGTATAGTTCACGTCGCACGCGATTTACCGAGCTAACGCCATACTAAGACTACTTTCAAACTCGTGGGCGACAGCGACTGTATGTTCAAATTGAAAAGACAGAGAGCACTGATATCAACCATTTTGTGAAGACATGAGGTAGCTTGTTGATTTCGATGTATTTTTCGAAAAGACAAGAAGTTGAATAAATGATTTGGACTGTGGTGGCTACTTTATAAACGCAAGAAAAGTCCAGTAATACGCTGTCAAAAATCCAAGAAAAGTCCAGTGAAACTCCATTTACAATCTGAAAGTTTGCATTCGGCCTAATATTTCACTAACAAGGGAATGGTGCGAAGTGTTCCCCCTTCGATCGAGCTGAAATTCGGCACAAATGTAGACCTATATGAGACCAGAAACCCCCGAAATGTAAGTTTCTTAACGCGAACAATGCAAATTTATGGCCATTCAAAGTTGTAGATTTTAAGGCATTCAGTGTATAGTCACTATTGAACACTAACAAAAAGCAGGCATGCAGGCATGACTGGCGCAGTGTATGAGTGTTGTCCGTAAATTTTGACATCGCGGGTTCGAATCCCGCCGAATCCAATATTTTATAAAGCACTTTTTTTATCGTTTTCCCTAGTTTTTTCAACGCGTTTCAACACAGACAAACGCACAAATTTAAACTTGTGTAAACCTAAATCAAATCAAAATCAACACGAAACGGTTGATGTTAACAAAGCCCTTTAAATAATATTGGCTTCGGCGATGATCGAACACGCAAAGTCCAAACTGAGTAGTGTTCAAAAGTAACTATACCCTAAATGCCCTCAAATCCACCATTTTGGATGGCTGTAAATGTGCGCTGTTCGCGTTAGGGCAGCTAACATTTTGGGGGTTTTCTAGTCTCATATAGGTCTACATTTGTGCCAAATTTTAGCTCGATGGGAGGGGGGAGCACTTTGCATCAATCCCATGTAAGCTTATACATGTTTGGTCATTTTTGTTGTATAGTTTTTGTTGAAAAGTTTCGAGCACTGATATCAACCATTTTGTGAAGACATGAGGTAGCTTGTTGATTTCAGGTTACGATGCTTCGATGTATTTTTCGATTTTAAAGTGTTTTACAAGCAAAAGGCCGACTTTGGAACTTTCAGATTGTAAATGGGGTGGAGTTATCACTGGACTTTTCTTGGCTTTTTGACAGCGTATTACTGGACTTTGTAGCCACCACATTCCCACTCACTTATTCAATATGCAAAGATCTCTGTGTTTTAAATAATTACCGTTCCTTTCTTGGAAATCAAAGATTTTCAAGACTTTTCGAAACTTGGACAAAATAGTATATTTTTAACAAACAACCTGTGCCACGCACCGGGTAGAGACACAGTGTGAGTCAGTGCTAATTTCAGAATTTGAAAGTCTTCAAAAAGTGTAAATTTTGGTCTTTGACTTCTAGTCATTTAAAAGCGTGTCGAAGTAGTTTGAAAGGTAGTTCGAGGGCAGGAGTTCGAAAAGAGCTCTCCAATCCATTTGCATTTGACCTTTTTAATCTGAGCGCCTTCGGAGCATAAGCATAAAAGGGGTTTACAAAACAGGCTCGGCCTTTCGGGCCTCGCTTTTCTAAAAAAAAGTGTTTCACAAAACCCAACTCGGTGGCCTCGTTACCTCACGGTTTGCAGAACGGGCTCGGCCCTCTCGTTCCCACTCTCCCAAAGGGAAACGCGCTTTGCGCTCCCATCGGTGGCTTCGCCACATCGCTCCTGCAGCTACACTCAGCGGCTTTGCCGCCTCGCAATATACAGGCTTGGCCTTTCAGGCCTTGCTCTCGGAAGACAGAATAGGCACGACGGTGCGCGGCTTACTTTTCTTAACACCGGGAATAAGTCGAAAAACTCCCCGAAAATTCAGAGGTGTTTGGATCACCTTTGGGAAACGTTTCCCAAAGCAGCAAACAAAGGCTTGGGAATAATTTGATTCTTGTAAGAGCGCGTTAGAATGATCCGGCATGCTAAATACACCAAAAACTCTGCTCGCTCGTCAACTGTCCTGTACCGGCACTGATGTGGCTCAATTTAATTCAGGATTCAAGATTTGAAATACGGTTTGTGAAAACACCTGATAAACAATAATAAAGCTTACACAAACGTTTAAAAAATAAAGGGCGGGGTTCGAACACGGCACCGCTTGTTGCGTGAGAATTCCTAAGGGAATTTTTTTGGTTTTAAAGTTCAAAACTACGTGCATGCTGAACAATGCTATGGAGCCGGATTTTGATAAAAATTCCAATATATATTCCAGCTTTCCCTGACGATGTTGACAATTAATTCACGCAATTTGAGGCATCTCGTTCTCGGCCCTCAAGAACTTCCTGGCCAAGTGCTATAGCTCATTTGCTTTGTCTCGGAGACTTCCGAATCCAAAACCGTCGACAGAATCAAAATCGGTTCAGTAGATGTCGAGAACGAGATATAAGGCAAACCCAGCTATTAGTGGCCTGACGTGGGGGGAGATCCACCCCCAGATCCGGCAGTTACTTATGGAGCACATCAGTTACACTCTTCCCATTTTACAGGTATAATCAGCAATCCACCGGAAAAGAAACGGAAAAGACCCACATCAACGTCGTCGTCATCGGACATGTCGACTCCCGCAAGTCGACCACCACGGATCACTTGATCTACAAGTGCGGGGGAATCGACAAGCGTACTATTGAGAAGTTGAGAAGGAGGCGCATGAGATGGGCAAGGGCTCGTTTAAGTGCGCCTGGGTGCTGGACAAGATGAAGGCCGAGCGGGAACGTAGTATTACGACATTGCTCTCTGGAAGTTCGAGACGGCCAAATACTACGTCACCATCATCGGCGCTCCCGGACATTGTGATTTCATCAAGAACATGACCACTGCTAAGCTTGTCTCCTCTTTTGTGTCGGTTCTAAGGCTCTATTCAAGGAACCTCTCAGGCTGATTGTATCGTCCTTGTCGTAGCTTGCGGGCGAGTTCAAAGCCGGAATCTCCAAGAACGGCCAGACTCGTGAGCACGCTCTGCTCGCGCAGACCCTCGGAGTCAAGCAGCTTATCGTCGCCTGCAACAAAATGGACACCACGGAGCCCCCCTTCAGCGAGGCTCGCTTCACCGAAGTGTCCAGTGAAGCCTCCAATTTCATCAAGAAGATTGGCTACAACCCCAAGACCGTCGCCTTCGTGCCCATTTCTGGCTTCAATGGCAACATGCTGGAAGCCTCTTCCAACATGCTCTGTTTCAAGGGATGGGCCGTCGAGCGCAAGGAAGGAAGTGCTTCCGGTTAACTTATCTTTATTCGATCTAGATCCTAATGTTTTATTTTTGATTGAGGTACTCAGAAACGACGAGAACCTTAGATAACGGTGTTCAATGTTCATCAGCACAGCCACGCTCATACAACTGCTCCAAACATCGGTAGAAACCTTACAAAGCCGTTAAATATTGCTTTCACTAATGCTCGCGATTAGGAATAAGCCGAAGCAATCAGTTTCCAAAGCTTCCCATTAGGACTAGGACGGTATTCGCAAACTTTCCGTTTACGACAAAACGCTTAGATAACGCTGTGCAATGGGACGCAAACATTCCTCTCCCATCGACCGTCCTCTCGGTCTGCCTCTTCAGGATGTGTACAAGATCGGAGGTAAGCCAATACCTTTTCTAAGAACTTTTCACATTATGCATCTCCAGGTGTCAGAATTTTTCTTGTGGGTCGCGTCGACACTGGAGTTATCAAGTCCGGCATGGTGGTCACGTTCGCTCCCCAGGCGTTGACCACCGAAGTGAAGTCCGTCGAGATACACCACGGGCCGCTGCCTGAGGCCGTGCACGGCGATAACGTTGGATTTAACGTCTATAACGTGTCCGTCAAGGACATCGGTCGTGGCTCCATCTGCTCCGACTCTAAGAACAACCCCGCGAATGAGACCAAGAGCTTTACCGCGCAGGTCATCATCATGAACCACTCCGAACAGATCGCCGCTGGTTACACTCCGGTTCTTTACTGCCACACATCGCCTGCAAGTTCCTTGAACTCAAGGAGAAGGTTGACCGCCGATCCGGAAAGAAGGTCGAGGGCAACCTGAAGTTCCTGAAGTTTGGAGACGCCGGCATCGTCGAGCTGATCTCCAGCAAGCCCATGTGCGTCGAGGCCTATTTACTTTTTAAGAAGTAACTAATATCTGACAATTCTAAAAATTTTATCGGAGCATCGATTTTTCAGTTGGAAGCCAAAAAAATCGCTAATGAAAAATTGGCGGTAATGACATGCCATCGCACTCTTTAAACTCTAACGCGTCTCAAACAAGGGTGCCTCTAACAAAAATTGTCTCTCGTCTGCCCAAGGAAGTCGAGCTTAGTGAAGCTGAGAATCTAGACGCAATAACCTCGCTGCTACAAGTTTCCATATGTTGAAATGATATGATCGCGTATCCAGCGACAACGCATGGCAATGCCGATCGGTCCGCGGCGCAGTTGTCAGCTAAGTTTGAACGGAGGCATTAACCGAACAGCATTTGAGGCTCAAAGTAAACTTTGCAATTGAAAGCTTTTTGAGTTACCTCAGTGTTCGCGCTACTCAAATGTCGCTTGAACGAGCGACAAACATTGCAACGAAAAAAATTTTGTGGTTCCAACGCGGGTGATCCTTTATTGATCATCTGTGACGGTCATGTAACAATTGGGATACCTGCAATCAAAAGATTCAAAAATGCAACAAATAAATGCGTAACGTAAAAGCGAATGAATCGTGGAGTGACGGCGATAAAAACATTTAGCTACAAACAACAACATTTTTTCAATGAATACGGTCTGCAACACTTAGCCTTCCTTTTCCTTCGTCGAAAGAGGTTCCATTTCAGCCGAAGGAGTGGGATCGACTCCGCACTCGATTTGCTCGATTGTTTCGGGCAACGGGTGACCCATTGTTTCGGGAAGCATGAAGATAACAGCGAAGAACGCGATCAGAGCAGCCGTGCCGAATGGGACAATCATGAGTTTCTTGCCATGCACTTCGACCTGAATATTCACATGATTCGAAATTTTCGGGTTTCCGTCAGACATACCAGCCACATAGCGATGTAAGATGCGATGATGGCACCGACACGGGCAATCATCGAGCAGCAGCCCATCGCAGTGTTCCTGATCACCGTCGGGAACAGCTCCGGAGTGAAGGTGTAAATTGTCGCGTAAGTTCCGGTGATGGAACCTTTGATGACAAGGAATTGGATCATGCTGATGATCCAGTGAGCTGAAAACGTAGAATTAAAACAAATTGAGCACATCTTCAGAACGCACAGTCATCAGTGATTACCAGATTTGAAAGCATGCACAACGCAGCTATGAGATATCCTCCAGCGAGAAGGGGTTTGCGGCCGATGCGGTCGATCAGAAGAAAAACGAGGAACAACGCAGGAATTTCCATGACGGCACCGAAGATGAATGTGCTGTAGAGGTTTCCTCCGAGGAAGTTCGTGTTCATGGAGACTCCATAGTAGATCATGGAAACTACGGGCCAACAAATAAATGTGCCAATGGTCCGCATGCGAGTTTTCGGAGTTCGAATCAGGTCGAGAAAGTTGTACTTCCTCTCGTGAGCCGCTTTACCGCCAGACTTCTCGTCAGCGATTTCGATTTCCTCCCACCATTTCTCGGGAAGCGACGTTTTGTTCATACGAGCCGCACGTTGGAGAACCTCGTCCGCCTCCTCGAACCGTCTCTGCGAAACCAACCATCTGGCACTCTCAGGAATCACCCTGAATCGACGCGTTCACCTTATTCTTATACTGCGAAACATGCCAGAAATAAACTATGAAAACAAGTGTGGGAGCTGCAATGGCCGCTTGGAGGTAATGGAAGTCACGGATGTAATAGGCGAGAACGCCTAGAGCTGCCTGCCCGAGGGCGAAGAAAGCACCGGAAATCACAGATGCTATCTTGCGTTTGGATGGCCCAACAAGTTCCATGCCGATAACTACGGCGATCACAAAAATTCCAGGATGCGCAAATCCAACTCCAGCTCGAAGAGTTCCGTAGAACATCCAGTGAGGAGCCACAACCATTAGAAGACCGCATACGATCTGAGTGAGGATGGCAATAATGAACACCTTTTTTCTGCCAATTCTAAACAGAAAAATTACCAGAACTGAACAACGCGATCTCCGCGATACCTGTCTCCCAAGAAACCGAAAATCAGCGAACCAAACATCTGACCAACGTAGTATGCAGACTGAATTACAGCCTTCCAAATCGAGTTCTCGCATACGATTCCCCACTAGATATCAAATTCGCTGAGTTCGAAAACATTTCCGCTAACCTCATTAATCGCAGAATTGTGAATTTGAGATCTGTCAAACACATAACCGTACGGACAGGTCGTTTCATTACCAAGCTGGCATTCCTTGTAAGGGCAGTCGCGCAATTCGGTGTGAACGGTGAGGTCGCAGTCCGTTTTCGCCAGAAGTGGCGACTTCGTCCAGTAGTCTGCAGATTCGGTTTCTTCGGCAAGACGGCATCTAAAACAAAATTATGCAAAGGAGCAAATGAAGATTTAGTCACCTGTGTGGAAGGTGGGCTGCACTAAAGGTCCATGACAGTGCATGCATGGCGGTAAAAATCGTGGGAAGGCATACCAACAGGAACTGAACTTTCTGGTAGCGACCGAATTCGCCCAAATGGCTGAACAGAAGTTCGTCGAACTTCATGTGCCTAAAGTGATCAAGTTGACGCTGAATAAATATAACAAAGACAGAGGAACGGTTCAAATATTCCAGCAGCGTTCAAATGAATGTTCATATTGCATTATTTGTCACAAGTCAATTTAAACTTCATCTAGAAATGATACTGATACGGCGCCTCAGAGTGACATTGTTCGCAAATCCGAATGCGCCCCGGCTAAAAGCGATGGAATTTTCCAATTTCTTTGCGGAGGACGTCTGTGATCGAAGAAACAGCACGATCGATGAAATGGTCCGAAAACACCCGACGACCTCAACGGACAGATCGCATGTGGGAAGATAAAGAGCACGACTACTATGGCAGCCAAAATATAGACAAACATAAATCTCTACGTGTCAGTGTTGGCATTTCATCATCGAAAGGCTTGTAACGTTGCATCGACGCTGCGCGCATTGCTGCTCAGTGCAAAGTGTAACACTAAAAGAGACGTGAGGGAGACGTCAAAAACGCAGGTCGAACGAAATAGATTTGCAGCATGCTAGCCACACACTGGTAGCCACAGTACAGAGCCCGCGTACATTACACACAACGGCCCTTACCCAATTTTACGTTCAAACTGCTCACCGAAGAACAAACAGCGGTTTGGTCTACTGGACAACCAAATCATGGATCTGTTCAAACAACGGCGCAAACCTCACTGCGGTAGGATTGCTATCACCAAATGATCAAACAAAAACAAACGAAAGGTCGTTTCCGCAATTTGAATACAATCAGGAATACAACCTTCAATTGCAATAAAATTAGTGACGTAATTCGAACCCCCTTTTATTGAAAAATGCGGTGAAGGCAGCTAGAATGCTGGGCAAATAAATAAAAGAAACAAAGAATGAGTGTAATAACATTTAAGGTTCGTCTTTAACTGGCATCTGTGCCATTTCTTGGCACATTTCATTCAAAACATCACGAAGCTTGGAGAGAGATTCTAGAGGAACCGTAATCGACGAGCGATTCCCAGTTGCAGGGTGAAGCTAAATATGATGCGTTTCACAGTGAGAACTAGTCACAGTCCGGCCTACCTCTGACAGACGTACATAAGATCCACGTGCATTGGAACTGGGATCAATGTAGTAGACTTTTTTGTTGACCCTCATAGTTCTTGCACTGGGCAGAATACCCACATAAGGCAGCTCAACTAAATTAACACGAATTAGGACTGTTATTACAAGACCCTTACTGCTCGATGCTTTCTCCACGAATTTCTGTTGCCCATATTTCTCGAACAATTCCTCCAGGTTTGAAACGAGAGAAGGTATGCCTACGCTCGGAAGAACGATACGCTGTCTGGTTTCCATATGGCTCGGCTTTCGAGCTCGGGAAATCTGCGTGAAGCGGAAGAAAACTCCGCGCTCGTTTTTCTTCAAATCAAGGTAGTACTGGCGAGTGTCGTCGAAGAATGATTCTGACTTCAGCATATGTCCTTTTTCAGTATCAGGACCTGAAAGCCATACATTGTTAAGTATATGCGACTAACTAATATATAAATTACCTGCATTTAATTCAGAAACGAATCCCTTCAGGTGCTGTAGCAGAATCGACATGACATCCATGGCCACAAAAATTCGCGACTTCTGCCCATGATACGATATCTAAAAGAAATCGATAATTTCCAACATTTGCACAAACAGCTTACCTGTGAAATCTTCAAGACACGACCTCCCTTATTCTCCTTCAGATCCAGGTAGAGTCTCTTGGATTCGACGTTTATCTGCCGATTCTCCAGTTCGCGGCCCCAGTGCTGCTCGTTATCATCGACATCGTGAACGCCGGGTTCTGGAGAGCTAGAACTCATTTTCGACCGATTCTGAAAGGATACGCCAGAAATTTATTTTTGCAATGATTGTAAATAATAAATTTTTACAAAAGCTCAAACACGACACGATGGTTGAAGGTCTCCGAGAGGCGAAAAAAGAACACAAATTAGAAACGCGGATGGCGTTGTTTCCCACTGCCTTTATCCAATTCAATAGACTGCGCATGACCCTATTTGCCTCAGCCCCGCCAATAACCTGATATAAACAGACTGCGGCTACGAGCGAACCATTAGAATGGAGCGGATCTGCACGGGTTGGATCGTGCAGAGATCGTCTCGATACGAGCATTTTCTTCTTCAGATCCAGGATAAAATAAACCCTGGCCAGAGCGCCGCGGCCGTTATCGCCAACGACGTCGACAGGAAAACACATCAAATCAAATAGGAAACCTCGTACTCTCCACCAGCAGTTCTTTTCTCAACTCGCATTTTCGCGCCTTTTTGTAAGTTTTCACAGAAGCGGTGTTTTTGCGAGTTCGAGAGGATCAAAGAGAGGCACGACAGTATTAAGGCGAATTTATTACTATGTCACGATGCTTGGCGCAGAGAATGGCATCCCCAGATGACAATAAGAGCGCTGAGCATGAGGCAGACGAGCGAAACGGAGACGACCGTGGAAACGAACCACACTTCCGACATGCAGACGAGGTCGGAATAGTTGTTCGCGTCGAATCTGAAACGAGCAGTTAGAGAGGGCACTCAACGTCGTGGATTCACCCAGTGGGAACAGTCATGTTGCGGTAGAACTGTTCGACTTCGGCATCCTCCTCGCCCTTGGCGAGAACGCGGATGATGGCAGAGAGGGTCTCCTCGGACTGGGTGTCGTCGTCCACGCTACGCTTCTTCCGGCCGTGCGAGCCGAAGAGCTCGTTGGTGCCGGAGTCAAGGCAGTTGCTCTAAAACAGAAATGAGGGTTTTGATCAGACTCAGCCGCGACGTACCGGAGGACATCCGTTGGGACCAGCGCAGAACATGACCTGGCACTTGATCTGAATGTCATAGGATCCGTCGAGGCGGAACGCCTTCATGTCGGCCTTGCCTTGAGCGGTTCTTGTCGAAGTCTTGCTCTACGGGACCAACGAGCGCCGGTACCTGGGGCATCCGTTCTCGATGATCTGAAACGGCACCGGTCGCCTCGCCTCCGACGCGGAAGTCGGTGAGCATCATGTTGTGAGGTCCGGCTTGGTCGCTTGCCACGATCATCTGAATTGGGTCTCCGATGGAGGCCTTTCCGAGAGGCTGATCCTCGGGGTCTAGGAAGTAGAGGTTGGCGGTTACTGGAGGAGGAGTGGCTGGCGGAAGCGAGGTGGCGCTGGCGAACTCTCTGAATGCATCTCCATAAAAGTTTTGAACTGAGAATTACCCGGCATCGAAGATGGTGGTGACAACGACGGAACCTTCCTGAACCATCTTCTCCATGGAGACGTCGCACGAGACACGGTAGAAACGATCCCACTCGGTGGTGACCTGGTGGGGGAGCACGCCGTCGAGGGACACGACCACAAGGGCTTCCATTTTTCCGTCCTGAACAACGGATGTCAGAGGCAGAAATCCGTCTTGAGCTCACCTTGATCACGGTGCCGCAGTCCGAAGACTTGGTCGGGGGAGGGAAGGTCATCGAGATCTGCTTCGCGTTCTCGACCACCTGCGAGCACGTGCTGAACTTCTCGGCGGCGTAGATGGCGCCGGTGTAGGGCTCCTTGGTGTTCACGATAAAGCGAATGCCTTCGTTGGTGCAGAGGGCCATTCCTCCGAACTGGGATTCTGAAAAAAGACGGATTTTCCGGTTTGTCGGTCAGCCGCCTACCGCAGTTGAACTCGTAGAAGTCGTAAGCGGGGTCGTTCTTGACGTTGGCGTCAGCACGACCGACAGCGTAGATGTAGCACGTGGAGTGGGTGCGGTCGTAGTTGATGGACTTGCAGTTGAGGTTTTGGAAGCAGAGCGAGATGCAGTCCGAAACCGTGACGCCCTGGGCGGAAACCACAGGCTGGCCTTCGATGGAGCCGATGAAGCGCTCGAAGGCGGCCTGCTGGTCGACGAACTAAGGTCCGCTGCAAGAACGTACTTGAATTGCTTAGAGTCAAATCACGAGCATACCAGCGACGCAGATAGGTTCGTAGTAGTCCTTGCCCTGCACCTGGCCTTGCTGATCGGCGCGGGAGAAGGTGTCCTCGTCGGAGACGATGCAGTTCTTCTCCTGGGGGTTGAACTCGACGGAGCGGCAGAAGGTGTTCAGGGAGTCGAGGCACTTCTGCAGGCAGAAGGACTCCTGGGCTTCCACACTTTGGGTGTGGTCGTAGTAGTGGATCTCGAAGTTGGTCGTCTTCACAAAGATGAGGTTGCCACCCGACTGTCCGCAGCGGTTCTGACCTGCAAGGAACGTGAGCTACCGTAACCGAGGTGGATACTCACGGGAGAGGCAGTTGTTATCGTAGTAGTCCACGGGCTGGTCGGACATCTTCAGATGCGTGGGCTTCGAGCGGCGGTCTTCCGTCGAGAGCTCGCAGAGGTACGAGTCATAGTTGTAGTTCACCGAGCGGCACACAAACTCGGACTCCTTGAGACACGCGGAGAGACATTCTTCGCGACTTCCCACCTGAAGGAATGTGCTAAGTGTGGTTTCGGTTTTTTTTTCTTTTTTGCGCGATCACTATTTACAGTGCCCCTCAGTTCGGTGCGTCGAATGTGGGTCAGTTGCTCGTGCGACTCCCGCAACCACAGGGTCAAGGTTCATGTGTCGGGTCTTATCAATGCGTGCACATCTAAGGGCGTTCTCGAGGAATATCTGTCCCAGGACTTTCATGAATCACGGAACTTACCGGAATGCTCTTCTTCACGAAGCCATCCAGCTGGGTCTTCTGCATACGCTCGAAGGAGAAGGAACGGTAAGTGCAGGCCTGGTGGGCGGACACTCCGGGCAGACAGGTCTTCTCGTAGTAGAAGTTGTTGGCCGAGGGCTTCGGAGCCAGCTGACCGGCGCCGGCGGGACTCGCGGCGTCGTCGAAGAAGTAGCAGGTCTCGCACGAAAGCCGCCGTTTCATGGCTCTGGCACTCAAACACCGCCAGCGAACTCGCCACCATGCACAGAAGCACGAAAGCCTTGAGCACGGGATTCCTCATCAGGGCTATCTAAATGAAAAAGACACTTATTTGCTTGAAATGGCATACAGTAATATAGTGGACATGAAGTAGTGTAAGTATTAGCAAACAGAATCAAAAACATCCTCAGAAGCAGCAAGGAAACTTAAAACACGTCGCGGTGCTCCCCCGTCGAATGTTACAAGAGCTGAGCACCGAAGACCCACGGGAAGAGAACTGACCGCAAGGGGATTTGTCTTGCGTAATGGGCGCCTCCTTGAGGGTGTTGTCGGCAGCCTTGACCTGAATAAGAACCATGTGTACTATTTGCCCGCATTCTTCCGACAATTGCGAATTATTCACGCAGACCTCTCCGCTACGTGTCGATTACGGAATCACTTAAGGGTGCCCGGAAGAGCGCGCACCAGCAATCCGAGGTATGAATACAAAGACAAAAAGAGACAGAAAATGTAGGCCAACATTTGATGTGCGTTAACCCCGACAACTTGGGCTGTGATTCATGGAGCGGGTGCATCCGAAGGGAAATTTAGCATTTCAAACGTGAAAATTCAACTTTAAGTCGATAGAGACCAACAAAACTTCAATTTCCAATCAACCGATTTCCAGAAACAATCCCCGAATGAGTAACAGTTACCCGCATGCTTTAAGATGAACTGCTGCATAGGTACGAAGTCACTCCTCAAAACCCAGATTGTAAGTTCTTCGCGTCCCAACGATCATAAACAGACCGGAAAATTATGATATTGTCTCCTAACGTATTCCTCGTTTCCCTGAAACGATAGAAATTCGCGTTCCTCGCGTATCACGGTCTTCTCGTATTCGCATTGAATTCGATCAGCAAATTCCCGCATGATCGCTATATTTGAGAAGGCTCTTGCCGAAAGAGAAGCCACGTCTCCATCTTCATTATCCATGTCCTATTGCTTAACTATTACGAAACAAAAACATTGCAATATTCTTGTATCTCTTCTGTCCCTCCGCAAGCCACAATTTTCGTTTAGTCCTAAAGCCATAATTTATGAAAGTTCCGGTCACCCCTTACAATCTTTCACTCCACAAACATTAAAGCGAGGCGCATCATTGTGTACTTATTCATCGTCGGTGTTCCCTCAACAATTGTTTTGACTTGCTCGCCTGTATGGTCATTGGAAATGTTAGGCAGACAAACAAACAGTAAGGCAATGAAAATGAGCCTTCTTCACCGATTCTTTTCAATGACATGAAGCTAAAATTTATCGCACTCTTGCAAGAAATTAAAGGCGTTTGAAATAAATAATACAGAACCAGTGTGAAATTGTCAGCATGCCAACTTAGAACAGCCCACACTGTCGAAGATTCTCCTTAATAATGATGTCCGTGACGGCATCAAATACAAAGCGGATATTATTGGTATCCGTTGCGCAGGTGAAGTGAGAGTAAATTTCTTTCTGGCCGTCCTTTCTCTTATTGAGGTTTTCAAACTGCATCTGAATATACGCCGCTGCTTCCTCGTACGTGTTCGAGCCTACAAAATAAGCAAACTACAACAGAATCTTCAGAAAGCTATTATATACCAGTGTATTCAGGGAAACACGTGGTCAATGGCGACTTCCTGATCTTCTCCTCAAATAAGTCCTTCTTGTTGAGGAACAAGATGATCGACGTCTCTGTGAACCACTTGTTGTTGCAGATGGAATCAAAGAGTTTCATGCTTTCAACCATGCGGTTCTAAACAGCAGATAATATAGCTGATCCAAGAAGACACAAAAAACAAACCATTTCGTCGTCTTCAGCCAAAACCATATCGTATTCAGACATGGCGACGCAGAAAATGATGGCGGTGACGCCCTCAAAGCAGTGGATCCACTTCTTTCGCTCAGATCTTTGCCCGCCGACATCAAACATTCTAAAATCAGAATTTTAGCAAAATGTCAACCTTCGGAGATATCTTAAACTTACTTGAAATGCAAATCCTTGTACGTGAAGTGGGTTTCCACAATACCCGTAGTTTTCACTCGCGTACGAAGTACATCATCCTGAGTAGGAATGTAATTTGGCTGAGCAATTCGAAACAGAGCATTGAGATAGTACGCAGCGGAATCGTTCAACTGGTACTCTCGAGATCTTGCGAAGCATTCCTGGACACCCGCGTCCTCCCAGAGCTTTTTCATCACGTGTGACATGTCTGGTGGAAGTTCACCGTCCTCCGTGCTCGACGCCAAGAAGAAGAACTGCCTGCTGTCGTCCTCCCGAGCCGGATTTTCGAATTCAATTTTCAACGGATTCATTGCACGGAGAATTGCCATCATTGACTGAATCGTGTTCGAGTAGACGACGGGCTTGTAGACCTTCCGTTCCTCGTCACTGTAACCGGTTTCGTGAATGATCTTCATTTGCTTCACAATTGTGCTTTTTCCTGATTCACCAGCACCAAGGAGGAGAAGCTTCACCTCGCGCTTGGCGCGATCTCCATCGGCTTTGAGCTAAAACGGGAAATATAACAGTAACAACTTCCAGATTCGAAAAAAATACCTGCTCATCAATTTGTTTGGAGCGAGCCTTGGCATGCTGATCGGTACTATTAACACAGCCCATTGTGCAGTGAAGCAAGAAGCGCGGTTAGCCGGTGATGAATGGTTAAAACCGCAACAAAACCGCCTCCCTGGAATAACAAACAATTACAGGTTAACATCTACTCGAAGTGCAGACAACCATCAGTTACAGCACAAAATATACAACAACCGGAATGGAATAATGTCAGCGACTGCGGCCAAAAATATTAATTAAACCATTAAATTGCTGTAACGTGAGCAAAATTAAAGGCGAAAACGAGTATGCAATTAGTGCTGCGTAGAATAAACACACTCCAACATGCAAATTAGCACATAGCACGCCTTCAAAGACGTCGAGTCAAGGAAAGCGCTCCGTTTGTGTGATCAAAACTAACGCCGACAACTAGAAGACGAAGAAAAAGCGAAAAAGAGATGCGGTCGGATGACGACAAGGGCCCGAGGCTGAAGGCACACACGAATACAGAGCGCAACTACTGGGACAAACGCGAGTCACACGTTCTTAAAAAATGCTGGTAGATGGGAAATTATGATGAACACACAACTGCGGCGAAATCGGCAAGAACGAACCGCCGGAAAATATTGTAAATTTAATGCGCTTGAATCCATGCGAGCGCCCGGCTGTTCATTCATCATTTGCCCCTTTTCCTTCTCCCCAGCACTGGAAGCGGCAATTGATAGATTGGAGACACGCCGCTCCGCCTTTTTTCGTTTAAACTCAGCATAAGCGCGCCGAACTCGCAAATACGATAGTCAGGAACAAAAGCTTGAGACCAAGCGACAAGTTTTTCGGCGGTCGCTCACCGTGCTCGCGGCAATGGGGAAGGCGCGGGCGAGGGAAGGTCCGAACGAATCAGATGGCCGGCGGCACGGAGATACCGTCACTGCACGTCGGCAACTGGAAGCAGAACAACTGCGGCGGGCGGATGGCGCGCGAGAGCGCCTTGTCGAGGTTCTCGGTGCGATGTGCCTGCATGCCGCCGCCTTTTCGTGTGTGGTCACCGGTGCTGACCGCGGCAAGCGATGCATCATCCATCAAAACGCCGCCTATTCCGTGATTCGTGGTCAGACGAAGAAAAGTTGTGCTGAAAATTTACTTATAGGAGAAGGAGCGTTTGGAGCCGAGACTGCGGACTGCGTACAGTTAGCCAGGAGGACAGTCCCTGCAATGTCATCCTGCGGGTTAGTTTTAGTTCCTTTTGAAAATTTTCCCGACTTTGAAATGTGGCCAAATAAAATAAACATTTACCAGCAATATCTAAGATTTTCTGTCTCGAAGACTTCTTTACCGCGTTTTGCTTGTAATATATTTGAGCTGAAACTTGAGTGAATTAGTTGGAAGGGAGGAGAAAATAGATCTTTTTCTAGTGTGAATCATCGATATATGTATTTTAGTGGAATATACTCCTCTTCGTCCTATGCCACGATGGGTCGAGTATCGGGTGCGGATGTCAGCCATCAACGCATTGCTGAGAAGCTGGTGATCCTGAATGACCGCTCGCTGGGCATGTTGACCCGTCTATACAACATCAAGAAAGCTTGTGCCGATGCGAAATCGAAGCCGGCGTTTCTCACGGACAGGTCTTTGGATGGCGCCATCAAGCAGATCGTAAAGAAGTTTCCAGTGGTCGATACGAAGAGCAACTCTGTAAGCGACTGATTTATTCACTTCACATTAATTACTGGAACATTGCTTAGGCTCTTTTCCAATATGTGAATTCAATGAAGACCGATATTACAAGAAATCTCTCGCTGTACTATTACACCTTTGCGGATCTCTTAGACCTTCGTGATCATATTCTTCAACTTCTCACGACGATGGACGTTGCGCAAGTTCAGCTCGACATTGTAAGTTGCATAAGGAAGAATTATTTTCACGCCAGAACATTCAGACCGTGAATCACGACGTTACCACAGCCTACTTGAATCTTGTCGTCAATCTTATCTGCCTAATGATTTTGCTGTCCAAAGTTGAGGATAGACGTGCTGTACTGGGGCTTTTCAATGCCGCCTACGACTTGAGTCATGGCCAAAGCGAGCCTTCTTTTCCTCGTCTTGGTCAAATGATCATAGACTACGAAAACCCATTAAAGAAGCTTGCAGAGGACCTAGGCCCACTTAATCGGGTACCTGTCGCGTTTTATTAGCTTTTAATGGTAAATCATTCAATTCCAGCTGGTCGTGTCCGCATTGAAATCAGTTTCCACAGTCTACATTCGGCGAAACATTACCGCCGAGGCATGGAGGAAAGCAGAGATGCTTTCCTTCACTGCGAACCCGAAGCAGTTGCTGTACACCGCCGTGACCGAGGAGATTTCCGGGGAATATTTATCTCTTGATGTCATGGACCGCTGGATTGTATGTAAGTAGTTTCGCTTTTCGAGGTAAAGTATCCAAACGTACTTTTTGTAGTATGTGTCACGGTGTGCTATTCCAATGCTTTGAACGACCCAATTCTGTACAACATGTATCAAAGAGCTCTGCAAAGTGGCCTTGTGATCAGGCTATTCCGTGATGAGGTGTTTCACATACACACGCAGCTTCAGACGTTCTTTGAAGCTCTCAAGGGATTTGCCAAGAAGACACACGACATCAAGGAATGTCATGCCGTTGCGGTGGATACGAGGTTTGTCTTTTTTTGGATCATCATATAGTTATCGTATTGTTGCTCTGCAGCATCGCGATTCACCGCGAAAGGCGAAGGTTTTTGCGTGGTGCTCTTAAAGACCTCTGTCTGCTACTGAAAGACCAGCCTGGCTTGCTTGGTCCCAAGGCGTTGTTCGTCTGGATGGGACTGTCGTTCAGTCGGGACGAAGTCCTGTGGTATCTTCGTCATGTGGACGCCTTTGTGGATTCTGATAAGAAGAAGAACAAACGGGAAACAGAGGAAATTAACGACAAGCTGCTGCCCGAACTGCTCTTCTACATGAACGAACTGCGTTTGTTGGTCACGAAGTACGAGAAGGTTATTTCAAGATACTATGTGCGATACATTCGAGGCTACGAAGCGGTTGAGTTGAGACATGTGGTGCAGTCTCTGCAGAACCTTTGCGAAGAAGAGCTCATTATGATTTCTTCGTTTGTAAGCACCGTAACTGAACTTAATCGTAAGTGTTAGCCTCTTCTTTGAACGACGTATTGGAGATTTTGTTTAGGCGAAACCACCGATTTCCCTGCCCTGCGTCTGGATTGGTTTAGGCTCCAAGCATCTTTGAGCTCAGCATGTTCTTCTTTCCGCCTTTCTGACAACAAATCGTTTGCGTCACTCATGAACTCAACAGTTTTTCATTTGAAAATGATCGATCAACAAAAAGAGATGCTTCGGGAAACAAGTGATCTTAGCCTGTTTTTGCTTTTTTTTCTTTTTTTTGTAGTTATTTCGACTGGCTGGTGTTGTCATTTTTTCAGTTTTTACACGAAGCAGCTGGAAAGTCAACTTCGACAGTGTCTGACACTTCCTTCGCAATCCCGGTACTCAATTGCTTACGCATTCATCTGCTCCCACTTCGTCTCGACGCTTCACGACATGTGCCCCGAAGAGAAGATCCACATCGTGGAACGCGGACTGTCCATGTGCAACATGATTCTCGAACAGTTAGCCCGGGAGACCACGAATGTGATCGGCAGACTGGGCGAACACGAAATGATGCTCTCAGAGAAGCTGTCTACCAGGGAATGCGCGAGCATTATTGCGGAAGCGATCCGACCCAAAAGTAAGCAGATTTTGTGGTTGTGCATGTTTCTTATTTGTTTTAGCGGGCAAGCACGCGACTCCTACCATACGGAGAATGCCTGGAGAAGAGAGCTTCAGAGTGATGAGAGATCAGTTGACTTTGCCTGACAAGCTGACAACCGCCTTGGTAGAACTCTGTTCCGCTGTCGGATACTGTAGAGAATTAGAAGTTTCCGACCACATCTTCGCTCCAAGAGAGTTCTTGAGCGTGGAACTAGAGCGTTATCTGGGCGATGTTCTGCGGATAACGATTTTCAAGGATTCACAAACCAGTGAGTACCCGAGGCGTCCCTCTGAAATGCTGGAAATTCTTAATTCCCAAATTTCGGCTCTTCAGATGATTGACAGCTGCGGTGAGCAATCCAACATTTAGAGCGTTCGAAAGGTTGTTTGTTCAGTAAGCATCGATATGATGAAGTTGCTCACTACAGCTCTGCTCCAGCAGTCGCAACCTACTGATAGTCAAGGAACAGACACCTTGACGTTAACCTACTGCAAATGGTAAACTCGCCAACGGTAACATTTCTAACCGTTTTTCAGGTATCTTGAGGTGTTGCTCCGACGAGCCAGCAACTGCCAGATCGTCTATTCTGACCACTTTGAATCCTTCATCGGAAACTCGGAGGCACTGCCATTCGCGCCAGATCAGTATACCGACACATACGGTAACACTTTTCTAACTTAACAAAATGACGGGTTCTGTGTATAGAACTGAATTGTCTGGTTCAACTGATTGGTCCATATGGTGTCAAGCATCTCTCAGAACGATTGATCTGGCACGTAGCAAGCCAAATTACGGAGCTCAACAAGATTGTCCGGGATAACAGAGACGCGTTGATCGCCGCTCGGACGAGTTTCGACAAGCCTGAGAAGATGCACGAGATCGTTGCCCAGTTGAGCGGAGCGGACGGACGAGAACGGCGGAATACGTCGAATCACCACCAGAACAACCCGGTTGGGGGTGCCATGGAATCAGTCCTCCAAAGGGTGACTATCATCGGTGAAATCATCGCTTTCCGCGACCTTCTTCACAACGCCCTCCACGATGTCATGGAACAGAGAATCCCTTTCTTGTTGTCGTCTTTGCACGAATTGAACGAAAGTATGGATGAGCGGGACAAACTGGTGAGACCCTTCAGTAATGAGGACAAGGGAGAATTATTCATTTTAGCCCATCAGTGAAATGTGTGCTGCCGTCGGTGTCACAACGACGGTAGACCTTGCCCTTGTCAACGCCATTCGGCAACAGGCGCAGACGCAGAGGCTTACGAATCCTGAGGAGCACTACAACATTTCGTGCCTTCTCTTCGTTTTCATCGCAATTTCCCTGCCCAAACTCGCCTTGGCTTCTTCTTCCTTTTTCCGCGCCCACATTCTGGGTAAGTTTTAATTTTAAATGATCGATACAGTACTGAAAGGACGTCTTTGCAGCCAGTCAAAACAATTCCCACACAATCCCGCTTGCTGTAAATAACTTGGCCGGTGCTTTGTTCACTCTGCATGAGAAGAACGACGTGGTTCTCAGAATGAAGGAGTTCTTAGCGGTAATTTCCAACGTTTGTCCGGTTTCTGATCTTTCTGTGTTTAGCTAGCGTCCAGTGGATTGCTTCAAATCTTGGGTACATCTGACGCAGAGGCCATGAAAGAACATCAGTCGGTTTTCATCATTCTCGAACAGCTGGTCAAAAATAGCCCCTATCTAAGTTTTGATTTGCTCGAGTCCTGCTTCCCATACAACCTAATCAGGACTTCATACTTGAGCTGCTACAATCGGCATGAATAGCCAACGAAAACTGCATATGAGCGACCGCAAATTTTGCGGCACGGGTCTCACACTTTCAAGCCTTTTCTTTATTGTTTTATATTTATGTTGTTTGTAGTCCCTGCTGTACAGTTCTTATAATAAACTAAATCTGTAAATTTCAAATTTGGAAACGAGCGTTATCGTTACAGATGATTTTGTCCTTCCCCTCCAAGGCGTGTGTAAATAATTGCATTTGGTCAATCTTTTCCCCTTGGGGGTGTCGGGCGCGCTTTTCTCGCACAGGTTGTGGTCTTGAAGGTAAGAAGGTCAAGGGTAACAAAGATACGGAAACTTATGTGGGGCATCATTCGGACCGCCCCGTGTCGCCAGAAAAGATCTTCCGCGTGCTTCTGTGCATGGTGGCGAGTTCGCTGGCGGTGTTTGAGTGCCAGAGCCATGAAACGGCGGCTTTCGTGCGAATCTCGCGAGCGAGACTTGGCGGAACTCCCGTCGTGATCTCCACCGCCGGCCACGACCTCACTTGCGCCCAGTACTGCCGCAACAACCTGGAGCCGACCACCGGAGCCGAGCGCGCCTGTGCCGCCTTCAACTTCGACGGCCGCGAGACCTGCTACTTCTTCGACGACGCCGCGAGTCCCGCCGGCGCCGGTCAGCTGGCTCCGAAGCCCTCGGCCAACAACTTCTACTACGAGAAGACCTGTCTGCCCGGAGTGTCCGCCCACCAGGCCTGCACTTACCGTTCCTTCTCCTTCGAGCGTATGCAGAAGACCCAGCTGGATGGCTTCGTGAAGAAGAGCATTCCGGTAAGTTCCGTGATTCATGAAAGTCCTGGGACAGATATTCCTCGAGAACGCCCTTAGATGTGCACGCATTGATAAGACCCGACACATGAACCTTGACCCTGTGGTTGCGGGAGTCGCACGAGCAACTGACCCACATTCGACGCACCGAACTGAGGGGCACTGTAAATAGTGATCGCGCAAAAAAGAAAAAAAAACCGAAACCACACTTAGCACATTCCTTCAGGTGGGAAGTCGCGAAGAATGTCTCTCCGCGTGTCTCAAGGAGTCCGAGTTTGTGTGCCGCTCGGTGAACTACAACTATGACTCGTACCTCTGCGAGCTCTCGACGGAAGACCGCCGCTCGAAGCCCACGCATCTGAAGATGTCCGACCAGCCCGTGGACTACTACGATAACAACTGCCTCTCCCGTGAGTATCCACCTCGGTTACGGTAGCTCACGTTCCTTGCAGGTCAGAACCGCTGCGGACAGTCGGGTGGCAACCTCATCTTTGTGAAGACGACCAACTTCGAGATCCACTACTACGACCACACCCAAAGTGTGGAAGCCCAGGAGTCCTTCTGCCTGCAGAAGTGCCTCGACTCCCTGAACACCTTCTGCCGCTCCGTCGAGTTCAACCCCCAGGAGAAGAACTGCATCGTCTCCGACGAGGACACCTTCTCCCGCGCCGATCAGCAAGGCCAGGTGCAGGGCAAGGACTACTACGAACCTATCTTCTGCGTCGCTGGTATGCTCGTGATTTGACTCTAAGCAATTCAAGTACGTTCTTGCAGCGGACCTTAGTTCGTCGACTTGCCGCCAGCAGGCCGCCTTCGAGCGCTTCATCGGCTCCACCATCGAAGGCCAGCCTGTGGTTTCCGCCCAGGGCGTCACGGTTTCGGACTGCATCTCGCTCTGCTTCCAAAACCTCAAGTCCATCAACTACGACCGCACCCACTCCACGTGCTACATCTACGCTGTCGGTCGTGCTGACGCCAACGTCAAGAACGACCCCGCTTACGACTTCTACGAGTTCAACTGCGGTAGGCGGCTGACCGACAAACCGGAAAATCCGTCTTTTTTCAGAATCCCAGTTCGGAGGAATGGCCCTCTGCACCAACGAAGGCATTCGCTTTATCGTGAACACCAAGGAGCCCTACACCGGCGCCATCTACGCCGCCGAGAAGTTCAGCACGTGCTCGCAGGTGGTCGAGAACGCGAAGCAGATCTCGATGACCTTCCCTCCCCCGACCAAGTCTTCGGACTGCGGCACCGTGATCAAGGTGAGCTCAAGACGGATTTCTGCCTCTGACATCCGTTGTTCAGGACGGAAAAATGGAAGCCCTTGTGGTCGTGTCCCTCGACGGCGTGCTCCCCCACCAGGTCACCACCGAGTGGGATCGTTTCTACCGTGTCTTGCGACGTCTCCATGGAGAAGATGGTTCAGGAAGGTTCCGTCGTTGTCACCACCATCTTCGATGCCGGGTAATTTACGGTTCTCAGTTCAAAACTTTTATGGAGATGCATTCAGAGAGTTCGCCAGCGCCACCTCGCTTCCGCCAGCCACTCCTCCTCCAGTAACCGCCAACCTCTACTTCCTAGACCCCGAGGATCAGCCTCTCGGAAAGCCTCCATCGGAGACCCAATTCAGATGATCGTGGCAAGCGACCAAGCCGGACCTCACAACATGATGCTCACCGACTGTACCGCCATCCGCGTCGGAGGCGAGGGCGATGCCGTGCCGTTCCAGATCATCGAGAACGGATGCCCCAGGTACCCGGCGCTCGTTGGTCCCGTAGAGCAAGACTTCTCAAGGCCGACATGAAGGCGTTCCGCCTCGACGGATCCTATGACATTCAGATCAAGTGCCAGGTCATGTTCTGCGCTGGTCCCAACGGATGTCCTCCGGTACGTCGCGGCTGAGTCTGATCAAAACCCTCATTTCTGTTTTAGAGCAACTGCCTTGACTCCGGCACCAACGAGCTCTTCGGCTCGCACGGCCGGAAGAAGCGTAGCGTGGACGACGACACCCAGTCCGAGGAGACCCTCTCTGCCATCATCCGCGTTCTCGCCAAGGGCGAGGAGGATGCCGAAGTCGAACAGTTCTACCGCAACATGACTGTTCCCACTGGGTGAATCCACGACGTTGAGTGCCCTCTCTAACTGCTCGTCGTCTCCGTTTCGCTCGTCTGCCTCATGCTCAGCGCTCTTATTGTCATCTGGGGATGCCATTCTCTGCGCCAAGGCAACCCTAAGTTGCCCATGTAATTCTCACAGCAAGCTATGTTGATATATCGTGGCTCGTTAGAATCACATGCCGACTTATACGGGTATTGATCATTTTACTGACAGCTAACCGTCACCTAATAATTTTAATAACGTAATAATTTCATTTTGTGATGTTGTTGAGTTAAATTTCATGCAAATTCTTGATGTACGTTTCAAAGACCCTCTATAACGTGTTTCGAATGCGTGGAAAAACGGCAAAAGGATATGCGAGGACGAGAAAGGCGGTGATCGAAGGAGCGAGAGAAGGCGAGAAAGAGGGACGAGAAAAGGGCGGGGCGTAGAGGGCTGGAGCGACTTTAGGGCTTTTCCCCTTTTGAACGTCTTTTTGAGTGAGCGAAAGGCTTTGGACGCTGAGTAGCGTTGCATTACATCCGGTGTCTAAATTTTTTAGTTTTGTTTTTGTGCGCAGCGTCCGATCCGTGAGGCTCCGACTGTCCGGCCTTCTTCCAATATGTCCGTGCGCTTTCTGATGACGCCCGCCAACGAGTGGTTTCCGGCTGTCCTTTGGGCGAAAGCTCTTAGGAAAATGAGTTTACCTGTAAATGATAATGATGTTTTCACTTTTCCGCGAAGTTATTTGGCGTCATTAAGACGTCGCCCGAAAAATGTTCTTTCTATGGACGCACCGTTCCCTCTATAGACGGTAGACTGCTTCAATTTATTCAAATAAAACCTGTGCCATTTGTAAAGTAGCAATAGGGAAAAGAATAATCGCGCTATTTATTTCCGTCTGCCTACAAAGCTATAATTCGGTTAAGTGAGGAGGAGAAGACGTAGAAGAATATTGTATCTCCCTCATCAGGGCCCGTGGCCCGTCTTGTTTTGCCCGTCAGTTTCAGGCCAGTATCGGCGAATCGTGTTGTATTTGCGTATAATTATAAATGTTTATTTCTTTTCCTCCGACATTATTTATTTTCTTATCGTCTTATGTAACATTTTTCTTATTAAACACTCCTGAATGACGGGACGTCCCGGAGACTATCGGCTCGGCGTCGAGTGCACACTCGACATCTCGTACTCACCGTCCGCTTTTAATTGCGCTCTGCGTTTTTATTCCATCGAGTTACGGTAATGCAGTAAAGAAATTAGTTTAATCTTCATTCAAAGTTATTAGAATCACACCTTGACGCAGCGAAACGAGCGCTGCTAGGTTTTAACCCTGTTACCGCGCGCAAGCCCTTGCTTTCCTGCTCCTCCTATGAGTTTGATTCGTTCGGGCACTCGAGGCTCAGATTTTCAAGCACCAGTGACTATATTCTGCTAATCCGTGCCAAAACTGTCTTTAGCCAAGGCAGAAGAGACCATGGAGGAGCTCGACGCCACTCGCCACCCGCTCGGTATGCTCATACTGTACTCCTTTTTCTACCTATGCGTCTTCCTTCTCGGGCTGCTCGGGAACGTCTTCGTCGTGTTGGCGGTGGTGCTACATCCGACGCTCCGCTCCACCACTGACTATCTCATATTGTCTTTGGCATCCGCCGACTTGCTCATAATCATTTTCTGCCTCCCAACTACACTGCTGAATAATTTGTTAACAGGTGAGCTCAGTTAGGTTTTTTTATTTCTGAGGTCCCAGTTTGGTTCTCACGATTTTCTCCCGTTTTCCCTCATTTCGGACCGTTCAAGCGGACTTTCGCGCTGCCCTCGAACTTACTCACACCAGCACACACCCGGCGTGCCAAGAAAGTTGGATTAGATCCCACTTTTGCAACCGTGCTAGGTTTCGGGTTTCCAGTTTATCGCTCGCTTATAAGATTAGATTATGCGAGGGGAATAAGTCACGGGCGATTTCCTCTTCAGCGTTCGCCCAAATTAGCATTCCGAGAGTTGTTATTTGTGCTCCGGGTGCGTATCTAAAATCCAGGCGCCCATAGAGTCGCAACACAAGTGTTTGTGTCTGCAACTTTTTCGCCGCGCCCGCTACAAGTACTCTTCCTCCCGGCCGGCTCCCTGACTGTGTGCCTCACAACATAATGAGCTTTGTTAAAGATCTCTTACTTATTGCATTATTTCGCGCGCTTGCCTTTACCACATTCACGCAGACGGAGAACACGCCTGTGAAAGAGCTCGCGCGCATAAATTTATTAGGTGCTTACTAAGAGGGACGACATATGTATGTAGAGGAGGGGAGCGGAGCAAAAGGTTCAAGAACCCAAGGGCTTCGACTGACTTTGGTGGTTGGCCCATTAGCATAAAACACACATACGCACAGGCGCATAAAACAAAATGTGGCAGAACAAAGCAAGCAGAGCCGGCGGCAAAAATGTATTTTCCAAGTAATTGCCACCTGCCAAATAGGGGAAGCAATTACTGCGTGTTATGGCCCTTCAATGTCCCATTAGGTTTCGTGTCATTTCGCTTCTCCCACTCGTGGCCTGCCCTTACAGGGAACTCGGAAATGACCTCGGGCTTCGTTTGGCGTTCGAGGTGCATGCGGAGAGGATCAACGGATAAGTCTTTGCGGACTCCGTGTGCTGATTATTCCTCGGAGGGGCCAATGTCGAACTCTTTAAGTTGCGTGTGGCTGAAGCGCCCGGATGAAGGAAGAGTTTGTCTAGCGCCGGCGTTTTCCAAATGAGGGCCCAGCTGAAAACGAATACAAAGCCACAAAGCCGAGCACTTAGACAAACAGAAAATAATAACACTTAACAGCTGCCATGCGTCATCCTCAATTGACGTTAACTATCTTTCTTGTAGAATCGAGTCTTAGGATCCCTTAATCGCGCGCCAGGCAGACAAACGGTTATTAATTGCTGCAGGTGCTATCGTTCGCCGTTTCGAAAACAAACCGAACGACCGCGTTTGGCGACGGATTATGGTAGCAGGGGCTTTTTCCAGCTTTCGCATATAATTGAATGCTACCGCAAGTTCATAAACGCAAATTTGAAATCGGTTTAACACACTCGAAGGATTAAGTGAACAGAAGTTTGCGCGCTAAATTGGGCAAAAAACTTATATGAATAAGACCGTTGGCTGCTGCAGGCTTTACCACGTCGGAGAATTTAGATTCGGCCGGGTTGATGTCCTTTAGGATTAAAATTAAGTGTTTTTGGAACAAGCGAGGGAGCAGGGCCCAACTTTCTTTGGAGTGGGACGGTTCGCCATCAGAGACGTTCTGCTGTATCTGTGCGAAATGTTCGAAAAGCACAGCAAAACAAGAAACAAAAATACCTGGAAAGCTTTGATCAAATGGAGGACTCCGTTGATATTCAATTCGCCGTTTTAGCGACTGTTTATAAACCATTTCCGTTATTGTAGAGTGGCAATTGGGCGCCACTGGATGCAAATTATCCACTTGGATAAACTCGACTACTTCATGTGCTTCCATATTCACCCTGGTAGCCGTGACGGCCGACCGTTATCTAGCAATCTGCCATACGCTGAAATACGCCGTGTGGGACTCGAGATGGACCCTGTACGTGATCGCCGCGATCTGGCTGATCAGCGGACTTCTCGCGTCGCCGAACCTGGTTGTCTACGACGAGGTCTGTTTGCTCTGTTTCCTCGGTTCCTTGTTCCGGCGCTCGCTTCCGCTTTATTATTTTCTATTATAACGAGGAAGCCTATTTCATGCTGTTCTGATTTTAGGTGCATTTCGCCCTGGACCCTCCAAATGGGACTCTGTTTGCTCGACTCTGTGTGTCCACACAGGACGAAACTCTCCACTTTCTCATCGTTAATCTCTTTCTCGCCTTTATCGTGCCCTTTCTTCTAATATCCGTTTTCTATACGTTGATATTTATTACAGTGTCCAATCATCGTTCACTGGCCGTCGACGCTCATGTAAGTGGTTTGTACCTCTCCCTAAAGTGCACCGAACGACTGACCCTTGAGACAAGATTTGTGCTTAACTTTTTCCCATTTCAGATCCGGGACGAACGAGTTAAACTGCGTGTTGCTCATATGATGCTCACTGTCATCATCGTTTTTGCGCTTTGCTGGCTTCCACTTTACGGTTGGTTTATTTCTATCATTTATGGCAGAGGATCTGTTTTGGTATGCGCCTCTAATGACGAACGAGCACCACGACAGTGTGAGTGCCTCCAAGTGCAGCGTGGGACACTAAAAGCAGTCGTATTTGATCGAGAAGGACGAGGAAGGGCAATCGAGTATAAAAGAAACGCAATAATTATTATTCGCTGTCGCCTAATGGCCAAATGTGTTTATTTTCAACATTCCGCCGGTTGCCTTGTACTTTTCCCTTGCGCGCCTGGGCCACCAATTAAACGCACACCGTGGGCACCCGCGGTTCAGGAAAATTTGTTAGGATGCGTGGTCTGTAATCAATCAACGAATTAAAGCTCCGACAGCGATTGATAACAAAGCCAATTGTGCGCATATTTCGGGCCGAATGCAACATTTCTCGTCCCTTAGTGCGGCGCTTCGCTTCGAAATGGAACTTAATTGAATATGTTCACTTTCAGGCATCTACAGCTACTTTTTCCTTGCCGCAAGCGATCCCGAATCGCCGACATTTCAGTTCGCCTCGCAAGTCCTGCGGCCTCTCTTCCAGTGGCTGTCGCTCCTGTCCAGCTCGTTGAACCCGCTCATCTACATCGCCTACTCGCAGAAGTACAGACGCGCTTTCCACCAGCTCCTCCTACTGCCCTGCCGCACAAAGTACGAGCGGGTGCGGAGGATCACACGGAACACCTTCCGGCTGCGGTTGGAGAACGGCATGGAGCGGAACGGAAGCACGAAAATGACTGCGAGTCTCGTAAACGGCAGCTCGGCGCAGTTCTCGAAGGCGCACCTGGATGAGCACTCGATCTCGCCGGTTACGGTATTCTCGCACGTCGACCGAAGCAGCGTCCGCACCCACACGGTCACCTCGTTCTAGTTCTGCGCCCCTCCTGCGCTGTCCCTCGTACGGGTCTCCTCTGACCACCTACGGGTTGTCCTTTGTCACACATGTTTGTGCTGTAAATGTTTCTGTGGTCTCAGAGTCCTTTTTGTCTTCTGGAATGTATAGATCGTTGGCTTAGCGAAGAGAGTTAAAATGAACTTTTTCGTGATAACCGTTGTCTTCTTAAGCCTTATGGGGGCAGTGATAAATGCGAACCGCCAGTGCCAGATGAAACAATGCTCGAGAGGAACAAAAGAATGAGGCGGCAGCGATCCGAGTGACAAGACCCTAACGGGTCCACCACACAGAAGCGTCGATAATCATGCGTTAGAATTGATGCTCTGGCGGAAAAAAGCGACATCGATGCAAATGGGTTGCCGACGAGGACATAATGGGCGCGCCGGCCCCGCGGGAGCCGTCTGTTTTGGCCAAAACACTGATTCTTTCTAACAGCTTGCGGGTCTTTACTCTTCACACAGTCATGGGCATTGCGTTCCTTCCTGCTGCGGCAAGAAAACAAGGTTCTTGAAACAAGGGTTTGGTGACAGGGCTCACCGCTGCACTTCGACCCCGGCCGAGCCTGACAGACGGAAACGAGTCGTGACCTCATAAACGGGAGCGTTTTGTTTACGTCAACAATATAATTAAAACAAATTAGGACAATTTCAAACACCGTTATTTTTCACAACATTGGCGTACCACGAGACGCTTTTCTTCGGGGTTCGCTTCAAACCATCATCGTTAAAATCGACGTGGAAAAGACCGAATTTCATGGTAAACCCGTCGGTCCACTCGAAGTTGTCGAGCAGACTCCACAGGGTGTATCCAGTGACGTTGCAGCTGTCCTCGGTCATAGCTGAAACCTCAAGCGTAAACAACGTGATTCCGGTAACGTGCCTTGGTGGAGAGCCTTCAAGTGGTCCGAGCAGTACTTGATCCGAGCGTCATCCTGAAGAAGAGGAGCATCTGGGTGGTCGGCGCATCCGTTTTCCGTGATTATCACTTGAGGGTTGTTGTAATTGTCCCGGATGTAGCCAAGAATCCTAGGCAAACCCCAGGGAGTGTTATGAAGCCAGCTCTGCTGTCCCGAAACTCTGAAATTTATTGTTTTTGTCTCACACCAGATGCGGACGGTTTTAACGACTTTTCCCATCCCGGATCTACCGTATCCTTGTAATCTGCGTCCCGAAATAGCCACCCAAGCCGTTCATCGCCGCGCTCTGCTTCCGTAAGTCGGCGCGTTTTGTAAGCGATGTAGTAATTAAGACCCATGAAGTCAGCTGATCCTAAGCAGTGACGATTAAGGCATGCCACATAGCTGGTGACTCATTTAGACCACCTCTAACAATGTTGCACTCTTCTTCGGTGAAAACGGGCAGAATCGGATTATATTCCGCTCTATGTTCTTTTGTGCTCAAGTCATTTAATTTACTCCACATGCGTTCCGGGTAGCCGCCTTGTATCGAGAAGATCGGGTGGGCGATCCAGTCGAACTGCCAGCAAAGGGCGTCCCTGGCCGCTTCGGCGTCCTCGGGGTGGTCAGCGGAAGCCGGCTCCCTCCACTTCGCGCTCATCGTGATTCCGACTCGACCTGAAGCAGATCGTATGGCGTTTTCGGGTAAGCGCTGCGTCGAAAAACCTTTTTGTTTTTCTCGAAATTCGCTCTCGTAAATGCGATAAGCTCTCCCATGCGACAGCAACATTCGATGACCTACCAGATATGGTATCGCCCTCGAGCAGCTTTCGTCTTCCTTCGCCTTCTCGGCGAGGGACGTTTTGCCCAACGCTTCGCCCGACAATCCGGCCGTGGTCACCGTCCCCATCCACGCACTCATCCAGATTTCGTTGAACGTAATCCACGTTTTGACCTAGACCAATCATGATCCTTGTTTGATGTTGGCGAGAGCTCCTTATACAAACCAAATCTCCGAATCTGTCAAAGCACAATCTAGCGTAGTCGCAGAACCACCCGACCGCGTCTGGATTTCGCCATCCGCCTCGTCGTTCCAGTTCGAGGGGAAAGTCCCAATGAAACAGCGTGATCTGAAATCGAGCGATGTTGTAAAGACAAACGTTATGAGAGAACTGTCAATGATCACCATAGCCAGGGCTTTTATCATCTGAGCTCATCGTTCCGGCGGAAAATAACTTCACCTACTGTTTGATGCCTTCTTCACGGAAACTTTGGGCTTAGAATCTTTGTTTGCTTCCAGTCAATCCCTGATTCACTAATCTCTTGGAACAGAGTACATTCATCGATGTGTTCATCATCGAGGGAAACGTGTTGAAAACATTCCGTATCGTCTAATCTTTGATTGTATCATGTGGACAAAAAATAGTTCATAAAGGGAACATAAAAGGGACTGGCTTGTCTCCTTCGCGCAAGATTGATTTCTAGACTCACTGAAGCGTTTTCAGAAAAGTAGAGAACGTTTGATGAGACTGAGCGGGTGATGTTTGTATGCAAATATCCAGACGGGCAGATGTGAAAACATAAACAAACGAGACGGCGTGATAGAGAAAATAGATTTGATCGTTTTGCATCCCGCCGTGAACGGCGTCGCGTGGGAAACGTCGCCCGTTCGGTCCAGTCGTTCGTTGTATGGAGGAAGGGGCGACGTGCATCAAAACGTGCCGGTCTGTGCCATATTTTGAGCTTTATTTGCAAATATCAAAACCATGCTTTGTTTAGAATTCGAGGCGCTTTCGAATGAGCTCTTGCTCGCTCCGATACGCTTTTTAAAAGTTTTTCAGTTTTAAGAGTTTCACGTACTTAAATCCGTTTTTCGTCGTTTTACGGCAATTCAGGAGGTGTGCAGTGGCGTAATCTAAGACTCACGATGAAAACCACAAACCGCCCTTGCCTGACAAGTATTTTCAATATTTTTCAAGAAAACGACGAAAACCGGCTTCAAGAACGTAAAACCTGAAAATATTGCATGAAACAAATTGTATGAGAGCGATCAATTCGAAAGCGCATCAAATTTGGAACAAAGTGTGGCCTTGATATTTGCAAATCAAGCTTAAAAACTGGCATAATCCGGCACGTTTTGATGCACGTCGCCCCGTTCCTCATACAAATGGACGACTGGATCGAACGGGCGACGTTTCCCACGCGACGATATTCGCGGCGGGACTCGAAATAATCAAATCTATTTTCCCTATAAGGCAGGCGTACTTTCGAAGTGCACCCGAAAGAGATAGAGAGAGAGGTGTTCGCGGCCAGGGAAGCGGAAGTCGTCCGCGATTTACAAATTGCGATGTAAGCAGTACACTTTTTAAGATTTATGTCATGTTTTGGTGTGTTTGTTTGTTTCCTGTGCGCTTTGCTTAATCAGGGACATTAGACGGACAAACATCGAATGCTTTTCGTGTCGTGCACTTTACGCTCTTGTTTCGCGGAGCGCTATTTTTGGAGGCCAACAATAAGAAGAGCATTGATTAATTATTCCTGGCTTTGTTTTAGTTTCGGATAAGCGATGATAAGCTATGTGTACTACAAAGAACTTCGCTCCTCCGTAAACTACATTTACCGGCGAAATTGCTTGTCCTAAATCGATTTAGCCAAAATTAGACCAAATTTTGGTCTCAAACGCCTATGTTGACTTCAGATGTGAGCTCTAGGTCAAATTCTAACCCTAGAAGCATGAAAAGTCAAACCATTTTTCTTCTAACGGGTGGTTGGAAGCGTTATGCAGATGGCTTAGGGCTATGCGCAACTTGGATCTAGCCGAAGGCTAGTCTGATATAAATCTGTTGACAAACCTGCCGACACCGTCGGAGCGAGGGGAGGAAGCAAGGGAGCCAAAGGCGAATGCCGAACTATTCCACGAAGACTTTGACTTTGGATGTGGTTTTGGATGTCTTTGAAAGCTCATACGCAACGTGATTGTTGCTTGCCAGCAAGGTTTACAGGAACTCTCAAGCCGTCAAAACTGAAAGTACAACAGCCACATGTGCAAAAGGACTCAAACACTCACATGGACAATTTAAAATTATCCATTGTACTAAACTGTTTGAATACTCGCAGTGCTCTTATGATCGGTATCAAAAAAACGTCCTTTCAACGTCAACATATCATTAACTATGGCTCACAAGATACAAGTTCACGCCAGCTGTCCATCTATTCGTTTGTACTAATTCACGATATAAAATTTAAATGGAATTTACGGCGCAAAGAAAATAGTAAATCTTTCGCAAAAACAGAAGTGAAATTTCACAGAATAAACCGACTTTTTGGGACGATTCGGCAAAACACAGAATTCACCACATGACTTTTTCGGATATAGTGAAATGTTTCAAATTCTCTGCCGGGATATTTTGCTCTGGTAGGCTCTTGATAAAAGCTCATTCGGATTATCCTCTAATTTTAATGAAAGTTACATTCCAAAAGATTTTTTTTCAGAGTTAAAGCTGCAAAACAAAATGCGGTCATGGTTGCAGTGGATTGATAAGGAAAAATAAAATAAGTGTGATGGTCAGTTGCTTCGGAATTTCAAAGGTAACTTTTTTATATGTGATAAAGAAAAAAGAGCCGCACATTAAGACTAAGAAAAACGTTGGGATACTTCTGCATTAGAGCTTAGGGAACCATTTCAAATATTGAATGGTTACAATGTAGAGTATTCATGACTTTGAATTTCGCATATCCGTGTGTAAAAAATGAAAATGTCAAAATTCATGTGAACGAAAAGAAAGAAACCGACCACTGGATTCCGTTTGTGATGAGCTCCTCGCAAAGGTTCCGGTAGTAGTCGATGCCCACTTTGTTGATTTTGTCGGCGGTCCCGTCAGGGAGGACTCTCGACCAGGCGATCGAGAAACGGTAATGGCTCACCTGCAAGCACTTCGATAAGATGCGCTTCATTTGGCACCGAAGTCCCTATTAGTGACCGAGGAAAAGTGTGACTTTAAATAAACTAATCGTGCCTGCGGCAATGAAAAAATTCCTTCCGGAAAATAATGCTGAACTTCTGCGATTACAGAAAACAAATAGAGAAATGTACTGGACTGTTAAGATTGTAATCTGGAAATTAATCGAGGTTTCCGCTAGCGCCCCGTTCATATCCATCTCTTATCTGCGCTCTTATGTTAATTTGCATGATTATGATTATGTATATAACATCAAAGGGACCGTTCGCGCTATCACGCGAAAATATACTCCCTAAATCAAAATAGGCGCGACATACAGCGCTCGAGGCTACTTCTTTAAAACAGCGGGGATAGTAGGCTTGCCTCCTGGAGCATCTTAGGCTTGGACATTTTCATTATGGTTTTTGCGCCGAAGGCGCCTGAAAGCGGGGGTAGTAGGCTCGAGGAGGCCTCTTTCAAACAGCGGGGATAGTAGGCTAGCCTCCTGGAGCATCTTAGGCTCCGTGGGTTTTTTTGGCCACAATCCTAAAACACTAAGACCTAATTTCACTATTAAAACCTCCGAGATAAGAAATCACCACCAATCGCTTTTGATAAGATTTCGGCGGAAACGGAAACTGCGGAAACATCGGATCACCATGGAAACGTGGTACAAAATGAACCACATGCTTTCAATTGCAGGCCGCAGGCCACACGTAACCACAGGGAAGCGGGCCCGAACGGTGGCCACGGCCATCGTTTAGTAGTACAGTTTAGATTTAAAACGAAAGACGATGGAAAATATAAAAACGGGTCACACTAGGAAGCTGTACTGAATAGAAATTTTGGAAGAGGAGATTTTCAGACCCCGCACAGCTTGCTACAAGACAGGTGACACAGAATTCTCGTTGACGAAGAATAGCTTCCACTCTTAGTGCTAAAGCGTCCAATTTCAAACCACAAGTCGCAGCAGAGAAAATAAGATTTCAACAAACTAGCAAAACTTACTCCCAAAGACTTTATCAGCTGCACGTCTTTCTTGAATTTGTGGTAGCTGTCGCAAGCCACGTCACCGTTGGACCCGTCGAGCACAGCTCCGGGCCGATGGGTGAACACGTCCCAGACACTGTCGCCCTTGTCGCCTCGGCCGCCCTCCACTTGATAGGCCGAAGTTGCACAACTCCAAGCGAAGCCGTCGGGGAATCGGAACTCCATTTCGACGTGGAGCAAAATGGACGCTGGCGGCTGACTCTCGACAAACCTCGCAATGAAGCGATCCACTGAAAGCACAAGGTACAAAAGTCAATTTTTGTGATTTGAGCCCAGACATTTCACAATCGACGTTTCAGGGTATACGTCCCACACCAAAACCTCAGAAACTTTCGCAACACCAAAACTTCATCGTCAATTTCTATTACAATATACGGCCGAAAATTACCCTTAGACAAAATACGGAGACTGCAATTTTGTTATCCTCACAACAAGGGACTCTTGTCTACAACACCTAACTGAGTCCTTTTAGTTTATTATGCACTCTGTTGACACATCTGGAATTACCAACATACCAACACAAAATTCAAATGGAACATTAACAACAATTCAACAACAGGAGGAAAGACAACCACCGCCCGCTTCGGTTTTCTAACAAGTAACAACGGAAAACTGAACAAGCAGTAAATACACAGAGACGAGGGAGCAAGAACTACATTAATGTTAATTCACTGTACACGCCATACTTAGTTACGTAACAATAGCATAGTTCACCAGGAACCAGTGTTACCTAGTGCGTGGCAAGGCAACGAAAGTAATAGATAAAATTGCCGCCTGTCAGTGAAATGAGATATTGTTCGATTCAACTGGAAAAGAGACGCTTTTGAAAAGTCGACGGTTTGGTCAGGCGACGCGAACGGACGCGCGCCAGCGGCGGAGGCTGATTTAGTATGGAAAATGGCGAATTCGGCCTGGATTCGAGATATTTCAGGTGCATAATGCGTAGAAAACAGTGCTCTATGCGCTAGAACAGCGACCGCGGCAGAAAACACCCCGAAAACGCGAAAAACGGCCTTGTTTCATGCAGAAAACCCTCGTGTTCGCGTGCGAAAATTCCAAAACGTAAAAGGATTTGTCGCGACGCCACCAATTTCGACGATCTCGGGCGCAAAACGTAGCGGAAACCTTCCTTAAACTTTTGTTTGCCTTTTTTAAGAAACGCACGCATGAAACACAACTTCGCCGCCAATTTACGCTGGAATCCAGGCCGAATTCGCCATTTTCAATAGTAAATCGGCCCGCCGCCGCCGGCGCGCGTCCGTTCGCGTCGCCTGACCGAACCGTCGACTTTTCAAAAGCGTCTCTTTTCCAATGGAATCGAACAATAAGAAAAGGACTGATCATTCGTCGCATTGGTTGGACTGCTCGAACAGCTTCAGATTTCTGAAATCGATGATTGGAGGAGCCGATTCCGGTCTTGGAGGTAGTGTGTTTTCGTGATCTGCGTCCAAACTAGGCATCGAACGAGATCGAGTGAACTCGCTGGAAGAGTTGGAATCGTCGGAAGATGTGGAGCTCGAGTCATCAGTGTCCGTTGAAGTGGAACAGGGCATTTCGGAAATGAACTTCTTGTTTTCAATGTCGTAGATGACTTCAGCTCCTCTGAACATGGTCAGGTTCGGTTCCTCCTAAATTACCAATGAATTCAAAGCGACGATCCATGGACATACATAAACATAGTGTTCGCCCAACACATCGCCCACGGAAACAACGTTGTCGGAATCGTACGGCATTTTCACGCGTTTCGCTGCAGGTCCTTCCTGAGACGAATCGGCCTTCGAGAACCTCAAAGCCATGTCATGGAACTGTTCGTGGCTCACGTTCTGTAGCTTTTCAAAGGTCAAATTGCTCTGGGCAGATCTTGACTCCCATTCTGAAATGTAAGACGGGTTTTGATCACGAACAGGTCCTATAACCGACCTGATTGAATATATTCCGAGTATGCTCTTCCAAGTAGCATGCAAAGTTGCTTGACAATTACATCACAGTCACCAAGTAACTGGATATCGCAGTTGACCTTGGAAGTTAAAACCTCGCGATTGATTAAAATTTGAGGGACATGATTGGGGAGATGGTTCGGAATCAATCCGACGGGCTGTACCTTCATCGAGCTTCCCATCACGATAAGAAGATCCGCAACTTCTTTGTCTTCATCGACACTTGAGTGGAAGTGACGGGGAAGTCCCTCGCCAAAGAAAACGATGTCCGGTTTGACGACTCCGAGCAGACACTCAGAGCACATGGCGACGCGCTGAAAGGTATAACAAGGTATGACTTGAAAGGGGATTCACTGTAAATAGTTTTACCTTCGCTAAAACATCCGCCTTGATATCATCACATCCCACTTTGTGTCCACAGTCCTGACAGGTAGCAGTTTTGAACGATCCTGAACACAGGCATAAAAGATTCTGTGAATCACAACACCAAATCGTACCATGACATTCGATGACATTTTTGATTCCAGCCACGGTTTCGAGAGTGTCAATGTTTTGCGTGTAGTTTCGCAGCAGCTTCCCTTGGTCTTCTAGCATTTTAATGAACATATGCGAAATGGAAGGCTTGAACTGCCCGGGATAGAGTTCCTGAATGTTCCGAATAAGATAAGTTAGACATGATTTCGGTTGAACAACTAACTCACATTCGCAAAGTTGAAAAAGGGTTTGGGATTTTTTTTGAAGAACTCGATATCGAACATTGCCTGAGGATTTGGCAATTCAGGAAAGTCATTGTGTAGGCGAGCATAGATTCCATTAGCACTTCGAAAATCCGGGATGCCACAGGAAACGGAGACGCCTGCACCGGTTAAAACCAAGATGTTCTTGGAATTCCTAAAGGAAACCGATCAAGTCTGGAACAAATGTTCCGCACAACCTACAGAATGGCGCTAAAAAAATAGCGCGTTTATCTCGGAGCCGTTGCATTTTTGAAGCATACAATGTTAAGATGAAATGTGCAACTAGCGATTCCTCATAGCACGCTCCTGTCGGGTCTAACGTTGTGCACTTATAGCCAAATGTCTGGAAAAACTGTTAAGAAAGTACGGTCACTTTTTGGGTGCTCGTATCTCGACGCTGATCTGTCCAATTTGACCGTTTTTGAGTGCAATCGATAGAGGAAATCGAGAACAATTTTTCGCAAAAAACCAAAAATTGTCAAAAAATCACAAAATTTTGCCTTGGGGTTTCCCCTTACCTTCGTTCTTGACCGAACCAGACATGTCTGGAAAATGTCTGGCGGCCAACCGTCCCTTTCCAGACATAGCCCACATCCGATTTCAAAGTTACAAAAACTATGTTTTTGTAATGCAATTAATTTTTTGTTTTTGCCGGTTTTTTTGCGAAACATTGTTCTTGATTTCCTCTATCAATTGCACCACAAAACGGTCGAATTGGACAGATCAGCGTCGAGATACGAGCCTAAAATTTACCGCACTTTCTTAACAGTTTTCCCAGACATTTGGCTATAAGTGCACAACGTTAGGCTCGACAGGAGCGTACTATAGCTCATTCGACGCGGGATTGCCAGTTGCACATTTCATTTTAACATTGTATGCTTCAAAAATGCAACGGCTCCGAGATAAGCGCGCTGTCATTTTTTTTGCGCCACCCTGTACAAACCAGTAAAGCTTCCTCGGGCCCAGATAATATAACTCACCGAATTAATTCGACGGCATGCTCCACGTTCGTGTACTGCGACAACCGCACCCGCATGACGTCCTTCTCCACGAGCGACATGAATATTTCCAAGATGACTTCGTCCGGTAATGCGTACACGTCAAGGTTCGGAAGAATTTTGCGCAAAAATTCTCGAACATCTTGACCGCCGACCCCGTCGCGAATGAGCTGGTGGTAAATGCTGTTGTGTGGCTCCGGACTGTCCGCCATCCTGGTCAGAGTCTGCAATTGGTAAAAGAATGACAAGTTACGGGGTTCGGCAAGTTCGGCCACGCGTATTTTCATGAAAATGCACGTCAAAACAGGAAAATTCCGATCGCAACTCGGCATTTGTGCTTCTCCTCCACCAATCCACCACGCGCAGCTTGTCAACATTAGAATCCACACTTCGTGACGCGTTTACAAGGAGCCAGACAAATGTAGACGGAATAGCTGGGAAGATGGAAACAACGAACATGAGACAGATGAATGAATGAAGCACTAAATATGGTGATGCAGTGAAAGTTGCGCCCTAATGCCGTTTGCAGTGGATTTGGACTGGTCTTGGACCCCAACTCAAACAAAGGCCTAGCTTCATTTACGATTCTGTATTTCCTCACTTATCGCCTTAATTTCTCCACTGAAATTCCTTTTTATGAGGTAACGCCGAAATCAACGCGCGCTCACTTCATAACGAGAATTCAGATGGGTTTCCGAGTACCGTATCATCGATAGGAATGTTCAGGGTTATCGCGTTAGGGTGGATACAGATTCTTCGTAATGCGAATGTCAAGGTGTGAAATCAAAATGTGATGATCCCCGTTTTGACGCGTTCCTTGGAGTCCTTACATATATTTATTTGAATGCAGAACTTCTTTTCGTTGTTGGTATGATTGTCGTGTTTGATGCCGATTGTCTTTTTGGTTATTTCTGTGTAATTGTTGCTGATGTCTGTGTAAGATCTTCTTCGATTATTATGAATGGGCGAGTGATTATTGTCAGTTGGTATGCGTTAAACACAACCAAGGGTTAACGAGCGTTCGAACGTTTAATCCGCGTGCCCCGCGATATATACTAGTACGTTTTATCATTTCTTTCTACTTTTTCGTTACAGATATGCTATTCGGCCGCCTTGCACATTGTGCTCGGCTCATTAGCCAACGCGCAGCAGTATCAGGATGCCAGGGATTCGGGGCTGGAAGGCCGTCCGCGACTGCTGAATTACGGCTCTGTTCAACCCACAGAGCAGATGACACAAGCAATAAAAAGACGAGTGAAGAAGAGAAGGTCGAAAGAGAGGAGAAAAGTAGGATTAAAATAGGTGATTAGATCCATATTTTCTCTTCAGCCAAGAATCGCAAGCGTTACGCTCTAGGAGGATGTTTGATCACTATGTGGTTCTCGACACACGTCATTCTTTTGTGGCGTCGCCGCAGTGAATTCAGAGAAATGAACGAGAAAGTGCCTCCAACTGACTGGGAAAACTTCGTGGAAGAGTATCTGGCGGCTGGGCGTGTGAAGTCGATCGTGTTCCAGCCCAGCTTTGAAGTGGCTGATGTGTATTTGTTCCCTACTACTGAAGATGAAGAACGGACCAAGGCTCAACACCGGTTTTTGAAGACTTTCAGAGCTGGCCCCGAGAAGTTTACCCGACCACCAGATGTTCGTTTCGCTTTCTACGGGAGCCCCGAGCAACTTCAGAAGGTTTTGAGCACGGAACTCCGGAAGCGGAAATTCAAAGCCCAGTTCAATTTTGAAGTCAATTCATTTCCCTCTTCCCGGTAATATTTCGTTGTTCTTCGGAAGTCAGCTAATTCGAATGATTTCAGGGAGCTTGCTTTCATTATCATAAGTACGTTGTTCACCTTGGCTGCCGTTGGACTGAAGAAATAGGAAATCTACCGGTCGTAGTGATATTGTTTTATGGTTCTCAATATGATTAACACAATAGATCATCTAGGAACTTCGTTAGCGTTTATTCTCCATTGTAGACTGGGGGACGCTTCTCCGCGAATGCAGCCAGTCCTTCCAATCGATCCTTGGTGGGGACGACCTAGAACTTGTCTTTCTTAAATTGGCATCTTTTCTACATTCATACTTACCTGTGCGGTACATTGCTGTTCGACGATAAGGCCGCTGTTGATGTCCATTTCCGATCCACGGTCGATGGCGATCTTCGCGAGCTTCACGGCAATGGGGCCCTAAAGATCTAGTCAAGTGGGGGTTGTCACTCTAAATGCGTACCCGAGGAATGATTTCTTTCGCGATTTCTAAGGCTTTGGGGAACGAGGAATCTCCTTCGACGCAGTGGCTGACGAGACCGATGTTGTGTGCTTCCTTACCGTTGATGATGCGTCCCGTGAAGATCATCTCCTTCGCCAAGGAAACGCCGACGGCACGCGAGAGACGCTGGGTACCTCCAGCTCCTGGGATGATCGCAAGCCTGGTTTCGGTGAGACCCATTTTTGCAGAGTTGGCTGAAAAATCGAATTGGAAACGAACTATTGTGGATGACATACTGGAAACGCGGATATCACAGGCCAGAGCAAGTTCAAGGCCACCGCCCAAGGCGAATCCGTCGATGGAGGCGATGACGGGGATAGGGAGATTGGCCACATCGCTGACGAGTCCACGGATTTGGTCCACGAATTTCGGAACCTCCTCGGTAGGCATCAGCCGGCGTTCCTTCAGATCAGCTCCTAAACGAGACAAAATCAGCTCGTGGACGGTTCTCGTGCTAAACATACCGCTGCAGAAAGCGCCAGGGACGTCGCTCTTGATGATGAGGACACGAGCTTCCTTGTCGAACTTGATGTCGTCCAAAGACTGGCGGAGACTCTGCAGCATGGCCTTGCTGATGGCATTCTTCGTCTCCGGCTTGTGAAGTCGAATAACGACGATACCCGCAGAGTCATCTTTCAATTTGTCAAGGGTCAGCGGGGCGGCAGGAGTCGAATAAGAGGATAACGAACCCGTTCCGATGAATCCACGCACCGGAAGTTGGGCGACCCGCAAGACGGTTTTGGCACCAAACATCCTGAAAAGACGCAATGGAAGATGGAACGAGACACGAAAGCATTCAGGAGAATATCACACATCAACGCGGAACAAGTCGCATTTCAAATCGTGCGATCGACCCAGAAACGCGTCGAAGCACGGCGTGTGTGGTCGCGGTTTAAATTTTGGCGGAAAGTTCGCTCTCGGACACACGGAACCTGAAGCTGGTAGACGGCAATTGGGTGCCGAGGAGGGACGGCGGAACGGGGCAAAATGCAGATAATGACACGTATAGACGAATTTGGCTGCAAATGTCCCACAGTGGAAGTGAATATAAGCGACCGTGACAGCCTCGAGAACATGGCAATTTTGTTTACAATGTAGCAAAGCAATGGACGCGATTTCAAAACGACCCAAGTTATGAGAAATGCCAAGAAACAAAGCTGCAATCGCGACAAAAAACCCCGAAATAGTCGCTTTCTGAATCAAGACTGCGGCGTTGCTCACATCTGGCCTTATTATTGCGGGTGCAAAATCTTTGAGTGTCGATCCCATTTCTAAGTTTTGGTATTGACGCGAACCGCGTAGTCAAAACATCTCCGCTTTCCAACTTGATTATTGATTCGTATTTTGTTGGGTTTCTATGGAATTTACCACGGCATGACGATCGAAAAATGTGTTCGCATGAATAAGGCGTGCAAAACCTGATAACGAGCGTGGTGCGATGCGTGTTAAATTTGGACTGTAGGTGGAACAGTAAACATGGGCAGGACTGCAGGTTGCGTCGCCTTTAAAGGTTTATAAAACGCACAAGTTGGTCCAAGACAAAACTTGATTACGACGATGCTTTGAATAGCTACAGCTACAGCTGGTCTGAATGTCCGTCGAAAAAGCCGTCGAACTTCTTTCGCACGGAAAAATCGCATCCACTTATAGTCAGTTCTCCGAAAGGGGTCGCTGTGATGAATGGCTGCTGCGTTGTTTCTGCGGTTCTCCAGCCTCCGTACCCTTGTCTTTGTTTTTGTTTTTCCTCGCTTACCTGTTTAGCATGCCCGTTAACACTTACTTCCCCGGTCTCCAACTTGTTCTGCAGCTATCTCCTCTCCCAATCGCTCTTTCTCGGGGCGTCCTTCCGACGCATAAAGCCGCGTATAGCTTCACTACAAGCGGATCCTGCGAGCAAAAGAGAAATGACCTGTGTTCTCTGCGATAATCTCACTGCAGCTGCTGGACTTGACGCGTTCCCGTGGAGGTGTAAGTCCATCCGTTCGAAGTCCACCTCCTTCTCCGCGCGTTCCTCGCAGGTTTACGCGCAAAGTTGAATTCGCAACAAGGAGTGGGGAGGCCGGAGAGTGGCGAGTATCTCTCGCAATCAATCGTCCACCATCTGCGCCCGGCGTGCTTGTCTTATCATGGGCTTGTGAGTCAGCCGCTTTCGTTTTTGCTGACAGTTGCCGGTTACCGGAGTGATAAGGTTCCCGATTGCGATCACGTATAGATAACCTGCCATTAGCCCTGTCTTCCAATAGTTTGACTGGCGATCTTCTTTTTACAGTGCTGTTGCTGCTGGTTCCCGATGGGAAACATCAGTTCCTACTTCTGGAGCGACGACTGGGTGCCCGGAATCGTCGTAAAAACTTCTTTTGGAAGTCTGTTGGGCAAGACGATCACTGTCGACGACGGCAAAAAATTTCACGCGTTTTTGGGGATTCCTTATGGCGAGCCTCCTGTTGGAGAGTTGCGGTTTCAGGTAAGTGGTTAGGAACTTATTTCACTTGTTTATAGAATGAAAGCTTCTAAATGTATGGTGAAATAACTTTCTGATTACAATTGATTTTCTGTTCCCTTTTCTGTGTGATGCCGTACTAAAGAATTCAAGGGTCGTTTGGATTCGTTCTAAGTTAAAATGCAAAGTAGAAACAAAATTTAATATTATCAGTATTACTCTTATTATCAAATGCTCAGAACTTCCCGTATCGAGCGCAAGGGTGGCTTAAACCAATTCCTGAACATGGACCAAAATGATCGTGTAGAGAATATTTTCTGCTTATTTTCTGTTTTCCGGTAGCCGTAGATCACCAGAAGCCAGAAATCAAGAAACGCAGAAGCCTGGAAGGCCGTTATGAACGTTGCCCTACCCGTACTTCCGATAACTTGGTTTCATTTGGCCAAATTGAGTAGACAGCTAATTTTCATGACTAATGCTTCATATCTTCACCTAGATTAATCTTCGTGAATCAAATGAGCCATCCAAACTAATCGCAACAAAGGCCAAATAGATCGAAAGCTGCAGTTTCGTTGGTTATGTCTTATCCAAGTTTAGTTATGAAAATCGTTAATTTACTGCCCAAACTTGTTTTCACAGAGCGCTACATTCTCAAAGCACGTGAATTTAGCCAAGAATGGAGGTCAAAAATAAACTAGGATGCGTTTGAATAATGGTTTAGGTCCCGCAACGATTTCCCTGCCCAGCAGTCCGTTGCAGATCCGTTGCAAATCGTCAAGGGAAGTGAATGAGCAGATGCAAATCCGTGAATAGAGAGGGACAATTTTAATTCATGGCCATGGCGGGGTCTTTCGTGGTCATGGCCATGGCTTCTGTGTGGCCACACAAGCGTGATACTTATCATCTTTCCTATGTTTTCAAGAGTCAAATACAGCAAGGTTGGCCGGTCCCAGCCTACATCCCCGCTGTTTCAATGAGGCTGCCTCGAGCATACACACCCCACTGGCAGATTGTTTGAAATTTGAAATCTGTTTTTTGCTAAACCCGAAAGCAACTGTTTAACTTCGCGACCCTTTGTGGGGCGCTTCCAGCATGAAGAAAACGCCAAATCTTAATTTTTTCAATTGCAGAAACCGATTCCGTCTGAAGCTTGGGAGGGCGTCAAAGACTGCACCAGATTCGGATCGAGAGCAATCCAAGCTGACATGGTCTGGGATCGTTTTATAGTGCCAGTTGACAAATCTGAGGATTGCCTTCACTTGAATGTCTTTGTTCCCGAGTGGGATACGGTGTGTCTGAGCACTTTCTGTGCTGTTTTGACTTTTCGTTTCAGGATATCCAACGTCCTGTGCTTATTTTTATCCACGGCGGAGGATTCACCATTCACTCGACAGCCAACTACGGGGACAAGGGCATATGCAGGTAGCATATGGAGCTAAAACTCGTAATCAGCATGCGTTTAAGGAACCTCTGCCGACATGACATTATCGTTGTTACTGTGCAATACCGCCTCGGACTCCTCGGGTTCCTCTCGAGCGGGGACGAAAGTTGTCCCGGGAATTTGGGCCTGTGGGACCAAACCCTGGCCGTAAAGTGGGTCAAGGAAAACATCGACTCGTTTGGCGGAAACCCGGACAACATTACGGTATTCGGGCAAAGTGCTGGGGCGGTGGGCGCGGATTTGCTTTCGATTTCGCCGCACTCACGAGGTTTGTGGAAAATTGTTTGCGTTTTAAACTCATCTGATTGATGGGCCATCTTGCAGATCTGTTCGGCAAGGTTATTCTCATGGGTGGCAACGCCGAGTGCGATTGGGCCGTCGTGCCCCCGGAAAGCGGGCTGAAGGTCGCCGAGTCGATCGCGAAGCGCAACGGGTGGAATTACGACAGCGGTAGTTTAGGTGGCCCTCTTCACGAGGAAGTTGTTTCGCATAATTTAGAGGCTTCGAGCGTCGAAAGAAACCGGTCTTTGATCGACTTCCTCCGCTTACTCCCCACCCAGCAGCTAGAAATCGGGCTTTGGGGTTGTTCAGGGTTCAACCGAAAGAAAAAGGGACTGAAGTTCTGCCCAGTGATCGACGGCGACTTTCTGCCAAAAGAGATTTGCAAGTTGCGTGAAGAGGCTCCCAAGAAGACCTGCATGATAGGCACGGCCGAGTACGAAGCGCTTCTGTTTGGTGAGTCCCTCAAATCTCAAAATTGTGAAACAGACTTTTGCAGTGGCCCTCGGGAACCCTCAATGCAACCTGACCTCGATCGACAAAATGCTCGCGGCCACGCTGCCCCCGGATGACCACGAAACGATTACAAAAGCCAGGCAGCTCTACTTAGGCCACGTTGATCTCACGTGCAAAGAAGCAGTCGGAAAGAGCTTTGTAACTGTAAGTCCACTCCGTCATCGAAGACGTTATCCGAAAATCGGTTTCAGCTGTTCAGTGATCTGATGATGAACAACGGGACTCAGGAGTACTGTAGAGAGATGAGCTCGGCCGGACACGACATCTACCTGTACTCGTTCGACTACCACCGAGAACACGCCTTCGGATTCCTGAAGTATCGAATGCCCTTCACCGGTAGGCGTATCCGGATGAAAAGGACCCTTAAGATTAATTTGCTTTCAGGTGCCACGCATTGCTATGATCTCAGGTTTCTCTTCGGAAAAGGCTTCTTTTCGAAGTTCTCTCCGGATTCAGACGACAAGCGCATGGTAGACATCATGACTTCTTACTGGACTTGCTTTGCCAAATTCGGGTATGATTTTGAATTAGAAGCGGTAACAAGAAAATCCTTTGCAGCAATCCAAACGGAATTACCGACCCCGGCCAAATTTGGCAGAAGCTGACTGTAGAGGACACCTACCGCCATCTGAGCATCTCTTTGCGGCCGCAGTTCAAGTCAGACTACCACTATAGGCGAGCCGAATTTTGGAAGGACGTTCGTTTGGCTTGAGCTAATCGCGCTTTGTGTATTACGGGTTACCATAATAAAGCAAAAACAACTAGCTCAGCTCTCAGTCTTGTAATTCAGATGTCGTAAGAGAGGGTATTTTTAAACAGATACCCCAAAGAAGCTGCGTTTTTACAAACTGGTGTTTCCAGATTTGGATTAGAGAGAGACAAATTTACTTACAAATTCATGAATTTATAGGCTCTCTGAAGTCTAAAAAATGTTTATTTCTTGTCAGCAATTTTCGGCTGATAAGAAACAACAGACAAAACAGCGAACGCCGTTTGGACTCGAACCCGACTTTACGTACAAAAGTCCCGCGTACTAACGAATACACCACAAAGTCATTGTCGACTGAGATCATGAAGTTAGCTATACGTTGACTGAGTTTACATCGAAACTTTTAGTCTGCTTTCATACAACATCTGAATTACAAGACTTTTCAAAAATCAAACCTGCACAGAGTATCACACGAGAGCGTTAATCTCGGAATAAATTTGAGTTCCGCTCTCCAGAGTTGTTTGGCCGCAGTTGATGGGGGCCCCGAATAGTTTGTTCCACGGCGCGAGTTTTTGCACGCGGAGTTTTCGCTTAGCATGTGTGGTCACCGAGTGAGAAACTGCGTCTGCCCACCGAGCGGGCAACAGCTGTCTTCAGTTTGTTGTTCGTGTTTCGAGTTCGCTCGGGAACCTCACAACACCTCTTTGTAAACGGCTGTCGTTGAAATCGCGCCAACGCGCGAAAAGCCATTCTTCGTTCCGGGCGTAGCGCCAAAGCCCGACCCATATGATCGCCATCATTCTAAACATCTCTCATTTAAAATTTTTGGTGCCGAAACCCTCAGTGTGCTCGGATAGCCCTTAGGAGGTGGCGGCTTGGGAAGAGCTCTTGGACCTCTGAAGAAAGTTGAGGGTTCGGCTGGGACGAAGTCTCGGTGCTTTGATATCTGGTGATGGCTTTTGTGGACTTGTACTGATGAGGTTCTGGTTTTCAGAAGTCTGTGGACATGAAGCTGATTCTTTTCATCGCTGCGGCAGTCCTCTTCGCGATCGCAGAACCTGCAGAGTATCTCGACCGTCCTTACTCCGACTTCCTCCAGTGGACTACCGAGAATGTGCCCGAGTAAGTATTTCCCTTCCTGGCATCGTTTTCCAATCGCTTTAGGGAGCAAACCGTCGAGGACTTCCTGAACACCGATTCCCCGTTCTTTATTTATTCGTTCAAGAATTTCTCGATGGAGTTATTCGATGAGCAAAACGTCAACGACGACTGGAACACCCCGATCCTGAGAGCCATAAACTCCTCCGGCGGTTGCTACGCTGGCGTCATCTTCGATCCCATCCTGGTATATACTTCGAAATGTCCCTTAACTAAAATTGACAATTTGACTTTTAGGTAGAGAGAGGAAGCGGAACAAAAATCGTCGATATCGAAAGCTGGGCGGAGCTTGAGGACGCTTTCGCTGAGGACTTCAAGACCGTCGGCGACCGGAACTACTGTGGTCTCCTCGTCAAGCCTGAGTTCGTCGGCTACGCTATGAAGCGTGCTACGAAAGCGAAGACGACGGACATCCAGGAGAACTTCTGAAGTAAGTCATCATGCCCTGCTCTAGATGCCCACAGCAACTCTCCATTCGTTTCCTTCCTATCCCAGTTCATAGCTTTTCCAGTTACTCTGTTCAATCTGTAATGTCTACGTCTGTCTAAAGCTTCAATAAAACATTCGCATGCAATGAATATCTGGGTGGACACATCAAAGAATTTCATAAATTAAAATCTTACAAAAGCGAATCTTCGAAATTTACAAAAACAGAATTGTGGCAAACTAGCAATGGTGATTGTGGTGGTGATGACCAAATAAACTGTCGAGCAGGCCGTGATGCCCATTATGATGATGATGATGGTGTCCGTGATGGTGGTGGTGGTGCCCGTCTTCGTACACCACGACCGAGGGCCCGGCGCCGTATCCGACTCCACCGGCGCCGTAAGAAATTCCGCCGCCGTTGTGGTGATGGAAGCGCTCGAAATGAATCTTCTGAATGCGAATGTCGCCACGGATTCCCAAAGCTATGATATGGTGAGGAGAGACTCGATGGTGGAAGTGACACACGTGTCGACCATTCACATGGATGGCGAAATGGGTACCGTGGTTTTTGATTTTCACGTGGAAATGTCGGTCTTCGTGGAAGGGGTTACAGTGACGATCCTCGTGTTGCCAGCGGCCGCATTCCATGGAGTTCACGACGAGCGTGTGGTCTCCGCACTGGCCGAAGCGAGCGTTCAACTGGAGAGCTACTCCGTCGTGGGTCATGAGCTCGATGACGAAGCCCCTGAAACAAAGTTTATGCTGGTTTTTAACAAGTTTGATTTATCTGAATAGACATAACTACCATTTTATCTTCAACAGAGGTTCAATTTTGAGATATAAAAACCAAAGTTTTATTTAGAGCTTTGGGTAGTTACGCAGAAGTTACTAGGAGTGTTGAAGCCAACGTACCTCTCGCGACCGCAAACAGGAATACCGTGGATTTCAATTTTGGCATTGTGATTAACACCGTTGATGATCGGAGTGGAGAAAGGAATTACCTGAAAAATATAAATATAAAAGAACTAGAAAAGTAGAATAACTTGCAGGATGTTCGACGAATGCATGGCGAAAGAAGGAAGCTACACACTCGAGTGGTGTCTTGCAAGAAAGGGTGAACGCGAGCCACTTTTATGTCTAATCAAACAGCGTCTTATCACGACTTAGGACGTGCTCAAATAAAATGAATCACTTACGACATATGTGGAGGACGATTCAGTTTTGAATTAAATAGGAATCCTTAAAAACACCCATTAATCGTTTTTATGAAGGTTGCAAGTTCTTTGAACAAACCAACCTCTCTTTGTAAAAATAGTTTTGTAGTGCAACTAAACAGTCTGTCCGGCAAGAATTACAACCAAAAAGTGTTTAGACAATAAACTTTGGAATTACTTTGGTTATTCATCGATTTTATGGTCCAGATAATAAAGTGAATAGATTTAACCTTGATTTTTTCTTGAAAAGAGCATTGGATAGATGTAAACAGTGGCAGTGGCAGCGCTGCCACTGTAGTGGCAGTGAGTTGGTGGCAGTTGCAGAGGCAATGGATTGGCAATGAATTTTCCGCCAGTGGCAGCAGGTTTTGTATCAGTGGCAGTGGACTTGTGACAGAAACATATCTCAAAAAGTTCTAAAATTTAAAAGACTTCTTAAAATCCGAGTTTCGATTTTCGATTTTGCCGCTACTATCTCTCTATTACCGCTTTCGAGCTTCCTAACCTTGGTTATGAAAGAGTATTCTCAGAATCCACCAAAAAGGCTTTTTTAGAGTTTGCGGCGAACGCAGAAATCTCATTCTGGAACGTATTGCGTGATTTTTTTCTTATAACCCGTTTACGTTGCTCTTTTCCTTATTTTAATTGTCTTTTTCATGCTTTAATGACCGTATGACCATTTAAGAAATATTCTTTTTAATCTGAACTGACTCGTTGTTGTTAACGTTATTAAAAAGTGGCCTTTCGCAGCGGTGTTTGACTCTTGTATGGGAAATCTTTGAATCCTCAATTTGATTACGGCTTATGATTAATACTGCACTGACTGAAAATCCACTGCCACTGGCTCAAAACCTGCTGCCACTGGCCTAAAATCTACTGCCACTGTCGGAAAATCCATTGCCACTGCCAACAATTCACTGCCATTACCACCAATTCACTGCTACTGCCACTTTACATTTACCCCAAAGCATTTGTCTCTGAAAATGCGCACTTTTCAGACTAGTTTATTGCAAGAGTTTTGTGGGCTTATCTAAATGGTTCGGTCCGCAACGTTTGTTTTATATTATTTGCTCAATCGGCGAATTGGTGTCGGTGATAAAGTCGAAAGTTTTACAAAGCTTGCCTCAAAACTACTTAAAACCAACTTCAGCTCTTCGGAACACTTTGATTTGTCGAGGTATTGGATGGACCTAAAATACTGACCTGACACAATATCATCGACCGTTACGTAAGCCGAAACTTCTGAATTTCCGCGTTTGACCCCAGTCCAAAAACTGACTCGGAACGACTTTTCTCTTTAACATCTTCAACATCCCAGCATTTACCTGCAAGTTTTTTTATCAACTGAAGAATTTGGCGCGTTTGCGTTTTTGAAATGAAATTCAAGTCCACATTAGCGTCTAAAAGTGAGCAGCTTGAGTGTTACTTGCCATTCCCCCAACCGAATGGATTTGGACTTGTCTTTCTTTTTGCGTTCGTCTTCTTCTTTATAATGATTGGATTTGATTTCAATCATTCAATCAAATCAAGTGATTTCAATCAAAGGCTGGATGTTTTATTGTTAACACGGAAGATCTTCCCTCAGGTATGTACAACGGTTTGATTGATACATCTTAAGTACCTTTCACATGCTATGTGTGAATATATATTTAACAGTTCTGTGGCTCATCAGAATCGTAAGTCGAGAAGACGGGGTGGAAAGGGTATGTGTCTACGTGGTCGAAGGACCGACTGGTAACAGAGGGTGAGTGACTCGTAGGGAATTCGAAGAAGGAAGAGAGAGAGGGAATACACGTATAACGAAGGAGAGAAGGATCGGTGGGCGTAAAGAACAGAGAAGCTTTGCTGGGCCAAAGCACGTAAAAGCTTCGAAACGAGATGCGGGCGCAAAGAATGAGGAGAGCGTAACAGAAAATTTGGACTAGGAAGCATCTAGCTGTAGCCGTGGCGTCGGTCCCAAGACCGCGAAGAGTTGGGGGAAGTGTCGCCGCTGAAGTGCAGCTTCCCGTCGGCGCCGAGGCCTCGGAGATGCCGCTGACCCCCGTTAGCGCCCGAGCTGCTGGAGGCGGCAGCCGCTCTTCAGGTCGCTGGAGGCCATGCTCATGTTGCTGACGTCGAAGTGCATCTGATCCGAGTCTACGTGCGTGGTCACCGTCGACTCAGGCGTGGACATCATCAGGGGAACGTTGTAGGTGAACGGATCGGTCGGGTCCTGGCTGTAGTCGTATTCGTCATAGTGGATGCGGTTGCGGTTGATGCGGTCGACGTCGAAAAGATCGTCGTAAGAAGGCGACGTGAGGCCCAGGAACCGAGGATAGTAGACCGTGGTGTCGGGAAGGTCGCCTCCCTCATCCTTCTGCTGGTGATACGAGAAAAGAGGTCCCCCGCCGTGTGTTGATTTACCACTAAAAGGTTCACCGATGACAGTGCTCAGCGATCAGCGGAGATCGAGGGTTACCTTATCGACCGCCGGAGGAAGACAAAGTAAACAATCGGCGTGTACAGAGTGAAGTAGATGAAACTCGTAAGATCCGCAATGCTATAATTCACGCCGTATAAGAGGTATGAATCCGACTCGGCATCCTTACCACATTCCGTCCGGACAGTCCATGTAGATCAAAGCGGCGCCCGCCGCCGCCGTTTGTAGAATGTTGAGCAGGGCGAGGCATAGACAATAGATGTAGAACGAGAATTTTCCTAAATGTCTCCGGTAAAAGGGGGGCTGCCGAAAGTGTTGATAGAGTGAGTCTTTGGTATGTCCCTTTTACGACGATCCCCTCAACTTACGCGGTAAAGTGCCACATCGGCGACAGCAGGTTAGAGGCAGGACGCATGCAATCAAATATATCTAAAACCAGGTGTTCAGTTCTCTTTTTGCACATGCAATTCTCACCAGAGCAAAAAAAGCCGATGACATCATCCAAAATGCCATTCCACCGTGTGCATACAGGTTGAATGATTCATTGACGATGAAGTGCTGAAAACAGCTATCAGATTTTGAAAATCAAGCGGAATCTAAATTGTGATTCCATTTTTAACAAAAGGTTGTTCTCTACTCCGAGTTCTTTCGTGTAAGATTTTCCAAGCACGTGAGGCTGATTTACCTACACAGGTTTATGCTGGCTACAACGTGGGGTTTCAGAAGATAAGAAATGTCCGGTGGTCTCTATTCCGCAAAAACTTTCGCAAAACTTTGTTGGATCAGGCATTCAGGATAAAAAACAATTGCGTTTGCAAAAGCAAACCGACAATGTACCGGCGAAAGACGTTTCCTGCATCGTTTGCTTTCCTCGCTTTCCAAAAACAAACTCGATCTTTAGTACCGCTGCATACTGCAAAGAGCATCGGACGCTGCAGTCGAGCTGATAAATGTCTGTTTTTGTTGTTTTAGCAATCAAGGAGAAACATTCGGATAGTATCACATTATCGCGTAGGCGGTGTTAAGTCATTGCTGAAGACACCCGCTCAATTTTACTCGCAGAAGATTCACATTTATAAGATTCTAAAATGTTAAAAAATAATTTTTTTGAAGTTTACAAAAGCGAGGTTTTTAAGGACATCGCCTGTCTGTAAATGCTTACATGGTCAAAAAACTCGAATTCCAAAGCGGACTGCAGTAGCGCATGCACCAAGCTAAAAAGGATCGTCACGAATAGTGCTCTCCGAATGCTCGAACCGCTGTCCAAATGGCCTAAACGTGTTTTCTTGTTAAATGTGTTATTTCAGATGCACTTTCGTACCGAATAAAAGTCCAAACGAGAGAACGCAAAGCTCGGCAGAAAGGATGAAGAATTTGAGGACGAGCCAGAGGACCTGTCAGGAAAAACAGAAAATTGATTGATTGCCGAGCGATGAATTACCTTGTCGACGATCTCGCCTATTTGATGTGTTGCGCTAAGTGACATCGATACGAGGCACCGAGTGATGTTCAAGAAAGTCGTGATATATACCTTCAATCAACGTTCGATCAGATTGGAAGAGTTGCGATTATTTACCAGTAGGAAAAATGCACAGAAGACCGGGCTTCGGGACTGTTTCAGTTTCTGCCGGATTTGGCCCAGCTTCACCAGCAAAAACAGGAGGAACAGAATGTTTGGAATGAGGATCACTGAATCCCAATAACGTACACTAAACTGGGTGTATGAAAACAAAGAAGAAAGACCATCTTACTCTAAAAATGGTAGTCGCTCGACAAGAATTTGTTTACAAAAATGTCGAATATCTTGATGCGTATCCCAGCTGATCAGAGGAGTCGTCTGGTTTCGGTTCTGCATTGAGTCCAGCTCTTCGTTGCTGAGCGGAGAAGAAGATGTAGAGATCCCAAACAAACCAACGACGTTCTCGCTTTTGCTGCCATTTGAGGAATCCAGAAAGTACGGGAGTCGTGGATGGCCCAGGCTCGTGCTGGGGTTGTCTGGGTGAAGCACGGACATTGCGCACAACACGCAATGGACCTTAAGTGAATGATCGGTTTCTGTTGGTAGAAGGGCTGTTCTGTAATCAGGAAATGAGTGAAGCTCCACACTTTGTCAGTGAAATTATGTCATACGGAACACGAGAAGTGATAACGGGCTACGTTTGGTCAATGATCAACGAGTTTTAAAAATGACAAAGTCAACAGAGTGGTTGAATGGGTGTGGTTGAAAATGAAAGTCACATAAATAGCCAAAAAATAAGAGAAAAAAGCGACGGATTCAAGTGACAAAACTTAATTTGCGCTGTACCAACACTGTGCATAGTAAAGACAGATCTGGAGCTGCTTCGCGTCAAAACACAATTCTAAGACAAGCGTCGTTTATTTGCGTACGTAAACAGAAACGCCAAAGCGTAGGGAAGGGGAGTTGCTCGGTTTTGTATGTATCCGGTTTAGGAGCCGCACTGTCGTTCTCGCGCCGACAATAATTGAATGCGGATCGAAAAGTATCCAAAGCTGTAAGAAACGCGTGAGGCAGGAACGTCCATAATGAGTAGAAAAAAGACAAAACTATTTAATGAAAAAATGGAGCCGCGGAGAGAGGACACACACCAAAAACGTATCGACATTAAAGTTCGACTAGTAGTGAAATATCAGCAAACAGCTGATGCCCATTATTGACACATGGGACCGTGGAAAAAAAAACAAATCAAGGCGAAGACGTTCCGAGATGTAGTCTGCGCTGGTAACGCACTAAGCACACACGCGGATTGCAGAAAATGGTTTCTGTAAGGTTGCTAGACGGTGAACATTTGTCCAATGTCTCGGCGAGTTTTTATGGACGCAGTTCGTATGATCGTTTGAAATATCACCAAATAACAGAGAGAAGATCAGAGAACGGAAGGGAATGAGGAGGCGCGGACTATATCATCACCTCTTCGGAAAACCGACAGGTGACATGTCACTTGTGCACGGGAAGTCGGCTTGGTCTGTGCTCCTTTCTTGTATCTCCACCCGTTTTGGGCCACTCAGTCTCGGCGCGGCACCCACAAAAAGATTCGGCATTCATGTCCGAAGAGCAATGTCATTCTGAAAGTAGAGAACCATTGAAAAGAAGAGTAATTAATAATTACACTAGTTTAAATGTGCAGATGGCCGTTCGAGCGGCACGCAGAGGCTCAAAATGTGCAATTTGTTGTCAAGGACTTGTCGCTTATGCGCTCCGTCAATCCAACCTTCAAGCTGCTGCAGCAACACGCTCCCTCGTTTCTTATCCGCAAGCTTTCAGGATTCGCTCAAAAAACAAGCGGACCTCGTAAATCGCATTGGTGGTCTGCACGCTGACCGGAGTTCGCCTTTTCAGACACTTTCAGTCGAAACCTGTTACCGCCATGTCGCACTAATCCCGTTTTTAGCTCAAAATTATGCGATTATCGAGGGCCGACCAAGCAGAAGCTCCAAAAGCGCCGAAGATGGCCCAAACGAAGGTCATCCAGGGACAACGCACACCGGCCTTGCTGTCGGCGTCCACCGCTCGCGGCCCCATCGATCATCGTTCACACCTCCCGATGGTCCCCAGATAAGGGTTGTCGTCTGCGAGGCCTCTGTAGGCCCCTTCAAAGTTGCCAGTCATCCAAAGAGCGACCGTATCGACTCCGACCAGAACCGTTTTCTCAATCATGCGTGGTGGTAATGGTAATTGAATCGTCGACGGCGAACGCTCCTTCCTGTCGACTTAATGATGCGCGACTCGGCTTTGAGACAGCAGCTGTCATATTTGAGGCAATGTTGAAAACAGACGAAAGGAGTCAGATTCCCTGAGACCTCCATGATTGCCTTGTAATCTTTTTCAACCGTTAATTGTAACTGTTTTCTTGGGGGGCCAGCTAACAAGCCTTGATAAATCATGGGACAAAAAATTGGAATACGTCGTGCCGACGCCGCCAGCTAAATATCTGAATCGCCCAAAATGAAATAAATTGAAGGAACACACACCTGAGTTGTATGCTCAGAATTCCAAGTTAGCAAACATTTTTCCTAGAAGCGACAGCATCCAGCTCCTCGAGTTTTCGATCTCCTAGTTTACATTCAGCCTGGCTTAACGCACCAGACAAAAACAGTAACCACACATAATCGGTCAACTGCGCGGAACTTATTTAGAAAATGGGTAAGAGGAAGATTTGAAGTTTTCGAGACGAGGCTCATTTTTTGGCGCAGTGGCTAGCGACAAAGGGTTAAAGCAAACACTTGCGCGGATGTTGGCAGAGTGCTTTGAAAAACGAAAAAAGCGATTTAGAAGATGATGCGGTAAAATGATTTTGCTGATGGGAAAACTTTGTGATAATCGTGCGCAGAAACGTTAATTGCAAGGCAGATAGGAAGACAAAGTCTCGGAAAGACGCGGAAGGGAGCCAGCTTGTGGCCCTTCGCCGGTCGTCGGGGACGTAAGAAAAGCTTTCAAACGAGCCTCTTTCGGAGGAAGAATGAGTTCGTATATACGCAATGCAACGCTGTCAGCAAAACAAAACACTACCGGTGCAATCGATTACAGCGGCGATCGGAGTGGAAGGAGTCAATGATAAACTGTATTTATCCCGCAAAATAGAACACTACCAAAAAAGCAAAATCAAAGAGAAGGTGGGAAGAAGCACTGTAAACGGCCGTGTTTCCCTCATCGAAACAGTCAGATTACACTGAAAAGGGCAGCCAGCGAAGCAAGAGGACTCGGGTGGCCCTGGGCTGATCAGCTGATTTTCCGCGACCTTGTCGCCACGAGCGGAGCCGATAGGAGCCTTCCAGACTAGCGCGAGAGGGGGCGGCCGCTGGCTGAGTTCACCCACGTCTGCCCAGTCGCATTGAGGTGCAGTTAGTCCGAGATTACCATGCTTGAAACAAGTATTTTGTCGTTCGTGTAATTATGTAAGCCAACCGAAGAACAATTCATCACGCCGACAATAGTCGGTTACGTACTTTCAAAAAACTCGATTTGCCCACCGCCGCCGAAGTCGAGCGGTGCAGGGAGAGGACTGCGAATGTTTGTGCACGCGACGTCAACATCATATCAACTCGCAAAACTGCTCCAAAGCGGAGCCCAAGAGTACGTGCAGTCCAAAGGGGCCGAGGAAGGAGGACCCGCGAAGCTATCGGACGGTCGGGGGAACGGGATGCCAGCGGGGAGCTCGCTCGTTTCGGGAAGCGGGGTTGGAGACACTGGGACGAGGGGTTTTCACGATATGCTTCTAAACAACAAAAAAGAAACTTTAAAAAATCGGCCAAATGTCCAATACGAGTTGTCGATGCAAATTAGCTATCGACAAATCCTTTCCTCGGCAAAGCAGGACGTTTCGCCGCAGGACGTTTCGCCGCGGGACATTTTGCCGCCGGGTGAAACTGTTGCTCTCAGCCTACTGTCCACGCCTTTGCAAAGGGATCATGGTCGTGTGAGGGCACCGGAGACTGACCGATTGCTTTCCATCCCAAACCGACCGGTCAGCTCAAACGTCCAAGCTCAAATGACCTGTTTTCTTAGGTCAATCGTGGTCGTTCGAGCTTACTACCTGCTTACCGGTTGGTTTTTCCAATCTAGACATGCCCTTTTAGGCATTTTAAATCTCGCATCAGCGGGCAAGACTTATATTTTTCGGAATCAGCGCGTCGAGATCTATTTGCCCACCAATTTCAGACATTCCTTTGGTGAAGAACGGTCGGTCGACATTAGCTGCTCTGACGGTAAGAGCACCTAAAACCAACCGCTCTCCAGAGATCTGGCTGCTGCTACAGGGTGGGAAAAAAATTGTCTCGCCAAAGCAAGATGCTGACTAGACAGAAATGGGTCATTCCTGTCGCACTCGCCGAAAACAACTGGTCGGTTTCGCGAACAAATAACATGAAACCGACCGGCCTTCAGCCAGGCGTTCGACAGAAATTATCGAATTTTGTTTGACCAGCAGGCAACGAATCTCACCTGTCTGGCCAGACCTCTGAGTTTTTATAAAGGCTTAAAAATAAAGTTTCTTAAGTTAGCTACTTTTACGTTTAATACACCCACGGCAAAACGTCCCACGGCGAAACGTCCCGCGGCGAAACGTCATGGACACCGCTCTTCCGACCCTTTGAGACAAACCGAGAAAAACTCAACTTTTGGCGTTCGTTTGGCCCAACTCTTCTCTCGCCTCCATTCTGCAATGGCTCCTAACAAAATGAAAACTATGTGAACAAGAACACACGTCACTTTTGGCCAGGATCAATAGACGTGTCATGGAGATGAGCGTGAACAAGAGGCGGCAGAGAATACGCCAGAAAGTGTCCTGCAAACGGAAGAAAAAACGAGAAACATGGCAAACATTCTCGGTACGTACGTGGCCTGGCTTGGCCTGGATGTTAACCGACAGCATTTTTTATCCGTCAAAACAAATTAGTGGACGATAATTAAAAAACGTCCCAAAAATTTATCGCACACTCCATCAAGTGACTGTCGCCTCCCTGCTGGTGCAGGCACACCACAACAAAAGCGATCGAAAAAGTTAAAAAAAATAAAAAAAAAAAAAAAAATAAAAATTTAATTATTTAATTTGGTTTCATTTAGCTGCACTGCGCCCACAGATTAGATTGATTTAAAAAGTTGTGAATGCCCTTTCGCAAGCTGACTTGTTCGTAAAAGGGTTTCCTGGAAGGGACACAGAAATCTTCCCAGTTCAGTCGAAGTCTAATCGGGTGTGTCGTAACCACCGTCTTTGTGGCTGACTCATTAAGACAAAGACGAACAACGAAAGTGAAACAGTTATGACATTCGCCGGCGAGCGGCGGGAACAAGATTTCCGTGAGAATGGGACTGTGGGAAACACGGACTGCCGGCGCTCAGAAACGTGGAAACAACGGTTACAGTAATTAAAAAAAACTGAATGTTTTCGCGGTAATTTTTTAGGAGTGGTCCATTTCACTCTTCTGTCAGAAATGAACTTTATCGAGTGATCGAAAAACGTGATCAAAAAAGAGTATTTAAATACAACATGTTGGCTTCAATCCTTCATTACTTTCACCATCTGACATCATAACTTTGCTTTGGTCACGTTTATCAATTCGTCTTTTAGAGCTTATTTCGCAAAAATATTTTGGGTGTGCTTTTGAGTTGGAAAAATCCAATTGTCTTTAGAAATCAGTACTATTCCACATACAGAACTTTCTTCTGACACAACGGCATTTATGTTACCAAAAACAAAAAAAGTTACCAAATACATTCTGAGGGACCACGTAAAGGACGCCAAACAGCTGAACCGAATTTCCTCGGAGCTTTCTAGATGCTATTTATAAACACTCAAAGTTTTAAACGTTTAAAAGTCCAGTTTGCAATAATTGCTTTTTTTATATGTATACGTCAATCGCAGCGATTTGCGCACTTCAATTAGCAAAACTAGCTCTCGATTGACCTCGATAAAACTGAAGTCTCAAAGTTTGCATTAAGCTGGAGTACGGTATCGCTCTCCGCGAAAAGGGAGACAAAATGGCTAAGTTTCACGGCGAGCGAGATGAGCGCGTGGAGTCGACAGCGATTCGCGACACGCAAATCACGGTTTTAATTTCGTTGCGTATTTTGAGAATGACGATAAATTTAGAATGCTGATAAACAGCAGATGTTTACGCGGGTCTTTGGTGTTGGATTTCCGCACTTTTTTGTATATGATTCCCAGAAGGCGTCAGCTCGGTGCAGAAGATAAATCGGAAACCCGTCGAAACAAATTGCAGATGTCGGCAGGTGCTCCACGAGTAACTTTATGAGCACCTTGACAAACTGTTGGCGATTCGGGAGCGAGATTTATAAGCCTCGACGGCACGACAACAGCTCGTGCACAGACATAGATTTAGACGGCTTCCGAAGTTGTTCCCTAAGAAATTACGGGGAAGGGGACGTGTTGTGGGAAATCGAAAACTAGTCCAAAAAATAAAAATGAAAGTACAAAGGACGAAATTCGGGATGCAGTTGCAGTAAACACGCGAAAAGTGGCTCGGAGGGATATCGCAACAAGCGAACAAAAGCTCAAAGAAGAAGTGGGAGACCAGTGATCGCAAGTGCATTCAGACTAGCAGCCGAAACAGACATTAATCAAACTCGCCACGTGACTTAACCGGAAGAATTCGCTGGCGATCGGACCACTGCCAAAATTACCACTTTACTCCTGTACCCTGGCGTTACTATAATGTTTGATCGTTACACCACTTAGCGCGGGCGTCAGCAGTAGTCCGCGGCAGCCGTGAGGCGACCAACAGTCGTCTGGTCACTTGAGACGCGCCTCAGGCAGGTTCGAACATGCGTGTCGCAGCACACGTTTACTTAGCGACCTGCCGCATGACGAATTGTCATCTCTGCCGCTGACAAAGGGATAAAAGGTGAAACGACGCCGGGTGACCGCCGCCCGCGCTCCGAAGCTAGCCGACCGCGGAGGAGAAGTCGAAGTCAGCTGGTCGCGTCGCTGCGTTCCTCTCCGCGTTCCTACACAGCATTTGAGGCTTACGCGGCCGGGTTCTTTCGGAGCAAGTTCATAGACTTCGATATGGCTCATTTTTTAATTCTCTTGACAAACAAACTTATGGGAGCACGACCACCTACAATATCGGCGTGAGTCAGTCTCGGGGAGATCGACGCAAAAAAAAATGTAAAGCAGAAAACTTGAGCTGACGCACTTCAAATAAGTTAGACTTATCAATACACGCCATTTGTGGCTGACTAAAAGGCGCTTGGCTGCTTTACGCCAGTTCCAAAAACAAACACTCAAATTGACGCAGAATCTGAGCACAACAGAAAAAATAACAGAACCGGAAGTTACAAATAAATCAGTGCATTTCGAATTAAGCGAAGTACCCAGTGTAAATCGGGCAAGATCTGAAGACTCGGTCGTGGCATCGTTGCATCGGCGGAGCCCGATGGCAATATATTTCTGGAGTACATAGACACACACATATCGAACACACAATTTCAATGCCCGCAGTCGAGTGAGTCAAAAACATGACGTTCGCAAAAGAAGGAAGAGAGGAATTGGAGCAAATAGAGGGAAACTAACTGAGGGAGAACTACTGCCGAAAAGTGGCGGGTGGAAATTGCATAAATTTGATTCAAGGTCGTGCCACACCCTCCTAATTGGCGTTCAACCGAGTCCTCCTCAAGGGTAGTGGCAGCAGAGGACCTGCGCCGACTCGGCAGCCACACAGGTCGGCTCTGGTTCCAAAGTAGTCCTTCCTCGAGTGGGTGTCGAGGGGTGCGGAAAAATGGTTCTTTGGGAGGGAGCGGGCTCGGCAGGAAAACAGTGCTCTCGATCAGATGAAAGGTGCCACGGCCACTTTTGGAAGCGGATTCCGTCCTGGAAAGTGCAGCTCTGATCCATTTTGTAATTGATTTGTACACCTCGCATTCATGTCGGCGCAGTGGCGCGACTAATCACCGCAAAAAGGCAGCTTTCAACTTGTGAGTCACCATCGATTTGTCTAATTGAAAACCAAAAAACCGAATTCTTAATCACCGCCATTTGGATTAGCCAAGGCTAGTCAACATCTCCACAGTCACTTTCAACTGTGTTTCGCAAAACCACGTTTTTTTTCGAAACTTTCGAAAAATTTAACGTTATGATGAACTAAATGACACCCTCATTAACATGAGTAAAGAGAAAACAAATTGAAAAACTGCTTATCTTGCTGTCGCCGTAGGCATCGCAAAAAAGAAAGCTTAGTTTCGAAAGAACTGAAATCAGAGAAGAAACACTGAAAACATAGGCGTTCTCAAGTGCGAAAGGTCAAAAAATTAAGTTAATTACGGAAAGCGCTCTATAGGCAAAGTTTCTCAGCTAAGTCAATCTCGAAAAAAATGGTTAGTTGAAGAAAAGGAACGTTGGATCTCAACATTTGCAAGGAGATGTAATGAAGAACGTAAAAGGTGACGTTTGAAACACCTTGAGTGCCAACTCATTCCCAGCGCGCCTTAAATGTCGGCGTTGCCTGTGCTCAGACGAATCAAATAAGGCGCGAAGGAAATTTAATTGAGTATCCTCTAAGAACAGAAACTTTGCGATACTCAAACATTTTTTCAGAAGTTAAAAGGAATCGATTGTAGGCGAAATTGATTTGTTCTAGAGATGCAATGATGAAACCAGCTGTCCGCTAAGGCAAAAGGTCGGCCGTGTTTTTTGTTCCAGACCTTGTAAAAACGACAAAGAGCGATGGAAGTAGAAACGAGATTAGGCTATCGGCGCAAAATTAGATGAGTTCGAAGGGCGCGCGGTGCGTTTATCTAAAGTGGAGAGAGGAAAAGCTGCACATAAGAGATAATTGAGTTGTCGAATGCGTTTCCAAGTGTTTTTGGAGGACCGGCAACGGGGCGCGCGGGAGGTTATTGGGCATCAGTTTTGACACGCGCGGGCGGTGGACACAATGACGACGCCGGGTGTGTCGTCGCCGCTGCCGTGTATTGACTCAAGCTGTAATTTGCATACGTCCTACCCGTATTGTGACAGGAAGAAACCGTAAAATGTAAACACGGGGAGGCCAAGATGAAAGAGCGACGGCCGCTCCGGTCAAAGCGTGGTTCTATCAGTGGAGGGCGGCTGTAGGACGGCGCCTAATGCAAATATGTAAATTGCCGACAGATTTAAATGTTTCGCGCTTTAGCTGCACTAAGAGAGGACGGAGTAAGACCGTCAGGAATGAAGAAGACGCCAGGAAAGAGTGGGAGAGTGTTCACCTTTTCCGAAACCAGCGGAAAACGCGTGAGAAACTGCGCCGTCAAAACATAAAACGAAAGAAAGGGAAGCGGTGCCACACTTGGACAAGGGAAAATGATGCGGACGCGCACAGAAATGTTTCGTTTATTACAAAAATTTTGGATACAGGCTTCACTAAGTCCATTTAAGCTCGCGTAGGGCTTGTAGCTCAATTGTAGGTTGAGTAAAGCTCTAAAAGTTTCAAGATTTGTTTGTCGATTGAAGGAAAACTCCAAGAGATAAAATGGAAATAGTTCTGAACAAAGCCAAACCGATTCAAACACTTTCGTAAACTTTTGACAGGTGGATAAATTTGTAGCCCAAAATTTGAACATCCTCCCAAGGATTTGAATCTTTACCGTTCTTGACGCTTTACTATTAAAGGTACTTCACGTTTTAGCTTACATTGCGCACAAAAGACAAAATACCCATCAAATAGGTGTCGCCCGATGCAAATGGTGCTGAAACGCTTATTCTCGACATTATAAAAGTTACAGAGATCACCTTAAGAATTCTCGCTTAAAGCGTTTTCAATTTTAAGACCGTAATTCGTACAAGCAGTTCAGTTTCTTTTGAAAACGTTGCCGAAGAAAAGTGGAGGGTGTTGTTAGAGGTGGCAGACGCGTCTAAAGGGAGGGAGGGACAAGGACACCATAATGGAAAGTCTAATATGTGCTCAATTGTGCATTTTGAGAATTCTATTTATTGCGCATATTGCTGTAAACAGAAACGTGTTTTTGCCTTTTCTACGATTGCCGATATTTATGCGAAATGCAGAATTCGAACTGTATGCTTTCCCGAGTTCAGATCATTTTTCAAGCAAGGTTCAACGCACTGGATTGAGTTTTTTATTTTAATGTTTGATTTGAACTTACCCTGAATAATCCCCAAAATCAAGACTGATTTCAACTTTTTAGCAACCGCTAACATGAGATTTGTCACACATTGCAGCATGTGTCCAGGCAACAAGAAAATGTCACTTCAAAATTTTAGAATTTAAGCTTGCGCGTGAGAGCGTTAATATGTGAAAAAGTGAAAAAACCTATAGTAATGTCATCAAATTTCTCATAATTTTTTAACGCGAAAAGATGTGTTTTAAATGCGGTCTCGACTCACATTCTTGGCACCGCAACCAATACTGAGAAACAAACCATCGGAGGGGCTGATTCGGAGATGTTTTTGAGCAAGCCGACACAACATCAACATGGAGCCAACCAAGCTGGATCAGGTCACAAAACGCAGACTATCAAAAACCAGCATTTAAATCTGTCATGCAAGCCCGTCTTCAAAGGACATAAGTAATCTAATGCATGGGAAATGAGGCGTAAAAACCGTGGAAGACTTAATAAAAAAGACGTTTTATAGAGACTCTCGTTCTCATCGAGCAATGCAAACACCAAACTCAAAAAAATTTCCATTCGGCATGGATTCCAATTAAGCATATTAGTTATAGGAGCCGTCGGAAGTGCAAGGTCACGTAACGTTAGGGCAAAGCAAATTATAAAACACCTATTGTCAGCCAAGAAAGACATGCGTGGATGTTATTTAAGGAATAGTTGATGAGTAATGACATTTGACTGCCTCTGCTACACCGCAAACTGCAGAGAATATCCATGAATACTGTGACGCGTAAAAATATGTATAACGTTCCGCAGAACGAACGTAAAAAGTTGTTCAATACACCATTGGAAAGAACAGAAAATTCTAAACAAAATACAACTAAGAACACTTGAAATGACCATCTTCAGCTTCGATACAGGCATCCAAACGCTTCCGGAATTCCTTCAAAATGCACGCGGTCATTTTTTGGTGACGATTATTCCGGATCGCAATTTTGCAAGGAATTCAAATCTGCAATCAGAACCAGCACGCTTCGCGTACTGGCTCGGGCAGTGCGGGCATCAGTGCTAAAGTTTTTGAAATTTAGTTAGGTATATATCGGTTGGTAAGTGGTTGAAAAATGTGCGTAGGTGGAAGATTGGTAGAGCCTTAGAGTGTCGCGCTGGAGGCCAAGAGTTCGATCCCGCTCGGTGACCCGACTTTTTTGTTCGTGAAGAAAGCTTCGCTTTGGACTGTTTCTAGCCTTTGCCCCCAAAACAGCGGCTTGGCAATTTAAAGTATCTGGCGCCTGCGGCGCCCAAAAGAGGTTTGGCAAAACGGGCTCGGCCTCCGGGCTCGTTATCGGCGGCTTCGCCGCTCTGCCAAACCGTTCTTGGCGGCTTCGCCGCCACGCAAATCAACTCTCGGTGGCTTCGCCACCTCACTTTCATTCTAAGTCTCGGGTTGAAAGAGGCGCTTCGCGCCATCCGGTGGTACGCCACCTCACAATTCGCTGACAGGCTCGGCCTCCGGGCCTCGCTCCTGCACTCCCAAAGAAGAAGGCGCGCAGCGCCTTCTTCCCACTTCGGGTTTCGCCGGTCTCAAGATCGGGAAGACAGGCTCGGCCCTCCGGGCCTCGCTCCTGCTCTCTCTCTCTCTTTCCACTTCGGCGGCTTTGCCGCCTCAAGAACGGAAAGACAGGCTCGGCCCTCCGGGCCTCGTCGTTGGCGGCTTCACCGCCTAGCAGCTACGCAAAACGGGCTCGGCCCTCCGGGCCTCGCTCTTGCTCTCCAAAACAGAAGGCACTGCGCGCCTTCTTTCCACTTCGGCGGCTTCGCCGCCTCAAGATCGGAAAGACAGGCTCGGCCCTCCGGGCCTCGCATCTCTCACCATTTTTGGCGGCTTCGCCGCCTCTTGGACTCGCCGCTACGCGGGCTCGCTTTTAAACACTCAAAAAGTGATATCTGACGCACAAAAATGACACTAAACATTGAGAAAATGCATTTACCCGATCAGGCACGCAAAATAACCCCAAAAAACCGAAAATCCCGAAATTCCTTGACAATTCAGGGAAATCGTGGCGGGAGCCTGGACCCAAGTTCTTGCCTGCGGGCTTCACTACTCAAAAACACGCGCGGGGACGCTTTATATTGACTCGGGACACGATTTGGCGTCGAAAAATACTTACACTGGCCAATTTGACGATTGGCCACATCGGCCTGCACCGGGTCGTGAAGCCTGAAATTTGGAAAAAAGTAACCAAAGAAGTAGCCGGAAATGCGAGAGAAAGGCGTAGAAACGGAGAAGCCGGAGGAACAAAAATGTTCGGAATCGAACCTGCAAACTCGCTTGGCGCGACTTGATTCGCGAGATCTGAGTTTCAGTGAAATGGGCCTATTTTTGGCTATTTTTTGAAAAAGACGCTTCAAATTTTGAAAATTTTTGTTGCATCTGAAAGAGCAGCCGCTGATGCACAGACGTACGTAGCGGTTTTCCAAAACTCAACTTGCTTGGCGCGTACGGGCCAAAAACAGAAACGCCCGTCACCTCACTACACTTTCAATCGAGATAGCTTCTTGTAAAGTAACCAGCACGCTTCGCGTACTGGATCGGGCAGTGCGGGCATCAGTGCTAAAGTTTTTGAAATTTACTTAGGTATATATCGGTTGTTAAGTGGATGAAAAAAGTGCGTAGGTGGAAGATTGGTAGAGCATTAGAGCTTCGCGCGAAGGCCACGGGTTCGATTCCACTCGGTGACCAAACTTTTTTTGTTCGTGAAGAAAGCTTCGCTTTGGACTGTTTCTAGCCCTTTTTGCCCCAAAACAGCGGCTTGGCAATTTAAAGTATCTGGGCGCCTTCGGCGCCCAAAAGAGGTTTGCCAAAACGGGCTCGGCCCTCCGGGCCTCGTTATCGGCGGCTTCGCCGCTCTGCAAACCCGTTCTTGGCGGCTTCGCCGCCACGCAAATCAACTCTCGGTGGCTTCGCCACCTCACTTTCATTCTAAGTCTCGGGTTGAAAGAGGCGCTTCGCGCCCATTCTCGGTGGCTACGCCACCTCACAATTCGCATGACAGGCTCGGCCCTACGGGCCTCGCTCTTGCTCTCCAAAAACGGAAGGCGCTGAGCGCCTTCTTTCCACTTCGGCGGCTTCGCCGCCTCAAGATCGGGAAGACAGGCTCGGCCCTCCGGGCCTCGCATCTCTCAACATTCTCGGCGGCTTCGCCGCCTGGTGGTTGACCGACAGACTCGCCGCTACGCGGCTCGCCGCCTAGCAGCTACGCAAGACAGGTTCGGCCCACGATTCGCATAACAGGCTCGGCCCTCCGGGCCTCGCTCCTGCTCTTCCAAAATCTTTCTACTTTGGCGGCGTCGCCGCCACGCAAATCAGCATTTGGTGGCTTCGCCACCTCACTTTCATTCAGTCTCGGGTTGAAAGAGGCGCTTCGCGCCCCTCCTCGGCGGCTTCGCCACCAAGCAGCTGCGCAAAACGGGCTCGGCCCTCCGGGCCTCGCTCTTGCTCTCCCAAAACGGAAGGCGCTGCGCGCCTTCTTTCCACTTCGGCGGCTTCGCCGCCTCAAGATCGGGAAGACAGGCTCGGCCCTCCGGGCCTCGCATCTCTCAACATTCTCGGCGGCTTCGCCGCCTCGTGGTTGACAAAAGTCGGCCCTCCGGGCCTCGTCGTTGGCGGCTTCGCCGCCTAGCAGCTACGCAAAACGGGCTCGGCCCTCCGGGCCTCGCTCTTGCTCTCCCAAAACAGAAGGCACTGCGCGCCTTCTTTCCACTTCGGCGGCTTCGCCGCCTCAAGATCGGAAAGACAGGCTCGGCCCTCCGGGCCTCGCATCTCTCACCATTTTTGGCGGCTTCGCCGCCTCTTGGACTCGCCGCTACGCGGCTCGCTTTTAAACACTCAAAAAGTGATACCTGACGCACAAAAATGACACTGAACATTGAGAAAATGCATTTACCCGATCAGGCACGCAAAATAACCCCGAAAAACCGAAAATCCCGAAATTCCTTGACAAGACATCACATTTCGCAAAACGGGCTCGGCCCTTCGGGCCTCGCATCTCTCAACACTCTCGGCGGCTTCGCCGCCTCGTGGTTGACCGGACAGACTCGCCGCTACGCGGCTCGCTTCCGAGCATAACCCCGAAAAACCGAAAATCCCGAAATTCCTTGACAATTCAGGGAAATCGTGGCGGGGAGCCTGGACCCAAGTTCTTGCCTGCACGGGCTTCACTACTCAAAAACACGCGCGGGGACGCTTTATATTGACTCGGGACACGATTTGGCGTCGAAAAATACTTACACTGGCCAATTTGACGATTGGCCACACGCCTGCACCGGGTCGTGAAGCCTGAAATTTGAAAAAAGTAACCAAAGAAGTAGCCGGAAATGCGAGAGAAAGGCGTAGAAACGCAGAAGCCGGAGGAACTAAAACGTTTGCTCGTAAAGGAATCGAACCTGCCAACTCGCTTGGCGCGACTTGATTCGCGAGATCTGAATTTCAGTGAAATGGGCCTATTTTTGGCTATTTTTTAAAAAAGACGCTTCAAATTTTGAAAATTTTTTTTGCATCGGAAAGAGCAGCCGCTGATGCACAGACGTACGTAGCGGTTTTCCGAAATTCGGCTTGTTTGGCGCGTACGGCCCAAAACAGAAACCCCGGTCGCCACCCCGACATTTTAACCGAGATAGCTTTCTTGTAAAGTAACCAGCACGCTTCGCGTACTGGCTCGGGCAGTGCGGGCATCAGTGCTAAAGTTTTTGAAATTTAGTTAGGTATATATCGATTGTTAAGCGGATAAAAAAAGTGCGTAGGTGGAAGATTGGTAGAGCATTAGAGCTTCGCGCTGAAGGCCACGGGTTCGATTCCACTTTCCACTCGGTTACTTTGTTCGTGAAGAAAGCTTCGCTTTGGACTGTTTCTAGCCCTTTTTGCCCCAAAACAGCGGCTTGGCAATTTAAAGTATCTGGGCGCCTTCGGCGCCCAAAAGAGGTTTGCCAAAACGGGCTCGGCCCTCCGGGCCTCGTTATCGGCGGCTTCGCCGCTCTGCAAACCCGTTCTTGGCGGCTTCGCCGCCACGCAAATCAACTCTCAAAACGGGCTCGGCCCTCCGGGCCTCGCTCCTGCTTCTCCCAAAACAGAAGGCGCGCAGCGCCTTCTTTCCACTTCGGCGGCTTCGCCACCACGCAAATAAGCTCTCGGTGCTTCGCCACCGCACTTTCATTCTAAGTCTCGGGTTGAAAGAGGCGCTTCGCGCCCCTCCTCGGTGGCTTCGCCACCTCACATTTCGCAACAGGGCTCGGCCCTACGGGCCTCGCCGTTGGCGGCTTCGCCGCCTCGCCGCCTGGTGGTTGACCGACAGACTCGCCGCTACGCGGCTCGCCGCCTAGCAGCTACGCAAGACAGGCCTCGTCGTTGGCGGCTTCGCCGCCTCAAGATCGGAAAGACAGGCTCGGCCCTCCGGGCCTCGCATCTCTCAACATTCTCGGCGGCTTCGCCGCCTCACAATTCGCATGACAGGCTCGGCCCTCCGGGCCTCGTCGTTGGCGGCTTCGCCGCCTAGCAGCTACGCAAAACGGGCTGACAGGTTCGGCCCTTCGGGCCTCGCTCCTGCTCTTCCAAAAACTTTCTACTTTGGCGGCGTCGCCGCCACGCAAATCAGCATTTGGTGGCTTCGCCACCTCACTTTCATTCAGTCTCGGGTTGAAAGAGGCGCTTCGCGCCCCTCCTCGGTGGCTTCGCCACCTCACTTTCAGGCGCCTAGCAGCTACGCAAAACAGACTCGGCCCTCCGGCCTCGTCGTTGCGCTTCGCCGCCTCAAGATGGAAAGACAGGCTCGCCCTCCGGGCCTCGATTGGCGGCTTCGCCGCCTAGCAGCTACGCATAAGAGGCTCGGCCCTCCGGGCCTCGTCGTTGGCGGCTTCGCCGCCTAGCAGCTACGCAAAACGGGCTCGGCCCTCCGGGCCTCGCTCTTGCTCTCCCAAAACAGAAGGCACTGCGCGCCTTCTTTCCACTTCGGCGGCTTCGCCGCCTCAAGATCGGAAAGACAGGCTCGGCCCTCCGGGCCTCGCATCTCTCACCATTTTTGGCGGCTTCGCCGCCTCTTGGACTCGCCGCTACGCGGCTCGCTTTTAAACACTCAAAAAGTGATACCTGACGCACAAAAATGACACTGAACATTGAGAAAATGCATTTACCCGATCAGGCACGCAAAATAACCCCGAAAAACCGAAAATCCCGAAATTCCTTGACAATTCAGGGAAATCGTGGCGGAGCCTGGACCCAAGTTCTTGCCTGCACGGGCTTCACTACTCAAAAACACGCGCGGGGACGCTTTATATTGACTCGGGACACGATTTGGCGTCGAAAATACTTACACTGGCCAATTTGACGATTGGCCACACCGGCCTGCACCGGGTCGTGAAGCCTGAAATTTGGGAAAAGTAACCAAAGAAGTAGCTGGGAATGCGAGAGAAAGGCGTAGAAACGCAGAAGCCGGAGGAACAAAAATGTTTGCTCGTAAGAATCGAACCTGCAAACTCGCTTGGCGCGACTTGATTCGCGAGATCTGAGTTTCACTGAAATGGGCCTATTTTTGGCTATTTTTTGAAAAAAAAATTTCAAATGTTGAAAATTTTGGTTGCATCGGAAAGGGCAGCCGCTGATGCACAGGTCTACATAGCGGTTTTCCAAAACTCGGCTTGCTTGGCGCGCACGGCCCGAAAACAGAAACGCCCGTCACCCCCACCCCCACGACATTTTAAATGAGATAGCTTTCTTGTAAAGTAACGTTTCCAGGCGCTGCCTCGAGAACCGTAGGCGGGCATCAGTGCTAAAGTCTAAACTTGTAGAAATGTAGCAATATAAAGGATGTATAGGTGGAATAGTGTGTTAGAACACCGCGCGAGAGGCCAAGGGTTCGATCCCGCTCGGTGACCCGACTTTTTTGTTCGTGAAGAAAGCTTCGCTTTGGACTGTTTCTAGCCCTTTTTGAAAACAGCGGCTTGGCAATTTGAAGTATCTGTAGCTTAAAGTTGAACAAAATTGAAATGATAATTCGAGGGAAGAGAATAAGTGGGGGAAACAATATTTATTTTATCCTAACGCAACAGTTCATGGTAGACAACGTTGCGGATGTGCCCTGGGTGGGTTGAGCCGGTGTTGAGGACCTTGATTGACGCCATGTTGCGGACGCGCGAGAAGGCCGTGTAGAGCTGCCCGTGCGACCAAACTTGACGTCCTTGGAAGCACAATCCGCGCGGCGTAGCGTCTGTCCCTGCGACTTGTTGATGGTGATTGCGAAGGCGAGACGAAGCGGGAACTGGACACGCTCGAACTGGACGGTCCGGTCGTCCTTTCCCGTGCCGTGCGTGAACGGGATCTGCATTAAAGGGCGATGAATGCAATGTGAAAAGCGACAAAAATACCTTTGGAATGTAGCACTCGTCGTCGAATCGTGCGTCCGAGTCCACGCGCCGGCACTTGATCAGCGGTCTCCGACATCTGCAGGACTTGGAGCAGCGTGCCGTTCTTCAATCCTCCGCGGTCGCTGATGTTCTTGATGACCATGACGATCGCTCCTACCTTCAGCTTGAGGACGTGTGGTGGTAGTCCGGTCGGGTGAGCTTGTTGATGGCCTCCGGAGTGTAGTCGGCGCCGTGCACGCCGACCGCAAGCTCGAACGCCTGCTTCCATCGATCGTTGGTGCACGTGTCGATGGAGTTGAAGACGGCACCGGTCCTGCCATCATGCCCAGGACTTGTTCTACAAAACACGCGAATAAATTATTGAAAATTAAGGACAAAAGACGTACCGTTGATGTCGAACGCGTCCGAGTTGACCGGGGACATGATGACGCTGCCACGGATGCTGTCGAACTTGCCCACGGGGTTCTCCCAGCGCCGCCTTCGGGAAACAGAACTCAATCAGTTCCCTCAGGGTCGGCACCTCGCATCCAGGCGGAATTTGGGCCAACTCGAAATCGCCTTCCAGGATGTTTTGGCCGGTGCCCAGTTCTTCAGCCACCGTCCAAATTCGACCTGTAAAATAGGGAATTTAAAGCAAAATTAGACGTGAAATTACCTCGTTCGCGTCCACGCGCATGTTCTTCTTGAGGTCGATGTGCTTGAACTTTTGGAACAGCGGCGAAGAGGCGATGCTGGCGCTGATTTCGCCGTACTTGCCCTTTCCTGGAGCGACCGGTGGGAGCTGCCTTGAAGTCTCCGCTGATGAGAACGCATTTGCCGCCGAAGAGTTGCTGGGATTCCGGATCCGTGGCCAGGTAGCAGGACGGATTGTGCGGTCGATGTAGTCGAAGACGGCCCCGTGCAGCATGCTGATCTCGTCGATGATGATCAGCCTCGTTTGTCGGATTCGCTCGGCTGTCCTGTGGTGGATCTGGATTCCTGGAGCCGTGCTGTAGTCCACATCGTTTGGGATCTTGAAGCAGGAGTGCGCCGTTTGTCCGAAGCGCAGGAGCAGCGCAGCGATTCCGGTCGGCGCCACGGCCAAGACGCCGATGCTCAAAGTCCGGAGCTTGGCGATGATGGCGTTGAACAGGAAGGTCTTGCCGGTTCCTCCATCGCGAAATGTAGAAGAACCGCTGGGTGGATTCGTCTTCGGCGGCTTCGATGATCTCCCGGTATACGGGCGCTTGGTCTTCGTTTCAGCCGGGCTTCTTCTTGCAGCACTACTGTTTCCCATCGAAGTCCACGCGGAATTCCGTCCTCGAGGTCCGTATTCCCTGTTGTGTCCTCGCGGTAGATGTCGTCTTCCATTTCCTCCACTTCTTGGTCGCTGAAGTTGATATCAGGCCAAGTTGGGTCGAACTCCTGGAGGCTGACGTTGTACTCGTGAGGTAGAAGGCAAGCCGCGGAATGCGTCGCTTCTACGGTCGGCGACGGTCCTTCCGATGCGGGGCGGTGACAGGCGGTCCAGGAACTTCATGAGGAGCTCGTCGGCTTGGACGGGGCGGCAGTGAAAGAGGAGAAGAGCGAAGAAACGCTGGAATCGCCTTGAGGAAACCATCTCGATGTCGGCGTCCTTCATCGTTCTCTCCCAAATGGCGTCGGATGCCAAGAGGCCGAGCGCTTGAGCTGCTGCCGCGAACGTGGCTTTGACTTCTCCGTCGACAGTCTTCAGTTCCTCCCAGTTTCGAGGACCCTTCTGGTGGAACAGGAGAAGGCGTATCGCGTAGGCTTGGCGATTCGTCGGGACGACGGATCCAACGCGGACGACGGTCGACACGTTGGTCTTGCGCTTCACCCAGGCTTTGATCTTCGCCGAACCGGTAGTGGAGCGGAACTTCCGGATAAGTGAGCTGCCGGGCGTCGACATCGGTGCTGCACAGGTCAAAGAACGCTGTGAGCTTTGTCGTCTTCTCTTCTGCTCTGCTGCAGCTTCCGCGGCCTGCTGGAGGTCCTCTTCGGCGTAGACGACTGCGGATCCGCCGGGCACATGGACGTACAGCTTCTCCACAGGGTGCGAGAGGTCGACGATCGGGTATCCGCACATCCTCCAGTGGGCTTCAGGGGCGGCCATGTATCGCACGCTGAATGTGCTCGATCTCGTCGTAGTTGACGATCTCGCGGCCTTGGTCGTCACGTTTGGGCTCGCCATAGCCTGTAAAGAGAAAAATGTAAAAGCTGACCAAAGAAATTAGAAAACTCACTTGTCACCCTGACGTATGCGCGGTCGTGGCCCTTCATGACGTACTTGAAGACGTACTCCAGCGTCTTGCCTGATCCGATGTACTCCACGTTGATGTGCGCGTTGTACTTCAATAGCAGGAAAGAGTTGTACGGCACAACGTGGGCGTTTGTGAGCCACGTGTGCCTGTTGCCGTCAATCTTCAGCACGCGGCAGCCGTACTTCTCCCGGTTGTCGCTGTTGACGATAACACCGTCGGGCGCAGGCGCTCGCCGCTTGTACAGCGTCCCTTCGGCTTCGGCGACGTCAAGTTCTTCTTCCGGATCCGGCGCTCGACGCGTGTAGAGCGTCGGCGCGTCGTCGCTAAGCACGGTGAAGTTGGAGAAGGGCTTCGGGAATCGCTTGCAGCACTTGCCGTCCACCAAGCAGCGGTTGTCGCAGAGATGAATCATGTGCCGAAGGACGATTTGCCGGAGACGCCTCTGCTGCTGGTCCATGTCGCTGTGGTCCTCCGTCGGTGGTTCCCTGGGAATCTCGGCTTGGATGTATTGGTCGATGTCCTCGGGGGATTTGCCACAGCGATGAGAATGTGCGCGTGCGGCATTCCCCTGTTCTGGAACTCGGTCGACACGGAGTACGCAACGCCTGCAACAAAAAACACGTTTAAGAAGATGATAACCACAAAACTATGCTTACACGGGCCGAAGACTCCTTTTCGAGCTCCTTCCACGTTGCGGACGTCCGATTTTCCGCCAGTGAGGTCCTTCAGCAGCTCGTCCAGCTTGGCCTTGAAGATGCGGTTGACCACATTGGGGTTGTGGATGTTGGACTGGTGGCCCTTCCGCGTGTTTGGCAGGTTGCGCAGGAACTCCGGCCATTGGGGATTGCCGGTGAAAGTCACAAAACTGAAAAATGCGCAAATGAGAGGCAATTGACGTAAAGGAAACATACTATTGGACTTGGTTCGACGACCGGCTTTCAAAAATGGCCTTCGCATCTGCGTACTTGTCCTGCATGTACGGGCGGCTTCCTGGCCAGGTGCGCGGCGGCATGTAGACGTCCGACGGCCGTGTTCTCCGGGGCCTGCCGCTCGATCGCCTTGATGAGGTCCGCCGGGAGTGCTTGTCGGAGTGGCTTCTGTCCCGCGAGGCCGTCCTGGACGCCTTTCCGGTAGTGCATTTCGTGGCTTCGATCTGGTTGCACATGCAGATCGTGTAGAACTGCGCCAAAGGCTTCATGCGACCATAGCCAGTGCAGATCCTTGGCGTCGCGTCCTCGCGAGAAGGCGAGGTAGCGCCACCACTGGCGAGCGCTGACAAACTTGCGGGGTCCTTTTGCGGGAGCCTGGCCGACGATGAACTGGCGTCGCGGCCCTTCTTCCACTTCTCCCTGGGTTTCGCTTTCCTCGCCATTGTGTCGCAGCGGGATCCCGTAGCGGTACCCTTGAACGCCTGAAGAACACATTAATGCTTGAAATAAGAGTCAAAATTGTACCTTTCGGGTTCAAAATAGGATAGCAGGCGGGGAAGACTACTGGCTGCATGTCGTGGCCTTCGATCTTCATCGTTCCGCCTTTCTTCAGGCTTAACTCTAAGCCTTTTGCTTCAGGAGGCTCACCGGTTCCAGATGTCCAAATGACGGCAACGTGTTCGGCGCCTTGGGCTGGAGCGGTGCGATGCGGGTGGACGTCTTGATCTGCCACTCCTGCTCGACGGGCTTCGCGATTGTCCAGGAGCCGGATGAGGACGTCGCGGACGGGCTGTCCTGCTTCTTCAGCCTCAAGAAGACGCTCCGCGTAAAGGTCGCGTGCTGTCTTGTACAGCTCAACGAACGGGTGTTGGACTTGGAGCTCCCGATCGATGGCTGTAGCAAGCGTCTTGATGTTCTCCAGGTTCCGGTTGTTCAGCTTGTGCGCGTCCTGGATGTTCTTCGCTCGGCGCTCCAGGGCCTTGTGCGAGTCCAGCGCATTAGACTTGAGCAAAGGCCGGCATCTCGTTGTCGTTTGGCGGCAGCAGGTCGCTCATATGGTAGGTGAGCTCCCCGTTGAGCTTGACGATCCCTGGAGCCTTGCTCTGCTCGGCAGACGTGGTGGAGACCGATCCAAAGGCGAAGTTGGAGTTGAGGGCCTTCTCGTACTCCAGGAAGGTCGCCGATTGCGGGTGAGAACCTTCAAGAAGCGTCTGCCACATGAGCGGGAGGTCCTGGAGCTTGTCAAAGTCTTCTTGAAGGTCGACCTTGCCTTGCGCGCAGCATAAGCCCGTCCCTGAAGCAAAAACATAAATTTCGGACTGAAAAAATTGACAAAATACCTGCTTTGGCTTCCGATTCCAGCAGAAGAGCCTTGCAGTGAAGGCATCGATGCGTGAAGTCGCCGACATCGAAGTACGGCGCCAAGTGGTTGGCTTCGCGGGACGCGCATCCGAATCCGGGATGCGTTCGGTCCATGCAGCGTCCGGTGCGCAGATTTTCTAGAAAATGGTTCATAAATAGGCGAAAATAGGTGATAAAAATACCTGAAGGCGATGACGTCGACGACCTTCTCTGAGCTGCGAATTGAGGTCTTCCCGGTTGGCTTCACGGTACTGGCTCTGCCACTTGGCAAGTTCTTCCCAGTGCCCGTCGCGGTAACGCTCTTGCCTTGTCTGGAACACACTCAGTCAATAAAGACACTTTCGAAACACTCAAAATACCTGACGATTCGAGTCGAAAAGCGATGAAATCGAGCGCGTCGTCCTCAAGTTGGCCGGAATTTCCGCGGCGGTTCGGACTTCTTCGATGAGCTGGACAATCCGGTCTCGCAGAACTTGGATCTGCTCTGGAGCGTTGTCGAACCGTGCGTCCGGAGCTCGATTGGAGACGGAGTGGCGATGAAGAGCATTCACGGCGTGCATGATTGCGTGCACCCCGCAGCTGTCTCCATCGAGTTGCCGTGAGCTCTGGTCGCTCATCCCCCGGATCGTGAAGTCGACCATTCTCCTGTGACGATGGGCCAGCAGACGGCGACCGATGGCTTGCAGGCTCTCGTGGAGCAGCTTTTCAAGCTGTTGGTCCATGTTCTGCAAGCAGTTCTATTAGATTTTGAAGCGTACATTAATATTCTTACCGGAAGAGAGTTGTAGATGTGGATTTCCCCGCTGAAGATCGATCATGGCCAAGAGCCAATGGCCAGGGACGTTGATTGGGACGACAACACGACGGAACGTGTTGCGTGCCAGGGTGAGCTGCGTGTCGGCCGTGGCAAAGTAGTTTGCACATTCGTCGGCCGTCATCTGCGGCTGGACGATGTTGCCGGCTCGATCGTAGTTCGGCGCAAAGATCCGCCTTACCCAAAAGAGGGGATTGAGGAGCGCTGCCTGTTGATCCCCGTGAGCTTGGTTGTAAATCCAGATCTGAAAATGACACGTCACTTTCTGCGATGTCTCCTTCGGCTGTGGCATCGCTTGCCCTTCTTCGATCTCCATGGGCTCGTCCTGGGCTTCTTCAATCTCCATGGGCTCGTCTCGGGCTCGAGCGTGGCGAGCTTTGGCTCGCTCCGAAGCGGCGAGGCTTCGGTTGCTTCGGCGTCCTCCTCCACTCAGGATCGAACGGTGGGCGGCGGCTTCTGGCTTGGGCGTGGCGGCTGGCTTCTCGACGACAGCGGGCTTGTTGGGTGCGGCGGCAGACTTCTTGGCGGCGGCGGGCGTCATGGTGACCTTACCTACAAACAAAGAACAGACATTAAAACTTACCTTCTTTGAGGTCTTCTCGGGACCGACGGCGGGCTTCACGGCGGGCTTCTCGGGCTTGGGAGCGACGGCGGGTTCTTGGGAGCGACGGCGGGTTTCTTGGGAGCGAAGGCGGGCTTCTTGGACGCGATGGCGGGCTTCTTGGACGCGATGGCGGGCTTCTTGGGAGCGAAGGCGGGCTTCTTGGGAGCGATGGCGGGCTTCTTGGGAGCGATGGCGGGCTTCTTGGGAGCGATGGCCTTGTTGCCTTTGATCTGCAAATAAAAACCCATTAGAACAGCTGCAAAACTCAAAACATACCTTCAGGCGCTCCATACGTCGAAGATCGGCCGCTAGGCTGGTGGTCTTTAGGAAGACCTCCCATCCCTTCTTGAACGGGCTTGGAGTGGGTCGGCGTCGGAGATGGGCGGGCCACTGAAACGAAATACATAAGAAATGCAGGGAAGCGCATAACGTACCTTGATCAGGTCCAGGTCGAACCCGGCCTCCACCCAGCGCTGAGCGAATTGCGCTCTGGCCGTCCGGAGCTTCCATTTCCAGTCGCGAGGAACGATGCCGTAGTGGCGTCCTCCTCCTCGGATCCTACCCCATAGCACGCGCGCATAGCCGCCTGGGTGGCGTTAACGGCTACGGCGGGCCCCCATAACTCCGCGTGACAAACAGCCTGGGTGGCATCAACCGAAGTCACGCACATGGATTTGCTAAGCATATTGAACATTGTAGGAACCTAACCACAGAAAGCTCTGGGACCCCTTTGCCGCTCGACGGCGCCGCCGCACTGCTGTGAGTCTGCTCAGACGGCGAGAGTGTTTTTGGAAGGCTGCACAGAGCGAGGTTAGAGGTTGGACTCCCCTCCTCAGGGAAATCGTGGCGGGAGCCTGGACCCAAATTCTTGCCTGCACGGACTTGAAATGCGTTGGAAACGCTTAATCGTGGCGGGAGCCTGAACTCAAAGTCTCGCCTGCACAGGCTTTACTACTCCTGCACCGGGTCGTGAAGCCTGAAATTTGGAAAAAGTAACCAAAGAAGTAGCCGGAAATGCGAGAGAAAGGCGTAGAAACGCAGAAGCCGGAGGAAACAAAAATGTTTGCTCGTAAAGGAATCGAACCTGCAAACTCGCTTGGCGCGACTTGATTCGCGAGATCTGAATTTCACGGAAATGGGCCTATTTTTGGCTATTTTTTGAAAAAAAAATTTCAAATTTTGAAAATTTTTGTTGCATCTGAAAGAGCAGCGCAGCCGGGTCAGGGCTACATAGCGGTTTTGCAAAATTCGGCTTGCTTGGCGCGTACGGGCCGAAAACAGAAACCCCCCGTCACTACGACATTTCAATCGACTTAGCTTTCTTGTAAAGTAATGCTTAGCGCGCACGGGCCGAAAACAGAAACCCCCCGTCACTACGACATTTCAATCGACTTAGCTTTCTTGTATTGTAAAGTAACCAGCACGCTTCGCGTACTGGCTCGGGCAGTGCGGGCATCAGTGCTAAAGTTTTTGAAATTTGGGTTAGGTATATATCGGTTGTTAAGTGGTTTAAAAAGTGCGTAGGTGGAAGATTGGTAGAGCCTTAGAGCGTTGCGCTGAAGGCCAAGGGTTCGATTCCGCCCGATGACTCAACTATTTTGTTCGTGAAGAAAGCTTCGCTTTGGACTGTTTCTAGCCCTTTTTGCCCCAAAACAGCGGCTTGGCAATTTAAAGTATCTGGGCGCCTTCGGCGCCCAAAAGAGGTTTGCCAAAACGGGCTCGGCCCTCCGGGCCTCGTTATCGGCGGCTTCGCCGCTCTGCAAACCCGTTCTTGGCGGCTTCGCCGCCACGCAAATCAACTCTCGGTGGCTTCGCCACCTCACTTTCATTCTAAGTCTCGGGTTGAAAGAGGCGCTTCGCGCCCATTCTCGGTGGCTACGCCACCTCACAATTCGCATGACAGGCTCGGCCCTACGGGCCTCGCTCTTGCTCTCCAAAAACGGAAGGCGCTGAGCGCCTTCTTTCCACTTCGGCGGCTTCGCCGCCTCAAGATCGGGAAGACAGGCTCGGCCCTCCGGGCCTCGCATCTCTCAACATTCTCGGCGGCTTCGCCGCCTGGTGGTTGACCGACAGACTCGCCGCTACGCGGGCCTCGTTATCGGCGGCTTCGCCGCCCTGCAAACCCGTTCTTGGCGGCTTCGCCGCCTAGCAGCTACGCGAAACAGGCTCGGCCCTACGGGCCGACATCACATTTCGCAAAACGGGCTCGGCCCTTCGGGCCTCGCATCTCTCAACACTCTCGGCGGCTTCGCCGCCTCGTGGTTGACCGGACAGACTCGCCGCTACGCGGCTCGCTTCCGAGCATAACCCCGAAAAACCGAAAATCCCGAAATTCCTTGACAATTCAGGGAAATCGTGGCGGGAGCCTGGACCCAAGTTCTTGCCTGCACGGGCTTCACTACTCAAAAACACGCGCGGGGACGCTTTATATTGACTCGGGACACGATTTGGCGTCGAAAAATACTTACACTGGCCAATTTGACGATTGGCCACACCGGCCTGCACCGGGTCGTGAGCCTGAAATTTGGAAAAAGTAACCAAAGAAGTAGCCGGAAATGCGAGAGAAAGGCGTAGAAACGCAGAAGCCGGAGGAACAAAAAAGATTTGCTTGATGAGGAATCGAACCTGCAAACTCGCTTGGCGCGACTTGATTGGCGAGATCTGAGTTTCAGTGAAATGGGCCTATTTTGGCTATTTTTTGAAAAAGACGCTTCAAATTTTGAAAATTTTTTTGCATCGGAAAGAGCAGAGTCTGATGCACAGACGTACGTAGCGTTTTCCGAAATTCGGCTTGTTTGGGCGTACGGGCCGAAAACAGAAACGCCGGTCGCCACCACCCCGACATTTTAACCGAGATAGCTTTCTTGTAAAGTAATAAACGCTAGAGAATTGCAGCAAAACAGTGATTTGAGATCAAAATGACGCGAGAAACACGAATAAAATAGTTGCATGAGTCAAAAAATGCTAAAATCCAAGAAAATTCGGTCGCATCAGTATTTATGGATAACCCTGTGAACGAGTTGAGATATCAAAATAAGATTTTAGACATTTGGAAGAACAAATGGGTAGCGTTTGGAGACGTTTTATTGTTGTCTACTCTGACGCTCGTTATCTTTCATATCTGTCGAAAAACATAATTAGCAGCGCAACGCACGAGAGGTTTAAAATTCCATTGTCTGTCGGTCGAAATGTGTTAAAAGCATGAAGGATAGCAGAAAGCACCTGTTTACAAATACGTTCTCATCCCAAAAGACTTCACAGGCGAAAAAAGACATGCATTTCGAGGAAGCAATAAAGCAAAACTCCTAAAATCGTCTCAGACGTACTAACTACGTCTCGAAAGAGTTTTCGCACATTTCAATTTCAAGTTGAACCTTTTGTTTATTCCCAGTATTTTTACAGCCATAATGGCCGGCGATACGGCCAGCTCTCGACCCCAAGCGAACGAAAACAATGAAGCGAATCAGCGCGAGAGCTCTGATACACACGAAGTGTACTCTCTGGGAATATAATTTGAAATGCAAAAATGTCGGAAAGTGCACTAACAAGAGTGCGTGTTCTCGTCGTGACCTGAATGAGAATGTCCCGAACTCCGAAAAAGAGTTGCAGAGGCACGTAACTTCTGGGGGTATGAAACCTGAAAATGTATTCAAACTTGACAAAGAAAACAATGGGCCTGCAAGGTGTACGAAAGTGAAACAGCCGGCGCCACACGGTCGCGGAAAAAGAACTCTCGATGGGGGGTCAAACGACCGACCGCCCAGCTAGGACAATGATTGCCATCAGCCGAAACTTGGCGGCATTGTCTTCGTTCGGAGGGACACCTCCTCCGGTGAACCGGTAGTATGTGATGCTGGTCGCGGAGGAACGCCGCCTGAAGCTGAAGCTCGACTCTCAGCAATCCTGAATTTGCACTGAAATTAACAGTCGAGCCACTCAAGTCAATTGAGGCATTTATCAGTCAATATCCCGGATCAAACTGACCCATTTCTTCACCGCGCTTTTACTTCGTGATGGTCTTGCGTCAACACCGTCAAGAAAGACCGCGTAGTTCCGTTGATTTCAGGTTTACATAGATTTGATTGCTTTATGCTTTCCTGCCGTAGCTGCGCATTCCAAAACGTTTCGAGAGAATTAAATAGCGTTAATCAGGGCCGAAGACCCTGTGAGGTTGAAGGTTTTTCAGAGGTATCTTTTCAAACAGCGGGGTGTGCCATTTAGACTGCCCTCCTGGAGCAGCTTAGGCTTGGTTATTTTCTAATGTGGTTTTTGCGGCGAAGCCGCCTGGCAACGGAGTGTGTAGGCTCGAGGCGGCCTATTTCAAACAGTGGGGATATATTGGGACGCATAAAGATAAGGCAGGTTTTTCTATGCGTTTGTCTCATAAAACAAACTTCTACGTATAGAAGTATTGAACGCACACTCAAAATAATTTATTTCCAGGCACAAACCGCGCCTCCTTGCTGTATTTTCGAAAATTCTGTTCAGATTTTAGGAAAATGAGCAAAATTGGCCGACGCGATGAAAAAAACATTTTTTCTAAAATCGTTTTTTCGCGTTAATACATGATTAAAACATAAAATGACAACACAACAGCAAGAAATCTTTGTTCCTTGTCTTGAAATTAGCTTCCGAAAGCTGGTCTACAAAACTTTTCCCAAATTTTAACCTTAAAGACAATTCTTTCCAATTTTAGTGTTTTTATTGCGCAACATAAGGGTGTTAATATTGTTATAGTTGTTAATGAGCTGTTTTTGTTTGCTGTTTGCTAAACTTAAAAAATCTTGAGACAAAACAAAAAACGCCAAAAAATTGGCCAAACAAGAGGCAGGATACTCATCCTTCAGTTTGCTCACAAATTATTTTTTGTGTGTTTCTCTTGGTTTCACGTTAAAGAGCGTATTTGAAAACCTATAAACAGCTTGCAATAACTCAGCTCTTATTTGACAGCAATAATGAAAGCGTCAAAGATAGAAACATCGGAATTCGCCTCATTTCCATAGGAAAATGCCTGTTTTCTGGGTATCTTTTCATGGAAGTGCTTGCTTGGTTCGTGGAAGTAATTTTACGTGCTGAAATTGAACATAGGGTTTTCAAAAAAAAGAAAAAATGTCCTTATCATCGCGTCGGCCAATTTTGCCCACTTTTCTAAAATCTGAACAGAATTTTCAAAAATACAGCAAGGAGGCGCGGTTTGTGCCTGGAAATAGATTATTTTGAGTGCGTGTTCAGATAAAATAAGCTACTCTACGCAAAAGTTTGTTTTATGAGACAAACGCATAGAAAAACTGTGTCCTTATCTTTATGCGTCGCACTGTAGTAGGCTGGGGCTGGCCTCCTGGAGCATCTTAGGTCGCACGTTCGGTCAGCCATATTTTAGCTATTTTCTCGGCCGGGAGCGCACGGATCTTGAAAATTTAAACCGATTACACCATTTGAAGTCGAGAGCTATCGATTGATACCAGATTCATGGGAATCCGTGAAAATGACTCTTTTTTACCCTGTTTTCGGCCTATTTGGACCGATATCTCGGCTTAAAATGAAAATCTCGTAAATTCCTCAGTTAAAAAGTTTTAGATGCTCATTACGCACACATAAATGAGCACGATTAGTGCTAACCCCACCGCTGAATTCCGATTTGAAATTCGTCACTCTGGGCCCAAAAATGATGGTTTTTGGATGCAATCGTGGATTTCTCGAACAAAACCGAATTAAACAGAAATTCATTAGTCAACTTTGTAGATCTACTCATTGCGGTTCAAATGAGACCAAAATCAGGCGTTGTGTTTTCCTGATCTAGGAATTTCGGAAACAAGGTGGTCATGTCGGGTGAAACTCCGAACGTCCGAAATTCGGCCGTATCGGATGAAAATCTCAAAATTAGGCTTGGATTCTGGCATTCAAGACTTCGCGGAGCTTCTGCAATAAAAATAACGGTTCATTATTGCCACTGGGCCGTGTTCTGAACGTCATTTGTGGATCACATCGCCGTTTCGACGAAATTGGCGCATGGGTCCCGAAGTGAAAAACGAAAGATTCGCCGATCGCGATTTTGACGAGCTTGACAGACCGTGAAATTCAATGAGGTACCGTACTTCTTAACTTCTTTAAGTGTGGGCTTTCACAGTGGTCTTCCCACGACATTTGTTTATGTGGTGGATTGACCAGTGAAATTGTTTGAAACTTCTGCCTGTTTCTTCTCTCGTTTTCGCATTTTTCGAAGTTCACCGGCGTGCGGTTCCGTGAATTCCACAGGAAAACGCATTTTTATTCGTTTTAGGCTCGTGATGCAGTGATCTTTTTTATTCATTTACTTGCAGGCGAATAAAATGCCCAAGAAGAAGACCGGAGCTCGAAAGAAGGCTGAGAAGCAGCGCGAAATTCAGAAGAAAATCCGTGCCGGAGAGCGCGAACTGGGCGAGCAGCCGTGCAATCTCATGATGGTAGTTTCCGCGTTCGAAGTCGTCCTATCCGTGCCTTGTTCAGACTTGTGACCAGTGCCAGCGTGACCAGAAGTCCAGAGCCTTCTGCTACTTCTGCCAAGCCGTTCAAAAACTACCCATTTGTGCTGCTTGTGGAAAGCAGAAATGTATGTCGAAAACGGGCGATTGTGTCATCAAACACGGAGCCAAATTTACGACTGGTAAGCGCCTGTGGAGTGGACATGCTCCTAGTAATTATCTGGTTTAGGCATGGCCATGGTCGGTGCAATCTGCGACTTTTGTGAAGCGTTTGTTTGCCACGGACGCAAATGTTTGACTTCTCACGCTTGTGGTTGTCCGCTCAAGAATGCTGAGTGCTTGGAGTGTAAACGCGGTGTTTGGGATCACGGTATGTATTCGGTCATATTACATGTTGTTGATATTATGAGATACTGATTTGTTACTAATTATTGACAATAATTTTTACCCATTCCAGGTGGGCGCATTTACAAGTGTTGTTTCTGCGGAAACTACCTGTGTGAAGACGACCAATTCGAACATCAAGCAAGTTGTCAACAACTGGACAGTGAAAACTACAAGTGTTAGTGGTCATTTCCACTTGCCGCGTTTATGGATTCTCCCTTTAGGTATGTCGTGCAACAAACTCGGCCAGTTTACTTGCATGCGGTGTAAAATTTGCTTCTGTGACGATCATGTGCGCCGTAAGGGCGTCAAGTATGACCGAAGCGCTAAGGAAATCCCTTGCCCCAAGTGTCAGTACCCGACAAGTGAAACAAAAGACTTTAGTGTCTCAGGTGAGCTTGAAAAAGTGCACAAGTCCTAATCGAACTTTTAGCTCGACGTCACGCATACGGAAGACAAGGGGTCGCGGCGTATGACGACGAGGAGGGAGCCAGCGGCTGGGGCTACGGAGATTCTTCCCCGCATGGATACGGATCGTAGGTTCAGCTACCGTAATATGGTATAAAGTTTTATTTTCAGGTACAATGCAGGATCGGATGAAGAAGATGACGATGACGATTACGACGAGGACGAAAATGAAGATGAGTCCGAAGAATCGGAGTGATTTAGGCAGGTTCGTCCTTCTGACTGTGATAACACTTCTCTTTTTTTGGCATTTATGGTGTAAGGCGAGCGGCCTATGTTGCTTCCTTTTTCGTTCTGCTCAAATATTTGTTGATTAATTAGAGCTGTTTCAATAAAGTTCTCAACTACTCATTGGATTTTTTAGTAATCTCTTTTCTCTAGAAAATAGGAAGCCAATTATCGCTTCGATCGGTTGTACAACAGTATTATCGAATCAACGGGGCCGCGCGCGCTATTGCGCGAAGTTTAAGCTTCAAAATAAGTTCAGTCGGCGCTTCGCGTCTCCAAGGGGCGCGTGGCCAGCTTCATTCGAGGCTAGATCGCCCAGAGCGATGCCACCGTTTCCGCAGTTTTATGATTTTATCCAAATAGCGCAAATCACACATTATTCGGTTCCAATTTTTGTGCATAGTTTATTGAGCCCAAAAACGCCCACAAAAATCGGCGGTTGCAACTCTGATTTTGACGTTGTCGCGGTTGCAAAACCGGCTGGTCCGAGGTGACAGCGAAAAGCGTGCAAACGCAAGCGCCGCCGCTACCGTAACCTGCACTTGCTCAGGTCTTAGACGGGGTGTCCTGAATGGTCTCCCGCTGACCCTTACACACAGGAACACAAACAAGGACGTTACTAAGGGTTCAAGCAAATACAATAATCGCGATGATGAACTGGATTATGTAGCGCGAGGCTACGACGACTTCGCGGACACTTCGTTGTCCGGAAGAGCAGCTGCGAGACTGTGGGGAAACTGCTTCGACGGTCCTATGTAGCGGTCGATCGGGAATCTCGGGGTCCTGGCGGCGCCGGCCTATTGCGACCTTTTAGGCCACGCGGACCTCTGCAGATCCGTGCAATCGCGCGTCACGGGACCGGCTGGTTGAATTCTGCAACGCACCGAGGATCGCACGTTCAGTCGCGCCTGCAATCGCTCGCGGCGATGTGTCCGGCTTATCCGAAGCGATGCTCGGGGCTTCGGGACGTTCGTCGGTGACGGTGGGATCGGTGGCACGTGGCCGCGACGTTCTAGAGGCACGTGGCCATAACAGAGTTAGCCTAACGGCCGTAAACAGCCTCGTTCACTGGTGAACGGATCGTGGGTCTGGGGATACACGACACTTTGAACTCCAAAGGTCTTACAATTACTGGATTACTGGATGTCATGGATGAATTGGTTAAGTTTATGGGACTTATTTCTCGATCAAAGCCCAATATTTTTAAGTGGGTTTGGAAATTCCGTGGACACAGCGACTGGAATGGACTGTTTTATGTAACCTTTTGCGCGCAAAAACTTAAATGAATAATTTCCTTTAAAACCCAGATGATCGGGATTCGATATGTTCCCGGCGATCTGTTGACCTACCATGTGATATATCTAGGTATAAAGGGTTCTCATACCGACAGGTGTAAACAGTAGCAGAGGGGTAAACAGAAATCATTTGAACCCGTCTCATGACACATGAAGTCAGGTTTTTTGTCGTGTATGTTTTAAATTTCTTATATAGTAGATGCTTTCCCCTGGAACCTGCACTTCACACAGCACTTTTGCACATTGCGCATATTCCCACTTAATGCGTAACTTACTTATCAGTGCGTTGTTACAGCCGCTCCGATCAACCATTTGTAGTACTCAGCTCCGATTTCTGCAGATCATTTCTAGCTCCCCTTAAGCCCCTTTGATTCGCTTCTAAGTTAAAATGCAAAGTACAAAACATAAAAATCAAAATTTAATATTATCAGTATTACTCTTATTATCAAATGCTCAGAACTTCCCGTATCGAGCCAAATGTGGCTTAAACCAATTCCTGAACATGGACCAAAATGATCGTGCAGAGAATATTTGCCGCTTATTTTGTGTTTTCAGTAGCCGTAGATCACCAGAAGCCAGAAATCAAGAAGCACAGAAGCCTGGAAGGCCGTTATGAACGTTGCCTTACCCGTACTTCCGATAACTTGGGTTCATTTGGCCAAATTGAGCTTAGACAGCTAATTTTCATGACTAATGCTTCATATCTTCACCTAGATTAATCTTCGTGAATCAAATGAGCCATCCAAACTAATCGCAACAAAGGCCAAATAGATCGAAAGCTGCAGTTTCGTTGGTTATGTCTTATCCAAGTTTAGTTATGAAAATCGTTAATTTACTGCCCAAACTTGTTTTCACAGAGCGCTACATTCTCAAAGCACGTGAATTTAGCCAAGAATGGAGCGTTTTGGTCAAAAATAAACTAGGATGCGTTTGAATAATGGTTTAGGTCCCGCAACGATTTCCCTGCCCAGCAGTCCGTTGCACATCCGTTGCAAATCGTCAAGGGAAGTGAATGAGCACCGACATTCGGCGACGACCGTTGCGCCGTTCAGCCACGCAGGTTTTTCCAGGCGGGACCGCTTGACCATACTGGAATGCGTCGATTTCTTCGCTTTGCTTTCACCTAAAATACATTATCAAGCCGTCCCGCCTGGAAAAACCTGCGTGGCTGAACGGCGCAACGGTCGTCGCCGAATGTCGCTCGATTGCGCGCACTCAAAAAGTCGGAAAAAGATTTTGGTGGAGAATAAAGCAAACCCGAAAAAAAGACTCAGATTTTCAGATACATAGAACAGTGTTTGAACATTGGATAATTCTAATTTAAGGAAAAAGTTTACTTGAAAAGTTAAACAAAAAGTTTGGAATTGGCTAATCAAGTCTAAAATCATGAATCATAGCCAAAATCGAAAACTGCACCTTTCTAAACGCAAGCCAATCTAAAGATTTTCTGTAACTGCTACTGTTTACACTTCTGTTACTGCTAACGCTACTATTTACACCGGTGCTACTGCTACTGTTTACACCTGTCCTTCTCATACTTCATGACTCATCTCGTTCGGCGGCTGTCCCTAAAAGTCCCTACCGCGAAAGTGCCCGCTTATGACATCAGAGCCCGTGATTATTGGTCTGTTTAGCCACAACGGAGCATGCCCCACATTCTTTTCGTTCAAAAATTTTTATGTCTGTTTTTGGAGGAACATCGGTTGATATTCCGTCTTTGATGCGCAAAAAGTTGCACTTGCAAGGGTACGCTCGACGACCTATTGTCCACATATCCTCTTGCCGTGTTTCCATCAGCGTCTTTCTGCAGGCGGAGCGCTTCATTCCGCATCAATATCAGTGACGCCTCCACCTATTCTAGAAAGGGAATGGCTCTGCATTAGAAGCGGACGGAGAGGACTGCCACCCGTGTCTTGAGGGGGCCACTACCAGCCTGTTGCGTGTGTGATTGCAAGGCACTGATTGTTTACCTTATCAATGTCTTTCTTTTTTTTTGCTGTTCTTGGCTCACCGCGCTCATCTTCTAAACTGCCATCGCTCTTTGTTCTTGCCGCACATTTATCGTTATACCGTTCGGAATTGCTGCGCCTCTATACGGTTCCCCTCATGCGGCTTTAAACGAATGCGTACTACAACAATTTCCTATTTTGGTCTGTCGAAAAACTCCAACGACGTTCTGTCATCGTTTACGTCATTCCGTAGTCAATTTGTCCGTTTCGTCGTGTTGTTTCATTCTCCGACCAATCGGACCTGGCAACTCTGAGACGGTCTCCTTCCACGACACGCTTTCCACTGACTTCTGCTGGTTTCCAGGAATATGACGCCCATTGCGCTCTTACGTCTGTTGGCACTCTTTGCCCTCTCGCATTGCATCTTCAAAGTAGCGTCAGAACCGTTCAGGAATTCTCTCAAGACGCCTCCTTCAGTTTACAGTTTGCGTTGGAATGCCAGCAACCCATTGTTCTCCCTAGCGTTGCTCGCCAAATCTCAATTCCGCTTTTTAGATTCAACATCACCGAGAGCGTGTCTACATATCCGACATTTCGAATGTTCGTTGGGGACGTGATCGTGTTCGAATGTCCGAAAGTTTCAAAAACGTCACGTGCTTCGGAAGACTACCTTTACTTGAGCATCTACGAGGTGAGTTTCATCGATCAACTGACGCTCTTTATGAACCGCTTGGAGGCAAGCAACAAGTAGCCCCAGCGACGTCTTAATTGCGGATTATTTTGAACGGGAACTGCTGGCTATCAGTGTCTGGTGATGTGTCGATTCTTTTCGGACGTCCACCTGCAGGAATGCTGTACATTCGTGTGTGCACTGATCCATTTTGGCTTCCGCATAAACAACTCAAAAATGGGGACTGGATGAAAACAACGTGCTTCCCGATAAAGTACTGAGACAGAACTGATTTTACAGGTTTCTCGGGAGGAGGCCAACAGCTGCACGGTTCGAGATACCTCGCGACTTCTCATCAACTGCTCGAATCCGCGCGTAGACCGCAAGGTGATCTTTCGACGAGCGAACCCCTCCGGAGAACACTTCTACATCAGTAACTCCTGCCGTTCATGCGATCAACTGACCAACAAGACTGTTTCAGCCACTTCCACGGGATCATTCGACGGAATCGACAAACAATCCGGAGGTCTGTGTAGCAGCAGGAACATGAGAATAAAGATTGAGCTGCTGGAGACCCACGACCGGAAGCTCGAATCCTACTACGAAGGCACCTATCACTTGTTCGATTCGTCCGAAGGCAAGTGTTTGCTATTAAGGAAATCTTTTGAACAGTTTTTCACCAACTTTCAAAGCACGGTCGCAACATTTTGGGACTGCCAATGACCGCTGCTATCTAAAAATAACATTTCTCCTAGGTTGACAAGCCACCGAAATCAATGCAAACATGATAAGGGGGCGCATAGATGAGAGCCGAGTCGTTTTGATAAGGACTTCCTTCCATTGGTGTTTCTTTCAGTTTTCAACAGTGACGAATCATCAAACGAAGACAGCCGAAAACAGCCAAATAAGCTAACTTCACAGCAAGTAGGTGATGTCATTGACATAGGAGTGTACAGTAAGGCACGTTTTTCTAGCCACGATTAATTTCTGTTTTAAGAAGGACCTCCTCTCACTCTCGAAGAATGGAGAAACGCGTTCAAGGAGAACTACACCGCTGAACAACCGACCTCCGCTGAAAGCTTCAAGCAGAGCGTATCGAAGCACATCGTTTTTGGATCTACAAATAACGGAGGCAGGAAAGGCGTCGCTGTGCAAGATTCGAAGCTTCGTTACGAGCGCGGTGAGTTGGATTCGTGAGAGTTCCGATCTTATTATAAGCACTCCATGGTGGTAGTGGGGGAGGTAGCGAGTGACGACTTTTTTGCAACCGGATTTATAGTGTAAAGCCGACCGGCGGGGACGCGCTGTTGTGGACTATTGGGTCTGGGGACTGAAGAGCTAGTGTAAACCCTTCCGCTTGCGGGTGCAGGCTTAGTTTTGTCTTTCAGTCAACGGACTCCACTGGATTTGAGATCGACGACTATCTCACTGACGGTCACTATTACAAGCGCCGGTTTTCTGGAAAATGTCGCCAAGTGCTGACGAATCTGCCCCTCCGTTGTCCAGCACCTACGATCGTGTCCGCGTCCTCGACAACCCGTTCGCCCATCTGGTCAACAATGGCCAAGTGTCCAAATTCTGTTCGCACTGCATGCGGGCTCCCGAAGACGGGAAACTGCTCCGCTGCGGCAGCTGCAACTTCTCGCAATATTGCAACCAGGAGTGCCAGAAGCTCGCGTGGAAGGTGCATCGTGCGGAGTGCCGCCGTCTAAAGGCCGTCTTCCCGAACCTCCCGCTTACGGAGGTCCTGTTTTTGAGCCGTGTTATCGATCGCGTTCTGTTCCTCGAAGCATATGGCGACAAATTCGGCTGGGAGAGTCTCAGAAAGTGGTCTGATCTGATGGGTCACGAAGACGACATTCGGGCCGACACTGCCAAGTACGAGCATTTCAAGAAGATCAGCGGGAAGATGGCCCTGTTCCGGAGCGAAGAGATGCTCCCGGAGGAAGACTTCTACAAGATCTTCTGCAAAGTCTCCATCAACTCGCACAGCATCCACACCAGCGCCGGGGTCGAGATCGGACTTGCACTCGATCTGGGCGTCTCCGTCTACGACCACTCCTGCCGCCCCAACTGTTCGATGGTGTTCGACGGCTTCCGCGTGTGCTTGCGGCCTTTGACCCCAGAAGCAAATCCGTTCAACACCAAGTTCAGCTTCATCAGCTACATCGACGTTGGAAGGTCGCGCTACCAGAGAAGAAAAGACCTCCAGGAGAAATGGTACTTCGAGTGCCACTGCGAACGCTGTGAAGACCCGAACGACAATGTGCTAACAAGCCTGAAGTGCATCGATCCCTCGTGCGATGAGCCACTGCTCACACACGAAACCGCCGAAGTCATGATGATCTCGTGCTCCAAATGCAACACCATTGCCGACGAAGAGTACGTGAAAAGGGGCCAGGAGAAGATGCTCTCACTTCCGGCCAGATACACTCTGGAATCCGACCCGACGCAGCTGCAGGAGCTTTTCGAGGACGCAGCGAAGATCCTCCACCCGCGGAATATCTACTTGTGTCGAATGCAAACTGCCATTTTTCACATCACCGGAAGGCTGCAACAGAACCTCGGCATCGTGCAGAATCAGATCTTTGAGAACTACAAGATGTGCTTCCCCTCGATGGACCGTCACAACGGATTTCAGCTGCTCTACATGGTAAAGTCGCTGATTGAGAAGGGCGACCGAGATCAAGCCATCAGCTACGCCTACGACGCGATGTGCATCTTCGAGATCTCCTTCGGCATGAACCACCCTTACTACCTGCAAACGTTGGCCCTCTGGACCTTCCTCGATACCAAGGCGGACAAGACCGACGAAGAACTGCTCAAACTGGTGCATTTCGGAGATTTCACAAAACCCGTCAACCTTGAGCAGATTCTCGGTCATCCTCAATAAGGTAACATCCTGTTCCCAGCAATTTCCAACTTTTGTCGGCTTCCTTATGGTCTTCCCGTTTTCACTGCATCCTTTTCAGCTGCTCTCGTTGAGGACAAAAGCTCTGAAGGCATCTTTGAGCCGGTCCACGCAGCGGTAGTCCTTCTTTTTTCGGTCTTCCACATCCTCGTCTAAACCAGAACTCGCCGCCGTGTGATATTTTTTTGTTTGTAGTGTCTCGTTGCTTTTGGGTTGCATATAAATAAAACCAAAGCCTTTGTTTCGAAAACGATGAATCGAAGCAGCTGCACAAACAAATCCTCCAAGCGATCTGCTGGAACCGCTTCGATCACTCGTGGATTTAGTCATGAATATTCTGGCGGTTATCGGTCTGTTGACGCTGTGGTCAGTAGTGCAAGGAAACGACAACATCGAGCAAAACGCACGAGCGAAAAGGTGAGAAGTCTCAGTTGCTCGATGAAATGGCATTTAGGCAATATTACCCTACGTGCGCCAACGGTGGTTTGCCCGTCAACGTGGGCTGCAGGGCGGACTACCAGTGTCAGATCTACGACCCCACTTATATCTGCGTGAACACCTGCTGCTGCACTCAACCCTTCCAGTTTGTTCAGCCTCAGGTTCCCCAAAACGATGTCCCTTTGGACCCGTATGCAGAGGCGTTGAATGATCCCGAAAATAGGACTGCTCGGACAAGTTTTTGCGCTTGTTTTATTATGTTCTTTTTGCACGTGTTGTTAGGCTAAATTAATAAATACGTTAAAAATTACTAAACCATCAACTTATCACAACAGCAGCGACAACGTCGGCCAAACTCGGCACACCTCTTCGCGGCTCATGAGCGGCTTGTCCGCGGCAGGTGTTGGAGCAGCGATCGATTATGAGCGAGTCATTTGTCACTTGGACAGTCTACCTGTGCGCGGGAATTTCCTCCTGCAACCGTTCTGATCAAAAATATGGCCCTTGGAATGGTGGAACCATGAAAGTGGGGTCCAGCAGTGCGACTGCTTCGCGTTCAAATCTGATCCTGTCGGACCATTTGGTTGTATTTGGTTGGAGTATTTGATTCTTATTATAATCCTTAAAATAGAACTGATTTTCACCCATTTTGCATTTTGTGCAGTTTCGTCTGTGCATGTGTGTGTTCTCGTACACTTCATTCGTTCGTCCGTATTCAGAGCGATAAAGCTTGAGTACTTTATGACCAATCCAAATCTTGAGTTGAGTTGAAAATCGCGAACTTGACGTGTGCGACTTGTGCTTCCGTTACAGCAGTCGGATCTTGCGTGAATGCAACATTCAATCTGTGTGCCGTTTCAGGATGGCCAGGGGCAGAAGAAAACGAAGCGGCAATCGCGCTGCTTCCGCCGTTGGCGCTGCTTCCGCCGTTGGCGCTGCTTCCGCCGTTGGCGCTGCTTCCGCTTCCGCCGTTGGCGCTGCTTCCGCCGTTGGCGCTGCTTCCGCCGTTGGCGCTGCTTCCGCCGTTGGCGCTGCTTCCGCCGTTGGCGCTGCTTCCGCCGTTGGCGCTGCTTCCGCCGTTGGCGCTGCTTCCGCCGTTGGCGCTGCTCCCGCCGTTGGCGCTGCTCCCGCCGTTGGCGCTGCTCCCGCCGTTGGCGCTGCTCCCGCCGTTGGCGCTGCTCCCGCCGTTGGCGCTGCTCCCGCCGTTGGCGCTGCTCCCGCCGTTGGCGCTGCTCCCGCCGTTGGCGCTGCTCCCGCCGTTGGCGCTGCTCCCGCCGTTGCGTTGGCGCTGCTCCCGCCGTTGGCGCTGCTCCTATCATTGAACCCGTTGAGCCTGCAGTACCCGCCGAACCCCCCGGACCGACCGAATCCACGGTCGCAACCGAAGTCACCGAAGCCACCGTTCCCGATTACGAAGAAGTCTCAGTTAAGCGCAGGAAAACTGAAATTATAAAGAGCGATCGACTGCCACCTGTCGATATATTACACGGTTTCTTGGGGATAAACCAGGATCCAAAAAAGAAGAAACCTGCAAAACCTGCAGGGTCAGATGAGGATCTTGAAGCTGACGAACAAGCGATACACATTAACGATCTACCATTCGATATTTTGCTGAAAATATTTGGTTACTTATCCGGCCGGAAATACATCATGCTCGAAAAAGTGTGCAAGATGTGGCAAGCGTTGATACCCAAATTTTGGCGGGACCACAGAAGAGTGGATATTCCTTCGACGATCACGAGAATTCTGTACATCGACTCGATCACGGACATCCACGTTTGCGGTTATCTGTCGAGAGCGGGGCCTTTCCTCCACCGAGTTGAATTTTTCATTCCGTCCGATGGCGTCGGCATGCATGTTCTGCACAGGTATAAGCGATCCCTTCCTTACTTTAACGTTTTTAATTTCCTGTTTTAGCATCAATCAGTACTGCATTAACCTCAAGTACCTCCGTCTGATCACTGACATGCACGACTTCAACGTGAGGCACGTGCTCACTTGCTACAGTACTTATATTAAACGACAAATCAACAGGCTGGAAACGTTTCACTTTCACTACACCGGAACGGACAAACTCGCACTCGGGCTGGAGTAAGCAGCGCCAATCACTGGTAAATAGTCGATGCTTTGTTTAGGTTAGTCAACATGCAGCTATTCAATGTGACCAATTACAGACTGGAAGTGCCCCGCATGCCCGACCATATAGAGTGTCTGTTCCCAATCAATGACAAAGTGAAGACTTATTCGTTGATTTCGAGACAGGTATGTTCCGTAACAATTTCGCTTTTCATTCGCATCATTAAGCGTTTCTGTTTTGACACCCGGAAGTGCTCTTTGAATCTATTTTGGACACAACATTCATTTTGCACGAAGTTTAGGGGGTCAAACGAGTCAGTTCTGAACTGCGGGCACTCTCGCCCACCTGGATCTATAACGTGTGGGAGTACCTCACGCAGGCAATGTTCGAACTTGAAGAAATGGAATTGATCTGCGTGCATTCGGACAAAGTGAACGAGAAGAAGATGTCCAAGCTGGTCAAATTATTTTCCGAGAGCCACCCCAGAATGAAGAGATTGGGCATGGGAATCACGTCGGTCCATTTGGACGAGCCAAACTCTTGGTTCGGGAAAACCGCTCTGAAGGCAATCAAGAGCTTCGATAACCTCGAGCACCTGGCTCTTCAGGGTGTTGAACTTCCGAGCGACTTCACAAATTACCTTCCAGTGACCATCAAAGGGTACAGTCAGCCACAACCAGGACCGACCAATAAATATCAAGACTTTTAGAATCACGCTGAACTGCATTCGGAACTTGTCCACGAACCTCTTGGACAACCTGATTACCAAATGTCCAGGTCTGGAGGCCGTGGAGCTCAGGAACAGCACGGACCTCGTTGTTGATGTCACGGGAACTGCGTTTGCTTTGAACGTAATCAGAGTGGGTCTTTATGGTCTTATCTTCGCTTTACGACGAACTATTTAGTCGTGTCGAAATTTGAAGAAATTGAAATTTTACGATTTTGAGCACATTGACCGTCTCTCCATAGCCAAATACGCATTCAAGAAGCTCCACAACTGTGCTCCAAGCACCAAGTATGATTCGATCAGATCGCATTTTGACAATAATTTCAGTCCATTGGCTTCGGTCGGAGTGAAAATCGAGATCGGCGGCTTTCCGTGGAACGAAGAATTTCAGGAACAAATGAGAAAAGCTCTGATCTGCTGCTCCAAAATCGAGTATCCTAACGACGACCTAGTCCAGTTCTCCATTCATCGCACCTGTCGACAGTTTCTCAAAACGGAAGAAGTCGACGAGCGCCCCGGGCCGACCCGTTGGGCTCTACAGGCGACCCCCTCCTCCGAATGATCTCTTCTCTCAGTGAATTTCGCTTGTCGCAAATGTTTACTTCTCCATAACATATCAGCCATCCACCGTCAGGTAGCCGAAACATGTAGCTGCGGAACGAGTAACCTCTGCTTATTCCGATCTGAAAAGCTTCCGGCAAACACTATGAAACCGTAGTCATAATAAAGTATTACCCCTTTGTTGGTATTTGTAATTGAAAAACAAAAAAATTAACGGATTCTATTGGGCTCACTGTACCTTTTTATGACCGACACGACTATCTTCCTTTTACTAAAAACACATACAAGGAAATAATACAATATGGAAAACCAAAAATTGCTTTGTGACAATACGCTGCTAGACAAGATGCTCGGCTTTTATACTGCGTTCGATGAGACCTTGAGCCGGTGCCAATTGCTGGGTAAACGTAGACTTCGACGCATTCTCTTATTTTCTTGTGAGTTGTGTCAGATTTTGACGAGCAGACCGTTATACTTTTTGATTGTTTCGTGAATTGGAAACCTTTAAAAGTTTTGTGTTTTACTTATTCGAAAGCGCTGTCTTAAAACTTAGTGTTTTGTAAAGTTCGCAAGCATCTCTGATTCTTATCCAAGTTCTGCGTGAACTTTACATTGCATTCTGATTTTTCAAGCGTCAGCACGTCTGCGAATCACCGCCGTTTCCAAGAACAGTCTGAACCAATATTCCAAGTGCAGCAGTCTTCCTGTCGTCCAAAGTCCAGGCATCAAAGCACAAAACCTTAACGACGTCTAAGATACGCGGCGGCAATCCCCAGGACGCACGCAATCATCCTCGTTATTTTTGTTCCTTATCTCCTTTTTCACTTCGTCCAAAACACTCTTTGGCTTTTCGCTTCTCATATTGTGATCTCTTTTGGGTCTGTCGGGAAAGGTACTTAGGCATGCTAGTTAAGTGTTTTGAGTCAGACATAAAACTGGCTGCCATGTGATTTCAGGAAGGTATTAATAAAGTCGCAGCCGGTGTTGTTAAGGAGGCGTCTTTCAATTGCCCCTTTCGCAGTTTTCCTCCAACGCTCGCGTATGGGAAATAATTCCAGCTCCTTCAATACACCTTAGTTCATTCCGTTTTAAGCTGATTAATGTTTGTTTGAATGCTTTTTCGGTTTGCAGAAATTTTGCTCATTGTTGCCCTGTCAGTGACAGACTGTCACAAAAGATACACGAAATGCACGGGTTCAAAGATACAAAGGTCACAGGAGCAGCTGAATGCCGTTTGTTCCTTATCAAACGACGACGCCTTCCCTAGGTGACGAGGGGTGTTTCTCGATTGTCGTGCACTGGCGAGACTGATTGCTTATCGTTTGTACATTCTGTGAGTACGTTCGCTTTGGTTGGTGAAAGAATTCTTGTACAACAGTTTCGCACGGATACTCCTTAAGTTTTACTATTTAAAAAATACTAGACCGAATGATCACAGCCATTTGAAGTAGCCGCAAAGATGAGAGTTTAGTCGTAGGAAAAAAAAGATTGTTCAAAGTCTCGTTCAAAAATCAAATGAACTCTACACCCATTAAAAACCGGAGAAAAAGGATTTTGTTTGTTAGGGCAATTTTCTTTTGTTGTGTTCTAAGAAATGTTTGGCTAACCGATTTGGGGTCTTAGTGCATCTCTACTGTATAAGAAATTGATTTATTTACATTTAGAGCTTCAACAGTGCAAAACCAGCCGTTTCAAAAGATGCGTGTCGGCCGGAATGAACCCAAGTCAACTATGTAGGCCCAGTAGAATCTTTGTTCCTCTTTCAACACCATTTATTTCGGTGATGCCCATCGGAACCGACGTGAAACAGTATCTGGCAGTTGACCTCCGCTTCTCGAAACTTGCCGCCTCCCGGAAGGTCGACGGAATCCTCGTGATCGGAAGACTTTTCAAGACCATCCGACTGGGGAAACTGCGATCTCATAAATCACCAAATCGTAAGTCTACTACAACTCTCGATTGATGTTCCCCAAAGCAGGCTATTGGGAATGTAGTGCTTCCACAAGTGTATTGGCGTACTCGTTCGAAATGTACGAAGGAAGGAGCGGCGCGCCCAGGCAGCTCATAGTCCAATCTGGCCTCCTCGGCGGTCGCACGTTCAGCGACCAGGTTTCTAAGCAACTGTTGAGAAAGAAAGTTTTTAGGCGCTCGTTTACAGGAGATTCTACACGCCGAGTTAATGAAATGGTGGCTCCCATACATATACGGCGTCTGAACGACGATGAATAATGGGTTGAAACATCGGAGGATTTTTAAACGGATTTTTTTTTTTTAAAGTGAGCGTTTTGATTTCTTGAATGCTCCGCAGCACGGCCTTGAAGAAATATTCCAACATTCCAACGTCATTTGTACGAAGACTTACTAGCTCATTTCCAGCTAAACGTGGAGGTTCTCACCTATCTAATCTCTGCAAACTTCGAGGGTGTAACGCCTTACATTCCATTTGATTTCGAATTTATGGAAAATCAGTTCTACGCCATGATCCTCCACATCCTCCGCAAGATTTGTCCCAATTTCCGCATTATGGACCACGACATTGATCTGGACATCCAGCTTCTGTTGCTTGTCCTCAACTGCGGTTAAACCACCTATTTTACCATTCAATTCTCTTTTTAGACAAAGACTTGAGTTACGCGGGATGCGTCGTAATCCGAAACAAAACGAGATGTTCCGAGAACTGAACTGTTACTACATCATGCAGAAGAGGAACTTTGCGGAGACTCTCGGGGAACTTACATTCTTCCATCACTTGATCTCGGCAAGTTCAACTTTACTCCTTCTGCGTCAATGTCACTTCGATCTAGGACAATGTTAATTCCTTCGACGAAATTTTCTCCACTCTTTGCCTCCATTACGGCCCCGACAGCTACCTCTATATGATACCGAAACGGGTAACCAAGGCCGGGAAGTTCCTTTCCTGACATCGGCGGTTCTTAAGCGGCCATGTGCACCGTGTACGAAACAAATTTATGACTATAAAATTCTAGAATTTATACTAATTCAAGTTAACTATGAGTGCCAAAATAAGACAGCAGCATATCATTCAAAAAATAAGGTCATCTTTGTACGCTTTCGTTGAGTGAACTGAGATGATAGGCAGCGCGAATACACAGGGAAATGCCCGAAAGAAGGCGCAAATGATGTGATAAGATAACAGATATGTGGATTCATCGAACGAAGACAATCAGAAGGCAGACGTCTGCAGCTGCGTGAGGAACGTGGCCAAGTTGTCCTTGTCAACGCAACTCTTGTCGAACTGGGTGCTGGATGCTACGATCTGGGCCCCCAGAAACGCGGCGTGATACCTCCAAGGTGACATATGCACCTGAACACGAGCGGAATAAGTTAGAGCAAGTGAAAAGAAAGTCTGCGCACCTGGACGTGGATGGAGTTCGGCACCAGCGCACTCAATTCGACTTCAAGTCGCTCGGCGAGTCCCGGGAGGAGCGACGTCCCTCCCGACAAGTAGATGTTCCGGAATAGGGTTCTCCTGGAGTCGATGGGCGACAGCTGCACGGCTTCGTTGATGAGTTCGTGGAGCGCTTTTGAGTCCAGTCCCCACCTTTTCGGCTTGAACAGACCCTCGGTAGCAACAAATCTTGAGGAGTTGATCTGAAAACCGAGAAAGTAGCAAACTGTGTTTCGTGCGGAGACGTTACCTTGAACTCGCTCTGCATTTCGGGCGTCGTTTCGAAAGATTTTAGAGAGACATCCACATCTACAGCATGCTCATTGTCGGAGCACTTCTTAGCTTCAGCCTCATACTCCGTGGCCACGTAACACGTCTACAATCGCAACCATTAAGTAACCCTAAAAAACGAAGCCGTCAAACCTCTTCCATAGCATATCTCAGAATAAGTCGTTCGACTGGAGACTGGAAGGAATAAAGACCCATATTGTGATCGCATAGCTTCGATCGAAGTAATTCTCGGATTTGTTGAGCTCCGTACGGCAGGGACACAATCGCATTCTCCACAACATACCCTAAAATTTGAGGATTATGAGCACCGCAGCGAGTACCGTATACCGTCAATGACTGGAACAATGTTCAAGCGTTCGCCGATATCGACGACGACGCCGGTGGTCACATCGTAGGAGTAAAGGATGAGGCTTGGCTGTCGAGTGATTGAAACGCTCTAAAACAATGAGCTTATCAGATAAGAACTCCACAAAACTGGTGTTACCTGAAAGTTCACTTCATTTAGCAGCGACCTCATCAGATCTCCAATAAGCGCTGTAGGAATGTTCTGAGGCAACGACAATAACACCTGAAAAGATGGGTTTGAGCGGAAGTACATCTAAAATTGGATCTACCTTATATCTCTTAGGGTCTATGTTCAGATCATCCACCACCTTCTGCAGACAATGCCTTACGACGGGTTTGTTCATGTTGTATCTCTCCACGGCAGGATCAGCAGCGGGGATAGGCTGAACTAGTTGACCAGACGCTCGGACTTCCGGAGTCAAAGCTTCGGCGCCCACAGTGATCGTTCCGTCTTCGCTGACACATCCGAGCGCAGGGAAGAACGATTGTGGAAGAGAAGACTCCATGGTGAGGACTCCACCCCGAATGGAGCAGGATCCGAGCTCGATGATTGCGATCTTCTCAGTCATGTGGGGAAGCGGCCTGGCGATGGGTTGCACGTAAGAGTCCAGAATCGAAGAAGCCGCGTGGCTCAACAGAGCTTGTCTCCATTTGTCGAAAAGTGAAAGGGGGCTCTTAATGGTCATCTTAGTGTGATCCCGGCCGCCGTGGATGGAGAACGTGCCGTCGTCTCGGTTCGCATCGATATCGCAGCCAGCGAGGAGCACATCGCCGACCGGGTGCTCGTCCGCAAAATGAGTCTACAAAGGAGCGCCTTCAAGTACAGTTCTGAATCAGTCGCGCCTACCACGAACCACTGCAGTCTTCCATCTTTTGTGCGGAAGTACTGTCGCTTCCAGTCCTTCTCGAGCTCGGAGACTCGGTTCTTGTCATTGACGGGAATGTCCAGATGACCTTCCATGTTGATGAACCTGCTGCGCTTGCTTTCCTGTCGAGGCATGTAATCGATCTGAAATGCAAGAAGAATGAAGTCGAATCCCCAAAATTAAATTACGTCATAAAGCTTATTGATAAGTGCGGCAGGGTTCCAGTTCTTGCAAACAGCGCTCTCTTCCTTGAATTGATTTGAGTCGAGACCGTTGGTCGAAGGCACGGCATCGCGGAGTTCTGGCATCTTCAAAGCTTTCGGCGTGAGTATTGGAACGTTGTTAGTATGCACTTTCACTTCCCAAGACTTTCTTGGCGTCGCCACTAGTTCCTTCACTGGTTCCTTCACTTCAGAGCGGAGATCATGAGACTCGGAAGAAGCTTGGACTGCAGAACTGGGATTGACAGCTTCTACTGGTGACACACGGACTTCAACTTGAGGACGGGGGTTCGAGTAGACTGTCGATGTTTCCCGGACGGTTCGCACTACTTCGTACTTGTAGATGGGCTGTTCCTCTTCGGGATATCCGTCGGAAAGTCGGTTGACGTCGGTTCCCTGGTGGTCGGCTTCGTTCAAAGTAGCGTTCGTCCTAGAAATTCGCTTGAAAACAGCCGAGTTCCGGAAATCTTCGGTGATTTCGTTATTGTTCACTGAGAACCGCGTCGGGGTGTCCGTAGGCCTTAGGACAGAGCGAAGCTTCACTTGCGGAAATTCGGTAGCCTGGTCGTATTCGCCGGACTTGTAGGAGACGACAACAGGAGGCTGCTCAATCTGGACGACGGGAGATTGCGGTTCCTTGACGATGGAGTAGACCGGCACTTGTCGTTCGACGGAGAGCTTCCTGAAGGTGACAGGGTAGGGCCGAGTTTCCGAATCGACAATAGTTCCCGTCTGCACGCCGATGCGCACGAACGTCGGCGACTGAGGAGAGAACTTCTTGTTCGTCTGCTGTAAGCAGCCGAAACCAATGTTCTCGTTAGAATGACTCCTGAAAAGAGTATACTTAAGGAAACAAAAACAAATTTGTCGAAAGCTTAAAACAAACGCAACGCAAGACGTAGAACCGGAAAAACAGCTGACGGCCGCAGTCGAACGTATCAATCACAATAACCCTCCACTTTCCTGTTCTCGTTCATCATAACTTATAGTATCAAACATGTTGCGAGCGCGCCGATGCAAACCTGTACAAGGTCACCTTGTCGTGTTCCTCATACTCTCTCTCTCTCTCTCTCTCTCTCTTTCTCACCGGGTGTAACGCCAATGGCGCCTGTCCTTTGCAACTATCTGCGGAGATGGTTTGTAATATATCCTCGATACATCTTCATTCAGCTAACCACAACCAAGAAGAAGGCCACCGCAATCGATAGAGTGCACATAGAGGTCTTTCTCATTAATTTGAGAACAACAGCGTTTCGCCAGCTTTAAGCGCATCGGCGCGGGCCGTTATCGGAACGAAAGACGCCAAATCGGAAACAGAGCCACGGCCGCTCGCCAAACAAAAATGCAAAAATCAGTAGAAAATGTTTCCCGCCCGCAGAAAGTTGCAGAACAGCATGGTAAGGGCTGGTAAAACAATAACCGAGTAGGGCTGGAGACCGATGACTGAATCAAATATAAACAATAGTTTGTTTGTGTGCGCACACTTCTTTGTGCCAAAAAGGGCCGAAATGAATGGCGGCGATGGTTTTATGAGGCATGAGGCGGGCAGCATCTGGAAGAAAGCGCGCGGGGGAGAAGCGCAGCACATATCCCTCCGAGCAGTCGTAGCCCAAGCTATATACACGGGCGCTTGCATCTTTGCTATGTCCTCCTCCTCGTCACCACTCGTTATAAGCGACTCCAGGGCACGTTTCTATATTTGCATCACCCGATGCGACAGAGCGTTTGCTTGCGTTGCCAAAAAACCAACAACGCCCGCTGCTCGCCGGACTACGCGGGGATGAGAGGACAAAAAAGCTCGTATGACAAGATTTACTAGAGAGGCATTCGCGAGTCCAATCCAAAAGAGGAAGACCCACGAAGCATAAACAAGAAACAGGAAAGAGTAGCATACGTGGCTCAAACTCAACGTTTGCATTTTCGGCTCACAGAGACAATCAACCGCTTGAGTTGGCCCACTTAACGTCGCGCTTGCGGGTTCCCAAAGGACGCGGAGCTCTTCATGAAATATTAATTATCACTAAATTGCAACCCACTGATATTGTTGTTTCTGTGGATTCCCCGGCCGAGCGACTCGAAAGTGCATAATAGGGCCGCGGAATTCGGGTCAGGAAAGGGAAACGAGCCGCAGAAGTCGCTAAATGAGCAGCGCAGGGAGAAGAGACTCCAAAAATGCGGACAAGAGGAAAAGCACATGTGAGCAATTTCACTCCGCACATTCCTGTTTCCGGTGACTCCCTCGCCGGCGAGCCGACAATACTCACCAGCGATCAATCGATTGGCGCCGTCGTCGATTAGGCACAAAATGACAAAACAACCTTCCGCAGGAAGGGACACTTACTTGCGAAGGTGCTCGGAAAGGAGGAGGGAAGTTGGGAAGGGACGCAAGTAAACCCATGGATGGGTGCTCGCAGGGCTTGTTTACATTCAAGGCACACGCGATCTGGGCAAACAGACCGCAGCGGCGCTTAAGCGAAGCAAAGAGGTCTCGGTTGTGATTGACGTGGCAACACCAATTACCTATTTTGGAGCTCTACCTCCTCTCTTCTTACCGTTCACAACGCAGATAAAAGAATCACAGCGGTCGGAAAACAACACGACGCAACAGAAAAGTGAGGAGAGGCAGGCGCCGTCACTCTCCTAAAGGCGATCAAGGCCGACTTTGGCGGAAGTATTGCGAGATTTGCAAAGCGATAAAACCGATCTTCGTAATCGTACAATACGTAATGCGGTGGTTGGCGTGTTCGGCATTTTAAGCAATAAAATCAACGAACCGGTGAGACTGGGACAAGTCGAGAGGCGGGGGACGTGTCGCTTCTGCGTGATGGTGACCACTGAAAAGTTCCGTTTAAATCCACTGCATATTAAAACGAACTCATACGTGGGTTCGGAGGCCAGCCACGAGGCAGTATTCTGCGGCTGACTGGGCACGATTTGTTCCGCCGGAGACGTCACTCGACTGACTGGTTTCGGCATGTAAATGGCCCTTTTTGGCTCCGCTGGTTTCACGATCTCCACGGTCTGCCTGAATCCTCGCGGCAGTGTGGAAGAAGAATGGCTCTTCGCCGGCTCCGTGTGGTAGACGTTCGTCTGTGGCTCGTAACGATCTCTGGTAATGTATTCCATCGACTTTGCGGAGCAGAGGTTCTGAAGCTTTATACCTCTTATCCTGCGATTCAGCTGATGACTTACGTTGCCGATTGGCGCCGTCACTTGACTCCAGGAGTTGTACCGACTCATGCGTCGGATCGCATGAGTCGTATAGTCGGACTCTACATAATATGGGAATCTCTCCTTAGAAGGCTCTTCTCTGCGCAGATCGGGGCCGTCTGACTGAGGTACCTCAAGATCCTCGTAGATGTTCCGGTAGTACACTAGAAGAAAAATCAAAATATGGAATCGGTCAAGTTTTAAAATGAGGGGCGATGTGCAATACAAGCATGTGCTAAGGTGAGGAACAGCGGATACGGTGTCTATGTGAATGTTGATGGTGCGCTCTGTTTACCTTTTTCACCGTCAAACCCAATATCGGAGGGAATGTCATACTCATTTGAGACCCGTCGCTTACTCTCTAGAAGGAAATCATTTTTGAAAGTCTGAATTTAAATTACCTTCGGCGTATGAGTTCGTGGTGTGAGGAAGTGACGAAGTCGAGTAGCTGAGCTCCGACGGAATGTGGTTAACTGAAACACGGGTATTTAGCTCTCAAGATTAGCTACTGGGGGTGTTGACAGTTTTGTCGGATCTTTAGTCCAGACAAACCGCTGCGGGAGCCTTGGATTAAGTTTTGTCGGATTTGTCCAGTAAACGTCGTACTTTCGATCGTTCGATGTGGACTAAATTGCGAATTTGGCGCGCTGAGTCCACGAAATGCCACATTTTCTCGAGGTTGGAGAGAGCTTAGAGCGAGATTTAGTCCATGCTCGGACTTTTGGAACTAGTGCTTTCGGAGATAGCGCTCTCGGTTCCCGAATCGCTATTTTGCGTTAAGTGGACTTCAGGGTTGCTCCGGAAGCCGGGCCATAAACTCAGCGATAACAGAGACGCAATCCGAGAAGATTAGCGATAACTTCGCTCAGAGGGACGCGCCTGTTTGTAAGGACTTCAGTCAGCTCTAGCTGAAATGAGCTCGGAATAGATGATTGACTACAAGCATGTATAACAAGCGACTGCTGTAAGATTTTATCACTTCTTGTGCGCCTTATCAGCAATGAAGACAAGAAGTGCACTTGGCTAAACCTGTACGGAGATGGTTAAGCAGGGTCACTGTAAATACATGAGGACATATGGCAGATGGATGAGAAGTCTAGAGATTTAGGCAGTGGCAGTTGCCTTCAAAATCAACATTTCCTCTTTTAGCCTCAAACCTCATGATTTGCCGCTATTTCGTCCGCTCCAAAGCTTCTGCAAACTCGACAAACCGTGGCATTTCATAGACTAAATCCTCAGAGCGCCGAATTCGTAATTTAGTCCAGCCGAACTACGTTTACTGGACTAAATCCGCCGCGTGTCCGACAAAATTTAATCCAAGGCTCCCGCAGCGATTTTCCTGGACTAAATCTGGACTAAAGATCCGACAAAAATGGACGCACCTCTACTGGGGCCATACGGTAAGTTTCACTAATTGCTATTTTTAGAATCTACGCAAATGCTTGTGGTCGGTGTTCGGGCAGAGATTACATTGTAAAATCAAATTTCTTTTTTTAATTAAGTTTTGCCAAATTGCGTCTTTTGCCAAAGGGTTCACGTAGACAATACCAAACGCGAAAAACACAAGTACAATTTAAGACTTCGTGCTTACGCAGTTTTAACTAACTCACCAAACAATAAACAAAACCCACTTTTCTCAAGACGATCCGCTTGGTGTCCACAAACGGCATACGGTAGTTTGCTGTACTCGTGTTCCTCTCGCTTCTCTTCTACCACCTCGGGCATCGCATATTCATGCTCTCTCAAAGGACGCTGCGGTAGAGTAGACACGCTCGGCTCTTCATAATGGTTCTCGGTGATTGTGCCGTTCTCTGCAGGAAGTTCCGTAACTGGTGGTTCGGAATAAACAACGTCTGCATTCTGAATATTCAAAGTCCACTTATGAGGAATCATTAAATGGTCAACTCGCCTGTTTATTGCTGGAGACAGAAGCGTAATCATCGATTTCCTCGTAGATGTGTTCATCGTCCTCGTAAAGGTGTCCACCCCCACTTTCCGGCGAGGTATCCACCAGGTCGATCGAGATTTCCGGGATCTCCGGAGGCGAATACACTTCCTGGAACCGCTTATGCTTCTTGTACTCCTGTTCTTCGTAGGCGATCTCATCCTCCTCGTGCAGAGTCACCCTAAAATGAGCTCATGGTAAATACACAATTATATACACGCAAAAGACAATCGGCAAGGGTGCAAAAGCAGAGCGCAAGGCTCGCGCGCTTACCCGAGTTCCATCTGGCGCTGTCTTCCAAGGGTGAGCATCGGGGAGACGGATCGCGGGCCCGGAGGGCTCGGCGGAGCTTCGGCCCGCATCGTGGCGTCTCCAGAGCTTCCAGCAAGCGGAGATGATGCCGACTAAAAGAAACGTACGTTAGGGATACATCAAATAAGCGAAGAGGAAACTTTAAAGAACTAATGCGCTTCCATCACGTCGGCGTGTTGAGCACGACAGCAGCCGCACAAAACATCCCACCGCTTGTGGGAAGGCGGTGCGGTGATTATCCGCGGTTTTATAGTTACGCCTAGAGCCAAACGGAGGCTTCATTTATTATCAGCCTATTTTCGGTTATGTGTCATGTCTCAGTGATTCGCTCGGTGCACAATGAGCGTCTGCGCACCCACTACATCTCCCCAGGCTAACTACAAAACAATATATAATTTGGCGAAAACGGGTTTTTTCGCAAATGATTTCGCACGAGTGTCTCCGAACATTAAAAGAGAAACAAGTGGGGAATAAAGGAAAACACAAATGCATATGGGATTGGAAAGGGCTTAGCGCGTAGGTCTTCTCAGGGTGGCCAAGTCCGAAAAGCGCGGGCACGCGAAACACTCCGCGCCCTTTGCTGGCTTGCGGTGTACAATGTTCTATAATTGGGGCTATGGTCGAAGTGAAACTGACGTGAAACTAAATCGTATTAGCACAACACGCCAAAAAACAGCATTTGAGAGATGGACGGCGAGGGCAGCAGAAGAACATATCAGTGTGCTTCTGCTTCCTTCGGACGCCCGAGACGTCGCTTTGCGAAGGCAACAGCCTGCGCGTTTTTTGCGGTCGGTCTGCTTTTGCTGTTTACTTATCCATTTCCAATGAGGGAAATATTAAGAATAAAAGTAATTTACCGTCGGAAGGTCGTCGTAGGTGTTCTCCTGGGGCACAAACGAGTTGTCGTAAATCACTTCCTGCTCCGCGCGCTCGAACTCGTCGTCGCCAATTTCCTCGAACTCCTCGTCCACATCTACCGTATGCTCAGGGTCCGTGCGCACATCCGACGACTCAGTCATCAGACGGCTTTCCTCATCAGGACACGGGATAATCGTCGTAGAGCACGTTTGGTAGGAGAGGTTCGCGGTCGAGAAGGGCTTCCGGGAGATCAGATTGATGGGACTGCGAATCGGAGGGTGGCAGTATATGAGCTCTTCAGGAGCAGCTCGCGGCGCCGCGAACGACAATTTGTACTCGGCAATCTCCGGTGTCTTCTCCAAAGCATGAACACTTATGTTTTGTTGCTCATATTCAGCTTCTTTGGGAGTTGCTATGTCATTGGCCTGCTCCACGGCTGCACACTCAGCTGGTGGCACGTAGAACGATGCTTCGATCACGGTCTCGACGGACGACTCTTTCGAAAACACAGACGAAACAGTGACAGTCTCGGCTGCGTCACCCTCCGTGGGCCAGTCGGCCCTGAAGTCAGCGAAATCCTCTGGTTCTGAGCTGGCAAAATGCGCCTCTTCTGGCACCACCACTGTTTCATTAATTCGCGCCGAGCCGTCAAACACATTTTCGTCGCTCTTTTCTGGCAAATAATTCTCTTTTGCCGACATAATCGCAGTGCTGCCACCAACATTGACTCCATTTTCGACAACCTCCTCCCCGCGGCTTTCGATGTCCAAGTGAGCATTTCGCTTCAAGGCTTCCTCGTGTGGAACTTCGTAGAGGACTTCCGACAGTGAGTTGGATTCGCTGTGAGAGTACGGGGATACGGTGACATCGTCGAGAGTGTCCATTTCTACTTGAGCAGTTTCTGTGGTTTCTTCATTAAATTGAAAGTGATCTCTGGGTTCTTTTGGGGTTTCGAACAAATCTTGTTGCATTTGCTGTCGGGCCATTTTTTCATCTAGCGGAGTTGCGTTCAAAGACGAGGCTTCTTCCAGGATGTGCTGCACAGTCACCAAATCGTGCAAGGACACTTGCTCCACCTCGTGTGTTCTTCGAAGGTCGGGAACCTTGAAGACATCCTCTTCGGAGACAATTTCGAATTTTTGAACGAGTTCTTCAGCGTCTTCAATGAGCTCAGAAGACTGTTTTGCCTCGAGGACGACTTGTTCCGCCGTAGAGGAACGAGCGAAAGCGCTGCATCCCACGAGTATCTCCTCCACCTTCTGAACTTCCGGTGGGTGTTCGGCGATCACATGTCTGTGATTAACTACTTCTACGTCTTGGTCGTGCATCTCATTGCTTGGCAAAAATTCATGCGCGTCGACGGAGGAACTCCTGAGAAGCGAAGAACGCTTGGAGGGGTTTTTGATGCGTGGGCGGCGTTCCGAGGGTGATTCAGGCAGGACCTGCCCAATTAAGTCGGTGATTACGTCGTTTGCCGCTTCCTGGAAGGCGGCTCCACAGACGAGCGACCTTGATTCGCTGAAAAGATGACAAGTTGATTGAAGAAATGGAGCAGACTAGTGCATACATTTCCGATTCTGCGACCGGGGTTCCGTTGTGGGGCGTCGTCGCGTCGGATTTGCCTTCGTCCACGGGACACGGAGGAGGCTGCTCGAGGGGTGGTGGATGAGTGCAGCGAATCTAAATAATGATTCGTATAATATGAAAGAGAAGGCAAAAACCTCGCGGAAGAACCTCCGTTCGCGATAGACTACTGCGGCTGGCCGGGTTGCGGGGATATCCTAGAAATCCGTTTGGATCATTTAATAGTGGAAAACGACGGGAAAACCACAGAGCCGCGAAGGAACATGCGAACGGACTGAGGCGAGAGCGCCTCACTCTGGCCCCAACAATGCCAGAAAATTGGACGCCGAATGGAAAAACTCCAAAATTTAAAAAGAGGATGTGCGCTTGGAAAGAGAACTTACAGTGTCGACGTTGCTTGGGATCGTCATGTCCTCGGAGTGCAGTGGGGATGTTGACGAGGCGCCAGGACCGCGTCTTCCCCCGAACAAATCACTCTTCAGGTACCATAAAGAGCGCCGAAATTCGCGCTTATCACTTGTATCGCCAAGCGCCTTTCATTCCTTAGGAACAACTGATAACGCCGAACCCTGCGACACTAATCACTCTCGCGCACGTCGTTAAAATTAAGCACTCCGATCAATGATGACGAGAAGCCCTAGTACAAGCAGGGATCGCGCGTGAGACTGTTTACAATTAAGAACAGCTAAAAGCTTACCAGAGAACCGAAATATTGACTGTATCGGATGGTGTAAATAGCGTACAGCTCCCGTTCTGCTCGCAAATCACCGGCAATCTGAGCTACTCGCATCTGCAAGTACGAGTAGAGTTTCATCTCGACCAGACCCACCTTGTTATCTCCCGCGCATTCCATCCTGCGTCTGAGGTCCGTGCAGTTCCCCTTTGCTTCCGTGATCACCTCCAACATTTGCCTTGCGAATTCATTTAGCTCCTACAAGAAACATCAAACCAGTACGATTTTCCGAAGGACAAACCCAGTCATTCTCAGCAAATAGGTTCACGAAGTCCGAGAACCGTTCCTCGTCTGGTTCGCGAATAAACGGTTTGGCCCAGTCGATAGCTGCCGTCATGCCTGCAAGCACCACACACACCGAATAAGAGTGACCAATCAATTGGCCAATAACAGTGACTCGATTCCCATTCAAATTCGCCAATTTATGACCTCCTTCGATAAAGGACTGATAATACGCGTTACTAGTAGACAGAAGGTACACAACGCGGAGCGGCGGTTCGAGTGGCCTACGGCCGTTGGCGCTTTCTCCGTCATTCCGGGCTGCGAATAGCGGAAATGTCCAAATATTCTTTTTAGAAAACGGCAAGCTTCTTATCGTTTTAGTGAAGCGACGAACTGAGCGATTAGAGTGGATCAACTGTAACGGCTTAACACATGTACAAGCAAACGATGGGGATGATAAGCGAGCGCAGGGGTGCACCAATTCGTCATTTTTTGTTTCCGATTATGTCAACCACCGATTTATGTAAGTAAAAAACGGTAAATTTTTGCAAGGAAACCGCGTTCAAAACCGCAGCACTAAAATGCATCTATGTAGATGAGCACAGAAAAGGACAAATCGTTATCAAATTTCGTAATGCACGATGTTTCTTAATGACCGTGAACTTGACAGATACGTATCTGGGATACATGCGCGGCTGACATCTTTGTTATTGATCGATCGGTCCGCAAGACACCACCTGAATAGGAGAGGGGTTCTGAGAGTGGGATTCGGAAAAACCAGAATTATCACTTTCAGACAAAATTTAAAAACGTTTTTTCTGAGTTTCGAGTGTTTCCTAACAGCTACAATATTTTTGAATTTAATTCACTGTAAATGGACTACATTCTAGCGCCTTTAGCTTAATTTGAGCTCAAATCTAAAGCGCCGAGCTTTGATCTTAACAAAATCTCAAAGTCAGCTGATCAGCTGATTAAAAACAACAAAGATTCGGAACGTAAAACAATTTTGAAATGTGCAGCCGGTGGCTTAGTTGAGCACACTCCATCCAAGATCTAAATGAGGTTGTTTTCACTGAATTACTTAAAAAATAATAAAATTCTTATTGTTTTTCTTCCTTGTTGAGTAACACGTGTCGCTTTTAGGTGATCATGTCTCTTAAAATATCACTTTCATTATGGCAACATCTATTCAGTTCTTTTGTGCTCTTCAAAATATAAATAATCAACGGGGCTGTGCGCGTTATTTTGTGAGGTTTCTATCTCAAAATATGTTCTAAGTCGGCGCTTCGCGCCTTCCATTAGCGTGGTCTGCCTCACCTGATGCTCAGTCTTCATGAGCGCAGACGCCGTTTTCGCGGTTTCATAATTTTCTCGAAATAGTTCAAATACCAATTTGGCGTTTGCGGCACCAATTTAGGCGCCGTCGCGGTTGCAAAACCGACCGGTCGACGGCGACAGCAAATGGCCGTGGTGTAGCACTTCCATCGGCGATTTACCGCAGATTTGCCGCAATCAGATCGTAGTGGGACCCAACCCAGACCAAACTTTGCCTCAAGTCTTTGGGACCAAAATGCGTAACTTTTAACTGTTTTTACGTGCTTTGGGGCCGCTATGACTGCTAAAAATGCTTCAGTGAGTCGGTCAGGAATGCTCAGAACTCCTCAAATAAGCCCACGAGAAGCATAAGCCGTCATTTTGCTCTATATAATCAAAAATAAGATTATACATGTATCGCTGTGGTATAGATAGAGTGTCTTCACTAGTCAACGACCGCCCTTTGCCTGAAATAGCAAAGCCCGGAAACCTGGCTTGCTATTTTCGATGATTACCTTTACAATGCTATTTTAATCAGCGCCAATCAAATGACCCATTTCTGCAAAGTAGTTCCCGGACAGAAGAGCCAAAATGAAAACAGCCAAAAAATAGCCAACGACAAAACAGCCAAAAAAGCTTCAGCTTGCACACACCGCTATCTTTGAAACTGTCGACCACAGCCTACTATCCCCGGTGCCAGGCGGCTTCGCCGCAAAAACTATTGAAAAATGTCCAAGCCTAAGCCTAAGATGTTCCAGGAGGCCAACCCAGCCTACTATCCCGCTGTTTGAAAAAAGCCGCACAAACACCAACGACAAAACAGCCAAAAAAGCCTGTTTTGTCGTTGACAAGTGATTATCTCAACTTTAAACTCTTTGACTGTTTTAAATATTCTGATTTTGACTTTGGCCATTTTTTGGCTGTTTTGTCTTTGGCTGTTTTGATTTTGGCTCTTTTGTATTTTGGCTCTTTTGACTTTGGCTCTTTTGTCGTTGGCTGTTTTCATTTTGGCTGTTTTGTCCGATAGCGCTGCAAAGTATAACAGAGGTCTATACAGTTGAAAGCGACAATTGTTCAGTTTACACCAGGAACGTCGAGTTTATGTATCTGTCATCAATTTTGAGCATTAAAACCTCTGGCTTACGACTTACTCTCTTTATCCTCTAGCGCCACTACCTCAAAGCACGCGTAAATAGTCTAGAAAGGGCCGTTTAAGCTAAGAATAAGAATATAACGTTTGAATACTGGATAGGGTCCCGGCACGAGTTCCCTGCGCGGCAGTGCGGCAAATCCTATTCGAACTGCGTACGCACCAGAGATTGCAAAAACCGAAAGTCTTCGGTAACCGAAATCGCCATCTCTGGTTGTGAGGAGAGCTGGTCGACTCGTCTTTTGGTTCGACCAGTACGCGACCGCAGGATTTGCATTTGTGTGGTTTCCTCAAAATTATGCGGTTTCCAGTTTTCGGTTTCGGTTAACCGAAAGTTCGGTTTCGGTTTTCGGATCCAGATGCGGTTCCCTCAAAATGAACGTACACGCTCGATCGAGAAGCCATTGTACGCTGATAGAAACGAAAACAGCCAAACGAAGAATTCGGTGGATGGGATTCGCAAGGATCGGATTTGAAGGTTACCGTTTACATAACGATAGTGACGATCGTGGCGTCAGCGATTCGTTCAAAACGGCAATTGTTCGCGCGTTTTCATCTTGTGTGGACGCAAGGGCGCGCGCGGACACGCATGTTCGATTTTCACAAACCGAAACCGAAATTTTCGGTTAACCGGAACCGAAAACCACCACAAATGGCGCGGCTACCGTATACCGCCTGTCACTAATCAGGGAGCGACATGATTTCGTGACTGATGGACAGACATGTCTGTATCGTTCTCTTTTATTTAATAGAGGGGATCTATATAGCCAATATTGCCTTTTGGTGGCAAAACCATACGTTGTTTTAATATATGGATTTGCCCATTCACTGCATAATAATTCGTCTCGCGTGATTACAAAACTCAGAACTACCGTAGTCCCTTCATGCTTCTGTCGAAGTCACTTGATGTCTCATGGCACTGCGGCCAGCATGATGAGGCTCAGCAGTATACCCACATATCAGCCTAACCCTGGATTTCTTTGTGTTAATATTAGAGGGCGGACAGGATAATTATGATTATTTATTCATGTCGTCGTATGTACAAACACAGAATAGAATGCCCATCTCCGGATAACCCCATCACACTTGTTGTCTCTGCTGATTCCACTGCTCGTCCTTGAGACGTCTCTCTTCCGCCTCCCTGTCCTTTTTCTCATGGAAGGAAATCTAAAAACAGCTTTCGAGTTCTCGCACCATAAACATCGGTCTTACATCGTCGTATAGTCCATAGAGGAACCCGACCGCTCCCACAAAGGTCAGAACAGCGCCGACTATTTCGAGCACAATGAGCTGGGATTTGTTGAATTCGACTTTATCTGTTAAGCTCCTGGAAGCCGTATAAAGCGGTTGGATTAGAAAAGGCAACCGTCGCGGAAAGGGACTCACGTATGGTTGAGGCCCATCATTAGAACGATTATCCCGATGACCAAGGGGAACGCGAAGAGGACCACGATTCCGTTCATGGAGCTGAAGAGCCACTTGAGGACGACAAAAGTCGCTGCTTAACTGTCGCACCTATCTCAACATCCCTCCACCTATTATTACGTTAACGACCGTAATAAAATCCACAATTTGGCACGTCGATGCAATAATAGAAGTCGTTAATGGCGTCGCCCCAATGATGAAAAACAAAGAAGCCGCCAGGTGAGAGCCTAGGCCTAGTTGCGAATGGAAATCCGAGTTCCCTCATTTTCCAAATGCTGAAGATCTTTTCCCCGCGGATTTCATGCCTGCATGAATCCTGTCCCTTCCTCCAAGCTGCTTAGCATATACATGTCTTTATCCGGCTCTACTCGCGGCCTCCTCGAAGACGTCTTCTTCCATTAGCGATATTAATTATTCCGCTGCCAAAATCGGCACAACGCAGTCGTGTAATTTTACGCTCTTCGTCTTCGACGCCAAGGAGCAGCGCTGTTCTCCAGCGACGTCACCGATGGCCTCAGCTGTGAATTTGACCCTAAACCACGCGGAACACCTTACGCTCGGCGCTTATCTCTTCGCCACAGGTAAACTCTTAAAACTTTTTTTTGCGTAGGCACGTTTTATTACCGTCAAGCAAACGCGGAACTCGGTCATTAAACATTGTAGAAGACGGTTTGTAAACAGTTCTCCTAGAAATAACGAAGTTTGCAAGTATAATCCTTTGAAAAAACATTACAGTACATTCCCACTCTCCTGTTTTCCTCATTTTCTGTTTGAACTTTTCTCTAATTTCTTTCTAGCGCTTTTACATGCTTAAAAGATTGTTTTAATAGAAACGAGGAAATACAGGTGTCTGACCATCTCACAAGGAATGACACGATGTGTTTCCCACCAATCGGGCTGAAATTTGGCACACGTGTAGGCCTATATGAGACTAGAAAACCCCAAAATGTTAGCTGCTTTAACGCAAACAGTGCAAAGTTATGGCCGTTTGAAATCGTGAATTTGAGAACAACGAGCGTGACACGAGGACGATTGGAACATCGGACGGTTGGAACATTAGCATTGCTTTTGCGTTCGCGGTTCTTTATGAATAGGTGTTTTTTCTTCATCCATCCGCTGTTTGGCTGGTTCTACTGGTCAAACATTTGACGGTCCCGTTCGGCCAACATCAAAATAACTGTTCGCCAACTAGGTGCGCTTAGTTTGCTACTAATAGATTTAGCTGAGCCCGCTTTTGAAAAACTGCGTGACGCGCTCCCAACCAGTCATTTAGAGAGTGATTTTGCTCCTGGAGTTTGTAATGCGCTCGCTGAATTGTTCGGTTACTATCAAAATCAGTGGTTGCGAAACAGCTTAGGGCTCAGTTTTGTAAATATTTATGGCATTGGAGATGGTCCGCGCACTACAAATCACGCTGAGTCTTACCACTCTAGCCAGCGCCACTATTTTAGAGCGCCAAAAATGACATTTGGCGAGTGGTTATGCGCGTTTCAGGAAACTCAGCACGCTGAAGAAACGCGGATTAGAGATATGATGCAAAATCGTGCTGAGCCACGCGCTAGACATCCGTCTGCAATAGAAAATGACCGTAAGCTTAGCGATGCTCGCGAAGCGTTAGACTTTTTTTGGAAATAAATAGTAACGGTAGTGAGGCGAATTGGGAAGGAATCTTGAAATACTTGACTCATGCAGGCGCTATTCTGGACTACAATTTGTCCGTCCGCCCGCTTAAATTTAAGTGAAGACAATTCGTCAGTATGAAGCCCCAATGCAATATAGATAAGTTAAGGATTAAAAAAGTAATTTTTTTTGCAATTTTAACAATGTTCCAATCGTCCTGTTCCAATCTTCCGATGTTCCAATCGTCCGGAACCCAACGAGCGTATAGCCAATTTTGAACGGACATATCTGATAACTGTCTGGCGCATTCGGTAGCGGTCTGGGAAGCCACTCCGGAGGTTACGGGTTCAATACCCAGATGCTGAATGCTTTTTTGTCTTGTTTTTGGTTAGTAAAAGTCGTTGTTTGGCATCACTGTTTGGTAATATCGATCTGTCGGTCGTGTTTTCCGTGTTCTCCAGCGCCTTTTTGGGGTTTTCCGCCGTGATTTGAAGTGCGCTTAAGGATTTTTGGGTTTTTCCGATCCAAATCGCTTGGACTCGTGGGTTTTCTGGACAATTTGTTTGCCTACATTTTGACGTTTTGCGACTATAAATTCCGGTTTTAGTCTTAACAAAAGTTAATTTAAATGACGGAAGAATGCTTTGAATTGGCGATTGAAAATAAGTCTTTTGACGCATTCAAAAAGTCGAATTTCCTCGGCAGACACACTCGGACACGATCGACAATGGGATAACCAGGGATAGCATACACACGACATTGCTGCTCTTTACGAAAGCCATTTTAGTCCAAAAGCCCCTCAAAAATCCGAAAAACAGTCCGAAACCTAAAAACCCACGAGTCCAAGCGATTTGGATCACAAAAATCCAAAAGTCCTTAAGCACACGTCAAATCACCACGGAAAACCCCAAAAAGGCACTAGAGAACACTGAAAACACGACCGAGAGATCTTAATTAATGCCAAACAGCGAGAACGACTTTTAACAACCAAAAACAAAAGACAAAACAGCATTCTCAGTTTCTGTGTATTGAACTCGTAACCCCCGGACCGGCAGCCTAGGCCGCTACCAACTGCGCCAAACAGTTATGTCTATAAAACGTTCAATTTAGTCTATATGCTCGTTGTTTTCAGATTTACGCTTTCAAACGGCCATAACTTTCCACTGTTCGCGTTAGGGCAGCTAATATTTTGAGGTTTTTCTAGTCTCATATTCTCATACTTCATACTAGTCTCATACTTCTAGTCTCAGACCTAAACGTGTGCCAAATTTCAGTCCGATCGGTGGGAGACATATCGTGTTATTCCCTTTTCAGTTTCATACTGAAGCGTTCTAGGCTTCGTCAATGGATTCGCCAGTCTCATCAGCATCTTTGTGTACATGCGGTACCCAGCAGTCATGCTCACGCCTAGTTCGATCCCCGAACTGTCGCTTCTGATCAGCGATTTCTGCATCGCATGGATGCACCCGTTCAGCGGCCTCAGTGCCATAAAAAACAAGTATAATCTTATCAACTAACCGTGCTCCCACTTATTGTGTTCAGGTGGGTCTGGGGCCCCTACGGATGTCAGCTGTACTCATTCACCGGGTTCTTCTTCGGTAACTACCAGTGTTTGGCCGTCCCTTTCATCGCCTACGATCGCTACATTATGGCGATGACCTCTCAGCACATCAGTGAGGAAGTGGGTGGGTTACTGTAGTCGGTTGTTCTTTTCAGACAATGACCGTAACCACCGCACCTACTTCCACATCGTCTTCTTCCTGGCAATGTTCTCGTTATCCTTCTCCATCATGCCTTTGGTCGGCTGGGGCAGATACAGCCTTCTACCCACCCAAGTCACTTGCACGATCGACTGGACTTTCGACTCGCCCTCGTACTACTCGTACCTCACGGCGCTGACCATCTTTCTGTACGTGCTCCCGATCGGCATCTCCGTGTACTTCTACTCGAAGATCCTGCGCCATATCAAAAGCAATGAGATCACTGTGCACTGGGCACCAGCTGGAAGCGAAAAAATGGTACGAAAATATGGTTTCAAGGCTTGATAGCACCACCCTCTTCAGGTCATCGGCGGATGCATCTTTTCAACGTATTTGGCGTTCTCTGGATACGGCATCGCCTGCATCCTTCCATTTTTCATGAGCGCCTATGACATGCCCAAAAGTAAATTTTTCATGTATATCAGACAATAACACCACTCTATTTCAGTTTTTCATATTTTGCCCGCGCCGATGGCAAAGCTTGCCGGAATGCTGAACACCATCTTCTACGTTTGGTACGAGAAAGATTTGACAAACCGTTAAAGTACTGTACTCTAGGTTGAATCCCCACGTGAAAGATCGGATTAAGAAGATATTCGGATGCAAGGAGAGCAAGCACGCCGTGGTCAAGTATAACACGCGCGACAGCGCAAAGGATGATGATAAGCTCATCCGCATCAACACCGATTCTGAAGAACAGCAACGCTGAAACGCATCTGCGACGAAATTATGCACCCTATACCGAAGGCATTTCACCCTTTTTTACCATGCAAATATAACGTGCGGCTTTAAATATTCCTCAACTTTAGCGTATGAACCGCGAAAATCACCGAAGAATGAAATAAGACAGTATTACAAAAGTACAAAAATAAATCAAAGGTTATCCGGAACAATTTCCAATATCTTGCGACGGAGTTCGTCCTCGTTCATCTGGCCAGATTGAAAAGCCAATTCACGCAGACTGTTCACTACTTCCTTCACTTCCCCTTGTTCGCCCTCCCCTTGGATCTTGTTGAGAATATCCGCGGCGTCCTGGAACCAGGAATTATCAAATGCTTACATACAATACGCACCTTCAGAATCTCCACAGGAAAATCGACGGACTTCGCGACATGCATTCCGAAAGAACGGTCAACGACACCGTCAACAATCTTGTACAGCAGATGCACCATTCCCGACTCATCAATGTGCGTCTCAACGTGCATGTTTCGCACGCGTTGATGCTTCTTCTCTAATTCAGTGACTTCATGGAAGTGTGTGGCAAACAGCGTGAAGCATCCCTTTTTCTCGATTATGTACCTAAAAGTAGGTACACATATAAATTTACAAATTGCCGCTAAGCTTACTCTGCAATTGCCCAAGCCAAGCCGAAACCATCGAATGTACTAGTGCCACGTCCTAACTCGTCAATAATAACCAACGAACTTTCAGTGGCCGAATTCAGGATGGCAGAACAATCCATCATTTCAGCCATAAACGTTGAAACACCTTCACATTGGTAGTCACCGGCTCCGATGCGGGTATAAATGCCATCAAAAGGAGCGAACTCCGCTTCCTCACAAGGTACAAACGAGCCAATTTGAGCCAACAATACTGTGATCGCTACGCTTCTCAAATATGTGCTCTTACCTCCCATGTTCGCACCCGTCACAATGACAAAACTGTCATCACGATCCTTTCCTGGAAAACAGTCGTAAATTTGTAAACAACATATCCTAACGTACTGGGCACAAGATCGTTTGGAATAAAATGAACTCCCTCAGACTTTTCAATCATCGGATGCCTGCATCCTTTCAGACTGATGTACTTCGTCTTGTGACTTTCTTTCTCTTCGGATAACGAAAGAATCTTAGGGCGAGTATACGAAGAAGAGCTTGTTGAAGCAACCATAGCAAATGAAACTAACACGTCTATGATCGAGACGGCTTCACTCAACGCTTCGAATGCCGGAAGATATCCACCTAAATACGTAGTTCAGTACTCGCATAAAACCGAGGCACTCACAGGCGACTTCGAGAACCATTTTTTTCAACACTTCCTGACTCTCTTCGTATTCCTTAATAAGTTCGACATTTTCGTCATTCAGTGCATCAAGTTTCCTCGTTGAAAAACGCACTCCAACACCCTTTGTCGAATCCAGAATTCTGATCTTCTTCGCCTGACGGATCGTTCGCTCTTCCTAAATTTCACACAACGTCATCCTACAGTCGCGATACGCAAAGCGCTCACCTTCAAAGTAACGCGAAAATAATATCCATGCTGCGAATGACAATCAAGCTTGATGGTGTCGTTGGACAGCTCCGCTTGAACTTCCGACAGCGCTTTGTCGCATCTCTTCTTTATGCGCTCCATGTGCACGTTCATTTCATTCAGTTTCGGATCCGACGATGGAGTGATCCGAAAATCGCCGGTCTCTTCGTAATGCTTCAGGTCAATCATCTGGTCAACAAGAGCTGCGAATTTCTTGAATTCGTGACGGGAAAAACGAACAGGATCCTAAACAAGATCGCCTTATAATTGGCACAAAGAATTATGCCACACCAGAGTAAGTGCCTTAATGGAAGCTTGACAATGAGTCTGTTCTTCGAAGAGTTCAGTCAATGCCGTGTCAAAGTGTTCCAATGCCATTACAACTTGATACAGACGATAACAGTCGTTCAGAGTGAACTGCTTTTGAGTGGCGCGTTTCGCCAATTCTGGAATATCCGGCATTATCCGCAGCAAATCGTCGTGTAAAATATTTCGGCAAGAGTGCTCATTGAAGAGAGCCTCTACAACATCCAGTCTTTCCTTGATTTTGACCTCGTCTGTGAGTGGAGCTTCGAGCCAGCTGCCTGAAATCACTGATTAATAAGAAACACAACGCGGGAGTGCCTACGAAGCAGCCGTTTCCCGGGATTCGATCTACATTTATTCAGCAGCTGGTAGAGAGACTGGCAAGTGCCGACCCCGATGCCGTCGTCTAAAAAACAGAAATGTTAAATCGTTCATGCTAGTCGGAACAGAAATCTTACCTAATTCAGCTGTAGCATCAAATATTTCCAAAGCGCGGATGACGCTCTTATCCAGCTCCATTACGAGTACAAATTTCCTGCAATGAACACCAAATTTCACGATGGAATGATTTCTGTTCAGGCGGCGAACTCGAATCTCGGAAACATGCGACACAACTTTTAAACACGACCATTTACCGCGCCCGGTGGCGAACAAGGCGATTCCAGCTGAGACGCGACTGCTGCAATTACTGTTGAAAACGCGCACAATCAGAACGTGATACAGCCGATAACTGCGAGGGTGCTGAAACTCTGAATCGCTCGCCGGGATTACCGAAAATGAAGGTGTGATCGCCGATAAAATACCGTAGTGAACAAATAAGGCAACCACAGGCAAGCCATGCTGGATCCTGTAAATTCTGATTGGTAAAAGACGGTTATTGCGCGAGAATTCGTTCTTCAAATCAAAACTGTGAATGAATACCGCAAAAAGTGCGAGTTCATTTGCGCGAGACCAATAGCAGAAGTATATGTATTGCAGCGACAATAAACGCTAGCAGTTGCAAAATCTTCAGATTAGCTAATGTAAGAAATATGAAGTGTGCGCTTTGTTTCTTTGAGCGATAAATCGTTTTCGAGTTCCATTCTTGCGATACCTCGGAAATATTGAGCACTTGGGATAAATACTTTGAAATCTAGATACGTTTGGAAATAACCTCAATAAACGGCGAATCAACTCAAATCTGGCCATTAAATTTTGGTAAAATGCGTTAAAATTTTTTGAAACGCTGATTTTGTTCTCGATAATTTTTTCTGAAGTCAAAAAATGAATAAAGAAGGGCCAGATGGGAGTGGATTCGCAATTTATTGAGGTTATTTCCAAGCGTGCCTAGATTTCAAAGTATCCCAAGTGCTCAATATTTCCGAGCTTTTCCAGGTTTTAAATTACGTCATTGGAAACTCAAATCCGTAAGATTCTTGCAATTGTTAGATTGCCCCCAAGAGTATATATAAAGGATTTTTTTCGAAATAACCGTTGCGCTTTTTTTGTTATTAACAGCTCACTTTTCAAATATACAGGCGGCATTTAAATTGGGCGGCTTTGTCAAGAAGTGAGAGTGAGCGTCCCGTAAGAACGGAAATACTCATGCTTTGAAAACCGGTGTAATTTCTGGACTCGAAAGAAATGATCGGAAGGGGTCGATCTCAAAATGGTTGTGGTGTTAGCAAAAACTGCTTGTTCTGACCAAGCAGAACCATCGAACATTTTGTACATCGAATCCTCCAAGACACTAAAAGTCCGAATTTCGTGAAGACGACGGATAACAATTGAAGTTTTAGGAAGAACGGTGACACTGCACGAATCAAACGTATCAGCGGTAAAAATATCGGCTCTATGACAGTTTAGTGCACGGAATGTTTTTTAGGCAACAGTGTATGGGAATGGATTAAATAAGTGACGGCTGGTTTCCGCGCCGAAGGCGCCTGGCAGCGGGGTGTGTAGGCTGGGGGCGGCAGTTCCTCTGATAAGTTCTGCAACTTTTATATGAGCTTGTAACATTTGTGGAACGCAGCAATTTCCAATCTGTTTGAACCACGTGAAAGAAGAGACAATTCTGCACCACAAACACTCGTGGAAATGAAAATGTTGTTTGTTGTTTGAAAGAGCGCCCCAAGACAAAAAATTTGATTCTGATTGGTCGTAAGTAGTTAATTTTAAAGCATTTCATTTTTTAACTTGGACGTAACTTTTCAAAAATGTATCAAAGTCCTACAATAAAAACATATGCGTAAGTACAACTTCTCAGCTTTCTTTTGACGTTTTGATCGTCAAATTTGGTTGAATATCTGTCAAGGTGTGACCGAAATCATTCCTGCGAAATTAAAATTTCACAAAACGCAAAAAATTAAAAAAGACGATTTCCCTGCTATTTCCGCTTTTGTCTCGTTGAATACGTTTACTTGATCATATTGGAACACAAAAAATTGTTTGGATGGAAAAATATCAACTTGAAAAATTCAGGTTTTGCCACGAACCACCAAAATTTTCCCCAAATGTCAAAAATATTGTTTTAAAACGACCTACAGTGATCGAAAAACAGCAGTATTCGTTTTTAGGCTGTCTGGTCTAGGTCCTTTTTTTCGGACCACCCTGTATGGGTGTGTTCGTCCGTCACGAAATTTCCAGACGCGAGTTGCGTGATTGAGCGAGCGCGGGTTACGGTAGCGGCGACGCTCGTGTTTGCACGCTTTTCGCCGTCACCTTAATTTTCGTTGTTTTTTTGCGCGCCGTGTCGAGTGGCGGGGGAAGAGCAACGGTGAGAATTTTGAGGCTTCAAGCGCGCTTTTGGTGGAATTCGAAGCGCCAAGGTCGCCTTTAACCAATAAATCGTTCAAACGAGGCGCGTAGCGTCGAGTCTGTTGCAAAATATGAATATATGAGGCGCGAAGCGCCGAAAAATGCTGATTTAAAGAAAATACTGTCGCGCAATGGCGCGCGTGGCCTCGTTAATAACTAATATAGCGCGAAACCCGGGTTTGGATGGATAAAAGGGAGAATTGAGCTCCTTAGAAGCTCAATTTTTGGCGACATTTGGACGTGCCCGGAAAAGACCTCCACGACAAAACGCGAGGGGTTGTATGGTTGCAAAATGCATGTACATAGTCCGAGCGTAAAACGCGACCTCGACGCATCATTTGCCACCCACGACGAATGACGCGTTTTTTTCGAAAATTGAGGGTTGAGTGTGTGGTTTCTAGGCCTAAATATCATTCATCACCAATTTTTTTGTTTATTTGTTTTGTGGGACTGAATTTCACGTTTTTAAAAGCCATAAATGTTCACTTGTGAGTCCTTTCGCCAGAAAAAACCACGTCTATCAAGTGAACTTCTGAAAACGCGTCACGCGCACGCTTCGAACTATGCGTTTTTTGTCGTTTTTTCGCGCGCGTTGCTTGGAGTTCTCCGCGCGTTGAACGCGCGCGTTTTTCAGATAGGCCGCGCGCGGAAAATCGCGAACAACGTGTGAAGCACGTGACGCGAATTATACAACCCTCGTAAGAGCGCCACGTTGCAAATGAACTTCGATTATTACTAATCTCGCTCAAATATATCCATTCTCTCTTTCTGTGTATAAAAACAAGCTTTCCTTGGAATCTTCACCCGTGTAGTAGCGCAAGACTTTGCCTTCATCCTTGCTTCTGATTGACGCGGTTTAGCTTATCATCAGTCATGCGGTACTCGACATGTGTAAAGTCTCTTCGAATGCTCAAACGCCGCAACTGCAAACTGACGTATAGAGCCCGCAACGAAATTTGTCACATTCGCGGGCGAGGTCCTACCGCTCGTACGTTCGGCCGTTCGGCTTCGTACGTTCGGCCTGTCTCACCGTTTTTGTATGGCGACACCCGATGTGGCGTCATTTTTAGCTGTCTCGAGACTTCTTCAGGCGTGAAATCAAGAAACGATCTTCATGAGCTTCACCATATAAGTTGTCGTGGAAGAAGAGAACTGGTGGTTTATTTTTTTTGCGACGATCGGTGACGTTTCATGCATCAAACGCACGTTCAAATTTGTGTTGAGTCTGTTATCTATGACTCATGGCGACGGGAAATATGGGAGTTCCTCGACCGAAAGTCCCCTTTGTGCCCAAGTGCTGCTGGGTGACATGTGACACGCTCGTCTATAGACCACACACAGGGTTTGAATATTCAACATCGAGCTACAAGGACTATAAATGCAGCCAATGACGACCAAAGGAACTTTCTAGTCGATGCAGTTCCTATCACGGCTTTTTCCACTCCGCTGTTTCGGTCGATGTCTTCCTCTGATTTTGTTATGTACACGTGTGTCGTTGTCACAAACGACTTCCGCGATAGTTCAGTGCTCATAACCGCTTTTCTGAATCTCAGTAATTTTCTCATTTAGGTGGAGGATGGCGCGCTTCGGCAGTACTCGCGGAGGATATGTGCGCCTGGCCGACGGCTACGAAATGCCTCTCTTTGGACTCGGGACGTACAAAATCACTTCACAAAAAGATATGGATCGTGCCGTCGATGCTGCCTTGAAAAACGGTTATCGACTTTTCGACACTGCCTACGCGTACGGCAACGAGAAGCAACTTGGCGAAGCGCTGCAAGTTGGTGCAACGGATTTTACTGTAGTTAACGTTTCTTTTTTCAGAAGATGCTTCCGGAATATGGACTCACTCTGGCCGATGTATTTATAACGACCAAAGTTCCCATTCTCAACGGTTCGGATAAGAAAGAGCGTACCTACGAAGTGGTTTGCGAATCCCTGAAGAAGCTTCAGATGGAGTGGGTTGAAGAGGAAGTGGTCAATTTACTTAGAATTATTTAAGAGCAATCGATCTTGTGCTCGTCCACTATCCTAGAGAATGGACCGGTTCGGACAAAAACGCGAAGAACAAGGAAGATCGCATGGAAGTTTATCAAGCCTTGGAGAAATGCAAAGGTGTGATGAACTGTCGAACGTCCATCAACTATGTTGTGTTTAGAAGAAGGGAAAGTGCGCAGCATAGGCGTGTCGAACTATGAAATTCGTCACTTTCAAGAGCTGCTGCAAGAGTGTCGTTTCCGTCCTGCCGTAAACCAATGTGAATACCATCCCTTCTGCTGTCGGAAAGAACTGGTCGAGTATTGTCGCCAGCAAGAAATTTTCTTTGAAGCTTTCACCTCTCTGGCTCGTCAAGATCCCAAATTATACGAGAATGAAGTCGTCACGGCAATTGCTGAAAGCCGCAAAATAAGCGTTTCGGTAAGAGACATGAAGATGATGCGTAAGAAGAACAAATGTTGCAGCATGTCCTACTATCTTTCGCGCTCTCGCAGAACATCGGAGTGATTCCCAAGTCCACTAACGCTGAGCGCATAGCCGACAACATCGAGGTGGTTGGAACGAAGCTCACAAGGGCGGAAATCGACGATCTGCTCTCCCTCAACAAGACTCACAACTACACCGACTGTTCGCCTTGGGACGTTCTTTGAAGATGTTTTCATGTTGTATTTATGATAGGTTGATTTGTTGTTATGCCGTCACCAAATAGAATTCACCATAAATACCTTTTTCGCACACATTTCTCCGAAGAAACGCAGAACATTTTGTGGACACTTTCCCGAAAAGGCGATAAACTGCTCTCTGACCTTGAGCGAAGCACCTCCGCCCTACAAAACTTCATCAGCCTATTGCGACTTGGAAACTGTTTGCGCGAGTGTCCCGCGGCGTCGGCCGACCGAGCAGTATTCTGTATTCCAACAGTCGGCCCACCGAAACGCGTGTTCGAATCCGCAGGTCGCCGAGGGCTTCGCCAATCGCGTGATCGCAGAATCACTATTGCTTACCACTGCTGCGCCGAGCTTATCGCGACCTTATAAAGACTCCAGTTGCGGGTGACAAAAGAGTCGTAATTTCATCTTTTGTCGCTGCACCATGGCTGGGCTGATGGAGATCATCACCGAATCGCCTTTCAACTTCGAGGCTGCGCGCCAGTACACCCGTGAGATCCAATGGCCCGCTTTCTGGATCTCCATGATCTACGTGATCGTCATCTTCAGCATTAAGGCTATCATGACCAACTTCAAGCCCTTCGATGTGAGCCCTCTTTTGTGTTTTTGCAGCAAACGTGTTCATCGTTCAGCTCAAACCTGCGTTGACCTTCTGGAACTCCTGGTTGGCTATCTTCAGCATTGCTGGATCTCTCATCACAACTCCCGCTCTCTTCTCCGCCATCTACACTCAGGGTCTCACCGGTTTGTCACTTGGTCCGCGCACTGTCCTCTAACCCTCCCTCACAGGTTCTTACTGTCACTCGGGCGACTTCTTCCACGGAATGAGCGGCCTCTGGTCCTTCATCTTCTGCATCTCCAAGATAGCCGAACTCGGAGACACAATCCTCATCGTCCTCCGCAAAAAACCTCTCATGTTCCTCCATTGGTACCACCACGTCCTCACCCTTAACTACGGCTTCCTTTCCTACATGGAGAACACCGCCTTCAACACGTGGATCATCTGGCTCAACTTCTCTGTCCACGCTATCATGTACAGGTACGTCTGAGAGTGGCTGTGGCTGCTTGAGATATCCACAACCGGTTTCAGCTACTACCTCACCACCTCCTTCAAAATCCCGCCGTGATCGCCCGCTTGATCACCTTCCTGCAGATCCTGCAGTTCGTCATCACCCACCTCATTCTCTTCCACGTCGGCTACCTGCACCTGCAAGGAGTCCAGTGCGACGTGACCGTCCACACCTACTTCTTCTGCTTGGGAATGGAGATCAGCTACCTCGTCCTGTTCGGCAACTTCTTCTACCAGTCGTACGTCAAGAACGGCGGCAAGAAGTTCAACAAGGAGAAGGTCGTCAAGAAGTCCGATTAAACTGTCCGCCCACCTCCTTTGCGTTCCTGGGCTAGTGCTAATAAAGTGAGAATCCGAATTCGGTTACAAAGATTGCGTGTACCCCGTTCGAGTTAATGGTCGATAACCGAGACTGCAGCACGATATCGTCGCATCTAACATATGCAAAGATCAAAGACTTCGGCTCCGTCGGAGTGTTTTACACGTTACACCCTAAGTCGTCTTATCAGACGTCGCTTTTTGTGGGGAGTCGGGAGACGAACGCCAAAAAGTCAAATTGACTACAGCTTTCGCGGTTTGCAGCAACTCGAACGTCGATTTGTTTGTTTCAGGACAGCGACAACGTGAAAACACTTCTCACGCGAAACATCAAAAGATTCGTTCAAAAAGATATGAACAAATAAGTCCTCACTCACTGTTTATGTCACTTACTCCACTGCACTGTTAAGTTAGCTCTCATTAATCTAATTAATAAGATAATGAGGTATCTACTGAAATGGTATGTTGGTGTCTGTGCATATCCAAGGGGACCGGCCGAAACTTTGAAACCGACCGCTTCGAATTTGATCAAAATAGAGTCAAGTGCCCAGCCAGACCGCCGCTTTGTTTCAAACTCCGAATTTTTATTTTCGACTTTTCCGAAAATGCTGAGAGTCCGGAATTTTCGCGAATGTAATAGGGAGGTTTATATTCAAAAAATCTAGCTCACCAAGTCCGACCATCGTCTTGAAACTTGAAGCAAAAAATTTCTTAAAAAGTTTTAATTGACTTGAAATAACCATTACAATTTTCGAAGAAAGACTAGCATCAAAGGAAACTTTAAGAAATGATTTAAGGACTTTAAGAAATGATTTAACCTGTTCAAACACACATTCATCAAAGTTTCAAACTGCACTATAATTCTCAGAACACAAGTCGAATTATTCAAGAATTTTCATCAGTTGTGCTCAATCATCGTGCGTTTCGCCTAACATGCCCTCATCCCACTCTACCGCGTCACAACTCTTCGTACAAAACATGAGCTGATGGCACATGGGGTGACTGCCATGGAGATCGCTTGTGGGGTGACAGCGGAATCGCACAATGGCTTCACCTCGAGTGCTTATCACGCGAATGTTTTCTTTGATGGGCGGTTCCTGATCCAAGCAGCAGTGGAGGGTCGCCGGTTCTTCGCATTTAAGGAAGAGTTCCATTTGAATGTTTTTATTTACGTTTCTGGGACTGAATATAATAGCGGCGTGGTGCCTCTCGCTGGCACGTTCGCGTTAATGTCACCCAATTTGGCGGCTTCTGTGCGGCGAACTCTCTTATTCTCAACGCGTCCTTTTTCAGATATACGATGGGTCTCCTGGAGTTGTTGACTACCGGGTACGAATTTGAGGCAGCCAAGAAATGGTGCGCGGGCATGGAGTACCCCCTGATCATGATCTCGTTCGCCTACGTAGTTACCATCTGGTCTATCAAGTTCTTCATGGCCGACCGGAAGCCGTTCGATCTCCAGCGTCCCCTCAATATCTGGAACGCCGGCCTCGCCATCTTCAGCATCTTCGGATTTATTCGCCTCACCCCAACTTTTCTCGGTGAAATCTTGAACAAGGGAATTCAATGTAAGTCCTTCTTCTTAGAGTCTATGTGACACAATCGGGGAATTCAGCTACCTACACTACTATCGGACCTCTCCAGGAGGACAATGTCGCCGGCTACTGGACGTTCCTCTGGGTTTTTTCCAAGATCCCCGAGCTCGTGGACACGATTTTCATCGTCCTCCGCAAGAAGCCCCTCATGTTCATGCACTGGTACCATCACGCTCTCACCGGCTACTTCTCCTTTGTGAACTACTCCACCAACAACGCCTACATGATCTGGGTCGTCTGGATCAACTACTTCATCCATTCTTTCATGTATAGGTAATGTGGCCGAGCTGTGCTTCCTCCATCAAAAGCTCTTTTCCAGCTACTACATGCTCCGCTCATTCCGCTTCCGCGTGCCACCCCAAGTAGCGCAGTTGATCACCGGCGCCCAGATCGTCCAGTTCCTCATTACCCACGCGGTCATGGCTCATCTGGCCATTCTCGTGCTTACGCACCCCGGCAACGACTTCGCCGTCACCTTCAAGGGCTTTTTCATCGGTGCATTCATGGAGATCACCTACCTCATGCTGTGGTTCCAGTTCTACCACAAGTCCTACATTGCCAACGGCGGAAAGAAGTACAACGACCACCAGGCTGCCGTCAAGGGAAAGAAGCAATAAGTTATTCTAGTTCTTTTTGCACCATTAATAAACGTATTCTTGTGAGATCCGGTTTTGCAACAGGCCCATGTTACAAAACAAGAGCATATACGAGACGACAGACGTTTTTTGGGCGTTAATCCTCACGAAGTGTTGTTCTCGGGGTCTCCTTTCTAGAAAACAACACAGAAACGATGAGTTCGAAAAACAGGATCGGACCATCAGAATCGTACGACTCCGTCGGTTCTTCTGGGCGCAAGTAAAATGATTCATCAGAGGAGTTTTTATCGCCGCGGAAAACTAAAGTACATGTAGTCGGAATCCGAGAGCTAGCAACTGCAGTTCAACTCCTTACCAATCAGAAGTGTTGCAGGTCTGCAAGGCGCACCAAAGAGTAATTATAAAAACTTGCAATTTTTTACATTTTTTTGCAATAAAGTGTAAAGTCGGTTTTTTATTGTAAAATTAACGGGACCGAGCGTGCTATTGCGCGAGGTTCCAGGTTCCAAACGTGTTCTGATTCGGCGCTTTTCGGCAAAGTCATGAGCGCACCGATTTCATGGTTTCAAAAATTTTCTTGAAATAGCTAAGTTATATATCATTCGGTTGCAATTTTTGTGCATACTTCATTGAGCCTAAAAACGCCCGTAACCGTTGTTAGTTTGGCGTTTGCAGCACCAATTTCGACGCTGTCACGGTTGCAAAACCGACCGCTCCGCGGCGGCGACGATGGACCGAACATGCGAAAAGCGTTACGAACATATCTGGAATCCAGACATGTTTGTAACGCAGAACGATCCAGACTTTGGATCGTTCTCCTTTATTTAATAGGATTGAAACAAATGTTGACCCTTTAATTTTTGAATTAACAAATCCTAGCTGACCTTTTCAAAATCATCAAACGTTCTTAACAGAGGAAGTGATTTGCTGCCAAAAACGATTTTTGGCAATGAGTCGTTGCGGAACAAAAAACTCAGCTTGTCATGTCTTGCAAATGACTATCATTACTTTTGTCCCATCAAACTTACTTCCATACATTTTCAATATTTTCTAACAGAACTAGCAAGTGATGGACTCTCTGGAATGCGATTCCAATGGTACCGGTCGTAAGAAACATTTAGCCACCGACGGGGACTTTCGGAAACGGGGTGAAATTAAGGTTTTAGTCGCGTGCATCTTTTCACCCCCTTCTTTTATTCGAAAGTGTAATAAATGAAATATGTCTGAAACCTCCCTCGCAGAAGGTGAGTTACTCAGAGGAATTGGCGTCCGCGGACGGCGACAGATAATTACGCTCTTCTTGAGAGCGCATTGTATTCCATTCCACGAACCCCGTCGCGTGGTTTCACTTTCCTCTCGCTTCCCAGCATTCCTCTGCGCGAAATGTCGGATTGATTGTATCCGGGTTGTCGTTTGGATTTAGGTTAGTGCCAGCTGGATGTTTACTCATTGTGCGTGCTCAGTCGGTGAAGCTGGCAACTTTAATATCTCCCCGCTTGCTGGCCGGTGGTAGCTTTCGCGTCACCCGAGTCCAACGGGGCGGATGATGAGGAAATGTGGCGACTGCAAAATAGTTTCTGTATGCGCAACTAACGACGGTGGGGTCCACTGACTGTAGATGAGCACCTCGCGCACGTTTGCGTCCAGCCAAGCACCGCCTCCTCTGGTTTTGAGCGCCGAGGCGAACGTCGACGAGTCGGAGTGATTCCGAGTGAGGTATAGACTCGACCCCCCGTCAGAACTGTCCGACGCCCAATTCAAGTCGGCTGATATGGCGGCCCGCAGAGCTGCTAGGTCGGCCCTCGTTGTGAATCTCCTGCTTCTCTCCTACACGCTCGGCCAGATCGTCCCGGTTCAGCCGGGTCACGGTCCCTGCATTCAGCGACCGAGTAATTGCCACATCGACTGCCCTCATGGCTATTTATGGGGAGTTGGCGCGACCTGCCTCTGCATCTGTCAGCTCAATCCGTGCTTGGTAAGACTGTTTCCGAAAGTTCTAAAAACGCAAAAATTTTTTACAGAGCAAAGTGTGTAACTCGGACGAAACGTGTGTGCTTGAAGCCAATTCTCCGAAATGCGTCCCTCAAATAGGTCAGTCAGAATCGAGTAAAATGACCAATCTGGAATCAAACGGTTTTGCAGTTGGCCAAAAACAAACCGCTCACACCGCTGCCATGGGCGAATGCCCTACTCTAGTCGGGGGTCCATGCGTGGACCAGTGTCAAGCGGATTCCGACTGCGGAGGCCAGATGAGGTGCTGCAGGAACGGATGCGGCCATGAATGCATTATTCCAGTGACCAGCCACACAATCCGGAGTCAACTTCCAATTAAATCAATTTCTTGTCAGTCCCTTCCACCTGATCCTTTATAAAAATTCCTTTTAGCGTCCAAACTTTCCACTCCGTTTACGCTGAGCATGGGCAAAGGTTTGACCGAGTGACCTCGATTGGTGACTACATGTAGAAATTATTTAGACGACAAGCCTGGAGAATGTCCAGACTTGTCGGTGATAAGGGAAAGACGATGTGTGGTCGAGTGCAACAAGGATTCCGACTGTCCCTCGGTCACGAAGTGCTGCAACAACGGCTGTGGTCAGTTGTGTACGGCGCCAGAAAAAGCCTCGGGTAAGCTACCGTATCCCGAGATTCGAAAAGTACAACAAGAGTGGTTCAGCATGCATCCACCTCCTTTCGTCCATCGAACGTCTGCCCGACCAGAAACTGTCCAACGATTATGTCCCAGTGTGTTCGAACGACGGCCTTTTTGACCGCGTGCAGTGCAACTCGGTATTCAGTCACATATTTATTTATTTACTCATTGAGAGGTTAATCCTATAGGTCTACTGTTGGTGCGTCGAGCGGGAAAGCGGAAGAGAAGAGCATGGAACAAAAGTGTTCCGCGAGGAACGGCAACGCATGAACTGCGACGGTAAGCGGGGAGGGCGAAGGCCGCCGAGGCTCGACTCGGACTTCCGGCGGCTGACCGGCGGTGACCGCTTGTGATGTGTTTCACTCGGGTAAACAATGAGGCACCGTCCGATGAGGTCCTGGGTCAAACGACGCAAAGTCGCAGAATTAGAGCAATTAAACGGGCAAAAAATGAATTGAAATAAAACTTTGTTTGTAGAACCGCGGAGGTGCACGGAAGTGGAGTGTCTGAACCAGTGTCCCTACGGCTTCAAGACGCAGCAGAACGGCTGTCCGGCCACCAACTGTGAGTGCAAAAACATATGCGACGACGTAAGGTATACGGTAGCTGCTGTGATTCGCCTTAAGCGAAGAGTTCGGCTTTTGCAGATGCGAAAACGTCTTGGACGCGTGTCAGCTGGTAGAACCGGACTGTGCTAATCCGCCGTGTCTTCCTGTCCCCCGATGTAAGAGCAGACTTGCGCAAATGCCTATAATTGGTCTGCATTTTTAGGCCTGCTGAACCCGTGCTCTAACGGACTGCCGATGACTCTTCCGAATGGTGTCACCGCGCTCTGCACCCAATCGAATCAGTGCTCCCAGAACTACTGGTGTCACCAGGTAAGGGTTAACAAAAATGAGGGCGAAAATGGCTTTGGAAAGAGAACCATCGATTGAAGGCATCGAATCTATGACGTTGTCGGGGTTTATTTTTAGGGAACCCTAATGGCTAATTATGGTCGTACAACGTTCAGTAGCAAACACAAAACTGGAATTGCTTCCTTTTGCTTGTTTTTAATTACGTCTGAGGAAGTCGTGATTTAGTGCACCCCGAGTGCGGCTTTCGTGACTTGGATTGATTAACTCCACCGAATGAGTCAGTGGCGGGCGAGAGTGAGAGGGACAATTTACTTTTGCCATCTCTGTTTAGATCGGCTATAATGGTCTGGGATTCTGCTGTCCAGCGCCGGAGGCGGCCGCGCGCGACGGATTCTGCGAGTCAAGAACGCCGCGGCACCTGAAAGGATGCAGTTCCGAATGCAGGTACCCTAGAGGTGTCACTTTCGCAAGCTGTCAAAATCTGCTTAAGGGTCGATGTGGATTGTAAACCGACGAGCAAATGCTGTTTTGACGGATGTGGATTAAAGTGCATGGAGGTCAACTTTTCTCCAAATCCGTTCCAATATCGGCCGAGCGCCAAGATCATCACAACGGTGGACATCGCAAAGAGCAACAAAGGTATCATCTGCCACCAGCACAGTTATTAGAGACAATTGCCGTTCAGAAATTCTAAGTCGTCTCATTTCGGAGTGCCCGGAACCGGCGGTCTCCGACCGAATTACCAACTGCGAAAACAAGTGCAAGGCAGACACCGATTGTCCGGGGATGAAGCTCTGCTGTTCGTCTGGATGTTCGAGAGTCTGTGCCTACCCAAAGAAGACCACGCGTAAGTTCCGTAACGGGATGATCCAATATTATATAAGATCTTGCAGCCTGTATCTACCAGGCAATTAGCGCCGAGCTGTATTCCCTTAGGAGTGTCTTCAAATGCAATGCTGCCGGTAATTTTGACAGTGTGCAGTGCGACGAAGACCGGTGCTACTGTGTTAACGTGCAGAGCGGTATCGAGATTCCAGACACCTGGGTTCCTCTTTCCAATGAACCGAACTGCAAGGGTGAGTTTTCATGGAACGAAATACATTTTTCCGACGTTCTTTCTACGCAGAATGTAGAACATTACAGTTTAGCTCTTCAGACTGTTTTTCAAAACTGATTTCTCATTTATTTAACATTTATTTTTGGTGTCTTATCCACTTTTCACGTCTGATTCACTTTCAGATGTTCGAAACCCAAGTTGCCCAATCCTGAGCTGCGTCGAGGACTGTCCACACGGGTACGAGCGGAACGGAAATGGTTGTCCCACGTGCACTTGCCGTAATCCGTGCAACGAACTCCATTGTCCTCAAGGCAATGTGTGCGTACTATCGGAAGTAGATTGCTTTCAAAAATCCAACTGTCCCCCGCAACCACGCTGTGAGAGTAGCATCTACAAGTTGAGCTTAATGGTAAACATTGCAGGCGTGCTCAACTTCTGTGCCGGTCAGCCGTACACAGGAAACAGCGGTCAAGTGGCTCAGTGCGACTCGGAATGTCCCCAAGGCTACTGGTGCAACAATGTCGGAATGCAGGGGAAAGGCTTGTGTTGTCCGGCGCCCGAAAAGATGCCGCGAGCTGGCAGGTGTCCGAAAAAAACGGTTCTGCTGGAGCAAATTGATTCGTGCAAAGTCGACTGTCGCTCGGACGATGACTGTCAGAATGGCCACAAGTGCTGCTACGATGGTTGCGGCACCGCTTGCCTACAGACCGAAGGAGGTAAGTGCCAATAATCTGTCGTGGGTTACTTAGTACATTGGTTAGCACAGCGGTATTGACAGTTTGCGCTTAGCTTGTTGACCCTTCAGACTGTTGTTTGTCCTGGCATTCTAGGGAGATGCGCACTTCCTAAGGTCACAACAAGTGTAATTCATTGTTCGGAGTCAATTCATGTTTACTAACTCAATTAAATGACGGCGAAAACAAGGTACACATTTTAGATGGATTTTTGAAACATCCGTCCCCATCGACCGAGACTGCATCCCCGAACCTACCTTCAAACAAAGTCGGTGTCTGTGTTGCGCCTCAAGGCTCTCAGGACTGCGAGGACCTGAGGAACCAGTGTGTGGACGACAGCGACTGTCCATCTATCCAAAAATGCTGCTTCGATGGCTGCGTGAAGAGATGTTCTTTTGCCCAGCGAACCACTGGATGCTTGCATATGAAGGCTGCTTTCGCCCAACTAGGAATCGGAGACTTTGTAAAATGCAACAAAGGTAAAATTTGCAATTTTTGAATTTGTTAAAATTGGTTTTTGATTTGGAAAAGTTCTTGTATCTTTCTTCTTTCAACCACTTTATCAGAGTAGTCTACTCAACTGAAAACAGAAGTAAATGATTGTGGTCAAAATGAGACGGCTGCGATTTGTGAAACAAATACTCAGTTCAAGTCCTGGCAAAACCATTTTCTCATCCAGTAAACTAAAAACAAAACATTGTTTTGTGTCAATCATGGATTGGAGAAACTGGTAATATTTTTCTTGGTTTCATTTCACTTGTATGAAAGGTGCTTTCCTTCCCTGCTTCAAATCGAAAAATAACTTTAAATAGCTGCTTTAAACTGAAAATGTAATTAAAAAATGAAAAATATCGGAAATGTTCAGATGGCGACTTCGCGGAAGTACAGTGCGACCGACAATACTGTTGGTGCGTCGGAACAAATGGGCGCGAGGCGGAAGGCACTCGAGTGTCCAACAATCTGACTCCTGATTGCCATTCTCAGCGGTATTGTGCGTCACCGATTTGTCCGCCTAAGAGTTGCCTTTATGGGTTCGAAAAAGACTCGAACGGCTGCAGCACTTGTGAATGCTCGAACCCTTGCAAGAACGTCGCCTGTAGCAACTTCCAGATTTGTGTTCCCCACCCCGTCGAATGCTTAGGAGGGGGGCCTTGTCTCCCAGTTCCGCGATGCATAATCAACGCTTGTCCGCAGGGCAGTCCGGTGATAGACACGTCCACGTTCGAGCCGGTGTTCTGTCGAGAAAACGGCCAGTGTCGGCAAGGCACCTATTGCAGGGCGTTCAAGAACAACGGCGGTTACTGTTGCCCGCTGCCAGGTATACAGAACAAAACTTGAGATATCAGAAGTGAACTGATCTGTTGCAGAAGTGGAATCTTTGCCAGGATCGTGTCCCAAGGTTCCTCCTAACCCGTCGGCCCGCAACTGCGGATTGCGCTGCAAGTCGGATGCGCAGTGTGGAAACGATGACAAGTGCTGCTTCGACGGCTGTGGTCTGTCTTGTGTGGGTTCCGGTGAGTTCCAAGTCATTCTTCCAAAAAATACTTTTTTGTGTTCAGAACAGCGCTCTCCTGTGCGCACCTCTCAGCGAAAAATCGGCAACTGCCCGAAGGTGGAAGACCTCGGAAACACTGTTTGTGGCTCAGAACGAGTCGACTCGTGTGATAACGGTAGATGCTTATTTATCGAGTTTGATTTGACCAAATCATTTCAGACAGCCCGTGTCCGTCGATGCAAAAATGCTGCTTCGACGGATGTGCGAACACTTGCCAGTACCCAGCGGTGACCACGCTGTGCCTCCACTCTCAGGCAAGCGGTGAGCGACTGATGCTCAGTGGAGTCAGCAATACACCACAGGTAAGAAAAACATTCTCGTCTGTTTTGGAATTTCTCCGCTTCAGAGCTTTTCATAATTTTTATTTTTAGGTGCAGTGCACTGTTGATGGAGCATTCGCGAAAGTGCAGCTGAGTAACGGCTTCTCATTCTGTGTGAACAACCTCGGACGCGAAATCTCGGGAACGCGGACTTCTTCCGGCATTCCGAATTGTCAGCAGCCGCGGTCTTGTCCCCTTACCGCTTGCACGAAGCACTGCGCTTTTGGGTAAAAGGAAATTTGTGCGCGTGTTAATTACCGAATTTTTTAGCTTTGAAACTACTAATCAAGGCTGCGAAACTTGTGTCTGCCACGATCCTTGCCGCGGTGTCGAATGTCCTGCAAATCACGTTTGCCGAGTATCTTCTGTTGAATGCTTTGAAACGGAATGTACGCCTCTGCCGAAATGCATCCTGAATGCTTGTCCGACGGGAGAACCACTCGAGCGTGTTGATACAAGGCAACTGGCCGAATGCGATGATCTGCTGGGAAAACGTTGTCCCTATGGGTGGTTCTGTCACAAGTTCGGCCTCGAAGACATGGGCTATTGCTGCCAGGGAACCGGTAACAACGCTAATGGTTTTATAAGAAAAACGGCCAAACTTGCTTAGGAAATGTAGTGACATCGTCAGAGGTGTGTCCGAAAATCATCATTCTGGCTACTCCTCGACCCAACACTGGTTGCTCTGTCGAATGCCGCCTGAATTCTGACTGCCACGGAAATGGACCTTGCTGCTTCAATGGATGTGGGATGTCTTGCAGGAAGGGTTCTCCGAAAACCGCTCCGAGTACATCGATACAAAAGAGCATATCCGTCGTGCCGGCGATAGTTCCACAGAACCGTGAGATCGAATGTCTTTTTTCATTTATCTCGAAGTCTATTGCAGAACTGAACGCTGAACGCCTGGGGGTTTGTTCGAGCAACCCGATCTCCAACCCTGGCTGCCGTTCGGACTGCACACGAGACAGCGAATGTCCCGAATTCCAGAAGTGCTGTGCTTACGGCTGTGGCCGATTGTGCCAATATCCGAGGGTCGCAACAGCATGCGTGCATCGACTGGCCGCCTTCGCGTCTTTGAAAACCGTGAACCCGATTCATCACGTTCAGTGCACATCCGACGGTCTCTTTAGATCGGTCCAATGTGACCAGTCAATACAGTAAGTTTTAAGAAACCAAGAAAATAACGCCGAAATTCGGGTGCGTCCAGTTTAGTCTGTCAGATTTTTTAGAGTAGGTGAAAACAGACGCGGACGCGGTGAGAGGTGGAAAGAGACGCGGACGCGCATAGAGGTGGAAACTGACGCGGATACAAAAAAATATCTTCGGAGACTTTAGTGGTTTGTCCATTGGGTCTGCTAGGATGTTTTTCAGACCGATGATTTGTAACAAAGCACTTTAAGCTTCGATAGCTCGTTATGGCGAAAAGATATTCCTGATCACCTTACAATTTTTTGGCGACTTTGTGAATTAAAACCCAAAAGTAGGTTGAAATCGCATACAATTCCCGAAATTCCTTGAAAGACTGAGTTTTATGATGTTAGTTGGAATTTCCAAAGAATCCAGATCGTTCGCCGATTTCTTGGGTTCTGTGGCCAATGAACGTTAAACTTTGACAATAACTCAGGAAAAACTACGAATTGCTTTGCGTAGCTATTGCCAAAATTGATGGGACACTAAAGTCAGAATCAAACTTCAAAAAGAAATTTTCCAAACTTAGAAACGTTTTTCTTCGCATCTTTTCCGTTTCATTTTTTCTGTTTCGAGGGCCTTTAATAGGCGACACATATTTACGCCCTACAGCAAAACCAAAACGAACCTGGCAGTGGGATGTTTAGACTGGAAGAGACAATTTGTAAGCTGGGAGTGACAAAGCAAATCGCATTAAAGCGCTTTTTAAAAAACGGACCGCATTCCGGGTCGCAAATGTTCCGCTTTCGAAAGATTAGCTGAACACGCAGAAATAGCCACTAAATATATCTAAATGTTCAGTCCATCTCTGAGTTTTCTCCACAAAAATTTGAATTTTTTGTACGGCGTCCGCGTCTGTTTCCACCTTTTGAAGGACGTCCGCGTCCGCGCCTGTTTCCACCTCGACCGCGTCCGCGCATGATTCCACCGGGCGTCCGCGTCAAATTCCACCTGTCCTCACTATCAGCCCGGGACTATACGGTTGCAATCCTGAGCCTCTACATGAGCCCAAAGGCCGTCAGGCGTGCCCCGAGCAATGAAATAGAACCTTTCGATTCGTGATCCAAGATTCAAACCGACTCCTAAGCCTTTTAGGAGTGCGCTGACCGAATCCGCGGCGGTTGACGTTTACTGGTCATCGAATCCCCAGAATTCCATACTGATCGTGGTTGAAACCGCGAGAACGCACGATTTCACCTATCGCTTCGCTCGAATAAACGTGTTGTGCGCGCGAGACCAATAATTGAATTTGAACACAATGCTTTATTTTTGATGCAAATCCGAATGCGACCCTCAGAGATGCTTTGTATCAACAATTCGAGTTACAAAACCCCGGAAACCCACCAGATTTTACCTCAAAAAAGAAAAAATCGGCGCCTACCCGGGGTGATGATGCCGCCTCCGACGCTTTTCCGTCGCATGCGACATTTTTGCCTCCAGACAAAATCGCCACTGTCGCGCCGACTATATGGCGTTTTTGCAACTATATGGCCCCTTCTCGTTTCACTGCATGTAGCCGTCGCAGGCGCGGCAAAAATACGTCGATTTTGTATGGCAAAAATGGTGCGAGTCGCGCGCGACACGAATTATACAGTGATTTTTTTTCGCCGGTTTGTAATGCGAGCGACGGTCAAGCGATTCTTCGGGGTTTTGGCGTTTTGCGGGTGAAATATGATTTCTCGTTGTGCTGAAGACATTCAGCGAAGGTGAAAATGTACATGACGGCCGCACCGCGTCAAAAATAACCGCAAAGCGCTGAAACTCTGAGAACAAACACCAAATCGCCTCTCGCTTGGTCCCGCCGCGAAATTCCTGATCGAAGTCTCCGGCCTGTTTCGGATATGGTCGCACTCCACATCGAAAAAACTGTATAGGGGTGCCTTAACCTTCTTGATAAAAATCGAGAAATTTCCTCTTTATTTTGCTCCAAATTTGCCTCCCCACTTGTTCCGCAGGAGTTCAAACGGTCTTGAAACTGACTTTCCAAACTTTCAGCGTCTGCTGGTGCGTCGAAACAAGCTCTGGCCTCGAACTCCCCGGAACTCGACTCACTTCGCTCGGAAAGGAGCCCTCTTGTAATGGTGCGGTTTTTCTTGTTTGTGCCGTGTTACTTGTTATTTTATGATTTCAGTTCACCGTTTATGTCCTACCAAATGCACTGAGAAGACCTGCGAACATGGGGTGAAGCTAGACCGAACGGGATGTCCCCTCAACGGTTTTTGTGAATGTCGAAACCCTTGTGAAGACTTCCAATGCCCGAAAAGCAGTGATGTGTGTGTACTGAAGACGGTCGATTGCATTTCACAGCCTTGTCCTTCGGTTCCGACTTGTGCGTTTCGAGTTTCGATATTTCGTTGTGATTTCATTGACACCATTGCAGGTCAGTCGAATCCCTGTATAGGCGGATTGGCTGCTTCAAGGGATGCCAACGGGAATGTGGTCACCTGTTCACGGGATAACGATTGTGGCCGTGGACAATGCAAAATTCTGCCGGGTGACAGTCGCCTTGGAGTGTGCTGCCCACGAGAGCACGAAAGCGTGGCTTTTTTGAGTAGTGTGAAGCTTGGGGAATGTCCCAACGACATCCAGTTCTCGGCTTCAGGCAAGTTAACGATTTGAGGCTTTCATCTCCCAAACCTCACTTTTTAGAATGCAAGAACCAGTGCGAATCGGACCCCGACTGCATGGGAATGGAGAAGTGTTGCCAGTACGGGTGTTCCAAGCTTTGTGTGGGACCAGTAAACGCAACTAGTGAGTTTCACGCTTTGAAATCCTCGCACAATTGCGCCTTTACAGATTGCATTCATTTACATATGGCCATTGATATGTTGAAGAGAAGCAGCATTCCAACCACTCTCCATAAGCCGCAATGTGATGCTCGATCGGGTGAGTAGAAAGTGTAGTTATGAAAAAATCTTATTTTTTCTTTGAATTTCTATTATCCTGAGGATAAGTTTATGGCATCCATTTAGGCATGTTTACATCGATTCAATGTGACGACAGTAACGTTTGCTGGTGTGCAGATACTGTAACTGGAAACGAGTTCTACGGTACCAGGTCGTCTGGCGCAGTGAACGTGTGTTCAAGTAAGTAGGAGAGCGTGAAAATCGTTCAAAAGAAACCGGTGTTTAGATCGAAAAGCGTGCCCAATCAGCTGCGATGACCGCAGCACGATTTGTCCCTTTGGGCTCGATACCAACAAAGATGGATGCGCGCGTGATTCGAACTGTCGCTGCCGGAACCCTTGTGACTCTGTACAATGTCCTAAAGACTACACTTGCTTACTGAGGCCACGCACGTGTCGGGACCAAACTTGTTTACCGTATCCTACGTGTGAGTTTTTGAAATTTTCGGCTTAAAATAACTTGCAAAAAACCCTCTTCTGTATCTTCTGTATTTTCGCGTTTTTCAGCGTTCAGATGAAAACAACTGAACGTGTTTTCACGCTTAATTGGCCCTAATTAGTTTTTTTTAATTAATTGTTTGGCTTTCTGTTGACATCCAGAATTTTCACATGTTCTTATCGAGAATTTCGAGTTTCAAGAATAGAGAATTTTCGGTTGTTTTGGGAGTTAGGCGTATAAAATTAGTGACAAAACAAGCCTAGAATTTTTCAGTAAGTTTCGATGTTGTTTAGGTGAAAAGAATCCCTGTGTGAACAACCAGCGTCCGGCGGTGGAACCGAGGACGTTCACGCAGTTTACTTGTTTGGAGAACCGGACTCACATCTGCCCCACTGGTTTCTACTGCACCGGCTACGACGGCCACCAGGGCATTTGCTGTCCCGGACAAGAGCCCATCTTGGGACAAGTCGCAGCACAAACAACTTGTCCCCACGGCGACGCCTTCTCCAGTTCCCCAGACGGGTCTCCGTCGAAGTGCTCTGTGAACTCCGACGGGTGTCCTTCCACCCACTACTGCTTATCGAAACCAGGCGAAAGCCACGGAATCTGTTGTGTGACGAAACGTATGGCGGGCTCTCAACCTATGGATCTAATTGTCCTTCGTTTCAGGCTATGTGTGTAATCTAGAACTCGATGTTGGCCCCTGTTCCGCTTCTGTGCCCAGATTCTACTACAATTCGGAGAAGCAAACGTGCCAGTCGTTCAACTACGGAGGATGTTCTGGAAATCTGAATAACTTTGGAACCGAATTTGAATGCGAACATTTCTGTAAAGGAACTGGCGTAGACCCGACTAACTTGCTGATGGACGACTACGGTCATGTCGTCAAGGACATCTACCAAATGGGATTCTCGCTCACGGGTCCCCTTTTGAGGTCCAAGCACCACGATAATTTCAACAAGTGAGTTTTTCTGCGCCAGCCCTCCTTTTCATGTGTGCTCTCGCTAATTGCCCACGTTATTTCAGCGTTTTCCGTTCGTATTTGCATGAACATTTCGGAGTGGACGAGGCTGATGTTTGCAATCTGATGATCCGTGACGACAATTCCGTGAACTTCTCCATCAACACAGCAGACGCGAAGGCTGTGTCGCAGAACATTTCTGACGCGGTGAGTTGACGAGAGAAGCTGCAAAGATGGACTTTGTTACTGACGCACCTTGTTTGCAGGTGTCTGGACGCAGATTCGAGTTCACTTACGAGGGCGACGTGTACCGCGCGGAACCGCGCACCTGGTTTAATCATCAGGTGGCGCAGGAAGAATCGGAGACTGGAACTACGTTTATGTTTTGGGGTAACGCTTTTAGGTTTGTTAGTTTTTTAGGTGTTTTTTTTAGTTTTACTTGTCGCCTCGATCGTCTTTGCCCTTATCATCTTATTGTCACTCTGTGTAGCGTTTGTGAGTTTTTTTTATTTTGTAACCAAACAACGAAAAGAGTGCCAGACTACCCTTTTCAGTGAAGGTCTTGATGAGTCGATGATAACGTTTCAATACAACTTAACCTCTTCGTGACTCACACGGATCAATCCTTCTAAATCCTTTGTCTCCTTGAGAATCCTTTGCTTTTCACAGGTGTTAATCCGCTCTTCATTAACCCGTAAATGGAAGACAACATTTAATATTCCACCTTTCGAAGACTTTCGCTATTCCCCTTGAGTGCCCTTCGGAAACGGGGAAACTCGAGGAGCACGTGTCAGCAAAGTGCTTTCGAATTGTAGAACGTTTGAACTCGAAGATTTGTCAAATACAAACCACATTCTATCATAGAACAATTGTAGGAAAAGTGCAAAAATTGCGGATTTCGTATTTGCCTTAAGGGTCGATAGTTTAGGCTATCTCTTTTAGACATTTCTCCAAAGAAGGCCGAAACGCGGACCCGGAAGCACCTTTCGTGGCTCAACCCCCTCCCAACAGTACGTCCCTAATGTCTCAGCATACATGCAAGACAATGGTGACTCAAGCTCTTCAGACTCGCCAACTGGTTCTGGGAATCCCTCTGCCAAAAAGGTGATCTAAACGAGAAATCAGTTATCTTTGAGCCGGTTCAATACAGGTCTTCACAACTGATGACTTCGGAGGACCCCACGGCGGCCAGCAGTCGGGGTCGGGATTCCTCCAGCCGCACTGGTCGGACACGCATCTCCACCACGGCGCGCAGACACGCGGGGGCCGCCGACCGAGTCGCACCACCCTCTACTACTAGAGGCCGGAACAGAAAGAAACTCAAAAAAACCAGCCAAGACACAAAACTTCCAATTGATCTTACGCGATAGTTACCGGTCTCCCCACATCATGTATGCAAAGTGTGCCTGTTTTCGTCCTTTTTTCCCTCCGTCATCTTCTCCCCGAGCTTCGCTCGAGAGACAACTTGTACAGAATCTTATCCCATTCCTCCTCCTCGCCGTCCTCGAATATAAATAAACAAGTGTGCGTTTGCATACAGAGTTAATTTACTTATTTCATTTGTTCTACTTAATAAAATCCGTTGACAATGAGACGAAAACAGAATTGACGACTTCTCGTTGTGCATTCCACATGAGTCAGCGCGGGAAGTGGCAAAACAGAGGCAGAACCGTTGGACAATAGGCGCTGGTATGGCCAGACATTCCCACGAGCGACCGCATCGCCGGCTTGTGGCCCGTATCAGCGGGCCGTGAATGGTCACATTGGAGTGGTCGCCCGGTGTTAATTGAGCGTCGTCCGTTTTTCGGGTTTACATTCAAAGGATCCATCTGTTCCCAGAAAACGTGAATCGTTTGTTCTCTTTGCGGCTTAATGTAAGCTCCTTTCGAGCGGCATTTGAGCCTACCAACCTTAAAACGAGTCATTGTCTAGGTACATCCTTATACGACTGACGCTTCATGTCTCCTTCGGCTGCCATAACAACAGTTGGGCTTTTATCGTCGCCGAGGGACCTAGGAAAACATCTGGCTCTTTCCACTCAATTGGTTTGTTCACTGTTCGCTTCGGTTCTCGACGAATTTCACAAAACCTTTTAAATGATTACGTAATGTCCGGACGGCAGACAGGTGCAGCTGAATGCGGCCGACCGCTCAGAAAGCCGGAACCCCTTCTTCCACGCCAATTTTGCTGATATATCGCATTGTCATTCTCGTTTGCCCCTATGTATTGTAGTTGCGTCATTGTTTTCGGATACCTAGAAACGAGGAGTCAGCAAAAGTCCATCGAAATAATTGTCCTTCCTCGCGAGGACGCGCTGGACTTTTCTTGCAGCGCTAATTAACACCCTCACGGAACCGAGAACTTCCTCCCGACTCTTGCTTTCCGATGCAAACTGCGAAAAGCGCACGGGTGGTCGTGGTTGCGTCCGTCTGAGGGACTGACTGCCTCATGCCTTGGTGGTTAATTAATCTCGTCGATAATAACAGCGGCCAAAGTCAAATAGGCTCTTTTAAGGGGTGCACCCGATCACGCACTTTGACTCGGTCTGCCCCCGCCTCCTTTTCACCACACCATAATAGGTTCTTTTTGTGCTCCACCGTTTGGAATATAACGGAAGCAGGCCAACGAGTAAGAAACGGCTATCTGGAGGCTTCCGTCCTCCAGACAGACCGGTCCTCGGATTAAAATCGATGTTTGTGGACGCAGAAAACTCGTGTTGCTTTTCCTTTTGCTTCTTCTGCTGCTGTCGGAAAATACTCTGCGTTCCCGAGAATATGCATGCACATGCGCATCGTTCTTTCCGTCACGTCGTTCTTTCCGCACTCCCGCCGGGCAACGCGTTCGGTCTGCCTCGGCTTTTCCTATTATGGCTTGTTTTGGCTTCGTCCTTTTTCCGTTGCTTATCTCTGCGCGCCGCGGTTCCAACTTTACACTCCGGTGTTTCTCGTGCAGCCGGACTTCTGTGATTCTCCGTGGGAAGTCGTTTTTGTCGACTTTCCATGTCTAATTTTGTTGTTTTGTTTGCAGTCACGGTTTCTTCCCTCAATTTGCGTGCAATTAATCGCTCATTACGGAACCACGCCCGCTTACGTCCGCTTTGATTGAGTTAAGCAAAAAGTTACGCGACTGCACTGGACTTATTCTTATCCCGTTCCCCTTAAGAGTTCGCCAACGTCAGAAATTGCGCACTTAAAGGTGTAGCTTAAAACAACCTGAAGCGCATGTTCGCGTTATTGTCGAGCCCGCGCCGCCGTTGCGATGCGGAATTTCGGGTTCTCGTGAAGCCCGAATACACGCTAATTTCTCGGCCGTGCTAACGTGTTTCTGGGCTCGCTTGGGCTCGGCGTGATGCGCATCTCATTCTGTGTGGAATGCGCCTAGGAGCGCTTAAATCTGTGATATGTGGGTGAAATTCGTCGCGTGACGATGGTCGGGTACCCATTCAGGCAAAATCAGTTTTTCCCTATTTTTCGGCCTAATTGCTCTTAAATTTAGATTTTCGTCTAGCGAATCTGTTGCAAATTGGATTCTGCGTCGAATGAGCCTGAAATATCCGAAATTGAATCTTTCCCTAAAAAGTTGAAGCAATGCTAAGAAATGAGGGTTTTACGTTGTTGCGTCTTCTTGTCGCTTTTGCGTTCATTTAAATATTTCCCCGCAATTTGTTTACCCGATGACGACCGTGGAGATAGTTCGTCTCTCTCGGAGGACGTTTAGTGTGCTGCTTCTATTTATGACCATTCGCTGTTTTCAGAAATGACCGTGTTGGTCGACGAAGATGTGCCGCTCTTCCGCGGCACGTTCATCTTCGTCATCGTATCCGGGTTCCTGTCGTTCGGGTTGAATATCTTCATTTATATGCTCTACATTACCTCAAAACAATGCCGAAGCAGAAACACCTTTTTCCGAACGATCGTGATCGCCGACGCCTTCAACGGTCTTTCGTTCCTAATGGCGGGTGAGTCACGAATCTAGTCCTTTTCGTGGGAATCCACCGACTTTCAGGTTTATCTCGACTCCAGGCGCTGGTTCTCATAGAACAACAGCAGCAGCCGGACGTTATCCAAAACAGCGACTGCATCCTAAGGTTGTTCCCCATCGTCATGCTGGTTTCGAGGCTTTGGCCCACGCTGATCTTCTTCATAATGGGCCTCGAAAGCTACCTCAGTGTGCACTATCCCCTCTGGTTCCGCGACGCGAGGATACGGAAGCCTCCGGCGATCATCTTCTCCGGCTTTTTCCTACTGGTGGCGTTGACCATCGGCTACGCGAACGCGATGTTCATGAGTCCCATGGAGAGGGGCTTTTTCACCTGCGATCAGAACAGCACTTTCGGGAGCAACTGCGGCTGGTGGTTCGATGGATTCGTGGTGGTGGCCAACAGCGTCGGTCTTGCTTTGACGCTCCGTTCGATGGCCGTTCTGTCGACCCCGACGTCGGAGACCCTGTTCGGGCACAACGTCACTAAGCTGCAGCAACAACGCCGCACCAACACGTGAGTGGCGACCGGAAAGTCCGGCTAAAGAATCCCCCCTCGGTTTCAGATCTGTTTGCTCAATCGGCGTCACGAACTGCTTGTTTCTTGTTTTGCCGTGCGTGGCCGGCGACTTCATGATTCTCTCGGAGACGAGATACTCCTACCGGTACTTGATCCAGTCTTTCATTTCCCTCAAGCCTTTATGCAATGTCGTTGTGATGATGATGTCGCAAGACAAACTCTCTGAAATTCTTAGTTCACGAATGGTAGGCTATTTCTGAAAATTCCGATGCAACCAAGCGATCTTTTAGCTCAAATGTTTCGGCCGACAGAAGCGCAAAAACTGCGTCGGGTACACAGTCACTTACGTCACCTCCGGGCCGCTCGCTTTCAATCAAGCCCTCTCCTCTACCTCATTCTCCTCAACGCAGACCCAGAACGAGCACGAGCACGTGCCAAGTGGAGAAGCGGAAGCGTCCAACAGAAATCCAAATTCACATTTGCACTCCGAAAGCGTGAGTTGACCGACAGTGGCGTGCTTGGATCGTTCGATTGTACAAAGTCTGTTATTGATAAAGGGGCAAGCGAGAGGCGAGTGACGAACCAAAGAGGGTACCAATCAAATTTTGGATTCAATTGAACTTTGCTTAAGTCGATTCGCCAAAACGTATTTCCAAAGGTAAATGAACTGTTCGCAGAATCGAGTGACCCCGTTCCACCAGAGACTCGATTCGACTTTGAAGGTCGACGAAAGTGTGGAACGCGGGGAACTCCGCTTCTCCTTGAAAGTGTGGATAAATCCTGGACTCAAAAGCAAACAAGCCTAAGACGGTCATTGAGAAAGGCCGCTAAATACAAGCGGAAAGCAACGAGTGACGTTTCCAGTTGGCATGAATTTGATCGAGATACAAAACATTTTGATATATCGTTTCCAGAAAACGGCGAGGAGGAAAACTGAGGAATTTCGATTTGAATTTAGCCAGTTTCGGTGCAAAAATGGTCTTTTTGAATAAAATCTCGGACAACACAAAATTAAAGAAAAATTCCTTTGTCAACTTTGTAGATATGGCAAAACTGCCACAAGTTGATTGCTTCTATAAGCTTCAAGTTCGGATTTTTGTGTCATATCTATTCAGCTCTTTTTTCTCAGTTGAGCACTACTATGTATATTAAAATACAGGACTGTGTAGTTTTCGATATCGATATTTCAATATTTGAAAACACATTTAACGAATTCACTTTCTCAATAAGTTCGGTGATCGTTCCTGATCCTAGCGTTTTGAGACCAGCGTAAATTGCCTTAATTCACGCGATCATCAGTTTGACACAATGGTTTGAACATTCGAACCTTATTAGAACCTTAAAAGGCAGCTTTGCATTTTGCCTGCGAAGTCATTTATCGAAATCGTGGAATGTGTAATGACTTGCGCACTTGGAAAGGTCAATCTTGACGACCAAATGTCCAAATTCCGCGAATTTCCCGAGTATTTGAAACAGTTGTTCAAGCGAGAGCATCCAGACAAAAGGGAAGAAAGGGTGTTCCATGAGAACATCAGGCAGTATAATGGCAAACTGGGTTTTGTGTCGGTCAAAATTTTTCTAACAGCGGACCGTATGTATATAAGATCCAAGGACAGATTCACCACGTTGTGAATTTGGCCACAATAAGCGATGGTGGTGCTAACTCGCGTCCTTCTTACGGCCAGCTGTTCATTTTGACGATTCTCCAGGATTGAAGATAAAGTATTTTGAGTACTTCTCACTCACTTCTGTAACTAGGCTTATGTATACAGTCACAAGAACAACACGGAAACACGTTGCAAAAGCGGCAAAAACTCCTATACCACGCGTTCCATCAACGAAATGAAAGGCTGTTTGTTGTTACTCGGATACCGAAACCGATGCGTTATCAATCGGTCACGTCGTGGTAGAACCAAATGCGGAGTTGATTTTTGTATGTCTTTCACGATATCGATTTTCGATTTTAGATATTTCGATATTCGACATCGAAAATTTCATCGATATTTCGATATGCACAGCCCTGATGCAATATAGTGATTATTCAATTAGATGTATTGTCCTTGAACATTTATTCGCACTTAAAATCCTTAAGAACTTCAAAAATTGACCTTTGAGAATTGAGCAGCTAACATGAAAGCTTTCACCGACTACAGAAATTCTTTTTTTTTCTTCACGCTGCTCGGAGTTTTTCAAAATAGGTAATTATCCGTGTGGTCGGCGACAAAGATGAGTACACGTCGGTATAGCGAAGAAAAATGACCTTCAGGATTACATGATTATGATTCACGTTTTGTTTGAAAGGGTTTCTTGGAGCCTGTGGAGTGAGGGGAACAGAAACTGCTGGTATCACCTGTACATGCGCTTTTGATTTCTATCACCCTAACTCAAATTTAATTGCGTTTCAGCTTTGTGGACGATGTGTGGAATAGCAAAAACAAATAATTCATGATTGTGTTCTATATTCATCTCAAGTTTACATCCAAATATCCATCTTTAGGGTCCTAAAAAGAAAGCCAGGAGAAACTAATAGGATTAATGCGAAAATTCACTTAAAGGAATTGAACTTTTTTCTCACATTTCCCTCGCACTCTTCGTCATCAGGTCTCGCCTCAAACGTAATCTCATTTCCGCATCTACGTAATTCCATTCCACGTTTCTCTTGTGACTTCGTCGAGGTGCTCTGAAGAAGATCTGCTGCTATGACGGGTGTAGAGTAGTCGAATTATAATTTCTGGAATTAGTCAGGCAGAATGCGCGACAAAAATTCTCTCTATCCGAATCGGTTTCAATTGAGTGAACCCGAAGTGCGTTATGATCGAAAAACTAACTTTCTTAAAAAGACAATAAAGTTTTAAGCCACTTTGAAATGCCTCGTTACTTCTTAATGTTCACAAGTGCAACTTTCAGATATAAGCGTCAACGTCACTACAACATTCGAAATTTTTGGGTTGCAGAGTTCATGTGGATCGGTCGTCTATTTTTTAGAGTAGATTTAGAAAACGTAAAAATAGAGCTTAACAAAACTCGCGACACTCTGTGGCAAAATTGTTTTACTTGTTTCAAAGTGGAATTGGCGAACTGGTTACGGAGGGGCATACATCAATTAATTAAACCTGCGCATGTATTCTATGCAAAGGGGCATTGGAACCAGAGTCAAAAGCATAAGCGAACAGAAGCACTTTGGTTAAATTTGTCCAAATACTCTTTTTGTCTTAAAACAAAAAATTTGTATTTCCTAGAACAATTGTGTCCCGTGTCAAATCCGTTTTCGCCACTTTTGTTTCCGTCACATCCATGTCCGCCATAACCGTTTCTACCACACCCGTTTCCGTCACAACCGTTTTCGCCACAAACTGATTCCGCCGCAAACTATTTCCGCCAAAAATCGAGGTTTCCGCAGAATTTTTATCTGCTATATAACTTTTCAAACAGCGGGGATAGTACTTCAGGCTGCCAGATTCGAACAGGCTTAGGCTTGAACATTTTTCAATGTGGCTTTTGCGCCGAAGGCGCCTGGAAGCGGGGATAGTAGGCTCGAGGCGTCCTTTTTCAAACAGCGGCGATAGTAGGCTGTCCCAGGTGCAGTGGCGTGTGTAAGCTGAGAGCGACAATTTCCCTCTTAACCCAAAAAAACCCTCTGTGGCGATCTCGATTTTTGGCGAAAACAGTTTGTAGCTGGAAAGAATGTACCGGAAACGGTTTGTGGCGTAAACAGGTGTGGCGGAAAGGGTTGTGGCAAAAAATGATGTGACGGAAACCTCCGGAAATCGGCAAATTTTCATAAGAAAACTCTAGCATGTTTGGAACTTTGTTGAGAAACCAAATGCCAAGAGCGAAGCACTCTCCCCAGCATAGCAACGGGTGGAAACTACTCCGTCAGCTAGAGTGATTTCTTCGGTCGGCAAGAGCCCGTTGCAGCACCCTTTGTGTTCACCAGCTCGCTCGCCTTATCGGTATCACCTCGCTGTCTCCGTGGACCGTCAACAAAACCAGTTTCTCTTTTCCGTTTCACGCTTCGCCGCGGCGTCCGAAATGCCTGCGTGTGTTGTGATCACTGGTGCTAATCGGGGAATAGGCTTCGGCTTGGTCCGCGAGATTCTCAAGTGCGATGACGTGAAACATGTCTTCGCTTGCTGCCGGAACCCAGAAGGGGCCGAGGTAAGAGGGGTTGCTGCCCATGTTGCCGATTGACTCCGTCTGTTATAGCGGCTCCACAAGCTCAGGAGGAAGGACGACAGGGTCAACCTTGTGCAGATGGACGTCACCAAACCAGAATCCATTGCAGTAGCAGCCGCTCAGGTTTGTTTTACTGATGTGACTTTCGCGGCCTAATTGCCCTTGCAGGTGACAGAGTTGGTCGGTTCTACCGGCGTCAATCTGCTTATCAACAACGCTGGGACTTTGGCCGATTCGAGGATCGAGGATGCGCTCGGACCACAAACCATTCTGGGAGCCAACCAAGACTGCTACCTGGAGATTTTCAACGTGAATGTCGTCGGTGCGATTCTTGTCACGAAGGTAAATTAAAGTGTCCTTAATTAATTCCTATCTTTACGTTTAGTAACCAAAAGTATTTTCGCTTTATCTGTTCAGGAATTCATGCCGCTTTTGGTTATCGCTTCGCAGGCTTATCCGGACCAAGACGCGTACACGATTAACCGATCCGCCATCATAAACATCAGCAGTGGGCTCGCGTCTATCGGGAGCAACATTGTGGGCTCTGGATACTTCAACAACATGGCTTACAGATGCAGTAAGGTGAGGAGAAAACAGACCTTAAGTCTGATTAGAGGAGAGTCAGAGTTAGACTTCGATCGCGCTCAAAAATTTCAGACAGCCTTGAACCAATTCACTAAAACAGCATCGATCGATTTCAAACCGGCCAAGATTCTGGTTGTGTCCTGCTGTCCCGGATGGGTCAAGACGGACATGGGAGGCCTGAAAGCGTCGCTGGAAGTCTCCGAGTCGGCACGGTGTCTGTGCAGGAACTTGCAGCGCTTCGGCGAAAAAGAAAACGGCGGTTTCTTTAAGCTGGACGGAGAGCGCGAGCTTTTTTGAAATTTGTGTTGAATAAATGAAATCTGATGCGAATTTTCTAACTTTCATAGTCCTACCTGGCCTGTGATTGGTGAAGAAATGAAGATTGTTGCAGGCAAATCAATTCGCAAAAATTAGGGCGTACAACCTGATGCTCGGTCTCTGCCGATTTTTTAGGTGCTTTTGTTGGGAGAAGGTCAATAAAATACTGCCATACTCTGTGTGCGGCGCAAAAAACCGTGCCCTTTGGCACAAAAACCACATTGAAAAATGTCCAAACCTAAGCCTGTTTGAACCTGGCGGCCTGAAGTACTATCCCCGCTGTTTGAAAAAAATTCTTCTTAATATTTGCATAACCACAACGCCGTTGGCCGCAACTAACTGTCTAAAAAGCTTTTAAAATACAACGATGTTAGGTTCCCATAGGAGAAAAGCAGAAAGCACCCTTCGATGCTCAAAATATTTTCGCCATTTTTTCGACATTTTGGTTTTCGCTGTTTTGTCCGCATACCCTTCCCAGGAAGCGTTTTTGTGGTATTTCGCCGTGAATTCGGTCTCTCCAGTTCTCGTCACAGCGGTTGGAAATGCGGATCGAGGTTTAGGTGACCAGAGCATATTTTTCTAGGAACTGCTGCCGCTGTTCACTACGGCCTCACACAAGTATCCGGAAATGAGCGAATTCAGTGTGAGTTCTGCCCCGGCTGGGTGAAAACAAAGATGGGAACTACGGCTGCGATGCTCAAGGTGGCCGAGTCCACGGGGCAAATGTGCAAAACGTTTTTTGCCCTCAACGAATCTAAAACTGGCGTCTACATGGACCGCTTCGGAAAGATTATTCCTTTCTCAACAATTCTGAACTTTGTGTTTTGGAACAAAGGATGGACTTCAATTTCGGTTTTGCAGTGAATGATTGCAGTTTTCTTATCGATGTTGCAGATTTAATTTTGGACCGATCAATCTTAAACATATGGCTCAAGCCTTGGTCAGAGCAACAACATCTGTAAATAGAATCTTTAATTACAAACAACGCCGAATCACAACCGTTCGAGTTTTTGAAGGGCAAAAATCACAGAAGATCCGAAAGAGAAATGGGAAGAGACATCATAGCGGGAAAGGGGGGGGCAAGCTACATTTTTGGAATTACATATCAAGCGACTGCACCACACTGCTCGGAAACAAACTCGTAGGAAATATGGTTATGAACAAGAGCAGACTGAACCATGGTAGTAGGAGTAGTAGTGATATTAAGGCTATCTACATGAACCGAAGGTCCGCGAAGAGAAAACAAGAATATACATTTTCAGAATCTAGAGAACTGCTAGGACGAGAGCTATCTACTCCTTGACGTTGATGACGATCTGCTTCTGCTTGGGGTCGTCGAAACGGTCCATGGTCTGGACGGAGTTGAGCATGAGGAAGCCAAACATGAGCACCGAAGCGAGCACGAGGGCGACGACGATGCCCATGGCGGATCCGACGCTGAACGTGGGGATGCAGTCGTTGACGTTGCGCGAGAACTGGACGATGCCCTTTTTTTCGTCGCGGTAGAGGCCGTAGAGCTCAACCTAAAAGCAGTGGAACTGTGTCGAGATGCTCCGCGAAGCCTCCACCTCACCTGGAAGTTGTGAAGAGCGAGTCCGATGTGGTATTCGGTTCCACTGACGTTCACCGGGAAGAAGACGCCCTGGGTGTCGGAGCAGCCGTATCCGTAGCCGTACACGCTGTTCACGTTCATCGCAGAAGGTTTTTGGGACAGGGATCCGGTGTATGAGATGTACTGAAACAAAGAAACTGTTTGCGGGCACGGTCTCAGTGGCCAACCTCAGTTTCGATAAACTTCGGCTTCTGGCCAGCCTGGTTGATCTTGACGCTCTTGAGGGTGACCTGGGTGAGTTCCCAGTACTGGGGAGAAGTAGTGTTGAATTGAAGTCTGAAATAGGACGCTGATTCAAGCCCTGGCTCGTGGAACCTACTCGAATTCGACCTTATCGCCCTTCTTGATCGTGAAGTAGGTGTCTTTGTCAATCACTGCGTTAACGTCGCCTCCGAGCACCATAGCAATGTTGAATCTGAAGCCAGTGGGTTTCTAGAGAAAGAAGCTTTAGGAACGTACGTGTACTCGCCTCTGGTGTTGTTGGCGGCGGTGGAGTTGCGGGAATTGACTTGGCACTGAACATCGTTCTCGTTGAACAAGTAGGTGTGGGTGACGTTGTCGCTTCCGCCAATGGTGGCAGCCGCGAAACTGGGAGTCGACTTGTCGTTCTGGACGATGACTGTGACACCCTCGAGGTACAGCAAACAGTTGCCAAAGTTCTTAGGGTTGCTGGCCGAGACGTTGTATTTTGGGCCCAACTGAGGCTTGTAGTAAGGAGGCAACACCACCGGAAAGTCGACCGAATTCACGGGACCACTGGCCATAGCTGCCGGAGAAGCCGGCGTCGATGAGCCATGAGGCTTCTTCTTCTTGGCAGCGACGAAGACTGCCAATAGGGCCAAACAAAGAAGAAGTCTCATGTTGTCTGAAAGTGGATGAAACTGTTTAATCAATATTATTTACTGGAATCGACTCGGAACCCAAGCGGAAATGCAGTTAGCAAAAATCGGCTGTCAATATATAAATCAGCGATGATCATGAATACCGCCACCAAATATCAATCTTCGACTTTTCGGTCGTGGTTTCGCTTTAGGACGCTTTCGGCGAGTGAATTCTTTCTCACAGGCAGAAAACCAGTGGTGACAATGCGAGAGAAGACCACGACCAAAGACCGATGGATGCGTGCGGCTGCTACGAGACCGATCGATCGCAGCGCGCGCATTCGGAGATACGGCGCGTGGATCGGTCTTACCTGATTAGTACCACCGACCACCTGGCCCTCTCCGGTTGTCGCTTCGCTGTTGCAGTCTGCAAAAAGAAGACGCCAAGAAACTTGTCTGAAATCGAAGTTAGTTACAACAATCAATGCGCCAAATACCAAAGGAACAGTCGAAACGCATCCTTCTCGCCAGTTGAACGAAGCGGTTGAATTTTTGTTTCGCCGCTTCAACCGCCGCGAACAAATCTTTTCGAGACCGCTGTCATTCGCAAGCATAGGAAACAAGTAAATGTCTCAGAATGCCTAGGAAATGGATCTAATGCCAAATAATTGTCTAAGATATTAAAATTAGGGAACAGACATTTTGTAAATGCTTCAAATGAAACGACCAACCAAAAGACACATGTGCTAAATTGTCATAAATTTGAAATTATATTGTTCTGACGAGTGGTCGAACGTTAGAGCAATTCGAACGTTTAAAAACGTTTAAATTCATCAATTAAAAAAATTGGCAAAAGTTTAAAGGTTTTACCCATTTTCGTGAAAAGAAGGCTTCATTAACGAAAAACGCCAAAATCTTCCTTGTTCGTTCCCGACTCGTCTTCGATTCGTTTTCTTTATTTTCGAGCGCCGGTGTTTCTCTTCTTTTCTAAAACGGCAAAAATCCAATTAAAATAAGGTTATCGGAATTTCGGTCATTTTTGAAATGTCTTTTCGGCACCATTTCAACACAATTTTCGCTTTCGGGCGGCTTTCTCCATACCGTACCGATGTGTGCAACAGACCATAAATTCTGGATGCTCAAGAAATCTAAATGTTTTCGTTCCTTCTCTGTTCAACGGCACATTTAACTTCAATTAGGGATTAAAGATGAACGAGGTCGAGTCCGTTTGGCATGACATTACCGAGTTACGAGAATCCAAAAAATGCGAATTCTTCGTTCTTGCCGGGCGAAAACTCGCTCGCGGTCTGGGATTTTGGCTTCTCTCCCGCAATATGCTAATGGGCCTCTTGCACAGTGACACTGGATCAGAACCCGAAAGTGCGATTCCTGCAAAGGCGTTCACAGAATCTTGCCCAAGCACGTCGTTTCTCGTTTTCTTTTTTTGAATCCTCTTTCACTCTGGTCTGTTTAGCTACTCTTAAATAAAATTAAATGAACGGGTAGTTCGATAAGTCCTTCTGTTCGCTTTTGACCGGCGACCTTTGAGGGAACCGGTCGGAAGTTTATAACCGCCCTCCATTTTTTGGTCAAAGTGAAGGCTGATGCATGGCCAGACATCTGTTCACTTCCAGACAAAAACGTCATTTGTCCCGAAAATTTTGAGCGATTGAAATGAAAGGTTTCTGCAATGTCTTCTGCAGCGTTTTACAGTTCAAGTTTCAAACAATGATGTAGATTCAACGGCGATACACGTTTCAGAAGCCTGGCTCTCGACTTTGAAACGTTTCATAACATAGATTTCAGACTGAATTGTTTCGTAACCTGGACTAGAAACTTTCAAAACCCATAAACTTTTGCGCTATTCACGCGCGAAGCAGTGCTTATCAAAACTAATTGCCGAAATTGGCGATCTCCGGAGAATCGATTCCTCGCTGTGACACACTCGCTGGAATTCCGAACTTCCCCATTTCGTTGAATTTTGAGGATTCGCTGATGTATCACGACAACTTTGAGGACCGCAAAGAAACTACACGCTGAGGTTCGTTAGAAATGCACTTAGGGATTTATGGGACAATCTTTCATTCATTGCTTGCTGAATATCTTGTCAGTGCATATCTCTAAGATGACAAGCTGGGACAACAGGAAGTTCGGGTGTGGAGCGCTCATCTTTTATGCGGCGGCAGATTGAACTTCGCGCGAGATGCGAATAAAACCATTCAAAAACTCAAAGTTGAAATTAAAGGGACACGTTCACCGTTTTTCGTATCATCACAGATTGCGCTCTTTTCTAAGGGAGAGGGGTTTTCGGGAACGCTGATCACAATTCCGCCGTTAGAATTGAATTGCAAGAAACAACTTTAGGACTGCGCAATTTGACAAGTTTTATATAGAAAAAAAATTAGAATTACCAGTTTTTATAGTTGTCCCGACGCGACTGCCCTGTACGAGCTCGGTCAGCTACGATAAAATCGGATTCGGACTTTTTCGGCGGTCAAAATTATCATGTTTCTTTGCGATTGAGGAGTTTCCTCCAGGATTTTGAGTGGATTTCTGCTTGAACACGTCTGCTCAACGCACTGAGGGCTATTGGGGCATCAAAGGCCACATTGCTCTGTTTTCATTGTAGCTAACGGTGAGCTGTACAGGTTAATCGTGTCGCGACCACTCAAAAACTGGTAAAATTTGACTTTTTTAAAATTTCAATTTTGATGATTTTCGCACTCCTGACGCCGTTTTTTGGGATTCTGGTTGCAGAATCGTTTGCTCCGTCCTCGAAGACTCCTCCCCAGTAAAAATGAGCGCGATCCAAAAACTCAAAAATCAGCGACAAACGTCCGTTCCTGTATTTAAATGCTTCTCTGGAAAGGTCTGTCGATCTAGTCTGTAATTGGGAAAGCTGAGCTTCTACTTAAGGCTCAGTTTGAACAAAGTTGGTCTTCCCATGTATGCGTTCACAACGACTCCGATTTCCGTATGCAAATTCGCAGCCAAATCGGCTGTTCGACCGGTGTAATAGTGCCTCTTTAAGGACTGAGTACTAATGGATTAACGTGCCCGAACTAAATAATTCATTGTTTTTCTCGCCGCTTGAAGAAACGCTCGTGGCTCGTCGTTCGAACCAACGACCACTCCTCCGATCTCCGTACTTTTTGAAACATTTTATTCAAAGAGAAAAGAGCAAGCACCGGACATCGTCAAAATACGGAATATGGTGGAAGAAAGTGGAAAGATAAAGGAAATGTTGGAAGGAATAGGTGGAACCGGAACGAAAGTATCACAGAAGAGTCAAGTATTGGAGTGGACAGTTTGCGAAGGCGTTGTGCTCGTTGCGCACAAGCACACGTCCGTCTCTGATCGAGTCTGCCTGAGCGAACACTACCTAAACTTACGATAAAACTTGAACGGCATGTTTCCAGAACGAATGCGTACCTGGTCACGATATAAGCGAAGTTTGCTATCCGGGATATGAACATTCTGGGTGATACGCATGGGTTGCTCCCCGACGTGGACCTGGGCGACACAGGTGCTCGGGAAAGTGATAAGCTGCTCGAGCCGGTCGCCGTCCTTGAATCCGTGCAACCAGTCCGGGTCGCCGTTGTCCACAATGTGCATCCGATCCCCAAGGTACAGCGAGCCGGCGTCGCCGGAGAGGTACTCGTGGATCACGATGTGACTCGGGGGTTTCCGAGTTTTCGACGGCTGCGGCGGAGCGGCTGAAGCTTGCATGAGATAAGGCACTGGAATGCAGACTGAAGTCTTTTTGTCAAATCTGCCCACGTTCAACGCTGCGTGCGTGTGTGTGTAATATTATGCAGAATTAATCTGCTAATTCCATGACTGCATGGTTTGCGCTTTCGAGAACAACTCCCTGCCCACGGGGTGTGGCAAGCTTAGCCAAGCGGAAACGAGAACATTCAAAAGCTCAGAAGCAATACCGCAAGCGCGCGACATCCTTGAGGTGCGAAGGACAGGGTCCGTATGTTACGGAACGCGAACAACGGTTATACTGAGACGGATCTATAAAGAGGAGGAGAGAACTACTCGAAATATCTAGCATTTAGACACGTTTGGTGCACTTGCCGGAATTTAAGAAGGAAAGGTTTTGACGGATTTTGAAATCTGTTTTCAAGGTACGCGTGACTCACCTGGAGAAGAAGGAAGTCGGCGAGGCGAAGGGACATTCGGGGAGCAACTCCGCTCCCAGTCCGACATCTCGCCGGAACCGGCGTATCCGCGTCCTGGAGTGCGCTGAGTGGGTTTGCTTCCTAAGAAACCATTGAGTGAAAACCGCCGAGGAGAGCAGCTGGAAGACTTACGAAACGGCGATCGAAGTGCGCTGTTGACCGGCGGCGGCATCTCCGCACAGTCCAGCGAGAGCGACTTCATTTGCTTATTCAGCTTTGGTGCTCGGCGTCGGCTCGAAGAACCTAAATGGACAAACGGTCAAAAGGACACTAGAAAACACGATTCTAAAAACGACAGTCCAGGTTTGACCAATACCAACCCTATTGGGAGCAGATGAGACACGACGAGCACTGACCGGAGAATGTGACGGATTAAGTGTGTCAACCCTTTGTTCGGGCCAGCTACCAGGGATTATCCTGGCAGGCTCATGACTCTTGCCGACAACTCTTACTTCTCAACTTTAATTGTGGCCATCCTCATAGGGAGTCGTAAGACAGCGCGGAATGAGGAGAGGTGAAATTACACGTGTGCATGCAAATGAAGACCAAGCTCGGGTTGCAGGAGGTTAGCTTCTCGCCGTTTGAGGATCGATATGGGCGCAATATTGAAACAAGAAGAGGACAACTGCTGCTCTTTGGGAGTTTTCGCGCCCCGTCGTTCACGTTCGCCGCTTTTTCAGGGATCAAAACGTGCTGTTTAAGGTAATTGCCTAGTGATTATGGGTGGCTCGAGGGCAGGCGGGGCGGGCGGTGGTCGTTGATGAAAGCCAGCGGAGGGACTGTCCAGCTTAAGGATAATTCTGCATGCACGAGTACTCAGGGGATGTTTTAGGGCTGAGGGTTCCGTTTTAACAGAAACGGACTCGTTTGCAACCGATATCGAAAAAAGCTCAAGTACCGCTGTTGTTGTCATCTGGCTGGCAATGCGAGGGGGAGCCTTAGCATGCCTTATGAAACGCTAAAAAAATTAATTATCTTTGTCTCACACTTGCTTATAAAACAAATGCCGCTTGAGACTGCGTGGAGACGACGTTGCTCAGGCTTCTGCCCATTTCCGTTTTTCCGTGGTTTGCCGTCTTAGACCGCACCTCAAAGACAAAAACAAATGGTGCGGGCGAGTGTCTTTTTTACTCGGACTAGATTTCAACATATTGCAAGGTTGCTGATCAGACAGCTAAAAGCGTTGCGCATATTAATTGTCTGTCGAGTTCAAAGCCGGATTGAAAGGGGCACTATCGGGACACAAAAGCTTCAAACGCGGTCATTGCGGAGCAGGCAATGGTAGAAAGGTCTTCTGGTGCGGAGCATCGGTTCTATAAACTTCTATAAACAAGGGGCAGCTGGTTTTTGGAAGCGCGGAAAAGACAGCAAAGCTGCCTCGAGTGTCGGCAATGCAAACAATTGTCAGGTATCGAGAAACTGCTGCTTTTAAAACCTAATAGGCACAAACAAGAATTATAGAAAGGTCTCATTTCTTATAAAAACAAAGACTCGTCGTCGAAAAGAAAGCGCCGGACTTCCTGTCAGATTTCATTTCAACCTCCGAGAAAAGATGTGACTCACGAAATCCGCGCTTCCTTTGTGACTTGAAAACGCCAGTGATCCTGGTCGGCGGACTTTAAATCCCAGCACCAGTCGGAGGCGTCGCCTCTCATTTACTTTCTTTGGGTTCTAAGCTGACCCGAGCGAGTTCAGGTTCTTTGTGAACGGCTTAACAAAAACCTGAGCGGTCCGTTATTAAAAACAAAACTATACAGAGACTATTCTGGTCAAACCACGAGACTGAGTGCGTTTTAAAAACGGGTTTCGTGGTCTTTGATTTTCTCTAGAAGCGATGATTAAGAGTGTCGGTGAATATGGCTGTACGAAACACATCTAGGTAAAGCATCTATGCTCACAGTCTGAGACTATTCCTGCTCGATACCTTCTCCGTTTAAAAAACGGTAAAATGTGTGTCAAAGTTTCGCTTGGCCAGTAAGCAGTTCACAATATGATCAGACAACCACGTTTCTTACCAGACATGTCGAGTTGCGGAGTCGATCCCAGAAGTTGTCCTTGGCTACTGCTGGTCTCGGCATATCCTGAGTCTTGAAGCGAGACCTGCGAGAGGTTGCGAGGACTCGGGGACGCCGACTCGCCGAAGTTGTGCGCTGACGACCCGCGTCGACCGTATTTGCCGGTTGCCTGCTTAAGGGCCAAATACACTGGGTCGAGCACTTCTAAAACGACGAATCCACTACTGAAGGCGGTCAAAAACAGTGAAAACGCCTTCCGCTATCGGCATTTAGCGTGCAAAAAGAAGCGAAAATTAGAGCAGCACTTAGATCAATCCTGATGGTGATGCTGCTACATGCATACAAGTGAGTTAAAAAGTACGAGTGAATTAGTCGGTGAGGACCTCGGACACTTCTCATCCGAGCTCTTCAAAGCTCTTTTGATTCCCCGCAGCAAAGGTCATCTTGTGTCTCTGCCCACGCTCGTCAGATATCCTAATCGAATCGGAACAACTTGTCGCAAGATTACGCCTCAAACGAAAAGCGGCAAGGGCTTTTTTTGACTGTTCTGTGTTTTTCTTCCAATTGCCTGTCTTCAGTTCAATCTTTTTATGTCTATAGGCGCACGTTTTTTCTACTGTGTTTAAACTGCCTAAACTGCACATCGAAGAGCACTTGTGCGAACAGCACTTGTCAAAATCAACAAAAACGGTTTTCCGAAGAAATAGATTTCGGCTCTAGGCACCGTTCCTTCAAACTTTTTTCCTTTGGCGGAACCGATTTCGCTGTCCTCACCTCTCGTACGGCTCTCGGAATTTCGGAGTCTGGCGTCTTTCGGAGTCTTTCGGAGTCGGAGACTTAGTCTTATCGAAACTCGGACAATCGCCGCCTTTCTTGAGCTGAGTGTTATAAATGCATGTTATTGACGGCGCCATCCGATTAAAACCGCAAAAACAGCTCGTTTTCATAAAAGCCGATTTAACGGCATTTCGGAATGTAGTATTTGGATGGGCTCGAAATACGTGATTGTATGTGTTCTCGCAGTGCCTCGCTTTCCCTGAACGAGATAATTGCCCTCTCTCTCGACTTTGGCCATGTCCCCCTCCCTCGACTGTCGGCGAGTTCGGCCCGACCGAGAAGGGTGTGATCGCGTGATCGTAATCAACAATTAATGGCCGCGCGAAGCTGGGAACGCAACCCCGGGTGTCGAGAATTGTCGGCGAACGGATGAAGGAGGATACATGAACCTTCCCTATCTAATGCAACCGGATATGCGAGAACCGATTTTTGACCAAGCGTGCCGCCGCAAACAGCCCACCCTCGCTCCCCCCCGCCGCTTCCGTTTCTTAGAATCGTCACTCGCCGCGGCCGCCTCGTCCACTTTGCTGCGTGTTCATTAGCAATTATGGTCATGAAGTACTCGGCACTTTAAATATTTTAAATTTTTTATGGCTTTCTCCGCCCGTCTCGATTTCGCATAATTTACATGAGAGGAAAAGCTGTGTGTTCTGGTTGGACCGAGACGCGTTTGCCTTGGGCAGCTGGCTTCTTCCCGTCCCTTCACTTCCAATTAGCTTTTTAGTTTCCGTTTAATATAATATGCGGACAGTTACATTTCTGAGCGATATGTGAAAGAGAAGGCATGCAAGCGTTGCAAGGAGGGGAGAATCACACACTAAAGCCAAATCTCATTAACAGATTCCCACGGGGGCAGCCAGTCGACCTGTTCAAAGAACCAATTCGGAATGTGTTCCTGCGTTTGTTCCGTCGTCTGCTCCCGCCACAAGACGTATCTGCACATATGTGCATAAGTTAATGGAAAGGAAGAAGGCGAGAAGAAAAGAAGCGTGGTGTATTATTTGAGTGGACATGTTAGTAAAGACGCTTCTACTCCGAGTCAAGGGTGGCTCGATTGTTAGGAATAACGATGCAAAGGGGAGTCGTTGGGAAACATTCGCGAAGAAAAAGTTACAGAAACACCGAAAACGTATGCAGAGTTAGAAGAAATAAGGAAAAGCATGACCAGTAAGACAGTAGAAAGGAAACGATCCGGGCAGGACAGAAAAGAGGGAGGAAGCGTTGTCGGAAAACGACTCACCTTCTGTCGAGTTGGAAATTGCTTCGGCCGGTTCATTATGCTTCTGAAAGCGGAACGCAAGATCAGACTGAGTGGCTCTTTTCAGAATGCGTTTTTCGGAAGCTTTCGGGAGTTTTCGCATTGTTTTAGGCGAGTGAGTGTTTACGTGGTCACGGTAGTAGAGGAGAGGCTGCACCGGTGACTCTCTGGACTGTTTTGCGTCCACGTCGAAGTGCACCTCGATCGCCGGCTGGGACGCCCGGTGGGTACAGGGGTTGAAGGCGGAGGGGTAGGTCGTGGTGATATGCAGGGTGGGCTGCGAGGGTCGGGAGTAGAGTCGGCCCCGGCGCTCAGGTGTTACGGTAGGGGGCAGGGGGCGGTGGGGAGCTGTGGAGCCAAAGACGAAGGGAGTCGGGGGAAGACTTGCTCGGCGTGAAGACATCGTCGGTAGATGATGTAAATGGATGGATAGATTTGCCTTCTGACCGCTGACGAGCGTCACTATCTTCGCCTTCGCTAGCGACTGGCCAGCGGTCCCCACGAACGCCTTGCGAGGCCCCGCCCTTACATCCTAGACTTGCCGCAATCATACGCTCTTTTATAATATAATTGAGCAAAAAGAGAGCGCCTTGGTGAGACCCTTTATTAATTAATTCAACCCGTTTGTAGCGGTTCTCTTACGGGCCGCCGCGATTTGTGGCTCCGACGAGACGCCGGCGGAAGCAACTTCTACTCCGCCCGTAATCACGAGCCTCGGGCGAAGGGCACCGGAGAAACAATTCTTACACATAAACTCGTTAATAATGAATAACACACTCAGCACTGGTTTGGGCGCAGCTTTTTGTTTTCTCCTTTCCGAGGGGAAATAATTGAATCGCGGCCCATGAAAGCATCGCGATCGCAAAATGCACTTCTTGGGAGCTAAGAAATTTGTACGCACCACTCACTCGTTACAACCGCTGGCACAACAAAGGAAATCGCCTGCGACCCTGAATGCTTTTAGACCGATAAATAGGCGGAAAGTTCCACAGACTGAAGTTCCGGTTCGCAAAAGACGAAAAAACGGCTCCTACCTCGAAAGCGGTGGGCGGCGGGTGCTTAAAGCGGTGCAGCGACTGTAGCACTCGAAACGTGGAGTTCCACTTCTTCCGGGCTGGATTCTTCAGATCCATTTATTACACGCGTAGAACTAGCGAGGAGAATCCTAAAATGAATATCCTCCCTTAAAGAAATATTTTCGAGAATAGGGCGACGTAAATTGATAGTGGAGTAGCACGCAAAAAATAATACGTTTGAGGAATGCTTAGAGAACTTAATTCAACCCTTTGCGAATGGCTCTCGAAAACGGAGTCATACAGGTAGGAGGGGACGCTGGGACTGAAACAAACGTCACTTTATTGCCAACGCACGGAAACAAAATGGCCCAGAGGTAAGACAGAAAAGCCGCTGTGTGGAGACTTTGTCTACGATGATATATATGTACATGACCGCTAATTACGCGCGAAACGCGTTCCGACATTTCGGCATTGGCACTCGTCGTGTATCACGTAACTTTTGTTTTTGACTCTGGATCGGCGGTATTCAAATATCGCCAATACAAGCCGCGAGAAAATGACGAGTAAATAATCGAGGGGCGATTAGGAAAAACCAACACCGATTTCCAAAAGTCTGCAATGGGTCACGGAAGATCAACATCGGCCTTTGGATTGAGTTTGAACAAGGCGCCAAGAGATAGGTGCAGGATATGAGTATTGTGCAAGAGGAACACGGCGAGTGACTAAGAGGGCTTTCGCTCCTGGGACGAGGAAAAAGGGGAGGTGTACGTTAGCAGCTGACAATTGGTCTTTCCGCCGAGATCATCCGGGATTCGGCGGCGGCGCCAGGAAGCGGTGAGCCGCGTGCGATTGAGGGTGTATGTGAGGGTGGGCATCACTGAAACAACAACAAACACCACGGCGGCACGGTGGGCGCAATATTTTGCAGCGCTGCAGCGCCGAGCGTTTTCCGCATCGCCTGCTGTCTCGAGAACCACTTTGTCTTCGTCTCCACTCGGCAAACAGGAGCCGATTTGAGGCTAGACACGAAGACGAGGCATCAATTAGAGCGAAGATACTTGTCTCATCGACGTAATGTAATGCAACACTCCTAAGGGTGTCACGAATACACATAGCCCCTCATACACCTCAGGCCTCGCATCCACCCTCTCCCAGCTGAAGAAAACCGATTTCAGTGACCAGCTGAGCTTTGCATAATAGAAAGTGAAAGCACGGCAACGCAAAAGAACAAAAGGACAGGAGACGACTGATTTCAGAGTTGCCGTAAGTAAAGAAAAGGGGTCCTCAGACACTAAGCAAGAGACCTATCGTTTAACTAAAAGAAAAATGTGCAGACATCGGCGTCGACGGCCTTTTCGGCCAATTACTCTTTCTTAAACGCAAAAACGTCGTTTCTGGTATAAACAAAACAACTACCTTCTGTATTATGAAACTAATGCAGGCCGACTTTGAGACCCTGCAAGCGCTTTTCCGCGATTCTTGAAAATAACAACGCGACAATGTTTTTTCCGTGATCATATGTGGTAAGCGGAGAAGATTCCGACGAACCGGCCAGGCACCTGTTACCACCCTCATTTTGTTCTTGCGCTGTTTCCTCCTGCATTTGCTGCCCACGCGGAGGGTTATGGCCCGCGGGAGAGGGTGTATTCTTAGTCCCGGTTGAGCAATGAGCCAATCGCGTAATAATTACATTACCATGCGAACAAAACGCTTACGCCACACAAACAACCTAGCAACCGTCGTCCTTAGTATCCAAAGCCGGCTTCTTCGAGCAAAACGATAAAAATCGGAAGGACCAAAATGAAACTGTTTCTGTTCCGTTTGATACTTTCGCACCTCGAGCCTAACATTACATGCCCTCGACAGGCGTCTTGCAGTATTTACCACAGAGAGCTGTGGTGCAATTTAAGCAATAAGAAACTTTAAGGAAAAGCGAAAGGACGACAACTGATTTATCGCCTAAGAAAGCGGCTGAGATGTCTTCCGTGAAGAAATCAGCTTGAGAAGATAATTGGCACATAAAAAAAGGAAGTTCGAACGGACGCCCGAGAGCTAGAGGGCATGCTGGAGAGGTTGAACGCGTTAGGAAGAATGGAACTCTGCTTGAGGGTCCCTTCAGCACATTCAACGACTTTATCAGCACTTACAGTGTCGTCCGCGCCCGGCCGCCTCATGCATAATAACGACGCGATTCAGAAGGTCTCACAGCAAAAAGAAGCGGCGAAGGACCCGGCGTCTTCTGTCGCCTTCCGCAAAACCGCAGTCTGGGAACCAAAAAGCAGCTCAGTTTGTCACAAAAAAGCCATTTCGCTCATCAAACTAAAGGGTTTTGCGAAAATTGATACCAATCGAAATAAACAAAATTATTTTGCCGTCGAGTGAAAATGAGCGGTCGCAACAAAAACAACTACATTTGTCAAGGTGAGAACTGAGGCGAGGCTGATTTATCCTGTGAGGGAGGGAGGACACCCCTCTCAATCTCTTTTGTGCCCGATCACTTGATTGATTTTTTCGGAAGTCACAGAATCGCGAATGAAGCATTGCGCTTGGAAATCCCTCCGCCAAAGTGATCCCGTGTCATATTCAGACGCCGCCAAATGAGCGAGAAGGAGTCGATTCGACGACAGGACACCCACCGGTGGGCGAGTGTCATATTCACGCGGAAGCTGTTGCTGTTAAGGCGACGAGGACGGAAAGCCGCCTGGATGCATCCATCGTTGATCGGGATTCCGCCCAAAACCGGCCATTAGGCCACCGTTTCTTTCTTTCTATTGTCATTTAGACTTGGCATTGTGCTTCTATTGTTTAAGGACGATAAGCCTCCATATCCGTCTTCTCTTAATCGAGAGGCGATTTTCTGACACTGAGGGACCCGGATGGCGGCATCAACCGACTAATCTCACTGCGCCCATCCATCTTCGGCGTCGTTGCGCAAACCTCAAAAAATCTTAATGGGGTAATAAATTAGTTTACAATGAAGTGAGGGTGGAGAAAAGCTGTTGTACATGTCGTTTGATGTGTGTCAGCGCTGCGAGGGTGGAGGGCCGGCGAATCCAGCCGCAGTGGCTGCATGATCCCCGCCACTTGTCGCCGTCGTTCTTGCAGCCGATTCAGTAAATTCATTCGTTCGCGAAGTAGACACTTGGCGGAACTGATAATTAAGCGAACGAAACGAGCGTACTTGGCCATCGAGTTGCTGTCGGACAAGCCCATAAAGCGAAAGGTAATTGGTAAACGGCAAACTAGAAAACAATGGGGCCATACCGCTCCGCAACGAAGTGATTTAGGGGCGTCCCCGATGATCAAGTGAGCAAATTAGAGGCAAACGCTTGCTAAACGACCTGCAAGACCACCGACAAACGCTTCGTCTGTAAGGGGGCACCTGGGCGAGGAGTGTAACCCCGGTTCACCGCGTGTCCTCTTCGCTCGGGCAGTCGTCTGGTCCAACGAGCTCCGCCGCGACACACGCGAGAATTCGTTGTCGTTTGGTCGCATAGATTTTGCACGAAAAAATGTTTCTTCCACCTGGAACAGATGTCGTCGCACGCATCAACTGCAGCCCATCATTAATCTTTTGTGATGGCGGCCCGACAAACTTTTCTTCCACCCTCGCCGAAAGACAAATGAGGGGAGCTGGAACATCGGGGAGAGCAAGGGCCAAGACCAAGGACCGACCTCGTCTCCCCTGCTTGCTAGAGATCGCAGGAGTACCGGAATCCACCAGCGTTCCCGTTCAACCGTCTCCGACTCCATTCCCATTCTCACAAGTCTTCGTCTTCGCCTATTTTTCGAGTTTTCAAACCTTTTTTACTAGCCAGACCACACTGGGTTCGCGCAGAACAGAAGCATTCCGCATAAAAACAGAGTGCCCGAGAGGCAGAAAGAGCGCAGGAATATATGCAAATGGAATTACCGCAATAAGCCAAATGGGAAAATGTAGAAGCTCTGAAGACAGACCTCGACGGAGGTCGGGGCTCGGAAACTTATTCTGTCCCTTCGCTCTGAGTGGTGCATTTATGAGGGCCGAAACCTTCACTAGAAATCATACCAACAGCCATAACAGGAAGAGAGGCGCCTTCGTATCCGGCCAAGCGAAAGACTTTCGGCGACGGTCATAAACACATCCGGTCCATATCCGCATCAAAACGCGACTTATGTACATGGATAGAGCTAGTTTCAACTTGCTTCCTTCCCACGATAGTGCGCGCGTTCGATGAGTGACAGGAGACAAGCCCAAACAGCCCGACAGGATGCGACAGAATAGTGACGTGGTCAGCAAGAATGCACTCCTACAGTCAGAAAGGCGACCAGAGGGTGTTATTGTGGTCGGGAATCCCGATAATCTGCTGCTCGGACCGAGCGGTCGCGTGAAGGATTTCGCGCCACTTATTAGTGGCTAGGCCCTAGCCGCGAGCTATTACCATAATTAAAGACGTACAGAAATAGAGCGGATTTGGGGGCCTTGGAACAAACGCCGTTCCTATGAATCCTGAATGCAAGATGGGAATTCGTCAGTAGCAGACGCTGCTGAGGCGAGAGGAAAAAGCCAATCTTCTCAAACAGCTTCTTTCTCTGTCCCAGCTCGCATTTTTGGATTTCGTTGCTTATGTATGCAAAGGAAGTGGACTTTGGAGCTGAGGAAATTCGACGCAAGCCGATGCAGTCCAAGTGCTGTTCTTGCTTGGAACTGCAAGCATTTCTGAGAGAAGACGGATTCAACGATCCGACCTTCCCGGCTTACTTGTACAAGGCCTCTGCTTTTACAATCGAACACCGATTTTCGTTATTAAATCAGAACAAAACAATACGAGACGGCGATTCCTCCAAAAGAGGTCGGAGTCGCTTCCTTAAGAGGAACAGAGATCAACCGAACGAGCTTCTCGACGGACCGACCGACAGCGAGCACACTTTAAGTCGACAACAGTCGTCGCCAGAGCGTCTGCCTTCAATCGCTCCGCATCTCTTACGAGGATTCGTGCCCTAATGTGCATGCGTGAGTATTCAACGGCTAATGAATAAGTATTTGTTTGCACTTGCCGTTTATTTGTGGACGCGTGAGCAGGAGAAGTGAACGGCGGAAAACCGTCATAAGCTTGGTCATGCACAACATGTTTGAAAATAAGAACAAAGGGGTACGGGTACTCGGGCACATTAAAGAACGATGATCAGACTCCATTCGATGAAGCCGCTCGCTATTGGAGGGCAGCCCGAATAAAATTTGCTCGAAAGAAACATTTCGCAGTTCGAGGAAATCAAAAGTTCCCCTGAAACTATGAATAGCCACCCAAAGAGATGTGTTTAATGAGCGACTTCCGCGAGGGTTTTCCCGGTGTAAAACAACATATGTTCCCCAGGCGAGCAGACATCAGAAAATCTTTATTATTAAAAAAATAAAATAACAAACAAAACAATATAATACTTATCACAGACAGATGTCAACGAGTGCAATCAGTGCTGTGTTATTAATCTTTGCAATTCAATAAGATCGTCCATAATATTGTACTTGCTGCATCCAACACCACGAGCTATCTCATTACGTTCGGTCTGGCTCAGCAACAGAAACTCCATGCAGATTCGGCCATCTGCCACGTTGTTTCCAACTGTCGCCGCCACGTTTCCTTGAAGTTTGGACACGGTGATTGATCGCGCTGTTCTTCCGTTCAGTCCAGCAAGGCTTCCCAGCTTGGTTATTATTTCCGACTGGAGATAGTACAATCTTCGTCCTAGCTTCTCGGATATCGGTTTCACGACTCCAAAGGATCCGTCGAGCGTGGCAAAGTCGAGTTTCATAATCTTCGACTGCTCTTTCTGACGATCGACCATGGGATCGTTTGATCGAGCTAAACAGATAGGTTTTCATAACTCCACATAGAAGGTCGACTTACGTTTAGCCCGAATGAACGAGTTAACTCGTGTACCCAGCTGTATGTACCCGTTGAGAATAAGTTTCTCGCCACCGTGCGATTCGATGAGATGAGGAGAGTAGGTGAAAAAAGAAAGCGCCCCTGATTCATCAGACATGACGATGCCGGAACGTTTGTGGTCGAACAGAAACTCTGCAGAAAGCGGCGAGGGGATGTCTGTCCGATGATCGCGGGATGCCAGAGACAAGGCCTTGTATTGTTCCTAAATGCTTCATTTGCAAAAAAATCCGTTCAATATATTTCTTACTTGATACCGTATCAAAGACACAGATCGGTTTGTGTCGACAGCCAAGGCAAGACTCCGGAAACTGGTTAAGTGGTGAACACAGTAGCTGAGATCCAGGAAGGAAATGCCATGCAAGGCATTGTCGCGAAACTGCCATATAAAAACCTGAAATGGAAAGTTTAACAAATCGTCTAATTAAAGTCACACCCACTTTTGCTCCAATGCCCGTTAAGAGGTATCCGTTGCAGCTGCACACACTCGAAACAGAACCTTTCTGTTCCTTGTCAAAAATGAGCTTCAGCTTGTTCTTGCTAGTCGGAAACCCAGGCTCCGGAACAACTTCGATGACTTCGTAAAGAACTACTCGACCACGAACGACGACTTCCTCCCCGTACGACCCACTGGTACCCACAGCGATGTAGTTCTTCAAGCCTGTTAGCGTACTTTCAGACGATAACAAGACCTCTTCACAAGCCGTAACCGCTTCAAATTCCTCAAACTCTATTTCCGAACTGGGAACCACCTTATAGTCTTCAAACGAAAACAACTAAAACAGCAACAGTTAGAAAGCGCAGAAATTGACCAATTCCTTTACCTTGATTGAAAAGCTTTCTATCTCGGGATAAATTTCCCGCTTCACTGTTTCAATAACTTTTTCGTCGTTCAACAAGACGCAGTATTTGTTAGTAGTTTTCTTCTTACTGCCCACAATAGCGAGAAGATCATTTTGCAAGACGTACTGCACTCTATGGATGGATTCACCCATCGGGATACGACGCACCGGATATGACATGTCATAGTCGTAGGAATCCTGAAGTACAGAATACGTTGACAGTTGACAACTGCAGAAAACTTACGGAAAGGCAGCATATTCGAGTTAGGTTAGTTTTCTGGTTCAGGTAGATATATCCATGAGGACATACAGGGCTATTGAAGGCACTAAATGCGTGGACCGGTCCATCGATGGTCATTGAGTGCTGTCGGATGTCGCCTCTTTGCATGAAGAACCAGGTGGGGAATCCGCCTCCGACAAACAGCCCGTACGTCTATAATGGTAAGCGGTAATACTGACATCCACTTGTGAATCTATTTATTACCATATTTCCCACCCGTTCAAATGGAAACAGACGTGTCCTATATCGATCTTGCCCTTTGATAGCTTCAACTGGCGATTTACCATCGCTATTGGAGAACTTCGACATGCGCGGCACGACGATATTAGGCAACTTGCGGAAGCGAATAGCCAAACTGCCTAAACAGAAGTATGCGTTGCGTTATCGTCCAATATTTTTCTCACCTTCGACGTTGTCATCGTGGGCAAACATCTCGTAGAGCAGAACGGTATCATCAATGAGAAGTGAGAGCACGGGCCTTCCTTGGTTATATCCCATACCAGTTACAACCAATTCGACAACTAGCTGCAAACAATATAATTAGGTTTCATGAAAGATTTTGATCAACTTACATCTTCAGGCCGGCCACCTTGAGTTTCCTTCATTTCAGCGTAATCGTTGCCAATCACTGCGTCCTCGTAAGCGTCTCTCTTCGAATTCTTGTGCTTCAGTACGTTCGGCTGATTGGAGAGCTTCTGCGAATTGAAAACAATTTCTAGAGATGGTAGCAAGTATATTTGTAGACTGCTAGTCTCTGTTGTGACGAACAAAAAGTGCTTTGGTTCGATTGAGTCTGGATTCCTTACGAATGCACCCAACGGAAGATTTTCGTCCTTGAACGCGTGCTTCTTGTTTTTAGCAGCTGCTTGCGCGGAAGCGTCGGGAACGGGTTCTGAAAAACTCTTATTGCTCCGTTGTGAAAAGTATAATCTTACCTTCAGGCTTCGTGGCATACAGAAAATCAAAGTCATCTTCATCCACTTCAGCGGGGGGTTCCTCATGTTCAGGAGAAGAGCAAGGCTCAGCGGATTCCACGCTCGAGTAATTTGCTGCGATTCCGGATGACTGCGGTTCCCCAGAACTAGGCTTGCAGAAATGGGTTAATCCACTGATATCCCGATAGATGCACAAGGCGGTGATCGATAAATCTTCCTTGTGCAGGAAGCGCTTCGTTTCTATGAATTTCGCTTCAATGCTTCCTCCGTTGAGCTTAACTTCATACAAGAACAACCGCCCGTTTTGCGTGAGCATAGCAATGTATCTATCGACGATCGAAGCTGATACAACCGGAAAGTTGATGTTGAGATTGACAATTTGCACGGTATCCGAATGCGCTACCAACGTGAAACCCGAAGGCGTGACCTGAGCAACTACTGCTTCATCCAAAAGGTCTCCAGCGGCTATCGTGGTTTCGTTGGTATTGAATATGGGTAACGTACAATCCATGAGTTCGCCAGTAGTAATCTCCAAAACGCCAGTTGAAGTGTCTTTGGCCACTAACAAGTACATATGCGATCCATCTTCTTGCCTCCCGACAGTGAATACCTGCAGAGCCCCGTCAATGCTGAAAAGTCAGTGATATTTCGTAGAAAAACGTTGCTATAATGCTCCTACCTGCACGTAATAACTGATGTGGGTCTTACTGATCGTTGAAAGAAGTTGATTGATCCGGCTTTTCCATGACCGCATGCGCCGATTGTATCGAAAACCGGGTCCATTCTGCGTTTCTGCTGGAAACTTGGATGGAGATCGGGTAGAGCCGGTTGCGTAACCTTGATCGGACCGATGTTTGGCAATGTATCCACTATTAACGCTTGGAATGGAGCTTCGTCAAGCGGAACCTTCTCTCGGATGACCACCTCAAAACGAGAAATTGGATAATGAAACAATATGCATAACATACGTCTTCGTCTTCCTCATCAGCTTCCTGGTCATCTCCGACCTCTTCCGATTTCTGGACACTGTCGTCTCCCTCTTCCAAATCAGTTTCGTCGCGTTCAAAGGCTTCCAATTCGACATCTTCCTTCTTCACCTCTTCTGTCTTCACTTTAGGTTTTTCGTGGTTTGACAATTTCGATTTCTTGATGAAATCGTTGGTAGCACTTGATTGTTCCGCTTCTGGCAGCTTTCTCTTCGTCCGTTTTATGGGTAACGATAGCGATTCATACAAGAAAGCGTCTTCGTCTTCGAGTTCGTCATCAAGTTCGTCATCAAGCTGCTCAGCGTTACTCGTGTTGAAGGACTCTTCAGTCGTTTTCTTCGCAACATACAGAAGCATTGAGTCGAACAGACGAGAGCCAAGGAAGACGTATCCATCCCACGCCACTGTTAGGGTTCGCGGTATAGCGAATTCTGTAAACACCCATTAAAACGAGTCATCACACAAAAACATACCACCCGATATCTGCTTTATGTGAATGTCATGGACGGCATGATTTAGATCGGCAGTCAGCATCACTAAGAACGCTTGACCGTTTCCATTCACTAACATGATCTCCGTTGGAGAAAGCACTGCCGCTCGAGCCACCGTCAATTGCAGCTGGTATTCGCTTCGATCCGTCAGTGGAAACTTGGTGAAATCCTTGTTGAAGATATTGAGACTGACTCCAACGTCTGGGGCGGACTGGCTCAGGTAGACTAGGCAGTTTTCTCCGATTAAGAGCACACCTCCAACTGGTGATGGAATAGGCACGAACTGGGACAAATCCATTGGCAGACCATTGACGGTCCACACTGCTGCGTACGAACGATCCTTCAGGTTTAAAGATATTCCAACGACGCTAACGGTATCTTGACGGAGCGTAGCCCTAAACAAAATGAATACATTTAAAAGAATGGAAAAACTGTTAATTACCTGCCCACAGTGGAGGTTCGAACAAAATCAGCATTGTCGGTTGGTCAAAATCGTGGAGAAAACAGACATCTATAATGTTTTCAATCCGCAAATCGACTTCTTTCAATTCGAAAGTAAATGGAGAGTGATCGGAACCAACGTGGGGCATCACTGCCACGTACTGATCATAGCCAAGAATAACAGAACATCGGTTTTCTGTATCAACAGCTACCAAAGGAGTATAAACATCGGTAGGATGACCGGTCCTCAAAAATTCCTCCTCGATCGTGTGTAGATGTAGAGTCTTCATGGTCCACGTGGGAGCGTGCATGGTGATAACCGATACTCTCGCCTCCTCAAACGCCAACAATATTGAGTCCAACTCCTCATCTGAAATTGGAATGCTTAGGCAAGCACACAAAAATACCGATATATAGAACTTTGATGGGAACAGCGTTAAGTTACAGAACAAAGGAGTGGGTTATGAAACGAATTTAATCGCATAAAAAAGAGGGAAACTGAACAAACGGTTAATATAAGCTACAGGAACACTGGATTTCATACTTACCAGGATATCTGACGACGGCGACCGAATCCACAGGCTGTAGAAGCTTCATTGAACACATGCATTCCATTCGGGTCTTCTGAATCCACGACCCTGTCTGTTTCACCAACCCATATGACGGGAGTAGCGCGTACGGGTTGAAACGGTAGAACCGTACGCACTTTCCCGAGAAAACGGCGAGTTGTTTGCCACCAATTGGCAGAAACTCCCCGAAGACACTGTGGTCAATGACGGTGGGTTCGTCCGTTTCCTGGACAAAAGAGTGAAAAACCGTGCTTTCCATTGTTTCTTGAAATCTGAAGACAGTAGTGGAGAAGAAGAATGCTCGAACCGATAGAAGACGATTATATGCGAGAAAGCATCTAAAAGCGCTGCGAATTATTTTGAGCATTAGATTCCACGAATTCCAAAAGCATATTATAAACAATGTTTGTCTTACAACACGACATGTTTTCACAGAAAAAGTTATCGAGAACTTGACAAGAATGCCGCGGAAAATTAGTTCTTAACACACATCCGAAATTACACTATTAAGTAAAAATCTTTGTGTCTCACAGGGAAGTTCCTGTGTTAGCTCTAAATACCGTAATACGGCGCTTGCGACAAAATTTCGAAAAGCGATGGCCTGAAGACCATGCAAGAGATGGACAACCGACGCTCAAAAGCCGGCAGCTTGTCAACGGCTGACGGGAACCACACGCGAATTCCGCCGATTCCATAGCGCACTTAAACGACAACAGGCAGGAAACGTTTTCGAATTGTGCTGGGAAGCAGCAGCGATACGAAACGAAGGCAAGCTACAAGCGATGAGCGTTCGCGACACGTGGAGTTGGTGAGTCCGATCGCTGTGAGACCCATTCCTATATTTCGGGATGCGTCGCCACGGCCCCCTGGCTGCGGCGAAGGCTGCGGCGACGGCGTGGACCGACTCGTAGCCACCTATCTGCGTTTTTACGTGCGGCGTCGATTGCGGCTGCGGCTGCGTTTTTGCCAAAGATGCCCACGACTCGTGGCCCACGAGTACGTGCGGCTGTACCGTGCGGCGAAGAAACTTGTGGCCACCCCTGCGGCTGCGGCGGCGATTTCTGTTTGGGGAACGGGCAGTTTAGCCAGAAAGTATCTAAAATGGACCGAGTTTTTGAAGATAATTGGTCAACTCGTCATTCGTCCGTTGTCTGTGATGCTTGAAGTTCTTTTCGGGGACAACGACCTCGGAGGGAATCTTCGAATGTTTCGATCTGAAAAATGAGTTCAGAAAGAAGGTTTTCAAGCAACTTCGGCCGGCAGTTAAGCCTTTCTCCATTTCGCGCCACAAACGCCGAGAAAGCAATCGTGAACGGAAGAATGATAAAGCTTCTAATTCATGGCAATAGCCATGGCGGGGGTCTAATTCATGACCATGGCCATGGCTTCTGTTTCTGTATGGCTGTTTGAAAGACGCAGCCTCGAGCATACACACCCTGCTACCAGACGCCTTCGGCGCAAAAGCCCGTGGCCATGTATTGAACCCTGCCATGGCCACGCAACGGCCGTGGCCATACAGAAACAGAAGCCATGGCCATGAATTAGACCTGTTCCCAAAAAGCTTATTATGCCGGACTCCCGGAAGATACGGAAGGTTAAGGGTTCGAGTCCCGTGGGCGTCGTCTATTGTTTTGTCTGCTGTTTCTGATCGCCCGAAAATTTGGGCGAACGGAACACAGACAGCTCTCCGTTATTTTAGAGGGGATTTCCAGCAACTTTGGTATTATGAAATGGACGACACGTAAGGAAAATCTGACTTTGGAATTTGAAGAATATGGATCCGGTTGTCTGTCCAAAGCATCACTGTTGACACAAACCGCTATTTTCTGTCCGTTAGCCGGGCAAAATTTTGATTGGTGGGCGAGGCAAAACACCGGAGATCGTGTGCCGTCTGCAAACTTGAACACCTTTCCTGCATGTTTGCGTGGCGTTTCTTTTTTAATGCATTGTTTGGAGTATTTTCGTAATTTACGAGCTGTTTACAAATTCGAAGACATGTATATTGGATGAGTAAGCTTGCTATTAGACATTCGTATTTGGGATTGCACAAAACATTTCCTGCAGGTGGTTTGTAGGGGACATAGTACAACACCTCCAAATTATTTGTCTTGTGGTTTTCGGCGTCTGAGGGCGCTGCAACCATCTGTGAGTTGTTAGAAAGCTAGATTTATTACGGAAATGAGATCACCAGACATAAAATAATATTTACAAAACAACAACTCAAAACTTCGACGCACCGAGGAACATGTATCTACAGATAAGAATTTTCGCTTGCGACCAACGGGAGAAGTTGCAATGAGCTGGACAGGAAATATGACGGGCTCTATCGGTTTTGTTGTGCTTCGGCGCGCTATGACTTGTTGGTGGGCTTGAAGAGATACAGACACGATCGGAATTGGTCGTTTCGGAAACATTTCGATCTGAAAGTAGCGGCATTTACACACGGTTAGGGGATGGCTGGCTATTAATAGAACATGTCCTCTAATTACTTGCCCTCGGCCCTTTCTATTGTTACGTCGGTTATTTACCGGTAGTCTCCTGAGGGCACACCGAAGGTCGATGTGAATTATCTGCAGCACTCACATGGAAACTTCTACGTCATGTTTTCATGTGGATCATGATGTTTGAGAGACGGGCACGCGGGGATGGCCGAGGGGGACCAAATTGCTACACCGCAGCCGCCCACTGTCCTAAGCGGGAACTTTGATAAAGCAGCGGCCTGCAGAGAGTAAACACCGCCTCACTGGCCACTCATCGGCTCTCTGGGCCATTGTGGTCACGCCGTCAGCAAGTGCATCGAAGATCATCGAGACCATTACCAGTGCAATCAACTGTGTTGTCTGCGCTTTGTCTCGAAACGAGGAAACTCGACTACAGTCGATTTCTGAGTGGAATAAAAAGTTCTAAAAAAAGTTTTTGGGTCGCATTGCAGTCCCATTAGAACTTTTTGATGTTTTTCAAATGCGCCGTTTGATTCACAAAGCAACCAATAGAAAATTAAGCATGTTGAGTTCCGTTTTTCGAGGGTCAGAGAAGTGAGTGGAAGACTCACCGGCAATCTACTCGCATGTTCGGGTTCTGATGGGAGAACATCTCGTGGCACATCTCGCAAACTCGGTCCATCACAGCATGAAGCGCCTCGTTTCGGTGCACCGGACAGTTTTTGTCGCTCGCCCACGGCCTGTTCGTGAGGGAACTGGTCGGAGGTGTGAATAGGGTCCGCGCAGAGACCATACTTGGTATCAGCGCCAAGTAAACCGTAACCAGCACAAGGAGGACAAGAATTATCTGTCGCGTGCTGCTGAGACACATGGAGAAGTGTCAGACAGCGAGGATCGGGTACGGTAGAAGGAGGCGGGAGTGTCGACGAGACTACGAACGTTCGTAACCTGAAGGATCTCGAAATGAAAATGGAACGAGCCCGAATTGGGTGAGGCGAAAGCCGAAATGAAGGTTAATGGTTAGCCGCGCCCCACCCATCACAAAACCCTTATCATCGCGTGTGTTGGGTCGGTTCCTACGCCTTCAAAAGCCGAGAGGCGTTCAAGATCCGCGTGAGGCCGACTGAAAACAGACTCTGGCCTTGAAAAAGCGACCGATCCGTGTGGATTCTCCCGGATCGTTCAGATCGGGCACCACCCCGGACCTTGGCCCGGAGTTGGAATGCGAAGAATGCAACGGCCGAACTGAGCTAAGAAGAGATGAATTGTGTCTCAAACTCTGTTGTCTGACCGCGCGGACGAAACGCCTCATTTGACCGACCGTTCCTGTGGACAGGTGGTCACGCCCCTCCACCCCGACTCGGGCCTGGTGACGTGACCTCAGCTGTTTCTGGCTTGCTGACCAAAAATGCATGTGAATGAAGCAGTTTAAACAAACAACATTAGTCTAACTGGCCTTGTCACGAGTCGGAAAATAGTTTTTTTTTGTTGAAAACGTTCGACTTTCAAGTAGCCCGTCGAAGTGTTGTCTCTTTAAATAGTTCTATTTACATATTGGAGGAGGAATTTGCACTTAACATTTACGAGACCTTCTAATGGTAAAGATCAAAATCATGTTCCAAAATCATGTGACTCCCATTAGTGGATGTTCTCTGTACTAGTTTCGAGGATAGTGCGTGTTTAAAGTAATCCACACGCATGTTTCTTGTTTTCGTGAAATTTGGCCAGGAAAATAAAAGAACTTTTTTGTTTATGCATAAACTCGAATAGCGGAAGACGCAACAAGAGACCATCAATTATTTGAAGATGCACAAAACATTGCCGGAATACAAATCAAAAAACGGCTAATTAAATTTTGACCGTCTGATGGAATCACTCTGGACTGTTTCTGCATCCATTCGATCGATCCAACGCTGATGTCGATGAAGGAGTTTCGAATTTCCAGGAAGCAGTTTTTACAAGGATTAGAAAGTTTGTATGACTCTTGGACGCACGAGTAAGCGTTTGTAGCTGGAGTAGCTTGTAGTGGATCCGAGAAAAGTTTCGGAAACAGCTATGACGCGGCCTCGTTCCCGGTGCACCGTCCCACGTGGACAAGCATTACGTCAGCGTGGCTCATCTGCAGTCTTAATAATCCGTGTGGTTGTGATGTAATCGTTGTTTTCATAAATTAATCACACGATTTAAATTTGCATGAAATGAAAAATTTCCTTGAGGGAAGACGCTGGGGAATAACGCTCCAATTCTCCCACCTTCACTGAAGTACCTCTGGGAAAGTTGGCTCTCCAAGGCGTTAGCCGCAGGCTCACTGCGCTCTGAACTACGGATGGTGTCTGTCGGCGATAAAAGAACCCGTGTTTGCACTGATTGCGAAGACGACGCGTCGTCGATCTTTTGGAGCGTGAAGCCGGAGACAATGGCCAGGAACCGCGCTGTTTATTTCTGGAAAGTAGACCGAAAACAGTGTTCGAAATCAGTCTCACAACCTTTGACGTCGTAACCGTTTGCTCTTTACAAAACTTAAGCTTTAAAAACTCCAGGATGCTTGTTTTCCTGCGTCCTGTATCCACCTCGCTTTCCCGCAAACGTCATCTGTAGGTGAATACCTATTTACTCGCTGAGCTACTTTGTTTGTTTCGGTCGTCTATGAGTGGTTTTGCATCCATTTTGTATCAAAACATCGTTCGGAAGACATCTGGAGAAGTTGTAGTCCGGAACAAATTCACCAGGAAATGGAAGGAGCGAGGAGAGGAGGCGGTGGGCTGGGAAATGCGCGCCCGCTTGCACGCTCGGTCGACTTTTCCACAGCAACCCCTAAAGTCTTTCCATTCCAATGATGTCAGATCCAGCTTTAGAAGCCCCGACCGACCGACCGCTTTTTCAGCACATGATTCGAACGAATCCATTTTGATTCTTCTAACTTTCGCTCTCTCGCAACATTTCTGGTTCACATCGACTGTTGTCCGGAAGTTTATAAAAAACAGGCGAAATTAGTGGAATCGCGGCTTTCCCTTCCGTGTGTTTTGCCAGACAGTACACTCCTGATTTTAATTGCGTTTATGAACAGTAAAAAGCTGGAGAATGTCTGTTGCAGGAAGACAGAGTATCCAACAAATTACATGTTTTCGTTCTTAGCTTCATCTCAGTTTCGGCGGGGTCTTCGACACCGAACTACAGAACGGGCTCACCCACCTATGTAGGAGGCACACAACTAGCGGAAACCCACTGACAAATAAGAACTGAAAACGGGAGAAGGGCGGATTAACTTTCAGAGTTACCTGGTCGGAGACCAAAAATGAACAATAGCCAAAAAGCATTCAAATGGCTGTCTGGTGGTATTTAAAAGTCAAAACAAATGATCTCAAAACTTGGAACCTCTAAGAGATCAGAACCAGTTTTGAGAACACTAGCGATTACCTACGATTGTAGCCGACCCATTCAAGAGGGTCAAGGAAACGACGACTCCTTCCGCTTCATTTCGAAAAAACAACACGTAGTACCGGTCTCATTGTGAACTAGGGCGAGGCTTCCGGAGACTGAGGTGACCCTCTGGAAGCCGAAGAATCGTTTCGATTCCCGGAATGCAATGCTCTGCTTTGTCCAGGCACTGGCTGGGCGCTGACTCACGCAGGTGTGTAAATATCTCCGCAATGCCAGAAATAACAACGCGGACGCGCTCGAGGTTACAACGAAAGCGCCTGGAGAAATAGTTGAAGTTGCGGCCTTATTGTTCGAGGGCCAAGTGCTCTGACGTCATGCGGTTGGCGCCTGCATTCTTCACTTTTTTGAGAACATTTCACTCAAAAGATGGTGAAAGACGTGGGAGAGGAAAGGGATTCGAGGAACCGGCGCAACCTTTGATGAACTCGTGTGCTCTAGAACAATAACAAGGCAAACAAAAATAGACTAATACGATTACCCGTCCGTGCGATGGTTTTCCTTATTAGGTGTTTTCTGGAAAAACGTTGGCAACGCGTAACTAATTCAGAACACATATCACAAACAACCTTTTGCGTCAAAAGTGGAATATGCTAATGTTTTTAGCTCAAAAGAAGTTAGAGAACGTAAAAAAGTCGGGTTCAATCATAGCGAATAAAGAACACAGACTAGTTTCGGACTTTGTTATTTTTCCTTCTGAATCAACGATGTATTTATAGAGGTGCAGGAAAAGCACGACATCGTCGGTCAGCTGACGTGGTTACACCTAATTCACAAGGCAACGTAATGTCCTGATGTTTGCCCCGGGTGCATCGATCACGCCGGCCAGAGAGGCCTACGCCGACATTTGCGGGCACAAATAGAAACTGGAACCAAAACAGAAACGCTTTCAGTTTAAAGTTACACGTGTCCTTTTGAAGTCGCTGAATTGAAGCTACGCAGAGCATTTGACCCTACCCGCACAATTGAAGTTTGCGGGCTCCGCAACAGTTCTTTCGCATATCTACGAAAGTCTTTGTTTCTGTCTTCTACGCAAAGCATAGTATTCAAAGGACAATTTGAGAACGACGGCGACCACCATGACCTCCGTCTGATGCGACAAGCTGACTAGTCTGTAGGGAAAAAAAGGGAAAGAAAAACAAAAAAGTGCCATTGAAGTACAAAATAGTTGACGTCCGAAAACAAAGGACAACGGATGATGCTTTCATTCACTGTCAGATTGTTGTTTAGACAAAATCCGTGTCATTTAAATAACAGCCGTTGGCTATTAGCGATGAATGGAGTTATGGTAGCCTATCAAAGAAAATATTGCGCCGTGTGTGCATTAAAGCAATGGGATTCAGCCCATTCAGCTTTTCTCGTTCTTTGGCCTGAAATAATTAGCCATTGGTGGTTTTTGGGCGTAAATTTGTCCAGCCATTAATGTGGGCCATGGCCAATGAACGCACCCATGGCCTCTTTTAGGTTATACTTCTCACAAAAGCGGATTTTTGCCATGCTTCAACATAAACATCGGCAGAACTACATGGGTGGAAGTGGACGGGAAACCCGAAGCGTCCTCAGTTGGCTGAGTTTGACTTTTTGGTTCGTCGAAAAGTGTTGAGAAGAAAGATCAGCTGATGCAGCATTCTGTTCAGGATGACGTTGGCCCGTATCCTTTACCGAAGCAAAAAACCCGTTTGGTGATCAGGCTATTCTCCTCTTGCACTTACCGACACAGAGTTGGACTGCACAAAAATTGAGCACTTATTCGAGACTTAAATGTGATTTGTCATTTGTGTTTTGAAAAAGGGAGTACTTGCCAAAGATCATCGCTGGGACACTACTCGGGTTTGGGACAAAGCGACTCTGAGTAATAAGAACGATGACGACGTTGCGAAGAATGTCTTGTGGTCTAGGATAGACTGGCGCGTGTTGTGAGACAAAGAACAATAAATGCTTTTTAAAAAAACTGATAAAGAAGAAAGACTCAAAATTGTACCTATAGAACGAACATTGAACGCACTTGGCCTTCACAGAATTTAAAAATTGCAAGGAAATCATAATCGGACTTCTGTCGCTGATGTATTCCTTGCGTTAAAATTGTTTAAACACGGTTTGAATAACAAAGGACTGAGAAGTGCCAAACAACAGTGATAAGTGGGAAAAAGAAAACAGCTTTTAAACTGAGATTTTGGTTTCCGTCTGCAATTCTTACATTTTTTAACAAATAAAATTTTTTAATTGTTGTTTTATTTTGTAGTGTAACCTCTGAATGATAGTCGAAAATAGCGTCCTTGAGGAAGGATGCCCGATCTATTATTTGCCCCAAGCACTTGTTGCTTTTCACCTTTGTTTGTTTGATACTACGTGAATTATGTACTTTGGCAATTATTTGTTTCAACCGTAGAGCCACAGAGCTAAGCGAATAAGCTCAAAAAACTTTTGAGACGAAAAATGCCTGAGAATAAACCTCCAAGTATGCTTGATTCGATCAGTCGAAGTCAATGAGAGGCAGCACAATTTGCCGTAATTACGAAGGAAAAGAAGCAAAAGATGAAACAGTTGGCTGTTGCTGGGATGAGGGCGTAATACATACAGTTATTCGGACAAAATAGCAGATCATGCTGTTCGTTTTAAAAAAAAAGTGTTTATATTTTTTTAAGTTTTGTACTTGGACGAGCAAATTATATGCTACCTGTCACCGAGCTATGTTTGTAGTTTGTCTCTTTCTATTGGATTGAATCACTCTCTTCTATAATAACGGAGAGCTGTGAGTTTGTGTTCTGCCCGCCGAAATTTACAAGCCAACAGAAACACCATTCGAAACAACGTTCGATGCTCACGGGACTCGAACACGTAATCCTCCGTGCCGAAGTCCGTGATACTAAGCACTACACCATAGGTGGATTAGGTGGCTCGTCAAATTGAAACACCTCAGGCTACCATAATCAATTGGTTTCGCGTCAAACTGAATAATATTTTCATGTTTCGGGTCGTGAGATTGGTCGTGAACAATATGATGTGAATGAGAGAAGTATACAAACGTTTGTTCAATTGCAAAGAAGAATTTATTGTTAGTGACAACGTCTTTGGGATTGTCATAAGCTGAGTTTGTTTGAGAAAGTTTCAGAAACATCTGTGGAGCTGTTAATTACGCTTAAAAACTTTTTTGGACTGCAATACTTTATCGGCTTAATTGAGGATCAGGTCTCACAGAAACCTTTCTAAATGATTTGGACATATTATAGGTGAAGTCGAATTTGCTCAAACCAAAAATGAATAAAACCGCCAATCAGATCGTTCCGTGTCCTGTGATCTGCCCTACTCAAGTCGTCGGGAGTAGATCATTTTCAGATAAGAGGCACTTAAGAGTCTCTCGCGCTCAAAGACATATTTGGAACAGACCAAAAACGATTAAAATCTACCTGCGTGGCTTTTGTTCTTTGCGGTATCTTCTGCAGAAGGTTTTAGATCAGGTAAAATGCTCAAAATAAGGCACCGGCAGTCCTGCAGCGGTTACGTTTTTCTCGTCCCTCTCGTTTTCTTGACGTTGCTCCTGCCTTTCACCGTTCGCTACCGTCTGTACAGATGGAAAGTGGGACTGGAAGAGCCGTTGCACATGTTTCTTGTGGACGCGTTTTACTATAACACTTCAAAAAGGTATGTTCGTTTTTACGGTCAAATGTCTGTCTATCAAGAAATACGTGGTTTTGTAGTTTAAAATAATTGACAAGGTTAGTTATTACTAGCAAAGGACATCTCGCTCTCATTTTGGTCATTGCGCCTTGCCTGAGAGCTCCACGAGGAGTCACTGTCGCTTATTCAAACAAAATTTGTCAATTTCAAGTGTGTTTAAAAATTGAATGCCCAAAAGGAATGCCAACGAGAATTATAGATGTTGGCTACAACCAGTGTTAGATCAATTTTGAACTGTGAACACTCACAATTCTATTATTCATGGAAACAATTGTTGGTTGACAGTTCTACTTTTTTACATAAGGAACACTTGACCGTATTCTGTAGGCAACTGAAGTTTTTTGGAATCCGGATCCAACCAAACGCTTCACGCTACCATACAACATTGGACTGTATTCCACGAAAATTTGAAAATACATAACTGACTGCATTTTGAGCTTTGAAGACAACACCGTCGCCGTTCTGTTCAACACCCGAAAAAACGCCCCCTCTTTGCCGATCCTGTGCAAATCGAGGAGCCGGAACGGTGACGTGCTTCATTCAGAGGCCAAGACGGAAATCGTGGTCCATGCACCAGGCCAGTGTCAGTTTACCACATTCGTCGCGAGATGCGCTACCGTCATGGAACCGTCCGAAGTTGCCCTTGGAATTTACCCCGAAGCCCTGCAAAAGGTAGATTCTATTTTGATAGATGACGCAAACCGCTGACAAACAGTTGTTCAGTAATTATAAAGCTACGCAAAAATGTCATTGCGAGGCCAAGTGTATTAAAAAGTGACTCTTTTGTCCTTAGATCGCGGAATGTAATGTCCTTGGCTAAGTCCGAACACCGCGTCTGTGCCTAGAGTGCAGCCGCATTTGAGAATAAAAATGCGTTGCGGGGAAGCGCGTTGAGGGACTGGAACGATCTAAACGCTTTTGAAACTTTACGAAACTCATACATATAAAAAAGGAGGGTGTTTCCTTGAGTGAGTTCTGCCCGGTGAAAACTGATGGATTGTGAAGAACATGCAAAAGGCCGTCTGAGAAATTGGAACCTCTGACGTTTTGGTTTCAAAACGATGGAACATGTCGAGCAGCGTCTAATTGATACTACGTTCTCAAGCTAATTAAATCCATTTTTGGTGACTCCGTATATTTGCAAGCACTTGTAGGAAAGGTAGTGTTTATTGCAGATTCCGTTTTCCAAGGCTAACCACCAACCGAGGAAGCTGGTGGTGTGCATGAGTCGCATGTACTACTTCGAGAACTGGCAACTTCTATTCACTTCCCTGCAGGTCTACCGGCACTTTGGCGCAGACCTAATGGTCACCTACATCGAGAGTATCCTGGCAAATCTCAACACCATTTTGAGGGCCTACGAGCAAGAAGGGTTTGTCATGGCCAAACCGGGCCTCCGAATGTTCCGAGCGGTAAACGGCGGTGGCGAAGTTTATCCGAAAGACCAACTTTTCAGCCCGGGATGCCCTACGATCCGAACGCTGAAAGCGAATGGGGGAACCAACTCTCGGTCTACAACTCGTGCTTGTTCGAGTTCAAGGAGTCGGCGGAATTCATGATCTTTGCCGACTGGGACGACGTCTTCATTCCGAACAACCACCCAAGCTACTTCGAAGAACTCCGCTTCGCGTTCCACAACCACCCGACTGCGGCCGCGCTTGTCTTCCCGCGTATCAACGCTCGCGTGCTCGTTTCCGACGACCCGCGCGCTTTCAACATTTCCTACACCTACAACACGCTGCATCCGTTAAGGTCTCTTGGAGCTGGAAAATACGCAGCGATTCCTTCGCTCATAAAAGGATCTTGGGTGCACTGGGCTGCTTCCCTCGCCGACGACCGCACGCAGGTTTTCTTGCGCAACACTACCTCTCAGTTCTGGCATCTGAGAGTGTGGGAGAAGTATGTGAAGGTACGTGAGCTCGTCGTCCGATCTTGCTTACACACTTCAAGCACGTTCTACAGAGAGAAAAACGGCTTTCTTCGAACAAGTTTTTTAATGGCAGATCGTCGCAACTTTCGTCCTCCTTCGCTGACTTTCTCTCTCGCCACAACCTCTCACAGGCAAGCGAAAAAAAGGTGCCAGTCCATACAAGATTCAGGTTTTTGAACGACTCCCTCAACAACCGGTTTATTATCCGGCTCTGGTCGAGTGTTATGATCGAATTGAGTCAAAACTCAGCAAGCTAAGCTACTCAAAATGTCCGAGTTCTTTGGACTGCACAGTTCCAAAATTAAACGTCGACTGCGTGAATCTCCACACAAGTTTCAAATCGGAAGAGTGGGTGGCGGGCGTCCATTGGCACCAGAGGACAATGAATCGTTTGAAAGTCAGTCCTCAAGGATGTCAGATAGAAATGTAAACTGCGTATACTTGTAACCACAATTTTCATTGTGACCAGGCAACTCAAACCGCCGTACTTCTTACAAATTTAAGGACTACAACACGTTAATTTGTTTGGGTTTTCCTTGTGTATGCCAACAAGAAGCGTTAGAGTTCATAAAATGTTCATTTAGACAACTTTATTTTGTTCTAATTTTACTCCGAACCAGAAATGTAAAAGTTGACAGATAGTAGAAGGAAATCTTAGAAAAAGGCGAAAAGGTCGTCGGCGTCGACGGCGAGGTCCTTGCGGTAGTTCTTGGCGCGACGGAAGTGGGCGTCAGTCACGGTGCACTCATCGGTTTTCTCAATGTAGGATTCGTGAAAGTCCCTCAGCTCATTGGTCGTTGTTTGGTCGGGCTTCTCGAACAAGTACTCGTCGTCGTCGTTGTACTTGTCGCAGAGGCCACACTGGGTGTTGTGGTGCAGTGCAGAGACGTGGACGACAATTTTCTTGCCATCGAAGCTGACGTAGACGTCGGAATTCTCGAACTGGAAGACGTTTTCGCGGAGCTCCATTCTGGAACAATACTTAAATTCCGAGTCCCCGCTGCGCTTCTTACCCATGGACTTTCCGAATCTCTTCGGTTTCCTTTTCGATTTTGTTGATCTTCACTTGAAGGCGATCGGATTGGTTCATCTCGACGTCGAACACGTTTTCCCCGACAATCAGGCGAAGCTTCTTGAACTCCGATTGGCTCTCGAGTTCCTTGGTCATAACGGCGAACTTGGGAGTTTCGTCATCCGTGAGCGCGGAGCAGTCCTTTGCCAGAAGGGTGTAGCAATCGGTGGCCCAGGTGGGGATGGAGATACGTTTGCCCGAGAAAGTGTTGATACGGTCCCTCTTCACAATACACTGGCTCTTCGAAAGCACGGTGGAGCGTTTGCTCGATGGGTGGATGTTGGGCCAGAGCATCTCGATGACTGATGATGGGGTCATAAAAACTGGGATCTCGTGGAACTTAACTTGCTCCGAGTCAGTCTTGATCGACATGTTGAAGTAGCGCTGGTAATCGCCATCGACCGTCAGCGTGGCGAGAATGTCGGAGTTCGACCGTTCTGCGGCCGCGTCGTCAACATGCGTTGTGTAGAACCAGTCAGAGAGCCGCATGTAGGCGAGAGTGTCGTAGGACCACTTCTTTATGCCGTTGTTGAGATTGTCATGAGCGACCTGGAACTTGAAGATTCTCCACTGGGTGGCGTTCTCGAGAAGAACGAGGCGTTCCATCGGAGCCATGCGGCGGAAAAGGCCTTCCTTGTGACGGCGAAGGGTTTCTCGGACAGCAAAAGTTGGCTCGCCCTGGACCTTTATCTTGATGCTGCTCTTTTCTTGATCAGCCAGTCCCCACTCAGCCTTCATTACTGCAGCAAACTCTTTGTGGGTCTTTGCGTGGTGCTTGTCGAGCGACATTTCGGGAGTCACTCGCAGCATCTGGTCGGCATAGGTCAGCTTCCATTCGCTTTCCTCGTTCATTTCGCGAATGGGCGTTCTTTTGACGTTGATGATCGTAGAGCAAAGTCCTTCCTTGCCCACCTGGTACTCCAGATCAAGCTCAGCCTCGTGCTTTGAGAGTCCTCCCACACCGGCAAAGAAAAGCTTCAGGTTATAGGTGCTGACGTCGCTTGAAGTCGGCCAGTTGCGCATCAGCCTCGTGAAGTCTTCCATGCGCTCCTTGTCCTCCGACGTGCTCAGACCTTCCATCGCAAAGATCTTGTTTTCTTCAGAGTTTCCATAGAAGTCCTCGAGAAGGTCCTTCTTCTCAACCACCTCGCGGTCAGTCTTCTTATACTCAGCTTTCATGGTGACTTCAATCTTCTTCACGGAGTCCTTTGTGGGCTCAACAGTAAGCTGGAAATCGTTTTGGCCGCTGAGCAAGGTCTGGACAGGGTTGATAAGGGCGTAGCGGTTCTCGTGGAAAACAAGAGGAACTCCAGTGTACTTCTGGGCGACAGGCGTGGTACTGGAGAAGAAAGAGTGCTTAAAGGCGCGGTTGATCATAGTCATGGCCTGCATCTGCGGTTCCCCATCGACTTCGTTGACTTGGACAAAAACCTGCGGCATGGTTCGGAAGCTAGCAATGTTTTGGATCTTGTTGGGCACATTGTAGGTCATCTTGAGCACAGAATCTGGCGATTTTGAGAGTTTGGTCGTAAGGCTGATAGGCAAGTTCATTTCCATGGTCTTCAGCTGCTGGACTCCGCTGGACACAACTGGGCTCCAAACTTCGCTCATTGCCACGTGGGATTGAGCCGCAGTCACATGAAGGTCGACTGCAAATTCCATCTCATTTCTGCGCGTTCCAATGATGAGGTCAGCGGCAGCGCGGAATGTGACCGGACTTCTGCTGATCACGACCAGAGGGAGTCCCAGGGAAGTGGGCATCTTGCTCATAACTTCGTAGAGGTTCATGGCCATGCTGGTCGTGAATTCATGATTTTGGCTGCTCCTGAGATACGGAATCTTGCTCACGGTCTGGGCCATTCTTTCGATAGCCTCCACTTCGATAGGCATGGCGAGTTGTTCGAAGTCCTTGTAGCGGATAAAGAAGACGGACGTACCCTTTTCTTCGTTTTTGCGTCCCTTGATTCGAAGAGACTTGGCCAAGTCCTTGAGCATGTCGCGTCCCAAATTCTTGTGTCTGGTTCCTCGAACCTTTGCTCCTTCGGATTCCGCCTTGAAGAGTTGTTCGTTAACAAAGTTGACGGCTTTTTGGAGGCCACGCTCGATCTTGCGGTTTCCGTCAAAGATGCCGGCGCGAAAGATGTCGTTGTGCCAGTGGCCGTTGAACACCGAATCCATTCCAAAAGCGTCGTTTCTAAAAAGTTCTTTGGAGCCAGTAGCCGAGTAGTGGTACATGAAGACTCCGGTTTGCATTTCGGGACTGTAGTAGTTAAGACCAAAAAGTTTTCCTCCGAAATCGTAGAATTTGTGGACATCGAAGTTGGCAGTAGTAAGCAGATAGGTAAGTTCGTCAGAACTGAGATGTCAGTTGAATTGGTTGCTTCACAAACTGAGCACTTACATTCTCTTGAGGCACGGATTCTGAGACGCGCGGAATCCCACAAGACAGTCCAAAACGAAGTTGGTGAACGTCGAGTTCCTCTCCTGAGCCAAGGTCGCGACAATCGAGGCAAGAATGTGTCTGTCCGGGTAGGTGTGTGCGATCTTGTGAAACGCGGACATGCGGACGATGGAGTTTTCGTGGTGGTTGTTAAATATGGGTAACAGAATCCTGACAATCTTGCGGGGCATCACGTCAGTCAGGTGATAGAGAGCTTCGATCGCGGCGCCGCGGACATACTTGTCCATTTTTCGGTCACGGATGTACTTCTCCAGGTCACCGACGCTGATGTCCAGGGCCGCGTTCTGAAGGGTCTTCATGCCAACCATTTTATCCACAATGCCGGAGGCGCTGTGCATAAAGTCGTTGATTTCCTAAAAGAAGTAGCCAAACGATGTGAACGCTGATCTGCAACCTTACCCTCAAGTAGGTCTTCTTCAGATCTGCGTCACATTGCTTCTCTTGCGTAGCCATACGGTCATTTCTCGGGTGGCACAACGCGTGCATCAGAGTTGAGACGGTCAGGTAGCACGACTGGCGCAGGTGCCAGTTTATCTTCTCCTTTGCGAGATCGGACTTGCACAGCTGCAGCATCTTCTGGATCTGCTGGTCGGAGGGTACCATGACGTTGATAAACTTCTTCATTGCCATCGCAGCGCTCATCGGCGAAACCTTCTTGTTCAGGACTTTCTCTACGAAGAAGTCAATAGTGTTCATGGTGCTGCTGGTGGTGACAATGCTCATGAAAAGTTCTTCCAGTCTCGCCTCGTTTGCCACCTTGTTCTGCACCTGGCCTAGTTCCGTCTTGGTCATCATACGCACCCAGTACACGGCTTGGCCAAAGACTTGGTTCTTCTCCTTCGTCAGTCCAACTTGTTTGTCGTTTCCGCCTTTCTCGAGGCTCTTCAGGAGGTTTACAACGGTTTCGACTTTGTGCTGAATAGCTGCAAACGGAGTTTTGTCTCGGTTCGCGAATCCGTCGTCGCCTTGCATGTAGAACTTCTCCTCCTGGACGTCCCACTCGAGCGAGTAGAGCATGTCTTCAGCGAGACCTTTTTTGATGGAGTCCTCGCTGCGCAAAGGTAGTCGGCGGACTCCGGTGTACGTGATTCTTCCCAGAACAAAGGTGGTTAGGTCGGTCTCTTGTCTGGTGACCAGGAACGGCGTGACGTACTGCGACACAACGTCAATGCGGTGGAAGAGGAACTTCTTCTCGGTGCCGGACATTACGATATTGATCAGCGTCTGGCGAGCGGTGGAGTCGACGGACTCGCTGTTCACGGGCTTCTGCTCGCCGTCTTTGTCGTTGTGGCGACAACCGCACTTTGCGCAAGTAGAGCATTTTGAAGCGAAGCGGAAGTTGTAGCGCAAGTCAGCTCGCCGGGTGCAGTCCTTGAAGTTGATCGTCTTAGTCACGTTGAAGGTTTTCTGTCCATTGTTAGGCACTTTTCTGGTGTACAGAACGGCGCACTCTCCTTCAACCGTCACCTGAAACCGAGATACGTTAACCATGGCTGAGCTCGAGCTGAAACTCAAGGACTCGAGCACCACTCTCAACCACTTTTGCTCAAAAAAAGTTGCCCAATGCATTCAGCTACCGTTTCCGGCCCCTGTCGCTCACCTCCTTTGCCTCGTCTTCCGAATCAGCGTCCTGGTCGGCGTAGGAGTCTCCGAGTTTGTCAATCTTGCTGACGTCGATGGAATAGGAACTCATCAGACCGCGCTTAAAGTTTTTCGACCAAACGGTGTCGCGTTCGTCGAATGTCACTTCGAGGAGCAGTCCAGAGTCCCACGGGGTCATCATGGGAAGTTGCAAGGCGTTCCTCAGTTCTGGGACGACATCAACGGTCTTGAACTTGTCCATCGGGAGGATTTCGGTTCCAGCTACCTTTATGTTAGCCTTCGCAAAGACGATGTCCTTGAGTTGCCACAAGAGGGTCTTGTGGTCCTTAAATGCAACGCTGACTTTGGCCTGGACTCGAGTGAAGGAGTGTTCGTCGGCGGATCCGGCCATGCCCGAGTCGTACTGGACATCGTAGTCGAAGTGGTACTCGCGGTCCTTTTGGTGGAAGAGGGGAAAACCGCGGAGGGTTTGGGACTCGGAGTCGGAGAGGTCGATCACCTCGGACGAGGAGTCCCAACTAGAGCCAAAGACAGACCCGACGGCCAGAAGGCCGAGCAGGGCGAGAAGCAGCCTCATGACAGATGCAGAGGTTAATGATAACTCAGTCAGTGGTAGCTCTCCTTTATGTGTAAAATGTTGATCTGATTGACAGCTGATAAGGTGGCTGGCTTAGTTACTTGGAGACTCGAGGCCCGCGGCTGACAGTTTCCTGTAAAAACTCTTTCAATAAAACATTTTATCTTTGTACAGTGGAGTCCTTTGGCCTGTCGGAATCGTTTGGATGCACAATAGCGCCCGGGCGTTACACAAAGACGATTCGTCATGGCAACATTTTGCGAGGAATCAACGAAATAGCTTAAAAGTAATGAATCAGGGTGGCTGCTTCAGTTTGTTTCTCTTGTGTGGAAGCGGCATGTTCTCCTCGAAACGTCCGCTTCTTGCGCTTTTCGTGTTTCTCCTTCCAGCCGTTTTGGCTATTCATTCCTGCTTCCAAGGTCGAAGTGATCATGATCAGCTCGGTTAGTTCCTTTGCACCGGAATGGCTCCACTTTCTGAGTGACATTTCAGACGTCGAGGTCTCCTGCTATTCGGACGAGTGCGCCATTGTCAAGTATAGTCGAACAAGCTACAAAGAACGATTGTGTCATCGAGACCTCGCAAAACAGCATCGTGAGTTTTTTGTACCCACAACAAAAACATTCGTTTGAGTTTGTGCTGAAACACAGCCAAAATTCCCATGCTTGTCCTATTATCCACTTAAAATCATGAATGTTCATTAATTGTTCGTTTTTCAGCCGCCTTGTTGTACCTCAACTGCCCGGATGGCGACCGAACATTCTGCCTCAACCAGACCTCCACTCGTATCATCACCGATTCGCCGATCGATTTGGTAGAAGAAACCTATGGAGAAGTGCTGAAATACCTGGAAATCAACGAGTTCTGCTGTTGCCGAGGAGAATCGTGCAACGCCAAAAATCCGGAAATGGAGAAGTACTACAGGCAAGTCGACCACCACCGGCATCGACACCATCACCGCCACAAGCACCACCACCCGCCTTCTCCCTCTGGTCCTCGTCACGAATACTATCCTGGAGGAGAAATGGACAGTGGAAACGCTGCTGCTTTAGGAACGACAACAACTGTGACTTTTCTTGTAGCTTTTACGTTCCTACTTTAAGTCCTCGTCACTTGTACAAGCCCCCTGTCTACCGCATAAAAGAGCTTTACCTTTTGATATTTAATGTTGTGTGTGTTAAAGTAATAACTATTGTAATTTACGCATAAAATTTCATTTACCCCTCTGAAAAGATTATTTTACAATATCAAAGCTGTCAAAATAACTGCAAAATAGGGTCTCCCAACAGAATTTTTACTTCCTTTATTTTCAAGATCCTTGAATATGTACACGTATCGCTGAGTTAATTTTTTTGTAGCATCTTAATGACGTCCTCGACGAACCTGTGTTCTGGAAACAGCGTTCAGTTCTGCAAGGGCGCCTTTAGTGAAGCTAGAAAACAGAAAAACGTTACCATTGGTGGATAGGTAGCCGTCGTTATTGGCGTCCAAAAGCGCATAAAAGGGCAAATTGCGTTTGTTGGCGAACTCCTTGAGACGAGCAATGCTGATTTTGCCTCCGTTTTCGACGGCGCCCGTTTTGTTGACGACCGCGTGGAGCCACTTGTCGAACATTTGAATTTCGTTTTCTGAGACGACGCTGTCGTCTAAACAAGCTGGTCATCGAAAGGAACGAGTCGCCGACGCTTACCGTTAGTGTCCATGGCGCCGAATAGCTTCTCGACGTCCTTTTCGGTGCGTAGGAGCATTCCGTTAAAAGTCTGCCCGGCCAAGAACTTCATTTCGCTGAGCGTCAGCGCGTGGTCTCCGTTCGTGTCCAAGAAGTTGAAGGCAAGCTCCGTGATCAAGCGGAGATGTTTGAGGTGGCTGCTGGTGTCGCGAAGCTGGTTTTCGCGCGCATCGTGGCGGTAGACGTTGCGGGCTTCGCCGAGGAGGACGGATGAGGAGACCAGGACGGAGGCGAAGACGAAGCTGTACAGCGCGGCCATGGCAATGCGGTTCGGGCGACCCAGGCGCACTTTCTGTAATGACAAGGCGAACTTTCTCACCCTTAAATATATGTAACCTTTTACAAGTGGCCGCCTACCGAACACTCCAAAAGTGCAGCCGTCATGCGACAGTTCGAGTACACTGCTACAGTTCTTTGTATCAGCGGTTCTCGGTTCTCACTTCAAGGACGCTGCCTCCGGTGCCTTTGTGTCTGGCCGTGAGTGGCTGTAACGTGCTATTGTAACAAGAGTCGGAAGTAGCGCAACGGAGATAGAGAGATCGCTGGCAGAGAGTCTCTGACTGAAGGGCGAAGGCGTCTTTTCGCAATTTTATGACGTTTGAAGTATGTGCGGAGGCAGTCGACAAAGAAAATTTAATTTATTAGTGCAAAGCACTTATATGACACAACGCTGATTACGTACAAAGTGATTACCAACAGTCGTACTTCTCATAAGCTAGTCCTTTAAGACTGATAGTTAGATTACATTTCAACCGTCGTGTGAAATTGGACCAAATCAAGTTGACCAACCTACAACAATACTTGTTACAAAATTTTGATTCGAAACCTGATTTGCGGCACAATTTTTTTAATGCTTTATTTGCGCGCAAATCGAGCATAAACTAATCAACGTTGTTGCTTGAACGTGTGCCAGAACCAAAGAGACATTTTTTGCAATGAGAGTTCGTGCAGCAAAGATCGCTGTTCTTTACTTTACACATTCACTCGATCATGAACTTTTTTCCACTATGTGACTCATCAAAAAACCAAGAAGATTAGAATCTTTTCAAGCGATTTTTGCTCTATTAACAAATTTTTAATTTTAAAAAGAGTTTTGTGACCAGAAGAAGCCCAAAGAAGCCAGTCGTCCTACAAATGGTGTACGTTTATTTTTTACACACACCAGACTGTTTTGTAATTTAATTAAGTCGGCCAAGAAAGCACCCAGTTCGGAGTTGAAGTGAATTCGATTTTCAGTTCGAATACTTGTGCAAGTTCGATTGCAAAAACTTTGAGGTGCTTAACGACTCAATGGAAAAATAAGTTTTCCAAAAATATTCGATTGTTCGGTTGTTCGTTTCATCATTCGTACATTTCACTGGATTTTGATAAAAGGAAAACACACACTTACAATTATTGTCGCGCGCGGACCCAAATAGCCGGATCGCGGCGGCATCGCTTTTCCGTCGGATCGGTATTTTTGGAGTGCTCGTGAAACCTGAAGAAACGTTGATTTCTGGGCCGTGCTGGCGTGTTTTTTGGCATAGCGTGATGCGCATTTCATTCCGCGTTGAATGCGTTTAAGAACGCCGGAATCTGTGACATGTGAGAAAATTTCGCTACGTGTCGCTGGTTGGGTACCCATTCAGGCCAAATCAGTTTTTTCCGTTTTTTTTGGTGGACAGCGCGAAAAATCAAACTTTCGAAAAACGACTACTTTTTCTTTATTTGAAAATAGAGTTAAAGATTGTCTGTGCAAGTAGAACCATTGAGGGGTGGGAAATTTTAGTAGTAGGGGTTATAGCTGGCCGGGCCAACTCCGGCGTAGGGCGACGGACGCATCTTGCTGTTGTTATTGTAGCGCTGAGGGGCCGCCGGGTAGTAGCTGTTGCCGTTGTTGTTGTTGTTTTGGCCGTACGGAAATTGACGGTTTCCGGACATGGGATTGGTGTTCATGACAGGAGCACGCTGGTTGAAGTAGCCGCTGTTGTCGTAGTTGTCAGCTAAATTCGAATGATACGTGGGGCAAACGACGGCGTCCTCACGATGGTGCGAAGGGTAGTTGAAGCTCGGTTGCTGGGGGTACTGCTGGCCGTATCGGCCGTTGTAAGCGGAGAAGTCGGCCGGCATCGCCAAGGCAAGGGCCAAGCAGCAGAGACCGAGCAGGAGAAGTTTCATTTCACTTCGATATCAGTCACTGCAATTCTCTCAAAACTTTTATACGCATTTTTCACCCCTCTTTGAATTCTTTCTTCAAACACGAGTGTTTATTCAATGCGCCAACTTGACGGCACCATGACAGTCCGGTGCATTCAGAAACGGCCCTTAATTTCTATATACAAACAAACGCTCAGATATCCGTAATGTCACTTATCACATTGGAATGGCAATAGATCTAAAAGCTAAATTCGACGGTCATGGTGTCAGTTCCAACCCCTTTTGTAGCTCTTGAAAGCGGAGAAGAAGTCGTCGGTAATTTTCTTGAAGAGCGAGCGCGTGTCGTTGGCGTCGGGAGCGAGCCAATGCGAGAAGGTGAGGTAGAGCAAGTAAAAGATGCACTGGGCGAGGAGCAGAGCGACCACGGTGAGCCCGATGACCAGAAACAGCTTTAGCATGTGGCCACAGCACACTGAGGGTGAGTCGACTTGGGTTCTGTGCGGGACTATGATCTGGAAGGAGGCGGATGTCATCAAAAGGCTTCCGAATCTTCCTAACGAGCACTCGGATACGATGTTGAGAAATTCACCGCATTGAGAAACTCTTTTTACCATTCATGCTCTTTTCTTTAGAACGATGTGAAACAAGTTGTTCCCTTAAACTACGTTCTGCACCAAACAAAAAATCTTTTTTGGAGGAATCAGTTACAGAAACATTTTGGCGAAACAAATCCACATTAGCATCCGTTCTATAAATGGGAAAGTGACGTTGGTCGCTCAGGTTTTCTCAGACTGACCTTTAGTCGACTTTAGCGAGCTGATTAAAAACCAACAGGATAAAAAACGCACCTCACTCAGAGATAACCTGTCAAACTGAATTTTCGATTCGCTGGACGGCGAAGACGGGGTTCCTTTCTCGGGCACCGGCGAGGCTCGCACTACCTGTGCGCTGACCGGCGGAAAGTCCAGGGCGACGTAGCCCCTCTTTTCGTTGCTCATCTGGAATGAGACTTTGAAGGCAAAAACTGTTGGAGAACCAGTGACCACGCGCAGACAAGCGGAAAGCGAGTGTAGCGGACGTGAGGTTGGGCAAGAGCTCCACCCGGAATCCTCGATTTGTAGTAGCCAGCACGCAAGCTCAGATACAAAGGCAGAATTGAAGGCTAAGGTTCCTGACACTACCAAGATTATCCGTGGTTGGAGCCAAAGTAGAAGCGATCTACAGCTTGAAGCGACCAGTGGTCATCTTTAGCGATCACAAACAACCACGAGAACTTGACCAAAGACCACACAAATGGTAAAGACGCTTGCTTAAGAAGCAGATAAAAAAACGAGGCCGTCTTCGAAATAGGGACTCGGAAGGAACCAGAGTTTAGCTATATATGCAAAATTACGAATACACCTTACGCGTCCGTTTTTTTCCACTTCTGTTGGTTTGGTGTCAACAAGAAATTCAAGCGTATTCTAAAAAGATCGCTTTAGTCTAATCGTTTTCGAAAAGCCCTTTTATACACATACCTAGCAATTAACACTCGAAGCGAAAACAGATCTTCAAACGCGGAAAGCGTAGGAATGTAGATCACGCCGGCCTGCACCCCGCTCTAAGCGTATTGTGAACCACAAGATTGACAGACGCACTGACCAGCGACACTCATTGGCTCAATAGGTCAAATTAAAACGGCGAATTTCCGAAAGGGGCCTTGGTCACTACATACATTTCGGGTACGTCACTGTAAACGTGATCTTAGATATCGACATAAGTGGCCGTCGCGCGGGATAAAGGCTCATCCGACAACGGAGCTAAACCTTCGCAGCACTTCGGTGACGCCGAATTCCGTCGCACATTTCATTAGGCGGCCGTGGCTCGCGCTTTAAAACAACGCGTTACCGTCAAACGTGAAATTGAATTAAACGATCATTGGCACATCAACAACATTTTCTCGTCCGACGCATTTTCGGCTGCAGGAGGCACGGCTGAGAGCAGAAAGAAGCACAAAAAGAATGAATATGTTTGCTGCGCAAAACGAGCATTGGTGGAACTTTCGCTATTTTGCTACTTTGTTACAAAGCAATTTAAAAGAAGAAATAAGCTACTCCGAAAACAATGTGAATTGACATTCAAAATTTTGGTTATAAATGTTGTGACGCGTACAAAGACGCGTACTTTTTTACTACTAGCTGTTTTGCAAAAAAAACCTGGAAAGATATGGAAAATTCGCACCAGTTGATTAAAAATGAAAAAGATTGCTGACTTGAAAACAATTCGACCCGATGTGCTATTCCAAGGCGAACGGGAGGCAACAATTTCTCAAACGTTTCAGCTGTTATGGTACCCAAATCCAGCTGCTTGAGCTTATTTTGATAATATTTCTGCGGAATTCCCAAAAAACTTAACTGCCTCGTAAATTTAAAAGTGGTAAACTCGATAAAGTCTTTTCCCGACTTCATGACTTTTAAATGTTTGAATATCGAGATATTACTGATTTCAAAGTGGAAAGCGGCTTTGCACTTTTAGTGTTCGGAAGACTAAGTGGCACGTCTTAAAACACCAATCTTCATCATGGCACAATTTCTCCAAATTAAATTAGGGTATCGCACGCAGGAACAGATGAAGCCAATCGGTCTTTCGTGATCGTTTCACATTTCAACTGGGCTTCTATTTTTTATTGTTTGATGAAGGAGGTACACTGAACGGGAGGACATTAGTGACTAAATTTATCGCCGGCCAATCAGAAAATCAAAGCAGTCCGTTTTAAGGGTACAACGTGCAAATGATTCATCTTTGTTCGAGGAAGCGGTGGTAAAGAAGATCACGAGCATTTGAGCCAAAAATGCTGCGCCAAGGTGGATTTCTGACAAAGCGAAGAAATTACTGAAACTTGGAAGGACTGAACTTTCACTAAGACGCTAAAAAGTGTCTTTTCGCATCAATCTATAAGTAACACGTCGGTGGTCAGTGACAAGTTAAACTTTTGGAAATCGCGAGTGCTTATGAGCATGCTTCGTCCATGTGGACGCGTTAGAAGCGAGCGCAATGCTGATGGAAAAAGGAGACGAACGGAAAGTGTTAACAGAGCAAATTAAAAGTTATATTGAGAAGAGACACTTTCTTTGTTCGCGGAAAGACTTCGGGAAGCGGTGCTCAGGTCGGAAGATCGAAGCGACGAGAGATGGCCAAAACAAAAAAACATATAAATTTCGGTGTGGCGTCATTACCGCGCAGTACACTTACCACGAGAAGGCCAAGGCTGCCAGGTTGCAATAGGCTTAGGCTTCGGCTTGGACATTTTTCAATGTGGTTCTTGCGCCGATGGCACCTAAGAGTGCAGGATTCGGGGCTGCCTCGTTGAAACAGCGGGGATAGTAGCCTGGAGTTGGCCATTTGAAGCATCGTACGCTTAGGCTTGGATATTTTCATTATGATTTTTTTGAAAGAGCCGAAAACGCGACATTTGACGGCAGCGACTTTGCAGACAGTCATATCACTTCTGGCGCATTGCTGACATGCTTAGGCTTGCCCTTTGTAGCCTTTGGTTTTGAGCTTTGCTGTCGATTAAATTTAAAACAAAGCTACGAATCTGTTTGTGCTTTCAGAAGTCCGATTGCGGACAAAAATAATGTCATAGACCGCGGCTGAGGGCTTTTTTTCAAGTTTGGCGCTAAAGCCAATCTCAAATTGATTGAGCAAACGCTGAAAATTACCGAATGGCGCGGTACTTGTAGCGGCGCGGTAATGTCATATAGCCATAAATTTCAAAATGGTTTCGAGAGAAAAGGTAAAAGGCAACGAAAAATCGCGTTTTGTTTTTGTTTAGAGCTAGTGCCTACTAAAGCTACTCCAGGCAACTTTGAATGGATTTTTGAAGTTCTACAGCCAAATATGGTTTAATAAAAACGTTAGGACTTAGCTCCAGCTGCTTCGGGCTAACGTTCCGTCACTTACATGGGCTTCATGCCACGCATGAATAGACAACGAAATGTATTTGTTGCAAATTTGAAAAACCATTGAAGAGTTGCGCCCTTAAATCGATTATCCGCAGACTGAAACCAAATGAATTCGTGTTGACGACAGTGGATCACCATGTTGGGAAAGGTTTCAGAGCAAAACATTGAGCGGATTCCAAAGAACGCCACTTAGCAAGATGTCAAACTGCAACACGAAAGAAAAACTTGACTGGGAAGGGCCGCGCGAAAGGTCTCGGCTTGAAGGAAATTATTTCATTCTGGAAACGTAAATGGGCTTTTGCTAAATAAATCGTAATTACGCCTCCGGTCTCGGGCCAATAAACGAAATGTGCTCAAACTGACGTTTGCGTAGAGACTCACAGAGAGCTGGATTTCGTGGTGCCAAAAAAGGATTCTCAATTATCAAGTGTTGTTAAAAAATGAATAAAAAGACGAGCTAATACGCCCAAAGGACCATCAAGGCCACAAAACACTTTGAAGATTGAAGCGGACTCCCGTAGTCATATAGAAAGCTTCCGGCTGAAAGCGGAAACGAGTAGTCGACCTTCTTACCTTTTCGCTTAGCGCTGATGAATAAATTATGAACAAATGTTAAAACTTCATGCAAATGTCTCAAAAATCACTTAAGGTTGCACGGGTTTTTGCTGATTGCTGGCTGATAAAAAAATGTTTGGATAGGTACGTAAAGCTGAATAATGCGAAATGACAACGTTGTCTAAAGCAAACTATGACCATCAGACCATTTTTGTTTTAACAATGTGTCTGATTTCCCAAACGAAAATGAAACTTGAGAAGGTCGCAAATAAAACTTTATGCGAAGGGTGTCTGTGTCTCTAATTTGTGAAATCCAGACAAAGGAAAACCCAAAAGAGAATATAGAAAGTAGCAATAAAAAGTTAAAATTGAATGGTTGGTGAGGATCTCCGGCTTTTAAAATTATCAACTCTTTAAAATAAGAGGTTCGTGACAGGATCGGCAAGTGACTGCATATTACAACGCATATGATATGTTAGACTAGAAGCATCTCCGAAAGTTGAGTGCAGGAAAAACGACGCTTTTTCTTGTTCTTCGAATAACACAAACGGCAAAGCAAAACATTGTGTACTTTCCGGAATGTCATAAAATGCTGTGGAACGCTTAATTCCTAGGAGATTGGGACTAAATGTGTAAATAAGGGAAAAGAGGGAAAAGTCAATACTACGAACCTGGAGTTTTACCGCAGAGCGGGAGTTAAGTACCTCTGATTCCCATCGTTTTCTTGCCCAATCAAACATTCCCGCATCCTATCAAAAACGTTACTGTTACCATTCGATTGTGAGATAAAACAGACGTTATTAAAATTTAACAAGTAAATTGCTCGAATCTTGATGTTTTAATCGTTACTTCCCAAACCAGATGTTTTATGAGATTAGCGGAGATATCATCATTGGCAACTAAATCGATTTAGTGGAGTCGGTTTTCTTTTCAAACGCTGATCGAGACGATCAAAGAACGATAAAGGACATGAAGGGTCGCAGAAGGTCTGAACAAGAAAGACTCCAGTCCCAGAAAACGGTCCATTTGAAGCTACTGCGTAAATCTGGAGACCCATTTAAGAACTCAAAGCGTGGAATCGGACGACGAGAATGAAGTCCGAACTTATCGGCTTGCTTGTCACGAATTCGACAAAAAGTGCTTTTGCTTTCCGGTCCCGGGTCGAGTGGAGTCACGCATATTCCCTGTTTAGCAAGCAGAGCGCTGAACGATGGCCCGAGTTGTCAGTTTACCCGACCCTGAAGACCTCTTCGTAAGTCTAGATTTTCCAAAGACACTTATTTCCACATGAGCATTCAAACGAATTAAAACTGCGGCTGACGCCTGGCGTTCGACAAAGAGAATACATAAAAGGATTTTGAGTGGTTTGCTTTTATGGAAAGTGGACTCTGGACAGAAACATCCAGCCGTACCGCAGATTTGGGGTGCGTCTGCAGTGCGTGTGACATCGACACAACATTCCTCCCAGGCATACAACCAAAGATCCAAGCACCGCTGATCATGCGTCTACGGAAGTCGTTCTCCTCGGAGCACAGAAATTAGTGAAGATTAAATCTTCGTCCGAGGGTCAATTAAACCCGATTTCGATAGATAACACCGATCACAACGTGGACAGAAAGAAGTTACCAGGAGTTTTGGTTTCCTACAGCTTGTCTTACCCACGTCTATCGGCTTCCGAATGAGTCTCGAGGTTTTGAGTCCCGACGGTACGGAGGACGTCGCGACTCTTAACGAGCGCAAATCGCTCTTTGTGAACTAAATTATTGTGTATCGATCAAGTGTTATCTTTCCTGTTGTACGGCTTGTAAACGTGACTTGGCTTTATGGAATGATTGACGCGCTGCCTGCAACTTTAAGAGAGATGTGAGCTTTTTTCTTGTTTAGTTAAATTCTGATTTTTTTGTCGCATTTTGTTGTTTAACTGTTTGAAGCTGTCAAAAAATTATAGCTAACTTTGCAAAAACATATTTCACTCAGTTAGTCCGCAACTGAGTGGATTTGGACTGCTTACACTCAGTTGGTCCGCAACTGAGTGAATACACTCAGTTGGTCCGCAACTGAGTGAATACACTCAGTTGGTCCGCAACTGAGTGAATTCGGACTAGTCTTGGGTCTTGGGTATATTTATAATTTTCTTTAAAAAAAACGCTTTTTGCTGTATTTCCACTAAAAATCACTGGTTTTCGGTAATTCAACTTCTTAAGTGCAGGCTTCAGGCCATCACTAGCTTTTTTAAATAGTAAACTAGGATCAATAACAAAACAAAAACGAGAGCAAAAAACGAGGAATGTGAGACATTATAGCATATTTTTGTAATTCGACGGCATCATTTCGGCTGTTTCTTGTTTCCGCGAAGAAATTCGGAAACTCGCGAAACGGCTTTAATTAAGCTCGCGTTCCAGGAAACGACTCTCGCAACGTATCATGATACCCGAGCGTCGGTGGGCGTCCGATGAGCACGGCAAAGAGGAATCAATGTATGTTTTCCGTGCACGTAATTACGTTTCGGTTCCGGGCTAATTTTAGCGTACCGCCACCTCGACGCATCTCTAGACCCAACAAATGGCTTCTGATCATTGTCCTCGTGACCACATCCCTTGTCTACATCAACCGGCCGCTCGCCCGACGGCATCTGGTCGTCATCTCGAGCACCTACTACAACAAATCCAACAGTTTACAGAACAACACGGTGGTCATTTTGTTCAACTCCAACAGAAAGTGGTACATAGAAAGGCCACTGCTTTGCCTATCGCAGAACCAGACCCACGAGCACACGGCTCTGGCCCACGTTCAGTTTGCGTTTGATCCGATCTCGATCTGCAGCTGGACCACCTTCATCGCGCATTGTCCGACGGTGGAGAACCCGAAGGTGTTCGAGCTCACGTCGACAGGGCTTACGTCAAACCCAGCGGATGTAAGTGCCTCGTGAAAAATTGTAGTCCTTGTTTAGAAGCAACTTTTGGCAGAACGAAACTTTTCATAAACGGCACATTAAGGAAACAAGATTTTTTTCAATTGGAGCAGAAGATTAGAAAAACAAACCAAAAACCAAAATTTAAAAATAGTTTTTGATTTTACTTTATTGCTGTTCAGCTGCAAAATCAAATCTGGTTTTGTCTTATTTAGATAACGGTAATGACTTAATTGGAGTTGAAAACGGGTTCATTTTTCAAAGCAAGATTAGCTTTGATAGCTTCAGCAAAGCAAATAAATAATCGCAGCGAGGCGATCTTTTATGTAAATAATCAGGGTTTCCTGATTATCCAAATGAACCGCACTTAAATTTTTAATTCCGCTTAAATAAGTGCATTTTCATCTAAGAAGAGGAAGTGAAGACGGGAAATGGTAAATGAGATCCAAAAGAAGCAAAAAAACTTTGCACTTTGAGGATTGAATTAAAGTCGAAGAGGACTTCGCTCTGTAAATTAAAGACGACATTTCAGATTCCTCTTCGAAGACCCTACCAACGAAAAGTGGACGTCGTTGCCTGTTTCAGTCCTCTTTTCTACAACGAAAGATGGCAGTTGATCGTGAACACCCTCGAGATTTACCGGCAGTACGGAGTCGGAGTGCAGACGTTCTACATTCAGAGCATGATAACCGAGATCATGGACCTTCTGGAGGTGAGCTTATAAAGTTTCATAAAACCGGCTTAAATTTAGTCAATCTGTTTTCATCAAGTCTTAGGCTCCGTTCTAGAAACATCAAAGAAAAGTGTCGTAATTGTTTGTTCCCCAACTTTTCTGTTCATTTCAAGTTATATAGATCTACCGAATAAAGGGCTACGCCGAGATCGAGCCCTGGCCCATGTTATCTCTCGGTCACGAGTTTGAAGCCGAGATGGGCTACAGCCCGAACACGGAACTCGACTGGCGCAACCAAGCCACCGCTCATTCGGATTGCCTTCTTAAGTACAAGGTAAGCAGCTCAGCCGATTAGAAGTGATTCTGTGGACTCGTCTTAACTGATAGTAAATCAGGTGACACGCTTGAGCAAAGTGTCGTAAGCCGCTTAAACACATTAGGGAGAGAAAGCACTAAAGTTTTATGGTCCGCCGAATACGGCAAAAAATAAAGACAAAGGGTGAATAGCAACTGTTGTTCTGGGCAAAACAAACAGGCTCAAAAGTCAGTTAGGAAAAGTCAGTTAAACCGTGCAGACATCAAAACTTGATTCTGTAAAAAACATCGCGTACAAACTATGCCACTCGAAACCGCAGGAGTTATCCGGACTGAGCAGCAAAATAGGATATCTGACATTTTCGCGTTGCACCCGCGTGTCAGCAAGCGCCAAGGGCTTACTTTCCGGAGATCGAAAATTAGCCCAATCTTAGCCAACTTGTTAGACAAACACAGTTGTCCCCGTTCTTTGCTTTTTAAGCCACTTTCTTTCAGGAAGCTGCAAAATTTGTTATTGTAAGCGACATAGACGACGTCCTCTTTCCGCGCATCGGCGACACCTATATCGAGGAGTTCATGAAGCTTTCTCGGGACTACCCTCACGCGGCGGGGTTCATGTACGACCGCTACAACACTGAAGTGACCACCCGTGCCAAAAACTTGATTCTGTTGACTTTGAAGGGGTTCAGATAAATGGGAAAAATTCAATTTGGTTTAGTAAGAAAATAGCTGGAAAGACTGAGAGGACGCTTTTGACCAAAGACAAAAGTCCAAAGACTGGTCCCAAGAAGCACGTGTGGAAAACTGGCAAACAAGAAAGTTTTTTAGTTTGTAGTTTAAAAAAATGAATTTGCAAAGTTCCAAAGTTCAAAATTTTTGTCTTGATATTCCATTATATTCATTCCGGCTTTTTTCATTTAAAAATTTGAAGAATCGATTTCTTGCAAAGATTAAAACATTTAAAAACGGACGTTTTGTGTTTTTCAGATCTGAACCCCAACAAGTTCTCGCTTTCCAGTCTCATCGATAGCTCGGAGATCCGCGACGAGTGGGAAGACGGCAAGTCGGTGTACAACCCGGAGCGCGTGTTCACCGCGTGGATCCACTGGCCCGGACTGACGCACCAACCCGGGTACAAAATGCAGCTGGTCTCCTCCGAGCAGAACATCATGGTGCACATGCGAAAATGGAAAATGGTAAGTCATATAAATGTTATCAGTATGAGAGGCTCCCGCTCTGATTTCATTGCCAACGGACTACCTCTAACCCACTTTCAGGGTCCGCCGGACGCACAAAGCAGCACAAAGAAGAAGCTGAAATCGAAGGCAAGAAAGGCATTAACAGCCCTTGACGGTACATTTATTGCAGCCCCACTCGGCTTTTGACCTCCGCATCCGAGACATTATTTCGCCAGAGAAAACGCGTCTGCTGCAATTGGAGTTTAACAGAACGTTTGCCCAGACGCGGGAGTTCCAGAACCTGCCCATAAAGGTAAGGTACTACCCGTTGATAGCCGACTGCTACCAGAAGATCTTCTACGACAAGTCAAAGCAACCGGACTCGTGTCCGGGGCCCGTGAACTGCTTTCTGCCGCCGATGCCCGACGTGAAGTGCAGCATAGCCAAGGGAAATTTTGTCTACAACAAAGTAAATGACGGGTTGTTCGTCCATTACCCTGCGAAATCTCGGTTTATTGTACACTCAGACGGGTGCGACATGTTGCCTTGACTTTTTTCTTTGCTCAACCTAGTGCTGTATAAAGAGTATTGAGTGCTTGTCGCGATAGAATCATAGTTAATATAATACTTGACGTTGTTGTGAATAAAGAATGATCGCGGGAACCTGCTCGCTTCCTCACATTTTTCCAAAAACGGCTTTTCCGTGCAGGTCTAGAGTTTAAAATCCCTTTATCGCACCCAGTGTTGTTAAGCTGGCCTTATCAAATCCACCAGACGAACCAACCTTATCGGCCATTGTCCTGAACCACACCAAGAATTCTCGCTTATTAGATCATTTTGCGAAGATCAAATACAAATGGTACCCGTATGACCTTAAAAGATCACGAAAATATCAAACCGCTTCGGGCTTCTCGGCGCTCTTTCTTCTCACTTTCCTTATGAGAGTGAGGTTAGCCAGGACCAGAGTGGCAAACAAAAGCGAGCAGAGAATGACCATTAGGTGCAGAGAAGAGAACGGGAACACAAAGGAGCTGCTCGCCTTGAGGGTCGAGCTGCCGGACATTCGCGCGTACTCCACCACAGGTTGCACCGAAGACCGATTCTTCCTGCATCCCAACTGGCAGCAGAACTCGTCTTCTGTGCAGTCGAAGTAAACAGAGGTGATCTGAACGAAGATGTGGTCAATTCCCTACAGAAAACAATATTTACTCACCTGCTTTCCGTTGTTGAGTCGCACCTCGCGAAAGAGCTTATCGGATGACTGGAGCTTGAACTCACACCGTTGATCTGTTTTAATCAATGCGTATGTGGTAGTGCCGATCGCGACGGTTGTACGTGGGTCGATTCTTCGGATGTCGGAAAAATCGGTCAGATACGACGACTCGATGAAGCCCTGCAAGAAGAAAACAAGTCGTAAATTTACGGCTTTGAGTCCTCAGATTACCTGCTGGGTACGACTGTTCGGGCAGCAGAAGAGGCCGCATTGGACGGCCCTCTGTGGGCAGACAAAGTAGATCGTGTTGAACAGATCGTACTCGAAGTAGCTGCGGAATTTGCCCTACAACGAGAAAATATCTACGCTCCTCTTCCTAGATATTTATGCCCGTCGGCCCTCTGTGATAATTCTTAATGAACTTCGATTCTGCTAATTATTTGTAGAAAACGTTAAAAGTGGACATTACACCATGTTTTACGTTAAGTTTACAGCTATTTTTTATTATTCAGCTCTACACTTTTTTCCACAGTCCGATCATTTTTGCAAACAACCGTAGCTTGCATCTTATCAAAAATAAGCAAGTTCTTAGATTAAAGCTCTATTCCGTTCAATCAGTTGAAAGTAATCGGATGCCGGCCGCGTGCGTGAAAATCTCGGCGTGTCGTCTCAAAAAAGCCGTATACTATTCTTTGCCTTTTCTCTACTTCTCACTTTTCAAAATAAAAAAGTGAGTCATTTGTCGACCTAGCTCTCACCTTTGCCTGAAACAGTTTCTCGGCATCGAAATTGTACTCGAAGACTTGCTCGAACCTCTCATCGTGCTCGGGTTTCTGCAGATTGTAATGGTATTTCACGTTCTGAAACAAGAAAAATGTGTCTGCGGGCCAATTTCTCGAAACTCACGTCCGAATCCGACATAGTGATCACCGACCCTGGGGAAAGCCGGTGGAACCCCTTCGTGATGATGTTCCTCAGGATCACGTTGGTCTCCACAGTGGGTGCGTGGTCCCAGCAAATCATCCGGTTTCCCTCCAACGCAACGGTGCCAACAGACAGCAAGGCGACGAGCAGGGCGAAGAGCATCGTGACGACGGCGTCGAGCGGGCAGCTGGTCGTTACCAGAGAGTCTGGCGTCTCTGTTACCTAATTCGCGAGTGCGTAAAACGGACAGAGGAGTCGCGCTCGAGGAGGGACGCAGATAACGCACCGTATCACCGGTGAAAAACAGCGATTTGAACACGGCGATTTTTGGTTACTAAGCACACTTCGCGCCCAAACGCAGCAGAACCGTGGTACGCCGAACACGCGGATTTCGGCCTGCACTGCGGCGACCCCTAATGCAACTGAGTCTTGGGAGAAACAGTTCTGGGAAATAAAAGAAACTGACAGTCGCGGGTTGACGGATTCCGGACCGTTATCACCGGCTACGTGCATCTTCACCAACCGCACCACTTTTTCCGCTACCGTGTGTGTTATCGGAGTCGCCCTTCGCCTTCTTGTTTTGACTCCCGGGCAGTCTCTCTCGACGCCACAACTTCTCTCCTCCACAAAAACGATAACTCAGCGTCTTTCAACGCGGTTGATCACTTTTTTCAAGAAGCGGCACAACTTTGTCACCAACGTCATCTGATAAAGTGCGCGTAAAGAGCAGTAATGATGTAGATGGCCAAATTTATGTTTTTGGACAATGTAACATTTGTGGCTCCGAAACGCCGCTGAAGTCAGATCATTTCCGTTTTTCGGTGAAAACCCAAATCAGTTCTTGAAAAATAAGGAATTTAAGCCGATTATTGTCCATGATGGGAGAGAAATCGTAGGAAGCGAGTGGAGAATGTTGACGAAAGACTTGATGCGGGAAAGAATAGATCAGATTGGGCTCCTTTTTGAGGGATGTCAAACAAAGCGTAATTTTAGAAAGTATGTTCGTGACTGTATCTATAATAAATCAACGGGGCCCCGCGCGCCATCGCGCTAGCATTCGTTCTTTAAATCAGAACTGTTCGGCGCTACGCGCGTCACAATACTCATTTTGTAATTGTCTCGGTGCTGCGCGCAATGATGACGCGATTTTTCTGCTAAAAGAACACTCGGCGCGTCTTGATCTCAAAAAATCACCAAAATTGCGTTTTCTGCCTCAAAATTTTCTCTATTGCTCGTCGACCGGCGCTCAAAACACCGCTTCGTCGCTCGCCACACGCGAAAGTGCGACAAACCACAATTGCAAAACTACCGTACACCGTCCGTCACCAATCAGGGAACGACATGATTTCGTGACGGACGGACATGTCTGGTTCGTTCTTCTCTATTTAAGAGAGGGGACTAGGGAACAAATTGGAATCGATGAAAATCAGAATCTGCCTGAATTTCAAATGGCGCTTGTATCACTACGCTTGTCTTGTTTTACTTTTCCAAGTAGCATCTAAATTGCACTGAAACTCGAGCAGAAGAGTGCAGAAGACCCGTCTGACATAACATTTTAATGTGACAGTAACCGTTTTTTTGTAGATGGGCCAGTACCACCTTAAGCAAACATTTGTGGCACTGGCAGTTGCGAAGACTGCATGATTTATTTCCGCGTCTTTTGCAACGTTCTGCAAACCCGTACTAAACAGAAAGGAGAATCTACGAAGCCGTGAACAATTAAAGCGCGTTGCATAAATAATTCAAAATAAGTTGAGGTAATCGATGCCAGGAGCTCGAGACTCAGACGGGAGGGAACTGCTTCCGGAAGCTGACATGGCTGTACTTGCTCTGTTTGCTGAGGCGACTCTGGGCCCGGGAGCTGCTGCCCTGGTCGTCGTCGTCGCTGTCCACCAGAATGTCCTTCCGGTCGGTCATTTCGATGAGCATGTCGTCGTAACTTCGACGTTCTTGGCCTAGAGACTTGATGCTGAGCTTTTTAGGCGGCGACACGAAGCCTTGGAGCTGCGCGCGGCTCGTGCGGCGGCTCTGCGACGGCCAATTGGAGTCCCTCCGCCTTCTGGAACTCTTTCGGGAAGTCAAAGCGGAACGGACGATTGATTTCTTCGCGAATTTGCTTGCGGCGCCTGGAAGCATTTAGAGTTAATTGTGGATGTCCAAGCGAAATCTCACTTTCGTTCTGCCTCGATGGAGCAAAAGGACTTCCAGAGTTCGTGGATGAGTTCCGTCGTGAAGACGACGTCCGCATGCTGGGAAATTATTCGCAGAAGGAAGATTCCGTCGCCTCCCAAATAGCAATTATAAACTTCTCCACGTGTTTCTGGTTGTCTGCAATGCAACAGCAAACTTGACATTGGGAAAACGTATGCTGTTTACCGATGGACTGCTTATCGAAGATATTTTCGGACATTTCGAGGTGATTCATGAGAAAGTGATGCACCGAGGTGGAGTTGAACAGAACAAACAGCCACGAGCAGATATTGCAGATGGTGAACGAGGCCAAGAGAATGTACCTAACGGATTCCGATGAAGCGAGCGATTCAAATGTGTTTACCAGGCCCAGAGGAAGATGAACATTTTCTCGACAAACAAGTTGATCAGCAGCACACATTGGACTGTGTGGGTCTGTCGCTGTCCCATCGTACCTGCAGTTAGTCACTGACATCTTGAACACACAAACGGTCCACACCTCGAAGTCACACAAGGAAACGCGGGGGAACAGACCATTCTCTTTCCAAGTTTCGTTGCTTGTGATGAAGCGGTGGACGACATTAAATCCGAACCCCTTTTTCAGCTCATCTGGGAGCAGGTAGCGGTTAAGAAGGTCCAGCTGAATGATGATGTTTACGAAGAAAGCGACTTTGCTGATCATGTAGATGAAGGAGACGTAGAAACGGGAGTATTTGATGTTCAGACAGCGGATGAATTTGTGTGGAACCAAGTTCTTCTAAAACAAGGGAGAATGTGAGCTCTAGAACGAATGTGAGCTCTTCCATATAAACGTGAACAAAGATTGCATCGCAAAGTGTCAAAAGGTGCTATCTGCAACAAAACTCACCACTTTCAGGCGCGAATGAAACCTCAATGCGCCCTCGAGATGCACTCGCAGAGAGTCAATGTTCGTCTTTCTGACATCCGGGTCGGTGTTCGCGTCGTTGGAGGCTCTTCTCAGAATCTCTCCAACGCGCATTCCGGACTGCGTGGCGAAGTACTTCCATATAAACGTGGGCGTCTTGAAGCAGAATGCTTCAAACAAGAGGAAAAACGAAATCCACTGGTAGTAGCTGATTTTCTTTTCGTGCTTCTCTTCCTTCGCGACCTTTGCGATTGCTTCCGTGAACGGCATGAAATAGGTGTCTTGGGCATAACAGTAGTTCTCAGCGTACCTTAAACAAAGTATTGCAGCTTAAAACGAGACTCGGTTTCCTACTGTTCCCACGCTCCAGAGAACCCCATTGGCAGCATGCATTCGATCGGACGACCACCAAACTGTTTGAAGCTTACGAGAATCGCCAGTCCCAGCAAAAGGTTGAAGGTGAAATAACTGTGCAGGCTGGCAACAATATCTTTGACAATAGGTTTATTGCTGTAAGGCACAGTGTGCATAATCCGAAAGATGAACATGATTGCGGATTCCTCGTGGTTTCACGCCCTGCAAACAGAATTAAGATTATTGTCGAAAAACTGCAGACACGCATTAACTGGGAAGACAAAATTGGACGCACAAAATGCAGACAGACCACCTAGAATTTTGAGCCCGCTTCAAGTATACTCGGAAAACACGTTTTCCTTAAAGCATAGCAAACAACGCCGACGGTGCAGCTGCGAAAGGCAAATCGATAAATCGGAATCGAGCAGCGAAAGTTCGCGATCCGAAATTGCAAAACCAAAAGGACAGACTAGAAATCTCCAGAGTCAACAACGCGAAGAGTCCTCGCAAATCGTTTCGCAAGAGGTCGTGAAGAAGCCGCCGTGATCCGAACAGACGATGTTTACTACCAACGCCCGAGCGCTGGAATATGTAGAACCAAGCGCATGCAGTCTAGCCCCACAACAAGCCGATGAGTAAGAATTAGGGAAGATTCGGAGACTCGGTTGATGAAAGGAATAACAACTTTATTGAAAACAAAAACAAGCAATAACGATGTGCTTATTCGGCGGTTTCTTCGATCTTGGTGGCACGGGTGTAGACCTGCTGGCTGCTGTGGTTGACAACAGGGCGGATGAGTCCCTTGGCCAGATCGCGAAGACCCTGCTTGGCAAGCGAGGCACGGACCTTCAGACGTTCGGAAACAACCGATGGGGTGATGAGCTTGTATGTGACGACCTGACGCAGATATTGGGTTAGGAAGGGCCAGGGACCGGGGTGCACTTACTTCCTTGTAAAGTTTGTCGTAGGTGGCCTTGTCGAAGAGGACCATGTTGTTCAGCTTGTCGCGGACCTTTCCCTTCGACCACTTCTTCTTCTTGGCCTTTCCGCCACCGCTTCCTTCCTTCTTGGGCTTTCCGCCCTTAGGGTCTTTCTTGGCTGCCTTGGGTGGCATAGCTGTACCTGAAGAGCGAAAGTGTGGTGACAAAGATTTTGCTGGAAGAACATGGAGACAACGTTTCTCGCATTGAACAAACTATCGAATTTGATTTAAAATTACTTTTGGAAGGAAAAAACTAAAAATAGAAAAAGCGAAAATAATGGTTTTGATAACAGAAGAATTCGTGTTCATAGTTTCCAAAACCTTAAAAGAAGAAAAGGAATTGGTTGGGAGAAACAAGATTCCAGGAATATCAGGACCAATAGTTAATACAGCATCGAATGACGTGTTTGGCAGACCAAATGAGACCACATTCAATTCCTTCACAATACACTGACTCAATTTCGATGCGATCCTACAAGAGCGGATTAACTTAAGGCACATTGTGTAAAAGATAGTTCTCTATGACTGGATGTGCTTGAAGCAAATACGGATAACCGCAAAAACTTGGCCGAACGTACAATTCACAGCACTATGCGATCCGACGTACTGCTACGAGCGCTTGGGACTGCCTATCGCACCGTATTGTCGCGCCAGGAACCACGCCGTCATTCGAAAGTTTGAAATTTGAACGGCCGCGTTCGGAAAACTCATACTGGCGCTGAGGCGCCGCCACGACACCTGCCTCGCGTCGGCTGGGCAAAGTGCAGACCTACCCTAATTTTCGTCCTTGTACCAATCAACCAATTGTGCGAAATGTTTGAGATGACGATGCGTCGCCTCGTCTAGCATGCAGTCTACTCAGCTTGCTATATAGAGCGCGAATCAATACTTCTTGTATCTACCTTTCCCAGTTTCTCTTGTTCATCACTCCGATTAAAAAAACATATTGAACAATTTGGTCCGGTTTAAAAATAGTCTTCGTTATATATTTGTTAATCGGACGACATTTATTATTTTCCTCACAAAACTATTTTACGTTTACATTTCTTTTGGGATGGTTTTTTGCGGGTTTCAATATGATAATATTTGTGCCCAAGAATCACTTTTTCCAATTTTGTGGAAGCCATTTCTTTCTAAGTTTATTATACTATGCTTTTGGGCGTTTGTATTAAAATTGGAAATGCCATTTTGAACTTGCGTGAGCTGTTGGTTAAATTAACAATCGTTAGAACTTTAACTATCTATCGTTTCGTTTCTGATACTGATATGAGTTAAATACATATTTGTAAAGTTCATACTAGTCATAATTCAAACAGTTTCTACAATTTCTTTTCATTCGGTGTACACAAACCGACAATCAGTAAGTGTCTACAGCATCTTTTCCTTGCGTGGTCGCAAGAGAAAACCAACCATAGCCACTGCGATTCTAATACACACGTACAAAATAAGGACAAAGACGCCAAGCGCGGGGAGAATGATGTCCAGATTGTGGTACTCGATGAATCCAAGGTGTCTGCCGGCAATTTGGAGTTCGGGGAGGCGGCCGTCGTTCTCAGCGACGAACTCGACGTACTTCACAAGCCTCTCCGCGCTCTTGAAGGGCTTCGTGAGAACCAACTTCTGGACTCGCTTCGCATTCTTGTGGTATCTTAAGGTCAAAAATATTATTTTTTGCAAAATCATAAGTTTACGAAGGGTCGCTGAGCATTTTGTTCAGAGCGGAGACCAACGACTTGGGCGACTTGACTAGGGACGCCATGGTGAGAGGGATGCCCCAGCCGTTCCTCTCGGCGAGGCGCGCGTTGCGGTACTGGTCGGCGAAGAAGGGGAAGGCGATCACGGGCACCGCGTGGATGGCCGTCTCCATGCCGCCGTGGGTGATGAACACCTTCAGCTCGGGAGCCGAGAGGAGGTCAGTTTGGGGCGCCCAGTTGGTCAGATACACGTTGGAAAGTTCCTTTCCAAGAGCTGCCGACTCCTGAAAAAAACGCATTAAAGAACTTGTTTACAAATGCCGACAGACTTGGTCGTCCTTCTCGATTTTGACGATGAAGTGGTAGTCGGAAAACTGCTTGAAGGCCTCGAAAAGATTCTGCTTCATGGTCAAGGGAAGGAAGGTGCTCCTGACGTTTGACCCAAAAGAAAAGAAAACTGCTCCTTTTTTGCCTTTGCGGACTTCGCTTTTGAAGGGCTGAAACGGAACAGTTAGTCGGGAGTCATAAATATCCATTTTCACCCATGCCGAAGCGCTTAAAAATAATCAAATTGAAAGAATTGTCTTCTTACCTCCTTCAGCTCAGTGGTGTTCGTGTTGATGCCCAAGCCTCCGATGTTGATCACGTTGTGGAGAATGGGTCTGGGGAAGTCGAGAAACTCGTCGGTGCTCACGAAAATCAGCGGCGATTCGCGGGCCAGATCGTCAACGTCGGGGAAGTCGGCGCCGAACTTCTTACGGTAGAGCTGGTTCACGAGACGAGAACCGTAGCGATAGGAGTAGACGTCCGCCAGCCAGGTGACAATGTTCTCAAGCCGCTCCATGTAGCTCGGTTTGTCCGAAATGTCGATGTCTCCGACAGAGGGCACGTAGCTGAGAGGCTTTGGGATCGCGAGGACTCTGTCCATGTGGTCCATCATCGGGCAACTTGAGCAAGTTAATTAGGAACAGATTCAACGCACAAAGTCGCACCTCGAAACCCAAATGTGGGTCTTGATCTTCAGCGCATGGGCGAGTCCGGTTCCGCAAAGGTTCAGCTGCTCACCGAAATAGATGTCGAAGTTAAAGGACTTCAGCTTTTCCAAGACTTCCTTCATGTTCAGCATTTCTGAAAAAGCACCAAAGTATCCAAATTGACCATATTTGTCCATCATGATCTCTTCTTCACACAGCGAGCAGTTCACGGTTCCAAAGACCACTCACCTTCGCACGATTCCACAAACGCTTCCTGGAACTTATTGTACTTCTGGATCATCTGCCACGTGTTGCTTTTCTCAAACGAGGAAAGTTGCTTAACGATCCTCAGAAAAGCGTCCCCGAAACCTCCGACGGTGTATCTGGTTGCATACTGGGCACTGTTCACCTGAGCAGCGATGGGCATAACTTCTGGCTCAAACAGAACCTGAAAGAAGCGCATTTAAGAGAGATGTCTTCGGAAAAGTCTCACTCACCACTTCGTGTCCGGCCTTGGCCAGCTCGTCGGCGATTCTCCCATTCGAGATCATGTGGCTACGGCTGATGGTCGGCGAGAACACCAGAATCCGATGTCCGTAGGTGGACGCGACCAAGAGAGCGGCGGCCAGAATATTCCACCGCATGGCTGCTCAGTTTGAATGAAACTAACTGACCCTAGTGAGTACAAGACACCAGTAAGGTGGGTGGTGCTGGATCGATGTGAAAAACACCGGGACGCCACCCAGAACTAATTTGATCTCACACGAGAATCTCACTCACTCTCACACTGAACAAATCAAGACGATTTGTAGTTTATGTCCTGTAATCAGAAGTGCAAGTCGTCGCCCTGATAGCAAAAACAGTTGGAGTGGCAAATTGTCGCGCTAACCCAGTCAAGAGATACTTTACGTATTAAACCGACTATAAAACCCTTAATCAGATTGCACAGGAAATACTCGTCTAAGCGCAAGAAAAGTCCACAAGCTACGCGCTGAATTTAACATTCCCAGGTCGCAGAAGTGATCAGTAAGTTTCTTTTACTGCGTCCGATGTAACTTAAATCTGGTGGGTGTGCTTTAAAAGGTTCAAGGCATACTCGTCCTGAATGACGTCGCGCATCGAATTCCGCGTAAAAAGCGGGTTTTATCGACTTTTCGCGAGAAATTGTTGCGAATTATGACCCCTGATGTTACGACTTTACGGTGGTGAGAATGGAAGATGACAAACGTCTTTATTACTTGTTTACAAACGACTCTGAATTATAGTTCCGAACACAACATTTCTGATGAAATTTGATTCAGTTTTTTTATCTCTAACGGAAAAGAATTTTGTCAGTGCAAAAACCGCTTAGTTTGGTTCGAAACAAGTTTTAATGCTGAATATCGCCTTTTTCGAGCTTCGCATCAATTTTCATTGATACTGAGATCGGTCTGAAGGTTAACATAAGTGCATAAACTACATGGAGCACATTGTCGTTTGATAATACGATTAACTTTCCATTTAGAGACTCTTTATACATGTGACTATTATGTCCCCTTGTGTGGAAAAAGTGAGACATGACACTTCATTAATTCTGTCTTTAATAGAACACCACAACAACAAGTGTAACCAGCTTATTTTGTGAAAACCACAACAACAAGTGTAACCAGCTTATTTTGCAACCAGTTTTTTTAATTTGCAGTAGTCGAGTTTGATGTTTTAAACATAGACTGTTGATATACCAATGTCATAAAATAACCTATTCAAACTGAAAGTCCGGTTACAACCCACCACAACCAAACTTTTTTATTTTCACTTGCCCTTCTCTTTCGTCGCACATAAAAAGTTTACAACACGGAGGGCAACCAAAAAAGCGCAGAAAAAAAGCTACACAGAAACTAGAATCAGCGGAATGAAGATGTCCAAGTTGCAGTAGACGATCAGGTCGAGATCCCGTCCCGCGATCTGGAGCTCAGGGAGCCAGAGCTCGTTCTCTCCCACATACTTTGTGTACTTAAGCAGCTTCTCTTCGGTACTGAATGGCTTCGTCTTCAGCAACTGCTGCGTTCGGAGAGCATTTGCATTGTACCTCCAAATATTTCCTTCTTAATCTCACCGATTCTGTGCAAACTCACTTGGGGTCGAGGAGCACTTTCTGTAGAGATTCACTCAACTTCTCCGGGCCCGCGAGCAGGGACTGCTTCGAACAGAACACACCCCATCCGTTTCTGTCGGGCACTAGGGCGTTCCACACTTGGTCGAAGAAGAAGGGTACGGAGACCAAGGACACTCAGGCTAAAGCGGCTTCGATGAGGCTGTTGTAGCCTGAGTAAGTCACAAAGGTCTTTAACCGAGGGTGGACTGATCAGGGCGTTCTTGTATGAGAGAATTTTGCTTAGCAGCGACTCACCGAGAATGTCCGTCTGTGGAGAGACAAAAATGTTGCTGACGAACATGGCGTATTCTGATGTTACGATGTCCTCCGCATCGTGTTTCAAGATAAACTGACAGTCGGGCAAAGCGGTCATGGCGTCGACAATGTTTTTTCTGACGTGGACCGGGAGATGGTGTGTCTGGACGTTCAACCTCAGGGAAAAGTACGGTTGCGAATTGTGAATTGTAGTACAATCGTACCGGGAATCGGCCTCAGATTTGTCACAATCGCGAGCGAGGTCCCGTCGCGAAAACTCCGCCGTCAGAAACGTCACACGTTCGTCCTTCCGCTTAAATTTTGGGCCATCGCGAGCGGTTAAGCGGCGAGAACGAGATGAATTTCAGAATTTCAGCGTGTTTTATTGCTTTGAAACCGTTTTCGGCTGTTTCTGCCCCTTTTGGCCACCGCATCTTTTCGGCTTCGTTTGCTCCGTCTGCTCAGTTTCTGCTCTTTTTGGCCAAGTGCCGTGTGATTCGCGATCGTAAATGCATGAATGCGTGATTTTTTATGAAAATGAAATAGTAATGAACTGTTCCAGGTACATTTCTTCGTATGCCTAGGTTAAGTGCCAATCAAAAACAACTTAGGGCTGCGCAAAATTAGCGCTTGGAAATAGGAGGCGAACAGCGCTCCAGCTAGAGACAGACTGAGAGCGGAAAACGGTCGCTATTGTAAGGAATCCGACGAGCTGAAGGCTGCTCTTCCGTACTCCAAGCAAGCGTTAAGTCGCGTTGAATCTGTGCTGAAGGACCGTATTTGTAGAAGTCAGAAAATGAGACGTCTATTCGAGTCCAATATGATATGTGTTGCCGGGTCAAATGATATGTGCCTTGCGTGGTTAGCGCTTTGTCAGTGGTATGGTTCGGCCTTTTAGGAAAATGTCCACTACATAGCACTAACAAGCTGACCACGTTTAGCTGGTTTCCCAGAGGCTGCCGAACTCTTTTGACCCGATAATTCGCTAGTAGTGATTGTGATATGTTGTAGAAGCCTTCAATTATACTCCCGGAGCCTAACCGAACTAATGAACTGCTATTTCCAACTTCAACTGTATCATCTCCGCGTTTTTTCGAAATTAGAAATTTGTTTTGCTTAATAACGCGCCGCGTTCCCTATGAAAGCACTCTTCTCAAAGCACTCTTCCAAATGACCAGCAGCTGCGCTACTGGATCGGGTTAGCGGTAGCCTATTGCAGTTACACGATAAAGAGCCCGCGCTACGCCGCGGCGGAGCTCGCCTGCGGCTCGCCGTTTTACGGGCTCGCTTCGCTCGCGGTGTTTGCAAAAATGAACACATGCAAGTAATAGGAGGCCAAGGCTGCGCGACAGGTACCTAAAGGTAATGCTAACTCTTACCTCAAAGAGGTTAAGTGAACAGAACCTCTCAAATGTCACACGTCTGAACCAAATATTAACAAGTCGAATTTTTTGCTTTTGTGAAATTCTGTGCAACAGGTTCCAGAATTTCAGAAAACTCAGAAACTATGCAAAGACTATCGCAGTTTCACGGAGGCCAAAAAAAGCGGGCTAAGACTATGCTCAGGTTCTCAAAAGCAATGCACCCAAATTTTTTCATTACAAATATTACCCGCGCCTGTCGTGTCGTAAAATTCGTAAACGTGGTTCAAATTTCAAGCTACGGTTTCTCCACAGCCAAGATAATTTCAGCTGTGAAAAGCACCATTCCTATAGAGTTTCAGATGCTCTTTCGAATAAGCCTATTTTCAAGATCAGTCCTTTTTGAGTTGAAAACCGCCGAAAATTGACCATTTAAACTTCAAAATTTTTTTTTTTTTAATTAAAAAAAACTTTTTCAAATTTGTGCACTCTTTCGATTGCACTAAACCGTTTTTGCACACGCTTCATGGTTTTCGAGATCTGAAAAGTGAAGCTCGAAAACAGTTTTTCTGTGTTCTGTGTTTTTTTTTCGCAAAGCATTTTCCATTTTTGGAGCCCGAAAACACTTTACGAAACCGTTTCAGAGAATGGCACACAAACTTTTCCGTTTGACGAGGTGACCGCCTACTCTGGTCTGTTCGCTGTACTTTGCTTCGAAGCGACGCTAAAACTGGTAAGCAAGAGCGCCGAAATCAGATGCGTTTTTCTTGGTAGACATAATCTGACGACTGGAGAAGAAGTTCAACGCCGATCACAAATTGAGTTCTGTGTTGGGATGAAACATGCGTTTCGACAAAAGTCACATCTTCCTCGCAGCCGGTCGGCAACCTCCTCAGTATTCGGGCGGGCAGTTTCAGGGTCGTGCCCTTCATGAAGAGCGCGGCGCTCGTCTCATCATTCGTCTTGCGGCGGCGCATGGCACACCGCAACGTCACGGCGCTGAAGACCGAATTTCCTTGCACTTTGACACTCGCCCTGTCCTACATAGATGCTGCCGGCAACTTTAGCGCACTTTGCGCGTCTTGACCTTCCGACCGACCGCGGCTGCCGCCGTGGAGAGTCGGAAGTCGCCGATTTTCGAGTTTCGCCTGCTTCGCCCTCGCTCCACCTCGGTTCCTTCTGCCTCAGTCTTCGCCTTTTGGGTGGCGTGTTTTCATGGATGCGATCGACATCGATTCAGGTAGCCTGTTTAGGTGTGCAGCCGAGTCGAGAACCGGAAAGGAACCGGGCGCCAGCGAGGTTCGTTGCCTTTCTATTCCCTAGTCAGTCAGTGATGTTGACTTCTCGGAAAGTGCTGCTCATCAAAATCGACCATTTTCGTCTCTCCTCTCACCTATGTACGGATAGTTCGATCGATGCAAACTGGCGGCGCGCGATACTATCTGGTTTTGCGAATGAACCAAGATTAGCATCTCTGTATGGCATCCCTCGAAACTGCGACTCGTCCCCCTGCCCTGTTGGAGACTAGCGACCAAACCAAAGAGCATCTCCGAAGATGAATGTGGAGCAGCACCTCGAATGTCAGCTTAACTGTAATACTCCGACTGATTGGCTGGCGGCCGTCGCCACTCGTTCTTTTGAATCTCGCGGAACACGCCTTATCGCGCGCACATCATCTGCATCCCCCTCGACCACCACTTGCGTTCTTCACGCGCGGTTGAAAAACACAGATTAAACTTTCGGTGTCGCGTGCTTTTAGCTTGAAACGATGGATTTGCTGCGGCCGCTCGAGGATCCGAATTTACGGATTATGATTCCAGAGAAATCGCCCGGCAGTCAGATCGTAAGTTTCGCCACGATCCGGAATAACAGCCAATGTTTCCCCGTTTTCAGAGTTCCGACTCCGACGACACCGTTATGGAATCCCCGCCGGTAAAACGGCGCTACAAGGCGTATACGGTAATGCAACGCTCCGGGTTCCAGCACACCGAGTACGTGGCCATCATGCTGCACCTGTGCAAGGCCGAAATCGTGATTTCGCTCGGATTCCTGATCCACGGAATCGCGTGTCCAGGCTTCAAGGAAGAAGCCGCGTACCAGGGCACCTGCCACATGAACGTTGTAGCCGCAATCGTGGGTATTCTCACGGGAGGTCTTGGACTGGGTGCTGTTAACAGGTAGGCGCTCATTCAGAGCATATAAAAAGCTAATCAGGAGTTCAGGTATCGATGGAAGACAATGTTGGTGATGTGGCTTATCATGTGCATAATCTCAGCTGTCGGCAACCTGCTGGCGGTCATCACCACCGGTGTGTGGCTTGATCATCTGAGCAAAATGAAAGATCGGACCGGCTTCGTGAACGGACTGAGCGGCATGATGCTCTTGGGCTCCGTCGCGGTGGGAGTCTGTTTCATCCTTACCGCGGTCATGATCTGCCACTACTGGAATTCCCACTCAACCAAGTATCAGGCCGTCGGCCGCATCCAGGTATCGTTGGACATCAATCAGCCACGTCCTATACTCAATTCTTTAGAAGCGGGCGCGGAGTCTGAGACGACGACCGAGTCGCCCCAGCAGCGGAACTGAGCGCAAAACGAAATCCGAAAGAAGTGGAAGCATCAGCAAGCAATACCACGTGGTTTAAAATGGCAAGTAGCGAGCGCATTTCATCTCGAAACTAAACGGGTTTTTGCTAAATTAATTCTAAGAGAGCGAAGTAGAATAAATCTTTAATTCTGATACCCGTCTGACAACCCAACAGCGGAAGTCGACTCTCAATACAACGGCTTGGAACCAAACTTGCGTGGGTTGATGGCTAACGCTCCATGCCTGGAATCCTCCTTTAGCTGAGCTGTCGGGCGGAACACGTAGCCGGTCTTGCTGATCGTCTTCATTATTGCGCACATGTTTATCACGTCGTCGATACCGCTGTGATGGCGGCCCTGAAAAAGGCACTTTGTAAGACTTTGCACGGGATACCGTAAACACACCTGATGTGGAATTTCCATATCACGAAGCATGCTCATCATGCTGTTCGGATAATACCCAAGAGCTTCCGAAAAGGACACTTTTAGATTAATCCAAGTTTTGAAGTACCAGGGCAAGGAGTAATCGAAATGTGCAGCTTGGCGGGCCAGCAGCGTCCCAATGTCCCAGTCGCCACAGGTCACGACGGAAAAATTCATGTGCGATTTCGAACCATCTTCCGGGCAGAGGAGATGCTGATCCTTCAGCCACTGGTGGAATAGTTGCATTGCCTCGGCGAAACTCGGCTTGCCATCAACCATACCCTGGAATATCGTAATATGTATAAGAGAGCGAAATGAAAATTTACACTGTGCCGCCAGGGGTCTATTCATAAGAAGGCGTCAGCCACTCAGACAGCATTCAAGCAAACTTAAGACATTTTGATCAGGCTCCCGGGAGGCTCCCGACCATCCGGCACACAAACCACCGGGAAGCAGCCTTCCCGGTCCGTTTTTCTATGAAAATGATTGTGAAAATGGGCCTGTTCGAGCCGCGCGGCGTTGTTGTATTTTGACGTCAATTCAGCGATTTGGCAAAATTTTTCTGGAAAAGCAAAAAGAAAATATTGGAATTTTTAGAACTAACCATTTCGGTGGTCGCGCTAGAATTTTAAGCTCTAAGCCAAATTTCTATTTTTGCGGCAAATTCCGTAATAAAAAGTCGTTTCGGTCGAAACGCGCAAAACACCCAAAATCAGAAAGTTTGCATTTGAACGGTGCGACAAACCAAAAAAAACAGCACCGAAATTGCTCAAATTCTTCTCGTCACGCGACTGGAGCACGCTGAAAAACAACGGAGCACGCCGAGACTTGCTCCGAACGCCGCTCCGGCGGCCACACGTATTGCTCCGACCGCTTTTCCGCCGGGAGACTTCCCAGACGTTTATGGATATCGGGAAGGCGGATCGGGAAGTCTCCCGCCCGGGAGGCTCCCGAGAGCATCCCGGAAGGGGTTCCCGGCGAAAGGGTTCCCGTCCGTATATGGATATCGGCACAGTTGAAATTCTCCATCCGTAGCACATATGTTATGGTCATTACCTGCACAATCCCCGTCAAATTTGTACAAAACGACGTCAACTGGGGATTGACAGTGGGGCACACGTAGTGATGAAACCGTTCTTCAATCTCGAACGTTTCGGCATTCAATTTTACCACGGGGAATTCGATGATTTCCTGAACGATTTCATGTGAAACAAAACCAAAAGAAGGTTCAACGCACGTGAATTGGCTGAATCGATTTCTGATTCTGGTCGCATGTCGCTTCGAAGTCTAGAATCAAAAAGCTGTGGAACTTCTGTGGCGAAATCGTGCCGTTCTGTGAGGCGTTCCGGATAGCGTTCGAGATGGTTGGCACTCCGCTCGCGATGCCTGAATACTAAGGTTACAAACATCGCAAATATAGCGACATAACAGACGCACCTCGGACTGGAACAAACATCGATTCTTCGGCGTTCGATCCTTGAGCTCTCCTCGTCTTCCGCCGGAACAAATTCGGGCGCCAACCGAACGTATGAATTTTTCAGTTCTTCGCGTTTGCGGGAAAACTGCAAATACTACAACGACAAAATATATACAGAACCAGCAAATCGCCAAATGATGTCCAAATCAGGGCCAAACGGCAAACAAAAACTGTAATTTCAGCTGCAGAGGCAACTATCCCCTCTATTAAATAAAGGAGAACGATCTAGACCCCGCCACGAAATTTTCCAGACGCGATGCCCCTGACTGAGTGGGTTACGGTAGCGGCTGCGCTTGCGTTTACACGCTTTTCGCCGTCGCCTCGGACCGGTCGGTTTTGCAAACACGACGGCGTCAAAATCAGAGTCGCAAACGCCGAATTGGCAACGGTTGTGAGCGTTTTTGGGCTCAAAAGACTATGCACAAAAATTAGATTTGCGCTATTTCAAGAAAATCATAAAACTGCGAAAACGGTGGCGTCGCTCTAGGCAACCTAGCGTCGAGTTAAGCTGACCTTGGTAGTCAAAGCGCCGACTGAACTTATTTTAGCTGAAACCTCGCGCAATAGCGCGCGCGGTCCCGTTGATACCCTGAATACCCTAAAATCCACAACTTTGGTTGGCCGTAACTTTGCACTGTTCCATGGCGAAGTGAGTTGCATGAGTCATTCAACTATAAGCGTTTGCAAATTAGTGCTTGAAAGTGTGAGTCTAAGTGTTTGGAACACAACCACTACCCGTTATTGTTTTCACCACCAGCAGTTTAGAAGCAGGCCATAGCATGCCAAATTCTATGCAAAATTGTTCAATGGACTGAACATGCGGCTTTTCCTGCCCACCGCCACTGCTTCCGCCTAACTGCTCATATTATTTCAAAGTGTCTGAGGTAATTTGACCACCTTTTAACAATAGCTAGGTATATGCTTTACTTTGGATAGTTTCGGCAAAGTGACAATTGCTTTAAAAGCGCTGACCGCTTTTGCCCACCTGTCCAGACAGCGCAGCAATCATTTCAGCTAGCTTTGATTCTTGTCTTTGTGAACGTGGGCTCTGTGTAAGTTGCTTTTATCGCAATTTAATTTACAACTTTTGCGTCTCGTGGGTTTCATCTGGTCTTTCTTCTAAGACTAAGATATAGTTAAGCTCATTGCCATTCCAGCAATAAGCGGGTCCTGGGTTGAGTCGTTGAAACGGCACCGCAGACTATTAAGTTGTGAATACCGATTTTCGTTGTTTACGGAACATCGGATAATGGCAACGTGGATGTTTCGTGTCCCGGGATCGCAGTGCTAGGCGCGCGAGGGCCATTTTCTATTCTGCAAGCTCTGCCATGGACGCTGTTTTGGCAAAGGTGTCATTTAATCCGACATATTGTGCATTCAGAAGCAATTATGGGCGGGTCTCCGTGTGGTAGCAATCAAGTATTGTGAGAAGCGCGATTTGGTGACACTTCCTGGTCAATGCGCGTGTACGAACTTCAGCAGGATTCCACGCCATTTTTCTTGAATTTATTATCGGAGATCTATGGAAACCCTCCTCGCTAAGCGAAGCACTCTTTCAGGCTCACGTCAACAATGTCGGTCAAAACCGAGCGAGTCGCTGAAGACAATAGGCCGAGAACGACGAAAAATGTTTTTATATACAAAGGTAAGCCGTTCTTTCCCTAAGACAGCGGACGGATTATTCATCTTGTTTAGCTGGAGATCACAACTGGCCAGGGATTAGGATTCCGTTGAACAAGAGGAGACATCGATCCATCGATGCAGTCCTCGATGAACTCACCTTGTATGGCCCTTGATTGTGGTTCCTGGGAGTGGATGTTGTTTTTTGTGCTGTGTTGTTCTGTTTGTGCTTGGTCTGTTCTTGTAATGTCCGCTAATGTCTTCAGGAAGATTCCCGGTCTGGCCTACGGTGTACGGTTGCTGACAACGCCTCGCGGACGTCATGAAATCACTTCAATTGACCAACTGCAACATCTCGGAAGGTATCTTGAAAAGTAGCTTAGGAAAAACGGTCATAAAAATTTTCAGCTACTTGGCAACAGAGAAGACAAATCTGAGAGCCATGCCGAAAACCGACTACGACAGAATCCTCGAAAACCAGCGGTACAACGCCAGCTTCCGGGGGTCTATGCGGTGCTGGCATTCCCCCAAGTCGAAGTCCGACAGCTCCCAAAGTCTGCCGATTCCTCGGCCGGCCCGTTTGCCCAAGTTGGAGGTCGGCGTCAAAAGGAACAAATCCAGCGACGCAGCTTCTCATAGAACCTTGTAAGTTTGCGTCTCCTCCTTAAAAAGTTCTTTAAACGTTTTCTGTGATGTCAGCATGGATTAGGACTAAATAAATGGCCATAACGCGTTCAGCGTCTTACTTAATGGGCTTTTATCACTGCCTCATGAAACACGGTGAGCTGCGGTAGCGGTGGGAGTCGCAGACTAAGCTTTCACGCCAGCTAAAAATTTCTTTTCGATTGTGGCGTGTAGAAGTTAGAATTTGAAGGCAGCGGAACAGCAGCATAGCTGCTTCAATTGTCTCTTGTTTGCGACTTTAATCGTCACGTCTACAGATTTGATAATATTGAAATGCCTGCGAAAAATACCGAAAAGATACAAATTTTGCTTTGCGACAAATCTTCAGTCTTAATTTCTGGAATCGTTCAGCTATAGTACCCTTTCAACTCGTTTTTGCTTTAGACACAAGGCTCAGAAACCTCCTGTAGAACCGTCACGTTTACCTCCACTCAATCGCAGGAAATTGGTGGCCAATCAGCAGCAAAACATCCAGAATCCGAAGCGTAAGCATATATCATCTTGATGCGGATTAAATGACTTCCTCGTAGTGATGACCAAAAAGCAGATGTTCCATCAAGAAAGCAGCGACGACGAAGAGGATGAGGAACATGAGTTAGTCCGTAAAAACGAAGCTGCGGTCAAGATCCAGCGATTCTACCGCCGGCGGATGAGCAAAAATCCGCCGATGGCAACTGAAGAGCCGCAAAGACCGTATGTTATTGGGTGGTTAATTTGGGTGTCACCAGTGAACGTTTAGTGGCACCGGACACAGCTCTGAAGGCTGCTTGCCTTCAAAGACGTCTAATGAAAAACGCGACCGGGATGAGACCGTATCCATCTACTCCAACCATTCCCTTCAAAACGCTACTGACAGCGAAGACGACGAGTACCCAATCGTCGTAGGAAAGAATCTCTAACTTCTGTGTGGTTCCCTGAGTATTATCTCGAATATTTTATTTCTTGTATCAATCATGTAAACTGGCTTGCAGTCTCGAAAAGGTCACAAAGAGCCGAGTGAATTTCGGGGGTATGCCAAGGGAGCCTAGGAAGATATGTGTTTATCAAAATTTGATATGCTCAAATGTCGCGAGGCCATTTTGAGGCGGCAAAAAAGAGAAGACGGCGGCACAAATTAGATGTAGATGTCATCGGATGACAGTCGACGTCTGTTTCGTATCGGCGAGATGGACATTTGAAGATTGCTCGTCCCCCGAGGGTCGGTAACTGATTTCCACCAGCAAACTCGTCATCGGGTTGTCGCCGCCACTTCGGATATCTCATCATTCACGCGTCCGCGGCTACCGTACTTCCAAGTGCAAATAATCAAGAAGCCCGGGCCACCAGTAGATTGTTCTAATCAAATCACGGTTAACTCCGCGGGCTCCTCTGCCGGCGGGTTCAGAGAGGAGTCGCTCAATCCACTCAGAATCGCAATCGCAGCTGAAAATCGGATTTTCTATTTTCTGTCAGAATGAACCGCGACTGATCAGGTTAGTGCGGACAACAAGAGTCAAGTTTGGCCAAGCGCGGGTAATAGTCTTGGCAAACTGTGATTCTGATTGAGCTGATTGGCACCGGGAGTCAACGAACCGACTCCCGATGGGTCTTTAGCCGCTCCACCGGCGATTGAAAGCGCAGTTTCGTTCTTGATTAACACGTGTGCCCCGGGTTGGATTTCGGCTTCGGCTTTCTGACCGAAAGCTGACCGGTATTAATTGTGTGTAGACTCGGTTGACGACGGCGGCCTTCGACCATGAGTCGAAGCTGTTTGCCATTCGCGTGCGAAACGTGAAATTCGAGACGCCGACCGACGACGTCCTCAAGTCGACTCCTCGGCCGCGACCCTCGGGCGAGGTTCCAAAATAAGTGGACGGTGGTCGGTGCCTCCGCTTCCGTCCGTATAGTCATTCCCGTCTTTCGTCTCCAGTTCTTCTCCGTTTCAGACGTTCTGTTTCAGTGTCATAGCCCGAGGGTTTCAGTGTCGTAACCAGTGGCCGGTGGATGAAGGGAACGCCGGTGAACCCGTCGGTCGGTCCCTTATCAGTGACCGATTACGCGAGTTTCCCCTGGAAGGCCCGCCAGTTGCACAACGGCCGTCGGGCGGGCGCGTCTGCCCTATCAGCCCTGTTCCCAGGCCACGTTCAGGTGAACTTTTACACGCTGTGCCGTAGGTAAACAGACCGGTGATAAAATTACGCAAGGAACACCACCCAGCACGCTTCGCTGGTCATCGGAAACCGACGACGGTACGCCTGGGGGCCGTAAATGTGAGAATTCGAATGTAGGCTTTCGAATGTTGGAAAGATCGGATCCGAGCGAATTCTCTGAGGGAGACAAAGAGGAACGGCAAAGTTGGAAGTTGAACACATTCTGAATGGAGGCACCAAACACGCCCCTTCTGTCTTTTAGTCAAAGGCTTCACGCTTTAGATTCTAAGTTTCATGACGCGCCGGCCCCGGGGCTATTTTACGACGGTCCTCTTTGTATGCTTGTGCTGCACGGAGTCGTATAGTCGCTCCAGTCATCGGACGCCGTCAGTTCGAAGTTATTTTGAAGACATTTTTACCATTATCTTTTATCAGTTCTGACCAAACATGCATTTGTTTGCTCGAGTGACCACAATGCTAATCGAAGCGGCCAAGCGTCGACTGTACGACGACCGACTTTGCCAGAACCTAGCCATTGGCGACGTCGGCGGACGGCGACAGCGACACCTCGTGGATCGCCCGGCCCGCGTCCGAGCGGTCAGTCGGTGGTCGGCAGTTGTTGAAACCCGCCACCGCCATATCGAAGGTGTTTAGTGTATCCGCGTGTTTGAAGGCGCTTGCGTGTGTATCCAGCGCAAACAGACTTCTTCCACAAGTGCGTTTTCGCATTTACGGAGAGCATCATTTTGCCCTCGGGGTCTTGAGTCAGGCCGAGTTAGCAGCAGCAAGCGATCAGGTAACGCGCGAGTGCAAAGGAATTTCAGAAATGTGTTCCGCATGTGACCCTCGCAGACGGAGTGAATTGTAACGCGATGAGACTGTGAATAGGAGTTGGCGGAAGTGTAGACTGGCCCCTCAAATAGCGATCAAATTGCCTATAGTCAATGACAATGTCCTGAACTTTAGCTCGGATCACTGCAAGCGGTTCCCGGCCTTCAGTGTGTTTTAAATCTCGGCGGAGCGCGTAGCGAGCACCTTTCAAAGTTAGATACTTACTATTCGCAGTACTCTACTACTTCAGACACCTGTGTTATTGATGGGCAATCCGAAGTGAGCCGAGAGCCACAGGAAATGCAAATCGGAATGTGTAATAGTCAGTCTATTGCGTATACGCTGTAACCTCGAGACATTAAGTTATATAACTGGCACATCATCATCAGCGTCATTTCAAACACGAACAAACTCATCCTTGTTTTGAGGCCGCCCGTAGGGCATTTGGTTGTGGCCTCAGCGCGTCTCAAGGGTCGTCGTTCGTAATTGACAAAGGTTAGAGGACGCCGCGTCTTCTATCCGCGTTCACGCAAGTGCAGTAGTCTCAATTGGCTCCGATCATAACATAAATGATGTCCTTTCGCGGTCTATTTGTGTATTTTTGAGCTTGAAGTCAGCTGATAATCCTTGTTGCTCACCCATTGACCTTTAGAACTCCGTTAACTGCAGCTCCTTATCGTCACGGCTGCTCCAAAGCGGGTCGCAAACGGCGCCGGCGGTCAGTGCGGGCTCGACCCTTAGGCTGCGGCGTTCCCGGGACGCAAATTGGGACGCGAATTCTGATAACGAAGAAGCAACACGCGAGCGACCTTTCAACTCCTCTTCAGGAACAACCACCCTGCTGATAAGACGTCGAAATCGCATAACACAGATTGAATTTGGTAATCGAGGTGCGTTCCCGCCACCGTCGCCCGTCATTCCCCGTTCGTCGCCGAGTGGTATATGTATATCCGAACCAGTCTCTTCCTCGTGGTCTTCTTTCGAATTTCGAGATCAACCGCCAGTGATAGCCTAGCCCGACCGACCGCCAAAGGCAACCGTTTAGATCCTGCCCGTCTCGTTTTGCTCCATTGCCGACGAACCCATTCCGATTATAATGCATCATAAAGAAGAGGGGCACCTGTGGCCACATTTCGTTCGGGGCTTTCTCGTTTACGTTTGCCCCTGAATACGTTTTGTCGCGTATTTGTATGCATGCGTTTGTCTCTGTTTGAAGCTTTCAGTATTATTTCTGTATGTTTATTCAATCGTTTCGTCCGTTGTCGTCGTCCGAACGCGGGCGAATCGGGCGTTGTCCTGAGGCGCGCGCGCGTGCTTTTCGCGTGGCTTCATCCATGGAATAGCCGCGGTCGAGACTGTCTCATCGGTTTCGGTCCACACGTCCATTCATTCGCCCCACTCGCGCACAATGGAGGTGATCGAAACGCCGGCGGCAGGGTTGAATCCGCTTTGAAACAGTAGCCGCAGCGTGAGAGAGAGAGAGCTGCTACGGTAGTACGAACTTCTGGCCGCCGAGTTTTGCGGTCGTCTGGCGACCCCCTCTGGCAATTATTTTTTGAAATCCGAGGCGCTAAATCCCGGGGCCGTATGACGCTATTTAGTAGTTATGCCCGGGATATGTGAGATGTGCGTGACGGGTAGTTTTTCGAGTTTGACACTCAGTCGCTGGTTCTGACTTCAACATGTTTTCCGTTTCAGGATGTGCTGCTGACTTGAAGCCATGTTACAAGCGGAAGCAACGCCAATCACTTTCTCCCCAATGGTAAGTGCTTGTAGTCGTCAATCTCATTAACCTAGAAAGTGTGGCGAACATGTTTGAAATGCGGCATCGGTAGTGACCGCTGTGATAATCCGCTTTCACGTGTGTGCGTTCGATCGCTCCGCAAGCTCTCCAGATCGCTCGCCTCCCTCGAACGCCCGATCGCCTGCAATTGCTGTTGGTTTAAGTCTTTTCGGCCACAAGTATAGCTGATGATGCATGCGATATACCAGTTTGGAGGGGTAGAAACGCTTTCACCTATGACAAGTGCTCTTAGTTCAGTTTTGTGTTTGCTTGAACTCTTTGTTGATATATACTTCCATAAGTCTTCCACACTGTAACCCCATCTCGCTCTACCCCGCTTCTAACCCGAAATCACATGCCCGATGCCCGTCCATGCCATGTCATTCGTGTGCCCCTCCTTCGTCTCCGGTACTCCATATACAGTCTACAGAGGGCACAAGTGTATTTCCTTGCTCTAAGGTCACATGTTTCACTTGTGAAATCGAATCGAAATCGAAAACATTAGAGTCGCCTCGTCTTTTTGATCGTCCACGTCTTTTCACCTTCTATTTTCTTCCCCTTTACTTTCTATTCTCCCGGATGGTCCTTTTGCGCATCTACCGCGACAATTATGACACGGAGAGTGAGAGGAATGCGCGAGTTCAACGACGCGCGAGTGACGATTAATTGCAACCGGACCTTCGCTGTCCCGGAGTTTCCAATCCGAGGTACCGTAGTCCCAGCGCTTGAGTAGTCCCTCTTAAGCAACGACTCTGGAAGGCAGTCAGGAGGTAGGTTCACTTCTTGACCGTCTTCATTCTCAAAAAACACTGCCCTTGGCTCATGGTCATAGCGCTCCGCTCTCGTCCACCGTTGCTCGTTTGCGAACAATCGAAATCCGTCTCGCTTCGCGGATGACTATGTTACATGAGTGGTTTTGGTAGTAGCGTCACTTTGATCCTGTCGCCCGGGGCTCATCTCTCGCCCATCTTCCCGTTGTCGTTCGCTAGAACCAGACGGAGACGCGCAACGAGCTTGCGCGGCTGATTGGGGGTTAGGATCGGAGGAGGACCTTTTCAACCTTTCTGATGGCCTTCTGCCCCGAAAACTGGTTGTGTCCAGCGGCCGACGAGCGCGACAATATCCATTTACATCTTGCTTGGACGCTCTCTCTTTCTTCTAATCCGGTTTTCCGTCGTCCGAAATCGCCTCGAGTCGTCGTTACAACTTTTTAACACAACTTGATGCGCACCGTCGGTCATCATGCAAAGGCCAAGGCATTGTAGAGGGGCTACGACACCCTCCACTCTCATGCCAGCCCACAGGCCGTTCCAGTTGCCTCGGGGCGAGGCTTGTTTACCGTGCGCCTCTTGCCTGCATTTGGCGGCTACTTTCACTTGCGCACCCTCTTCTCTGCGCCTGTGGGCCCCGCCCCGTTTGCCTCATGCGCCGCCCTCAAGGGGGTGATTTTTGCGAACTGACCGGTGGGTGACAACGGATAGAAGGCAAACTGACTGGCGTCGCGGTCAAGTTCGACCAAAATCCAGTTTTGTCGGAGCGAATTGTAATTCTTTTGCTTTTTATCCATGAGTTGCGAGCTCCGCTCGCGACCGTTTGCTACTACGCTTGCAGCCAGAAGCACTATTCCAAATAAACATCGGCCTGTTGCTTGCTTCAGCGGCTGCCCCTTAGCACTCATTGGGGTTCACCTTCTTGATTACTTATTCTCTATTCACTTCACCCCCCTCCCAGTCTTAGCTCGCTTCGACCCTATCTTTAAATGATTATGCTGGTGAGTGGCTAAGGATATTTTAAATGCAAAACACAACAACCCTTTCTAGTCTCTCTGCCATAATTTCCTTTCTTGTCTGAGCAATTTCTATTCTGCCTTTGCGCATTTCCGAGTTTTCGTTTCTGTACTCTGTCTTCTCCTTATATACGCTTCAATGTGATTTGACTTTTGTAGGATCTACTTTGAGTTTTCCAGACAGTGAGACACTTTGTAACTCGAAGGTAGCGGTTTCTCGTGAAAAAAGCGATCACTCCCCTGACCCAAATTGACACAGAATTTATGAGTCGTGTAGAGAATGAATTCTAGTTTTTGTCGGGGTACCGGAGTGGGGATAACGGTTAGCATCGGGTATGGCGTGGTCATTTCGCTCCATGACTGTTATTCAAACAAGTGTTGAAATGTGCTTCGAGTCCGAAAACTGGTTTTGATGTCCAGCAGCCGCCACCCCGAAGATCACCTCCGATAATGCGAACACCGCGCGTCCATCGAAAGGGGCGAAGACCAGACAATCTGCTCGCGCGAACATCCTTCACGTGGAAGCGTCCGTTTCCGAATAGCCGTCAACCTGTCCCTTCCCTCCTCCTCATCATCTTCTACTCAACTCTCCTTTTTCGCTCGCATTACCGGGTTCTTTCCTGCCGGTTCTTTAGCGTCAACCTGCGACACTTTCGGTGAAAAGATCTTTTCACGTATGTGTATATGCGTGGAGGTGGCCTTTGTTTTGTAGCGACGTTTGTTCGTTGAGTCAGCGCACGTTATGACTCCAGGCGTCACGCAATTGCTAGGAGAGAAAGCACCATGCAAATAAATACAAGTGAATGTCCAGCGGAACGCAAACACAATTGCATGCTGGCGGCCGTTTGTCAACGGATTTTTAGGCCAGCTGACGGTAGAGGGTCTAAAAATAGTCGCCGGTGATCAAACACAAGCGCTTCTTCTGAGAGGCCCTCTGCGCGTGCGCGCGCGGATACTGTATTGGCTTAAGCCTCCAGGACAGTCGAGATCAGTTGATATCATGTTTGCGTCGCCGACGACCTTTTCATAGGGCATTTGGAAAACACGGGTAGGATCGGCTTCCAGTGAACCGGGCTACATCCAGCCAGCAGCATTTAACCCCACCTCCGTACTCATTGCGTCCGCGAGCCTCGGTTTTTCCTCGTTATCCTTGACGATTCACGCGAACGAACAAAGGCTTTATCCGTTGGTACACTCATGTCTGTCACCCTCCCTCTTTCCCTAAATTGGATCATCCACAAAGACCTTATTGTAGATGGTAGAGGCCATCACGCTAGTTTATTCCCGCAGTATCCCAACTTTACCAGAGTCGCCGCTTGTTTCCTCCTTAGCGCTACCGTAGTTTTCACTCGTTGACAGGTCTACGTGATCTTCCCATCTGTCTTCTGCTTTTGTGGTCCAATAGTCAGGCTGTCGCCGTAGTGTTGCGAATGCGTCTGTAAAATTTTTATCAGCTTGTAAACAAAGTTATCAGCGTTTAAATTATTGGTGTAGCTTTGTAAAGGGTTTTCAAGAACGACGCTGTGGGTGTTTCAGTCTGGAGCTGAGACAAACGTTCAAAAATAGAAAGGGTCAAAGAAAGGCGATCAAAGCGTAAACTCAACTTTTTTGCTTTTGTTGACCTTACGGGACCTGTGTTGCGACGCTCTAGCCGTCCCTCAGTCTTTAGTCTGTCGGGAGTTTCGGTGTGTCATTGAATACCTGAGTAAGTGCAACACTGTTGTTGTGATGATCTGATTTTGTTTGCTTTTGAGTCAGGTCGCTTCGCAGACGGGGTGCGCGAGGGGTGCGAGCTCGCGGCAATGTCGTTTTGCACTATTACAACTGGTTTTACAAAATTTCACCTCCCTCACCTGTGTATGCACCAAGCGGCCGTCCAGCCGCCCCTATCTCCCAACCGGTCGCGGGTGGTCAGTGGGAAGCACACTCGCCTGCGGGTTCTTCGTACTCTCTGTGACCACTGGCTATCACCACGAAAGTCATGTGGAACCTTCAAGTTGCGAATTCCGCAAATTTTCGTTTTAATGTTCAACTTTCAAAAAAAATCCGCAACGTGTTCAGTTTTTTGCATGATTTGTTCTTATCCAAGTCTTTTCACCTCATTTACACTTCGATATTCGTAATTAATGCTCGTGTAGAACCTGGCGCTAATGAATAAGTATTTGTTGCGCATGCGCGTGACCGCTTAAAGCAATCGGGAAAACAGCCGCGCGTTGTGCTTGGGCACATTCTCACAACTCCCTCTCGGGTTCCTCGATATCTTTGTTCTTTCAAACTTTGATTGTTGTATTCACGCGCCTTTCGTATATCCGTTAATAAGCATTTGTTTTTCAGGCCCTAGGAGGTAGCGTGCAGCCTTCTACGGGTTCGGCCCCATCGCCAGCCATCTCCATACTCACAACCTCAAGCGGTGCTACCGCAGCTGACCCGCTGAGCTTGTCGCTGAACGCGGGCGGTACGAGTGCGCCGCTATACGGTACCCCGACCGTAACCACGACCAGCAGCGGCCCCAGTACTGTCGTCGGCTCGGGAGTGGCGCTGTTCCACGACGATCCGGGCGCCACTCCGGTGGCCGCCTCAAGCGCTGTAGGCGCTGGCAACGCTCCGGTTTTTACGACCGGTGTTCGTCCAAGCGCCTTTCAACAGACCGGTGTCCATTCTGCCAGTTCGACTCCGGCCCTTCCGACAGCGACACCGTTTGCTCCAGCGCCGCTGCTTAATCCTTCGATGATGGCCGCTCAGCTGGGCTTGCTCACTTCGCCAAACGCTTTGATTAGCATGATGCAGGTAAAAGCGACTCTCAACCACTCCATCTACAGTTTTGTTCTGCATGAGTCAAAACCATTGCGCTGGAGTGCGCTGCTTGTTTTTCACGTCCTACCGTTAGCCTCGGGGTACGACACGGCCTTTGACTACTTCCCCTTAAACCGATTTATTAATATGTAAATTTCGTTCTGCATTTTTATGACACTTGTGGTTGCCCCCAATAAGGTCAGCCGGGATCATCATCCCTCCTTGTTCCACTCGCTCCCTCTAACGCTGGAGTCGGTGTCGAGTCACACAACCGCTGTTTCCTCGCATCGTAATACCCTTTTCTTTCCACTTTCGACTGTGCCGTTCCGCCGTCTATTTACCGTACTCTTTCAGGCGGCGGCTGCCCAGAATCTGATCTATCAGCACCAACAACAGCAGCAGCACCAGCAGGCAAAGGCGTTCCCTCTGCGCAACTACAATATGCCCAATCTTTTGCAGCACCTTTCGACGATCCATGGCGGTTCTCCGGTAAGTTCTTTCATCCGCTTCTTCTTCTTATCGATCACCAGTCTCGTTTGTGTATTTTCAAAGGAATTGAGCTGTAAATTGATCTAGCTTTACTCATCGTCAACATTTAGTTGTTCGCTTTACTGCTGACCGGTCCCACGCAAGGCGCTCGGCGATCACCAAAAGGCCGGCGACCGTTCGATCGCTGTTTCAAACAATTTCTTACTAGGTCGAAAATGCCGCGCACACCTGGGGGCATTTCAAGGCAACGACGACATAAGGTCACGTTTAGTGCTCTTTGTTGTTGGGTTACATAGATGGGCAGCCGGCAGCAGTCAGGAACCGCGCAGAGGTTTGAGGTGACAGGTAGAAGAGGTGGGAATGGCGTTCTCCCCGGCCACTACGCAACACATGGAAACGGTACACTTTGTGACAAACACCGGGGGCTCATGAAAAATGGAGTCGACCTTTTCTGATCAGCGCAACCGCCCATCTCGCCGTCCGCTTGTTGCCTTCTCGCTCTCGCTCCAGCGTCATCCGACAACACCACCACGTTTGGTATTTTGCCAGGTGAAATCGTCGGTCCAGGTCCATCGGAGGAGTTAAGCTCCGGGCGCGCTCTGTTTTTGACTCAAATTAGAATCGAATTTTATTGTTTTGATCGCGGTGCGAGTTTTTCAAACGTATGAAGAGTTGTCGCCATGCATTTTCTTAGTTAAATATTCAATCCCCTGCAATTAACTAATCTTGAATAGTTACGGCCTGAGGGAGGTCCCGACCCTCGGACTCCTCGCTCCGCGCCGTCTCATGCGTTTCTTCCCGTCCGTCACCCTAGTAGCCGGCCGGCCATCAGTAAAAGGCCACCGACCAGCCGGGCCAAGCCACAGCATCACATCATCGCACCCACTCTCGACGTCGTGTTTTCCCTCCCGCTGACTAGCCGGCTGGCTGGCTGCCGCTGGCTCTGTTTTCGCGCCCTTTCAACTATGACCTTCGAACCAGCCATCAGGCGAGTAAGGCTCTCCGCTCAGACACATGCATACATGCTCCCCACCCGAGCTCCACCCATGGCGCAAGTGTGTCACGAACTCGATGTGCCCAGTTGCGGCGTCTTCTTGAAGATGCGGATACTTCTATGTCTCGTCTCCAACGTGCGTGTAGTACGATGGGGTTACATGAAGTCAAGCCGATTGTTTTTGCCTCGCAGCACGCTCGAAGCGCACGCATGCATACATACTTATGTGGTATTCGTCATCCGGAGATGTTTTTCCCTCAAGATGACGCCGCTGGTGGTGGCCTTCGTATGTGCTACTGAAGCTTCTCCCGAGAATCTGGAAACAGTAACAATGTACTTTTAAAATTGGCTTAATCTGACGATTTCGAGGGAAATCCTTGAGTGGTTGTTGACGTCTCGGCGCCTCGTGCTCTATCCGCTATTGACCTGCGATGGCCTTGCGCTGAACTTTGACCTGACAGTGATTATCTTTCCTCGGCAGTCTTGCTCGCACTCGCCTTTTACCCCCACCCGTCCTCGAAGCGGGCAGCCGGTCTGAGCTGAGGTTCCCAGCGTGTATTATTTATTTGAGAGTCTATTGTGACTCTCGACCGATCGAGCAGTTTAGGTTACCCTTGCCGAGGTGGTGGCCAGCTTCGTTACTATTGGTTTCTCCGATATTGTCCAGGATACTAAACGGTGACGCCGCCATATAGTGTTATGTTCTCCCCGTGACGTTTAACCTTTAGGCCCAGTAGACACTAATTGAATTGTAGACGCGTCCCTAGGACCCAAACTCGGCGCGCTCCGTTTGCGGCAGTCGTTTACCTCGCTCTCGTTGTTGAGGCCAATCAGCTGCCCTACGCCCCTTCCACTGACCTTTTGGTTGACAAAAACATTTTCTGGCATTTAGCAGCATCAGCACCGCGGACGTCACATGTCGTTGGCTTATGAGGAATCCTTCACCTTCCTGACTCGTCTTGGGATGGTGGCGCCTTGCAGACGAGTACCGTATCCAGCCGTAAACTCGCAATTATCTCGTCCCACTTCTCGGCCTTTCTTGTCAAGACGCAGCTGATTATCGGCTGTTGTTATTTCGATTCATTTTAGTAGGCATTCCCATTTTTCAGTTTATGCCGCAACCAACAACCGACGGTCCGACAGCGGCGGCGATGAACAACAGAAGAGTGACCTCCTCGCCTCAAACGGCCGTCGTCCAGCAAGGCTGCGTCGAGCTCTGCGTTGTTTGCGGAGACAAGGCTTCTGGACGCCACTACGGCGCAGTCAGCTGCGAGGGGTGCAAAGGGTTCTTCAAGAGAAGCATACGAAAACAGATCGGCTACTCGTGCAGGGGGACCAAAGACTGCCCAGTCACAAAATTCCACCGCAACAGGTGTCAATACTGCCGATTAAGGAAATGTTTGGCGATGGGAATGCGAAGCGAGTGTAAGTGCAAGTTTAATACCTTAATTCCGGTTCAATAAATCCTAATTTTAGCCGTTCAAGCCGAACGCAGACCCGTGACCGCCCAGAACATCTCTTCAGAGAATTCGCCTCCGACGATGGTTGCCACGACGTCGGCTGGAAGCTCCGCGGCAAGCACGATCAGCAATTCCGCGGTAAGTCATTGTTGCGACGCGAGTCGCCAGCGCCTAATGAGGCCAAACCTAATTGTTGAGGGGAATAAACGGAAATGTCCATAAAGGGTCAATTGTAGCCATGAGTGAGAATGGCACTAATTCGACTTCTATTTTCAGAGTTCAATCAGTTCGGCGAGTACGAATGACACCAAATCGTACATGCAAGGCTTACTGGCCATTGTTAAAAACGAGACGGAACAGGTGCGTTGGAGTATGCAAATAAATTTGGCTCGCACTGATGACCTTTCCAGGAAGACCGTGAGCGGAAGTATTCCGACAACTGCGACGTCGGGAGCAGCAGCAGTCCGATGTCGGGGCAGCTCCAGTTGAGCTCTAGCCCGGATGGCATAATGTACAGTCTGAAGAGAGAGTCCATCGGCGAAGATGAGTCGGGCGTCGACGTGAGCACCTTGGGCACGGCTTCGCCCACCTCCAGCGCCACCGCCTCCTCGCTTTCCGAAGACTGCAACTCGCTGGTTCCCATGTTCAACAACGAAAGGGCAAAGTTTGAGCTACCCGTGCCACCGCAGAACATCACCCAAGACGGCGTCAACATCCAATTCATCTGCGAATCCGCCTCCCGACTTCTGTTCTTGTCCGTGCACTGGATAAAGAGCGTGAAATCCATCGGTTCCAGGTAATTCTAGCTTGCTGAAAAGTAATTGCTGACCGTGGAATCACCTTGCAGACCCACTCACCTCGAAGCTGTGATGAAGAGCAAATGGTGCGACATCTTCGTGCTAGGTCTGATGCAGTCTGGAGAAACCTTCAATCTTCCGAATATGCTCGCGATAATGAACTCTCAGCTGGTAAAACTTGGTAAGTCAATCCATCGAAAAACCTGAATTATTTTTCGCTTTTAGGCACAAATAAGAACGACAAATACGAGGAAGTCAGCGAGCAGATCAGTCGCCTCCTCCAGTGCTTCAGACTGTTCAACGAGTTGAAGCTCTCGAACGTCGAATTCGCCTACCTCAAGACCATTGCTTTCACTTCGAGCGGTATTGATTGAGAATTTTTTGCAAACGTCATTCGTGGGTTCTTGTAGATCTGCCTACTTCTCCTCATCAGAACATTGCCCACTTCAGTCACGTCCACGCTCAAGCCTGTCACGAGCTCTACGAGCACATCCTCGGCGTAGGCGTCCCGCAGTTCGGCGAGGACTCGAACTCGGAGACGGATGGCTCCGGCTCGGTGGCTGCCGCCATCGAACGCTACTCGCGCCTTCTACTCCTCCTGCCGTGTCTTCGCTGGTTCAACCAGCCGGTGTTAGTCGAACTCTTCTTCAGCGGCCTGCTCGGCAACCTTTCCACGAGACCGTGATGCCCTTCATCCTCACGGTGGACCTGATGTCGGTGTTCGACAGCTCGTGCGAGAGCGACGCGATACCGGGATCGACGTCGCTGGCCAACATACTGCAAAAATGATTCCGGTGCCAACCACTTCAGACCTTCTAGCTTTAAGCTTGTCGCAAATCAGCTTTTGAACATTCGTAGTCTCTGTTGTAGTAGCGTCTCCCCTCCTCGTCACCGTCTCCATTATGCAGAGGTTTCGTATAGATTTTCTATAGTTCGCGCAGGCAAACCGCATCCAAGCTGCTCGGTGGTGTCTCAGGATCGACCGGTGAGCATAGCCTCTAGATATTTATTACCCACCGCCCATAGTCATTATTAGAAACCCTCGTGATCCCTCGCCATGGACAGTCGTCTCCAGAATCCCCGTTCTGTAAATAGTGCTCCCCTCCCTCCCATATCCTCCCCTCCTCACTCAACGCAATATGACGCTTTGTATTCAAGACAAACTTATTTATTCGCGCAATACATTTGTGACATCATAGAAAGGTCGCCTAGTGTTCCCTTTGTATTCGTTGTACATACGGTTCCTCACACAGATACTTTGCCCTTCAGTACTCATACTTCCACCACTTATACTAATCATTCATTCTCTCAAACAGTGCTTTCAAACATTTAAATTGTTGACTTTCATGGCCTCTCGTTCAGTAATAACCAATATTCTCTGGACTTCCTCCTCCTCTTCCGTTCGTTCCCTCTTCCCTCCGAACATATCGACCAATCGAGTGCAATGCGCACGGATTGTATCTTCTCCCTCGCCAACCTCTTCACCTTGTTAGTTCCTTGATTAGTTGTGAGCTTTTAGTTGGCACGCGTCCTCGGACCGTGTGGCTCTTGATCGCTAGTTCTCCTCCTCCCGGCCCTTTCACGTTCACCACCCCCGTTCAAATTCCCACAGATTCTCCTACACGACCCCACTTCCGATTAGATGCCTCTCACCCCCTCCTCTAACTCATATATAATAACACTTCCGAATCGATTAGTGCAAAGCTCTTTCATTTCGTGTGTTTTCTCTGCATTTCCTGCAAGAAAACGCGCGTTTTCCTGATTTTATTGTGAAAATGATAGTATAACGATATACATATTATACATATTCGTCAAACATATATATTATTTTGCTGTTTTCAAAGGAATAAACGAATAACATCTATCTCTTGGTACGCCACTTCCTCGGGAGACGCTCGCCGCTCTTGAACGTAGTAAACGTGCTTGGAAGTGATTTTAGAAATTTAGATAGACGCAGCATGTCGGGAATGGTCGGGAAGTGCGTAGGTAACCGGCGCTCGGGATGAGACTAGGAGTAAAGCGAAAGTCAACAAAACCAGTATTATCCCGGAGAAAAGCCAATGTTGACGTCTGCGTGAACACGGTTTGCAAAGCCAACTCGCCCATTACTCGCCACAATTGGAGCGCGACCGACTGCGGCGCGATCTGGATGTCGACGCCGGCTGGCTTGACCGAGGGAAAAGAGCGATCACGTTCCCATAAAGTTAAAATTGCGAGGAGAATTATTACTAAAAGCTGTTCTAATCATTTTTACTGAAAAATATTTACATCGGGACAGGGCTGTGCGATATCGAACATCGAAATATCGAAAATCGATATTTTGTAAAAATGTCAAATATCGAAATATCGATATTGAATTCGCAGAAGACAAATGTCAGAAATCCACGTCAGGTTCCGTCCCACAATGGCGTGATTGATAACGAAGTTGCATCGGTTTCCGAGTAACAACAAACGTTCAGCCATTTCGTTGATGGAAGGCAGAGTCAAAGAGTTTTTTCACTTTTGATAGCGCGTTTTTTCGTTGTTTACGTATTATTCTTGTGACTGTACATATGAACATTTTTACAGAAATGAGTGACAAGTACTTCAAGTACTTCAGTTTTACTGCCGGTGGACCGTCAAACGATGACGTTTGTTGCCAGACGTGCAAAGCGGCTGTCAAGAGAAAGTATGGAAACACAACCAGAATGAGAAATCACTTGACTCATAACTCACTCATAACTCATAAGAAATCACTCATAACTTATGATGCAGTTACAAGTGATTTCGTCTATCAAGAAAGCGTGTTGGATCGATCGTCTTGGGAAAGAGCTTGAAAGGTCGTTTACGACGAAATGGAAGGACAAATTTCCAGTGCCTCGGAAGTGGACCTGTTCCTGATGGATGATCAAGTCACCGAAGACGAAAATTTCAACTGGGAGCCGTTGAATCCTAGGACTGCAAGCCCGACAAATTTATTGGATCTTGAACTTGTTGGTTATCTCGCGGATGACAGACTTTCAGCTCCAACTCCAAACAAGGACAATAGCTGTGATGTCATGAATTACTCGATGAAGAAGGCCAACAAGTTCCCGAACATTTCGCGAATGGCGAGAAAATATTTACAACGTTGGCGAGTTCTGCAGAGCCCGAGCGGGTCTTTTCCGGATTGAATCATCTTTTGTCAAATCCGAAGCGCGCTAACCTCATGGATGAAACGATCGAACGGCTGACGACCGTACGTCACGACATCGCTTGCCGCAAGTTGGAGAGTTTCGACCGCCAGCCTCCTGAGAAAAGACTGGAAATCGAGGATGAAGCCGACTGTACCGACGAAGAAAAGGGTTATGCGTTGTTACTACGTTTCACAGAGTTAGGAAATTTGAATTATTTGGGTTTTGGGGTTTCGGGTTTCAGGTTTTCGGGTTTCGGGTTTGGGTACCCGAAAGTTTCGGGCGGGTAACATCTTTAATCATAAGGAGCAATTCGTGAATTGACTTCGACCTTTGGTAAATATATTTTCAAATATCGATATCGAAAACTGAATATCGAATATCGCACAGCCCTGCATCGGGACTCTTTAAAAAGAGTTATTTCAAACATATTGTCAGTTTTTCTTAAAAACAACAAAATCAGCAGAAACATAAGCAAGCAAAATCTCAACAAAAAAATTGGCTTTTTGGCTTTATAATTGTAAGAGAAAAACAAAAAAGCTCAATTTGTCATGAAATTTTTAATATTGAGTTATGCGCTTTTTAAAACATACAAAATCGAACAAAAAATTTCAAAAAAACGTTTGAAGAAAGCGTCCATGCTAAGACCCTCTTCAAAACAAGGCAAAAACAATCTTTTTTCTTGAAAGGTCTCCCCAGTGAGTTTGTAAGCTTTGTATTCTCGGTAAACAGAAGTTCCTGACCTACTTCGACAAAACCAAAAATGTGTTTGAGAGCAAAGGAGCAGAGGCCGCTCTTGCATCACTTTTGCACAACATTAGCTCCTCCGGTTTGCTCCAATGGTGATCTTGATTGGGACGCGATTGCAGTAAATGTCCGAGACCGCTTTATTTCGGGCACGGAAACGGGCGCAAGAATTCGAATCCGACGATCACTGGTCAGTTCGCCGTGTAATTCAGCGTTATCAGCAAGTACTGTTTACCTTTGCGGCTCGGACGAGCGGCGCTATCAGTTGCACGGGGTTCAACCTGCTATCCTTACATAAACGTACTCACCAGCCGCTTCCTCATTACCACTTTCCTGCCGGTGCGATGCCGCTCCGCCGTGCCAATCTCCCGTTTTGGTCGTGCTCCTGTTTGCCGTGGCCGCTCCGACGCGATTCGGCGAGAAAGACGCTGTGAACATATGTCACGACACAATGATGAGCTCGTGTAAAACCGGCTTGAAAACTTCCGTGAGATGCTGAGCTGAGATATGAGTGTTAGATGACATGCCCTCCAGCGCAGGTGAGGCGTGCAGGCGGCCGGCGCTTGAACCCTCCTCGATGGAGGCGATTCTCCTCGACTTCCGTCGTCTCCTCGCGCAATTCACAGTGCACTTGCAGCCTTGCAGCGGGCAAAAAAAAATTTGCAAACGGAAAAAATCGGGCGCGCGAGATTCAGTCGGCCGACTTCCCACGACCTCGACGTGTGCCGCAAATGCGAGCCGGTCGAGCCCTTCCTCCCTCGTGAGTGTCCACTTGTCATAGTTCCACGTCAGTTCCAATCAACCTGCGCTTGCCTCTTACAGATATCATCGTTGCCAGAAGTAGTCACCTGAAACGTGTATAATAATGACTGCCCGCTTCAAAGAGTATGTAGGTTTACGGTGTTACCGTCTGGAATCGATCTGTGGTTCTAGGTGTTTGTTGCCTTGGTTCTCGCCTCGCTCGCCATAAATGCCTTGACGCCGGACGAAGAGTGCGAGATGTGCCAAAACACGCTGCAGACCGTCTACGGCCACTTTTCGGCAAAGGTTCCTAGCAAACGAGTTGTCATGAGGCAACTGGAGCATCAGTGCAAGCGTCAACCTACTGTAACCTTTTTCTCATTTTGAGAAATCTAACACAGCCTCTCTTGCAGTACAAAAGGAGGTGTCTACTTCTGATGAGACCGAATCTCGAAATGATCTTTGGTGAGATGAAAAACCCAGGTTTCAAACCGATTTGGTGTTGCGAGCGAATGAAGGAATGCTCGAAAAACCAGTCTCCCATCGTCGACGCGCCGTCCGCCGATTAACCTCACAAATCCAATAGAATTCGCTCTTTGGAATTGAAGGTCGCCAATTCACCCATCCGCCGCTTGCATATGCATTTAATATTGTTTGAAAAAATGAAATGAAATACAATGATAATAATTTACCAAGCGTTTGTCTTTCCGGTTTCCTTTTGGTTTGGTTCAAGGTCGCGCAAATGGAAACTTCCGCGTGCGAAAGTTTTCAAGTCGAAATCTTGAACTGTGAAGAAAAATGAGTCAGACGTGTGCGTTCGCGATGTAAAGTTTAAAACAGAATGTCTGTTGGCGTCAACAGACATTCTGCTTTAAACTGAACGCTGGTGTAGTCCAGAAGAAAGTTTGGAACTTGTGAAGTGACCTTGCCTTTGGCGGCACTGGATTTGTCACTTTCCCGGAATGAGCCCATTTGTTTCATTGAACGCGATTTCTATTTCTGAAAGTTCCAGCTACTCTACAGCCATTGACTGTGTCTGTTTGAAAAACCATAATCTTTTAACCGCTTCAGACATTCAAACTGTAGTGAAGAAAGGGAAAAGTGCAGACGAATGGTTTTTCTCTACTGCTTCTTTGTATTTTTAGTGAATGACAACACGCAAAAATAAAAATTTTGCACAGTACCGTACTCAAGAAGTGCTTAACGTCAAAATTTTTTTAAATTTTGGTTTTTGAAAATTATTTGCATTTTCTGTAAACAAGAAGTTGTAACTGAAACACATGCACTTCAAACTTTTCTTTCCTTGGTTGTATTGATTAGTCACATCCACAGACATATGAAAAGGTCGTTTCTTGTGACTATCATCGAAGATAAGAACTTGTTTACTGGAGTGCTTCTCTTCTTTTTCGCTTTTTTCATTTTGATGAAGCGGTTCGAATCCTTGTCTGCGGTCCGACGATCAGTCGGAGCCACATGATCTACAACGGAAAATAGCCGACGAACTTGCAAAAGCGGGCCACGAAGTGGTGGGTTTCAGATTTCACAATGAATAATACTTCGAAGTTGGCAGATTCTGTTTGAGCCGGAGTTTGGCAGATTCTGTTTGAGCCTCAGACCCGCGGAAATGGCGCTGATAAGTGCCAATGTTGCCACAGTATACCGGGTCGGTGGATTTACAAAGGAGCAGAATGACCGTCTCAGGGCGCTCTCTTCAGATATGTTCCAGAGACAAACGATGTCGTCCCACTACAAAACGTTCAAAACGTTTCCGAAATACGTTATAAGACGTTGCAAGGGTGGTTCTCGCACTAGACTAACACTTTCCTTACCACCTTTTTCTTAGAAATGCTGATAATGCAAGACGTCATGGAGAAGCTGCGGTCCTACAAGTTTGAGATATTTTTTGGAGAGCAGCTGAACTTGTGCGGCTCCGCTTCATCGCATGTTCGGACATCAAGACTCACCTGTGGGTTTCTAGGTTCGAACCAAGTTCGTCCCTTGTGAATCTCCCATCCGCGTTTTCAGCTGTCCGATCATCCACGTTTTTAAGATATTCTTTTAGCTACGTACCTGCCTTCTCCATCAATGGACCAACAACATGATCAACTCGTTTTTCAACGTCTTTCTACTTCGCTACGCGTCTCAGCTCACAACAAACTTTATCGAAAAGTAAGGGATTGTAGGGGATTCGAACACAGACGCTTTAATTTTTATGCCTTTCGGGCTAGATTTTCCAGACTTGGACGACAATCGTGCGCGATCCAACAATCATTCATGTTTGTTACGAGCGACGAGTTTTTGGACTTTCCCCGGCCCATCTTCCATAACATTGTCTACATCGGTGGATTAGGAATTCATAAAGCAACTGGATCAATTTCTGAGATACTGAATGCAATCTTCTTATATTAATGCATCTTTATTTCAGAGTCTACAAGCAGAGATAAATAAAGGTGAAAAAGGCGTCATCTACGTTTCCTTTGACACAAACGTTAGAACAAACTACTTGCCGCAAGTTTTGGTTAAAAATCTGTTTGCTGCTTTTACGGAATTTTCAGACTACCTCGTTATTTTCAAACATGAAACAGACGATACAATGAGGTACTGTGAGAAAGTTAAAATCATATTTTTAAATTTGTTTTGAATAGATCGCAGTTTTCCTAGTTCAAAGCACTCCAAACGTTCACCTCACAAAATGGGTGCCTCAGTCTTTACTTCTGATCCTAATGTTAAGGTCTTCATTTCCCACGGAGCTACAACAGTTTGCTGGAAACCGCGATTGGAGGAGTTCCCGTGGTCACTCTCTCCTTTTTGGAGCTCAAAGTCGAAATGGCCGGATTGCTGAGAGGAACAGGTGGGGAATTCCAGTGGAGAAGTGGGACGTGATGGATTACCCAGAACCTCTGGTGGCTGCTTTGAAGAAAATATTGAGTGATGCCAGGTGAGCACTTGGAATTGAATAAGCCCAACAGTTTTTGGCAAAACTTCAGCTGGAAAAACGTTCGCAATGAAAACAGGTTGTGTTTGTGAACATTTGTCGTGTTTTTCGCTTTTTTGCTTTTGAACATTTGTTTTTGCAGGTACGAAGAGAACGTGCTCCGAAGGCAGCACCTGATCGCCTTGAAGCCTTATAGCGCCGCTGAGCGCCTCGTGAAGTACACGGAATTTCCAGCGGCGAACGATGGTCGCTTGCCTGAGCTGCAGCATGAAGGACGCCATTTCGGCTATTTTGAACTTTACAATAACATAATTGTACCGGTGGTGGTTGCAGCGACTTTTGGAGCATATGGCTTCATCCGCCGCATTCTGTGTTTCTCGTGTTGAGCTTTTGTTGCGGCGGTAAAAGCAACAAAGTCGCAATCTGAGTGAACTATTTTCTCTTTATTTCGCTGTTGGTTGATAGAAATAGAAATAAAAGAAATAAAAGCTTTCTCTCAATTTTGCGGACCATGCTTTTGCACAACGTTTCCACAAAAGTCGTCCGAATCGAGTAGGCCGCAGTAAGTGACGACTAATTTACGGTGAATCACAAACGTTTAGTAAACAAAAAACTGCCAGCTCCGTTTTCAGAAATTTTTGTTTTAAATATCCAACTGTGAAAACCAAATCGCAATGCGCAATCTTCTTTTTAATATGCCCGAAGCCCGTGTTGTGTCCTCCAAAGTAACATGCCATTTTCGACTTTTGTGCAAGAAATATTTGCTCTGACACATTTTGTTTTTTCCGCGCTAAGCGAAAGTCAGGTTTTTATCAACTTTCCGCTTGCGAACAGTTCCCATCTCTTTGCAACTCGTTTCTCATCGCTTGATGAGAACCGACGAGGAAGTTCTTTTTTCGGTAGCTATTTTATAAAACCACATTTTGTCTGACTTCTCAATTTTTGATATAAAGCGATGTAACGAATACGAAAGGCCCGCTATCGTCGAGTCCGGCGAGTCTTCTGACTCCGGCTCGTCCGCGACGTCCGGATCCGATCGCAACTCTTCCTCGTCTAGCAGCTCCGCGTCGTCCGCGTCGGATGACGAACCATAGATTCAGACGCGTGGCTACCATCTTAACGTGGCGGAAGCCTAGTTTGGGCGACAATGCCGAGCCGTCGTGTCGCCATCTGTTATTCCTCGTGTTGGTTCGTCCAGGCGACGATTTTGTGTTCTGTTAACGTAAACTTCTGTTCTTTGTACTTGTTTGTTATCGGGAATATACACCGCGTGGCCGTTCAGATCTTGTAACTGAACGTTGACGAGCATTCCGTACTGTGCCTCGATTTCACCCGCACTGAATTGCACATTGTGCGATCCTTTGTTCTCTTTCTTTGTTTTCACGTTAGAAGAAACATCGATTATTCTACTGATAACAGCTATTGAAAATGGCTTATGATTAGCTAAAATTAAGATCGAGTTAGCATTATGCGTCACTCAACTCTGAGCGTCACAAAGGGATTAAAAGTGGCAATTATCAAAGTTGGTTCCCTTTCTGGCTCATTTCCGGAGTGTTTTTACTTGAAAAAGTCTTTGGGACTTAAGGCGCAACATAGTTTGCCAAAGCTCAGCTCATTCTTCACGTAGCTGAGGCTGTATGCCAGGCGAAAAATACAAAAGGTGATTTTGGAACGCTCACTGGCATCTCTATACTGAGCCCGAGTAAACGCACAACTCTGTCATAAGTCTCACTTTTTACTTCCCGCCAGCTAATGTGATATTTCCGCGTTATTTTTGTATCGTCGAATTGTTTTCGCGATTTTCCGGAGGCCTTTTAGCAAAGCTGCAAAGCGGGGTAACAATTCAGCTAAAAAACGAGAAATTTTTACCCATTAGGCCGCAAGTCGGCCGTTTAACTGAATAATAAATAATCAACAGACTTTTCTCTGGAGGGACTATAATTCATCTTCCGTTTCAAAGTTTACTTTTCTTGTTAAATTACGCTGCTAGTCGCATCTTTCGAAACTTTGAAATAGCCGCAAAGTGTCCTAAGTAACCCTCCCTGCATGCCGATGCCTGCAAATGTGCACTTTTAAAGAAGGAAATACAAAATGTGATCATTGGACCGTTTTCAAAGAAAACTCGAGCGAGAGTTCGCAGACAAATCTATTATCAAATTAGCGGAATATAGGTGGCTTGCGAATATCAACGAGGCCCTGTCTGCATCCGCTAGCACAAGATTTTTTCGAATTTTGTTAACGAGCCTTCCGTTGCAGCTCGCCTGCGCCAATACCGTATACCGTACCCTTTTTCTTTGTCATCGCTTTGCAGCGTTTGATTTTTTGCAGATCGCACAAACCAGTGGTGCACTCTAAAAGTGCAAACTTCTCTGTGCATCATCTGGCGCAAAAGTGGTTTCCCTCGGACTCTAATGCACTATCGGTCTGGTCTTCCCTTCGCTTGCTATTGATTTAACCCATCGTTTTGAAATTTCGGCACAAAACATTAAAATAGTTACGCAAAGACAGATGATAATAAATTAAAATGCGAAAGAAAGCAAATTTTAAATGTTTCAAGAGATTGTAGTAGGCTTTGAAGCGGTTTAATATGTACTTCCAAATGTCAGAAAAGCGCTTGCTGGAAGACGCTCCATTTGAGATGCTACCATGAGGACCAAGACAGGATAAATTGCAAGGTGACGTGATTGCGGTTTTCACGCAAACTACGGAAAAGTTAATTAGTGCGTGTGACGGGATCGGTGCGGTGGGAACGGCTGCTGTTGGTGGGTTAACGCTGAGGTGCACTTATCGGTGAGAGGAATACGACCAAAAACGGGTGGTTCTGGCACGCGGTACACGTTATCGATAAGGGTGGCACATCGTCCTGAAGAGGAGAGGGTACCGCCGGTTCGAAGACGATCGATGTGTTGTGGGAGAGAATAAAGAAACTTTTTAAAAGTGCAAACTCGTGGTCGCTTTTTCTCTATGTGTACTTTGGACGTTTTTGTGGAGAAGTAGGCGAGAGAAGTGCAGAACTGACGACGATGATTTGTGATCGCTTAACCACTCCACCGCCGACGTTCGCGCTAGCGGTAGCCGCCGCGCCGCTAATTTTTAGCTGTGTGGCCGACCCCCTTATCAGTTGCATCTTCTCCGAGTTTGTAATGTATCACTGTGCGGCGTTGACAGCGGGTGAGTGCGCGCACGACTGTCGGGTTTAAACGCTTTTGTAACATTGTTGCTAATCGACTACCTCTTTGCCCAGTGATAAAACCATTGAAACACCATAAGACGACAGAACCGCCGCGTGTGGTGGTTCCCTGCGGTCGCGATGCTGCCCTGGAGTATTTTCCCGGAGTATTATGGAACGACGCTCGCCCTTCTGAGTGCGGTAAGTCTATTTGAGTTGTGCTATTGTTGGCTGGATCGGGATCAGAATACTTGTGTCTATTCGTAGGTCGCTAATTCTCTCAAGTAACGAGCGAGAGCAAAACTTATGCGAGGTGATGAGGGTTCTTCGCTGTTTTCAGTCTTGAGGGTCTTTGCGCTAATGCTTGACATAAAAAGAAATTCCTTTCTATCTTCGCAGGAATCAAAGTGACAGCGGAACGTCTTTGCCACCTCCGTTTCCCCTTCGACGGTGGTCGACGCCTCGCCTATCTGATTAAAAATTGGATGCTTCCAGCACGTGCGCAGAGTTTTCGCGTCAAGCGGCGGTCCACTGATTACAGCAATCAGCCCTCGAATCACGGCGGTCGACAGGCCGAAAAAGCGCACCGACGACAGCTACCTGGAGTGGAGAAGTCTCCAGCAAAGCGATCGCTCGTTTTTCAGCTCGATTCTAACGACGGACGGACGTATCGTCGCCTTCGGTGGCTGTCAATGCGGGTGGCCACTCGGCAAACGCACCAGGGAAGAGAGATGGGCAAAGCAGCGAAAAACGACGTTTCCCGTCTATCTTCCTTCAACTCCCGCCTCGGTGGCCGCTTCTCCGCGGCGCTTCCTCTCTCCACTTGGGCAGCCATCAGCCCAACCGCCTCGTCCGCCCCTTCGTCCGTCCTTCCGTCCTTCCGTCTCCCCAGCGCCTCGAGTCGTTTCGCCCGCCGCCGCACGGCCAAAGTGCGTCGTCGCGTTTTCCGTCCGTCGAAAAGAGCAAATCAATCGCCGCGTGTGGGCCTGGTTCGCCCGTTTTTCGCCACTCGCCTCGACCCCAATCGTGCGTTCTGTGTGTGGGCCCCCAGCACTCTCCCTATTATATATACCACCAGCAGCGCCCAACCATCCCCGTCTCGCAGCACACATACCGCCACTTTCCGCGATCGTTTCCGCGTATCGTTCCTCGTTATGTTATTCATATTGCTCGTCGCCGACTGACTGACTCCTCCGATCCATCTGAGTGGTTTGCTAACGCGTTTCACTTTGCAAAAAACGTATCGTAACAAGGAAGTGAATTCTTTGCAAAATTTGACACAATTACAACGCGTTTCCCGTTCGACACTCGTTGAAGTGACTATCCGCAAGCCCAGATAAACTTCGAAAAACAGCCTCCTGTATAGCAACTGTTATTTTTGTACCGTGCCTCCACTCACTTTTTTGCAATTCACCGTTAGTCTTCTTTGCCCCCTGCTGCTGCTCCTCCTGTCAAAACAAGTGCGAGTGTCAGGTTGCGAACGGCCACAACTGAAACAACCGTCGTGTCTCGGACAGTTTCTTCTGGAGTATTTGGTTTCCCATATATTCGAGCGGTTTCTGTCGAGCCAAAAACGAGGAAAACAGCAAAGCGCAAAAACGTTCGGTGTGATCATTTTAATTGACCATGGCTGTGCTTCTTTCCGCCAAAAATTCGACTTGTGGGGTCCCACCGCGACCTAACTCGAAAGTTCGCACTGGATGTTGCGGTCTGATGCTAACAAAAACGCAACTCGTTCGCAGTTCTCTTTGTTCGTTACTTGAAAATTGCTAAGAAGCCCATTGCTATGAGTCGGGAGCCGTTTGTGGACTATAAATATGTGATCTTACCCCCAGCGGCAGTTTCCAATGATTTGCAGATGGCTCGACGCCGTCGTGCTTCTCCATGCGAACCCAATCCGACGGCGAGTCGGAAGCGAATCCGCGTCGAAAAAGTGATGCCGAGGGAGGACATCGCCGAAAGCAACGTCTCCGTTTCTAGCCGTAATGCCACACACGGCGAAACTCTGGACATTATCAAAGTCGAGAACGAAGGTTCGCGTTTTTTCCTCACAGCAGACACGCGTTACTCTGATAGTGTTTTAGGATGCGACTATTCCTCGCACGTGGACATCTATCCTCCTGCCAACGGTGGCGCCGCTGTCTCGAAGGTGCCCACGACGACTTGCCTTCAAGCCTGCCATCCGGAACTCGCAGTTCGGAGCTGCCAGGACGCTGCCGTTGTCGGTCGTGGCGGAGGCGCAAGCCCCGGTCCCGGCCGTGAAGTCGCTGCCCCGCAAGAAAGGACGTCCTCCGCAGCCCGGAAACAAGCATGAAGCGAATTTTATCGAGGAGGACAGCAATGAGGACGTCGTTTGTGACTGGGTTGGTTGCGGAGCCGTGGTCCGAGGCGAGCGAGGGCTAATCGAGCACGTCGCCAATGCCCACGTGAACAGTTCCACGGATTTCGTGTGCCGATGGGCCGGATGTTTCCGGAAGCAAAGGCCCTTCACAGCATTGTACATGCTCGTCACACACGTCCGTCGTCACACCGGTGACAAGCCTCATTGCTGTACTGTAAGACTTCGCCCACGTTTCCATATCCTATCGATAACCTGTTTGCAGTTCCCAGGTTGCATGAAAGCGTACGGAAGGTTAGAAAACCTGAAAACGCACATCCGCACTCACACGGGCGAACGGCCCTACAAGTGCGAAGTTCCCGAGTGCGGGAAAGCCTTCAGCAATGCATCTGACCGAGCGAAGCACCAGACAAGAACACATTCCGAAAGCGTAAGATTTTGCATTCATTTTATGTCTTAAGTACTGTGACGATTCGCAGAAGCCCTACGTTTGTCCGTTTATCGATGCTTGCGAGAAAAGCTACACAGATCCGTCTTCGCTCAGGAAGCACATCAAGACGGTCCACGGAGACGACGCATTTGCCAGGATCAAGGAGATGAAGGCGAAGGAGGGAGGCCAACAAAGGGCGAAGAAGGACGCGTCTGCAAAAGCTTCGAGGAAAGCGGGCGCCGGGGCCGACGCCGCCGTCAAGAAGGGCGACAGCAAAAGCCCCGAGACCTTCGAGAGCGAGTCCTCGAACGATCGGCTGCTGGAGGAGTCTTCGGAGACCCCGGAGCCCACGATTCCCACGCCTCTCCGCCTCACCCATGAGATGCCTGAGCTGGTCGCCGCATCGGCGATACTGCAGTTGGACGAGGACCCCACTTATCACTCACAGGAGACCTGCGTGACCCCGATCCCCAGGAGGGACGGCAGCCCGAGTGCCTTCAGCCGGCCGATCAGCGCGACCAGTCGAACGCTGAGTCCGATTGATGTCGGCACCTACGAGGTGCCGGAAAAGGCGAAAAAAGAGGTGAAAGAGTTCCGCACTCTGAAAAACGCAAAAATTGGTAATCCGCAATCTCCAGAAGCAATTTCGCTTATCGCAGTTTTAGTGTCGGAGGACGACGTCGAAGTTGACGTGACAGGATCCGCTTCCAACAGTCCGAGGCCTCCGCTCATAGTCGGGTAAATTTCTTGTTTTTGTACAAATAAACAGCACTTTTCCACTCATTTGTCTTAAGCATAACAAAATTTGTGACCACAGGAGTCTTTGAGCATCTTGTGCATTCATCCCCGACCGTTCGGGTCCCAGCGTCGTCTTAGCGTTGTCTCGCTCGCTCCTCACGCGTTTACCCAGTCTAGATGAGCCTCTTCGTTTTACTAAGATTGTTAGTTGTTTTCTAGGTGTTCTCTATGCATGTTCAGTCAAACTTTGTTGCCTTAACCCCTCCCTCCTCTGCGTTTCCTATTGCGTGTGCTATACAGTCTATCTCCCAGACTCCCGATGTACCTATGCGGTTGGCATATTATCTACGTGAATTGTACGTTGCCTGAAGTGTCCCGGCGGAGCTGCGACGCTCTCTTCGAGCACTCAAACATGCAAATAAATCTTATAGACCTTTACGAATACCATTATTTTATTCTGCATTTAGGCAAGGTGACCCGCTATACAACGTCAGCTACTATTACACGGGTGGATCTTACCAGTTCTGTGCAGGAGCCTATACTTTGTGAAATTGAGAAGTCCACTCCTTAACACTTCTTACCAGTACATCTTACCAGTGTGGAACACAGAGCCTATGTGTATACTAACTCGCCCACTTGTCAACTGATCTGCTGAAGCCTTCCGGTAACGTCGCACATTCGAAGATTTGTACAAACTATCCATCATCCCAGTATATTTCTTTGTGTACCGTTCAACTCATAGGATATGTTTTCGAGCGAACCGACATAAAGTCTGATTGTGAGGGTTGGAAACACTTTAACCCAACGCTTGTCCACACTACTAGCACCTGTCCATGTCTCAACGTCTGCACGTAATCTTTTTTAATATTCTTAGCACGGTTTAAGTGGGATCGCGGAGAAGAATAATATGCTTCTTAAAATTACATGAACTGTAATGACTACATGGCAGAGGTGATAGCTTTGCAGCTTTCGGACTCTGAGACAAAACCTTTACTAGCTCAGAATGACGAATACATTGTTCACAACCTTCGGTTCTATTACAGTTTAGGGCACGCCAAGGATGTAGTGTGGACGCGATGGCTATAGGGTGAACGCGAAGGAATTAAGGAATTAGCGTGGACGTGAAGGATGTAGTGTGGACGCGATTAATTCAGTGTGAACGCAGGCAAATACCTATGGTTTACGCGCCGAAGGCGCGTGGATAGTAGGCTGGGATGGGGATAGTATAAACAAAGGGAATAGTAGGCTGGGGATGGACTCCTGGAGCATCTTAGGCTTAGGCTAGGACATTTTTCATTGTGGCTTTTTGTGACGAAGGCAGCGGATAGTAGGCTGGGATGGAACTGTCGCTCCCAGCAGTAGGCTGGGAGCGACAGTTCCACAAAAAGCGGGGTGTGCAGGCTGGGCCAGTCATGCTTGACAGAAAATGTTGCCGCAGGTTTTAGGCGGTTCCGTCTAGTGGCGGCTTTTCAGTGGCAATTCTGTCCGGTGGCGATTCGCGTTTGGTGGCGCTTTTGTCTGGGAATAGTCGTTTCCAGCCTACTGTCCCCGCTGCCATATAGAAAAATTTCCAAGCCTAAGATACTCCAACAGGTCAGCTCCAGCCTACTATCCCCACTGTTCGAAAGAGGCAGCCTCAAGCCTACACACCCGCTTATTGACAATTAGGTTATTTTTGAATTTCAGCATTTCAGCATTTACTGACTAAAAAATAACATTTTTGACTAAAAGAAACTAGCACCCAGACAGAGATAGCTAAACGGAAAACTGGCATTAACTCTTACGTCTATACTAATCCAATCGCGTCCACACTACATCCTTCGCGTCCACACTATAGCCATCGCGTGTCCTAAACTGTAATAGAGCCCAACCTTCAGTCATCATAGCAACCCAAAAGCCAATTAAGTGCCTCCAACTTCTCCCTCACCTGCCTATCAGTTCTAATTTGGAATCTTGGAAAGGTCTCTAAAAGTACAACCAAATCGGCTACGAAAATGTCGGCTTTTGCAGAGACCACATCGTTCACAAAATGTCCGCCTATAAAACAAAAAAAAACCTGCCGTTTGAAGAAAAGTTCTTTTGGTGGAGGAAGAGAATATTTTTCTGTAAAAGATTCGGAAGGAAAACCCCGCCAGCGAACGCTCGGGTTCATTGTGTTTTAACTGGTCTTTGACGCACTGGAACGGGGACTCAAGGAGGTAATTAGCGAAGCGGATTTGTGCGTTTCTTTAATTAGCGTAGTACTTCTGAGACAAATGCAGAATTAATTGAGTTCTAACCTATTTTTAAGCAGGATCACCATTCAGTCAACAAATACCAAAAACAAGCAATTCATTAAGCAAAGGTGACATCTAAACACTACGCGAAAGGCTGAAACTCTGGAATTTACGGGAAGACTCAAAGTATTAATGGAAAAATTTTGATAGCAAAGCCAATTTAAAAGTTTGTGCAATTTCTGAGCTGTTCCTGTTCATGCTAAAAATGTCACCAGATTTTAAAAACGTTCTGTTTTTCTCCTTGTTCTTTCAGACAGATTGTCTGGTTTGACGCAACTTTACATTTTTGTTTTGACTTAAGCTCTTTCGCGAAGAGTGAGCTGTTGAACATGACTCATACTTTTTGGTTTTGTTTTAGATTCAATTTTACAGCATGCGGACGGAAAAGGTGCCTGCGTGAAATTTCCTCTGCGTGTATGAAACGTTCTCTAATTTTGATAATTTGTGAAATTTGAATCAATTCAACTTAAAAAAGCATTCAGGTTGTATCAAGAAACACAATTGACCACGTTTGCAGCATTCAAACATTGCTCAATTCATTGCAAACAGATTCAAAACGAACTTCTCGCAAAACCTTCGTCTTACAAGTGAAGCTTGTTTAAGTTAGGGCCTGTTGTTGTGACTAATAAATTCTCGATTTGTCGCAAAAAAAGACTTGTTTTCGATAAATCATTAAGACATAAGTCAAAAATCACCATTTCGGCATTTCCCTATTTTTGATGATTCGACCGCATTTCTTCAAAAAATCTTCGAAAACTCTTTTCGCGCAGAATGTCATTGCCACGGAAGATGCTTCCCCGCTTTGTTATTCAGATTCGCAACGGCGATTGCGTTGGAAAATGCACTTAAGTGCACATTTCGCCGTCTTGGCACTTCCTTCCGACATCTCGCGTCATTTCGTTGTGCTTCAGAGCTTTGAACGACAGAACTGCCCACTGTGCAGTCGAAGCGGACACATTACACAGAGCTGAATTTATAATTTTTATTTGATATATGGGCAGGAGAGGAGTGGGAGACGTACCAAGAGCATTACCATCTGAATAGGTGGAAGCTACGTACGGGCGGGCACAAGGAGGCAGGGATTAGATAGACCAGAAGACGTAAGAAAGCCCTAGAACGAGGAGTAGCTTGGTATAAAAGTCGAATCCGGGCGAAGCGTTGTCCTCGTAGTCCAGTCCGAAAATGAGCTCGAACGAGTTCGTGTCGTTGTTCTCATTCAGACAAGTGTAGATTCCGCTGTTTTCCCTGGACGTGTTGTAGATTACCAGATTACTGTACATCCATCCAAAGGGACTGTCGGCGTACTAAACATTTCGTAAGCGGGAAACTCAGAGGTCTGCTTACCGACACGTTGACATTACTCGCGTTCGATTGAGAGACGATACGCTTGCTTCGAAGACTCGAAGTGTCAAACTCGCAGTGGACGAGATTGCTGGCTCCTGTAAAAACCCAGAAGTACATGTCGTAGTTGGTTGGGAGCGTCTTGATGATTTTCTCGGTGTCGTTTCTTTTCCGCACGTCCACTTCCATGAGACGAATTCCTTCTAAAAATGGAGAATGCGTTAGTGTATCCTTCGTACGCTCCAAATGGTAATAATCGAGCTTCTGCAAAACCCCTTTTGAAGTGACTACCTGTGACGGTCAAATGCGTCCTGTAACAGTCGGAGTATTTTGTCACGTTGAGTTCGGGTAGCAGACAACAGTCGTAGATGCCTGAGTGGTTCACATTTGGGAATCCTATCCTAAAACCACTCAACTGTCAAAAAACAACCAAAAATCGTTTTCAAACCGGAAACCAGACCCTTTTCTGGTGGCGTCGGCCTCTTTGCTGCTTTCGTTGTAGTACCAGTAGACAGTCTTTTTGATCGTCCTGTTCGAGGTGCATGGAAACTGAAGGTCGTTCGCGTACCACAGCTTGAGGTCCATAATGCTGTCCGAGTACATCCGATGGACCTGCCTAGTCATTCTTTCCTCGGAAACAACCTTGCGTTGTTCTCGGCTAATCATCGGATTGGCCGAAACCAGGTTGAGGGTATTCAGAACGCCTAGAACCCAGAGCATCTTTCTGAAACAAAGAGATGATAGATTCAAGATAATAACGGCTTTTATATGGCGAGAAGACTGGCCGATCACAAAAAAACATGCGCAGACCAAGCCAAGACAAAACGTGCCCGGGAGTCTTAATCGGAGTGAGTGGGAGTTCTGTGGAACTGGCCGCAAGTGCACCACGTCCATCGAGTGCACCTGCCTGAAGTGGACCGACGGGTTTCGGCAGCCGTGTGCTCCTCCTTCGCAACGTTTTGACCAGTAGTCACACAAATCAGCTCGTCGGTTCCACTGCTGAAGATCCTTCTACAACACCAGATAGTGCCCCCAGACACGCCTGCAGCAAGCAGTGTCTGGGGCCTCTGACCGCTGCAAAACTTATAAACAAAGGGGCGCGTCGGGCGACTGTAACAAAGAATTTCCACCTTGATTCGATGATGTCAAAATTACGGGAATTTCAATAAGAGGACAAAAGGTGGCGTTCTCTTCCACTAAACCTATGCATGAAGAAAACATAAAAACCAAAAGGACACAGGCCATGACTGTAATAAAACCCTGTCCGACTAAAGAGCGAAACGCGTGGAACGACCGACCTTAGCGAGACTGACGAAAGGACATTTTGCAAGCCTGGAGGTAGGAGTCTTATCGATAGATTTTCTTTTGTGCGCACGGTAACAAAGATTTTATTATTAAAACAGGGTCTTCACAGTCACTGACTGTTTTTGGCGGGTGTGTACTGTTTACGGAAAGTCTATTCTGCAAAAATTGAAGAATTCAAAAAATTCGATTCTTCGAAGTAAACAATGGTGGCTATGTTATTTTGAACTTTAAGAGTTGATTCATTATTTATAGTCTCTCAATTCAAACGGTTAGCCTCACCTTCAAATTTTATTTGAAACCATTGAAATTGTTATCGATTAATAAGTCTTGCACAAATTGTTCTTGTAAGTACAAGAATTTTGGATGTGGTGATCAAAGTTGATTGCCAAGTTTGCCTGTTGGCCCGCTTTTGCAAATAACGTCTGGGTCTGTATTTAAAACGTTAGACCATAGTTTGTAGCTTCCGAGCCAGTATTATTACGTGCTCCGTTAATGACAACATGATGACAACAATATCAACACATTCTAATCATTTCTCTATCTGGAGCAGTTTCCCGGTTTCGTTTTTAGTCAAGCATTATTTCTTTTATTTACAATAGAGTCCATGCTTCTGAAGGACTCGCCATCTTTTTCGGCCACTTGTCCTCAGTCTCGCTAACAAATGGGATCGGATTATCCGTTGCGCAATGGAAACTGAAAACGTTCGATTGGCCGCTTCAAAAGAAAAGCCGCGAACTGTTTTATGCGAACTTCTTTATTAGTCTTTGAGCATGCATATCAATAGGCGAAAAAAAGGTTTGCAGTTGGCTGAAGAAGGAAGAACAACAAGAACATGAGTTTTGCACATAGAGATCTGTATATCATGCGAACGAACCACATAGAGGGTCTAAACGTCGGCCGAGCGGCTCGGGGGCACTGGGACCGAGCTGGCAAAGCTGCTGTTCAACGTTTCGTTGACCGAGTCGCCTCCGCCGTAGTGTGCGGGGGGAGCGAAGTTCTTCCGCAGAGCCGATTCTGGAAAATTGGGGGTTGAGAGTCGACTCATTTTAGACATCGCTTACTCTGTGGCTGCGCGCCGAGCGAGGGTGGATTCATGCGCATCGGGGCGATCGGAGGTCTTCCCGACACGGAGCCGTTTCCGTCGTTGGCGGTCTGGAGAAGAGGCCTTTCGGCTTGGCCCTCATGACTGCGCATCGCACTACGGTAGTTGTTGTATCCCGGATCAGGCTGCACGGGAGGACGCCGTCGTGACCTAAATAAGAACTTGAGTCCGGGCGATATTTGTTTGCGCCACTTACGCCACGCAAGCCGCGATGATCACACAAATGAGGACAAAGAGGAGAAGAGCGCAGGCGATTCCAAGGATTATGGTCCAAGTCTTAAAGTCGCCGGCGACTAGACCGGAGCTGGCTGACTGCACCAAGCTACCGTCTTCCTTCTTGCAAAAGTAGTGTTCGTTTTGATCCTTGACATAGCCGAACGGGCATTGCGTGCAGCCTGAGACCTGAACAACCATCCAATTGTAGGCATTTCACGACGACCTTTTACCCACCTGATTTCCTTGCTTCTCACACACGCTGTAGTATCCTTGACGGTCCCTGCAAACGGAGCTTCCTTGCGTCGTGCTGTTGCAACTCAAATCGCAGTTTTCTCCAAGAAGGTCCCCGGTGCAGGAAATGGAGAGGCTGTAGCGAAGTCTAAAATAGACATTAAAAGAAAAATCAGGTGAAGGCGGTTTTCGTACACGGAGTTGAAAATGCTTCCATAAGCGGTCTCGCTGCTGAGACTACTCAAATGCTGGACGCCGACGCTGGTGCTGACGTTAAGGGGGAGAGCAAAGGTGTCCACGTGGTAAATTTCGTGCGATTTTATCAGGTTGTTGGTCGTCGGGTTTACGATCGCTCCCAAGTTGTGGACAAAAATGTCTATGGCAGTCTGCAAAACACAGTCAGCAACTTATTGACCTTATAGAATGCTATTTTACCGGCTTAGTGGCTAAGTCGATGACTCTGGGCACGTTGAAGCTTTTCTTGAAACCGAACTCGTTTGTGTTCAAGTTTCCGTTGTTGTCGAGGGGCAGATACTGCGTCGTTTCGTATCGAACCGAATCATTTGGAGTTGCCATCACGATCATGAATCCGAGTTTGCAGGCAGGAGGCGTGTCAAGCTGAGTGCAGGGAAGATTCGAGGTGCAGGCACACGCCTTTTCGATGCCGTCTGACGGCGGAAGTCGGAAGTTGTCGCCGTTTTTGTTGTAGGAAATGAGCTGAAGAGTAATTCGGACGTTGCTCTTGGAATTGGTTACGGAGACCTTCGTGCTAACGGTTGAATTCTAAACAAAAACGGATTGTTTAAAAAAGATGAGGTCGGTGGATAGGACAGAAAAGCAGGCAAGAACTAAGTTAAGCTATGCAGATGGACAAGATAAGCGGTAAAATGTACCAAGTTTTTCAAAGGCTCGTAGAAACCATTATTATTATTGTTGTAGATCAGAGGCGACTGTCCCTGGTTTTGCTAAACAGAACTGAGTGTGCATACTTTAAGCCAAACACTTACCCAACTTTGACCGTAATTGTTTGGCGCCTCTTGTCCGTAGTTTTGCGATTTGCCATTAGAAAACGACGACCCTTCCTGCTTTGGTAGGATTTGCGCAAAAGCAACAGCAAAAAACAGGGAAAACTGGACGCCTTTCCTGAGCATCTGAATAGACAAATGTAGGAGAAAAAGACCAAGTGGAGTGATCGAGAGAGACACGCAACTGATAGGGAAATTAAGACATCGGCGCAGGTCGTCGCGAGTCAATGCTCTGGCTAAGCAAAGGGGCGAGTGATAACAATCCGCCGAACTCAGTCGAAGGGCGCTGAGCCGGTCAGCGGCGCAGAATGAGTTAACTGGGGCAAAGGAGCAGACCGGGTAAAGACTGGACACACGCCTCCTCAAAGGAGGATGTGTCATGTGCATACTATCGAGAAGCGGCGGTACCGAAGGGCCAAAATAAACACCGACTCATGATTCACGCGCCGCGCGCTTACACGAAAGGGGTAAGACGAGAGAGCGGAAATTCTATGCAAACCGTAATCGATCGGATTAGCTGACGTTATTCCTGTATATTCAGATTAGGCCTCGCTTCGCGCATGATCCCGCACCCACACCAAACAGTTCCCGGGACGCTAGCGCCGAGGTGCAAGGCGGCTCCTCAGAGGGGATAAGGGGATAAACCGAGTTGGCAACAGTCGCCGCCACGCGTTTCTTCGAGCACACAACACGTGTTCTACGCGGCGCCAGATCGGTCGGAATCTGAGTCACAACCCAAACAAGAAATGTTCCCACCAGAACAGAATGTCCGGTTTGGATCACACTTACAGCCTAATGTAAGGAAACCGAGAAAACGCTGGCGGTTTTGAGCAATTTGCAGGTAGAATGGGAAACCTCGCCATCTCAATTTTTAAGGTTCGGAAGACTTGTTTGCGCAAAGCAAATATTGTTCATTTTCACATCGCTCTCCGCGACTGGAGCGTACGTGCTGCGCCGGTGCTTGTACTGGATCAAATCGGATTGATAAGATGCGCTCGCGGTCGGTCACTCGTCAAAACAACCAAAAAGTCGCGATTCTTGTATGGCGTCAGGAAAACGAAATAAGGTTAGAGGTTGCACAGCGGCGACCAAAAAAAGGCCACGGAGCAGACACCGCTAGAGACGCTTGCACAGATCACGTCGAACAAATAGATTATACGATTGCGGGCGATTGCCGAATGTAAACAGCAAATTTCGGACGTTGAATCTGAATGAATACCGCTGATTCAGGCGTCTTTGACCATGCGAAAGCGGAACAAAACGGAAACGAATTCTAATTTGATCCGAGCGAAAGGATCAGCACGCGCAGTACGATCACTCTGTTTTGGGTTCGAAGAAGACCTCTTAGTGCCGGGAATGCACAACTCTTATCTTCGGCCCCCACAGAGTTCCGAGCGAAGGAGTTAAGAGGGGCATGATACGCGAGGTGTGAGAGCATGCACAGTGGAATCAGCGATTGTCCGCAAAGTTCGCACTATGAGAAATTAGCAAGTTTCCGGGATCGACTCTTTCAGGTGGACACGCAGGCCAGGAAGAAAGCAGTGTTGGCTGAAAGGGTCGGAGAGCTCTCGGAAGAACCACGGCGCGGTGGAATGAAGTGCATGTCGAGCCACTAATAACTGAATTCGCTCGGAGATAAGACGCTACAGGTAGAAAGGGGTAAACAGAACAGTCGCGCCATGACTCACTCTAGCACCTACGCCTTTTTCCGAGACCCAACATAATAACGAATACAGTCATATCACATAGAACCTAATTATATCAAACACTCCAACGGGACAAGTCTCCGAAACTGTGAGTCAAATTCACGTTGTATCAAAAAAAGCCGATGTCCTGAGGATTGTTTTATTTGCTTTGCAATGCGTTTCGCTTCTCAAGATGAGTCATTCTGCAAAACCTGCTCCCGGCTTTTTGCGCGCGGCCGAAGGATTTATGTTTCAGTTCCGGGGGCCTTGTTTTTAAATTTACAAAAAAATCACCATTTTATTTTAGACGCGCCAGAAAGTAGAGCGAAATTGTTGCCGGTTTAAAAACCGGTTGCCGGTGCGCTTTCCCTGAGCTGTTGAGTTTTTCAGAAAAGTTTCGTTGTATTTCCGAGCGCGTCTAGGATCAGCAGTTTTTTTAAATTTTTGCGAAAATTTAATCGACAATCCCTTCCATAATTCAAAATACAATCTCAGTGTTCTACTCCATGTGCAAGGTTTTCTCCTTTTGTTTTTTTGCTTAAATTTTTATATTAACTTTGTTTTTGCCCATTCTGAAAAGTGTAACTAATAATTGCACTTCTTCAAGCTGACTCAAGTTTTTTGAAGGCATGAGACAACAGAACTTTTGTGCCACTCTCTTTGCATATTAGTCTCTATCAACATAAAATTTTCCTTTGTTACAGGGCCCATTTGTCATCAGAAGCACATAAAAAAAACTTTTTTAATGCAGAAATTAATTGTTATAAGAAGCACAGCACAGCATCCACAAAGACTTTAACCGCAGTATCACTTTTTTATTTTTCACTTTGCAAACTTTATTTTCAAAACATTACAAGCAAACTTAGCTTTCACGCATTTTACTGCTATTTTCGAGTTACCCAGCAAGTCGTTTTTAACAGCCCACGTCAAAAGAGTTATCATGCAATGCTTTTGGACTAAAAAATGTAATTGGGATACTCTCAGTAATGGCAACTCTTTCAACAACTTTTCGCGCTAACAGCAGATATTCCCAGGCATGCACCGCCGTTCTCCACCGCATTGGCCGTTGGTGCAGGTTCCGAGCGGAGTTTGATTTCCGGGGCAACTAGCGCAGCAATAACCGTTCGGTTGACAGAAGAAGCCAGGAGCACACGGCTGACCGTTCTAGACGACAAGAGTCAAGTTGAAACGAAAAAATGGGGACTCACCCAACAAGAACCTCCTTTGCGACCAACGGGACACTCGCAGCAGTAATTCGAAGGAACGCAGGCAAAGCCTTGGTTGCACATGCCGTTGGTGCAGGAAGAGAGAGCCCTTTCCCCGCCACAGGCGTAAAGGTACTCTTGTCCTGTTAATCTGCAGCAGAGTCCGTTCATGCAGATTTGACCTTGAGAGCATTGGCCGGCGGCGCTGCAGCGGATTGAAGACTGAAACCCGTCTGGGCAGAAGTCAAAGAGATCCGGCGGCGGTTGCGGATTCGGCACGGTGCAGCAGCATTTGTTGAGGCAGGCGGTCGGACCGGTGTAGTGTGTAGTAAGGGGTGCACTGGACGGCAGAGTAGCAGGCGACGCCGAGACGTTGCCCGCCGTTGGGACACTGGGCCAGTGCTGGAAACATGGAAACAGAATTTTAAACATTCAAGAAAACGGAGATTCGTAATTGTTGTTGCAATAGGAGGTGATATTTCAATGGCACTTGAGTCGGTCCGTTGCAACAACAATAATAAAACTTGGTATCTAGCTATTATTTAATTTATCCACAACACTTTTACAACCCGTATCTTAGATGATTGGCATAGCGTTAACATAAAATGAACTATGCTTCATAATGAGTCCAAATGATTCGACAACTTACGGTTAATTGTATTGAAAAACTTACGATTCCATTGACGTTTGATCCTAATCAGCTGGGAATCATCTACCCTTCTATCTTGAAACTGGCTTCGGACGACTTGAAACAGACAAGAAAAAGAGAAACGGCTTGAATGGGGAACATTTTGATGATCGCCACCGGTTGTCGTTTGCTTACTATTTATACAAATCGGGAAATCGCGAGCTGATGCTTTTGGAAGCATCAGCTAAAAGCGAATAACTGTTTACCCATCTGCCAATTTCAATCACAAAGGATCCACAGGCTCCCTCACGGGCACATCCGCATTCGGAGATTTGGAAACGTTTGTGACATGGTAGCGCAGGGCTAAGAATGTCTTTCTTCATTTAATAAAATTACTATAACGAAAATTCATAGGTTCTTGAGTGTCTGATTTAATAGGACTTTGTTTGTGCGCAAAAAATATTTGTTTTAAGCTTTTTAACTACAGTACAACTTTTTATTGGCTTGCAAGACAAGGAGATATGATCGCTTGGTTCATCTTAAAATGCTCTCAACTAAAGAACCAAATTTGGACTATCGAATCATTTATGTCATTTGTCTGATACGTTGGACAATTAACAACCTCAATCTGAAATTTCCTCGACCTAGTCGACCAAACATCATCTCTTCAACACCAATAACTCGCTGCTGAAAACGATGATTTCTCTTCTTTCCGCTTATCTGATCAAACTGCGTTGACAATTTCGAGACCTCGGCGCAGGCGTCTTGCATCTTGCATCACTTTTCCTTCACTAATTTCAACAGTTTTCGACAAAGGACTCAAGGACTCATGATGTTCCACGCCAAGACACAGCCGCCCGTTTTTGGCATGGGGTTTGAGAAACAATTTAACAATTCTTGGGCCCGCCAACAAACGCTCGAGCGCCGTCCATCGAACAAAATTAGCTTCATTATGAACAAGAGCCCTCTGGGATTTGTTAAATTACAAGGATCCGTTTTGGAAATTGTGGTGAGTTCAGTCCAATTTGTTCAAGGAAAATTGATTGCAAATCACATTATTCTTGTTATTGGTCAATCTAAAGTTTTCAGATCCAATGTTTTGGGAATGTTTGCTGCTTTTTGTAATTACTTGACGAGAACTTGCAAAAGATAAGTGTGGCTTTATTACGCGCTCTTGAAAAAGCTTTGGGAGTGTCTCTGGCTTTTCTGTGTTTAGAAGAATAATCCTCCAACCAGGCCCGGTCTTCGTAATCCCTCTTTCCAGCCGAAGAGAGAGGTGCAGAGTCGCTCCGCAGCAGGGTGGAGGCGTTGGCCTGCTTCCTTAACAGGAGATCTTCGGGTAAAAGCGTCACCACGTAGTCTTATCGATCATTATAAACGCGCCCGTTGCAGCCACGATCGGCGTTTAGTCGACCATCGAGTAAGCATGCTGCACGGCGGCGCCCTTCTCTGCCGGTCGTCTCGTCGTCACCCAGCGGGTTTCGCCGCCGGGTGCCGTCCGTCCCGACGAGGTACCTGAACGAATAGGGCAGTTGAGGTGACCATGCCTGGACGGATGGCGACCGGTCAGCCGCGCACCGGTTACAACTCCTCCCCCTTCTCCCACGGCCCTTGGAACTCAGCCTCATGTCAATTTTTTCGTTATTTCCCTTTTACGTTACTCAATTTTCCAGACGTGGTCACGCGCGGCATCGCTACCAAAACCGGAGAACAGCGTTGTGGTAACGTGTGCCGGGCTCGACCAAGTCTGGATTTTCGTCAAAATCAACTTCAGGTAGCGTTAGCCTTATAAAGGTATAGCACCCTTTCCCGACCGGTATCTGGCAATTTGATTACGTTGGTTGGGTTTGTATGTAGTCTGTCGTCAATAACCGAGACTGGAAGCTCCCCATCTTTTGGCAACGGCCATTTTCATGGCGGAAACGGACGATCTTCGATCGAACCCAAGGAAGGCAACATGGAAAATGACTTTGTCTCTCTCACGCACGTGATTACAGCAATGATAGCAGTTGCATGTGGGAACCTTGCCAAAGATACCGTACTCCATACATTCTCTTCAAAGAGGATAAAATCCATGTTTGTTAGTAAGGCTTGCACGCTATCCCTTTTTCAACGTCGGCTCATCTCGCACCTCACTTGTTGTCATTGATTAGTTTATTGATCACCTCTGAACCTTCTCTGGCCACGCCCCGTCTTCTTCTCTTTTTTCTCTGCTCCTGCACGCATAGTTCGCTGTGCTCAGCTTTCTCTCTTGCCTTTCTGATAGGCAGCACACTGCGTCCTTCCGGCTGGTGCAAGACATGTCCTGCGCCGATCGCCGCCTCCGCTTTTACTCGCTCGAAAGATCCGTCATGGTAGGGCACCTCTTTTTGACACTGGTACTCGTAGTGATGGCATTTGTTTCACTCCAGTTTTAGTGTCGAAAAAAGTAGTTTTGACTAACGGAAGGTTGGTTGAAGTAGTAAGTAGACAGACGATGTCTTTTCGGCATCATTTTGAGGTCTATGAAAACCGACAAGTTCAACCCGGACATCGACTGTGTTTGAAGACAACAACCTATGTATCATCTTGTTATTTGGTCTGCTTGTTTGAAACTGCGTTTTTCCTCGCCTACGGAACGTGGCATTGCTGATTTTGAGACTCTTGTGAGCATCCATTCCGGAAAAGGATTTAGTGCCATTCTGTGATTCAATAATAGCTGTTTACGACTCACGCAAAATGCATATATGAAGGAGCTAATTGCGATTTGGAAACGAATACGGTAATTGTAATTAACAGAAGAATCGGAAAGATAAACAGGGTTGTTTGTGTTTGGCCTAGGTAAAGCAAAACATTGGTTGGAAAACACGTCAACAATCTGAAAAGGCAATCATATTTTAGCATAGTTTTTGATTCGACGCACCAGCCGGAATTTTTCCGATCTTTTGAGAGATAAGATCACGAAGAGCATGGAAGAACACAACAAAAGAAACAAAACAAGCTGTTGGAGCAGGTGTAATGTCCAAACAAAACAGGCATGCGAAGAATTCTTTTGTCACGTTTTGTCGAAGTTTTTACAAGTCCTTTATTGTGTTTTGTGGATTAACTCATTTCATTTATACTTTTTTACGTTTCTCTTACTTCAATTAGAAAAAAATCATTAAACACAAGTATCCTAAAAGCAACATTTTTGATACTCTGTGACAAGACACAAATGTAATAAAAAATCAAGTACTTTGATACTTTGATTTCCTGACACATGTTTTCCTAACAGCATAAATTTCCCGGCATGCACCGACGGCCGCCTCCACAGACGCCTCCAGAGTGACACGCGCCGAAGGGCGTCCGGTTCCCGGGACACGACGCACAACAAATTCCGTTGGCGCTGCACGTGTATCCAACAGGACAAACTTGTCCATTCTAAATGTCTCCAGCGTATGGTTGCCAAGAAAGCGGTGGTTTACCCTGCAGCTGCCGCCGTTTATGCCGACCGGACACTCGCAGCAATAGTTCGACGACGTGCAAACGTAGCCCCTGTCACAACCTCCATTTGTACATGATCCCAGAGCCAACTGGCCTCCACAGGCGTACTTGTATTGGTCGGTCGTCCGGCTACAGCAGAGACCGTTCATGCACGTCTGGCCGGCGCCACATTGGCCGACTGCGCTGCATCGAATATTCGAAAGCTGCCCGTCGTAGCAGAAGCCGAAGACGTCGTTCGGGGGATTCACCGGCGGCGGAACGGGGGGCACCGTGCAAGCCGCTAATGCAGGTCGAGACGCCGTTGGGGTACCACGGTGTGCACTGCGCGCTGCTTGTGCAGCCCACGTGGAGTTGATCGCCGCCATTGGGACATTTGTTCCGGGGCACGGAGCAAGCTGGAATAGAGGATTCAGGAAACAAGCCTCAAAATATAGGGTGTGTATATAGGGACAACGTTTGAACACCTCGCATTTTCTGCACTTAAAAGTGACCTTCTGTTTTTCCGCAATAGAATACTTGGTATCGACGCTCTTTTCATGAAACTAAAACAGGTTTCGATTTTGATGGTCTAATACAACTCAGCTCACAGCTCACGGGCATCTCACATAATAAGGGTTTTTAGATCTGAACTGCTTCATCTTTTAGACCGCTGACAATTCTGCCTTAGCTCGAACTAAGTTTTTGGGGGCTCTAAAAAGAGTTAACTCACCGTTCTTTGAAATTTTAAGAAGAGCAACTTACGATAGTAAGAGTAGTACTGGTTTGGGTACGTCCCGCACAGGAAAACAGCTACGTTCTGTCGCTTGGCGCGGGTGACATCACTTCTGGCGCCTTTCTCAGGATCAGCACTCACCACAGCCGCTAAACCTAGGAATCCACAAAAAACAACAACCGCGGTCATTGTATGATTGCCCACTTCCTTCTCCGCTCCTGAATTAAATACGGCTTCCCCGACAGTTTTGGGAAGTGGGCTCTTTTGTTTCCGGACCGTTTGCGCATCTGCGTGGCAGTGTTCGTCGTCCAAATATCCTCTGTTTGCAATGCATTCGGACGTGTTGCTCCAGCAAGGTGTTTCCAGCGCGGAGTGGAGCGATGATCTCATCTTATGGAACCATTCAGACATTTGATAGAAACTCTAAGACCAAATAAACAACAGCCATGGAACTCCCTCTACAGTCGGTCGTGTGAGCAGCTGTGGGCGCCAATCAGGAAGAAAATCACACTTTGTTGACCTCCGTTTTGACGTGACGAAAGGACAAGTGCAAAATGGTACGTAGTTTTATAAAATACTATCCCCTTTCATTGAAGTTCGACCTTCACCGGTTGCCACTTACATAATTGTGGGCTTTCGTTGGGACAAACGGCAGATGGCTTCTACCCGGAATGGTGTGGAAGACTTGCCAGTTAACAATTGACAGTCGTTAATATCAGTCGTTTCTAAATTTTAGTGTTTTTTATGTGCAAAAATACAAATGTCTTTTGATTAAAAAATGGCCGACAACAATTTAGTGGAAAAGAGGAAAATGCGACGTTTTTTTGGCGCGTCGTTCAAATCTTCAAAAATTTTAGTAATTTGATTAATAAAAGATTTATAGTAGTCATTTTTTAATTTTCGTGGATGGGTGGCCTTGGAATCAAATAATATCAGTTCAGAGAAGAGAATCTTCACTTGTGTGCCGAAAGAACGTTAAAACGTTAAAAGGTTGTTTGCGGATTTGAAGACCGCGCTTTGCAGGCTCTCGTCCAACACTTTTCTGACCTCTTCGGACCGACTGCTTTTCGGTTTCTTTGTTCAAAAAATTTTCGCTTTTTGCGGTTACTCAACTTATCGCACACCTTTAAAACCGCTCTATAGCTGCTTCAAAGTGTACCAGACTTCAGTTTCATCCTGTCTCCTCGCTTAATTCGTCTGTTTTCCTGTGTTCCAATTAAGTTCTTCAGGGCGTCCACGGAAGTCAGCAAGACAAATGCGCATAAATTCCCAGCTTTCAATTTTTTATTTTTTAACTAATAAAATTTCAATGCACAATTTGTTTTGATAAATTATTGCAAGTTTAAAAATCCCGTTCTTCCGGCCGGACCTTCGGGAGCGTGGGTGATTTATTCCCTTCTACGGCAAAGAGTGGAATCGCCGAGTAGCCCAGACGTGAGTCAGTGTGTGTTGTCTTCTTTTAATTGTCGGTTAAGTTTTAAAAGCCGCTTTGGAATTAAAGATAGCCACGTTCGCTTTTGGTCGTTGGCTTTCACCGGCTCACGAGTAATCAAATTCCTTCTCGTGTTAATTCAATCTGGGACCAGCTCGGTTCCTTCGCTAATTGGGTGAATTGCCTCAAATGACTTGTTACCCCTCGCGGAGCGGTAAACTTCAATCTTGACGCCGGCCTTCCGTGCGTCAAGATTGGTTTGTGGGCCAGAGATTGACCGTTTTCGATTCTCCGGAAGTGCAAACTTTGCCTTTTCTTTGCTGCGCACTTTTTGGCGCAGTTTGTTAGTCGACATGGATTGGGGGAGAATGAAGCACCTTTCAAAGTTTAGTAATTGGTAGTTTTTAGTAGTTTGGAGCTTAATTTAGCCTCCAGCCTCTTCAACACCGTTTTTTATCTCGAATGTTTATTTCATTCAGTCACATATTTTTGATGTATGTATGTTTTTGTAGGAATTCGAAGTTTAAGGTATTTACATGCGACTGATTCAGAAATTTTATGCGTCTCACAAATTCGAGTAGCGCTAATTCATGTGTTTCGCAAATATTTTCCCATAAATTGGACAAAGATAGCAAGCTCACTTGTCAGTGCTTTGTCCGGAAGTCACCATAGCAAGTAGACTTCCCGCTGTTTTCTCATTCACACACTCAAACTCACTTTTTGTCTAAATCAAAACATTTAGCGGAGTGTAGATGAAACAACAAACTTTGGCGTCAAAACTACGGCGTTCTTGCGCCAATCAGTCTGTGTATGGCGTGTAAATAGGCACGTCAATTCTATTTTTGATAGAACAAATGTTTCAATTTTCAACATTTTCAAGACATCAAAACAAAGCAGGAAAGAAAGCCGGGGTGCCCTTTTTTGTCCAAGGACCTTCAGCCAGGTTGCGCTTTTTTAACATTTAGTTTGAAGTACAGCTGCGATGGTGTGACTTTACTCTTGATGGTCCCTTATTTACGTCGAACATGCGTCCTTTCTGAAAAAACTTTTTTCCCAGTTTTGTCGATTCGAGATCAAGCTTGCACGCCAACTTTACAGTTCAGCCACCAATGCGCCTGAAGGCTATCCATTAAGTCATTAAAGTCATTTTGCAAAAACAGTCGACACGGTTAGCTAGGACATTCGCTCTAGGGAAAGATTGGCTTCGTTTCCGTTCTTTCCACGGTGTTTCCAATTAGGCCACTCGCGACCGCGTGCACTTTAAATTGGGGTTCCTGCAGGCGTGTTACAACAACGAATGAGTCCTTCGCGATCCGCGGTCTTTGTCGCCGTCCCATTAGGAAGCAATCTGATGCAGAAAATGCCGCGATTAATAGTAGGAACTGTTGGGTTCACCAGCATCCGTTAAGACACTGACGACGCTGCCACTTTAACCAAAACATAATTGCCTTTCGTTATTCTTACCCCAAACATGAGACAAAATCTGGATGCCGTTCCCGTCGCTCAGCAAGCTCTCGGCTTCGCCGTCAATTTGCCTCGGAACGAACAAAGAATCACAGAGCGGTGATTCCATTAAGCTGCCAATCGTCCATCTACGTATACAGAATAATTTAATCTGCGCAACAAGCGCTAGGCTCAACCACTTCACCTTATTTGACGCCGTTAGAAGTCGGTCTGTTACCCGCGCGGCCGAGTCGTCCATTTAAGTCGAGAGCTTCCATTTGTTTTTCTTTTCACCGCCGGCAATTCTGACAGATTTTTTGTGCATTTGTCACTTCTAACAGGAGGGAGCTAATAGTGGAATTCTTGCATCTCGCATTATGCGTTTTCCATCATCAGCTGCCACTTTGTGCCACCAGCACATTCGCCTCACTCAGCGTCCTCACTCCGGCTTGGCGACCCTCAGACACAGAAGCGGCAAACTTCGTTGGCCGCTCTTCTATTTTCGGCATTCTTGTTGTGTTAATGGTTTCTGCCAAGCTGTTATTTTGAACGCCTCCCTGGGAGCAAAAAAAGTCAATAAACCTTGAAGATCTCTTCCACCTAGTCTCTTAAAGTTTAGAGTCGTAAGGTTTAGGGGTTATCGTCTACGCTCTTTGGCAGTTGTTTTTCCTGCAACTTTTACGGTCAAAGAAAAACCTGGTTTCGAATTGAAAACCGCGAATAAAACCGAGCAAAACCTCCAAGTTCAAAATGAGGGTTTCTTGCAGAATCGGGCGCTCGAAGGGTTTGCAAAGGTGTCAGTAAACGCTTGGGCTCATTTAATTATCTTTTGCTGGAGCAACTTAAACATACTCTTATAAGAAGCCTCGACACTTTCAATAAAGACAAATTTGTTTTCTCGACAGCGGCGGAAATAAAAACTCTTCAACGCTTTATGGATTTTTGATGGCACAGAGACCGACTGATAAGCTGCGCGAAATCACATTTGCATAAGCTTTGTTTTCGTTTGTTTCAACCGAATCCCGACGGGGACCCTGGCTCATCGCCAGCGAAGCGCTTTCTGAACATCGTTCCGAACCTCTTCTCAAACTCGATTGACGCATGGCTTACTTGGGACAGGTGATTCGAATCGGTCGAGCGGGCGCGGAACCTCGCATCTTTGTCGACTTCGACCGGCTGCGCAGAACTTGCACACTCGATTCCTCAACCCCTCATCCTTCCTGCCTGTCACGTTCTGGGAAAACCGCTGAGTCAAATTACAGACCAGACCGGCCTCGACGGTCTAAACCGTGATTTACTTAACTTCTGTTCGGCATTGTCTCATAAACAATTAATAGAATCCCGACAGGAAAAGTGCGTGTTTGACGTGGTCGTTTTCGTCTTTACCGACGTGGTTTCAATTAGCAGCAGATGTTAACGGGATTAGCGCCGCCTTTTCGCCGCCTATGAACCAGCCCCTGTTTAGGTATGTCTATCGAGCGCAAAAGCTCAACGCCGTCATTCAAACTAGCGGACCAGCCCATGCCGAAAATAGCGGAGTACCGTCGGAAGTCGCACGACGTGGCGTCGTCTTCCACCGTCGTCTCGCACCATGAGCGGCAGCACCGGGTGAGTGGAGCCTGCTTGATGAACTTAGGACTCGGTTGGCAAGCTCAGGGGCCACCGTTCGTTTCTCTGCCAATCCTAAGTGTCTTCTTTTACTTTTCTGCTCCTTCTTCTGTCTTTTGCTACTTGTTGTTGCTCACGCAGAGGGGCGACGTCTCACGCCTCAGTGACTAATTAGAAATACTCAGAGGCCCCAAGTGAAGAGGACGAAACTTGGATAGCCGCTCCTTTGTCCGTCCGAGCACTCATTTCCGACTACTCCCTAATGATCACCTTAGGGAAATATTCCCGACGCACACTGTGGCATTAACAGTCAGCGCGCCTAATCCGCATGTATTTAAATACCTCGGTTTCAGCTCAGTGTCTTCGCTCAGCACCTCTCGCAGTATTTCCCGAACCATCTCATGGATTCCAGCCGCCGGAATTCCAGCGTCCCGCGCGTCCCCGGAAAGCGCTGCTCCATAAGCTACGGATACGCGACCTCCTCGGTCAACTTCCAGCCCCGGGCAGCCTCGTTCTCCGAGAACCCCCAGGCAGAGTTAGCAGGTAAGGTCATCTTCAGCGAAAGTTTCCACTGCCAAACTCATAGTACTCGCCGTCAAACAACAACCGGGACTCTTTCACACCCAAAAGGTCACTCGCTTTGTTAAGCCACCCTTAAATAGAATCCACATTGTTTGCCAATCAGTTTTATTAACGCGTTAGAAAATAAGGCAAAAGCATGTTGAGGGTCTTGGTTTGAACGTCGAAAACAAAGGCCCTAAAGCAATTGCGCTAGGTCTATAATTTATAAGCTCTATTAGATTTATCGTTGCTAACGATCGAGATTTGCTAACGAGAAGATTGTTCTCAGATACACGAAAAGTGTTTTCGGGTGAAGCGTTAAACATTTTGTTATTTTTCGGCCGCTGTTTTTGAGTAAATTCGGTTTTCCGACTGACACTTTAATGTGCCCGTCAACATATAACGACACTCAATAATTCATATGTGGACAACATTTTCTTTTATGTTTCACAATTCGTCAAACGTCCGGCTTGTTATGGTCCTAGGCGTCGCTAACAAGGCAGTTTAACTCACAGACATTCTTTAAGACCCCAGAGAGTCTTATGAGATCTGCTAAAAGTTAAACAACTTGTTATCGCAATAACCGAAAATTAAATAACAGATACGGGGAACGATAAGCCTGGCGCTTTGGAAAATGTGAGCACCGACGTCTGTTTGAACCTTTTAGCTAATCTCGCAACTTGAGCCGTCTCGCCCAAACATTCCTCAAACAGCTTAATTAACCTTCACAGCTGACGTCCTTTTAGATCCACAAGACTATCAAACAGTGTTTTTCATCCAAAACGAAGACAAGCGTCTCGTCCCGATGCCCTGCTACTGTCCCACGGGTGCCCAAGCGGATTTATTTGTGCAGGGACTTTACGAAAAACATCGCGAAAAGTTGCGAAAGTTTACAGAACAGCATTTGCCCAGCAGCGAACAGTACCACGTTTGGATCAAGGACGGCGACACCGACCAGGTACGCCGCCTGCACCACCCCGGTCCATCTTAAAGAACCGCTTTCAGACGACCGTGCTCAGCATCAAAACTCTGGAGAACCACTTCAAAAACGGCGTCGACGGAGTGCGCCGCGTGAAGTGGCGCCACCTGTCGATCGACCGCATTACCGTATACCGGTACTCGGTGCCCGAGATCTCGTCGCGATTCCGCCTCCGCGCGAACCACTTCTTCTCCTCTTACAAGCGCTACTGTTTCCTCTTCGTCTGGCTGGTCGTGGTGGTGATGATTTGTCTCACCGTGGTGCTCAGCGCCATGTGCTGCACATCGAGCTCCAACTCGAACTACCACATCAACGTATCGCAGTACATCGTCCAAGGCTAGCCGGGCTCAGTGAGCTAATTTCGGCTCACCCTGAAAACCGTCGTCATCGCCCTTCTCGTGTCGACGCCAACCCGTGCGCACATATCACAGTCGTCTCAACTCAGAACATTCTGTCCCCCTCTCTCCTAGTTTCCATGTCCCTCTCGCTCTTCCCGGTGTTGCCTCGACGGGTTTGATCAAAGAATGAACAAAAGCAACCCTAAAATTTAAAACTTTTCTGAATTTGTGTAAAGTGTAATTAAAAACAAAATAAATTTGGTTTTTTGTTGGCAAAGTCGCAAACTACGTTTGAAGCAACCGCAAGAAAGTAGAGGAGAAGATTTTTGCAGCGATCACTAAAGGCAAAAAAGTGAAATAACAAATGAATTTGATTTTTAGAATTTGGTTTTTTGGTGAGCGATTTCTTTCTCGATAGTAAAATTAGTTAAGTCTAAAACACAGAAGGAATGAAGAACAGCCACAGCGGCTTTCGCTGATCGAGAACCACCAGCGTCGCTTATAGAATTTGTGTCTCCATTATGATTGGGGTCTTTTATAGACAGCCACGACCGTTTGCACAAGCGAGCTGTTAATGCTGTGAAATAGGTGATCACTTTGTCGACGTAGGTAGCAAATTATTGAGAGCATTAGATTTTGTCCAGCCGTAGTAATCTTACGAAATCAAGAATTTATTGTCTACAGTACCCGTTTAGTTACCACATTCAGAGAAAGCAGGTGGCATATGTACATTTTTGGTCGGCAGAAGATAGCATCGTCGGGATCAAAACCTGACCACGCGCACGAGAGCGTCTGTCCCGTTGACGGATCCGATGAAGAGCACCCCGTTGACGATGGCCGCATTCACAACTTCCGTGGGTTCGTAGTAAAAGGCATCAAACTGCTCGTAGCTGGAATCCGTGAACCGGGCCACCGCAAAGTGATCCGACGAGGCGGCCACCACAAAATTTTTTGCGCCCTTTTCCTGCGCCGCCTCGCAAAAGAGCTTCGTGGAATTTCGCTCCGTTTGCCCGGGGCCTAACGGCAAAAAATTCCAAATGGAGAATGTCGAGTTTTTTTCATCGAAACTGTATATTTGAAGTCTCGCAGAATCCAGACGCATTCTCCAGTTCAGGTGCGACGAGTTCCAGTAGGCGAGCGAGGAAAACACCGCGTTTTTCGGAATTCCGTCCATTTCTTGAGGACTACTTTCGTCGATCGTTCGCCGGTGCGTCCTCCCATCGATCACTGTCTTGTGGAGCGTTTGAAACGCGCGCCGGTAAGAATCTCGTCCAATTTCGGTTTCGGTGATCAGGTGGAAAACCACCGTCTTCTGGTCTACCAGGAAGACTCGACCCGAAACGAATTCTTCGTGGAAGAGCTGAAGTGAACCGTAAACGGAGCAGAAGAAGGTGAACGGAGAGCAACCGGAACAGCAGTAGATTATGTTGTCGAGGGCGTTTCTCGCGTTGCGCCTGTCGAAAAGATGGCATTTCGAGCAGTTCTTCCGGTCGATGTTCAGCACTTCGCACCCCGAGTTGTAGGCTTCTTTGGTCTCGGGATTCCACTTAATCTTCATAAGGGTTTGGTTTCCAAGTGCGAAGAAGGTTCCCTTCGTACGTCGACAAGGCTCGAAGGAGTCGATGCGGGACATGTTCGAGGGGAGAGGGAGGGCGAACTCCTCGTCGCTGTGGAAGTAGAAGGTCGGGGCCGCGTGCGGCGGGGAGGCGGTCGGGCCGGGCACGGCTTTGAAGTCCGTCGGATTCTTGACGGGGTGCAGCGTGAAGAGCACGACGATCGCTGCGGCCGCGAGCAAGAGCAGCAGGAGAACCACGATCCCCACGATGAGGGAGAGGATCGCGTGCTGACGGATCCAGGAACGCCACTTGCCGAAAAGGGCCACCGCCCGTCCGCAGAATGGCACATCCTCGGCGGAAGAGGAATCGGGCCAGTCGGCATCGCTCTCTACGTGAATGAAGGTGTTGTCGGTGATGTGGGACGAGGGAAACGGCTGGTGGCGGCTGTCGCTCATGGAGGCCCCGTGAGGCCGACTGTCGATGGAGGCGTGCCGGATTCGGAAAGGCAGCGGAGAGTCCATTTGCCCTGAAGACGAATATGCCGGAGCGAACGTTTATTATGTGACAACTGCGTCGAAAAACGCGTCTCGAATGCAAATACTCGCAAAGGTGCGTCACCGGTATGCTCGCGACAATAATGGGCGCGCCTTCGGTGCACCGCCGGCGACTGCCTTTCACTCCGTTATCAGCGACTAAGATTGCCCGCAAATTACATAATCAATAGGTGTGCGCCATCCCCTCAGAAAATGAGTCCCAAGTTTCACAAAGTAACCGTTGTCGAGTGCCTGAGCACACCGTTGAGGTTGACAGGGCGAAATTATACAAGAAGCGGCTTAATGACTACAGGGAATTCGCCATGAGTGGAACGGCGGAAGAAGTACGAAGGAATGAGAGCACGATTCATAAAGTACAATTACTCACAAACGGATATAAAAATCAGTCGTTTTTTTACGATTTTCTTCTGGATTGGACTGTCAAGAACTCGCGCAGACGTTCCAGAAATTACCTGCTCTCCGGTTTCAAGTCTTGTTGCCAAAGAAATGTATCGCTCAAAATTTTATCCAAAGTTAGAATTTTATTCCCACACATTCACAAGGCTTAGGAAAAGTCCAACCAGCAGAGAAGTCTAGTTTTAGCTTCTTAGCGTCTATGGAACAACAAAATCATGCGGTAGGCAACCCATATATCAACTCACAAGCACAAGCATTGAAGCATTCCAAAGAGTCCAACGTGATCTGTGAACATTTTTTGCATAGAATCCATTTCTACTCAGCGCCATTTCTACGCTTGTACTCATCAAACAAACAAAAAATCAAGCATCGAAGAATGCCACTTTCGCAGGGTCCGGTCTTAAGCAATGAGCAACATTTTCTTCGCAAAATATTAGCAATATCGGAAAGATTTCATTCTAGTGGGTAATTAAGAACACACGAAGTATAGCGTCACTAATCTAAGCCTCGTGCTTCTGTCCAGGCTGCCATCCTTGAATCTTCGTACGCGTAGTCGAGTACGGGATGTACTTCTTCTCTCTAAAAAGCTATATGTACGACTCCAACATTGTTTATACTCACGGGACGACGGAGAGGTTTTCTTCGTGGCTCAGCACCCATTTCGGATTGTTTGGAGGCTTCTGGACGGGAGTGTCATCCGTGATATGATGCAGCCAGCGGTGCCATTCAGGGGGAACTTGAGAAGCGTCATAATCCAGCCAAACGCGATCGGGATATTTCACCCAGCGGTTACGAGGCATGAAGAAGCTGTTATCCTGAATTCTAAATGACTCCATGCACATCTAAATAATCCAACTAACCTCATAATATCTGTTGCCAAACTTGTCTTCACCGACAAGGGTTCCAGCGCGGGTCACATCCATGCTAAAATTCAAGAATACGTTATCTGAATTCGACCAGTTTTGAATTACATATAACGCTGCTTTAAAGCAGCGCGGACGCCACCAACCTCCTTGATGACCCTGCCGAATTTGATGAGCTTATTGAAGCCCAGGAGTTCACTTAACCCCATGGCGGCTAAAACGTTACTTACACTATCAAAACACAAAAAGACAATAGATATGGCAACGAGCAAAACATTTCAAATTGACCACACAACGCACCGAAAAGTTTTAACGATCGCATAAATTAAGCTTCGGTATACCAGTAAATGTAATATCTACAGACAGTTAGCATTATAATTTACGAGAAAAGAAATTTCAAATCGGATCTCAAATGAACTTCACGGTCACCATGGCGTTGATAAGGCCAGCCTCCTTCAGTGTAGACTTTTCGTCCTCGATCGGCTTTATAGGGAAGCCCCCCGTAAATTGGAAGGGACGGTACGCATAGTTGGGATTAGCACTGAAATGGTCAACAGGCATAGTCAGATGAAAATCGGCTGAACGCTTACGTGACGATAAAATTGCGAATATCTTCCACACGGTGAGTGTGGTTAAAGCGAGTAGCGATGCGCTCGTTATCCGGAAAACGGATCATGATACGAGTGACGGGCTCGCTTTCATTGAGACGTATATTGGCTTCGGCTTCACGCTCTAGTTCAATTTTTTCTTTAAAAAACACATTATCAATTGGGATTAATAGCACTGTTTTCATACCTTCACGTCCAAGGGGAGCGCCAGCGTTGATGTTCTCCTCAAAATGAACACCTCCTCCAATAACATGGCCCTGACCAGAAAAAGGTTTGGCTTTGGGGGGAACGTATTCCGTCCCCTTCTGCTTCATACGAAGATCAAGGTTCGGACCGTACTTCACCGCAAGCTCGGCAGGAACTTTTCTGCAATAATTCTTTAAATTCAAACATACAATTGCACTAAACGTACCCTTGCATCATTTCGGTCATAAATTGACGGTTCTGTGGCTCCTCAAAAGAGCGCAGGGGGCCATCATCGATGCTGAATCCATTAGTCCACAAATTGAGGCTTACGAACTGAAATATATGAATAAATCGTAAGCTATATGGTTCGCATTCATACAGGCTGTTCGGACTCATTGATGGACGACGACGACTGACCCAATGGCTGGCTGGGCAGTCCATGACCTCCCAAGCGGTATCCGGTAGCGTTGAAAGAAGCAGGGCTTCGGCGAGCTGGGCCTTCATCGCCGACCACCTCAGCTCCGGCTCGACGGGCAGCATGCATTATGCGGGCCGCTTCATCTTCTTCGCCACCACCAGGACCCATGACTTGCTGTCCGCTGTCACGTCCACCACCGACAAAGAAGCTTTCGGGCTTGCGCTCGTCATCGGAATCTTCACCGCCGCTGTCGTTGCCACGGAGAGAATCGAGAGTTCGAATACTAAATTTCCGGAATTCCAGAAATAATAGCAAATATTCCACTCACTTTCCGCTCATGATTTGTTAGGAAAATCTGGAACTTTAGCCGGTGTAAAGTAGGGAAGACGGTTGAATTCCTGAAATTAACATTGAAATAGAACTTCATTTCATTGATGGACGAGGACAAAAAATCAGAACACAAAATCAGCGAATTCACACGAAACGAGCGCCGAACGGAGTCTGAATCTGCAAACGACGGCCGGTGAGCGAAACCCCGTTACCACCGGTCGTCATTCATACTTTTGAACGAGTCAGGAAGATCGTGGCGGAACCCGCCATGCGACGACCACTGCGAATCCGACCGCCACCTATGGCCGTTGAAGCGGAGTTCGAGGCGGAAACGAAGCGTAAACGAAGTTTCGGGTCACCCCGAAGTTTCTGGCACACTCAACGAGGCTTATCGCTTCAGGATCAGAGCAATGCAAATGTATAACTTTTTTGTAGAATCTTTAAAAAAAATGAAAACTCGAAACTTGCACAGCCCTGTTTGGGATATGCATCTGGCTAGTGACCTGTTTGGAGCGTTTGTTGAGCGAAAAGCTTAATAGGTAAAGAATTCGATCTCTCAAAACGATGTTTTCATGGGTTCCCTTTTGACGCCGTCTAAACATCTGTCGGGCACAATTCAGAATTTTGAATTTGTTAACATGTAGGTTCGCTCTTTGGGTTTCATTTGTCGGCATTTTTGGATTTTTTCGGGTATTGTCTTTCTGCTGCTCGCTCCCGAAAATCGCTCTTTTTGATGAAGACTGCCCTGAGGGAACAATTCAACATTTCCATTATGCGCGTTTAGCCGTAAAAGGTGATAACTCAAAATAGGGGAGAGCAAAGGTGTGGAGACCGAATGAAGTGATATCTTGAAATCCATGTTTGACATTGTTGTTTGATTAATCCCAAAATGCCTCTTTCCGTTACGTTATAAGTGTTTATTTGCAAGGCCATTGTGGAAACGGTCATGAAATGCTTCTTCAATGCCAAGAGAAGAATAATCCTAAGAAAACGTCGCACTGCATGACTTTTTTCGTTTTTGTTGTCCTCTCGCCCTGATCAAATAAAGGCCGACTTAGCAGATCGTCCCACGGAGCGGAGCTTTGGATCCGAACTGCCGAACGGACTCGTCGGTCTTCAGTCAACAAGCCGTAGCCTTATTGTCCACTCGCTGCTCACGAAGATGTTCCGACTCGCCAGCTTCCTTGTGCTTCTCTCCGTTTTGGGACTTTCTTTTGCCCAATTAAAGTGCTACGTTGGCCACCAACGCTGGGATCCGGAGCCTGTTATTAACACCTTTGACCTGACTAACTGTGCTCGGGGAGATCGCTGTTGCTATATGCTCAGGTAAAGACGTAGATCGCTAACTAAGACATTCACAAATTCAGCACACTTAACGGGACTTATTACGGATGCTACCGAGACTGCCCGTCGACGACATCCCACGCCTGTGGACCGGACCCCCAGTCAGGAATCATGGACATTACGTATTGCTACTGTAACAACTACAGAGACTCCAACTGCAAACCATTCGGAGCGCTTCAGTGAGACTAAACTCGCGAAAAATTTCACTGGCAAAGAATTTCTTGGGCTTTAACTATGCTTATACATTGCAAACCATCTCTGCCCCTTTCTCGGTTATGTATAGCGTTAAACAAAGTTTTAAATCATCTCCATTTCAGCTAATGCCAACTTATTACATATTTATGATAATCTTTTTGGGCTTCTTTGAGTGATTCTTGAGCATATCAACGGTTTCCGCGGGAAGGTTGAGATTCTTGACAGTGAACTGCTGCAAGAGCGGTAGTTCGGAGTAGAGCGTGTCCACGTCGATATCTGCAAACAAGAGTGGTTTGGACAAATATTTTGTGACATTCGAACGGTAAACCTTCGATGGGGTTGCCACTGAGGTCAAGAAAGCTTAGTTCCTTCATGGCGTAGAGTTGCTCGGGGAAGCGGATGAGTTTGTTGTGAGCGAAGTTTATGCCCTTCATGGAGACCCAAGAACTCAGTTCCTCAGGAGCCTCTTCGAGTTCGTTTCCTTCCATGTTGAAAACTGAAGCGGCAAACTAAGTAGCGGAAAATACACAAAAGCTCAATCCAATCGCACATTAGCGTAGTGGCTTTGTAGTAAGTACTAGCTTGTAAACTTCGAAACTTTTGTTGAAAACATTTTTTAAATTATGATGGATAGGAGGTTTTTCCGATTTTCTAAAAGAATCAAACATGCGTTTTTTCTGTACGTGTCTCTTTTTAAGCAACGTCTACAAATCCACAAGCGGAGCGTTTCCATCGATACTTGTCACGTAGAACACAAATAACAGTCAAGAGGACACAAAACTCACTCATCATCCCGGGAAACCGGTCGATCATCTTCTTCGGAAACTTCTTCAAACTGTTATTTTTCAAACTGCACTTTGTGATGTTGTGCCCTTTCAGCACGAGATAGATAGCGTCGGCAATGTACATCAAAGAGCAATTCGAAAGATCTGAATGACGAAATAGTTAGGATCCAAAAGAGCTTTGGAGGAATACCTAGAAACCCTGAAGATTTGGCGTCTTCGCAGCGATTCATAACTTGAGTGACTCCACGAGCCGCAGACAACGCCATCCTTGAGAGTGCGAGTTGTGAGGATTGACCGACTAGCTCGAGTGACTGGCTCAGTCGACGAGATCTTCGGAAAAGCTTCGATCGATTGAGAACTAAGGCGTTCGCGAGCAGCATTGTTTGTAGTAAGAGGCGTGCCGCTGCTACCTCCTGCTCAAGAACTCCAAAAAGCAGATGCATGTGGCGTCACGCCCCCTTATCTTTCTCGAACGTCTTATCAGTGTCATTCGGAATGCAAACTTCAACAAAAGGCGCGAGGAAGTTTTCAGTGCTGCCAGGGTTATTTGTTGGGGACGGCGGTGTAGGCGACACGTAAAGACAGTACCCTTACACCGTCGCGCATATGGATTGCGGTCCTTGCTTCCACTCCTAGTTTGGTTCTTCCAACCGGAATTGTCAGCACCACACGTCTGCGGTTTCAAGGCAGTCATTGTTTCTCCGTCTCTGCCTCTTGCTTCGTCTCATATCCAGTGTTTTGCCTGCGTCAGCCGCGCGTGTTCGGAAGAAAAACGATTTCGTTTACGTTCAGTGTCGTCGAAGGGTCATTGCCAACTCAGATGGGTATACGTAAGGGTCTTAATTCAGCTGGAATCCGTGGCTTCCGTTGTACGATCCACTTGCTCCTAGATACCCTTAGGGGTGGCGGCTGGGACCTGGGAGCGCCTGCTGCTGGCGCCGCCCCGATCAACAACAACAACTTGCATGCAAAAACAGAACTATCTTCTGATTCCCTTCTGCATCCACGCCGTCTTCTTATCTATCTCGTGAATCTCGCGTCTCGTGCTTCTGTTCTCCTTTTCGGGACCAAGGCTCGCGATGGTTGGCGCGTTACCGAAGACAACGAGACAAACGTTTTCGAACTCCGTTGTTCTCCGCTCTTTAGCAGTGAATTTAGCGTGAACGTCACCGCTGCCCGCCGCATCTCTTGAGGCCGGCGCCTCAGAGGAAGGAACCACGTGGTGGTTCGCTCTTCTCTCTGCGCTTTAAGCAATCGATGATCATTTCTCGGTAATGCCCTCCGAGCGTCATTCGAGGAGCCACTGGTCGAGACAGTCGCTAATTTCGCGTACGGTTCCGAAAATCTAATAAATACCTTCATTAATTGTCTGACTGTTTTCAGTGCTTTTACAAGTGCTCAACTTTTTTAAGGAAAGATTAAAAGAACAGGACCAAAAACGGCGACGACGCTTCCGTAAGTCATGTGCTTGATTTGATTAAATTGAAACGGGACGGGTTCACACATTCCATAGATTGTCATAACAAGATTTACACAAATTAATGTTTTGACCCTCGCGCACGAAGAGAAGTTGAAAGACTGCCGATGTTTTTGACGAAAATCACTTTTAATTAGTCAAGAAGGTTCTCGATGTGCAAAGATCAGCAATCGCCGAAACGCGGTGTAACTCCCCTCGCGAAAAACCGGCGGCGCAAGCGTTCGAAATGAGCACTGTTAAATCGTTAAAACGGAACGGAAAAAAGCTTTGATGCTACAGGGTGGCGCAAAAAAAAAAACAGCGCGCTTATCTCGGAGCCGTTGCATTTTTAAAGCAGACAATGTTAAAATGTGCAACTGGCAATCCCGCGTCGAATGAGCTATAGCACGCTCCTGTCGAGCCTAACGTTGTGCACTTATAGCCAAATGTCTGGGAAAACTGTTAAGAAAGTGCGGTAAATTTTTTTGGAGGCTTGTATCTCGACGCTGATCTGTCCAATTTGACCGTTTTTTCGTGCATTGATAGAAGAAATCGAGAGCAATGTTTCGCAAAAAATCCGGCAAAAACAAGAAATCAATTGCATTGCATAAACATCGTTTTTATAACCTTAAAATTGGATGTGGGCTATGTCTGGAAAGGGACGCCATACATTTTCCAGACATTTTTTGACAATTTTTGTTTTTCTGAGGTTTTTGCGAAAAATTGTTTTCGATTTCCTTTATCGATTGCACCCAAAAACGGTCAAATTGGACAGATCAGCGTCAAGATACGAGCCTCCAAAAGTTGACCGTACTTTCTTAACAGTTTTTCCAGACATTTGGCTATAAGTACACAACGTTAGACCCGATAGGAGCGTGCTATAACTCATTCGACTGCCAGTTGCACATTTCATCTTAACTTTGTATGCTTCAAAAATGCAACGGCTCCGAGATAAGCGCGCTGTTTTTTTTGCGCCACTTTGTATGTTTTCGAAACAGATAACAAGAATGAGTATTCTTTGAAAATCGCGAGCGGTCTTCTTCAACAAAAAGGGTAGAATGAAGAAAGGTGCAGTAAGTTTTAGCGTATTGGAAAAAGTTTGAAAATGGTGTTAGTTCCAGAAGCGTTCATTCTAGACAGGGTTGGACATTTGAGTACCGATCGCTGTTCGTGGCCAGTGTCGAATTGGACTTTTGTGATCATTTCCTTAGAAGAATCAATTCTACTCTGTATATTCGTGCCCTGTGCTGTTATTTTTAGAAAAAATCGTTAATCGTAGCTGGAGGCCCTGTTTTTAGGCTACTAGCAGGTAATTTTTCAAATAGCGGGGATAGTACTGTAGGCTACCAAATTCAAAGATGCTTAGGCTTGCGCATAAAGTTTGCAATGTGTTATTTTGCGCCGAAGGCGCCTGGAAGCCGGGGTAGTAGGCTAGGTACGACAGTTCCACAGAGAACAAGACCACCAGTAGCGATCTCCGTCCTAGATTAACGCGCTTCTCTAAAAATGGCAACGCAGAAAGCAGTACATTACAAAAATGATCACAATAGTCCGTTTTTGACACTGAACAGGCCACAAACAGCGATTGGTACTCAAATGTCCAGGCAACCTATAACCCTAGGAGCGGTCGTGTCAGATCATTCCCGAAAGGCGCGAACGAGCGTACCGGTCGTAAATTTGCGCGAATTTGGTGCAAATAGTAGGAAAGCAAGCGAAATCCACCGTTTTTCGTGCCAATTTCTCTCGCAACCCCCGCTCGGCCAACTTTTCCACATTTCACACTTTCGGCAGATTTTGGCATCAATTTGGACCGTTTCAGAAAAGAAACCCAAATGGGAAATGAACTTTAAAGAATGGAAACCCAAGATTAGACGTCAGATGTTTACTTCAGAAACCTCCACCAGTTTCCTCCACACAAACTATAATATGCCGCTTTGTGTTGAGCAGCCCCTTTCGCTAGGCTGGAGCGCCCTGTGTTCACGGAGTGCGTATTGTGTCACTATGTTGTATCTTGTAGTCTCGGGAGCAATGTCGAGGATTGTTTTGCGTAACCGCAATTCAGTTTTCCTAATTTGTTTCACATTGGTGCGAACTTCTGTTTTCGCGACAGATTAGACATTGCTGCGTACGCGGGAAGCAGCCAGTGCACGAAGATTGTCGCATTTCCGCAACGCACTATTTGCCGCTGCTGACAGTCGACTTCGACACCCTCAGGCATTCAAAGGTCGCAAGAGCCAGTCTTGCGCAATGGTCCTTCGACTCCCTTTTGCTCGTTTTTTTGCGTCCAGTTCTTGTTCTCGTCGCTTTCTGGCGCTGCGGAAGGAAAAACGGATCGGAGCCAATGGGCCGAGAACAGAATCGTCTGCGGAATGCGGGTGAAACCATCGTCGAGCCCGTCAGTCTTGTCATTCCTTCTCGCGCCCCCGGTTGTTGCGTCTGCGCATCTTTCGGGCATATTTTCAACGCTGGTGGAATGTACCAAAGCGCAAAAGATGGTCGACGTCAAAAGTGGAGACAAGAACGGAGACGTCTCATTCTTCTCCCTTCTCGTCTCCACACGGTCTTACCGCCATGGTGATCGATTAACACAAAGCAAGAGCGGACAAATGAAGAACTCACGACTGGAACAATATATACTTTCCATCTGAGCTTCTGTTGATTTGATGCTGACTATGTGTTCTGCTGCTCCGACCATAACTCTTCATTCTCAGTGTCCCCGAGCTCCTCGCCGATGATAACGGTCGCCCACCGCGCGTCCAAATATTGTCTTTAGGTCCGCCATTACGCGCTGCTTATTCGGAGATTGCTGATTGCGGAAGGGGCGAAAAGATGCCTTCGCATCTGTAGATGTCCTGGGCACATAAGATCGGAGTTGAGTGCGGATGCAGACTACACCGTAGCCACCGAACTCCACTTTCGTAGCGTGATCTGGTGAAGATAAGTGGTGTGACCGCCCGTGCCTCCGGCTGCCGTTTTGGCCCTTTTTGGACAAAATGGCATCACAATTTCCGTGCAGATTTCATTTTGACGACGAATGAATTCACCTCTCGCATACGGTGTGTGTGTTAAAGCGGTTAAAATCGCGGTCGGCAAATGGCGATCACCGCCTCCCGTTTTCGTTTTGAGACTCATGCGACGATTTTGTCGGTATGGCGGTGTTATCCTCAAATGACGCCCAAATCAGGGTCCATCGAAAACCAAAAGCTACAATTTTTGCTGCAAAAGAACCGCGAAATCTTGGAATCTAAATTTAAAGATTTTCCCGCGAAATTGGGGAATTTAGGACGTTGGAAATTTGATCCGACATGGCCATCTCATTTTCGTAATTCCTAGATCAGGAGAGCGCGGACTCGCTTTCAAGTTTATTGAAAGCGCATTAAGCAGATTGGCAATAATTCGACTGCTTTTTCACCAATCGTGCTTCATCTTTGGATATGTCCATGCGGTCTTGACTGAGAAAACAGCCAAAATATGGGCGACCGAACGTGCGAAATGGTGGGACACTTCTTTAAAAGTTTGTTTGAGGCTGACACACCGTGCGCAAAATGCGCGAATCGAACTCTAGACATTTCCAATTTGAATCGACTCGAAACCGCAAAAGATTTAATTGTTTTTAATGACAAACAGTGATACTGTATTTATGGCAATTAATAGATTATGGCCGCTCGTTTCAGATTTTCGGCTCGGCTGAACGCAGGCCTGGCCGGAGGCGTTTCCCGTCACCACCGGAGAATCCTCTCGACCTCCTGCAAGAAGTCCAACAGCAACATCCCAGGGCGTCCCTTAACGTCACTCCTCGGCCTGGACTGCTTCCATCAGCTGATGATTCGGCGCCAACCTTCGAATCAGTCGAGAAGTCATTCGATCAGCGGTGACATGGGCGTCATGCTCGACGAGGCTGCCCGATCCTTACGCTCTCCGCCCGATGCCATGATCCTGTCGTCGGCGAACCTCCTCCACCACCCTCTCTGCTCCCAAGGCACTTCGGCCGCTTCCGTGCAGCCCGAGGATGCGCTATCTCCTAATGTTAAGGTAGGTCTATTCGATACAAGCAACAATTTAAAAGTGTGATACTCGAGAAGTTCCGTCAGTGAACTATGCTCTTGTCCTTTCTGTTAAACAAACAGTGTGAAAGTGCATTTTTGAAATCATCTTGTTGACTGTCGAAGTCATGGTGAATATAAGCGACCAAATTACCTATATTTTAGGTTCAACCATCCACCTTCATGCCACATCGCGTCGTTGTGCTATCGAAAACTACTCGACTTCAATATGAGGTGCAGCAGTGCGGGATTCTGGACGAAGACGTACTGACCGAGCACGTAAGTCCTGTTTGAGTCCTTTTTGTGTGTTTTATTCATGATTTTCAGTTGCGTCGGCAAGGAATTGATTTTGCAGAGCTCAAGCGCAAACACTGCTTGCAGAGCGCCTACATCCGCGCCATTTGTGACGAACTGCGGTAAGAGCGAACAGCTGCCGATTTCAAGTTTGAATGCGCTGTTTTAGGAAGTCGGATGTCGACGTTCGAGTTGTACTCCGCGAAGACTATACGTCGAAATTGGTCGACTGGGCTGATCTTATAATCTCCGCAGGTGGCGACGGAACATTCTTGACAGCTGCGAGTAAAGTCGACGACCGTAAACCAGTGATCGGCATCAACACCGACCCGATTGGGTAATTTTAATGCTTTTAAGACAAAGGGTAAAGCGAATCTTCGATTTCAGTTCCGAGGGACACCTGTGCCTGACGGGTAAACTGCAGCGCAAACCACAAGAAGTGATCAAACAAGTGCTCGGCGGCGAATTCAAGTGAGTCTAAAAAATCGCGTTCTTTGACTTCGTGTTTTAGATGGGCAGAGAGGCAGCGCATAAGAGTTACGATCGTAAACCACAGCGATCTTCTTAGCAACGACGAAAACAGCGACGGTCTTTTGCCTCCAGGTGCAGATTGCGATAGCATGTTCAAAGGCGTCCAGTAAGGTCTTTCAAGGTGTTAATCTGTACTCATACTTGACTTTTAGACTTTTTAAGAAGGAGAGCGTCATGCCTACAGATCCAATCTTGGCATTGAACGAAGTGTTTATCGGCGAAAGTCACGCAGCCCGGGTTAGCTACTACGAGGTGCAGATCGATGATGGCCCCTTCGTGAAGCAGAAGAGCAGCGGCATTACGGTTTGCACCGGGACGGGTTCCACATCGTGGTGAGTGGTTCGAGTTGGGGTCGTCTAGTAATCAGTAAATCCGTTTAGGCATTACAATATCAACAGAGTTTCGAGTCAAAATGTAAGCGATCTGCTGGATATAATGCGAAACATGGGCATGCAAGTGGCCAACAACGAAAGCCTCGTGCAGTCCATTTGTAGGCGATTCAACGAGAAGCTCGTTTTCGAGCCCGAATCAGAAAGTGGGTTTTGTATCTGAAGTGCAGTCTTATTTTCTGATTTTCAGAAATGGCGTTCACTGTTCGAGACCCAGTTTTCAACGCGACCTTCGCCACAACGAAAGCTCGCGGCTTCGCTCACCGAATCCGGCTCCGATCCCGCTGCAGCGATGCCCACATCGTGCTGGACGGCAGTACTTCGATTCCCTTTAACCACGGCACCGAAGTCATCCTCGAAATGCTACCTGATGATGCCCTGCGCACCATCCACCTCTTCTAGTTAGAACTGTCCGGGTCTCTCACGTGCACCTTCTTCGCACACATCCACGTATCGTTTCTCTTCTTCACGATTCCACGCGCTCTACAGCGTTTCAACTGAACTATCCTTCTTCTCATGTATATAAATAGAAACCTGATTGCGCTTGATCACAAAACGCTCCTCGAGGCACTAAACGAAAAACAATTTTCAACACTGGGAAAACAAACGTCAAACGCTCGTCTGTGTCAATCCACTTCCACGCTTGACTCGCGCGTGTGCGATCTTATCGAATGTTCCATCGGAGTCGCGATGGACGCCGAGATTAGAAATTGCGAATTTTCGAAGATATTTACAAACAAGCGATGGTGTTCATCAACGACCTCTTCTTCGTCGTCACAAATTTAGCGGCATTTCTTCGTCAGCTCGCGGAGCCGAGTTTCCTTTCTGGATATATGTCTGCGGTTGTCGTATGAACCTGTAGTACACGGTGCTTCCGATCGCGAAAAGCAGACAGACGACCGTGAGCAGAAGCAGGGCGATCACGATTGTCATGAAGGCGTGTGTGCTGGCATTCCGTCTAGACGGCCGAGAGTCACGGGTTGTGGGTCTGATCCGTGGTGCCCTGGTGACTGTCGATTGGGGCAGCTCGTTCTACAAATAAATATGTACTTTAAAAGTTGAAATGCCGGACCGCTCAGCTTACCGATGTTGACAGGACAAGGTCCAGTTGGCGCACTTCGTCTTCAAGACTCGCCTCCGAGGAGTGAGTGAGTACCGTAGTCCAGAACGTAGGTTTGTTCGTAGAACTCTTGGCGAAGCGCGGGGTTGTCGTAGTTCGTGTTGTCCTCGATGTGGCCGGAGACGGGGAAGCGAGCGTCGAATGAGAGCTTGTGGTCGTGGCTTCCGAGGAGATAGTCGAGAGAGCGCAAACAGTCTGGTTCGCGATCTCCTCGAACAGCACCATAGTGCCTGTTTCGTCGAATTTACATTTGATTGCACTAAAGTCGTCGATCTGGAAAGGTAAGTGATTGCGCTAATTGGACACCTGAAAAACTACGAACCTTTTTTCGGTTCTCGGCGTTGAGCAGCCAAATTTGCATGTCGGTTGGGTTTGAGCAACTACATGTGAACTGATTTCGATTTCCCCCGAGCGTGAGATGCTTCAGTTTAGAGAAAAACGATAGGAGAGAGAGATCCAGGTTCAAGAGATTGTTGTCGTGCAGGTGGAGCCTTGAGAGTTCCGAGTTCGACCTGAAAATCGCCGCCGGAAGGCTTTCAGTATTCGTGTCCGAGAGATCGAGTGTTTGCAGTCTTGGAAACTGCAGCAGGGTGTCCTGAAACAGAAGTTCCTCATGCGTGCGGAAAAGGAAAATAGCCTTGTTTACGTGGGTTAGTCCGCTAATTCGACTGTTGCTGACGTTGAGCACCACCAGCTGATTCCGCGTCCCGATTGCGTCGAGGCCGCTGGCGTCCATGCGGACGTCGGGAAAGTGGAGCTCGGTCACGATGTTTGGGATCGGCGTCAAGCGGTCTATGCGGACTCGGTGGCAGTGGACCACGTTCTGCCCCGGTCGGGAGAGCGACGCCGAGACCGAATGCCAGCAGGTGCAGCCCGGAGGACAAGTACTCTGGCAAGCACATTCGCCCACCGGCTGAAGGCAGCAGTCGCAGCCTTTGAGGCATTCAGACTGGTACTTGCACAGAAGCTGTTGGGAAGCGTCCGCCTGGTTCAGTGACATCAAATGGTCTGGGTGAACTGAATGTGCACAAACGATGTCGTTTACGTCCATGACCACTGGCGACTCCTGAAGCAAACATTAAAAGCAATTGAAATACCGATCGGATTGCCTTGGTCTCAGGGTGCATCATCCAGCGTAGTGAACAACTGCAAACCAGGGGATTTCCCGACACATACACCTGACGCTTCTGAAGAGCTGTTTCCGATCCCACAGCATTCTCTTTAATTTCGGAAAGAAAGTTGCTTCTGGAAGCAAACAAAACCATTCAACAAGGTTTGAATTTCTCGTTCACCTGAGATCAATCATTATCAACTTCTCGAGATGCCCGAACGCTTTCTCGGAAATGTGTTTGATGTGGTTTGAGCTGATATCCAAAAGTCGAACCGAATGCGGGAAGACGTTGATGGTCCCGCCGGAGGCGACGTGCTCAAGCTTATTCCCGGCGAGGTCCAGCCTCCGCAAATCCATCACTGTTTCGTTTATGAAATGGACTGTATCGATGTTGTTATGGCGCAAGCTGAGGTCCGTAAGTGACGGAGGAAAGCGGCGGAAGTCGATGTTTGCCAGCGTGTTGTAATCCATGGAGAGAATCTTCAGGCGGTGCAGGCTGGTCAGCGTATTTGCCAAATAGGGGATCGAATTGTTGCTTAAATCCAGCTGAATCAAGTTCCTAAATTGAATACTTGAAAGGAGACACCAGCATTGGTAATTACGGTAGAGAAGAGAGTGCCGGCGGTTCTGTGCGAAGTTTGTTTCCGGTCAAGTCCAATGCCATCAAGTTGATAAGGGGCCCGAACACCATCGGTGGAATGGATTCCAAGTCGGCGTTCTTGACGACGAGACTGTAGAGTTGAGACATTCCCTGGAAGCGACGCGGTCATCCTCTCATAAGTCGCAAACAGGGCTGTGCGATATATCGTCAATATATCATATATCGCAGTTATAGTTATCGCGTTATCGCACCACTTTTACGATAAACATATCGTGATAAAATAATCGCGTTTTTGCGATATCGATGCGATATTTCGGTCTCGAAACGATCGACTTGCGACTTCGAATAAATACTGTAGTGGGAGTTTTTCGCGTTTCTGGCGAGTTTTTCGAGACGTTTTCGTGTTGATTTTCTGGAAAATCGTCGCGTTCTGCCAAAGAGGACGTTCTGCCAAAGGGGACGTTCCGCGGAAAGATCGCAACACTTCCGGACTTCGAAATCATTTGAAGCGTTACCACGACGCGTTGTTCAAGGAGCTTGAAGAAAAGAAGAAGGGACCCGAAGCTAAAAAGCGCAAGTTGGATGTGAAAACTACAAGTTATAGCGGATATCGTATCGTACTTTTAAAATTATCGCAGTTTAAATATCGCATATCGCACAGCCCTGGTCGCAAACCGCCTACCTCGAAGAGACTTTCCGGCAATGCGTGCATTTTGCAGCGGTCAATTTCCAATCGGTCCAAATTCCTTAAATTGGCCAAAAGTCTCGGCGGCGGCGAGGATTTTACCCTCGCGTAATGCGGGCATCTGATTGTGAGGGTCCGTACGGCGTCCAGGCGGCCGATGTTCTCGAAGTTGGTCGTGTTCACCTAAACGGAGTCTATTTCAAAACATAATATTTCGTTTACCTGTTCCCATTTGCAGATGAGGTGAATGGCATGTGAGTGTTCTATGGGGTCCGCGTAGCATTGGCACTGTTTGGGGCACGGCCGGTAGTCGAGCGCCGCCGCTCCGGGCAGGAAAAGGAACAGAAAAAATATGACTTCGGAGATCATGTGCATAGCTGGAGTCTGGAATCAACGACACGAAACCTATTTCGCCTGTGACGATTTGTTCACGAACAATTATGTGCGGATAAATAAACTAGTCAGTTAGGTGCGTGGAACAACGCGGTTGGCTCGGTCGGCACAACAATGGCGGCGACAGAACTCGCGAGCGCGGCGCGGCAAAGCGGACAACCGCGATTTGCCGCAATCGAAAGGTTTAAAAGTCAAGAGCGCGCGCGAGGAGTGTCCTAAATTTAGGGTCAATTCAAAAGGGTGTGAGCCGAGACGATGAGCCCCGGCTTCAACTTCTAATTGCATCAGACCGCCTGTCTCGACCACGCCGAACACAAACAACCCTTCCGTCTACAGGCGACCTCAGAAGCTCGCAAATGGGGCGTTAATGGTATCAGATTCGCGAGAAGCTGGAGGTCCTTTGCGCTATCAACGATGGCATAATATGCCGTAAGTGAGGTCTTCAAGGCAAACGAGCCGTTTCCGAAGCCGATTGGCTCCGGAGATAAATCCTCCCGCGAGCGACTATATTTTCCGCGCTGCGCGCAGTCACGTCCCTTGAGGGCCGAGCTCGACACATGCAAACTTGTCGCATATACGTTATGTATACCGACTTTGACAAATCACGGACGACCAAGAGTCCACCGCGTTTTTATCCTCTAACGCGACTTGATTGAGGCAAACGCGCATCGAACGTCCAGAGAAAAAAGACCAACTGCCCTCACGGGCACAGTCGTTTTTTACAGACTTTAAAAGACACTAAGGCTGGTATCCTACAGATGCAGGCGGCACTTAGCAGCGGTTTCGAAAAAAGACATACCTCCCTCGCAAGTGGTTGAATCACGGGTAACGGCGGTCGAGTAGAATCGGCCTGAAAGGGCAAAAGTGGCAGGCGACGATTGTTTGCTTTTATCGGCTTCCATTCACTTGCAACATGCAACAAGTCGACTCGGAAAGGAGCGAGTGAATCAGAGTTGAAGGTTCTCGGCTTCCGTACGCGGCGAGACAGACGGGTAAAGACAAAAAAGTGGTTGAAATACACAAAAACACAAAATGTTGAAAACCGTTTGAGTCTTCAAAATACAACTAAATGTTTCGAAGACACCTAAACCTGCCAAAATTAATCCTAACTTTGGGCATTGCAAAAAAACCGTCGAACATGTCAAGAAAAGACAAGGTCTCCAGACGTTATTCGACGGCATTTTTAAATAACTGTTCGACTTCCATATGAAGTGTTTTCGGACTAAAAACCGTCAAGATTAATTTCAGGTAAGTAGCGCAGACATTGCTGTCTTAAGCGGCAGCTTTAAAGGCAATTGAAACAATTACATAAAAAGTGCCCTTCTCCATCATTAGATCTGCTCTCTAAATAGAAACTTTTTTTACTGTACGGTCGAGCGAATGGCATCGAGAAGAGTTCGTCATCGCTTCCCTTTTTGCGACTCCCAGAGCCGATGAGTAGCCGATTTGCAGAATCACTATTCCATGACTTTCTGCGTCATCCCGGTCAGTCTTGCGATTCGGGCGCGAGCTTGGGAATGATACCTAGTGCGGTCACTCTCCACGTTCTCATTTCATTCAATTTCAGGAATTCACGGATACCTCGATGCCTCCGACAGAGACTATCAAGGAGAAGCGCCTCCGACTGCGGCGAACTCTCCGATTGAAAAAGAAGCCTGCGAAGGAGGGGAAGCGACGCTGGACAAAGAAGACCGTCAAGGAGCGTCTCGACAAGCAGATTCTGATGGACGAGTCTCTGAAGGAGCGCTTTGTGAAAGAGGTTTGTCTGTGCAAGAGTGGCATCGATTAAATGATATCTCCAGGTGGCCTTGTTCCGTCTCATCACTCCGGCGATCGTTTCGGAACGTCTGAAGATCACAATTCCTCTGGCTAAGAATGGAATCCGGTTTCTGATTGCGATGAAACTGGTAAAGAAGGTCCTCCAGCACTCGAAGCAGTGGGTTTTCACGCGGGTCACCGTGGTCCTGAACTCGGAGGAATGAGACGCTAGCGGACGGCAGAAGTTGTTCCCTGTCGCAATAATTCATTCTCATTTAAGGGTTAATCTTGTGATTGTTTGTAACCGGCTAAGCTACTTATGAAACTAATAACTACACCTTTTTGTAAATGCCACTTGTTCGATGTTCTCCTTTCTCTGACTTCCTTCAATTCCTTTAAATCGAATCAACAAGTAACGTTCCGGATGTTGTATCTACCTTCTGAGAGTAAACGCTACATTCATTATTGCCGCCACTCGCCGCCAACTCTGACTATAGATTCGCGTGCCACGTGTAGCTGCCGATCACTTAGCAAAACCCACAGCGTGTCATCGCAAGTTGCTAACGAGGTTATTAATTGAATCCGCTTGTTTGCGGCATTAAAATTCGTGGATGTCGCTTGACCGAGTAGGCTATGTTTATTCCCACTTTGAAAAGTCCGCTGGCCTGCACGTGGCTGTTTTTATTCGTGATGGACATAATGATGAAGGCACCCACTTTTTTGGATGGAACGTCTTGCAGGCAGTTTTTCACGTACAGTGAGTAACACCACGTGAAAAAATGCTAACGGTAGAAAACACAAAAAGGTAGCATCAAAATTGGTTTTCAAAGTATTTCCGATATTTTTAAAAATAGCCCGATTCAGCCGGGACCTAATGTTGACATAGTGTTGTTGTTTTGAACTCTTCGTGTTGTGAATCACGCTTTTGTTGCAAACGCGGTTGAAAACGCCTCCAATGATTTACAAGTTCATTTGAATTCCAGCGCGTCTGGTCTGCGGGACGCTTTTGAAGTGAAGCAAAATATAATTATTTTGCATATTATAGTATCAGCAATACAATCTGTGGATACGGAGAAGAAGGAAGTGTTTTGGTCGCCTGTTCAAATTTCAATTTTTTAACGGTAAACAAACCGAACAAAACGCAAAAAAGACAAATGATATTTAAGACATAAGAGACTTTGATCACTGATTACTCTCATTTTACTCGAGTTTAAGTTACTTTCAAATAAAGTTTTCCGGTTGTAGCCATGTAGAAAACAATTATTCTTCCGCTCGTCACCGTTCTCCGTGCACCTGAAATGTGCCCAGACGATTCGGCGTCCATGGAAAGGCGACATTGACTTCTGAATGAAATTGAAAAATATATCGCCCAATTTTCTAATCGTCCTCTTTTTGCCTGGCGAAACTTTTGTTTTTCTCCTACAAGCCGCGCTCAATGACGAGAAGCGCGGAAATGTGAAAATGGAGCAATTAAGTGAACAAAAGTCAGAAGAAGCGCGAAATCTCGGAATTTTCTTTTTCGGTTCAGGGCCACACAAGTTGATTCGGTTTGCAATCCCAATTCGCGCGCTCATCGCGTGTCGAATCATTTCAAAGAACATAATTTTTCCAGATTCTAATTGTCAGTTGCTAATCAAAAGTACGATTTTAAGTCGTGCTCTAAGCGAAACGACCCCGATGGAGTCTATTTTAACCTCCTTACTAAATTTCGTAAACGGATTTTTCGGTTTGACGAAAAGTAAACTATAGCGGAAGCAGGTTCTTTGAAACACGTCATGAGAGTTCACTTCAGAATCAGGTCCTCACAGGGAGCAATTTGGGAGTCTCGCGACAAAAGTGCGATGCCCTTTGCAACCTGCGGAATCAGGACATGCCACTTTTGTCAATCACTTTTAGGAGGCAACGTCAAAAGCTGTTAATAAACATCATTTAAAGCATAAAAAGCCCGTTTTTGTAAAAATTTCGATTCGACAGATACTTTAATGTTAATTTAAACAAAGTCTGGCAAAATTAGCTGCCGTGATCGAACAAAGAAAATACGTACAACTACGTAATTGCAATAAACAATGTGCTACACAAATTGAAAATATTTAAAAGGAGATCAAAAATAGGTTTCCGAAGTTTCTCTCTGTTTTTAACAATTGAAAACTACAATTTTAGTCGAAAGTTTTCTTAAAAGTTGTCCTCACATAGATTAATCTTTTTTGGGTTAGTTAAGCTCCAATTAAACAAAAAGGGTGCGTGTCAATTTACAACTTCTACCCCACCCCAATATAGTTACAATCAATGGTCATTCGCAAATGTTCAACTGTAGCTCACTATGGTGAATTTGAACAAATTCCCTTTTTCACTCCTTTTCCGTTTATCAAAACTGACTTTTATAAATGGAGGAGAAATGGTTCCGTTCCGTTCACTGGTATTTTATGTTTGTTTTGGCTAAAAAACCTTCTAAAATGCAGGCGCTTGTAATCGTTTATTGATTACACGAAGACTCGCAACGCAACGTTTTATCAGAGATCCGATCCAGGAGCAAGCCAACGTCATGCACACCCTCGTTTTCTCGTCTGGAAACGTCTGGTTCCTCTTTTCCGGTCACATTTTGTATTTTTGGTTATTAACGGTTTACGTTTTTGTAGCTTTAAGTCAAAAAGGAGAGCTCACGTAGCACATGATACTGCCATGTGTGCACTAGTCTACGATTTAATATTCGTTGACCGTTTTGAAATTGAATCGGTCAACTATGTAAGCTCGACCTAAGCGCTAAAAATTCTGTCGATTTGTTTTTTATTTAAGAGTGCTTTGGATGGATTCTGTTACTGTACTAAACGCTTGTCCCAAAAGCAAAATGACGCACTATGAAAATGTTCTGGAGTCTATTTGAGATATAAAAAGAATCGCATTTGAGTGTTCGTATTTAGAAAGGGGAGAAACGTGGCATCACGTGGGGTGATCATTCAAGCGGAGACCAGACAAACTTTGATTATCCTAAAACGCCATTTGGAGTGGTGAGTCGAGATTAGAAAGCACATTTAATAATTTAGACGATGTCTTCTGGGACAAAGACGTGTAAACAAAATGTTACTCTCCCACGCCGGTGCCTTCCCCACGCCTCTGACAAGGGAACTGCTAAAAGTGTCCCACGAGTTAGAATCTAAAATTTGGCAGGCGAGTTGGCCTAGGGCTATGCTATAGCTCATTTTACTTGTCTTTTTACTTAACAGGAAAAATAAACTATTGTTCGCTTTTGTACGTAACGTATATCAGAACTGATGTGCCGCAAGTCCCATACTGGAGCGAATTCACGGTCTAAAAATGCGATTTTCCTAGGATTTTTGGCGAGTTGGCAAAAAATATTTTGGGAATCGGCTTCCTAGTCCTAGGCCAACCCGCCTGCCAAATTTTTCTAACTCGTGGGACACTTTTGGCAGTTCTTCGAAATCGGAGTTTATTTTTCTGAGTTTCGGTATTTTAGTTTTGAGAAATAAGAATTTAAGCAAAAAGCCATTTTTGCCGTCATCGACAAACTAGATAAGCTTTGAACCTTGGAATCTTCGAGATTTGCGATCTTTCCTTCTGGAGTGTCCAAAGTTTGCTGTCGAAAGTTCGAACGTCGTCGTTTCATCCTTCTCTCCTCCATTTTTCTTGCTTATTCATAACGCGACGTAACTTGTAGCCTTTGCAAAGATCCTCAGGGTTAACTCCTGACGTCGTCGTGTGAGTTTTATGGCTTTTAGGAATCTAAAGTATGCATGGAGATGTGAGCCGAGAAGGTCAGGACGCTCCTTGTACTTGCACTTCTTGCGAAAGTTTTGTACCCATCTTCGGGTTTCCCAGAGAACGCACATGGCGAAAAGCCCTGGAGTTTCCAGAAGCACCCGATGACCGATTGTGTGTCAACCCGCGCAATTATCGCTTGACTCTCGGCTCGGGTGTCCCCTGATCCCTTTTCGGGCCCTTCAAACGCTTCGACTTTTATCGTCGCCAGTGTAGGCGCCTCTCCTCCGGAAGTGTTCTCGGTCATCCAATTTTCAATCATTCCGCAATTTTTCCATCACGTGCTAATTTTGCCACTTTCGGTGTACTCGGTTCTAATTAAAGATGGATACGATTCGCGTGCATTTTGATGCCGTTTCGTTGTTGTCGCCGAGTACATCACCACCTCCAATTTTTCATTTTGCCAAAAATACCCAACAGGCGCAATTTCTGTCGCCAGGAGTGCGTTTGTTCCCACTCGGATCAGAACGACTGTAGATTCGTCCCTTCGCCTTCTTGCGTTCGACGGTGGACTTTTGGCTGCAATTTATAAACTTCCAAATCTCAAAAAACTCGCGAAAGAACGTGGTTCTCACTCGAAAAATTGTAGAAACCCAATCTGAGCAGGCTCGGTCGGCATTGTATCGTAAACGCGTGGAGGGGCGTGGCTCCGAGAGCCGGCGATGGCTTAAGGATAGATGAGTCTAGGTCAGGTTATTTAAGGGGATCGGCCTCTTTCTTATCTCCTGTGGACGTTGTCCTTATCTCCTATTTCCGCTTCATTCAACCCAGGCAACCTTTTGACGTCATCACCTCCTGCCTCCGTCTTGCAGTTTGGACTTTGCAGCCGTGTTGCTATAAACAACAGTAGTCCGGCCGCGACTCCTGCCGGTTCTCAGTCTCTCCGCAAAAAACTCCTCTTAAGGCCATCATGATGTGTGGGTGGGTAAGGGGAGACTTTCAAAAACGCTGTCGGGGAAGGATTTGACGCTTGAGTTCATCTCTTAAGTGGATATTAGCTCAGTCTTTTGAGCTGGTGCTGATGGCGATGTCTTCCTCATGTTCTCGTGACCTTCGCGATGAGTGGTGTTTCGCGGACGCCTCTTCGAGCTATCCGACTTTCGCGTCCAGAATCCGACATTAAAGGGTCTCTTTGTTGCAGGTGATGCTGAAGTTGTTATTTGTTGTCTCGTGTTTGCTCTGTTTTTGCCAATCGCTGCAGCACCCATTTCGCTTCTATCGGTAAGTGGACTACGAAAAAAGCTGCAAGGAATGGGTAAATGAGCTAATTTGCGATTCTTCTAATGGCTTTCGTTTAAGTTAGATTCTCGTGAAAACCACGCTTGTTAAAACTGGAATTTCAAAGAGTTCTCACACTAAAAGAGCAAAGTGAACTTTGTCCTAATGTTGCACAGGACAAAAAAGATACTTTAGAAGCCAAAGACCCAGAACAACGAGACCAGCCGGGAATTGTCCTTGGGGTAGTCCAACCTTGTCTTTGAAGACATACAAATGCACCTTGACTCAACCAAAACGATCTTGTTTCTACTTTGGTCCAACGAAAAAGTGTACTTTCGTCGAGTTGGACTCATTGAGCGCGAATCGTAATACGTTAGAAACGTATTACAAAGGCCATCTTGTTGGAAATAAAAGGCGTCCCGGATTTTAACGAATATAGCTTGTCCACCCTCGAGCAGAGATTGACATTTTAGAACACGTCATTCGCCATTAATTTATAGTTTTTGGTTTTTTATGGAATAGGCAATAGATTTTATTTCTGAAAAGCAAGCGATTTCGTTTGAGACGTTTTGATGAAGCCACACTAAAAATCGTTAGTGAATTATTAAAAACAAAAAGTTAAAAAATTGTAAACGTACATTACTTAAAAAATCAAGGCAAAATTAGAGTTAAATAAATGGGGAGCAGACAACAACACTGGGAGGGTGCCTTACATTACCAGCTCAAGCTAAGAGTTTCAACCTAGTCACGATTCATAAATTCCTTGACACTTTCAAACCACACAAAATTCGTTTTTTTTTGAGTTTCCCAACCCGCACGTTTGAAGCTGAGGAGCAACGTTTTGTTTCAGAAATGGGCAGCTCCCCGCGTGAATTATTCCCTCCACTCAATTTACTGCTCGCGTATGCGCGCACCGCGCTCCACACACAATTAAATAAATTATAACAAAAGAAAAAGCGAATGGCCGCTCTTTCCAGACAAAAGCGAAATAACGCAAAGTTACATCATCTGAGTCGCAAGAAAAAGAACATGTGTTTTAATGTTTCGAAATGTTTCTCAGTGCTTTTGTTTGTCCGAAAGTCATGAGTAGTCACATCGACGTTTGAGAAACGCTCCTTGTGTCATAACAGCTCGTCAAGACACCAGACGCGCTTCGTAAAAGAACACGGGCGTACCGTAGCTTTTGCAAATGTCACTACTCTTTTCTGCCTTTTTTCTGTGTTGACATGGGTGTTCGGTGCATAAAAAAGCAAAAGTGATGTCAGTGACTGAACTACAAATATAAAATGCATGTTGCCATTGGGATAATTTGCATTGTTGCAGGTCATCAAAAGGAACCGCGGAGAACTCGTCGAGTGAGAAGACGAACGCGTTTCTGAGGCAGCTGAGCGCGATGAGGGCGCGCGCCGAAGAGCGGATGGCCGGCCGCGAGGGAGCCTCGGATTCCGTGTTGCTCAAGCAGAATTCGGAGCGCATGGGCCGTACGTGTTACTTTAGCCCCATCCAGTGTCTCATCGTGTGGCCCAAGGACAGAATAAGCAGCTACGTGGAGATCAACCAGGCCGGAACCGAAAGCGCTTCCAACGACATTGTCCGAATCGCTCCGCTGCCAACCTACGACTCCTCCGCCAACATCGCAAGCCTCAACCACAACCTCCTCGAGGCGTTGAAGCCACGCAAGATCGAGCGGGACTAATAAGCTACGGCCTTCTTTCATTGTACATATTGTGAAAGAATCGATAAAGCAACCTTTAGTGATTTTCCAGTAAACCTTTATTACGTCTGTAAAGAGATTCAAAATTTGATAAGGAGTGGTATTTGCCAGTCCTCGCTTCAACAAAGATCCCTTTGCAAGCACTATTTAGTTTTTGTCAGTCTTTATCCAATATGTAAAAAGTTTGAGTTTACGCGTGGACATTTTGAGAACATCTAAATTGTTTTAGAACGTTTACTCAAGTCTCAAAACAAAACTCACGTTCAAAGTCGATTTCCTCTACCAGAGGGTCTGGATGGTCGAGGAAGTCTTCTCAGCAAAGAAACGAGCCGTCGCATGACTGCCTCCAACCTCTCCGTGACGAAGGCCTACTCCAAGAAACATAACAATTTGATTTAAGAAGATTTGAAATAACTTTATGAATGCCAATTTCTGAATAACACATTGCTTTTCAAATCTTGAGAAACTTGGCCGCGAATGTCCCGCTTCCGCCAATTCACCACTTTACGTGTCACAGACATTTTTTGGACTCAACAACAGAAATTTGTACAAAGATATGTGTTGTATGCAAGAAACATAAAAAATAAAACAAGAATGCAACGGTAATTTTGCTTTTCATTTTGTTTTGAATTTGTAGTTTTCAAAGCCAAAATACAGCCAAAGTAGTGTATCATTTACAAAAAGCCTACACAGTTTCAGGTTCCAGATGTTTGTTGCACAATTTTAAAAGTAGTTTTACATGACGACGTAAGCAGATTTGTTCAACAACCCGGAATTTCCAGGTTTCGGCTAGGTTTGGACACGCTCAATTGATCCTTGCGACTCTTCGACGTCATCGGCCGCCTGCGCACGTCACTTGCAAACCGAACCTCCGTAATTACAATTTTATTGTCATCGAACCCGGTATTCAAATGTGGTGAAATATTTACATTCAGAGTTGCTGGTCGCTCTCTTGGTCGAAAACGATCTCTTCGAACTGCGTGCTTGCCGACCGTCCGTTCCACGCAGTCGACGCATTTGAAGCGGCCGAGTCGGCGGCTCGAATCCACATTTCGAAGACGTTGATCTGAGTCGCCAAGGTCTGAAAGAAGCCATAAAATGCGATGAATAAACGGAAGTCGATACCTGGAGGGCGCCCGCTTTGATTGTCTGCAGTTGGCGTTTTTTGCGTGTGACGATTTGCGAGTGAGCGCTCATAATTCCTCGATTTATAGCCGTCAGCATGATCGGATAAGCCGCGCAGCTTATGTACGACAAGAGGTGTGCGAAGAAGCTGACAATGACGAGAACCCTTAAAGCGCGGCCGTCATACGTGACCTTAAGTGCGTTTCTGCAAACCTGGGCAAGTTGGGCAGTAGCTGCGCCATCCAGAACATCACCCAGTAGGGCGTCCAGCACACCAAGTAGATGATGATCAAAGCGATCACGGTGCGGCTGACCCTGAACAGCGCTGCGTCAGAGTTCACGTTGAGGCCCTTAATGTGGGAAAGCGCCTTGTAGCGCTTGCGGAGAAAGACCGGCACGGAAGCGTAGAAGTAGACGTAGATGATTGTGGTAATGATGTAGCCGATGAGCGATGCCGCCGCGCTGAACACGATGCCTGAAACCGGAGGTCGTGTCGTGGATTTAAGGCCTTTCTCACCGTATTTCGGCGGAAGATAAATGTTGCATTTCGTGGTCACATACACGTCCTTCGAGTCGTGGTCGACTTTCAGGACAAACGTACTTGTCCTGGCACTCACGTAAACAATAGCCTGAAAAAGACGCTTGTAACGGTTCATGGAAACCAGGTTTACCAGGAAAATTCCGACCGTGATGGTTCCAACCACGATACAGCTGACGACAATGAAGGCCACTCGGCCGCTCTTCTGCTGGCCTGGTAGCCGCGTGATCGAGCGATAGGAGAACCAACTGATGTTGACCAGGATGATCGGAGGAACAAATTTGTTCAGTGCTTCCATCGAGTAGAACGCTTTGCACGTGATGAGGCCGAAGCGCCAGGCGCCGTGTACCATGTCGTCGAGAACGAGAACGAGCGTACCGATTATAGTCAAGTCAAAGAGACACAAAACGAGAATGCAGACAAGGATTTTCTGAGACACTTTCACCGAGCGGTTGTAGATCAACACCAACCCGACCTGAAAAAAGATTTAGAAAAGGAATGTGAGAGCATTCTCACCTTCCACACGACCCACGCATTTCCGACCAGACCCGCGATCACCGTGATACAGTAGAGGATGACAGTGATGTATCTGATGACATTCCACTTGGGGGTAAAATAGACGATGTCGTAGCCGTGGTAATACGGGTTCTCGGCGAGGAAGTCGTTGTTATCCAGCATGGCGACTTTTCGACCTTTCGGTCAGTTTCGCGATGACATACAATCTGGAAATAGTAGTTGGTAAAAGCTAACACGCTCGAGGAACACGCACGTGCCACTACTTCCTCGGCGCGCGACCACGCCGGGCTTTCCTGCTCCGACTCATCTTTGTCTCTTTTCGCCAGGAACGCTAATTACTTTGGTTCCGCAAATCGAAAAGATAGTTGTCACTTCAAATAGATACGCGGAAGATTGGAACATCGGACGATTGGAACACAGGGAAGGACGGTTGGTTCATGACAATTGGAACACCGGAACAGGTCGGTTGCAAGCATGAAGCAGAAACCTAAGCCAATAAGCGGTACTCAGCATGTCTGTCAAGTGGGTCCCGCTGTAAGTCGCGCCTTTGGCGCTCTTAAAAACCATGATTAAAATGTCCAAGATGATCCAGGATGCTTGAAAAAAGCAGCTTCGAGCCTACTATTCCAGCTGCCTGGCGGCTCCGCCGCGAAAACCACATTGCAAGTGAAAGATGTTCAAGCCTAGGCTTAAGCTGTTCCATGAGGACAGCCTAAATAAAACACCTCGCTGTTTGAAACGTTACCTTTTAAGTGTCCGATAACTGGGCTTTCGACCCTAATGAGAAAACGTCAAAAACCGGTTTTAAAGAAAAAAAACATAAAAATGCGCGCTTACGTTTTGCGCGCAATCTTCGCAACACTGCAGCTTCACCTGAGTTGGAAGATAAGGGTGATATAATTTTTTCATTCTGCAACTCTATGTGAAATACCTCAAGAAAATACAAAACTGTAGATAAACAAACCAGACAGCGCTTCTTTCTGCTTAAAATATACAAACTGCTGCACCAACCAGCACTTTTAAAAAAGCAGTGCCAACGATGTTCCAATTATCCAGTTCCAATATTCCAACCGTCGTGATCCAATCTTCCGGAACCTTTTAAAATAAAAGAACGACGTCGTTTTACAGGTTTAAACAAATTGCGAAAGATGATAAGTTCACAGCAAACGCGCTTAAGAGCTGTTTTCGCTGGGATTCGCGTGTGGCAATAAGAATACCGCATCAGAAAACTGTTTTCATTCAGTGGCCTAAGCGGATTGGATGCAGGGCCATTAAGCAGATTCCGCTTACGAGCGTTGCTTCCGTCTACTTATCGGTTTTTTTTTCTGATTTCTTGCCCACCTCGGCAAGAACGCAAAGATTAAAAAAACACTTTGCTCAAAAGGTTCAACGGCTGCTGAAACCAAGAAGAAACAGTTTTGAAAGAAGAGAAACCTGGGGAGATTAGGAGGCCCTTGTGGGCAGGCGGACGCCCGGAAAGCGGAGCCACAATAGCATGTGGCGGCACAATCATCACTTTTCAAGCCAATTTCTCCATAAACAACAACGTCTCGCAATGGGTTCCTCCTACAACCGAAGGCCATTACACCCCAACGAAAGGCAAAACTCTTTCGGAAAGACTTTGGTCCGGAACAGCATTCATAAGGTGTGAAAAGCGAACTTCAAGCACCGGGTTTTGCTGTAAAACACATTATGGAGAGCCGGTCATGAAAGCAGAGTGAATTTTGTGAAAATGTTTGAAGGACGCACAAAGAGTCACGCTTTGAGTGGAGATGCTCTATTATCCATACGCGAGGAATGAGAATCCGGCGTTTACAAACAACCACAGACGGCCGAATGAGTCCACGAGGAGACGAGAAGAAGATCTGGAAGAAAACGGAAAGATCGAGAAGCGGCGAGAAAAGTCGAAATTAAAGTTTGAAGTGAGTGATCAGATTTGCGAGTTTTTAAGGGCTTCCGCCGCATCGAAAACAATCCGGCCAAAGATGAAGCAAACTCTAAAAATTGAAGATCCTCGCGGTGATATCACCTTCCGAACCAGTTCGCAAAGGAAAACAAATCCTGACGTTCGCGGTTCCGATTGAATGTCTCAAAAAACAAACGAGTTCAAACGGCACATGGCGATAGGAAGGTTACAAAAGGTCAACCCGATTTCTGAATACGGGTGTTCCTCGCCAGATAGCGGCTCGGAAAAGTCGAGTTTATCAACCGACTCAACGGTTGGAACAAAGATCCCTTTTTAATTTGCAAAGAGGGTCGGTTCCAGTCTTATCAACAAATGTGATCAAAAGCACCTCAAAACGCGTGACCAAAATGGCAAAAATCACCTAAAAAATAAAGAAAAGCTAAGCGAAAGATTTGGACGGCCGAAACCTTTTTTGAACGGCATGTTAAATGGGGAAAGTGCCGTCCGTTGAACTTAACGGCTTCAACGTGGTTAGCGACTTCGAACTTCTGGATCTCATTAAGTATTTATTCTTCTCGCAGTCTCCTTGCAGTATGTATTTTGTTTACTGTTTTGGCAAGTACCAAACTACATCTGAGCAACTCAGTCACTTACGTTTTAAGGCGCAATGGTATGCAGCAACAATCGCATAGCCGCGATTTCCTCGCCTTTCAATGGACAGTTATTCTTGAGCAAACATTAAATTTTTCAACGTCACCCATATGACTCAACGAATGCAAGGATAAAATTCAAAGCACCGTTTTATCAGTGCTGCTCTTAACCCGTTCCATCTTGCGTTCACCACTGATCGGTTTCATCAGCGCTGCGGTACGAAGTGACCGAAATGACAAGGGCTCCCCAGATCAAGCTTCTGTTCGCTTTTGCTTGTTGGACCTTTCAGATGGAGACGGTATTTTTGTTGTCTTCGGTGCAACGAGTAACTTCAGGTAAGGGCAACGTTCGGGTGGATCAAGCAGCTAATCGACAAAACTATTTAGACTTTGGAGTCAGCCAAACTTCAAGAGCATTCCGGAACCGTCCCTCCAAATTCGTAAGTTAAAAAAATATTTTCAAGTTGTTAAGTGTAGAGAATTTTGAGTATGAAGACCGGCTTAATTAATTGGCACGTAAAATTGAGATCAGCTAATCGGAAAGTTTACTGAGTCTGTTCGAATCAGGTTAAGAAAAAACAATAAACGTCCTTTAAGGGTGTTTCGTGTCCACTGAAGTTCACGTGTGATTGCTTGGTAAAGACCGCTATTCGACGGCTAAACTTCTAACCGCGTTGGAAAGGTCCAATTAAGAACTGGAAATTCAACACTCACTTGCGCAAGGCATTTTTGCGAACAAATTAAATTGACCTTGGACGGTCTGTTTAGTGCCGCGCTCTCCATTGTGAAATTGATGATAAGACGTAATGATAAAAAGATTATATCTGCTATTAACCAAAGATTACCCTATTAGCTGACTAATTTGTAATTGTGCAACGCGACTGGAAACAAGAAAATTCGTCTGGCGCGGAAAGGAACTCTATTTACGGGTGGCATTGTGTACTGCATCAGCGAAAGACTTAGACCCCGCAAAAAACACTCCGCGCAAGGTTGAAGAATTAACTTTGTTTCACGTTTTGCAGACCACACAAACTTACGGCCGCCCACTAATTTCCAGTTTTCCGCTCATGGTGCATACGGATTACGGTAGCAGAGAGAAGTAGAAAACACGTAGGAAAAAGTCATATTTTAAATTAAAAAACGAATTTATTCACAAGGCGATTCCAGGAGAGCTACAAATCGCATTTAGTGACGGCGCAGAACAAGTTGTCACCTGCCGAGTGTTAATTGCTAGTCAAAACCGAAAATAAAAAGCCGCTAATTTAATTGCTGAGGGTCGCAGAAAGCCAAAGGTATCACGAAAAAAAGTGAAAACACGTTTTCGTGAGTTGCCGTAACACGCTCAAAATTGAGATCATAAATAATTCTGTTGCCCATGACCTCAATTTTAGATAATTGGAGGCAAGAATGTGAACAGCCGGAGCGCGTGGCCCTGGCAAGCCCGGATCCAGTACAGGTCGAAGGAGACCGGAGACTTCAATCTGTGCGGAGGGACGCTGATCTCCGAGAGACACATCATGACCGCCGCTCACTGCACGTCGTAGGTCGCAGAACCGCCTGAGGAGCTTACGGTCGGTTTCAGAGACATCCAGGCGGATCCGAATAACATAGTAATGATGGGGCTTGTGTCTATGCACCAGCAAGATGCCTACAAACAGGACTTTCAGTTCGCGAAGGTGACCACCCATCCCGACTACGGCAGACCGAACAAGTTCCACGCCGACATCGGTATCATCGAGGTGAGTGAATTTCGGATAACTGTATGGATGGAGTGACGGGAAAGCCGGTTTATGACAGGTCAAGACTGCCCGTGTGAGTAATGACCAGTCATCGACGGCACAGACAAATGCGCTTATTGAAAGGCAGCGATGAAAAGATGTAAGCTGGCTAGTTTGGCGTCGTTAATAGCAGCTTCAGATTGTAAAGTCCGCGGACCCTACAAAACACACGCGATGACTGTGGGGTTTAGGCGATGACCACGGGAAAAACATTGTTTTACGTAATGTTTTTGTGTATAAAAGCGGTTCGCCGCTACAATTTAGAAATGACACCAGAAGGGGAATTTGCGAAAAAACGGTATTACAGGAACTGGCAGAATTACTCACCCGATTTATCGCTTTGTCAGTGTGACGCAAACAGACCAAAATTAGAAGCATTCAAAAAGGTCTTTCAAAATCAAAAACTAGTTTTAACACAAACCGGCTTCTCTCTCCGGTCACAGCTGGATTTCGTGGGGCAGACAGTTTCCGTTCCAAAGGAATCAATTATGCACTGTTACAATAATTAATCATTAAAGTCTAAGGTCTAAGTTTTTAAATTTTAGAATTGATTTAAAGATAGTTGTCTTGTTCACATTAAAAACAGCGACTAAAATGAGGCATCAATGTCCTGTAAGCGGATTGGTGCCCATCTGAAACCTAAGCTCTCCTACGCGAACAACTGCCTCAACTATTCTATCTAGAAAGAAGTCTGTAGAGAAGAACTCTACGAAGAAACTGAGGTTTTGTTTGGACTTGTTTTGAAAAGGAATATCAAGTCGGATGAGTAACGGTCCCAAATGCCGAAGCCTTGTGACGTTCGCTTGTTATGACGGAAGCGGATCTGTATCCGATTAAAGACGCGTTTACGAAAAATATTGCCTCTCCAAAAACATTCTCTCGAAATGGCTAATTATCACTAAATTGGAGTTCCAACCCGTTTTTAAAAGAATGAGACTAAACAGAGTGGTTCTGGTATTCAGGAAAGGAATAGTGTGCAAAAGGATAGTAAAGTAAATTAGCTATTTCCATGAGCTGCATTAGGACAGAAATGACCAATAAGTTCACGTTTCGAGGTGCGCGACCGAACTCCGGTTACTCAGTTAATCCTCGCGTCCTTTCTGAAAGGGAAGGCGCTTTTCTAAACGGCCGCAACCTTGCTACACAAAAGAAAAGAACAACTTCGGCCGAACCTGGCGGGCCGTTCTGAAGAACGCCAGTATGAGCTCCAATAAAATAAGTCTTGTTAGAGGCGGTGCAAAGCGCAGCTCTTAGGTCACACAGTGTGATCCTGGGGTCAGACACAAAGTCGAGGATGAGAAAAGCAGGAAGTTATCAAAATGTTTGGATCGGGTTTCGATGAAAAACTAATATTTTTCTAGACTTGAATAGTTTTAAATTCAGACCGTGCAAGTGGCTTTAAATGTACGCTTTCTTAAAAACACTACGACGGATACTTACTACTTCATGAAAGATTAGTAAAAGTAAATGTTGTGTGTTGAAGCAACGTTTATTGTTAAGCATGAAACGTTTCTGTTATCCAGCAAACTTTCTGAGCGGGTCCAGGAGTAATGCTAGAATTGGCACTTGTCACGGAAGCCGAAAACCACGTTTTCCCAGAAACTAAAAGTTGTTTCCGAAAGAGGAAACAACCACAACACACACTTTTCTCCGCAATAACACATTTATCAGAACGTCGGCGGACAAAAAATAGCGAAATTTATCTAAGCGATGATAAGTGGTAGCCGACAAGCATAAATCATGGGGATAAGAATCGTTCTGATTGACCGAGATTTATGCCGGTGAAAATATAATTGTTTTCTAGTTCCCGTTCTTGAACGTTCAAAACAAAGCGCAAAACTGTTCGCTTTAAAAAAACAACACAAGGGGAAATTGCCTGACTTAAAAAAATAAGGACATTTGTTAAAAAAAAACAGATTAAAAAAGGGATAGATATATGCTGAAAAAGTACCCTTTGCACTACTAAAACGCATTGGATTCATACGCATTTTTACGACAAAGAAAGCCGCATCAACATTTTAGAATTTCCTGTATTTGTACCTCGGGCACACGAGTGCTCGACCGCGTAGTTCACGGGCGTACAAAGCCAGAGCTCTTGAAATATTACCCTCTGAGACAGGATTAACCGTTTCTGCAAACCGTCAAAGTGATTATATTTTAGAAAGTAATTTGTATTTTGTCTTCGATCGGAGAGCATGAGCTCAAAATAAGGCAAAAGCAGGAGTATAAATCTGAGTACTTAAACCCGCGCAAAGTGAAAGCTGCTTCATCATTCTGTATCCGATAATTTTTTTTTGTCTTAAACAAGGACATCACTCAACGCATTGACATGCTAGAAAAGACACGGAAATTGTTTTGTCCTCGGAAAAGACTTTTTCGATACGCGCGGAGGAACAAGAAGCACAACACTGATGACCACAATTCGTGAGGAAGAAGTTTCAGGCAGAAACGGCGGTTAGTGTCTGTGGAAGGGAGTTCCGGTGCAAGTGGGCGAAACTCTTGGACAGATGTCCGAAGGTGCTGATACGTGCGTTTCCGAAAGTGGAAAAGGGTTTGCGGAGGAACCAGAGAAGCAACGTCTCTTCCTTGTAGATCGGTTTGGGAGACTTGGGAAGCAGATTGCAATGAGCCTTTTGATAAGAAGACGCTTTTCAGATGACCGAACCGGCAAAATTCACGCGCGCAGTTCAAACTGCTCACCTCCGTTTTGACGACTCGCAGATCCTTAAGCGAATCTCGGAAGCGACGGTCACCGGCTGGGGAGTCGACGATCCAAACGGTGAGTGAGGTGGACAGGAAGTTAGCACAAACGGGAGAAATTGAATACGAAATATTGATGGGTAGACGCATACAAGACTCGACTACGGTGTCAGAGAAATGTTTCCAACTTCTTAAGAACGAATACATCAGGCCAAAGTTCCTTGAGCTGTCCTTTTGAGACAACCCTCTGTTGCGCAATTACAAAGCAAGTCAGGGTTTAACACGGTCAATCAACATAAAAGAAATTGGACTTGTTTAAGTTGTTTAAGAAAAATAAGAGGCTAAGGAACCAAGGAAGCGGAAACCGCAAGTCGGAGTGGTGTTGTGTCAGACCCCGCTGACAGATCATTCACCATTGAGTGCAGCAGTTGACGGATGAAGGTTCCTGGGAGAATTCTTAGGGACAGAGATCAGACGTCATCCTGATAAGTTCACCTCTCTATTCAGTTGCGTGAAACGGTAAATCACGCTCCATTTTTTGGTCCGGAAACAAAAGAACATTTTTTTGGTTTTTGAGATTTGGAAAAATAGAAGAAATTTCATTTGGTTTTCGCTCGCTGACTACGCGTAAGCATCTTACAAACAAAGTTGATTTTTACATTTCTCGGCTTACGACAGTTGATTTCTAAATTAAATAGAAATTGGTTAAGATGCTTTTTATGTTTGACTGAAAACTCTTGGAAACGGAAAGTATTCAGGTGCGCAAAGCAAAGTTGATTTTTACATTTCTCGGCTTAACTCATTTAAGCACCTGCTGTTAGCATGAAAAGAGTTCGAATGTTTGCGCTTTTGCATTGAAATACGAAAGGTTCTTGAAAGCGCATAATTAATATGAAAAAGAACCAAAAATGAGGAATTTCTGCACGGGAGCCACGAAAAGTCCTGTTTTGGGAATCCAATGCAAAGGCATTTGGTCACGCTGAAACGACTGCAGAAATACATTTTCCGCGATTCAGCTGCGATTGGATTAATGGACGGACTACATCGCTCGAGAACGACACTTAAAAGCAAAAAGATTGGAAACTGGCATGTCCGCACCGTTGCTTTCACACAGCATTCTACAAAGTCATCATTAATTTTCGAAATAGAAGTTTTATTTTTACTTTGAAGCGTTTTACAGAACCACAAAAACCAAGCAGCAAATTGAAGGTTGCCCAAATTCCGATAATCCCCATGGACACATGCAAACGGAGGTGGGACGAGATAGCTTCGGACATTACAGTGGACGACGGGATGCTCTGCGCCGGCGGAGTCGGGGAAGGCACCGGAGGGGTAGGTCGGAAAACGAAACCGCGAATTCAGAACGCTGTTCAGGGCGACAGCGGAGGTCCTCTTCTCGCCTACTACAACGAGACCTTCATCCAGATCGGAATTACTTCGTTTGGACAAAATGATCCTGCCGGACTGAGAAATCAAAAAAAGTTTCCGGGTGAGTTATTTTATATTGACGAGTTGAACTTGCTTTGTTCCAAAAGCCCATTAGGTAGTAGGAAGAAGATAGGAATGAGACAAGCTCTGCGTTTTAAATAAAACGAAAACAACAAGAAGCGCAGAAGGGATATCAAGTTCTTGATCGTTGCTGTTTCAAAGCGTTTAAAACCATTGTTGATGGTTTTAAAACCACCTCGCAGTGGAGGAATAGCCGGAAACTACTCTCTATCTGGAAAATCTGGGACGTCGATCTCTGCACGAAAAGAAGTTCAGTCTCTCTTCAATTGCATGTTATTAACATGCTCTAAAGCGTTTCTGCGAAAATTCCGGCTGCAAAAGCCTTTCCAAAGCGTTACGACATTAGCACGAATTTGTTAGTGTTCTATAGGCGCTCCAATTAGAGAGCTTCAATCTTCAAGCAAGCACATTTTTCTATATTGTGGTAGCCCGCTGCAGCAGGGCGTGTAAGCTCTAGGCAGCCTGTTTCTAACAGTGGGAATAATCGTCTGGAGCTGGCCTCCTGGAGCATCTTATTCTTAGACTTGGACATTTTTATTATGGTTTTTTGGGAGCTCCGAAGGCGCGACAGTTGGCGTCACCAACTTTTCAGATAAGCTTCGCATTGCTGACAGGCTTAGGCTTGTCTTTCATATATCTTGTTTTGAGCCTTGTTGTCGGTTAAAATTAAAATAGGCTACACTTTTGAACATCAATTCCGTGCTTCAAGAAGTTACAATTTCGGACAAAAAGAAATTCCGGCTAAAAAAATTCGCGATAATGTCATGGCGCCTTCCAAAGAAGCCACCTTCAGATCTCTGTTTTCAGGTGTGTACACACGAGTCTCCAAATACTGCTCTTTCATCCACGACGCCACCGGCGGAATGACCACTTGCGGTTGCCAGCGCTCTGTATACCTCTTCGCCCTGTCAATAGCAATCCTTTATTACGTGCTCTCGAACTAAAAAGATGCGAATCCATCGACGAAGTCTATGTGTATCTCGGGCTCGAACGCGGTCTCCTTCCGCTTTCCGTCTTCAAACTCTTCATCGAATCCGTTCGCTCCGGTGTGTCCCATGTTATCCACTCGCATCATCATTCCAAACTTGGCAAAGGCACCCAACTGGGCCATTCCCAAACCCAAACCTTTGTTAATGCTCAGTTTCTGCGCGATCTGAAACGGGTTTTGGTAATTTAACAAGTTGCCGAAAAAAATAATTGTCAACACCAAAAATGATAGTTTGTGTTTACATCACTCACCTGCATCATTTTCCCGGCGATCTCCTTTGCTCGGCCCATTTGGCGGCCCATGTAGTGGATGTGGTGGATGATGTTGCTGCCGACCACTTCGATACTCACCGTAACCAACGTCACACCGAGCACAATAAATATTATCAGAAAAACGACCGGAATCGGCGGTCTTCAAAAACGCTTTTCAATTTCAATTGCCCGTAATGGAACCTAACTGGAAGTCTCCGTATCCAATTGTAAAAATCGTCATGATGCAATAGTAGACGCTGTCAATCCAGGTCATATCGGAAACGAGGCTAATTAGGATGCCTCCACCAATGGGATAGAAGATGAGTAAGAGGATGAAGATAACCATTGACGCCTTCATGGACTGAAATGGACATGGTGGTTTAGACCCACGACGGGGTGTACACACCTCGTTCAGTATCTTGTACATGAAAGCGCAAAAGAACTTTCCCAGGTCAGAGGTCGTCACCAAAGCGAGTGGAATGCCGATGATCGCGTAGCAAATCAGAAGGATTTTTCCCAAAGAGGAGGATGGCGTGATAAGACCAAAACCTGGACGGAACACTTGATTCTAGTAATCGGTAAGGAAAGTTCACCTACGGGAACCATGGTGGTGGCCGCGAACAAAACGGAAGACGACGGAGTCCACATGTCTGAAATGCTCCTGGCGTGTCTGCGATTTTGCTTGTCCACTCAACCTACCGATGTACTCGTTGTTGTTGAACACCATCGACTCGAACACATTGGCGGACACCGGATTGTCGAAGAGCTCGAAAAGAACACTCTGGTACTCGTCGAGCAGCGGAGCGAACGACTTGTTGAAGGCCTCGAAGTCTACAAACACGTTGCTCGTTTAAAATTTATGAGTTTAGAGGGTAATTCGTGGGTCTCTCCGGTTAGGCCAGAAAAAAGTGAAAATAAATAATGCCCTACGCGGAAGACAATACAAAAACAACTAAACGCCTGGCTCTTATGGGTCTGTGCTCGAAAATTTGTTAAAGGCAACATGAATTGTTACGCGAAATTTGGAAGAATAGGTCAAGTCACTCACATTTTACTGTTTTTACGCAAATTTTCCAGTTTCAACTCTGGAAAAAGCACGAGATTTATGGAATGCGCTTCGGCAGCAGTAAATCATCTTACCCCCGACAACAATTTCCGCAGCTGAAAAATGTTTTAGACATATTACAAAATTCGTATAGGATACAATCTTTTAAGTTTTTCCAAACAACCGCAAAAACGGAAAAAGAAATTAACAAGCGAGTGTCGAATGAATTAAAGCGGAAAGACCTGATAATCGTACCATCAAAGTTGTCGTTCATGGAGGCGCTGACTTTCATCAAAAGTTCCTGTTCCACCTTCAGAGCTTCGATGGTCTTGTCCCTCATGTCCAACTCGATCGGCCGTTCGAGACTGTAGAAAAGAACGGCTCCCAAGGTTATGTACAGGATGCACAGGAATACCAGCCCTGCGTGGATAATGAACGTCCGGAACTTCTGAAGAGACTCGTAAGAGACTATCACCCCGGGGGAAATCGGTTACCTTCTTGTTCCAGAAGCCTCGCTTCCGAGGCGCCGGCTTCGGCTGACCACTCATGAGCGCCGCGAGTCCGCTTTTGCGTGCCATACCTGGAATAAATAGCGCGGGTTTGATTGACAACTCCCGCCTGGCAGGTTGCAGAAGTTATTAGTCCTGCACCTATATACGAAACACGTCAAAAAATTGAGTAAAACAACTTGCTTTTAAGAAGAGTGTGGAAGGGTGCCTGAAGTCATTTGCGACATCTTCTTTGGCCTCTCATAGCAAATGCATGGGAAAAGAAGCGCTTGGACGTCAACCAAAACGCTATTTACGAGGCTGGAGTTCTGGGTTAAACGGGCCTCTGAGCGACTCACAAAACGCTAATTTTGTCGCTTCTTTTTCTTCAGGCATATTGAAAGTGTTGTTGCAGCTGACGGATCCTGTTCCTGGCAACCGCCACTCACCTCACCTCACCTCCAATCCCTCGACGACCATTTCGGGTCTGTTTGTGGTGCATTAGCAATCGCCGGCTGCTTCGGCTGCTCCTCGGCTTCGACGACTTTGGACGGCGCATCGCACCGTCGCATTTGCATATATGCGCGTGTGGAAAACGAGTTTTAGACAAAGTCGCACAAGGAGACAAACTTTTCACATCCCATTTTTCCAGCGCCGTAATTATCGTCGTCATTGCCGCCTTCGCTGGTCGTCGAGGGAGCACGAACGAACGGAGCATGCCGAACGAACGTCTTCCTTCCCATTCTGGAAGACGAAGTACGACCAACCGGTTAGCCGCCCGACAGGCTGGATTCATTAACGAACCGCCAATTAGATAATTTGCATAACCATACGAACGCATTATTTTGGAAAAGTCTCGTCCTCGCCCTAATCGCCGTCCGTCCGGTCGGCGGGCGTCTGAGTCACCGTGGCTGCTGACCGCTGCCATCCACATCCCTCTCGCTCGCCCTAATCGCTTAGATTTGGATCAAATCCGCAAAACTTTTTGCGGCTCTCAAATTTGCTGCCGGGCGTCTTCATAATGGCATAATTGACCCAGTCGTCAGTTTCATTAAATCAGTCATAAATTTCAAAACTGGAGTCTTAATATGCGCCCTCTCGCGCGTTTCGAAAGGGAAACCGCGACATTCAAAGATCAACCACCGCCGAGTCCCCGCGGACTGCGTTCCTCGGACAGCCTTCGTACGCCGGTCAAGCGAACGAACCAGCAGGAGAGTACGATCTCCCCGGAGGGAAACAGGTCGCCAGATCCCCCGCAGCGGCCCCCTTTTCTCTTCGGTACACCTAATGTCGACAATGAAATCAGATTTGCGACACAGATTTTAGAAACACGTTTGAGAGGACAACTGATTGTGAGAGAAGCCCCGTAGCCCAAGAGGAGTGACCGGTCATGCTCATTGACGCCTAAAAATTGGAATTTTGCCGGAAACTTACATTCTCCATGACGAGCTAATACGTTGGGTCGAATTATCACAATGAAATGGAGACAGAACAAAGTCATGCGCCGGTCGTAACGCCCAGCTCTGTCTAGCATTTCATAACGATTTTACGAACCTTCAACACGCAAACTATGCTAAACTTCAATCTTACGACTCACGTCGTGTTTCTCAATTACAAAGAAGAAGTATACTCTCAATTTAAATTTTGTTTGAACAAAGGAACATATATTGGTACTACGATGACACAAGTTTCAACAAATTAAGGTTTATTTGCAGTGTTCAAATCTGTTTTTTACAGGTGCTTATTTCCAGTCTTTACAGTACTTTGGAGAACCAACTTCTAACTGTTAGAAAGAAGCCGAACCAAACCAAACACGTCTTCCAGCAAGATGTTTTTAATCAGCGCCTTTACCACTTTCAGACTGCTCCTGCATGCCTCTCAAGGTTGCAATCTCAGAAACCCCTTTTGCCTACCATAAAAGGTAATTACATTGCGCCGACCGTTTCAATTTCGTGAAAGCTAGCTTTCCGTTCGCTTCCTCGGTCCGAAAAACGCGAAAAATTGCGATCCTCGCGGTGTGCGTGAAAGGAGTCGAAAAACCAGAGGCGGAACGCAGGTCTCCGGGGGGCGTTTCTTTAGCGCGGACTGAATGCGCAGCGAGGCCTTCTCAAGTCGGAGGCGCGCCCTATAAAAGAGAGTCTTTGAAGTCATTATTAGTTCGGTTTCAACTCACACGTCTTGACGAGCGAGTTGCGAGCCGTGCATCATGGATCTGGACGGGAGAATCAAGGCGTACAAGTTCGTCGCCTACTCGGCTGTCACCTTCAGCGTGGTCGCCGTGCTTTCGGTTTGTGTGACTTTGCCTATGGTCTACAACTATGTGCATCACGTGAAACGTACCATGCACCAGGAGATCAACTTCTGCAAGGTGAGCAAGACAGCGTTTTTGGCTGGAATTTTAAAAACCATTCAGGGCTCGGCTAAGGACATCTGGTCCGAAGTAAACCACTTGAAAAGCATTCCGATCGCAAATAACCGCACGGCGCGTCAAGCCGGCTACGATGCCGGCGTCTCCGGAGGCACCGTCACATCCGGAGGCCAGTGCGACGGCTGCTGCCTCCCCGGACCGCCCGCAGGTAAAACAATGGTTACAAGCTGACACACAACGGCGGCGGCATTTAAGGAAAGCCTGGACGACCTGGAAAACCCGGAGCGCCGGGTCTGCCTGGCAACCCCGGAAGACCGCCGACGCAACCTTGCGAGCCTGTCACACCCCCGCCATGCAAGCCTTGCCCTCAAGGACCACCTGGACCTCCTGGTCCTCCTGGTCCTCCGGGAGACCCAGGAGCCCCTGGACAGCCTGGACGACCTGGAACCGACGCCCCTCCTGGCGAGCCCGGACCCAAGGGACCGCCCGGACCTCCCGGAGAACCCGGAGCCCCCGGTCCTGCTGGAGATCCTGGGGTGCCCGCCCAGAGTGAACCACTCATCCCCGGAGAACCTGGTCCTGCCGGAGAATCGGGACCACCAGGCCCACCTGGTCCTCCCGGACAGCCTGGTGCCGACGGCGCTCCCGGACCCGCAGGCCCGAAAGGACCCAACGGACCCGACGGAGCTCCCGGAAACGACGGACAACCCGGTCAACCCGGACCGCCAGGACCACCCGGAACGCAAGGAGAGAAGGGAATCTGCCCGAAGTACTGCGCCATCGACGGAGGAGTGTTCTTCGAAGATGGAACCCGACGTTAAGGCCGAACACGTTCGAGAAGTTTTGGTCTACAATGTTCTCAACGCATTCAATCTTTCGTTGTTGTTTGCTTCACAGTCGCATGGTACTCACGCCAATAAATACTGCCTTGGTTTTTGTAGTTTTGACGTTATGAGCCGACCAAGTGTCGTTTGTTGGAAGAACTCTTTACTTAGCCAGCATTTCCCATCAGAACGCCCTTCGTTTGACCGGTTTTCTGCGTTTCCATCCGCGAAGTTTGATTGTCGTCTGGAAACCCTTAAAGTTCAAGAGCGTTTGAAGGAGAAGACGTTCTGAAGGAGACGGGTTTGCAACTCCTGCGGAGATACATGCAATTGGTATGTAAATTGGGAAGACGGAGGAGCGCGCGAGAAGTTCCCCACTGCGCGCGGCGGTGCGATGACCGCCGTGAAAGACGAAAAGTGGCCGTTTCTTGGTGCAGCGAGGATTTGTCGAGGATTCCTCCCAGGGACGAACGAGGGAGACGTCGCAGGTCGCCGTGTTCTGGGTCGATGTCGGCCTGTCCTCGAAACAGCGGCCGAAAACCAGTCTAAAATGCACAAAAACGAAATTATGAATAATTAAAATTGGAGCGCGAGGAAGTCAAAGGCAACAGCACCACTACAGATTGTGCTGCAAATACTGGAAAAAGGGGTGGCCGTGCTTTTCCCTTTTATTTCTACGACTTTAAACTTCTAAATGCGGACATTCGCTATGTGATAAAAAAGAACTGAACTATCAGCTCACACCTGTTCTTGACTTGAATCTTCAAAACATGACTTCATTTAAAGATATCTTTCTGGCACTGATTCCACTGGCACAACATCCATAATTACATATATACACTACAATACTTTTAAATTAAACCTGCTACAATAGTCAACGTTGAAAAAACCAACAGTCAAAATTTCGTTACATTTGCAACAAGAAAGTTACATTTAGTGCCCCTGATTCAAAGATCTTTAGATTAGTACCTGTAAAAAACTAGATTGCATGCGCCTTCTTTATCTTTATACGCAAATCTTTTTAGGTTCCTTTATATTTTTCTTAAATCAGATTTTTTGAAACAGAACATTTCATTTCTGCACAATGCGAACTCTCAGTTGCAGGCAGCGTCGCATTTTGAAGCTTCGTCTGAGTTGCCTCTGCTCCGCTCTGCTGCTCTACCCGCTTCTCCCGGCTGTCCCTATCAGGATCGGTTTCGTAAACGATGGAGATTATGGCGACACAAGACGGACTCTTCTCAACACCTCTTCAAAGTGCAAAATTCTAAAGCTTAATATTGCCAATGCGGAAATTATGCGTCTTTATGGACCTGCGCAGTCTCTTACTTGTGAACAAAACCCGAAGAATTGGGTCTTCGTTGATGAAAACCGTAAATTGCAGTTGACCGACTACGTGGAAAAGTAGGCTGAGATAACTAACTACTCGTGTTTTAGACTGATAGATTTCCTTTTAGGCAATTCGGAACGTTGGTTGCTTGTGATCGGGAGTATTTCTTCCGTTTGAACGACTACCAACTGAAACACGCGTACGTGAAAACGTGGAAATTAGCTCCGTCGCGGACAAGGGCGACTAATTTGTGGCAAAATGCAGATCCGGGAAACGTCGATGGTATGTTCTGGTTGCTTCGAGGATAACAAAAGTGGCACTAACAATCTAGGGAAGGAGCACTGATGACAATCGTGCCAAAGAAGGAGCGCCTGGAGGAACAGAAAAAGAAGAAGCAGCCGGACAACTGGTCAGACCTGAACGTCTTCTTCATGGGAATTGACTCCCTCTCCCAGATGGCCTATCGCCGCGTGCTGCCGAAAACTGTCGACTATTTCGAGAAAGTGATGAAGAGAGTCGTCCTCAACGGCTACAACATTGTGGGAGACGGAACACCGCAGGCTTTCATTCCTATTCTCACTGGTAAAACGGAAGTGGAGCTTCCGTTGACAAGGAAAGTGAAGAACTCGCCTCAATACAACACTCATAATTTTTAGACGACGGTTCCCAGAAGCCAATTACGTTGACGTTTACCCGTTCATCTGGAACAACTTTTCCGATGCTGGGTACATGACCATGTACGGAGAAGACGCCTCGCAAGTGGGCACTTTTACTTCCAGGCTGAAGGGGTTCGACAAGCAGCCGACCGACCACTACACGAGAACTTTCTTCCACAAATCCGAAGAGATGAATTACTACAAATACGAAAGTTTGGGTAGCGAACCTCAACGCAAAGTGAATTTTTGGTTTATCCGTCGTAAAAACCTAGAAGATTTAGAGCTGGTTTCGGTACAGCAAGGAGTTCATCGAACGGTATACTGGAGTGGCACGATTCTCGGTGATGCACCACAGCATTCTTTCTCACGACGACATCACGCTCCCAGAAGAGGTCGACGAGGACTTCAGCCAAACGCTTGAAAGGATACACTCACATGGAATTTTTAACAATACAATCGTGGTTCTAATGTGTGATCACGGTCACCGATTCACGAGAGTGAGAGACACTCAGCAAAGTGGGACCTAGTGGAGTTAGTATGCGAAAGTACCATTTTCGATGTAGGTCAACGACTTCTTCGGCATCTTCATGCCGGAAACATTCAGAGAAAACGAAAGAGGAAGAGTTCCTTCGACAATCTGAAGGCCACCGTCGATCGTCTCTCGACGCCACGTTGATGCCGACCGAAGAACAGCTATTGGCGCCGCAGAACACCTCCAATCGGTCGCTCTCGCTCTTCCGGCCCATACCAAAGTCCCGATCTTGCGATCAAGCCTCACTGGTGCACGTGTCTCAACTGGGAAGACGCTCTCCACGATCCAAAGCGACGGAAGACATCTTACATGCTGGCTCGGCGTTTACTTGAAGCCATCAACTTGAATACGGAACCGGAAAGATCAAAGTGTTCACCGCTGCGATTTTCGAGTCTTGAAGCCGCAAAGCGGTGAGCTTTAAATTTCCCTTTGTGGTTTTCATGTTTCTACGCAGATTCGTTCCTGCCGAACGGGTGATACGCTACAAAGCCGCTCAAGACCTGGATATTTTCGTTCCCAAGCTTTCCTCGAACAGGGAAGTGAGTGAAGCCTTCTACCAGCTCAAGTTTAGGACAGAGCCAGCGAACGCCATTTATGAGGCGACCGTGAAGTACGACTCGGTGGCCCGGTATCTCGAAATTGACATGACCGCAGTCAGCCACGTCACAATCGACCAAAACTATTTCTTGGCGGCTTACTGCGTTTGCTACGACAAAATTCAATAATTTCAATTGTCCTTTTTTATATGATATCTTTCTGTTTTGCGGTCTCTTATCAGCCTGGGTACGCCCGTGTACGGAACAGTCAACAGGCTAAGATGGAGTCCTCATTGAGCTCATTCATCGAATCCACGATTTCCCGAAACGTCGGTCGCTCCATGCGGTCCTTTTCCGCGCACTGCAAACCGAGAGACACAAACGCCGCGAAGTAGCGCTGGTTGAGCACTGAAACAAACTAGTTGTATCGGTCAAACGTAGGAATTTATACCTTTATCGGTGGTAGCCGTCCTCTTGTCGCCGAAGAGGGTCATCAACTTCTCGTCCTTGTTCTTCGCTTCCGCCTTCAGTTTCTTCGCGTAGTCCACAATTCCATGAGGCTCTCTGTTGTCGGAGTAAGCCCGCAATCCACTCGCGATCTCTAAGAGCACGACGCCGAAACTGTACACGTCTAGTTTCGTGGACAAGATCTTGCTGGAACACAAATTTATCAAGAGGAAACCGAGAAGAAGTCAGATGCCTTGTTATAAACTCAGGCGGAAGATAAGCGAGGGTTCCTTTAATGTGCGAGGCGATAAGCGGCGACTTCTGATCGACGTCCGCCTCCATCTGCCCGTCCCGACTCAGACCGAAATCTCCCAGCTTGGGCTCAAAATGTTTGTCGAGGAGAATGTTCGCGGTCTTCACATCGCCGTGGATGATCGGCGTCCGGCCGATCGTGTGCAGAAAGTGGAGACCGCAGCTGGAGCCCGTGGCTATCTGGAGTTTCTGATCCCAGGAAAGTGGCTTCGACTCTTTCTGAAATGCAACCGTTGCGAGTTCGTCGCCGAGGGTCCGCTCACTCTGCAGAGTAGCCGATCTTCCAAAGAGCCGTTGGCCATGAACTGGTAAACCAGACAAGGCGTTGGACCGTCCATTGAAAATCCGTAGAGCGGGAGGATGTTGTCGTGGCGATACTTCGCAAGCGTGCGCAGCTCCTGCAGACTTTGCCGGAAACGCTCCTTCTCGTGCTGGAAAATCGGGTGGGTCACTTGAGTGTGCTAAAGCCAACCTCGGCGCCTTTCCCGTTCTTGACTTGAATCTTCTTCACAGCCACAGCAGTATGCTTCCACTCGCCTCGGTAGACCACTCCGTATCCACCTTTGCCGATCACATTTTCGGGAGCAAACGAATTTGTCGCTTGAATCAGCTCTTCGTATTTCACGGTGGGAGTGTTCTGGAGACCTGAGTAGAGTTCTGCGCCCAGATTTGACATGCCGCTGAAACAAAATTTATGTGAGGTTCGTACGCACTTCACTCGGTACGAATTAGAGCTTGCAGAACCGTTCTTCACAAAACGGTTCTTACCTGGGTGTCGTGTTCACACTTGATGAGCTTTGTGCTTTGCTCGTCGAAACCGAAGGATGCAAAACGTTTTCGGAGCAACGCGTGCCCGCAGAAGACACCTAAAAACCACTTCTATTATTATTTGAACAACTGCCGCGGCACACCTGGTGCTTCGACTCATTCAAGGCCATTTTGAGAGTTTGAACTGATCCCTTCGCGACGCAGGTCGTTTGCAGATCATGATATTTTGGATCAACTAAAATGCTTTGCTTAAACCTAGTATTTTGTCAGCTGCCCTTACCGTAGTCTCTAATAAGATCCATCCCTTTAACCAGCTTTGCCATGGCGAAGACCTTGTAGAGATCGGAGATCAGGTACCCCTTGCTCCCCCAAATCCGCAACAGGTAGTTCGTCGCGCTGGCCGGAGGACGCGCCTGCCGACATGCTTCCACGTCCACGTTGCCGATTCCGGGAAGCAGCAGGGCTAAATTTGATCTAGAGAAGTGATTCCACCGAATTTAAGTGTGCTGTCGCCCACCCATTTCCTCCCAGGCGTCGTTTGGATCGAAGCATTCCGAAAGACGGCGCAGAGTTTCGACCGGAATTTCAAAAACGTATTTGAATTGCATCGAATCTGCAAAGAACAAATGAAAATTGGTGCCCGCGCTCGCTTTGACATTCGCGCAACGCGCGTGGTGAACGTCGCACGTTCGGTCGACATTGTCAGCTCTCGTTTGAGCCTTTGACGGGTTCAGCCCGCGCGTTTTCCAGCGAGTTTTAGAGGTTTCTCGTTCTTCATCGTTTTCTGAACGTTTACCGCCGTAATTTTTGCGTTTTAAAGGCGCTTATCAAGCGTGGGTTTGTTTTGAGCTTATCCCCTCTATTAAGTAAAGGAGAACGATCCAGACGTGCCGTCTGTCACGAAATTTCCAGACGCGAGTTGCCTGATTGAGCGAGCGCGGGTTACGGTAGCGGCGGCGCTTGCGTTTGCACGCTTTACCACCTTGCACACTAATAGCAAATTCAAGGCTTCGCGCTTTCATGACAAGTCGGATTTGCGCCCTGAACTTCAGTTGAAATGCCTATATTCGGAAATGCAGGTTTACAAGGAAATTATTTAGAAACAACCCCGGACTCAAGCAGCGGTGATGTGACCGGGGCAGCCGGAACAGCTGCTCGATCGCTCTCGCCATCTTTTACTCGCAATATCTGCATTTGCTACCCATTTCCAAAACCGCGCGTACAGCATTTCTCATTATCACACGCAGAAACTCGCCATGATGGTTCTCAACTCGGAAAGCTAAATGTAAATCGGAATATTTGAGAATCATCAGGGCGGGGATAAACAGGGTTTCCATCACGTTCAAATACCCACCAGAAAAGCTGCTTCGCAATCGAATTTGCGGGAACACAGAGACGCTTTGTGTGCATTTTTTATATACGAATGAAAATTTAGATATTGATCAAAACGTGTTTTATCGCAGTTTGCATTCGCGATGGAAAATAGTCCGCGAAATCATTTTATTTTATCATATCTCCGGCTGACATAAGCATGTCGGGGTTGTGTAGGTTACGGCGATGCTTGTGCTGTTTCTTTTTTCTGTGGTCATTCGTTCGTGTTGGGATTCGCAGTAGAAAACGGATTGCTTGTGTGAAGCAAGTAAACGACATGCTTAATGTGTGTCGTCGTTTTTGTAATTGGCGCTGTTCAGACTGGGGCTGGAGAGACCAAGGCCGCAGGTCATCCCGCTGGCTTTACAACTCCTAGAGACATGTGGCTGAAGGATGTCGCTTGCGCAAATAATGCGTGCAGGCAAGTAGAGTACTTCGCGGCCGCGCGTCCACGACAGCTTTTTGAACGATATACCAGACTCAAATGGGCTTGCTGGATTTACACCAAGTGTGCGTCTATGTCAGCGTTGAGTCATTGCAACGTATTTAAGCAAATATTGGTACCCTGCTCGCTTTTTGGGACAATTATCCTCTCAGTCAGCGTGTGCAATCCTTTCGTGTCGCTGGGACAAAGAAATGTTACCTCGTTTCAGGGTTTTCTCGCAAGAGACTCGAAACTGGGAAACTTAGACTCTGCAATGTTAGCCTCAGTTCGCCTGAAGCAATGGATTCTCAACTTGGCGTGTATCCTTGCGCTGTATCTCGTCGTCTCGTATTCCTTTTTTCCGAGCTCGCTTCCACGGATCGAAAAATTTGGGACAAAGAGCTACGACAACCTGAAAGGATTATCGTCGAAGGAAGGACGCAAAGCAGAGGTATGAGTGTGTAAAATGTATTCATGAAGCGCATGATTACGTTCATTTCAGTCATTGCACATTATCGTAACCGGAGATGAACTCACGGACAACTCGAAAAAGAACAAGTCGTCGTTCAAGGATGATCAAACATGCAGAATACCAAAGTTGGAGAAGGACAAGCCCGAGATCATGGCGTTCTACTCAAATCCTAAACCGCTTGAGTGCGAAAAGAATTCAGCGAACTGGGTGCTCGTTGACAACGAGAGACGCCTTCAGTTGACATCCTACGCAAAAGAGTGATATTTCGAATACTGCCTTTTCTTACATTCACTTTTTTAGGAAATTCGGTTCTTCAGTGGAATGCGATCTCGAGTTCTTCTTTCGGGTCAATGACAACCGTCTTCGCCAGGAAACAATCAAACAGTTTGCAATCGGTTCTGCGATCGAGAAGGGAGACTACTTCTTAGCGTCGTGTCGTGCTGGAAGTAGCCAATGGTAGGTTATCTGAACTTGGGAGTTCTTAGAAACGTATATTTTTGCAGGAAAGGAGCTCTGATGACAATCGTGCCAAATAAGGATCGAGTGGAGGAACAGAAAAAGAAGAAGCAGCCTGACAACTGGTCAGGAATGAACGTCTTCTTCATGGGAATTGACTCGCTCTCCCAGATGGCCTATCGCCGCGTGCTGCCGAAAACTGTCGACTATTTCGAGAATGTGATGAAGGGAGTCGTCCTCAACGGCTACAACATTGTGGGAGACGGAACACCGCAGGCTTTCATTCCTATCCTGACCGCTGGAACTGAACTGGAGTTACCGCTGACGAGGTCGTTACATATGCAGTCCATTTTCTTAACGCAAAATATTTTTAGGAAGCGATTTAAGAACGCAAACTACGTGGATGTCTACCCATTCATCTGGAACAATTTCTCCGACGCTGGATACATGACACTTTACGGGGAAGACGCGGCAGCTATCGGAACATTCACCTATCGTCTGAAGGGTTTCAAGAAGCAACCGACCGACCACTACACGAGGACTTTCTTCCAGAAGACTGAGAAGATGGGATACTATAAGTGTTTCGGAAGTGAACCTCAACACAAGGTGTGATACGACTTTCTGTCCGCTCAAAGTGTAATATCTCAAATCTTAGAGTTGGCTACGTTACAGCAAGGAGTTCATGGAGCGGTATAGGGACCTTCCACGCTTCAGCGTAATGCACCACGCCATCTTGTCTCACGACGACATTAGCCAAGCTCTAATTATGGACGATGATTTTACGGAGATGTTCAAGACCATGAATGAAGCCGGAGATTTCGACAATTCTATCGTAATCCTTATGGCCGACCACGGCCATCGGTTTGCGAAATTGAGGGAAACGCAACAAGGTCGGTTCAAAGGAGAGGACGTCGGCTTATTACGTGGTATTTCAGGTCAACTGGAAGAGCGACTTCCCTTCTTCGGCATCTTCATGCCGGAGAAATTCCGGGAAAGCGACAAAGGCAAAAAGGCGTTCGAGAATCTGAAGGCCAACGCCGATCGTCTCTCGAGTCCGTTTGACATCCACGCTACCCTGATGGACGTCCTGCACTGGCCGACCGAAGAACAGCTTTCGGCGCCACAGAACACCTCCGATCGGTCGCTCTCGCTCTTCCGGCCCATCCCAGAGTCCCGATCTTGCGACCAAGCGGGAATCGAGCCTCACTGGTGCACGTGCCTCAACTGGCAAGATGCGTTTAAAGATAAGGAGCAGCAAGAAATCTCGCAGAAACTCGCACGAACTGTTGTCCAAGTGATCAATTCGAAGACTGAACCGGAGCGATCGCTCTGCTCGCCTATTCACTTCTCTTCTCTCGAAGATGCTAAAAGGTAAATGAATTTTGACTTTTAACTGACTAGGACCAATTGTGGATTAAACATGGAAATAAGAAGATTTGGATATGAGAAAAAAGGAAAAGAATGAAAAAAACACAAAGAAAAGGGGAATTAAGCGATCTGAGCGATTAAGCGATAAATGCTTTTAATGCTCGCTGAAGCACCCGGCCAATTAATGCTACGTTCAAACTCATGCGCGACGGCGACTGCGACAGCGACATCGACATCGTGTTCAAACTCGTGTCGCTGTCACCGAGGTTGTCGCAGGCCTATCGCCGGGCGACACGGCCGGCAACGCGCGTTTGAACACCTCCGGCGACAACCTTGGCGACAGCGACATGAGTTTGAACACCGTGTCGCTGTCTCGCACATGAGTTTGAATAGAGCATAATGAAATTCTGGTAAAAATTACAATAGAAAAATTTAAGACAAATGGAAAATTGTCTTTTGACAAATCAGGAAGATTGTGCCAGAAGCCTGTCACGAAAAATGCGCTGTGTTTCGTGTATGACGGATAACGAGGATTTTTCAGACTTGTTCCCCATGAAAATTTGTTGAAGTACAAAAACGTGAAAGACGCAGACGGATTTGTGCCAGAGTTGTCCGGAAACACGAAAGCGACAAATGCTTTATACCAACTGAAAATCAGGACTGATCCTGGCAACGCTCTCTACGAGGTAAGCCTTTCCCGGTATGATTCTCCCACGGTTCTAAGCATATCACTTCTTAAACAAGGTCTCCTAAAAGGAACCACTTTGAAAATCGGTTGATAGCGACTACCGGAATTGAAATTTCTTATTACTCGTGTGTCGTTTAGGTGACTGTGCATTACGACATGGTAGCCAACTCGGTCGAGGTGGACATGACTGCCATTAGCCACGTGAACAAGTACGGAGACAATCCGCATTGTATCATCGACAAGAACTACTTTTTGGCTGCGTACTGTGTTTGTTATGACAAGATTAAGTAATCGTGTGTCGTGAGATGTGTGGATGAACATTTACGGGTTTTCTTCGGTTTTTTTTGTCTGATTTGTATCTGGCAATAGATTTCATTCTATAAATTCTTGCTATTTGTCACTCGCGGGATAAATTGAATTTGAATTGCCTAACCTGACAATCGCTAATTAGCAAAGGTTTCCTACTCCTAATCGCATGTACTTTCAGTCACGTCACTCTGGACGGGCCGTTTTCTGTGCGTGTATGCTGTCGTCGGCATCATTGCACATATTTCGTACTGTAGTGCTTTGTGTCTGCTCTCAAGGCACATTTCTATCCCTAGGAGACGTGGCTGAAATTTCACATTTATGAGTTGTCCTTATTCTATGAGTCTTAAATGGGCGTGAGCAAGTAACCTAATGAGTCCTTTGAATTCTCTGCACCAATTAGGTGCACTTTCGTGCTGTAATTCTTGCAACGCGGCTCTTCCTGGTTTCCTTTCAGACACTGTCTTTGCAGAGATGAACACAGTCGTCGAGAACGTTCGGCCGACTGTGCAGGAGCTCGAAGAAAGCATCCGAATGCGCCGGAGGGGCTGCAGATCGTCTGCGAACGATGGTGAGCGAGGCCAATTACGTGGAGGCGATTATGATTACCTTTCCAGTGGATAGACGCTTCTTCTGCCCGAATCCGACCTGTCACGAGAAGAAGACGTGGTTCCGAAGCCAGAAGATGTTGAATCAACACTACACGAAGGTGCACAAAGACAAAGCCCTCAAATGTCCGACCTGCGACCGCACGTTCGCACTTCCTCGCGATCTGAAGTACCACCACAAGAAGCAACATTCGGTGGAAGCGTCGCCTGCCAAGCCTCACGCGCCTCGTCTGAGGGAATGGGCGTGCAAGACGTGCAACAAGACGTTCCAGAGACAATACGAGCTGAACGACCATGTCCGATCAGAACACGAAAGACACGAGAAGCGGTATGAGTGTATCCTGTGCGAGAGGTCGTTCGAGACGGAGGACGAAGTGGAGATCCACTTCAAGAACATTCACCCCGACTTGATTGGATTCAACGTGGGATGCAACACCGAGCCTGAGGAGTCCGTGAAATGGATCTTTTGTAGATGATTGCGGTGATTTCAGAAGAGAGCGACCCGATGAGGAACTGGACTTCATCATGAACAAGTATCTCCCAATCCAGCCGAGACCTCCAATCCCGACCATGGACGAGACCGGGAATCTGGAGATCCCGTGCTCCAGTGGCCTTCTGTGTGCACAGGACTACGAACTCCAGATGGTGTGTGATCCATGGCGGGACGAAAACTACGCTTCCACACAAACGGACTACAATTCAGCCCAGTTCGCTTCGTCCTACTGCCAAACCGAGCAGATGGTATTGTACAACGACTCCAGCGCGATTCCCCAATACGAATACAGCGACTACGGTTACATGGTGAGCAGAGTGTCGTCGTTCCACACCTATCTAAATCTTCAAATACTCAGGACCGGCAAGATTTCGGCGCTCAGACTTATTACGTGGAAACCCAAGACTTCGGGACGCAGATGGACGGACAACCGCCGATGCTCTGGTGTTCGATGGAGAGGAATTACGACGAAGGGTGAGTGCAGCGAACCGTGCGAAACCCTAATGGTCTCCTTAAGTCCTGATCCGAACGCTCCTATCATGGACTCCGGCATGTGCCACGTCGGGACCACGTCCTACTACAGTGAGTGGACTCGACACACCGAAACCCAGACAGAAGGCTACTATTATTCATATCAGGCCCCTCCTCAAAATGATCCTATCGCCACTTTCTCAAACGGGAGCACCCAAACAAACGAGGTAACCTATAGTAATCGCATGGTGTAGAAGAAGAATCGCTCATTACTGCTTTAACGTTGTATTCTCGGGTATTTTAGTAGAAACAATTGCTTGTAGCTCTTACAAGGGAACCTCTCCAAGTGTAAATCACAGATTGGTCTGAACAGATAGATCTCAATGCGCTGATTCCGAAAAATATAGGTTTTGCTTGTCAATGCGAGATCTAAAATGCCTTAAAGGGCATGCATAAATTAAGGAGCTGCCATACAAAATGTCAAACCGACCGGTCAGCTCGAATGCCCAAGCTCAAATTACCTGTTTTCTTAAGTTGGGCTTGTTCATTCTAGCTTCCTACCTACCTGGATACCGGTCGGTTTTCCCATTCTATACATGCCCTTTTAAACACTTTAGATCTCACATTGGCAGGCAAACCCTATATTTTTCGGAATCAGCGCATCCGAGATCTATCTGTGCACCAAGTTTCAGATCGATCTGTGATTTACACTTAGAGAGGCTCCCTTGTAAATGTCATAAAAACTTTATTTTTCTTATATACACAAAAAAGGATCAACAACGAGTATCAAAAAAACATCAGGAAGAGTAGAGATGCGCGTGTCACTTTTCACACGTGGTCTGGGTTTTGGCGGAAGCAGATGTCGGGGTTCACCTCGTACACTCTCACGTCCTGAGCTTTTTCGCAAGGCATTCCCACGCCACTCAGGTATTCGGTGTCCTGAGCAGTGGCTGGAAGAAAACAAAATAGAGGGTGACAGACAGCAGAATCGGTCAGGTCTAATTCATGGCCAACATAGTTTCTTAAAGGACATGGCCGTTGTGTGGCCATGGTAGGGTTTAATTCATGGCCACGGGCGGAGGTTTCTGGTCAAGACCATTAATTTCTTGGCGACGTTTTGTGTATCTGTTATCTTAGGCTTCACATTTCTGCAGCTGGGTAAGTTGAATAGAGCGATGCTTAGGCTTACGCATGAATATTTTCGAATCCTGGATATTAGCTAAAGTGTTAGCTGATGGGAACCTCCTCTAAATTACTCCATTCCCAAAAATTTGAGCAGAAACATTTTGATCAAACAATCATATTAAAGACTGTCTATAAACTATTTCAAAGCCCAGTCTAATCTGAAGCCTGTCAGAAGAGCGAAGCCTACTTGCAAAGTCGGCGCCGTCAACTGTCGCGCCTTCGGCGCTTCGAAAAAACCATAATGAAAAATGTCCAAGCCTAATCCTAAGCCTACAGCAGGTGTTGCCCTATTCCACTTACCCCGCTGCAGACTTGTGAAGCCTTTAGACGATCCATAGAAAGAAATGTCTTTAGCTGAAATTTTTCACCTGAAAAGTCTGCCAACGAATATTTTCATTATGGTTTAGCAGGAGCGTCGAAGGCTCGACAGTTGACGGCACCAACTTGGTAGGCACAACATAACCACGCAAGCCCTTTACACTTTTTAATTAAAACCGTGCTATATTTGACTCTAGAAAACATAGGAGAAATGATAAGTCTTACGCTTGTCAGAAATGCGAAGCCAGCGGTTTGGCACTCATTTTGAAAATTATTTTGAAAATGTTTATGCGTAAGCCTAACCTACAGAAGATGCCACTCTAGTCCACTTACCCCACTGCAGGAATGTGAAGCCTAAGATAACAGATACACAAAACTTTGCCAAAGAACCGATGGTCTTGACCAGGAACCTTCGCCCATGGCCATGAACTAAATCCTACCATGGCCACACAACAGCCATGGTCTTTAAGAAGCTGTAGTTATACAGAAGTCATGAACATGACCACACAACGGTCATGGTTATGAATTAGACATGTCCAGCAAAATTAAGGGACATGGTTGTCCGAGTCGAGAGTGAATAATGCTGCAAAGAGAAAGAAAACACTCACGAAGGTAATCAAGTTCCGGATGTCTGCGAACAGCTTTATGAAGAGGACAGCGCTCGTGGCACACGCACACAATAACGGCGATCGTGAACAGGATGGCGATGACAACAACAAAGCCGCAAACCGCAATTGTGGAACTGAGCGCGTTTAATGAACGTCATTTAAGCTAACACATGGTCGACTTACTTCTTGAAGGTCTCGAAGAGCGTCGGATCGCGACAACAATTTGTTTCGATGATCTCGCAGCACTGAGTCGCGGAGTCCGTGTGGCTGTCGGTGGGGCAGTAGTAGGCGTCGACATGACTGTGCGTTAAGCTCTCCATGATGGGACCGCATTTCGTTCTTCCTGAAAAGGCTGTTGACACACCTTGCGACAACTTTTGAACTTTTCCTCCTCTTTGTTTTTTATAAGAACAGGAAAACGCTAAACCGCTTGGAACCCTAACTTTGATTGCAAAAAACAAATGTTTGGTTTGAAGGGTCATATATAAGATGTTGTGACCTTAACATCTTCAAAAAACACAAACCAGAGTGGCTAACGTAAAAATTTGCCGGCAAGCTCATGCTCACAATGGAGGTGGCGTCGTCGAAGTAAACTAACGCCGCGGGAAGTAACTTCGACATTTTTGGATTCAGAAAAGTCAGACAAAAGAAGAGAACAAGACTGTTATGCTTGCCTCATTAATCGCAAAGGTCACTTCGACTCACAACAAGGAAACAGGGAACAGATGAACACCAAGCTTTATCCGAGTGCTTTCATTCAACCCCTAGACATTTAAGATTGATTATTGTGGCGCTTGCGATGTTTACGATAAGTGTCAAACGAACAATTAATTGAGAATAGCAGGAACTGGAAACATTGTTCCGGGATAAAAGTTTTGCTCGACTGGGCAAACACATTTCCCTCCTCGTCGAAAAACACTCAAATTGTAGATCATCAAAACGATAAGGAGATAATTTATGAATTCTGCTTAACCCTCGAATGGTGTTAATGGGCTTTGGTAATGTGTGCAGGGCTAAAGATTTAGGATGGAAAAGATGTGCGGAAGGGTCCGAGGGCAGAAGTGTTCGGATATCGCTCAGGGCCGATCATCGTCTTTTCGCTTAAGGAAAGACGTCCTGAGGGATTCGCAGCCCCTCACTCCGCATTTTCATTACATAGATGCAGAAAAATAGATTAGTAATTAAAGATACCCTTTGTCGCACAATGGCCAATTGCGAAACATAAAGCGAGGACCAGAAGATAGAAGTACTGAGCAAGAAAGGCATCGGTTCTCGTCCGCGGCACAAACATCTCTGAAATGGACCGTTGAAGTCTTTGTGAAACGCGGGAGAGACTCGCGGCGGCGCGCGAGTGGATGCAGGCAAATCGAAATGCAAATTTGAAGTGCCTTAAATGGCAGCTAATTTTACTAGGACAGTGCATCATAATCAAAAATGAGGAAGTCGTAATATCGACTATTTTGGATCCAGGGCGAGCGCTGGACTGACCCACCCAAACCTTGGCCTCGCCGCCACGCTTTAGGGGTTTTCCGCGTGTCTACAGCGTCTCCGGGTCGCCGTTGCTCGTGGTCGTTGCAGGCCGAGACTCGATGGGTTCGAAATGAACGGAAGAGCAGAGGACATTCCTAGTGATATTAGAATCGGGCCAAGAACCTTCTTTCCATACCCGAACGGACTGGCATTTAACGGACAAAGATGGAAAAACGAGCTTTCGACGCTGGCCAAAGGCGAAAAGCAAACCTGCGCAAGCGGCTCTCGCGGCAGCCGGCGAGGATATTGCACGAATAAATATCACGTGTCTCGCAAAGGAAATGATCCACCTTCGGACGCGGCCCTTCCGCCCATCCTCCGGCCCATCCCTTCCATCCAATTGCAGTTGCAACGCAAAAAAGACGTTTTCGAATCGCGATCACCTCCGCGCCGCTTTGCTTCCAGAAACTTAATAGCATCATAAACGACAGTTGTACCGCACCTGCCGGTGGGCGCGCGCCCGCCTATGTGGGGCAGCTCGGATTAGGCAGCTCTGGAGGGGCACGGCCCCCCCGCGCGTCCGCCGCTCGTGTCTGAGTAATAGATACGGCTTCGCCATAATGGATGTTTATTCGTTTGATCGCACCATTGGCAATTTGAGTTGTCAAGGTAATCGACGTATTCGCCTCTCCGCTCGCAGTCGCCGTAATTACATTAAATGGTTTCGCGCGGCCCTTCTCGCCCCTTTAAGTTGTTATCAAGACGCAAGGTTTATGTAAAACGCGATCGTCTAGAACGCCTTCGAAACACGCGTGCTAATAACACAGTCCAATCTCTAATGAATTTAATATGACTCGGAGGGCGCGGGTTCTTTTGGAATTGTTTAGAAGGCGGCAAGCTATATCAAAACCCCCAATCTTTACTCAAATCCGTCCGTAGTCACGCTTGGGCCAAAACAATAGAATGTGTAAAGTGCTAAAGCACCATTTTGTTTGATTTATGAGGAAAAGGCACCCGAGGTTGGTTTGGAGGAAAGTCGAATTTGGTCAATTCAGACTTTAAAGTTCAAACCGAAAGTGGAAAGTCTCACTGGACAAAGCTCCAAAATCATGAAACAATTATGTTGTGGGCATGAAACAGAAATCGTTAACAAAGCACTCCTGTCGGAAAAAAGCGTTCTAATGCTAATTGCCAAGAGCTGGAATATCCGACAATTGGAAAGAAGTTCATAAAGGTCTAAGAAACAAACTCAACAATACAACAATGGTAGTGACGCCCTGCCAAGATGGCTCTCCTTGCACTCTGCCGACGTCGTTATTTACTCGATTTTCCATTTCCTTGTTTGCGCACATGCGACTTCATTTAATTACTCGTATTGCACTCTTCAATGCAATTGAACTTAAGCCATAAAGACGTCGATTGGTTACGATTTTGTATGAGAATCTCCTATAAAGCTGACTATTCTTCCATCTAGATACGGTAACATTTTTGCCCTTGTTAGACTGTTAAAATCCGCCCAAGCGCGACTGAAAAAAATGAGAAAGTTTTTTTTTCATTACACAATAAATATTTGACCGAAAGCACCTCGACAATTACATACACAAGCGCTTCTCAGCGCACAGTTGGAAGTGGGGAGTGGCAGCACATTGTGGAAGGCAGAATTTATAAACATTTGTAAGTTGGATCGTGGGGAGTACTGTACATTAAACAACCAAAAAGGGACCTCGTAATATTGATGCGTGGTTAGCAGGAAGGGAGTAAGAAAGTTACGTAAATCGCTCGACAGTCGGTTATTCTGAGGATGGCTGCGACTTTGGCCAGAGAAGTCGGATTCGCCCTGCAGCTTCAGCGAGTTTCGTTTGTTGTCGTTGTCGTGGCTAGCACCGGTATTTATTGGGGGAACTGGTGAGTGAGCAAGAAATACAAGTTGGGAGGAGGCGGGAGAGGAGCTCAGACGGCACTCGCTATTCACGACTGTAAAACGCCGTCCGGTCGGTAGAGTTTTCGGCTGGCGGGAGAGTCGCGCGGAGACTGGAACACGTGGTTGTGCACCACGGTTGGAGACGCCTGCACCACCGGCGACGTCGAATTCTTGTTGTACTCGTGCTCGGACTGAGACCTCCGGATACGGTTTTTCTTCCTCATAACCGTGTGGAAAATCGGCGACTGAAAACTCAAAGGCGGTTAAAGGGGTTTGTAATAAGACTGTCTTGTGGAGCCAGCCATGAATAGATATCATATTTTAACGTTTTCAAATGGTTGATTTGACCCGCAGAGTAGTCACTCACTTGATCATCGCTGCAAGTTCCACAGGAGCTGTTTGAGTTGGGCGCCTGCTGGCCAGCGTGGTGGCCGCTGCAAACTGTTGACCGAGTTCCGGAGTCGGTGCTCGAAGCAGGAGAAACAGCGCGAGTGTGATAGTCGTCGTCTGCAAAAGAGTTGTAAAAAACCAAAGGACGAGTCACACCTCTCTCGAATAATCCGTATTCATTCGTGTCGTTCGGAACACCGAATGTCTGAGTATGACACTCGACAATGACGGGTTCGTAGGACAGCAGAATGTAGATCTTGGGCCCAAACAGAAATCCAAGAAGTACAGTTCCACAAATTAGAAGCTCTAGAACGATGACAATGTCCTGAAAAACAAATATGAACACGATAGGAGCTTAGAGACACTAACCCTATAAACACCCGGTGTGAGCAGATAGACAACGACCCAGAAAGCCCACAGAAGGACGCAACAGAGCGACGCTAGGAAGAGCCACTTGGTCTCTTTGTAGTTCCGCTTGATGTTGCGGTTTCGGCTGTTGATGAACAGCGCCAAGATCAGCAAGATGACGACGTAGCTCTGTGCCAAGAGGAACTCGAAGTGACTGAAAGAGCAGATCATCCGAGTGCTGTTAGCACCGAGTTCAATCGAGGATAAGTACGACTCGGATATCCACCTAAAATATCCATGAAGACTGACTTCGCCTTTGGCAATCACCTGACACTCAGAGCGATCTGTACGCCGACAATGAAGAAGAGAAGCATCCAGTAGTTCCAGTAGCTGATGTGGATGGCATACGCAAATCCGAGAGTCTCAGCGTTCCGGAGTTGGCTAGCTTTAGCAATCATCACTCCAAAGCAGATGGTGTAACCTATGCTGTGGAAAATGATTCTGCACCGGCAAATCTGAACAAAAGCAATGAAAAGTGGTCTCAAACATCAACAACGCACCGCGTCCGTGGCATCGAAGATGAAGAAGAAGGAGGTCACGTAGAGGAATCCTATGCCGACGAGGAGCGTGATTCCCAGCGACTGGTTTCCCTTCACAACCTTGCAGTACATCTTCACACACACGAGGATAAGCACCGCGATGACCGTAATGAGGAGCAAGGAGGCCAAAAACAACAGCACGAAGTTGTAAGGTTCCGTTCGCCATTGACCGCTCGTGATGTGTTCGAAGACGGACGCATACGCGACGCGGGTGCCGACTGGGCCCGCCGGTTCTCTGCGAACGTAAGATCCGGAGACCAGAGGCTCCTCTGAGATGGGTAACGCTGCGTTAAGTGGGTTTGAAAAGAAGTCGGTGTCCAAGAAGCATTTGCATAGGGGAGGGATACACTTGGATGTTTGGACAAAGCCGGATTTCGGTGCTCCGTTCACAAAAGTACGGTAGGTGTCCGAGAATCGAAGTCCTCCAGTTGTCGACCAATTTCCCATCAGCTTGTAGCCGAAGTTTTCCGAACCCTCCATCGGCAAAAACTCGTAAATCTCAAAGTCGTCTTCAACGGGGGTCTTCTTCAAGATGTTTAGAACTTGCTTGCGTCCGTTCGTATAAAACTCGACACAAATCCCCGTTTGTTCAGGACATAGTCGCTTGTAAACAGCGTCCATCGCGAAAAGAAACCGTTCGAGACCACGGGCCAGATAGCCAGTCTTCGTCATGCGGCCTAAAAGGTTCTGTGAGTTAAAGTGACGAGAGGAAATGCGCTTACCAAGACTGGGAACATCAAGCAGCTCGTCCCCGTTGCACATCTTGTCGCCATAGAGGTGTTTGTTGTTCAAGGAAAGTGCGCACTGCCAGCGGTCTTCGACATGCCGCCAGTACCATTGCTCGGGAAGGGTAAGAGGAGTGGTCATTTCTAGCCAGTGCTTGAAGTCACTGTAGAGCACATCCTTCGGCTGCACAGAGACCGTGCCAACGTAGTTGGCGAGGTTGGTACGGTCGTGGTAGAGGTACCAGTCATGTGCATCGCCGACAACTAAATGAATGGTTGATCCAGTAAAGCTGTCGCCGCGCCGCAAGCGGTTTCCGAGGTACATGGCGGCATCCTTTGCTGTTGTAAACATTACGGTAACATTTGTGGAGTGGACCGACGAATCTGCCGTGTCCGGAACATTCTCCCCGCTGATGTTGATAACTTCGGCCATGCAAACTCCGCGGTCGGTGGCAAGCCTTTCAAAATGATGGAAAGCGGCCAACGAATCGTGGTTTTGCTCGCTGAGGACCACGGTAACAAATTCCCACTGCATTTTCTTCAACAACTTCAAAACGGCGATGGCCATTTTACGGTTCGAAGGGAAGGTCGTGAAGGTGTCCATCATGGTATTGTGTTCTCCGTCGATCGACACTAGAGGGACGTCGGAGTGTCCCGAGGAAAAGTAGCGCTGGACCGCCTCCTGTCCGTTTCCGGTCACGCCAGAAATGTAGCCGAACGTGGACCCTGGGACGACTGTGATGTTTCTGCTGGCTTGGTTGAACTTGAAGCAGTGGTTCTCGCTTTGTACAATCAACTCTATGGCCTTCTTTCCACTTGTGCAAGCGTCCATGATCAAAGCTCCGAAATCAAGATTCTTCAGAAGATTCAAGTGGGAATATCGTTGTCGGAACGTCCACACAGTATGTACGAAAGCCATCGGCATTGAAATGTCGCTCTTGCGCAGAATCTGGCACGCTTCTCCTTCGTGGAGGTCGAATAGTCCAGCCACATAGATGGGATACTGCTTCGGAATCGACAAGAAGTATTTCTGTAACACTCAAATTGAGTCCTACTAACGGTTGTGTTCCAGCACACCTCTTCTTTTACGCTAACTATGTGCTCACATTGGCCACAGAAGGGACGATAAGGAGCACAGACCGACCGAACGCGAGAATCCTGGCGACGGATATTGGACTGTAACACTCGCGGCTTTCTTCCTGTTTCGTATTCCAGCATCTGAAATCACGGTAATAGCAACTGTTTCTTCCCAAATTTGAAAAGACCTTATAAACCATTGGACCCATCTGGTCGTCGTTCACCAGTTCGATTCCCTCGATGACGATTCCGCTCGAAATCAGAACGCCATCTACGCTGCGGTAGAATTGAATCTTCTCCCCGACGAATTCGGCCGGATCGTTCGCTCCGAAGGTGTAATCGAGCTTCTCCACCTGGGAAATAATTGCGTCCGTACAATTCTGAGTGGGTCGCTCACTGAAACATCACGATGAACCACAATAAAATAATCTAAGACCACAGACCAAATATCCCGAAGCTCTTTGTCAGCTTCGAGTTGAGCTCCAACCACTGCCATCGCATATGCAAGAATCACCACATTCCCGACAGTCTTCGACTGCGAGTACAAAGAGGCCATGTGCTCCTTGTCGAGCGAGGCACAGTCGGAAAACCCATCTGTTCCTATGAGACTGCAATTAAAGACTTGCTGGACATAAGAGGTGAGCAGCGAGTAGGACTGGAAGTTATTTTTGAGCACCCGGATAAAGTAGTCCTTGAACTGATTGAGGTTCTTGGCTTTTGTTTGGAGACTGATAACCTAGAAAAAAATGAGTCAGTGTTTGAAAACATTGAAGCGAAGCGGTCAAAGTGTTTACCTGCATTCGCGAGCCGCTCTTCAAGACCTTCGTTTGATCATCGGAATTGAGTCCTTCACCATCAAGTGGGATAGCCACCCAGAGCTTGTTCAAAGTGAGGAGTTCCTTACGCGCAAACGTTTCAAACAACTAAACGCAACAAATAGTACGAACGGAGAGTTGAGTGGGCACAAAACCTGGTCCTTCTTGATGAGCGAGAGGACTACGTTGCTGTCGCTTTCGCCGATAATTCGCACGAGGAGTGGGTGGTCAAACGGAATCACTTCGGCCACAAAAAGGTCACTGGCTTTCAGTTGGTCGATTATGCGGCGCAAGGTGACCGGATCTTCACCGGTGTCCACTATGGTCACCAAATTGGAACGGAAAGATCCCATCAGCTTCAGGAATGCTTCAACAAAAACGCCAAGAGTTGGAGTCGTGGAGATGACCTTCGTGACGCCGAGATCGACCAGCGTCCGGACAGACTCTTCACTGTAAGCTGCAACCGGCAAGTTCGTGGTCTTGAGCAAGGTGCCCAAGGCATCGGATGAAGAGCGATCTTTAGGAGCGATCAGACCTGAAACACGTAATGTTTAATCATCACAAATGATGTTAAACTCACTTATCAACTGTGAACCGTTATATCTCCGATTTTGAACGCATTCGTCAGGTTCATGATAGCCAACTGAGTCCAGGAAACGAAGCGACTGTGAAATTGCTTCCTTCGGTCGAGAACAGGTGTCTCCTGCGTACAATCCTGCAAAAATTGTTATTAAAATTGACCAAAATTAGCACAGTCCCTACCCATTTTTGCTTGCGCATTATCTGGGTTCTGGTTCCAATGGGTCAGCGCCCACTGGATCGCAACAATGTCTTGAACGGTGTCGGGCAAGAGCCATATACAATTGGTATCGTGGAGTGGGAATGCACCTCCGATTTGATACTGAAACATTCAAAAATACATATCAATAAACGCGGAGCAACTGCATTTCATGTTTGGATCAAACCTTGTCGCCCAAGAAGAATTACGCAGAAACAACACGATAAAAACAAGACGTATGAGCAGTGACATATTTTCCGCCCGAACTTGATTTTTTCCACTTGTCTAGTTTCCTATTTTTGTTCTCGGTGAGCTATTCGTGTTTTGGTCATCAATCACTGTTCCATTTATGGCGCGCCTAATATCGCGCGAAAACAAGTGCTTTACAATTTTTTAAGGAATACAAAAATTCCGTAAAAAGTCATAAAACTTTATCGCACCTTTGGGGAGCCCGCAAACAACGGGTGTATTCTGCTTTGGATCTGGTTTTGCTTGCACCCTCAGAAAAAACATCACAGAAAGAAAATCAGAAAGACCCTTTTATATATTCACAGTTTCGTTGAAAGGGGCGCTGTGTAACGAAAGCAAAAAGAAAGGAAATTCTAAAGCGGCAACCATCTGATGCTGTTTTCGCGGCCTTTGAAAGAACGTCCGACTGGTAAAATTCGCACTTTGCAGAACTGAACCAACCCAGCTTCGGAAGGACCGAAAGGGTCTCCCGAGGGCTTCCCGCACGATTTCAGTAGATTTGAACAAGTCAGAGTTATTCGCGACTCCCGAAAATTAATAAAAACCAACCTTGTTGTTGTCAGGCAGCACCTTGAACGGATCGTAGACGCTGCAGAGTCCGCCGCGGTTTCCGGCGGCGGAGGGAACGAGGGCGACGAGCGCCAGAAACGCTACTCGGAGCAACATCGTAATCACCACATTTGCCTTCCAAGATTTCGATTACCTAAACGGAAACAGACGGTCAGCCATGGAAGTATTTTGAAACACGGCCACAGTCGCCGCGCCCACGTTCCAAATCTTCGGCGACAATCGCGGCGTAGACCTTCAGTCAGCCACATCGGTAAAGCGTCACGTATCACCGTTTTGCAACAATTCCACTGGAGCAGCTGACTACGGCGGTAGATTAAGTCGATTAGAGAGTCTCAAAGTGCCCCCGTAATTCCCCATCGAGCGGTTCATGCGGCGCCGCACGCCTCATCCAGCTTCGCGCGTGAAGTGTCTCGGGAGTTTAACCGCGGCATGAGTGACCTCCCGGGGACTAATTCATACAAAAGCACACAGACACGCACGCGTTCGAACAAACGCGATTGTTGGAACAACACGGAAAGCAGCAAAACAAGAGTACACACAGAAAACCGAACACGGTGATCGCCTGAGAAGGTCAGCACCGGTGCGCGAAATTTGGGTTTAGGTGCAGGCAGTCGTTCTCGCCCGCTCCGTTTTTTTTTGTTTCGTCGCGCACAACTGGGCTAAATTTTCGCCAAACCGAAGACGGGTGAGCAGAAACAGCAAACGGGCGAGAAATCACGGTCGAGAGAAACATTCGCTGAAACCAGTCTCTTAATAAGGCACCGTTGGCAATAGCGCCACTCAAAAAAACGAAAAGTGCTGTCTGGTTGAAGCCGGCTGCCCAGAAATCGTTGTGAACCGGCGGAGCTCAGTTTCCGAAAGCGAAAGAAAGAAAGCGGAAAGCATGGGGCGACGCCTCCTCAATGCCACTGTTCCCAAAGCGATTGGCCGAGTTGGGCAATCGACTGGAACTGACTGAGAGGAAAATTGTAGATTCCTATTTGTATCGTCGCTGGATATGTCTAATCTCTAATCTCATAACCGGCTTTTTCCCCTACTCTGATCCTGCAGGTTCGGCACTCTGACAACATATCGCATGAGGGTGGACTTGCGAAGGGTGGGCATTGTGCAGGCGGCCCATTTAAAGAAAGGACAGTAATTACATGTTTGCGAGTTGCGAAAATAGCGGTTCTCGTAGCTGACCGTTTTGAGGACAACACTCATTTATCACAACAAAAACTAAACGTTAGTAAGGTAGATAAAAAATGATTGTGGCGATTTCGGTGGGTCGGCGGGGGTAGTCGGAAGGAACAAAAACAGCGGACGGAAAGGGATATCTGGAAGTGGCAAAGATCAAGAATCTCCAGATTCCGCGAAAAAGACAAATTCGTGATGAATTTTTAGGCTCCTTCCACTTGGGAGAAACAATGACACCGCGATCACGAGAGCGAGCGAGCGTGAGTGAGTAAACGCGCGATTCATGGGCGACACGGTTCCCGGGGTCTTATTCCACTCTCCCTCTCGCGTCTTGGTTCCGCCGACAATAAAGGGATTTACAGAATCAGCGATATCCAATCTGTTGCCCCGTATTCAGCGTGCGATCGTCTCAAGCGCGCGGAGTTCGGAATCCACCGACGTGTGGTTCAAACATGTGGTGTCGGCGTTCTGTTTGCGGATAAAAAGATGGATTTAACCGTTATGCGACACACGAGCGCGCATAACAAAACTATTTCTTTCAAGAGCATTATCGAATTGAGGGCATCTCGCGGCGAGCGGCCAACAGTTTCTTCTTAAACGCGAATAAACTTGGGCTATTAAGATTTATTGCGCGGTTTCGAGAGCTAATGATTCTCTCGACTTATTGGGGGTTCAAAGAGACATATTCGACAACTACCGAAAAAACTAACTGCACCAAAAAGACAAAATTTCACCAGTTCCATATAAAGAGAATATGAAAAAGTTCACACAGAGAACAAAAGAGACGTTTTTATGAGGATTCCTTAACAAATGTTGCAAAAGACGATTTTTTTGCGAGTGGTACCGACCGCGACCGAGAGTTACACAACTCGCGTTGTGGAACGCCGCCGGCGGTCGAGAATACCGGACGAGTGAGGCTCGCCGGGAGATAATCACCAAAGCGTTTAATCACGATTCACGGCAAAGCGCAACAGCAAACAGAAGATCGAGCTAACTGACCACCACGAGTGACCACATTGGCCGAGCGCGGGGCGTCACAAAAACATGGTGTGGCCGTTGTTGGCTTGTAGGTATGTCGGCTTTGAAGAGTTTGGCAAACAATGACGAGGCGAATACCGACACTTTTGAAGAGAGCCAGTGGGCAGTACAAACCAGTCACTTAATTCAGCAGCCTCATCAGCTTCAGTAATTAGCTGTGAGTTTCACGAGTAAAGGACCGTGAACGCCGACCGAGGGCGCCCGCGCGATTCTAGGTTGTCGAACACGGTTCGATGGGTCACAGTTGTCAAACGCGACAAAATGAAGTACAGGAACCCACAATTTGAACTGCCAACACAAAATTCAAATCAATAAACTGGTCTGCGGTCGGCTGCTAATAAACTGCTTTCTTACATTTTGAATTCTGAGAAACTGCAGAATGGGAAGAAATCTGGTGACCCACGAACAAAGGGGGATCAGTGTTGCGGTTGTTTACCCACTGGCAAGTGATACGAACGAAAACAACGGAGATGTGTAAAAGGAGCGAAAAAGAGCGCGGTATAACGGTCGCACGCTTCCTAGTCCAACTAATTGCATTAGCTGGCAACCAGCGGATTCCCGGCAGTGCTTGCCAACAAGCGAGAACCAAATAAACGCGCGCGTGGTCGCTCTTTGCAACCAGCGGCTTCGCGCGATCACGACCATCGAAAACCCGATCAGCAGCGTGTTATCCAGCCCCTTTAGGGTGTTTGCGAGACACAGGAGGGCGAGCAAGATCTTCTTCTATAAATCAAGGAACAATGACGGCGGCGGCGCGTTAATCCGTAATCGTACAACGAACTCAGTGTTCAAAAGTGATTAGCACCGGGCTGCTGCCAACAAGTGGCCCTTCTCTGACGGGAAGTCGGAGGAGGTGGCCGTGAGTGGACAGAGGCTGCGCGGGACACTGACGACAGACCGTGAGGAAGTTTACCAATACGACAATTATACATCCGTTGACAAGTCCGAGAGCGCAACAGTGCGCGAGCGGAGACGAGGAGCTATCGGCTGCAGAAACAGCAGCTACTTGCGGAGACGAGGACGTTGTTGGCACGTTCCCCGTAGCTGGAAGGGAAAAAAGAAATGGCGTGTCCGCTGAGATTTCGTTGAGATAAGAAACTTTCAAAAGAATTCGCTGAAAACAAGTTTTTGGGTGCTCGCAAGAAGGCACGCAGATAATCCACAGTAATCGCAGGGTTCGGAAGCTCCTTCGGTTGCAGATGTCCTCAACGACGTCGCGGTGTTCGCCCGGGAGTTTGTTGACACCCGTGTTCATGAGCAGGTACAACAGCGAGAGGGCTCAAATCGGGCAAACAATCATTTATCATCTAATTAATAAACCGATTCCGCATGAAACCAGTTTAGGAAGTGGAGGCGTGAGAAAAAACGTAGCGTGCGCGAGCTCCTGGCGATAACCCAATTTTCTGTATCATGGAAAACAATGGTTTCCTCCTTCTCTTTTTCCACTACGACTGTGGAAACGCAAGCGAAGACTACCGGAAAGAGCCGCCGCGACCCGGATAAAGCCTCCGGAGCAAAATCTGAGCAGGAGATGCAAAACGAGGAGGAAGAAGCGGATTCGCGAAGAATGCGCCGCGGTGGTTTTGTTTGCGGTTCGGGTTTGCCGCGAACTTCACGCAAAGCGCAAACTAGACGGCGCCGCGATTTTAGCGCGTAACGACCTCATCAACGCGTTTTTGTGAATAAAACGGATTTATTAAACCAGTAAGCGAACATCTTTTTTTCGTTGGTGTACCCGACTTAATGACTAATTGGCTACAAAAAGCTGAACTACAAGAACACAGGCTACAAAAGTGAAGTGTGTCGCCCTCGCCGGGACCGACTTCTCCACGTTCAGCTGGCGGTGGTCGTGAGCCTCCACTCCGCACTGCGAACTTGCCGCTTCCCGGCCGCATCTCGCTTGCCAGTCCGAGAAGGCCCTCGGATGGACTAAGTCGATGAACTCCCGCACCTGCATCCAGTTGTCCGCGTCGGAGATGTTTCGGAGTTCGGGTGCATATTCAGCCTGGAACGAGTGGCTACTTAGGACCTCTGTGACATGCCTATTAGTACCTGATAAATGACGTGCTCGTCGATCGGGTTCGGATCATGGTAGAGAAGACGCATCTCGTAGTCTCTGCTCTTCTCGCGCACTTCAATCACAAATCCGGCCGATGTGGTGAGCTCGCTTCTCAGCAGATACATCAACTTCATCACAGCCAACGTGATCTCGGTGTGCTGAAGAAAACGAGAATTCATTGATCATCGAAACCGGTGCATGAATTAACGTGGGCAAATAGGACTTTCGGCCGTGAATTCACTTTCGCTTCCATTGAGAACAAATTATGGCATTAATTAAGAAGAAAAGACATTAATTAGTTGTTATGACCTGGATATGTCAACAATGAATCAATTTTTGATGTTGGGAAAGTCCGCGATTTCAATTCCGACGGAGATTGTTTTTTAGAAATTATGGGGGCCGAGTTAAAACGCTTTCGCCGCGGCGGTACTCAATGAAATTTAAGAAGTCATAAACAGAAAGCAGAAAAAATCTCGTTGCTCGTAAAAGGCCAATTTCTTAAAAGCACCAGATTCCTAGTTTAGCGACAAATGTGATCTCATTAAATTTTGTTTTACAAAAAGATTAACAAAAAATGAAATGAGTCGACCGATTTTCTCCGTTCTGTAACCGAAACCACCATGAAGATTATGTTTGTAAATGCGGCTTGCAATGTAAAGTGAAGACTGCTTTGAACTAATGACCTACCGAGCAATAGCCGATGAGTTTATAGGTGGGTTTTCTATTAACCAATTTCTGCAAGTAGTCGACAATGTTTTGTAACCAGTAGCCGGCCATCATGCCACGACAAGGCTCGTATTCAGCACACTCGATCTGATGGTTTTCGCCTAGAACACAATCTTATATCACAACTGTACGTTCATTAGTTTCAAACCAAACACAAGAATTTCTTTTTTGAGGCTTTCCTTAGTGTGATTAGGCAATGATGGATGCTCCAGCCAGTCGGGATATGTAGCGTTATAGAGATCCTAAATGGACGTTTATTAAGTGCTTCATGAACCTAATATTTTAGACTTTCTTTCAACTTTGCATGGATCCTAGTAATTTTTTAAAGTAAATTCTTTTTTGCGATTAAACGTTTCAATTTTTCATAAATATGCAGTCAAGTTTTTAAGCGTTTGAATCAAAACCATAAAATTCCTTAAGCGGGTTTCATAGTTCCAAACGCATCCTTCTTGCGTCTTTTGCGATTTTTGCCGGATGCGGCGGGAAGTCGGTGCGACTTGGTGGGAAGTCACAAATCGTAATTTAGTTCAAATTGCGCCTGTATAGTTCGAGGCGCGTATGCATAGTTCCAGGCACACGTCAAGCGTTTCGAAGCAAGGTGCACCAATGCCGTAGAGCAAAATTGAATTTATTCTGCAATATCATTACGATGCCACGACAATTGACCTCCTAAACTCCTAAAATAATTCGCAAAATCCCATCGCGTTCGCTTTGCCAGCGCGGATACGCCTATCCATGATGACGGCGTTTCCGGGGCGTTTCAAGGGATCGATTTCAACGTCCACAATCCCGGTACAATTGTACTACAATTCCGCAACTGATTTCACATTTCGGCAATTCACAATTCCACAATTGTGAATTGCCACACACCGCGATAATTGTGAATTGTAGCTTTTTTCCCCATGTGGGTCGGAGTAGTAGGTGGTAAATTTTACAATTCCTGGGAGATGACCGTTCCGGTGCAACGGGAGATCCGAGGTGTTTGAGCGTGCCTGAGCTTGTTTTACAGTTGCGAACGCGAATTCGATTGTTTCGATTGTCCGCGAACAACTAACCTGAAGCTTTCGCTTCTTTTCCTCAAAATTCTCTTCTTTCTTTCGCGCTGCGCTTCTTTTGGCCTCCTTGAATCACCCAGGAGTTTCGATCTGCTTGGCACAGGGATTCAAGTTTTCGCCATGAATTGTAGAATTGTAATTGTGAATTGTAAACGTTGAAATCGGCCCCAGCTGTCAAAACGCTCAAACTTGCAGGAATTTCGCGTGAATTCCGTGTAAAGCCCTTCGATTTACGGTGGCAACCTCTAGAAACCACGAAAACCGGACTAAAAATATTAGAAACCCACGCACGAACTCTTCCTCTACGAAAAACACGCATCTAGCCCCGGTGCTGATGCGGGTCAGAGGGCGCTGCAACCTTTTGTGTCGCACCCGTCTTTTTCGCCACCAGACGAAAAAGCATTGAGCGCGATTTTGACGAATGCGTCTAGACGGAAGCGAGCGCGACTATAAGAGCGATTTGGACTATGAAACCCCGTGCGTTTCGTTGTGGGTAGCAAAAAACGCATCCTTCAAAATCGCGCCGATTTAGAATGGTGTTTGCTTGGCAAAAGACATGCGCCTTGAACTATGAAACCCCCTTTACTCATTCAATCGCGAAACCCTAATTTTAATTTCATGTTAGGGGTTTTCGGTTTTCTTACAATTTCAAGAATGTTGTCGGCCAAGTCGGCGGCGTTGCTAATAGAGGCGTTCCATCCGGTGTGGTTCGACATGTATTCGAGGATGTGCTTCTTCTCTTCGATCAGACTCCTGAGGTCAGGAAGGTTGTCGTTGCTGATGGGAGCCCACGCTGAAACGCGTTGGGGACAACTAGCCGCGGGACAATTCACCGCAGGGACCACTCGCCGCAGGTTTTTTCGCCATTGTTTTGTCGCCGTTCGGGTTTTCACATTTAATTCCTGTTCTCTCTCATTTGTGGCCACGACCAAGAATGTCCGAGCTATTTCGGGTTGCTTGGCAAATTATTTTAGGGTTACAAGCTTGTTAGTAAACTGGGTCCTGACAACTGTTCTTTAAACCACTGCAAAAAACGTTCTAGCCTATGTTTGAGTCTGCCAGAAGTGCGAAGACTGTCCGCTTCGGCGCTCCTGAACAATTATATTTTTATTTTCCAAGCCTCATTCTAAGCCTATCAGCTATGCGAAGCCTGTTCGAAAGTTGATCCCGCTGTATATCGCGTCTTCGGCGCTCCTAAAAACCATGATAAAAATGTCCAAGCCTAAGCCTTCAGCAGGTGTCGCACTATTCCACTTACCCCACTGCTGAATCTCGAAGTAAAATAAGATAAGAGAAAATCCGCCTAGCAACCCAAAACAGCTTGGACATTCTTGGTAGTGAAGTGGCCACAAATGAGAGAGAATAGGAATCGAGTGTGAAAACCCGAACGACTACAAAAATTCCCGGCGACAAAACGGCGGCGACAAAACGATGGCGACAAAACGTCTCGTACCGCATGCGGCGAGTTGTCTCTGCGGCGAGTTGTCTTTGCGGCGAGTTGTCCCGCTGCGAGTTGTCTCGCTGCGAGTTGACTCAATTTCCCGCAATCTCTTTTCATCAGATTTTTTCTTGTCATTAATTGAGTTAATTTATTGCCATCCTAACCTGCGTCGCTTGTGGGACAATTCTCGACCGCGTACATGCGGAGAAGGGGATCATCTATGGTGTACGGTACCGGAGTCCAGTCGAGAGCCGCGTTCCAAGAGTGGCAAACGATTGCGGCGGGTAGAATCCGGCCAAGGCACTCTAAAACGTTTTTTAGATAAATGTTTTCGTTTTTTTGCCCGGGAAATAATGGTAAAGTTAAGCCAAGGTCGTTGACCTGCGATCGTTCACATTGCTGATATCCAAATTGTATTACGCTTTTCAAATTTAATCACGTCGCGCCGGACATCAGATAACTCCTAAATTCACTCGTAAGCACCCCACCTGCAACGTCATCTGGCATCGATTGGCACTGGAACTGTAGAACTTTGCTTCCTTGGGAATGTAATTCACCCTGACAAGAGATCTCACGAAATTGCGCATTTCTTTGCCTAATCCGAATCCTTGCCGCTTCCCAAACTGAAAATAACAGAATTGCCGAGACCCTGTCTATACAGTCTTACCAAAGTCAACTCCGTGTCTCCTTCGTACCCCCACTTTCTCGGATTCTCTTCCAGGAACTTCTCAGGGTTTCTGTTTCCATGCCGAAACCCGAACAAAACCATGCGGTGGTCGGGGTCGCTGGCGACGGAGTGCGTCGGAAGGCGGACGAGAGTGTGGCCATGAAGGCAGTCGGGGGAGAGCGTCAAAAGGGCGAAGCCGATCACGAATATTCTCATTTTCACATATGTTCGAGCTCAAAAAATTCGCTTGTTATCATTTCGTATAACCGGATTAGAATGATGGCGCTATCACTACGATACAAAAAAGTAAAAACACTAATACGCGCCACGTGATTTTCAGGCTCAAAACACCGAAGTCGACAAAAGACAAGTTCGTGGAATTCACCAATCGTTGTCCTAATATTTCAGATCCCCTCTATTAAATAAAGGAGAACGATCCAGACGTGTCCGTCCGTCCGTATGCCACGCCATCGAAATGATGCTCCTAATTGGGCAAACGCGGGTTACGGTAGCGGCACCATATGCACGCGTTTCGCAGGTGTTTTTGGGCACAATCGAATATGCACAAAACTTGAGACTGAATAACACATAATTTGCAGTATTTCGAAAAAATTTATGAAACTGCAAAATCGATAAGCTCATGACTCTTTGGAAGCGCGAAGCGCCGACTCAGAACACATTTTGAAATTGAAACCTTGGCAAAACGTTGCGCGTGGCCCCGTTAATACCCAAATAAGGTGATTGACACGTTCAAATTTCAAACATCAAATACAATTTAAACTTGACAAAAGCAATCTTCGGCAGAACAGTTTAGTATTTCTGGTATAATACACCCACCAAACATACAAAATTGAACGGTATAGAAACATGGAAAGGGCGGACGCAAAGAAAGGTCAAGCACACGGATTCACCATCCCGAATCTTTCAATCTTTCTTCAACAAAAACAAAAAGAAAAAATACATTCAAATGACCTTCAAAGGGTCGTGAATGCCAGAATTCAGAATTCGATTGCACAGTTCGGAGTTACAACAACAGTACAGACACAAAGAACCTTGTTTTAGATCTCGTAAATCGTGCGTCGTAGCCGAAAATAGACTCAACGACAAACAAACTGAACTTGCCTTTGAATTGGCCTCGCTCAATCACCGATTCGTCTCGAAGCGCCCAATTAAGACACTGCATAATCGCATTAATTGTCCGTGTTCGCGCATTACCTTTACTCCCGAAACGGCACGAAAATACCCGAGCGAAGGTCGTTGCCGTCGTCTACGTTTCAGTCTGCTCATGTCGATCAATCAGCTGGACCGAACGCATTGCGCGAAAGAGACGAAAAACGAGGTAGGCCCACAAGAGGATCGATGGCGGCTGGCAGTAACACGGTGCATTGCGAATGGACCGTTTTGATTACCGTGTTATAACGAATTTCTTATAGAATTGTTTGTCCCTTTTCAATATGATAAAAATAGAATTCTACGAAATGCCTAGTTCATCATAGTTAAGATTCACACAATTATGGCCCCGAACAGGATACTTCAGGACAAATTTTGCTAAAAAAGAAATAAAAATCTTTTGAAGGGTGACACAAATCTATATCAGCGGTAAGTTGTAAGAAGGCGCATATGAATCCGAATTAGAAACATGGGCAAAGATCGGCAAATTGATGCGACGGAGCGTAAGTAGGTCAAAGTCACAAGGAAGGGCACTTCTGTCTCGAACACTTGAAACATTCAATCAAGATTTCAGTGTTGCTAAACGTAGTGAATCTGACCACATGCTGAGCGAAAGTGAGCGAAAAGGTGATCGATCAGAAGACGACACTTTTTGAGTGATTGGCACCAAACTCTCGACAGATTCGGAAACAAATTGTTTGTTAAACAAAAAAGGCTGCAAAATAAGTAATAAGTAAGTGAATAAAAGGAAGAACAAGAAACATTGGGAGTCGTTTCTGTATCCTTTTTTTCTGTTTCCCGAAAAGACGACAATTCCAGCTTGGCTAAACAATGTTAACCTTAAAACCTGTCGCCCTTATCAGTCTATTACGGTTTAGCTGTTTATTTTTGTTTTCTTCCAAAAAATGTGTTTTTCAGACATTTTATTTTAAAAACGATGGAAATCGAAAAAGCAAACAAAATCTGTATGAGGACATTCTTTCAAGGATTAATTATTCCTGAAATGATTCATGAATGCAAACACACTTGAATATATTTTTGGACTAGAATAATCAAAGAAGAACATTTGCCAGACTCGCAAAATCGTCCCAAAAGTAGTCGTGCGGCGGTCGCAAACAAACTCCCTCAAGCTCAGTACAAAAGACGCTAAGAATAAACAAAAACAAGAAAAACGGCTGAAGTCGAACCAGTTTTCTTCTGGCAAGCCGCTCCAGCAGCAGCGCGCTTTCCTCGATTCGTTCACTTCGCGTGTCGGCCTGCGCGGTGAGTCAGGGCAGCAGTTTAATTGTCGAAAAGAGCAACGAAAGCAGCAGTAGTGGAGCAAGACACACCAACAGCACAGTAACAGCAATCAGAACGCGCAACACTCGCTCGCGAGTTGAAGAGTAAAAACGAGTTTACTTGACAGTAAGCTCTGCTCCAAAGTCGGAATTCTGCGTAGTTTGCTGCTCTCGCCACATCCATGTTGACACACACTACTGCTGCCTTCGAAAACTGCGGAAGCTCTGACAGCCGAAAAGACTCTGGTGCCGCGCTGAGAGCGGCAGCAAAGGAGAGAAGGAGGTGGCGGTTCCTTTATCTAGGCGCGACAGCATGTTTGCGGCGACAGTCTGTGCGATAAAGGCATCAAAACAGCGCCGGAAGCTTATCGCCGGAAGGGGGCCAAAACACGGACAGAGTTCAGGTCTGATGAGCGCGTAAATGCATGGCGATTGGCGGAGAGGTTTTTCTTTGCTCTAGGTGATACTGATTAAGTGGCGTGTTTTCATTGAGTCCAGTTCTTTTTAAATTGCATGTTGTTAAAGTGCAACGTAATTGAAGTGCACTTTACAGGTTGCAGAAAAGTTTGAGACATCAGTTCTTGCAGAAACTGGGGAAGCTTGCTAAGGGTTAGCAGAATCATGAAAAAGCATTTGAACATCGAATCGCTTCACCGAATAACTACTTCAAATTAAAAATCAAATACGGTTTTCCGCGTAATAACTTCAAGCATTCATATAAAACTTCAAACTTCAATATAGTTCCAAACCCACCAACTCCTTCCCTTTTCCACCAGCCAAAAAGAAGACGTTTCGTCTCTTAACATCCAAATATCGAACGTTTTCACTCATCTCCGTCAAACGCACCGTCATCTGAGCAGTCCCACTGTCGTTAAAACAACTTTTGACGAGCAATTAAAGATTTAAGTACAGTGAAAGCCGCTTTGGAGGCACAGTAACTGCTCTAATTGTTTACAAGCTGATGTCACTAAAGACCCACTCCACACGCCTGTCAGTCACTTCACGGTCTTTATGTGTTTTAGAAACATTAGATTTCATGTTTTTGAATAATTTTGTAGGTTTTTTGCTTCAGTTTTATAAAAATGTACGGCTTTAAGCTGTGTTATTAATCTCCAACAAGCGATCACAATTCCATCCATCTATCGCACGCGTTTCTGGCTTCTGTTCTCAGAAGCACATCGCCCATTTCTGCCTGAACCTCTCTCAAGAATCGACGTGTCCATCTGAAGCTCCTGAAGCACGTTTCGAATAAAAGTAGTGTGCTTTCTCAGATCCAGAACCACAAGCAAGTCGCTGTGGTTGCACTCGAATGAGCGGTAGCCCTTGGCGGAGTCGAGCCCCACTGCGACACCGATCTAAAGCAAAAGCTGACGCCAAGAAGCTTGAACCTTACTTGATACTGCTTTCCATCCGGAAGACGACACACAACAGGTCCGCCCGAGTCTCCCTATAAAAACATGTTTTGTTTGCTGAAGCCTTTGACATCGTTATCTCACATTACAAGCCTTCGTTTTCGTAGTCGTGGCAAAACGAAACAGGTCCTTGAAGAACCAGCGCCGACCGTTCAGCGGCATCGCCAAGAGGTGTGTCGACACGCGCCCTTCTGAAGAGAAGCGGCTTTGAGCTAACTCAAAAAAGAGATCTCTTGCCTTCATTGTCGCCCCAGCCCCGCAGCCAGCAGTCGGTGGACTCGTTGAGAGCAGATGTGGAACTGTCTGGGGCGGACATGACCAGGCGCACCGGAAACGTAAAGTCGGGGGTCGAGCAGAGTTTGACTGGCTCAGAGAGAACCACCAGGGCCAAGTCGTTTGGTACGATGGGGTCCTAGAAAAATGCTTATAGATGTCAAGGTCTCGCAGGAAAGACTGACCAAGAAGTAGTTTGGATGGATGAAGACAGCATCAATGTCGCTGATGCGCTTCTCGTCTGTGTTGAGCTTATTGACCGAAACTGTGACCGAGGTTAAGATCCTAGAATAAATTTACATTAAACGTGACATCTTTTAAAAAAACTAACTTTTCCTTGTTGCCAGGTTTTGACACACAGTGTGCGGCCGTCGAAATGAGTCTGTCCGTAATCAGCGATCCACCGCACCAGCTGGCCGAACCGTCTTGGAAGTGGGCGCTGACGTGCACCATGTAGTTTGTGTCATTTTCAGAAGCCCTCAGTCCGTTGATCATCCGCCTAATTAACGTGAAAAGACATATTTGCGGGAGTAAGTATGCAAACCTAGCACGCGAATTAGGTCCGAAAGAGTTGTGAAAAGTAGCCGAACCAAAACTGAGCGTGGCCAAGAGACCGAGAAGAACCGCCGCGAGCGGCCGTCGGTTTCCGTGCATTTTAAAATGTGTGGGGAGACGTTGTTCTGGAGGCTTTTGGAAGATGATTCAGACGATGAGCTGTGGATGACTTTTTCCTTGAGCGAGATGAAAATAGTTGCGATCAGAATGCTCAGAGAGCGCTGGTAGTCACATCAAATATAGGCTGTGACGCAGGTTGAGAAATTAAACGATCGAAAATGTTTAAACAAAATCGAAAGCTGCACAAATTATTCAAACAATAAATGGGACTCAACAAAATTGGTTTTGCAAGCATATTAAAAAAACTAGGTCTCATCTATGCTGAAAATACGATCATTCAAGGTAACAGGTTTGTGTAAACCAAGTTTTTCAAGTTTTCTTTTTTTAGAATACGCGAAATCACAGCTTTCTTAGAAAAATCTTTCTGATAACGTCTTGAATTTTGCTGGAGTTGCAAAAGGCCATATCCACTGGGTAGGTGGCTATCTGCGTGATCCGAGACGTGGAACCTGGCGGTGGACCAACGGAGAAACCATTAGTTATCAACCGGAGGACCAAGATGTCTCCGGCCTTTCTCGCGTTTTCGTCAAGCGACGCCTGTGATTCGACGTTACGACCGGCGTTTGGTCAGCCGCGGACGTCTCGGAGAGCCTCCCCTACATCTGCGAGACCTACGTTATCCAGTGCCCGCCGACCTTTGACGAAGCTTACCCCGAGATTCTCATGAACAAGAGCAAGAGTTTCAAAAAGGCATAAGCTTTAAACATGCTTGAAATGTACAAATCACTTGCTTTAGAAACGATCAGCCAAAAACGCTGCGACAAAGGGTGGACGTACATGAATGAGTCAGATTCCTGCTACCACGTCTTCGGAAACAAAAGCTGGACCAACGCAGATACCCACTGTGTCTCCCACGACGCCCACTTGGCCTCCATCCACAGCGACGAAGAACACGATTTTGTTGTAAAGCTCTCTGAGAGCGACACCACTTCTTCGTGGAGATTTTCCTCTAAGAGACGCCCTGGATCGGCTCCTACTCGCCCCGCAAGGACAGCAACTACATGTGGACCGACGGATCCGAGTGGGACTTTGACGTGTCGCCACGAGCCGAACCACATCGGAGAAGAGAACTGCAGAGATTGAGATTCTAACCGACTTCAGAGAATATGCCTTCGAGCACCTACAGAACAAGTGGAACAATCTCTACTGTGACCGCGTTGTTCGCAAACACGTGTGCAAGAAAACTGCAAACTAATTGGAGCGGTTTTAACTCGTTTTAAGTCCTATTTTGTTTTATTTGACCCGGTCAACTAATAAATTTTGAATTTGCCGTCAACTCGCTTTAATGGTTTCATAGGCAAGAAAATGGATTTCCTAGATTACATCTGATACGTATTTACATGAACTTCCCCAACTTCTCTCTCTTCTTCATTTGCTCGTTGGCCACACAGCGACCCTTCACGCACTTTCCCTTGTAACAGGCGTCCTCGATTCCTTCGAAGCCGCTGCAGTTGCCTCCGAGTTTCACCTTCGCGGAACACTTCGGAATTTCGTTAGTAACGTGGTCGCAGAAAAGGAATCTGAGTGGAGAATGAGGCGAAGGTTCGAAAGGCCAAAACTTACTCCGAGCGGCAATTTAAATCCAGCGCCGTGCAGGTCGGCCGCGGGGCGTACTCGTACAAGTTATCGGTGTACTTGTTTGAACAGCCGTCAATGTTTGTAAAAGGGTCTAGCAGCGCCATTTTAGCATTTCGGAAGTGGTAGGACGGGGCGCACTCGGGACGGTCGGCCGGGTAGTCGTTCTCCCGCTGCTCCCGAGTTTGGTGCTTCTGGCGCCACGTCTCCCAAATGAGGTCAATGAAGCCGTGGTGCATGAAGAAGATGGGATCGTTGCTGCTACCGTACTTCGTGAACATGTCGCCGTTGATGAAGTAATGGACGTAATCGTGCGAGTACTCGATGAACCGGTCGTCGAGAGTGTAGTTGAGGCATTGAACAAGAGGGTTCGAGTAGGCCATGACACGGTTGATCTCCGTCTGGTCGATGACCCAGTCCACACGGCCGTCGTTGAAGAATTCACCGTCCGGTTCCTGGGCCAGTAGACGCAAAATGGCATCTTTGTTCTGAATTAAGAACTTTTCAAATACAGTCAACTTGGAGGAGATTACCTCAAGGGTGTGCCAGTAGGCGTATTTGCCAGTAACGACAAATCCCTCTTTGTCGGTGTCCCCCATTAAGTCGTCAGAGAACCATACGGAATCCTTTTCTTCGGGCAGGTTGTTGTCGAGGGTACTGTCCCAGTACGGAAGCCCGAGGTCGGGGTAGAACTTCCGGAAGGCCATCTCCAGTCTGAAAACAAGTCGATAAAGGAAAAATATTGTCTGCCGCAATCACCTTTTGATCATTTCCCTGTGCCAGGGGAGGAAAGCGGGACCCGAGTGGATTCCCCCGAATTTGTGGAACTTTCCGATTTCGTTGTACATTCCGATGCTCTTCATTTCGTTCAATGCTTCTTCGAACTTCCGCTTTTCTTCGGGAGTGTACATTCGAAAGTCCTTGCGAAGTGCCCTTTCCATGATCTTTCCAGTGGGCAAGACGCAGGTACCGTTGAACACAGTGCCTGAAACGCTGAACATTAAAGAATCAATTGTTCTGAACAAACCGTTGTAGAATGGACAGGCACACAAATAGTCCATGCAGTGCGTGTAGAGCGCGAACTCCTCTGGCCACTCCGGCTTCACAAACTTTTTGATGTCCTCGGCGGGGAGGTCGTGGATTCCAAACGAGGGATCCCTCTTGCTTTCGGTTGATTGGCCTTTGCGAGGAGGCTCTTTGGCCGCGCGGAATTTTGGACCTTCATCAGACGCTGAGACCTTTTCTGACTCATCTCCCGCGCCTTCGTCGTTCCGCGTAAGTGAGAGATCCAACTAAAATCTATTTGAAAACTTCGAAACTGCGATCTGCAAACTCACCTTCGCATGTTCATGATGAACGCGGTAGAAGGGCTGCACAAACTTTGTGATGTATCTTTTTCCATTCAGAATTTCGACCTTTTCGATAACGTAGTTCTTGGCGTTGGCAGTACCGGCGGTGCTGACTAAAATGCCAACGACGATCCAAAGACATGATCCAGGTCTGAGTAAACCCATTCTGAAACAGATCAAAATATAAAATAGGAAAATTAAGAGAAGGGCAACTCGGTTTTCGAACGTGACCCTCACAAAATAAGGAACAGAACCGAAATAACTTGATAATATGCTCTCAGCAACTGGGAGTGTGTGATTACAGTGCAATCCAAAACCGTCCCTTAGCAACGCTTGAACGCAGCTCGGACTTCTTGCAGCGAGGCAGATACAGACACGCTCGAGTGCCATTCGCAAGGGAATGTGAACGGTTTAAATAACTTACTGCATGCCATCGCTGGCCGGTTTCGCGCCGCTTTTTTCTCGGTTATGCAAATCGTGAAGCCAATTAAGCGCGAAACTGGTTTTACTAGTCACTCAAATTTAAGAATTTAGTCTTGCAAAGCGAATTTCTTACAGGTGTGGCAAGCGTTTAAATTGTTATTTTTGGACTCTGCGAATGCGGACTGAATTCACCTTTGAACGAATACCACAATTCGATTTTCAAAACATTTTTTTTGTTGGAAGCAATCGAATTATACATCTGATACTTTCCAAATTAAGAGTCTCAAAATTCCCTCAACAACCTTTTTGCAATGTTGCCATCGCTCATTCTAGGCCGCCTTCGCTCGCGGTGACCGGTCCTTCAATCGGCAAATTCAAAAAAGCCGCTTATTGGGTCCATTTTGACCCTTCGATCGTGTCATAAATATCCGCGGAAATACTCACTCCCACGTCGAAGACGTGATCCTCATGTGCGCGATCGGCTCCAGCGAGGTTTTGCTTGCGAGTGCTTCTTCGGCTGTTCTGCTCGTATTTTCGTGGTTTTAAAAGAACTGATGCTGTTTCAGGAGATCAGCGATGCGACGCAAACGAGGGAATATTCTGGCACTGTTTCTGCCGCTGGTTCTGCTGCTGCCCTCTGCAATCACCAAGCAGTATGTGCTAAAGTACAAGGAACACCTGAACGGAAAAGAGTACACCACCGAGTACGTGCAGCCCTTCTTCAAAGTGCACCACGAACCGCACCACAAGGTGAGTTAGAAAGGAATCGGACTGTTCAATTCAGGTACTTATGCGTATTTAAGTTTATTCAAGATGTACACTTGTAATTTTAATTAAACGTCATTTTGAAATAATTATTTGATATTTGAGATTCCCGTCGTCCTCCACAACAATCAAGAAATAAAGCACTTGTTGAAGCCGATCTTCAAAGCCGCTGAGGAACATCCCGAGCACGCGAAACCAGGTCATAGGAAAAAATCTTTCTTCGGCACCCACATCCTCCCGTTACTTGACATCAAGAGTTACATGGAACCGAAGTGGCCGAAGCCGTTCGACCAATATGTCCACTGCATGGACATCCCTTGCTCCTGTTCTTACTATGAAGGTCGGTTAGTGTTGGCTCAGCTATGCAAATCGGTTCAGAATTGCAGGCACAGTGATCAACGGGACATGTGTGCTGCCGTCTGGAAAGGTTTTTGGGAAGGCGCTGCGGAAGGATTTCCGTCTTTACACGCCGGAGGAGAAGAGAAAGTTTGAGGGCGCGTTGAATGAAATGAAGAAGACCGGGTTGTACAACGAGATCGGAAAAATGCACAAATTGGGAGGAATCCACTCTGGTCCTGCATTCCTCCCGTGGCATCGAGAGCTGATCAAACGGTAGTCAACTGTGAGTCCATTTCGATGTCATTCGATTTCAGACTAGAGATGGCCTTCCGCAAGTTCTACCCCGACCTCGGACTCCCCTACTGGGACAGCACTCTCGACGAAAACCTGCCCGATTTGAAGGATTCCGTGTGGTTCTCGGACGACTTGATGGGAGACACCAACGCCACTGGTTATGTTGTAACCGGGAAATACGCCTTCTGGAAGACTTTGGAGGTATTTTGTGTTTATATTTTCGTGCTTTAATTATTTGACGCAGAACAAAGACGCCATTTTGCGTCTTCTCGGAAAGGAGCCCGACGGAGAATTCTTCAACGACGCCCGGATCGACTGGCTCGTGAACCAGGACGAGATCGACCGCGTGCTGGCCTACACGCAACCCTTGGAGAGTTGTCTCAACTACACACTCGACGACCGGTTCATCGAGTACTCCCACGACTACGTCCACTACTACATCAACGGCGATATGTTCACGAAGTACGGTAGCAGCAACGACCCCATCTTCTTCATGCACCACGCCTTCATCGATCTGGTTTGGGAAGAGTGGCGTCAGAAACGTCAAACTCGAACCCAGCGAGAAAACGATTATCCGACGGATCGCTACGAGTGCTCACCACCGTATCACTTCCGAGATGCCGACATGCCGCTGCTGTCGCCTTATCGAAACATCGACGGGTGTTCTAACAAATACACCGACAACATGTTCGAATTCGCGCCACGGCCGACGTGCACCAATTTGGATCGTAACTGCCGTTCTGAGTGAGTTTTTCAGCTTGTTTGTGACAAACGGGAAGTGTTTCCCTATTTCCCGTTCAGTGGAAAACGGCAGCAACACAACCTCTGAACCGGGTGAGTTTTATAGGAAAGAAGGATTCGTGACATGAACTCTTCACACAGGCACAAATTCTTCGTAAATCTTTTTGTTCAAAATTTTAAGCCGAATCACACAGTTTTACGGTTTATCACAAAGCGTCATGTATGAATGACACGATTCATATAAAGAGAAAAAACGGAACCACAAATGGTTACATGAAGATCGATAATTTCAACGTTTGTCTTTTTCAGATACCTTTTCTGCGATTATCTCACAAACGGCGAGCCGAAATGTTCTGCAAAGGTGAAAATCGGCGGAAACTGCTCTGGATTCGAGCCTTTCAAAGATGCCTGCTACAAGGGAAAGTGCGTCAAAGGTCGTTGTGTGACCGACGAACAATTCAAGAAGATTGAGAAGAAAGGAAAATATATGTAGTTGGTCCTGGTTTCGGTGTTCAATGAAGAGCATTGCAAATGCAGAGGTCTAGCACAAAAAGGTACGAAATTTCGGGATGGTGAAACTGAAACTAACAAAAACAGGCGTGACTTACCATGGAATAGATCAGAGCTCGCGAAAATGATCTCTTCTATTTGTCTTGATTTTTTAATTTCCAAGCAGAGGCCGAGCACGAACGTCACAGTAAAAATATAGTTGTCAGAGAAAGAAGAACAAAGACACAGAAGAGGAACTCCGATTTTACAAAAATCACGACTTGCAGCTCAGCTCACAGCGCTCTCCCAAGACTTTTAAAAAACGACATGTTTCCGGATACGCGAAATCTGCAATGGATAAATCTGACAGAACTAAATTCGTTCTTGATTTTGCTCCTCGACGAGGTAACCGGCGTTCTGGACACCGAGAGCGAGAAGATCGTGCAGGAGGCCTTAGACCTCGAGTACGGCCTGGTCTGAAGCGTGATAGTCACCATAATCCGTGAATGCTGAGAGGCTTCGACGATCGCTCGCATAAACCGATTGGGTCCTTCTCTGGGTAGATAAAGCCATCCTTGATCTTCTTCTCGATGCTTGCCAAGTCGTGACCAACGGTGTTGTAATTGAGAAAGGAATGTCCTAAGCACGCTCATGTCGACTCATACATTTCCTTAGGCACGCATGACGAACTGCTGTATTACAAACTCGAGCGAAACGCAAGAAAGGAATGAAAGTACCAATTTCAGTAATAGTACGAGATCTCAACGCCAGTTGTATTAACACCCTGTCCTCATAAAGCTGTAATTAACTTGCATCTGGAACTTGGCAATATCATCATGTAATCCGCTGTTACGACTCAAAATCGATGAGACACTTCCGGTCGTTTTCAGCTGGTGTGTGTAAATATGCTTTGCGGAGAGATAATTTACAGCGAAAAGTGACGGCGTTACAAGGGTAGAAGATGATAAGCGTTTGTTTGACCTTGGATTACCTAAGAATAAGAGATCTTCAGATTGAAAAACGAGTGCATGAAAGAGGAAACATTTGTGTCTGACATAACACGGACACAAGTGAAAAATTTTCAGCTGGATCAAAAAATTTACGACTTGTATCAGCTGATATGAAAACTGCAGACCTGCGTTTAGTTCCGACTTCCCACGTTGAAATCGGATGTGGAAATTTGTGGACCTGAGTTCAACCCGGATTGGCATTCATTCGCATCCATCAACTTGCACCCGACAAATGTCCTTTAAAGGAACTTCAGAGGCTTTAGGTAATATTGCACGAACCATGGTTCACCGCCGCCGCACCTCAGAACTGCGATAAAATTTCCTGTTACACGACACATGATCACACCAAAGTCGACTGAAAGTCGCGTGTCGTCACTTCTGAGTCTTGATGCCAAGCGATAAAAATACGTGAGACCAGATAGCAGACGGACATCCGGCTCAAATAACTTGGAGTTCTGTGCAAACTATATTCGGACGCTGGACAGGCTTTGTCACTCGCTCTTCGAGGCAGTTTATATCTTCTCCAACGCTTGTGTCTGGCACATTATCAGTCCGCTAAGCAAACGAGAATAAAGACTCAATTGTCAATGAAGGGCCGATAAGGCACCACGAAAGTTTCGTCACACGATCCACGGTATTTAATTTCAGCCGTGATTGTCAATCAGTTAAGCGCCAGTTCTTGCTAACCATAGAACTGAATGCTCGGGCTCCGTTGTCCCCTGAGTTTTCTGTTCCGTTATATTAGTTGAATTCTTAAATTTGGTCGACTCATGTTAACTAATTTCAGGAGGTAACAAACTGAGGATGCCGTTACTCAGGAAAAAGAAGACTGAAATGTAGGTTTTTTCGGTGATACGACGTTTCCGCCAAAATCTTATCTGATCGAGTACACTTTTAAACAGCGGGAATAGTGCTTTATTCTGCTAGATTCAGGCAGGTTTAGGCTTACGCATGAACAGTTTTCAATGCGGTTTTTGCGTCGAACGCGCCTGGAAGCGGGGATAGTAAGCTCGAGGCTGCCTCGTTCAAACAGCGCTATAGGCTGCCAAATACCTTCGATTTCCGCGCCGAAGGCGCCTTACAGCGGGGATAGTAGGCTGGAAGCGACAATTACACTTTGAACTCAAATAGCACCCGGCTACAATTTGTTATCTCAGAGGTTTTAGAAACCTGATTTTTGTTTTCAAAACCAATCCGGCGGTGGTCGATTTTGATGTAATTAAAATCGGCGGTAATGCTATATGGTGAAATAAGAGTGCAGATAAAATATGGATAACCCAGGACGCTGTTTTTGGCGGAAACAGAAAATGACGGAAAAGTCATAAAATCGTTTTTTTCTTCATTTTGAAAACAGTTGTTTTTTAAATGTTATAAAATTTTTGCAAGGGCTGTTTACTCGCTTCAAGCCCGTCCACTTAAGACTTTCAGTGGGATTGATTTGGCGCAGATTGCAAAAACATAACTTTCGTATCTGCCTCACGTGGTGCCCATAAATCGAGTCCACCACCTGACCAACATTCCGATAATTAGGCCGATAAATCTCGGACTTCGCAGCATTGCTTATATCCGGCCTCTCAAGAGTTGTTTGCCTTGCGCACCTGGCTCCCGGTACCCTTCCCCTCCTGCTTTCAAACATGGCTTGAATCATTCCCGGATGTTTGATTTTTAGTTCCTGCATAAGCCGTGAAAACAGCCGCCTGCAGCTAAACGTGCCGTCATCCTGCATCCTCATAGTTCAGTCCACCACTGTTGTCCACCGCCTGAGCTGCACATCGCGCAACATGTTTCGAAATATTCTATGCAAATAGTGGAAAACGGGACTTTCGTGTTTTGTTCAATCATCACCCTGCTGTCCATCACCTCTCGCTAACGTCATCGGCGCAAGAATTTCGCATTGTATACAAGAGCTATTCCGAGTTGTGGAAAGTGTCTTTTCTTTGCGCGTTACCCCGTGCGGTTTTAGCCGGACCATGCTGACTCTCTACGTTCAGTCGTCTCGCCTCAGGCAAACGGCGACTTTGTGCCTAACAGCCTCGTTCCCCTCTGGCACTCGGGCAAGACAATGCCGTCCCTCCGCGAAATCGAAGACAGCTTGCAGCGGCGGCCTCTGATCAAACGTCTCTTTAAAAGGTATCGATAATCAATCTCGGCCGTCGCCGTTTCGAATGCATCCACAAGACGCACTAACCCACGTGCGTACATGAAGCAAATCGAAATATTTGCTTTGTACAAGCTACAGGTGTGCTTACTCACAATTAGAGATGGAACCCGCCTGAAACTTTCGGGTACCCAAACCCGAAAAAAGTTTCGGGTTTCGGGTTTTAAAACCCGAACCCGACATCTCTACTCAAAATCAAGCATGCTCGTGGGATTGTGGTCTCCGTGTTTAAAAAATTTTTTCACAAAAAGAACATATTTTTGGACATTGATTCAATGAATCTTCATTTTTTACGTTTCCTCCGTTTTGTGTTTGTTCACACATGACGACATCGGAGGACGCGTGAGCTGCCCGGTTTCGCTGTTCGCCATTCACAGCTGTTGAATACAGTTTTGAGTTGGGCGGAGACTGTGAAACTCCGCAGGGTTCAGTTCTAAAAGTGGGTTGGGCGAGCTTTTTCGAAACCTGTTTAGTGGAAATTACTTTGCAATAAGGAATTTGCAGATGATCATTAAGTATGGCTTTGCTGGCGTGTTGCTAAGGAGTATTTTTATAGGAGAGTTTTCATTTGTGCTTCCTTTTTTCTGCGTGCACGAATAATATTTTTTCGTTGTACAAGGACTTTGTAAAATAGTTTTCAAGTGTGAACGTCGTCAAACCTCTTCAAAGGGGAAACATTGAAACAAGCGTTAAATGTTCCAGTTTTTTCTTGCTTAAACATCAACTTTTATTTTTATAATTTGAAATCTCTCAATTCTCTACAGAGACGACGATGGAAAGGAGAAACCGGAACCCCCGAAGAGCGTTTCCATAATTCAGCTTGTAAGACGCTTTCTCGCTGTTCCTATAAACCGTCTCCCTTGCAGTTCCGGTATGCGTCGACGTTCGACATTTTCCTCATTCTTCTCGGCTCCACCGTGGCCATCGGAACAGGACTCGGCTTCCCCTTCATGTCTGTGATTTTTGGAGACATTTCGCAGTCTTTTCTTTATATCACCATGAAATTGGATAACTCCTGTAAGTGTCTTTGTACGTTTCAAAGCATCATCATTTTCTTTCGTAGCTTCAACGACATACACTATGGAAGACTTCAGCTCTGAAGTGACCACGAACTGTCTCAAGTACGTCTACCTCGGAATCGCCATCTTTATCGCCGCTACGACTCAAGTTATGTGCTTCCTGGTGGCTGGAGAAAACATGATCCACCGCATGCGGATCGCTTTCCTGAGGGCCGTTCTCCGACAGGACATCCCCTGGTACGACAAGAACAACAGCGGCACACTGACGACTAAACTCTTCGAGTGAGTTAGGCTCTGTGGCCCATCGCATCCTGACAAACCCCTCTTTCAGCAATTTGGAACGCATCAAAGAAGGAACTGGGGACAAGTGCGCCTTGTTGATCCAATTTGTCAGCCAGTTCTTTGCCGGACTCGGAATCGCCTTCTACTACAATTGGTTCCTGACACTGATTATGCTCTCCCTTTCCCCGTTCATGATGATCTGCGGTGCTTTTATTGCAAAGCTTATGGCGAGCTCGGCGACCCGCGAAGCTGAGAAGTACGCTGTGGCCGGGGCGGTCGCCGAGGAAGTTCTGACGTCGGTGCGGACCGTCGTGTCCTTCAACGGCCAGGAAAGCGAATGCGACAGATACGACAAGGCTCTGCAGGCGGGAAAGGTTGACGGCATTATGAAGTCGGCGTACATCGGCATCGGCCTCGGACTCACCTTCCTCATCATATTTTCCTCGTACACCCTCGCCTTCTGGATTGGAACTGACTACGTTGTCTGGGGCTACAGCATCCACCCGCAATTCATTCTTCCCGGAACTCTTCTTACCGTCTTCTTCTCCGTCATGCTGGGATCCATGGCTATGGGACAAGCTGGCCCTCAATTCGCTGTGGTCGGTACTGCTCAGGGAGCTGCTGCTGCCATCTTCGACATCATTGACAGGGTAAAAGGCGTAGAATCACCACTGAGGAACCAATCTGTTGTAGGAACCGGAAATTGACTCCTATTCGCAAGAAGGTATTCGACCGGAGAAGATCGATGGCCGAATTGCCGTCCAAGACATCCACTTCAACTATCCCACACGTTCGGACATCCCCATCTTGAAGGGTATCTCGTTCGACGTTCGGCCCGGAGAAACGATCGCTCTTGTGGGGTCCAGCGGATGTGGAAAGAGCACCATAGTCCAGTTGTTGCTGCGCTACTACAATCCGGCTAGTGGATCGGTGAGGGAAACTTTGGTCGCTTCAATATATGAGTTTCTTCAGATAACCATCGACGGACACGAAATCTCCTCATTCAACATTCGCCACCTCCGCAATCTCATCGGAGTAGTCAGTCAAGAGCCCATTTTGTTCAACTGCTCCATCAAGCAGAACATCAAGTACGGTAACGAGGACATCTCCGATGAGGACATCGTCATAGCCTGCCGCAAGGCGAACGCCGAGATCTTCATCAAAGACCTTCCTGAGGTATGTATCACGAATTCAACTGAGTTTACAGAAGTTCTTGTAGAAATACGAGACCATGGTGGGAGACCGTGGAACGCAGCTCTCCGGAGGACAGAAGCAGAGGATTGCTATTGCCCGCGCTCTGGTGCGCGATCCGAAGATTCTTCTTTTGGACGAGGCGACCAGCGCCCTGGACGCGGAGAGCGAGTCCATCGTTCAGGAAGCCCTGGAAAAGGCTTCGAAAGGAAGGACCACGCTCATTATTGCCCACCGCCTCTCCACGATCCGCAACGCACACAAAATCATAGCAATCAAGGCCGGAGAAGTTCAGGAGGTTGGAAAGCATGACGACTTGATGGCCAGAAAGGGACTCTACTACGAGTTGGTCAACGCTCAAGTTTTCGCGGATATTGAAAAACGTAAATTCTCTTTTTCTAAACATTTCTGAACCATTTATTTTCAGAGAACAAGTCCGAAGAGACGCTCCTGGAGCGTCAGCTATCAGACATGTCTGCCAGATCGAGGCTCTCCAGCGTGTCTTCCACGAAGAAGGGCGCATTGGCTCTCAACGGCCGTCTGATGTCCGTCACCGAAGACGAGAACGAAGATGTCAAAATGCAACCCAATGAACAGCTCGACGTGAAATCGGAAACGCAACGACTTCAGAAGGACCTGGAAAAAGAAGGAGCGAAACCAGCGAACCTGCTGAAAATCCTAAAGTACGCGCGGCCCGAGTGGACGTTCATCGCGCTCGCTGTGCTTGCTTCTGTCATTCAAGGCTGCGTCTTCCCCGCTTTTTCGTTGTTCTTCACCGAAATCCTACAGGTATCGTTTCACAGTATTCTATAACTTACACGTAGTCTCCAGGTGTTCACCAACGGAGACGATCATGAAAAGGCTAAGAAAGGCCACTTCTGGGCACTCATGTTCTTGATGCTCGGCGGCGTCCAAGCCGTCACGATGTTCAGTCAAGCGTTTCTGTTCGGAATGTCTGCCGAGAGGCTCACGATGAGACTGAGGTCGAAGTTGTTCCGGAACATCATGCGAATGGACATCGCCTACTTCGACATGCCGAACCACTCGAGTGGTAAGATCGCAACTCGTCTTGCTACGGACACGCCGAACGTGAAATCGGTAACTGAAAGCTGTCTGGTATATTGTATTCTAAGACTCATTTCAGGCCATCGACTACCGTCTCGGATCAGTCTTCAGCTCTGTCGTCTCTGTGGGATGTGGTATCGGAATCGCGTTCTACTACGGATGGCAAATGGCGCTCCTGGTGATCGCGATCTTTCCGTTGGGAGGAGTTGGCCACGCGCTCCAGATGAAATACATTGAAGGCCGTTCGAAAGCTGATGCGAAGGAACTGGAGAACTCCGGAAAGGTTTGTAGAAGAGACGTAGGCCATGGTAAATCTCCGTCATTTGCAGACAGCCATGGAAGCCATAGAAAACATTCGCACCGTCCAAGCGCTGACCCTTGAAGATCGCTTCCACCGCACTTTCTCCGAGTACCTCGCGTACCCCCACAGCACCAACACGCGCAAGTCGATCGTCCAAGGAATTACTTATGGGTTCTCCAGCTCAATTTTCTACTTCCTTTACGCTGCGGCGTTCCGGTTCGGCCTCTTCCTCATTGTGGAACGTTATCTGACGCCATTCCACGTTCTCAAGTCGGTCTATTCACAATGCGTAAACCTCTGATTGGTTGAGTTTTAGGGTTCTTTTCGCGATTAGTTTCACTTCCGGCAGTTTGGGTTTCGCGAGTGCATACTTTCCGGAGTATATCAAGGCAAAGTTTGCGGCCGGAATCATCTTTAAAATGCTCAGAGAAAAACCGAAAATTGACGGATTGTCAAAAAATGGAAAGAAGCCGGTTTGTTCGACATCTACCGTCATATGTTCTGACTTGATTAACTGTTTCAGCAAATCAGTGGTCGCGTCCATTTCAAGGATTTGCACTTTGCCTACCCCGAACGACCAGGAGTTCAAATTCTGAAGGGTCTTGACCTCACCGTGGAGCCAGGCCAGACGCTTGCACTTGTCGGTCCCAGTGGATGCGGAAAATCTACCGTGATCTCGCTTCTCGAACGGTTCTACGATCCAATGGATGGCCAAGTTGTAGGCTCAAAATACCAATGGTCAGCGCTAACAAAGTTGTTTAGATGGTGGACTCGACGAACCTGTGCGAGATAAACCCCGGCCACATCCGCTCCCAGATGGCGCTGGTTTCGCAGGAGCCTATTCGGGAGAACATTATCTACGGCCTCGACGCGTCCCAGATCTCCGATTCCCAGATCGACGAAGTGGTGCGGCTGGCGAACATTCACAAGTTCATCAGCGAGCTGCCTGACGGGCTGAACACGCGGGTCGGCGAAAAGGGCACCCAGCTCTCCGGCGGCCAGAAGCAGCGCATCGCCATCGCCCGGGCGCTCATCCGGAAGCCGAAGATTCTGCTCCTCGACGAGGCGACCAGCGCTTTGGACACCGAGAGTGAGAAGATCGTGCAGGAGGCCTTGGACCGAGCCAGCGAGGGGCGCACCTGCATCATCATCGCCCACCGTCTCGCTACCGTAGTCAACGCCGACTGCATCGCCGTTGTGACCAATGGTGTTGTTATTGAGAAAGGTAGGAAATCTTGATTTTTACCTTATTTACAAAACATTGACGTTTAGGCACTCACAGCGAGTTGATGGAGTTGCAAGGTGCTTACTACAAGCTTAATCAAAAGCAAAACATGAAGAAGGAGTAATAGTCAACATTAAAAGACATTTTCCAAACTCTGATCTCGTAACTTTTCAAACACTGTTATTTTAACGTGGTCTTCACTTCAAAAAACATATCTTTCAATTCTTTTGTAGATAGTCATATCATAATGCACAACTTGATTGATAACGATAAAGTTAAACGGAATAATTGCGATAATTCACGCTCCAATCTTTTTCAAAATACCAACACGGTTTTTTTACAAAAAATAGGAATGGCTTCCATTCATCAATTGTTACTTTCCGCTAAATTTGACTTTTGTAATGCTTGGATGCCGCTAGTCTATCAACGACGTTCGTCGGACACGGGAGTTTTCTCTTCTGGGAACACCAGTCTTTATTAGAATATTGAACCTCTTCTATGAGTTCTGGTTTCAATAAGTTCTTTTTCGACACTTTGTCGACTCTTTTTTTACTCTTTTTCGCATGACCCCTTCACATTAATCCCATTCCGATTTCTCAGCTTCGGCAGATGGATATGGTTAAAGGTGGCAGATGGTTAAAGGTCGTAATCGAATCGGTAGGAGTCAGCTTTTTCTTTTCATTAAGAAGAATTCAGCTTTATTTGCTGTAGCCAATTTCTTTTCGACATGAGAATTTTATTCGTAAAGCGTTATTACCAGCATTACTAGACTACCACCGATAAATTAGGGAAGCCACCTACCCTTTCCAAGAGTAGACATTCTTCCACACCTCGCCAAGACACACAGAACTGTGGAAGCGATAGAAAATGGTTAGCGGGCTAAAACTCCGGACGAGGAAGACCCAGCTTTTCTTTCCGTAGAAATTCACGATGGTTTCACTTACTCCGGCCTTTTCGGACTCGAACAGGTTCATCAGAAACATGGCGATATTGGCGATGAGAAGGAACGTGATCGCCTGTTTGCCCGGCTGCGAGGTGCGCAGCTCGTGGTCACCTTGGATCCTCAACTTGCTGGCGATGTAGATGAGGCACGACTGCAGACCGACTTGGGCGAGGCGCGTGATGTGTACGAGGAGGAGAACAAAGGTCAGCGCCTCCCATGGCTTTTCCCCGGTCAGACCAACCAGACCGGCCACCGAATAAATCAGTTCGCCTATCATTCCAAGCGACAGGAGAATTTTGTCCAGCAGCTCTTGGCTCTTCACGTTCGAACTCTGCGGTCTGTCGTGGTACCGGAGCTGTCGCATCGTCCACAGGGCGTAAACGCATCCGAGCATGGCAGTGACGTACTGAAAATCCGAAATTGATAGGTTGAAAGTCGTGGCTAACCTGAATGATGTCCGTGATTCCAAAGACGTAAGCGGCAGTGTGGCTCTGGTGGAGCAGCGTGTAGCCGTAGAAGACGGCCATGGAAGTGAAGGTGCCCGCAAGGAAAGCTAAGCCAAGGAACAAACCTGGAAACGGTTCTTGGAATATTCTAGCGGTAGAGTGACACCCACCTGTCGTGGTTTTCGAGCAGTCCACGCGAATCTGGTGCTTTCGCTTGACGTAGACCGTGGGCACGCGGACGTGGTCGACGTTCTTCCAGACGGTGAACATGACCGCTGCGCCGATCAAGGAATATTCGACAATGCTGGTGTACATCAGCTCCGCCAGACTCCCGAGCACGCACTCGGCTCCCTCGCAGCGTTCGTCGTGTGAAGAACCATGGCTGATGGGTGCCCGGCCCACCTCCTCGCCGGAGCCGTCGTGATGGGAGAAGTTGAAGTATTTGGGCATGAATATCTCCCGGATTTCCCGTTCCATGATGCTCTCCTCCTTGAGTACGTACCGTATCCACGTCCAGAGATTCACTGAAACCAGATGCATCGTTCCGAGTCGAGCAACAAAGTGGGCTCCAGTTATGGAAATCTGAAATCAAAGGTCAAATTTCGAAACAGAATAGTTGAACAGAATAGAATAGGTAAGAGCTACAGTTAACTACAACCACAAAACGAAGTGGGATATCCCACTTCGCACTTCGTTTAACATTCAGATGATAGATTGGCTGAGATTGTTCACATTGCTTGTCAGTCCTAATGCCTCACCTTCCAGTTGCAGAAGACAAAGTGCATCTGCGTAAAGACGAAGACCGTGGCTCCGATGTCCAGCACCGCAGTCACGCTCTCACACTCGTCGTCATTGAAGCACAGAAAGACGCTGAACGAGTAGTAGACGATTCCGATGACACCGAACACTGAAACGACGACCACCTGTGTAAACAGTCACAACCACAGACAGCGAAAATTCCAGCACTCACCAACACTTCCCAGACGAAGAAAAAGGCTGCCCGCGCTCGGGCTGTCGTGGGTGACCCTCCGGTGAATGGTGGCGGCGGTGGTAGAGGCGCCGTCACAGGTGATGTCGGACTCGGAGCTGCTTTTCTGGAACGAAAGTAGCGATTTCACCTTCGCGACGGTCTTGTACCACCGAGGGTTGAGCAGCAAGACCGCGTAAAGGTAGAGGAAGAAGATGATGCTCATCCCGTACATGTACATCCCGAACACCTGAATGTCCAAATAAGACTCGTCCGAAGTCCCAGCCACTCACAAAGTCCTTCAAGTGATTCGGGCGCTTTCCGGTTCCGGAAAGGAGGTGCGACAGTTCCATCACTAGCGCGAATATGGTCAAGACCAGAGCGTAGAACGCCGATAAGGCCACCAAAACCGCATTTCTGGAAAATATTTCATTTATTCTCGAATCGCGCGCGACCTATATGCATTGGCGATGGGTGAAAAATCGCAGGAACGATACCACTTTAGTGCTACAGTACACGCGGATTTCGCCGATTTCGCCATACTTCGTCGATAGTATCTGGATGGTCCCATCGCGACGTTCCTGTGATTTTTCACCCACCGCCAATATAGGTCTCGCGCGATTCGAAAATATCGTGATTCCTTCACAAATCCTACTTGGCGTTGCTGTTGTCGATCCACCGGAGGCTGGGACTCTCGCTGCCCGCTCGTTCGTTCACGTTCGGCAAACTGTTCTCCGAACTCAGACTCATCGAGTCCCTCCGATCGAGGGTCGCCGCCTTCTCCAAATCCTCATCGGCCTCCGAAATCGTCTTGAATTCCACGCGCTGCTTCATTTCGTCTGCGCCTCCGAGCATTTCCACGTCGGCTTCTTCAATGGTTTCCGGGATCGAGGAAATTCTCCAATCGCATTTAAAAAATCGCAGTTAAACAAATTAAATCAAGCTGAATAAATGTTCAAAAATGACAAAAGCAATGCCAAAAAATCAAAGATGACAGAAACGAAGTGGACACTCACTTAAACTGGCTGAGATCCAACCAAGCGTTCGTGAAATCCTCCCTCGGGTGGTAAGTGTTTCTTCGTTTCTTCGCCGAGGCCACGAGTGGGGGCAGAAGGGCTGGGGCCGCGCTTTCCGAAAGTCGTCTCCCGAGAGTCGGTCGTCCGAAGGTCGGCTGGAGCCTCTGAAAGCAAAGAACATTGCAAGTTTTCCTTTTCCGCTGGCCGTTGGTCAGCCAATAGCCAAACCGACACCTGGAACTGGTCCTCGGAGCCGGGCGCGCAAACACAGACCTCCCTCGGACAAGCCGGGAGTGATGTCACTCCAGAGCTCAAACGCTCCAACCAAACTGCTTCCTGTCAAGACTGGCCAAAACATGCGACCGCATTACGGAAAACAGTTGAACTTAAACTATTCCGGTCAACGAAAACGATCGCTTTTTGTTAAGAATGGGCCGCAAAACCGGATTAGCGGGGAAAGCGGGGTTAGCGCTAGGGTCAGCAGCTCTGCGTAACCTGTTGACCACGAAGAGGGGAGTGATGAACTCGGATAGCTCTAGGGAACGGCCCACTTGCTTCGTTTTTTCGTTTGCACAAACAAGTTGTTGAGGATTCCCAGACGATATGCGCGAATTCTGGAAAATGGACGCCGCGGTCTGTCACATGCAGAAGTAAGCGGAGAAGGTAACTGTAGGCGCACTTGTCTGACAGCGTGTCGAAAGCCGAAGACAAACAAAAACTCCTCTGAGACCGGGGAAGCTGTCTGGACAGCCGGGTTGTCGCGGTCCATTCGGAGCATTTTTTATAAGAGAACAAAAAGACTTTTATGGAATTTCAAAATTAGTCTTTGTTATACCCCACTTTGTCACTGAATGACTAGACAACCTTGGGCGTAGATAGACACCGATAGATGAAGCTTCCACATCCCTTGCTAACGCACAAGCATATTTGTTTTTGTAAACATACGATTGTGTCACTAAAACTGAAAAAAATATTTAAACTTTTTATTTTTTCATTTTAGCAGTTTCAATTTTTCAATTTTGAAAAATGATAACTTGTGAATTCCTGATGTCATTGACAGAAAGTCAAATTTTGTAAAAAGTGATACAATCACATAGATTTCGTAAATTACAGAAGTTTCTCAAGCCGTCTGCGTTATTCCCGAATCGCGCGCGACCTATATTGGCGATGAGTGAAAAATCGCAGGAACAATACCACTTTAGTGCTACAGTACACGCGGATTTTGCCGATTCCGCCATACTTCGTCGATAGTATCTGGGTGGTCCCATCGCGACGTTCCTGCGATTTTTCACCCATCGCCAATATAGGTCTCGCGCGATTAGAGAATATATGCTTTTTTTCAGAAACTAGACTAAGAGGAAAACCCAAAGTGTCATGTCTGTTTCAGCTACCCCGCCAACCGATCAGCCTCTCGCAAATTGTCCCCTCTTGTTTGAAAAGCTTCAGATCAAACGGAGTGAGTGGAGATTAAGCACGAAACCAACTCACGATTACAGTGTGACGTCAAAAAGTTACCCCTCATGTCATCTTTTGCAAATTGTGTCTATGGGAGAACGGTGTTCACCGCGCAATTCGATGACCGCGCAAATAAAGACCGCGCAAACCCGCTAATAGTTTGCCATTTAGGCTGCCCTCCTGGAACAGCTTAGGCTTGGACATTTTTCCTGGCATCGGAGTGCGTACGCTCTAAGCGGCCTCTTTCAAACAGCGGGGATAGTATTTTTGGGCTGGCCTTCTGGAGCATCTTAGGCTTAGGGGCTACCGCAGACGAATACCTTTGGTTCCCGCGCCGAAGGCGCCTGGAAGCGTGGATAGAAGGCTGGGAGCGACAGTTCCACAGACAGTGGGGATTGTACTATAGGCAACCAGCTTCAAACAGGCTGAGAGCGGACAGGCTCAAACACCTTTTTTGCTTAAGTCAGTAAATCCATTTAGCGGAAACTGAAATTAGCGTATGTGCGCGGTCTTTTCTGCGCGGTCTTTTTTTTGCGCGGTGATTCCATACAATCGGGAGAACGCGAGAAAATGCTAACCTTCGTATTCGGATATCCGCTCCAGCGATGGTCGATCCGGGATATGAGTCATTTTGAGTTGAGCCGGTGGAAGCGCCTAGAAAGCGAATAATTAGAAGCAATCGAAGAGATTGTTTCAGAAACCGGGAACTGATGCCGACGCGGCGATCCAGTTGACAGTCGACGATCTGTTTGAACTGGGACTTTATTTACCCGTGAGTCACGAGAAGCTGAGAGGCGCTTATCACCGCTGATCGTTCCAGAAGCAGTTTGTGAAGCAGATTTGTGGAAAGAAATTGACTAAAATAAAAAAGCAAGCTGAAAACGACAAGGCAGGAGTAACTCATCTACCGTTGAACGGAAGAAAACAAGTGCGGGAACGATCCAAGAAGCAGGTGTTTGCTTTTTCTACTTTGATCAAACATCCACGTTGACTTTGCATATAAACAAGTTCTTTTGGTTGGGGTCAGATTAAGTTGCGCGTAGAACAAACTGTGTGAATCATTTGTTTGTGCTTACTAAAATCTGATGAATGGGTGTAATGTGTCTGTGTGACATTTATTGTATTTTTGCAGATGCTCTGTAAATGTCTTTTGATAGCAGACACAGTCAGATCTTGTCGACTTAGATGGATTCACGTTTTGCGATTACTTGTTTTCCGTGGTGTAGCGGAGTGGATTTGCCGCTGTGTCCATAAAATTGTTCTTACGCAACTAGCCATTTGCTTGCAAGGATCTGACCTCAGATTTTAAACTCCAGTGTACAGTCATCCCTTCGAACAATAAACGTCACGTCGATTCTTTGGCCGTGTTATTCAAATTGCAAAGTCTCATAGGTCCCCAATGCCATGCCAAGATGCTAAACATACATTTTGGAATTTGTAAAGTTGTCTTGTTGTACAACATTTCAGCAATCTCGGACATTGTTTGCATTGCCATATTTTACAAAGATGATGATTTGAGCGCGTCCATAAATTGTCGGCTCACAACAAAGAACGAATTTTGATAAATTTCAAACTTCCCAGACAATAACACTTACCCTTAATCCTCTCTAATCTCCTGCTTCATTAGACACGTCCGACATTACTTTATTTCCAGAATTTATTGCACCATTTTCCTGCTGCAGGCTTCCAAACTAATTTTCATAATTCTCAAAATGGATCGAAAAAAGAACTATGAGTTGAGATGTTTGCGAAAGATGGATTTTTGCGCCGTTCGGCGAATTCATAACCGTTTCGGTTGGTTCTGCTCTTCAGTTGCACTTTGAGACGAGTTATTTCTGCAACATATGTCACTTTTTACAAACTATTGAAGCGTTTTCCTACCGAGTGGTCTTAGACCTGGAAACAAGCTGTTGTCACAGGTTTTTTTGTCACACCATTTCATACAACGGATGTCTCTACCAAATTCTTTAGACACATGACATCCGTCAGCCTTTGCTGCTTTTCAGGACTTTACAAGGAAATGAATTAAAGCATCTGCGTAGGCGGATCGACCAAATCCTCTTTTGAAATGCTTTTTCGGTTTGTCCTAGAAGCAGCTTCAAAGGACCGGTGGAAAACTTGGTGTTTTGAGAATCTCGAAGAAAACAAAGATGGTCGGAGTGTACTCGTCGTGTAGCGCACCTTTGAAATCACGGTTTTCTTCCACCGAAGTACGCTTGCGTCAACCGAGGTGTCATTTAGGGAAACTCAAAAAATCGCTGACATCAGAGGCGCTCTTTAGATGCAAATGTTCGCTCGTAACCATCTCGATCGACTTTTAATTGCAATCCATTCATCTTTAACCCTTAACACTCAAGTCGCGCTCTTCTGCCGAAGTACACGGGCATTTAAACCGAAAGAACGACTGATAATTAGGCCAGTTGACATCATGAATAAATGATTTCTTGTCGTGTCAACGAACAGTCGATCGGCGGGTGTCCTTTCTTCGACTAGTGCTTAAAATTCAGAATTGATACAAACCACCAACTTGACCGAGAAAATCACACAACAGGTAAACACTCAATTCGGAGACCTCCAAGCAATTTTGCACCAAAGTCGCAAACGGTACTTTTCGCCTATGTCTCTACTTCATTGGCAGTCTCTACTTTATTGTCTTTACTCCAGTCGCCTGAGAGATTCATAGATTTGAGGTATGTGTAAGACGCTAAAAATCAGACAATTGTTTACAAGAACTGATGCTTGAATTCAATACTTGGAGAACCCTTTAATGAAACATGCGGAAATGGCGAGTTTGAATTGTAAATATTCAAGTGTCCAGAGCAAAAGTTTGATGTTTGGATGGTGCTAATTTGTTGGACAAGTCAGTCGTTGTCCTGTCATCGGGTTTTTTCGACCAAGTGGACTGTAAACGGAGGATAAATATTTCCTGGCCGGTTCTCGACATGTATTGAAGGATCGTCTAATTGGGTTCTAATCTTTTCTGTTTGTTTTTCCAGCAATTTTCCTCTTTACCACAACAGACATTCCAATTACTAAATCGCGCTTTGCCGCAGATCAGCTCAATTATTTGTGGTTTCCAAAAACCATTCGTAAGTGCGAGATTGCTCATAACGCAACAGAACTGGTAATCGTCAGCATTCGTCATTCGAGACTTCTCTATAATTTGTCTGTAAATAAAGCGAACAAATGGTACGTGTAATTTATGGAAACCTGAATTGCACAACTTTTGAAGTGCCGGTGTAGCTCGAAAAATGAAACATCTTTGGAAATTAACAAGAGCATTTTGGGGACAACAGGAGTGGTTAATCAATCATTGTTTATGAGAGACGAATTGAGCGAAAAGCATAGAATTTGTGACGAGTTCACAGAGGACAGAATGTGAAGAACACAAAAATAAGATATTTTCATCCTTTTAAAAATGAAGGAGGAATTGTTTAGTCGACTGCGTAGTTTCACTGAAGGAGATGGGATCGCCCTTTTCCGTTCTCATCTACCTGTTGATCCAGAAGTGCACCCGCATAGAAAAACCTTTTTTGGACAAAAGCAAATCTGTTTATGGAGAATACAATCTACAGGCGGCACATCAACACTTCCCCGACGGCGGGCATTTTTAAATTAGCAGCATCTCGACCGCCACTGTCTACTATGCGACGGGAACCAAGATTCCCAGAATTCTGGAATCGGACACGACGCCGCAGTGAACTTACTTCCCCGCCAGGCGCTCCAAGTGCAGCCCGGCCTAAACCGTCGGCCTTCGCCGAAGCCCTTTGCTACGTTTGAAGTGCGGACGCGATTATCCCGGAACGTTAAAAGTTTATTTTCCCGTGTCAAATCGTTAGGTTTCAGAAAACAGCTTATCTCGGACGCCGGTAAACACTGAAAAGAGACAAGTCGGGAAAAGCGCATAGAACCGTCATCAGAGGACGTAAGCAAACGGTTTGGAACGTAAATTACCCACGTTGGAGAGGGGAAGGAGAGACACAATCGATAGAGTTGGCAATGTTTCGAATGCTAGAAGGGAATCAGAAATAGTCACTATTGTACCCGGCTAATGAAAGTCAGTGAAACATGTACTATGTACAAACAAGGAGAGTAGAGCGCTGATTGCGTGGAAGTGGGATGTGTTGAGATCGGTGGGAAGTCCGCTTCAGACGTTTGCCTCCTCGGCGTTCATGAGGCGCGATTCGACCCGTTCGGTGGCGGTGAGTTTGACCCTGGTCTGGGTAGGCGTGACACGGCCGAGCAGTTCGACTGAATGAGTACGGTACATCTCACCTCGCGAGCTCCCTTCTAGTACCTTTATCCGTCTTCGTCGCCTCCTTTTTCAGAATGCGCTTCCGAAGCCTCTTCTCGACCCAGTTCATTTTGCCAAAATAGGCGAGGCAGTTGGTGGCCGTGTTTAGCAGGATGCAGAAGTCGGAGACCCTCACAAAGATAGACATCGTCGTCCCGAACTGCTCGATCCCGTACGCCATTTCATAAATGTCGAAGATCACGGGCATCGACCTGAAAGCACACTATTTGTCCGCATATCAGATGAATCCTCGCTTTGGATTCCCGAAGGTCCCGAAAAAGCAAAGCATGTTCCGTTCCCACACACGCGCATCTGAGCAGCGCTTTGGACGTGTACCGCGTTCCGGGCGGCAACCCGATCTTCCGGATGGACTCCCCACTGACCTGAGAATGAGAAACTTGACTGCGATGAAGATTCCCACGGTGTGAGCCATCTTCTCTTTGAGCTGGTCGCAGCGCTCGGCGCATCGGTTTCGCTGTCCATCAAAAAGCCTGCAAAAAATGTGATTTTTGCTCGCTTATCCGTCCCTTGGGAAACCTACGTTCTTCGGTTTTGGAAACTGAGATAAACGCGGTACTCGATGGCACAAGTGGCGATGAAGATGAGGGAGACGGGGACGACGGTCTGTGTGACCGAGTTCAGGATAGTGCGATACGTCTGGTACTGAATGAAAACAAAACAGCGGTGTAAGAGAGGGTAATGGTGAGTTGCGCTTGGTGAAGGGCACTTACCCAGTTCTCGAACCGAAACGGTGTAGGCGCAAGGCAGTTTGCGGCGACGCCGTTTTGCATCGAAAAACACTTCAGGACTTCGAATTCGAGCAGGGACCCGTAGTTGATTATGATGCACAGCGCGGCGATGGCCACTAAAATATGAGCAATGATAGCTCGTTTTTGTGAAATTAGAATTTCGCAGATAAATGAGAGAAATGGAATATCAGACCTCCTCCAGAATTCTACTTTCACAAACTTACAGGGATACATGTAGGGCTTCACCCTCTTCTTGAAGTCCACGAGGGTTAATTGCGGCTTCGTCTTCGGCTCCTTAGGCGGCATTCCGTTTATGCTGGCGTCGTGGTCGTTGGAGGAGTACTTCTTCGACGTGTTCTTAAACGAGCGGGTGAGAGTAATTGCAAGCTAATTCGAAACTGTCTACCTTTCTCCGAAGAGTGCGGGCAGGAAATTTCATGGGCCAGAAAATGACGACAAGGCGCAAAAACGTGATGTAAACGACGAGCATCGTCTGCAGAAACACCACCGCAATTATCCCGCAAGGCTGGCTGCACACTTACCGAGAGCGACGTCGTTACGGCTACAACCGAGTGCACGTAGATGAGCAAATACTGCATGCGCCACATGATATTCAGGCCCCAGAAGAACTGAGAGTTTGCCTCCAGCGAGTACATGACGAGGACGGCCAGCATTTGGCTTGAGTCGGATATACAGAGAAAGTAGAGAGCTGGAATTAACGAGGTGAGGACAGCATCACGGTAGAGGCACGAACCGGCGGTTAAGTGAGAGTTGAGGCCAGCCGAAAGCAGGAACTTGATCGCGTACCTTGCTCCAAACATCGCGAGTACGGTGGCAATCATCGTGGCCGGGCCGTCGAGCCACAGCGAGACGGTTCGCAGGGTGCCGTCCATGTGCGTGTAGCGATATGTACAGTTCTCAAGGACGGCTCCGTCGACGAAGTTCGACGACATGGCTGCAACTCAGAAGAATTAGAGCAGTTCCGGAAAGCTTCCGAAGAGCTCGAGGTGGTGATCGTGACTTGAGGGGCACTTTATCCTAGGACCGCCAAAGGCAAAAAAGGCTCAAAGAGAAGCCGATACGCGAAAGGGTAAAGAACGACGGTGTGTCCAAAAGTTAAATAATGAATGGCCGTGACGAAATTCTCAGGAGCTTGAGGGAATCGACGCACCGCTTGACATTATAATTGAAGATGAACTGAAGATTCCAAATATTGAATAATTGAATTGATGTACGTGCCGAGGGAATAAGCGAAGCGGATAGGGTCGCGAAAGAGGTAACGCCTCCTTCCGTGACAACTTTCTGAGTCAGCGGCCGCAAAAACAGCTCGCCGAAGCAATCTGTCACCTAAACGCCAAATCTGGCCCTTTAAGAGACGGAAACCGCGCGGAGGTGTTTGGGACGACCGAGAAGACCTGGCGGGTGAGTACTTCGGCCATTAAGTTGCAATTAACCTTCTTCTAATCCAGATACGATGCCACTACGGTTTGAAAACAACCGATAATAGCATTCAAGGCAGCTTCAAAACATTCGAGGGAGGTGCGAAGATGGCCGTGACGAACTCAGAGGAAAAGCGAAGAAAAAGAAGCCGAATAAGAATAACGCGCAGTCTGAAAGGCGTCTAAGTGCACGGAAGGGGACAAGAGATAGAGATAAACCGACCGGAGGGGAGGAATCGCTTCCAAATTATACAGCAACGTGCGCGTACATTGAAATTAGAAGTACAGCCAACCGTTCGCAGTCTTAAGGGTCGCCCGAGCCCCAACAGATTAGAGCTCAGCTGGCGAAGTTGGGAAGATGCGCGAACGGAAACTCGAGCGACTCGGGTGGGCAGAGGAGCCCATGTGAGTTAGTGCCGCTGGTATCATTGCTGCACCCGACAGGACACGAGACTGCGGATATCGTATGTCAAGAGGGGATAAAAGTGCGTATGCAAACATTTTAACACTCATTCAGCGCTCGCTTGCTCGTCGCCTTAAACTCTGTATCGCTGCTCGTGGATCCACAAAAACACTTCGCGGATCCGCGAGTCATCGGCAGGTACAAAGGAAGTGAGGTAAGCAGGATCCTGAAGCGCGGCTTTTAGAAAAGCAAGAAACTGAAGAAGCATAAACAAAGACCGAAAAGACGTAAATTTGGCCACTTCGAAACTGGATTTTGTGTTTTGCACCCTAGAGCCGCGGAGTATCTTTCTTTTGCAATTCAAGGCCAGCTGTGCTGGTTATGAACCGAGTAATTTTGTTAGAAACGTCTCAATAAACGGCGTTAAAACCTTCAATTAAGTTTAGGGAAAGCGCAACGATGGAAAAAGAAACTTCAAGAATATTAAACCTGTGCGAGTTTTTCACAAAAGTGAAGGTCTTTAAAAGCTCAAACACTATCCCTGCCGCTGGATAAAATTAGAAAATTGAAAAATAATGCTTTCCTGCAAGAAAGTCCGTACAAAGATGGGTGTCGATCAGAATTTGATGCACCAATTGGAAAGCAACTTGCTAGCATTTGGTACCTTGTGAGGACAAACAAACACAAAAACAACCACAACGAGGTCCACGTGGTCCCAACACGTAATTGAGATATTCAGGTGGCCAACTCATTTATCAAAGAGATCGCGGCCTGCATTAAGCTCCTTTCATCGAGCTTCTTTGACACCAGAAATTCTGTACTAACGGCGGACAATGCGTCCAAACCGCACGCACCGGGAAACCCGTCCCTGGCTGCTGCTCCAGCATGCCCGGAAAATGAAGGAAGAATAAATAGCAAATACGATCATCAACTATTTGTGCACTCCTCCCTCCAGCGAACTTCTTCACACGCCAGGGGGCTGGCTGACAAGGGCTCTATTAGCATTTCAGACCACAGAACGGGTGCCGAGGACAAAAAGACGAGTAACACGCCCCAAGGCGTTCAAGACTAAACGCACTAACTGGCTGCACTCTTTGAAGACGCTCTTTCGGAAGGCCGAGAACAAGGCGACAAGAGCGATTGAAAGGTTGAGGTTGACCCGGGTAGATCTGAATGTGGCGCAGGATCACCCACAGTTTGGGAGTGAAAAAGGCCCCTTCCCCTTTCGCAACCGGCGACGGAAGTACGCGAGTGTCCAATTAGGTTAGCAAGAAGCGTGTTTCCTTTGAGAAGGAATATCGAGTTAAAAGATTTCTTTTGACGCCTCAGTTCTTGAGAAGAACCTCGTTTTCGGCGAGTCGAGTATGAAAGGGCAGGCAAAACACCGCTGAGATGAAAAGAGCATCTTTTCTTAGACGTTTTTCAAGAAGATGGGTGAATGGTACGCGCGGAAACGGTCCCGGAGGAGGCACGCGGTGAAACTCGAGAACTCGGCGTGGGGCGAATGCAACAGTAAACAGCAATTATTCGACAAAACCTTCCTTAACTAACTGCTGATCGGCTTCCCTTCTCGACTTGCTAATGAAAAAACCCTGTCAAGAAATTCCTTCTGTAGTCTTTGAAGAAAAACTCCTGTGAATCTCTAAAGTACCACGCATGGTTAACCAGTGCTCACATAATAAATAAATTGAAGCTGAGTATCCAAAAGTATCCTTTTAAGAGTGTCTTTTTATCATTACATCGATGATCTGTTTAAAAAGCGCAAAACTAAAACCATTATTTTCAAATGCCACACATCTTATCGTTCAATTTCGAAAAAAGCCAAAACGCTCTCGTGACCCACGAGATGTCCCTCCGAGTCCATCTCCATATTAGCGAAAACCAGAAAACACGATCGAATCAACATATCTTGCAAAGCCGCAGGTAAATCTATTTTGGAAAGCGGAATTCAATAAGGAAGAACATTTTCTTTGAACCCACTTCATTCTAATATTGTTTTTATGGCGCAGTGCAGAGAAGATTCATCAGCCAAGTCAACAGAACACGTTATAGAGGAGACCACGATCGGATGGGCGAAAACGGACACCGAGAAGGACAGAAGGGCCGCCTTACGAAGAGAACGTCGGCGGCGAGGCGCTGGCGTCTCAGCCACCCAAACGCCAGAGAGGTCGATCTGTAAATCCGCCGAAGTGCGATAAGTTATTCATAAACGGAAAAGGATCCGCTCGGCCGGCGATCGGCGCGTTGTCCCCGAGCCACAACCTCCGCCGGTTCCTATCGTAGAACACACTCGCCATAAATCTTCGGATCGGTCTTATCAAAACATCTCGCTGCCTAAACATCTCCCGTCCGCAAACCCAAACCGCAACAAAAACAAACCCATTGTAGTTTCTCAGAAACAGACCGGCGTCCCGCAATGAGAAACGAGTGCGCGAAAATTTGTAACCCATAAAAGAGACTACCTGCTTTCCAAATTCGGTTTGTCATGTTCTGTTGAGCCGTTGTAGTCTCAGGGTGTAGGTGCTGTTTACTACTCGCTCGGCTGTTTGCGCAAGTCTTTAAGGTGACCGGATAAAACTGTTGTGGCCAGTGCAGAAACCACTTTTTCTCCAGCAGGTTGTCTGAATCCAAATCTCCACTTTGCCGCCCGTGACGATCACGCCGTTTCGGGATTTGTCGCAGTCCGAGATATTCGCGGTCCTCAGGCGGATGATTAATTCTACCCTCGCGACGGCCGAGTCTACTTTCTTGTCACTCAAATCGTTAGTGTGCCTTCTCACTTTAAAATATGGTATGCCTAATCTCTCGTGTAATTAAAGCGGGTTCTTTTTCTGTTCCTAGAACGATCCATGATCACTCGGTGAACACGTCAATCGAGGAGGGTGATCGGACGGGAAACGATACGTTTCAGGCAAAATTCAAAAGCGAGTGAGCCGAGAGCAAAAACTACGCAGAAATCCAATAACGAAGCTGTTATTTGCAGCGTGGATTCCAAAAATACAAAAATGTTTGACAAGTGCAGGTTCGAAAATAAACAATTATCGGAGGAAACACGATGACTTGGACCGATTCGAGCGGTCGAGAAAGCATTCCGAAAGCACAATTGAAAGATGGTAATCGAAATCCGACCCTCCGGAAAAACGCATGTTTTTGAGTAACGCGTCAAGGACACCGAACTACTGAAAAGGCGTGAGAACCCGACGAAATGGTTCTGATCGCGTTTGTAATAAAAGAAAGAGGGCCACGTCCTGATGAAAGTGTTCGGGAAAAAAGCACAAAATTATTCAGGGAGCGGTCTTGAAATGAATTATTCGGTGCCTGCCACGGAGTAAACAGTTTAGCCAACAATGCAGACGGTCAATATAGACAGATTTTTAAATAAACCAGTCATCAATTCAGATTTTGTCTGCTTGGAATACTAACAAATTCGTCTTTCTGTCATTGAAAAACTCAAAAGGACTGTCTTAACAACTGAATTTTTTGTATTGTATTGGCAATCAGCGCTTTTTGCGGGAAACGTATAATCGCTGGCGTTGGCGTTGATGTTGAAAACGCGTGAACGTGAGGTTCAGGTTCAGAAATTTACAGAGATTCATTCATGTTTGCATCTTGTCAATGTTTTGCAACCTCCGCTCAAAATTTTTCACTTGCTTTTTAAAGTGAATCACTGCCCAGATCCGAACGATTCGTGAAGCGTGCTCACAGATATTGTGTTCAAAAAAACCCAGGGAGAAAAAAACCCACCAGAAAGACAAGAAAATGGGAGGAAAAAACCCCAATAGGAAGAAAATATGAGTTGTTAACTGCCAACTTTAAAGCCTGGGATAGAGAGAAAATGACGCGGATGCGCATAAAAATGTTCCGTTTACCACAAAGATCTCGGGTGCAGGCTTCACAAAGTCTATCTGGGCTCCGGTGTAGGACCTGCAGCTCAGGTGTGTGAACTAATTTACGCTTCATTTTAGCGTTAAACTTGTCACTATCGAGTTCACTTTTAGCTCACGTTGTGCACTGAACACAAAACATGTTTAGATGCCGAATTGTTGAACCAAATCCGAAATACGGTTGATACCTGAAATTCGGGTTTACCCCACTAAAATGCTGAAACCTACTGAGGACTCATATTATAGAGATCCGAAACGTGTCTCTCTCTCTTAACTAAAAACAGTCTGCAGCACGCAAAATTTAAATCTAAATGTTTACTTTTTATCACTTTTTCAATTTCTGCCGATTTTTAAAACCGCAATTTGAGCGGATACGTAGTTGAAAGGAGTATTACAATACGGAAGTCGCGAAGCGTATTTCATAAATAAGATTTCCAATGAAAAACACTCTTTCAACCACAAAGTGCCAAACAAGGGTTATCTGTCGCTGAGACTCCCGCTCTATCCTGTATAAAATAAAGAAAAAGGATCCAGACGTGTCAGTCCGAGTGTCACAAAATTTCCAGACGCTAATTGCCTGATTGAGTCGATAAGGGGGTTACGGTAGCGACGTTTGCGTTTGCACGCGTTCCGCCGTCGCCGTGAACCGGTCGGTTTTACAACCGCGAAGGCGCCTAAAATGATGCCGCAAACGCCCAGTTGACCACCATTGCGGGAGTTCTTGGGCTCAATCAGCTCTGCACAAATTTCGAACCGAAAAATATGTGATTAAATTATTTCGAGAAAAGTTATGAAACAGCGAAAACGGCTTCTGTGCTCATGAAGACTTGGTCTAACAGAAATTGAGTGAGACTGACCACGTTCCTTGGAGGCGCAGAGCGCCGACTTAAATAATACTTAAAAAAAAACATATACAAAACTTCGCGCAATCGCGAGTCCCGTTGATCCCTTTAATATTTGCGAGCTCAATCTGTTAGTTCTGAAGATACTCTTAGGATGCACAGAATCGGGAGACCCGAACAACAACGCCCGAAGAATCTTCCGTCCTTTATCCTCTTCCGTCCGTCTTTTGCAAAATAAAACGTTTCGCAATTGCTTTGAGCGAGACACAATCGCCTAATCTTCTTTTAAGGCAAATCCGGATGAACTCTCACTATCCGAGAACAGCTACAAGTTCCGATTCCGTTTTCAATGAGCTCTCCCAGGGACCCTTAATCGAGACCCGGACAAAAAGACTCCTTGGTTTCTGATCTTTAAAAGTAAACGGGTTCGCGTGATCGAGCTGGATCCCACTTTATTTCCCTTCCACGAGATTAGCACATTTGCAACGGCACACTTGAACTCTTAAACCGGCGCTTCTAAAAACTGACTTAGAACACGAGCTGTTTCTGAAGACACGCAAATCTCCTAGAGGACTGAGATGGTCTGCGCTGCCTAAATGAACTAAACATAAACCTGGAAAATCAAACGCACAGTCAAACGCACACAGAGTCTGGAAAATTAAACGCGCAAAGACAGGAGCCTAGGACAAACAGATGCAAAACAAGAAAGGTTCAATAAGAAGAAGTGTCGCCGGAAATTCAATTTGTTTATTTTAAATTGATAAGATCCTCGCTGCGCGGCGGCTCCGGATTCAAAGAGGTTGATAATTAATTCAGGAGTTTTGAGGATCAAAACATATTTCGGGTCTATGGGACACACGGCGCAGAAAATTGCAGCAACGATTTTGTGCTACATAAAGCCCGTAGAGCAAAATTGGAGTGGACTTTCTCAAACGATTCAAGTCAATTATTTTCGATAACAACGCGTCAGAAATTAAGTCGTTCAAGCAGACTCTTGTTTTCAGCTCGTCTCCTTCTTGCAGTTACACAAAATATGCCACAACTTTTAATACAACGCCGTCCGGCCACGCAAATTGAGTCAATTTCGTGACTTTCGATGTCGATTTTTAAGAACGGACTATCTCTGCTGTAGCACACGCGTCTTCAAAAACGGCGAAGCACACCTACAAACGGTAATTTAAGTTCAAATAAACTAAACGGTTTTTAAAGAAATCTGTCGCGACCAGACAGCAATCTGGTCATGCTTTTTCAATTATTCAAAAGCATCTCAAAAAATGGAAACTGAGCAACACCTGAAATGCATTCCAAGACCTTCGCGACAGATGTGCGCCGGCTTCGCCTTTCGAAATTGCCGCTCCCATAAAGATGTGCTCTCGATTCATTACAACGTGTCATGTTTGGGATAACTGGAGTATTTTTGTTGGGTTCGCTCTGATTTAACTTCTTGACTAAAAATCTAACAAAGACATAGGTGACGTAAAAGTACGAAGAAGGTAGCTTAACCCAACGATGTTTACCTTTAAATCTTTTTGAAACTAAATTATGGAACAGCAAAAACTTGAGAGGGCACCAACTCTTGGAGTTGGCTAAGTTTAAGCTAAAGGACTCTACATCTTCTTTCGAGCTAATTTTGTCCTCTTGATTCTGGCGCAGGCGATGATCGGGAAAAAAACTTAAAGGTATTTGCGATCATTTAAAACCATTAGAACTAAAATTTTTGCTTGGCAACAACTTTCGAAGAATACTATTAGCAGGATTTCTTTTGCGGGACACCACACAAGAAACATTTTGCAAGAGCTCGGTAAAGAACGCATCCTCATAACGGTTTATCTCATTACGGAAGTCTTCTCGTGCCTGTCGAACATTAACAGAAGGAAGCTGACACAGTATAAACTTTGACCGGAGATGGACTGGAAACCTACAAGAAAGTGCGTTGGATTAAGGAAGAGAGCATGGTGTGAGCATGCGTTATTGCAGCACAGCAATCGGATGTAATCATGAAGTAAACGTCCTAATTCATAAACGAAATTTTCTTCTTAAAGACATTACCGCCATATCGCAACCGGTCGTGGCAAACAGTGCGGGACAGCTGGTTCACTCGTTCACAATCAACATCCAAGACGACTTTTTCTGCCAAAATGATAGATCACCGTTCATCGGGCCACCCGAGCGTTGCGAAGTTGACGCCGGAAAAGCTCTCGTCCACTTTTGAAAAAACCGGAGAAGATCAGACTCCAAAATTACCAGCAGTCAGGTTATGTTTATTGCTCAAAGCCAAAACGTGTCAGAAGCACTTGTTTGATGTCCGCATCTGCAAATTTAAGAACCCATTCGCAAGCTACAGGATAACAAGCGGTGTCATCTCAAAACGAGGGTGATAAGTGCAAGATGATCAAATGTCAATTGTCTTCTCCTAGAATCCAGACTCTTAGGAATGATTCTCATTCATTGTTCGCTCCCGTACGCTCCGACGCTTCGGCTCCTTCGTCTTTTTTGGTCTGTTTTCCGTCATTATGAGGCTTTTAATACCTTACGGATTGCGAATCGTCATAATCAGATGAGTAATCTTTGTCGGGAATGCGATTAGAATGATGTAATTTTCGAAGGACTCTCAGCTGAAGTGATGAGTCCCTAAATATTCAAAAGTAATTAGTTGCTCTTTTGAAATGAAATTTGAAGGGCATTCTTCTTATCTTCGATTCTCATTTTCAGATTTGGGAGTGATGAGATAGCCTTAATTTATGCTTTATAATTCAAAGGTCTCGCAAGTAAGTCGCTCCTCCATCTAAGACCAAACCAAGAAAGCCCTTTAACCACATGAATCTTTTGAGACGTTGTATTTTTGTTTCGGTTGCCGGACTGTTGTCTGCTTGCAACGCCTAAATTCTAACAAAAGTCGCTTACTCATTGTTTGTAATACAGCGTGTGTTGTTGAAAGCGTTTGTTCTTAGTAATCTTCGAATAAGTCTTCTTTCAGGTAGATTGACGCAGGAAGCTGGGTCAAACAAGCATGCGTATCAAGCACGAAAAACAATATTTGTTCAACGAATTTTCGGATTTGCTGGAAACTTAGGACTTTCAGAAGCCTTCAATGTTCTGAAATCGTGTTTCAGAAAACAAACTCAAAAATAACGTAGTATGTATATCATCGAAGACTGCCACGCATCTATTTTCTGGATGTTTTGTTTGTTTTCGTTCTTTTCCTCGTTCTCATCAACAAAAGCCACAGAAACGCTTGTCGCCTTTCAGCAAATCCAAAATTGTGGTTGTGCAATTTTATCACTTGAAATTTGTGTTCGTCATTGTCACGTCATCTTTTGAGAAACCGCATTTGCATTCAAATAAGGATAAACGTGATTGGCTGTTCAAAATTCGGCTGTTTTGGCCATATTTTGGCTCCGCATAATTATGGACCGACTTCATAACCAAAATAGTCTTGAGTGTTTTGTGTTTAGATCTTTCTTCGGTCTCTTCTCCTCAGCAACTACTTTAATTGCCGCATTCGGCGATTTTTCGCGCTAAAGAAGGTGAGGGCTACGTACGTAGTTTTGCGATTCCCTGCCGACTGCAACTGTGAAATAATATAATTTGTTTTCAGCTAAATTACTATAAACTGATCGTTCTTGAAAACTATTTTGCATTTACGACATTGTTGAGTCAATTAATAATTTTGCAAAAGAAGGGAAAATAAGATAAGGGTTGCGAGGAAAGGGCTTAAGTAGAAAGGCTCTTCTTTTTTGATATTCTTGAATTTTGTAGACCAAGATTTAAGTTTGAACTCTTTTTTCTCTCACGGAATTCTTGAACTTAGGTTTCTGCAAACTTTTATTGGTCGGCCCAAGAATCGCTCTCATAATTCTTTTCTCACATCGCTTATCTGTTTTCTCCTAATCGCCAACTTGTCAATTTCAACAAGCACTGGAGGCGACTCGCAGATTCGGATACTTCCCCCTCCCGGCAACTCTTTCGGACGCTGTCGGGAGTGATTAGCGTCGAAGCCGCGATTGCGCCTCAACGACTCCTCGAAAGGGGCTAAAAAGTTGCTCAGGCGGTTTGCTTTGTTTTCAAAGTCGCGACGCGAAACCTTCTTCTGTTTGCCCAGTCTGCAACGTTGGCATAACAAAGTCATTACGGTTCACGCTCCGGTTTGCGAGACGCTCCAAATTAAGTCTGGATCCGTGCGTAAGCGAGCCTTACGGGAGTCAGGCGTCTCTTTGTTTTTGTGCTGCGTCCGTTTAATGCTTTCTAACACGACAATGGTTTCGAAGAAAAAAGTTTAATTAAATTCACGCATGCACTTCGGGTTCTTATTGCGGTTATGACAAAATGGAGAGCTATTAGCGGTGACGTCGCCAGGAGGCGCGGGTCGGTTGGACTTAGCTGGCGCGGGAATCTTCGCTCGGAGACATGGGTGGCGGGGCGCAGGTGGGCTCGAAGAGGGTCGGGGCTGTCGAGGGCGACATGCAGGTCGTCGGCGAGACGAGCTGGAGCGGGCCTCCCGAGCCGGGCATCGTGTTCTGTCGGTAAATCTGCTTAATCGATGACGTAATCTGCTTTTTCCACTTTGTGCTAAAAAGGCTTTTGTAAAATCTTCCTCTTCGTGATGATTAATGGCCTAACGAGCTTATTGTGCCCGAGGGATCAACAACCGAGTTTTTTGGAGCGTAGCTATTAGGGTGCGGAAACACCTACCGACGGTTCTGGAACCACGTCTTTATTTGCGTCTCGGTGAGGTTCAGTGTCTTCGAGAGCTGAATGCGCTTGTTCACGCTCAGGTATTTGTCTTGCTGAAATGAGTTTTTGGTGACGAATCAGTCATTTATGTGGTACATTAGTGATTGGTGTTCCAAGAATGTCTGCGCATAGGATAATGAGACAATGAGAGTATCCCACTCTTCTTTTATCTGGCGAAGCCTAATGGCTTCCCTCCATCCCTCCCGGCAGGCGGAGTTGCGCATCCGCACTGTTTCCTCGAGCCTCCCACTCGCCTCACCTACCTGGAACTCCTGCTCGAGCTTGTCCAGCTGGCTCGAGGAGTAGGCCTGGCGAGGCTTTCGTTCGCACACGGCCTTCCGAGACCTCCGATACTCGTGCTTTCGGACTAAAAAGATTCCTTAAAGTTCTCTCGGGTCCATCCAAAGCCAAGTTACCTCCTACCCCGAAAAGCATCTGCAGTTCGACCAGCGAGGGAGTCTTGATGTCGTTCGCGATCGCGTAGATCGAGTTCAGCCCGAACTGACTCGTGGCGAAGTTCCAGTTGACCTGCGAGTCCACGTCGGGCTTAAGCAGCTCGCCTTGGTCCTCCTCTTCCTCCAAATCCGCGAGCTCGAAACGCACATCTGAAGAGCACTTGGAAGGTCCGGGGACACTCCGGTCGGCCACTTACCGTTTGCCTCTGCACCCGCTTTGTCCTCCAGCAAACTGTCGATGTTGAAAGCCATCTTAGAGACTCAGAGCGCACGCTCCGATACCAACTACGGAATTGTTATTGCTGATTGCCATTTGCGTCCCAGGTAGCCCGGGATCCATTATGAGCGTGAGAACATCGGCCCAACTATTTACCATTTGCCGGCGGTCGCCGCCCAACTTGCATGTTTACCTAAGCGGACCGCATCGAGCGGATCAAGCCGATCTCCATTTCCGCGATCCTAACTGATCACTTCAAAGCTGAATCCTTCCAGAATCGGATTCCGACCACAATGGCCTACAAAGCTCTCCTCTACGTAATGTTGACCAGCGTTGCCCTGCTCTCGGCCGAAGAGTTGCTGGTAGGTTGTTTTCCGAAGTCACCTTTTCCTTTTTCTCACCCATTGACCCTTTGTTCGGGACAGCGAGCAAGCTCCCGGAAAATAATGTTATTGAGAAATTATTAGCGCCCGTACCATACCACATTTGCGGCGTGCCGCCGCGCTTTTCCCATCGTTGTTTACAAAGAGTTAATTGATGTTAGCGAACACGACACCAACCACTTTTCGATATCACTCAATTTGGAGCAGAATCGGTTACACGAATATCAAATGTTTCAGGTGGAGCAAAAGGTCGACGTGTGTGAGCAAACGGCACAGTGGGAATTCCTCGAGGAAACAGAGAGTACAGTTAGGCACGGAAGGCTTTCAGTAACAAACCGAGATTTAGCCATCGACAAGCGCACGGTCAGCGTGATCCAGCGCCCGGGTCAGAACCAGCCCTTCTTCGTGGTCCGCTGCAACCCGGACAAGGAGAGTCGCCCGTGCGACGGAGTCACCAACAGGTAGTCCCCATTAGCTGGACGAAGCTAGTCTCCCTTTCAGGTCCGGGTGCGAAACGAGATTCAACATCGTGCCGGCGCTCGTCGAGAACGAAGCGACCGAGCTCGGAATGGAGTGGGCAATGATCCGCGTCCCGGGCCAGTGCGTCTGCTCCCGTTTCGTCAACGTCACAATCTCAGTCTAAGGGTCTGCGATCCACCAGGAAGATTCCAAAAGTTTTGACCACACGCTTTTGTCTTCAAATGCTTCTCAGAACACGTTGCTAATAAAATCTTGTTTTCGTGCACATGCTTTGCTGGCTAAAGAGTCACCAGATTAAATCGTTCAATTAAACCCAATTACCGTATACCTTGTTATCACAATTTCATAACTGATTCTTCTTTTGACTCTTTCTAAGAAACAATTAGTTTTGCCCGTTTGTTTTCGTAAACACATCAATCGTCTTCAACCATTTAAGTCGCCCTGGAAGTGCGTGTACTGGAGTTGTGCTGGATCTAGTGCCGTTGTCCACTCGCTCCGGCACTCGAAGAAGCCCAACATGAAGTACCAGTCGACCAGTTTGTAAGGCTACTAAGCAATTCCACCCAAAACAGCTCATTCTCATTCGTCTTTTGTTATATTTGTTGTTCTTGGTAAAATTTGATCCATAAATAAGGGTTTCGTTGAGCAAACCATTCCATCAAGGTTACGTAAAGAAATCGGATAATATGGATCGAGAAAGAAATTTGTCGCAGATGATATGCCGCCTCAAGGCTGTAACGAGCGCTGCGAAAAAGGCTTTTTTAGCTGGCAACAGAAGTCAAGAGGATAAAGGCTTCTTCCGGTAGATACCTTCAACAACCTTCGAGAAACCGCAACGATCGAGATACCCAGGTCGGATCGAATACGAGAACGGGTCAATACAGTCTGTCCAAAATCCCCTCTATTAAACAAAGGAGAACGATCCAGTGGCCGGATCCATATCGACCGGGTGACTTCCGGGTTGCCTGGGAAGTCTCCCGGCCGGCGAGCGTCTGGAGCAGCCCGGAGCAGTATGTGTGGTCGCCGGAGCGGGGGTAGGGCAGCGTCGGAGCAGCGATTTTTGCTGTTTGAGCCGTTTGTTGGCAGAAAATTTCGAATAAAAATGACTGTTTTATGGTTTTGCTGGGTTGCGCGTTTGGTTACCTTGCAAGGCGTTGTTCCGTGATGGTTTGAAAGAGTTTATTGCGTTTCAACGCAGATTTTGCGTTTTTGAGCTTACTTCTGGGTTATTTTCAGAGGAAGATGCAGTCTAAATCGATTCCGTTCTCGTCCGAAAAGAGCAGGATATTGGCAGAGTTGTATTCGCGTCATCTAGAAGAATACGAAGGAAGATTTGTGTCGGCCTCTGCGGGTTCACAAACGACGAAGCGATCGAAAGCTGATTTTTGCGAGTTGTGGGCCAAGGAGCTTTCTTCTTTTTGGGGAGTTGCTGTTCGCACAGGCGCTCAAGTTCGACGGAACCGAAACAGGCGTCGGAAGACATCATCGCTTGGAACTTCTAGCTTAATACCGGTGACGTTTCGCTGCGGGACGCGAAACCCAAGCGATGGCGAGGAGTTCCATTTTGGACACCATATTTTCTCTTGTTGGCGTGGAAGGGTGTACTCGCACTCGCACTGTAGTAACTGAGGCCATGAATTTTGGGAAGTTTATTTTTAGGGAAACCGACTAAAACATGGCACATGTGTGCAACCCGTATAACAAGTAGGAACTTAGTGTACAAACCGATGCGACCAAAAATAAATTAAATGTATGAGCGCCCCCGGAATTGAAACTCAAATCCGCGCGGCCGGAGGCCGCGCGCAATAGGTTACTAAAAAACCTAGAGAAGATTGATGATCTCAGCCTGGCTTGTGAGGATCACTCTCATCAGCTTATACATGCGCCACCAAGAAGCTTCTTCTTCTTCTTCGTCCAAGAGTTCCGTTTGGAGTTTCATCAGCATAGTGAAAAATGCTTCTGCTGCGGCTCGAGGGGTCGCGAATTCAAGCAATTTCACATCAACAGAGGTATACTTGACCTAAATGAAACATTCATTTAAAAAAGGGTGTGCAATTCTCAAATGTATCAAGTCAGTTGTAGTTTTCGCTTCCCCCCTCTATTCTTTCATCCGAAAGAACTTTGCTGCCGGGATGAAATATGCACGATAGCCGCAACTCGGGGTTGCGGCTGAATATGGCGAGTTGCCGACTCGCCATATTCTAATCGCACTTTTAGGATTATGTCACATTACATTCGCGTGAGCCGAGGTGAATTTCATCGCGTGTTTAAATGCGCAGCATGACGTGCCTTTAAAACCATTAATCGATAGAAATTTGAGCGTACAATAACAGTTAACATAGAATCCGAAGAAAACAGTCGATGAACAGTATACATACATACCTTCTCGACGCCGTAAGGGTGGGTGTGTGGATCGTCGCTCACGGAAATCGATGTTGGCGCTTCGGGGTCGACATGCCTACTGGTCGTGGTTAAGTACTTGGGAGGAGCGTCCAGGAGTTCTCTGAAAGTTTAAGGGTTAAAAACAAGGACGCGGTTCAGATTTTTTTACCTGTGGATCTCCTGGATAAGAGTGGCGAGCGCAGAAGCCGACATAATCGATAAGTCTTTGAACATACGGTAGACGAGCAACGTCCCAACTACACACGAACGTCCCCGCACTGCCTCCAGAATAACCGTCGTCTCGAAACGATGAGAGCCGATGTAGCTGAAGAAAATACGCGTGGGAGCAAAGAGAGCGGGAAGTGACCTGGATGCGAAGTGAAATTCAAGGTTTACAAATGGATCATTTACGTGACTCCTTTGAGCATATTGAGGGAGATCAATGTGATGTAGATCCGTTCATCGAACTCCATCAGGCCATCGACAAGGGCCAACGTGCTTTCGTAGAGCTGAGCCCATTTCTCCAGCGATTCGCTCACTTCGTCCAGGTCTGGAATGGTTATTCGTCAAGAAAGCAGTACACGGAAACTTGCGTTGCTTGGAGCAGCACAGCAGGGCGCTATTATTCACATAAATCGAAAACGCCAGAGTCTGGCTGGCCAACTTCCAGTTCTGGGCTTCTGAGTCGGAACAGCGTACTTCTCCGATCAGGCCGATTTTCTCTGAAATAAGGCAGAAGTCATCGTATTCCAGCTGAAGCACACTCACTCTTCTTGAGACCAAATAGCATCTTTTCCGGGGTACGTAATAGCGATGAGCTCACAGCGCCCAGAACCTCAATTTCGATCTTGCTCAGGTTGTCCGCTGGGGCTGCTTGCAAGTAGAGCTTGTCGTAGAGTTTCGCTAAAACCTTCTCGCAGACAGTGAGCGTCGCCCAGCGCTCCCGACTTTCCAGGCGCAAGAGCTCGTCGTTGCTGGTGAGATCCACCAAAGATTCCAAAACAGCGACCATCTCCCGCGTGTTTCCTGAAATCAGCGCGCGACGGTGTCTAATAGCAGTATCAAGTGCGAGATGCATCTCGGTTCAATTATCTGCAATAATAAACACAATTTGCACCTCATTCTTACCGAACAATGTGAATCACGGTATTAAAAACTCGACAGAAAGCTGGAAATCCTCTACTTGAAGGCTTCCACGAATTTGCCAAAAAACGAGCACGGAAAATCATTGTTCAACACGAGAACGAATCGCGAAATTTATCCTGTATTAATCACATATACGTCGTACGTTCGTTTCGCTCGCGTGGCAAACATTGGGGAATCGACGAAATCCACTCGCAAAAGGGACACCAGTGCCCATTCTCAAACACTGTAAAACTATCAATCCAAGATAGCTAGGCGATGCACAACCAGATGAAATCCTTATCCAATTCCCAAGTTCTAAATCGTCGCAGCGCTGAGAGTTAAAAAATTGAGTATTGTGAGGCACGAAGCGCCGAACAGTTCTGATTTCAAAAACGAATTTTCGCTTGATAGCGCCCGCTAATATGCTATAAATGTCCGCTCTCTCGAGTTGATGTAGAAGCACCGACTTGGCACTGCGATCAACACGACATTCAAGTCTGATCAAATCATTTAAAATCTCCACGAACAGATCAACAACAATACAAAGTAACGAAAAAATCAACCATACAGAGTTAATTATAGGTGTTAGCAAATGACAGACTTATTCCTCATCGTGTCCAGCGAGCACCATGTCGTCCATGTCTTCCTCGTCGAAGTCATCGAACTGGTCATCGTCAATGGCTTCACCGGTGTAGTACAAAACGGCACGAGGAATGATCTGGTCGCGGAAGAGTTGGCCAAGTTCGAAATCAGCACGCATGAGGTCCTGGCTCTCCTCCTGAAAAGTATTTTCATAAGATAAACTCATCTAGCATCACTCCTTACATCTTCTCCGTCGTGGATCGAAGTGACGGTAGGGTCGAAGAAATTGAAAAAGCTGTCGGTTTTGACAGACTTGGTGACAAATTTGCCGGCGCCGGTACCTTTCTTCAACTTCTTCTTGATGACCTTCTTGGTGATGTTCTTGCCATCTTTCCAGTTGATCTCGGTTCTTAAATAAGGAATTTGAATTACGGCATTATTTTAATAAAATCGTACCCCTTGACAGAAATGACGACGGGTCCCTCATAGTCGAAAGGCGACTTCTCATCGATTCCGGTGCTGATCTCGTAGAACTTGGTAAGAACAGAGTTGGTAAAGTACTCGTTCTCGGAGAAGTGGTAGTACAAGGTGTACGACTTGGGCTCGTCGTTAATCGTACAGGTGATGTCGACGAGGTGCTTGAGGATGGGAGCATCGTGCTCCTGGATCATCTCGCAGATACCAGAGGCGCTACGCAGGACGTTGAGCCAAAAGTCTGGAACTCCCTTGCTCGATCCGGTGTTCTTAGCGTTCCACTCGCTCTCAAGCTTCTAAAACAGCGGCAAATTACTCAAAAATAAAAAAAATATAAAAAACTCAATCGCTTACCTCGAGCTCCTCCTTTCCAATGGCGTGGAGAAGGGGGATGTCGGAATCGGCAGCGGTGGGCTCTACAGCCCCGTTGACAATTTCCTTGCGCTTGGCCTGAACAGCATCGAAACGAGGTTGGAACTCCTTCTCGAGCTCGTGGACACGCTCGTAGAAGTCGGCTTCAACCTTCATGGCATCGACTTGAAGCTTCTTGAGAGCGCAGACGCGCTTCCGAACATCAGCGCTGGTTTCGCCCAAGTGCTCGGCGTAGAGAGGAGTATCAGCGTTGTAACCACTCGCGCGAAGCATCTCTTGAAGATTCATAATGATCGAGAATTGGTTACCTGGAAAAACGGACACACGTCAAGATCGCAAAAAACGACGAAAAAGAATTCGCGACTACGAGCAATCGATTCTCACCGGCGAAGCAGACTTGCGATGGGAAGCGAGCACAAACAGAACTTTTCAGTTCACAAGTGACAGCAACGGACAGATAACAGGTACGACGACCGCCGGCTGGAGCGCTACCGGAAACTGCCTAACTGTTACGAAGTGTTCGAGCTGCCGTCCTAATACTTTAAATCCACCAACTACAGTAAGGACGGTTGCGCTTCGGACGTGATCTTCTAGCGAAATTCAACCTTTGAATTTCACCCGTAAACCCCGTCCTGCATAGAGTTCGGCATTGCGAGCGAGGTGAAGTCGCTCGGGGGAACTGCTCGAGCTTCTCGCGTCTTCGTGATTGTGGTCGAAGCTCGAATACGCCGGAGTAGTTGTGATACATTCAATTTATAGGCAAAACGCGATGCGTTCCAAATGTGGGAAAATGCGAAAAAACTGCATCTTGCGCGCGGTTTCAAAACGATTGAGATGCGAAGAGATGTTGAAATGTGCATATAAAATAAATGTATGAGCGCCCCCAGAATTGAAACTCAAATCCGAATTAATCAGCAGCCCTTTCCTAGTAATCCCGCGAAGATTTTTGGAAATGGTTGATTTGGTGATGAAGTGGCAGTGTCGCACCAAATTTTGAAGCCAAAATTTTGCTCAGCGTTTCATGCCGCTTATAAAGTTCTGCTTTATCGTTCTAGTTTTCGGGAACTTCTCCGCAATATTTTACGCCCAAAGTAGCACGTATTCTCCATTGATTTTCATGTTTTTCTCAATGAATTTTCGGTTGTACATGCAAGTGATGCCTTAAAACGGCTAATTATTTTCTATTTGAACTGCCTTAGGTCGAAAAACATGCCGATCGGAAATGGGTCTTCGAATTCGAGTTTCCGTTTTCGTGTCTCACACGGCTGTTCAGTTATAATGTACCCATTATGTACTTATTTTGTAAGTGTCGCAGCTGTTATATAAACTGATGTTGAGCGTTGCTTCATTTCGCAATGTTTGATGGCGTACTGATCAAAAATCTGGCTGACATACATATTTATTTCGAAATACAGCGTTACAGGAAATTTCGATAATCGGTCCGAAGGACCGAATGTGCGAACTTCCATTTGCGATCTGGCTGGTCTCGATAGGATTACACTGAAATCAGTGTGATGTACGGTGCGCGTTCAATATTGCATATTCAAGATAGTCGGCGCATCTGGTTGGCAGATTGAATACAACAATGGGATTTTTCATGTTCAGCTTACATGAAATATGGTCTCGATAGGATTTTTTTGTGTATCCTTTCAATTTACGAGTTTCTAACTTTGTGCGGTTTCAGCTTGTAGTCAAACTCGAGTAACCGATGGAGACAAAGGCGGACAAGCGGGCGAAATCAAACGCGCAACGCTTAGAGAGTTTATACGAGAAGCGGAAATTGGAAAACGCGAAGAAAAACCAAATCTCTCAATCCTTGAAGAGCGTTGACGCATCGCAATCAAAACGAATCGTTTTCGATGATAGCGACAATGACGAAAACATTGTGATTAATACCGTAAGTGATCGTTTGTTAACTGTATAGATCATTTTCGTTTCAATTTAGGGCGTTTCCAAATTCCAAGAGGATGTTCATGTGCCAATGTTGAAAGGCCAGTGGACGCTGTTCGCCGACAGCGATGATGATGCTGAGGAGTCGCAGATCGATGAGCAAATCGCGAATCGACACGTTGGAAAGAAGGGTGCCAAGCTTATGGCTATGGAAGCTCGATTTGGCAACGACGATCGTTTTCGTATGGATGACAAGTTCGCTGAAGACAGTGACGAAGAGCCGTCTGAAGAACTGCGTGAGCAGCAAGAGCGTTTGCATACGAAGAAGACTGAAATGGAGATTCTGTCCAAGGTGATGGGAAAGACTCTGACCAGCAAGCTTTCCGACGAGAAACGCAAGACGGAGAAGAAGATGTTGGACATGAAGTTCACCCGATTCGACCCCGACAATCCAGATCACATTGAGTGGGCTCAGAAGAAGCAGATTGAGAAATATGGAGAAAAGAAGGTATTAATCTTTGTAAATGAATGCATTTAAACACTTCATGTATTAGGATGACGACGATGCGCCCCCTAAGAAAGTTGCAAGAAATGAGCCTGAAGAGTCGGACCGTCAAGTCGAAGGTCGCTTCTTTGAGATGGATCGCGCTTTTGCCGCTGATTTAAAGCAGAAGTTGCAGCTTGGAAGTTCCAATCAAGGAACTAGCTTTAGCTTTTTGAAGTCAATTGGCCACGACGATGTAGACAAGTCTTTTGAAGACAGCTCGGTTGCGAAGCTATACACCGCGGAACTGCCTAACCATGATTTTGAAGAGGAAGACGAGGTGATTACTGTTTTCATATCACTCTTTAAGCGATCTTCAACGTTTAGAGCGAGGAAGGTCCCGTCACTTCGAAGCACGAAACGCTCGATCAAGTCTCGGCATTCTCCCTTATCCGTCCCATTGAAACAAAACCTTGGTTTGCCTACGAAGCCGACGACAATATTGTCCGTTCTGTGGTTAACAACTTCCGTTGCACAATACCAGAAGAAAAGTTGCGTGCCAGCTGGCAGAACATCCGCACTAGTATCATCAAGGTGAGTTAGCCAGGAGTTTCGAATCGAGTTCCATGAATATTCCTTGTAATTTGTAGATTTATCGCTCACAAAAGAAAAGTGCGGCGAAAGAAGATAGGAAGCGAAAGAGACCTGCCGCGAATGCTTCTTTGACGTCCGTGGATAGCACCACTGCTTGATATATTTTTATTTGTTTGTTTTTTGTTGACAGGTTGAAATGAATGATTTGGTGCTCGTGGTCAGTGTATTCAGAACATCGTTTTTTTCGAAAGATGTCAATTCAAGTATTTGTACTTCAAGTGTGTAGCTTATGACAAGTAGCATATTGTCAAGGATTATGAATTTCTTTGTTTCAGTTGTTGTTCAAACATGGCGCAGCACAACATGAAGCAAAAGGTATTTTAGATGCGTTGTAAATTAGTTGTAGTTATTCCTCTTTGTAGACAACATTGCCCAAGGGTGTGAAGAATAAGATGAAGAGAGCCCCGAAGAAGACTGGACCTAAGCGCGGGCAGAATCTCTACATCGCGCCGAAAAAAGCCGTCGCTATTGAGCAGGTACGAGTTATCTTTCGTATCGAGTGTAACAGAGGATTTTTCAGGCTCGGATCAGTGCCGAGGTATCGAAAGTGATTAACAAGAAGAACGAAGAAATGGTCAAGGGAGTCGCCGATGATTCTGTTGGACGAACTGACTCGGTAGGCAAGAAATAGCTTCATGTTTTCACACCTGTTTGTCTGTGTTGTTATCTTTTTTGTTAATGTACAGGAAAATGTTGACATTCAATATTGGATTATGAGTGTGCGAACTTTGCGATGGATTGTAGATTGATGCTTGGTACTTCAAAATTTTTTAAAGGTTGCACTATAGTACGATAGGATGAGCTGAGACTCGTTCCCAGTGTATATCACGTGACAATAATTAATTCAAATTTCATACGAACGAAACGCGGAAATCACACTCGATTCAGCCCGCGACCACTGCGGTCCTCTCTGAGGCTGCGATGTTCCAGCTTCCGCTGGACGAAGCATCGGCGTGGGAGTTGTGTTTGCCCAGTGCATTGTCTAGTCGAGAAAAAAAAACGGAATTGCACTTTAATGAACGGGTCCATTTACCTGCTCGACACGTTCTTTATTTGTCATCCACTGGTCGAGTGAAGTGCCGTCTCCGATTGACAACCACATGTCGTACAAATGCCGTTTCGAGGTACTTGTCAAAATTTCCTTCGCGTAGAGGAGTCTTTGGAATTTCTTGGTCACGTCTTCGCTTTGTGTGCCGACTTTATCCGGATGATAATCTCGGACCCGGGCGCGATACTCAGCCAGGATTTGCTCCAGCTAAAAAGGAAAGAGTCGAAATCTGGAAGCACGACGCCGCTAAGTGCGTTAAGGTCTAACATGGAGTTTATAAAACGTTGACGGTGCCTGATTCGGTAGTGCAGCGAAAATGCCTAATCCATTTTTCAAAATGCCTAGTTCATTCACAGGTACCTCACACAGGAATTTAGATCTCTTGTTTAAATCGTACTTAAATGAACCTACTGTAGCCGATTTCGAGCATCCCAAAAGACCATAGAGGTCGTCTTGATCGCCTCTCTTCTCGGTTTCCGAAGACGAATCCATTCTGGCAGAAGCAGCGATCGGGGGTACCCAACCTACCTACGTTTTCTCCACAGAGTAAAACAATCTCGCGCTCCCGAGAAGGAATCAATATCTCGACAATCGCTGCTTTCCCAGGCCCACCCGCGCGTTATTTAAAGTGTATAAGTGTCTTGGATTCGTCCCCGGTTGTTCTCTGTTCACACGAAACAAAAGTAGCTGAAAAAAGACGGAGAAACAAAATACGTCCGAAGATGTGTGATCGCGATAAAGGGCTCATGTTTCCATATGCCTTTTATGGTTATTATGAGATCGCAGTTTCCACGCTTGCAACTTATCTGATCACGCTGATGTTTTACAATTGCAACGAAATACTATCAAATGGGCCCATCGACGATTCTTCCTCGCCGAGCTCTCTAGCAGCCGCGGTGGCCGCGGAGATTATTCGGGAGCTCCGCGTGCTCCCGAATCCTGATTCGCGTGGAAACCCTGTTTGCTTGCAAGTCCGTCCGCATCGTGGAGAGTCCCGGAAGAAATAGACTTTTGATATTCCACTCAGAATGCATCGAAATAAAAATATGCTGATGAAAGATCGTTGAACCTTGGATGTTATCGAGTACCCTTTCCCATATTATCCTGTTCAGAGAAAACCTAAAATCTTTCGAACACCCCGCCAAAAACTCCTCGCCACCAGAGTTTTGTCCAGCGTTAATTCTGTCTGGTCAAGTGTGATCATCTTTTGGTTAACACGGTCGTTATGGTGCGTGTAGAAGTAATTTGCGAAGAAGAGTTGCGCGGTCGAAAGTGAAAGCGCGCGAGTGATCGAGTTTACTGAATACTGAACAATCGCCGTCGGTCGGTCAGCGAAGAAGAGGCCACCGGGTCTAATTATACTCATCAGCCGCACCGGTGACACCGTTGCCGTCGTGTACGTGGGCATGTCAACGACTTCCCGCTGAAGACAACTTTCGATTTCGGGAAATTACACGAGCGCCGCCGGCGTCGCGAATTTCCCGCCACTTGGATCGTCTTCTTGGTCGCGTCGCAGTCTAAATTTGACCCTTAAGGCGTGCAAATCGTCGCGCACTTCGACGTCTGAACTGGTTTGGTCAAGAATAAAAGCTTGCAAACAATATTCGCGACCTCTTTATACTCGCGATCTGCGTTCGCTACCGATTTCCAAAACCGCTTTAAGAGTATTCCTCATTATCACACAGACTTGAGAATCATCAGGACGAGTTTCCCTGCGGGCGGTAATGAGGAATACTGTTACCGCGGTTTTGGAAATAGGTAGCAAATGCAGATCGCGAGTATAAAAGGAGAGCTTTAATTGCACTGATTGAAGATGGTGGACATTAAGACCTACATTAAAGTGGATTTTGAGATAGACTTGACCAAGATCAGGCAAAACTACAGGCGCGCTATGAAACCTGAACGAATGATATTGTGAAAGGTCTACAAACTGGTTAGGTGGGGGAGTGAGAATCATTGGAAAGCTGCGCAAGAAAAAGCGATGACTTATTGCAACCAGTTTTAAACATACGGTCATTGGGTGCAAAGGGCAGAAGTCTGGAAATGCATATTGCATGAGTGTTTGAATTTTATCCTTAAATTATCATGTTTACAACGGCATATTTCATTGACAGATTAGATTGCGCTTGCTGAATTTCGCTTTTGGTGGTTTAAGGAGCTATATTAATTTTCTAATGACACTGAAAGGAAGCCGTTTGGTTTTAGATAAAAGTAACGCCATCGGAATGGCGCAACGAGTTTCCCGACAGTTTTTGATCCGACTTGTTCAGACAAACATAGCTTTGACAACCAATTCTGAAGTTATTTTTTGCGTTTTTTCAGTTACAAAGCAATAGTAGCATCTACAGGAGAATGAACAAAGTACCTTATTTGAATATTCTCAGGTCATTCCAATATGTGCCTATTGAACACGCACAAGCAGGAGAAATCGAAAAGTTACACTTAAAGACGGTCATGTACGTAGGGACGGTCTGTCATTTACCTGAGAGGTCTTCTTTAGGTCTTTTAGCCCATTTACGCTTAGTAGCTCTAAATTTCTGTGAAGAAGTCCGCTGGTTCCGAGCGTTGGGTGCCGTTTCACGACGAAGACGAATGAGTTTTGGCCGCCGGTTAGCAAACTGGTTTACATGAAACTTCTCTTATGCCCTAACGTAGGGTGGTTATTCAGATGCTCTTCAGCCCAAAAGACATTTGTTTAATTGGATCAGTTACAAAACATGCGATCTCATTAATGGACGTCGATCAGCCGTGACGATAATGCGACTGTCAGGACGTTTATCGCTCGAAGGGTCGTGCGCTGCGCAGTCACTTGGATTTGAGTGGCGGAGCTTTCACTTTTGTGCCACCCGCGTCGTTGGAATTTGGAGACGAGGGACAGAAGGGTCCTCGGAACACAGTATTCTCGGAGCACGCTCGGAAAAGTGAAAGGCGATCATAAGGAAATGTTTGACAACGGAGTTTGATCCAGATGACCACGACGCGATGAATGAGTTCTGCGGTGGAGGAATCACTTTGTTGGTCTTAGGCGTCAACGCGTTAAGGGGCGCGTGTTATTTGTGAGGGGAAGGCTATGCAAAAAAACTGAAAAGATCTGATCTGACTGACCCAAGCCCGTTGTGGTCTTTGTACGAAGAAATCCTTTGTTGGCTGAGCTTGGAACCTCTTCTGAGGGTATGCATTTTACTCAAGACGTCGAATGGAACGTGTCGACGTCGAACCGGGGGCGGAGCGGGAATTCCGTAGAAAGGGAAATCGTCGCAAAATACTTGAAACCCGTCGTCAGAAGAGAGGTGCGAGCACCGAAAACCTGAACCCATCTATCACTTGCACTGCTGCTGTTCTTCGCATCATTCCGGGCGCGTCCCATTGTTTTCAGTGCGTTTTCCCTTATGTCTGACCTCGATTTCGAGATCCAAAGGGCAAATAGGTCATGCCCGCCGTGGACCCCCTTCCTTACTGCCCATGTGAAGATCCCACCCACCAATTTACAGCCCCTTAATCCTATATAAAGATTGGCAACATGTTGTCCGATTAGAGATCTTCCGTCACAACTCCGGTCGTCGGAAACGATCAGAGAATCCTCCTCCACGTTCGGGCTCTTCCTTAAACGAGCGCATTTTCTCATTGCGACCTCGAGCAGTCTGCGATGTTTCGCTTTACCCTCGCGGCTTTCTGTCTCGTCTTCGCGTTTTGCGGTGCCTTCGCACAGTACCCCAACCCTTATGCCATAGAAGAGGCCGTGCAGGGTTACGCCGCCTACAGCGGCGCCAGCGCCGTCAAATCGTCGGGCTCCGTGCTGGGGCCCACTGCCCCGATGGCCCCTCCACGCGTCCCCGCTCCGGCTAGAGCCTTCGCAGCTTCTCGAGGATACCGACCTCCTCCGCCGCCCGTTCGTCGTGACTCCAAAAGCGAGGGTCAATGCAAGTTCGGTATTTTCGAATTTTCGGTCGGATTTTGGATTTAATTGTGGTAATTTGCAGATGCCGGCAAGTGGGAGATCGAGCCAGAGAGCGCCATTTCCGGCGCGATCATGTTCGACCGCACCACGGGACTCTCTTGCGAGGAGTGCTTGGACAAGTGCACTCAGTTTCAGGTGAGTCAGACTTTCTCGAGGTTCTCGTTACCTAATGCGCTGTTTCAGGATGCCTCGAGTCAGTGGGTCTGCCGCTCCGTCACCTTCGACAACCGCTGGAAGATCTGCGACCTCTTCGCCATTAACGGTACCTCCACGCCATACTTCCTGACCGACTATCCTGGCCGCGACTACTTCGCTTACTTGGCAGCGCTTCCTCCCACTGACGCTCAGATTCAAGGCAAGCCCGCCGAGGGAGCTGCGATCCCGAGCCCTGTGGCCGCTGAAAACAGCGCTTCCGGACCGGTCGGAAATACTTTGGAGGAGTACGATCCTAGTAATGTTCACGTGAGTGCTTGCTGTTTCTATAAACGAATGTTTCAATTCGGGTATCTTCAGAAGGCCAACCTGCCAGCGAAAACCGAATCTCAAGAAGAAAAGGAGGCCGAGGAAAAGAAGGCCGCTGATGCGAACAAGCCCGAATCGACCGAATTCGCCGAAGACACTCACAAAGCTTCTCTCCCCGTCGCCGAAGAATCAGCCAGCAAAGAAGCCGTCCCGGCGCCGGCTGTTCCTGAGTCAGCTCCCGCCCCGGCCGCGCCCGAGATCAACGCCGCTGCTCCCGAAGAATCTGCGTCCGCAGCTCCGACCGAAGAAATCGCTGCTCCTGCGCCCGAAGAAGCCGTTCCCGCTCCGTCCGCCGGAGCCAAGGGAGGCCCCTATCAAGCAGTAGAACGCAACGTGGTCGGCAAGTCCGGAGTGAGCCTTTGCGACCGCGGAGAGACTCCCCGCTACACCGAGTTCACTGGACATGAGCGCGTGAACCCCGGATCGGAGACTGAGATCGTCGAGTCGAAGACCCGTGACGAGTGTACTTCGGCTTGTGACAAGGACCAGCTTTTCACTTGGTAAGTGCTCAAAGATGCATCGCCTTTGGTGAATTACGAAAAAGGAGGGAAAGCAAAGGCGGTGTCGCCGGTAGCTCTTGCCGCATGGGAGGAATTTGGCAGCGCTTCACGCGTCTAATTTCAGTGCATCGGCAGTCTTCTCTCCCAACGGTTGCGAGTTATCGTCGACGACGGCCAACCACTCGACCCTCGACTCGCTCGTCGAGTCCACCTCCGGGGCCTATCTCGAAAAGGTGTGTCTTCCCGAGAAGCTGTCCATCGGCACTCGCAAGATTTTCCCGGCCGTTCCCAACCACATTCTTGTGGGTCATGTGCAAGAAGTTGCGGATGCAAAGACCCTTCGCGAATGCCAGATTGCTTGTCTGAGAGCCGACCAAGACTTCGGATTCATCTGCAAGTCGGCCATGTGGTACCCATCGGATGAAGACCAGGTAAGACTCGTTTTGCTCAGTTGACAGTTTCTAAACGCTTTCCGTTTTTAGAACTGCCTGCTCAACAGCAACAACCGCGACTCTGTGCCAGATTCGTTTGTGCCCGAGGACCAGGGAGTGCAGATGGTTTACTTCGACGTCGTGCGCGAGGACGGTTTCGATTTCAAACGCTTGAAGGTATGTGCGAACGCGGGCGCCGCGATGAGCAAGCGCGGAAATGTTTATACGTGCCGAGCTGATGAAACTAGGATCCTCTCTTATTGTTCATTTTCCAGGACGGACCGGTTGGCGGTTCCGAAGGCAGCTTCACGAGGTGGTCGTCGTGCAAGGACATGAGCGGCATGCGTCACCGCTATCACAAGTGCCAGAAGAAGGACATTCGCAAGTGCAAGAAGGAGAGTGTAATGTGCCGACACCGTAAGTTTGCATTATGTGATTAACATACGAAATCTGTCCGGGTGTTTGGAAGAACGTAGCCACAATTAGATGCTATCGGCCCGGGATGACATACATCGTGTCAGTTCGAGCACACGTTGGAATATCAATTCCCGGAGCGGAACGTGGATTTAGATTCTTATCGTTCCAGTGTCGACGTTGCAAATCAACAAGATCGACCCCACGACGTGCCTGGCCGTCCGCGACTCGCAGGGACGCAAACGTTGTCCCCACGGAATGCGCCTGAATGCCGAGGGCAACCGCGAGTACTGCAACAAACCAGTCGACTGTTGAGTCCTAGGATACGGTCATTGTCCACCACTCAGTGACATCATATTCATTTCTGTAAATAGTGATTCCTCACTCTCTCCTCACCTCGCCTGCCCTTTCTCCCCCACTAATAAGCGTTAGTCTCCAACCTTTGCCGTCTTGTAACCCTCTTCGCAAGTCTTTCCAGTCCACCGAGCGTTCTCAGGAGAGTATGTTCACAACAGTGTGTTAAGTTTCCAGGGTCGTTTTGTCTTGTTTCGTAGTCTCATCTCACGACTGCTGTGAACTACTCTCCACCTCTGTTCGTTCTCCTCATCTAATAATCACCCATTCCACCTAGAATTGTTCTCGTTCAGTGCGCGGCACTTTTCTCATCAGCTGCTACCGAAAGCAGCCTTCAGATGACAAAAGTGTCGCACAAGCTTAGACCAAATTACATTTTGTACTTGATAATTAATTCATCACAAAGACAAACGGTAGTAAATAAAACGTTTCACATACTCCTTTGTTTCAAGGTTCGGCGCAGGGCTGTGCAAGTTTCGAGTTTCGACTTTTGCTCGAAACTTAACTCGAAACTCTGTCTAAAATTCCTCCATTTTCCACATACTTTACTCCATTTTGCTGCTCAATCTATTCTATTAAATATGGGTGTTCACGAACAATTATGTGAGAATAGATCCCGGGAGAAAAGATCCCAGGAATCTGGCTAGGTAGCTCTTTATCATGTTTTCGAATAGAGAACTGACTCTAACCGTCTTGTCTGAAGTGCGGATAAGACTGCGGGCAGACGTAGAACTGGTCGGAGAGGTGATTCAGGAGTAGATAACCAAAGCGCAAGATAACCAAAATCAGCAATTACTGTCTGAATAAAATGAGCAAGTAGAGTAAGAATTTATTAAGGAACAAGAGGCTTTAGAAGAAAAATCCGAGGATCTTGCCACACAGGCAACGTTAGAAGTCTGGCAGTAAGTCATTGTCCTCTCCGCCTCCTGGGATCTTTTCTCCTGGAAACTTTTCTCCCAGGATCTTTTCTCCAACAACGCCAGTTTGTCTTCCTTTTTTCGATTCATTGCTCATCCTAAAATGAAATGGAAATTCAGTTTATCGTTGATATGATTTTACGGTCTCGGGAACGACATTTACGGCCGGATTGCAGGGTCACTTCGTTTGGGTCGACGACGGAGTCCAGAGAACGCGCCCAAAAGAGCGTGTCGAAGAGATTTACAATTGCCACAAGCATGTTTTGGGTGTTGCCGCGCTCGTTTTTCGGACTTTACTTGCAATCCTCGGCTTACCTCTCTGAGTGCACCGGCTCAAATACCGTAAGCAACTAACGATCCAAGATTAGCTGCTAAACTGGGTGAGCGACAAATGTCAGAACGGCCGTCCAAACTGCAGACGCGCGGAAATCATCAAATGGACCTGGAGAAGACGTTTGTAGCTTTTTGTGCTCTGTCGATTTATTGTTGCCATTGCGCTGAACGACTGTGGGAGGACGCCCTTTATTTGAAGAGTAAAACATTGTCCACGATACGTTAAAGTTGCATTTTTTAGATGGACAAAAGTTAATTTTTGGTTTGTGGTAAGGGGGTCATAAAAGGGGTCATCACAATTGCCAAGAGAAGAAATCAGTTACGCTCCAAGAAACGCTCTGGCTTATATACGATTAAAGGACAAAAAGATAAACGTAATATTTCACGCATGAATGAAGGAGAAAGGGTTGAAAAGCTTGTTCCCAAATGAACTCATTTATGCACGAAGCTACAGTATCCGGCACAACTGAAAACTTTAGTTTTCTTGGTCACAACAAAAATGAGGCACAGCCCTCCTCCTGTAAGGGCAAACACATTGTTTAGGCGTTACACAAATCTATTTAATTTGTTGCTTCTGTCCTGTTTTTCATTCAGAAGTGCATGATGTTAGGCGAACAATTTATGCTGTTTGCTCATACGCAGTTCAAATTAAATGCGTTTATTAATGAAACAAAGTTTCGTATCGTTGCATTCTTCGAATCTTCGGTCCACTAGTGTTTGGTGGCGTTACCAGCGGAGTTTCCCACAATCTCGCAGCTTTTTCCGCTGTAGTTAGCACTGCACATGCAGGTTACAGTACTCTTGTTTCCAATGCAGATTCCTCGACCGTTACAATCGCGAGTTGATTCGCAGAACTCTAAATCGGACCGTTAACAGAACACTCGAAATTCGGGTTCTTACCATCTTCGCATCGAGGGTTTGTATAGGGATGTCGGCAGAAGCAGAGGGGGTTTGCCCTGACGCCCAGACAAGCTCCGCGGTTGTTGCAGTCGGCTTCGGTGCAGGGAGCGTTCGGATCGAAGTTGGCGGCGGTGTTTTGACCGTCCTAAAAAAGCCATTTCGAGAAGTAAAAAGTGGAAGCGGTAAGGGGTAACTCACGCCATTGTCAATCAGCAGCGCGACGAGGGCGCAGGCGAGGAAGATCGCAACTTTCGAGTTCATTGTAGCTGAAAGTGACTGAGTTCGCGACTCCTGTTAAATATGGCATTTTAATTGACGGGATAAGCCAAAAAAAAAAAACGGGAACGCGCCGGATACGAAATCATCAAGACAAGAGAACGAAAGTCGGATGAGGTTGGACTCGGAGCATCCGCTTAAACCGTAAACGGGCGACCGAGTTTAATGGGAAGTCGCGACTCGAACTGTGATCGCGAAGTCAACGATGGAAACGAAAAAAGCCGACGCCGTTCCGTCCATGGCGGAATAGGCAAATTGAGAAATAATAGATCTGGGCGATCACCGGCGAGTTTATATGCGCCTAACGGATTGCGACCTTGAAAATTGGATTTATTTGTCAAGTGGCCTGAAGGCGGCAAGACGACCTGGTGGCGCTGACCTCTATTTGGGCTGCGCATTAACACGTTTTTCATAGTTTGCGTAGTTACTGACTGCTATGATGCTGACAAGAGTAAATTCGATTCGAGTTCGATTGCGGAAGAGGCAGTATGGCTGATTGGAACAGTCGCGCGAAACCTCGAAAAAAGGAAAATGAGTGAAAGTAGAGGGCAGAAGGACTCGGAAAGCAACAAAATCTCTGGTGCTTGTTATGATTGTTGATGTGAACTGAACTTTATCTGTATTTTGACAAAAAAGTAATTCGTTTTTTTCTGGGATTCGGGCAATCGAAAAACAGGATACCGCATTTCAGTTTGTCGAAATTCATGACGGGTCCATAACCCTCAAACGCTTTGCTCGCTTGGTATCTACAGAGTGTTCCTTCGTACAAAAGAAGCTTTCCGTCGATTAATTTTCACTGTTGGGTCGGATCTTAGCAAACTTGGGTTTTTCTGAATCAGGAGAACGGTAGAATTTCAATGGTGCTAAATTGTTTGGGTTTGAATGCACTTTCAGGAAAAAGCGACCGGTAACGGCTAATTAAAAGGTGAAAATGAAGAATTCGCTACAGTCTCACGTCTCAAACGTTCAAACCAGATACGCAGAACGGCGACACTGTCTATTCGGTGTTGAACGTTTTTGCGAACCGGTTGTGCTTTAAAACTTTCCTTGTGCTGTTGTCTAGCTCGCGCTTGCTCAAAAATATTCAAAATTAGGGTGAACGTACGTGTAGCTTGTACCAAGACCTTTCCGGTGGTGTGAAATTTTGTTGGAAATTTTGTAGCAATCAGGCTTAAAGTCAGAAGTTTTGTCTCAGACAAACGCTTCACACACAAAACCCAGTCAATTTGGTACCAATAGAATTGTACCGTTCTCCTGATTTAGAAAAACCAAAGTTTGCTAAAATACGACCCAAAAGTAAAAATTAATCAACGGAAAACTTCTTTTGTCTACGAAGGAGCACCCAGTATGTCTTGGATCACTAGTTCTTTCAAAAAGGAAACTATTTTTTGCAATTATAATTTTGAAAAAGCCTCTTATCGCTGAAGGGTTGCATTAGACACTGCTTTGTTAGAGAAACGCTCTGGACAGTGCAAGCTTAGTATTTGACTCTAATACAAACTACATAATGCTTCAACTGAAACTTTTTAACGTTTTAAAACAATGCTTATTTTTCGAATTTTGACGTTTTACAGTTCTTCCGACCTGATTTAGGATTTGTTTCAGGTTCAGCTGTCGCAAAGTTATTTGTGAGTGTAGATTATATTCCTTGTTCTGAAGGTTTCATAATTCAGGAACTAAAGCACGGAGAAAGCGAAAAAGATCTTGTAAATCCCCGGACATTTCAGCTAAAAGTCTTAGCTTACGAGAACCTTCTCTGAATTACTCTCAATCTTAAGCCTGTCAGAGGAGCGAAACATATCTGTAAAGTCAGTGCCGCCAACTGTCGCACCTTCGGCGCTCCCAAAGAACCATGTTGAAAAATGCCCAAGCCTAAGCCTAAGATACTCCAGATCCCCGCTATTTTAACGTGGTGACCTCGAGCCTACTGCCTCGCCTGTTTGAAAGTTGGGTTCCGCTGTATGTCGCGCCTTCGGCGCTTCCAGTAAACCATAATGAAAATGTCCAAGCCTAAGCCGAAGTCTACAGCAGGTGTCGCCCTATTCCACTTACCCCGCTGCAGGCTTGTGAAGTTTTGAAGCATACATAATGAGCTAATTGGAACCGTTTGCTGAAATGTCTTTAGCTGGTAGCTAAAAAGTTTTAGCTGAAATGTCCGCCATCGATTCTTATGCCTGTATTTACAAGGAATTTTAAGCAGGAAAAGAGAAGGGAAAATGTTTTCTGGTAAAAAGCGCATTTGCTGCAAATGAATGTATTTTGGGATGACATTGCAGGTGTCGGAAAAGTGGCTTTCAAGACATCTGTTTGCAAGGATTGCTCTTTGAGAATTGGAGGATCGCCGATTGCAATCGGAAGAACCCGACCTTTGCATGCGAACGAAAGTGCATGTCACACCAGGAAAATTTTGCAGACTATCCGAACATGGCTTGTTATAAGTGCATCTCAACAAGGTCAAATTTGTAGCGGAAGTTAGCGTGTGTTTGGAATTATTTCCAGTTTGGTATGCTCACTTTTGCCGGTCCCTTGTCAGGACTTTGAAATATAAGCTCCTAATCGTTTGCCATAAATCATTTTTGCCATAAAACTCAGGAGGTGACAAGTATCATTCGCATAATTCAGATTTCGAACCTCGAGAATATACAGACTATATGTATGAGCTCACAACGGAATGATTTGTGTTGGGCTCGAGGTGAAGCAGCCGCAAGAAAAACAGTCCTCTTTGCGTTGAAGTGTACGATTATCTTAGAATTTTTATGTGCTTGAGGACAGAGGAAATGTTTGCTGTTTTGGAAAGCATTTAAAAGAGGCCCGGATTTGGTTAAATACGCTCTTGAAGGGCCCATTTGAGAGGCGAAGACTGCGTCCCTAAAAGGACCTGTTCGCCCTCTCGAGTTGCGTTTGTTTACTGTTGCGAAGAAGGTTTCCGCGAGATCACTCCAGACTGGCATTAAGAAAGAAGAATGAGCATACTGAAACCGACTTATTTGGTACGTCAGCAAAACGTCTTTTTGGCATTTTTTATTCAAGCTTCGATTTGGAGCGTTTGATTTTAACTTTTCCTAATCAAAAATGATTTGAAAGCGATTTGTAACGTTCCAAAGAACTCCTGTCCGTCTTTTTTACCTTTCTGGACTAATATGGAGCAAAGACTCCAAAAACGGTTCTTTTCCTAGAATTTGTGTGCAGAGGTTTCTTTTATGCCTAATCGATATAGATTATATTCTGTTTCATCGGCTCTTTATTAACACCCACCGGAAAGGAAATTAGTTCAAAAGTGTTCCGTTTTAATTATGTTGTCGTGCACTCCGACGTCCTCATCTTCGTAACGTCCGTGGCGGTGACAACACGGACAAAGTTCCTTTGCGTTGCTAATTGATGAGGCAAAGAGTTCCTTTTGATGTTGAGGTTAGATGACCCAGCGTGATAGCGAAAGCCTAATTATGATTAGCTCGAGTGGAGTGTGACGCAACGTCCGAGACAACGTCCGCGAGTTCGATACCCTCGGAGGAGGTGGGAGATTCGTCAGAGAGACGAGTCGCGTTTCCGGATGAGTGATAGAAGCCAGAATCATTTGTCCCTTTGTTTGTTTTGCAAGACAAAAGTGGTCAGTAGAGCACAAGTAATGTTGACCGCCGGTCGGTCGGCCGGTGGCGGTCAACCTCAAGTCTCAGGCCCGGCGGCTCTTCCTCCGTCCGTCTTCATCCCTCAAAGCGGTCAGTTTCTGCGGCTTCTCAACGTGTTTATTTAGCCCAGAACTCTCCGCCTCACCTCAGCACCTCTTTTTCCGTCCCCTCATCATCGCTTCTCCCATCTCACCGCCGTTACTCACTTAATTTATTCATTTCGATCGAACGGCAAAGACTCACTCCGGCAAGTCCGAAATTATGGGCCATGTCGCTGAGTGGTCGATCCATTAATCATCGAACTTTTTTGCCGGCTTTCGGAACAATTAGCAAGGAACGAGATGGCGACGGAGTTTGCCCGCTAGAAATCTATCTACAAAACAACGACCTCTTGTGAAATGGGCATCTAATGAGTGAGAGATTGATGACTACTCTTCAATTTACACACCTGCACGAAAGTTCAACAGCTTTTTGTGGCCCTGCGAGCATAAAAACTTTGCCGTTATCTTGGTCCTGATCTCCGAAAAGATGACGACGGTCTTCCGGTCTAAAGTCACAACAATCGTAAAACTAAATTTTTGCATCCAAGTGCATAAGTGCTTCTTCTACTTCTGCGCCTGTTCGAGTGGTCCAATTCCTGTGCTTTTTCAGGCGTTTTGAGACTCACGAGTGGTATCGGGTCTCCTCTATGTTGCACTTCCTTCCGTGATGTCATGTCAATTAATAAGTTGCGCGGGCGGCTATCCTTAAAAGTAGCCTCTCAAGCCGGCAGCCAGCCCGTCTGGGTGTTTAGGAGACCGCGCGTGGGAGGGGCCAAGATCGTCTTCGGACCGCCCAGTCACTCGCTCTGTTCCCGGCCGGTGATCCTCCTCGGTAGAGGGTTTGCTCCAACGAAGTCCTCATATCGCAATCTCAATTAATTACTGTTGAAAATACCGGCAACTACCTGAAGCCGTCAAGTGACTACCGGCGCTTTTCCATAAATAAAGTCCCTTCCGCGGCTCGGTTTCTCGTTTGCGTGTTGCGCGAGGCGGCGGAGTGCAGGTGCAAACCGACACTTGCAAATTCACGCCAAGGACTTGCTTTTCAAGTTATTTCAGACGCGCCGGACCGGGCCGAGCGAGCATCCAGCCTTGATTGTTTATTATTAACAAGCAAAGGTGTGAATGCGCGCAACACCGTAGGAAGCGAGAAAGGAAAGCGATGGGTGTCTCCTTCTTTTCATCAAGTCGGGCGACAAAGTTATCCTCCAGCACCTTCGCCCCTCTATCCATAATTTAACGCTTGCACTCATTTGGCTCGCAACTAAGCTTCATTTGTTGCATTGTTACACGCTGTATATACATATATGCTTGTTCCCGACGTGCTTTCAGAGTTTGATGCAGCGCGCGGTGCAAAACGAGAAGGTGTGAAGACAAGAAGGCGTCGTGGAGACGTCGAAGAGGTTCTGCGGGAAAACGAAGACGGGTGGACGAAGAACGGTGGCCGTGAAAAGGTGGCGGCCCTTCCAATTTGGTCGTGGCGCCAATGTTATTGTCGTAGGCGCGCAAGCGTGTTTTTTGCCTTCTTGCTTTTAGCGCCTCGCAAAATTAAGTTGGCAATAATATTCTGCCCAGGCGGCGGCGCCCAGCTCAAAGGGCGGCGTAATTAGACGTCGTTGAATCAATAGAAACAGTGTTACACTTGTAATCGTTCAACGATGAGGGTCGTCCTCGGGGTGATCCGGTGTGGAAATTTGACTTATTCATGTCTAAATGACTCCTTCTGCGATTTCAGAACACCCGAAGTGACCATGCTGCCAGTTTGTTGATGCCACCGCAGAAGCCTTATGCTCCGTTGCCTTAACATTCGAACTGTCCACGTACTCGGCATCTGAAACCGTTTGAAATGTCTGCAAAGGTCTATCGACCAGTAGTCGTGACCGACTCCCCCGAATGCGCCACCGGAAACTCGAAGTTTACGAAACGGCGATTGCTGGTCGAGTCGCTGCCTTCGCTTCTTCTCCTCCTTTTATTAATTGCCTCCTCCACTGTTTTCCACCTGAGAATCTCCACTCTCGAGCAGCAATTAGCACGAGTTTCAACCGGCGATCAGGATGTTATGGTGAGTCGTCTGTGCATATGGGTCTGAGACCGTTTGGGTTGGCCTCATTATGCTGATAATCCGCGGGATCAGTTCCCCTAAACAATGACCGGCAACGGGTGCAAGTAGCCAGGCAAAGTTAGCACGCGAGTGGCCGCCTGTCAGCGGGATGGCCGGGCCATATGAACACATACGAGTTTGCCTTCGTTGTTTGCATAAAGCCTCTTGACTCGCCTTCAAACACCTGCGATCACCGTTTGACCCCTCAAACGGCTGTCTAAGTTCCACTTATTCGGCTTTCGCTGCAAAGCGGTGAAAACATCTGCAAACGGTTGCATCACCTGGACATAGGCACACGTTCCTAACAGGGGATTTAGCTGGGATGAGCATATGGAGGCCACCTTATTGTTGAATGAGAATCTTAGCTCAGGGAGCATCTGCCGTGGCCAAGCGGGCACGCTCCAGCACTATATAATCAAAGCTAATTTGTCATGTTCCGGGGGTGAAAGGGCACATGGAACGTCGTCGTCTCCTCCAAATAGTAATCATGGGGTGGAAATGTGCAAATTTCGGCGCTTTTGTCTTTTCGCGTCTCACAAAGGAACGCTGTCGCGTGACAAGACGGAAAAGCACCGCATGGGCCTTCTTCGGCCTGCTTCTTCTGGCCATTGTTTTCTTAAGAACGGCGAATTTCCGATCACATCATTTGTCCATGCTAATCGCTCGATTACGCGCGCGCTCTTAATTGGAAGAGCAAACGACGCCTTTTGTGGTTCCGGGCCAGGGCCGAGCTTTGCACTTTGTCTCCGGCGTCCGCACCTCCCGCGTCCGCCCGAGTTGTCCTCACTTAATCCCGACCAATTCGTCGATCATAAAAACGAGAGTAACAAATTGAATGCCAGTTTTTCCAACAAGCCTCATCCGTTTTTTGTCTCTTTCTTCCAATTACCCTCCAGCCTAGGAGCACTCAAGACATTCCACCAGCACAAGAACAGTTGCCCAAGGGTTGAATGCCTGGGTTTCTCAAATCTTAGGCGTTGAGAGTGGACGACGCTGGAACTCCGATAACATCAATTTTGCAAATTGAAATGGGTGCTGATCAATGGACGGTTTGGCCGGCCGCGCCGGGGCTGAACCCGGCCAACTCGGGAACTCAAAGTCGACTTTGGTCGCTAATGCATTACAGAGGTTTATTGTGTTTGGGGATTGACCATGTGTAAGCGATGTCGATTGATACATGGCCGCAACATATGGTTGTTGCCCGCGAGCAGGACGCCGGAGGGGTCTGGGAACGGTCGGTCGCCGGCGCCGTCTTGCAAGCGCTCGCGTGAGAGAACACGCCGAAATAAACTCCGCGTGTCAACTCGGATCTGCGTTTCTTTGACAACCGATCGTTTCGTATATGCGAGCCGGCGAACCGCCGAGGGACTCTTGCATTCCCCAAACACACCACAAAACTTGCTGTAATTTATTGCAGTAATATTTATGCGCTAAGAAGATGGATAATTAGAGGTGTCGCGAGTCGAACCGATCGCCAAATCACCATGTACACATTTCCAAACAAGGACATGTCGCTCAAAAACGCAGAGAGTGAACGAGGTTATTAATTGGTCGTTAATTGTCCTCCTCAGAAAGGAACCAGCGCGTGCCAACAAAGCGAAATCCATCTTGTTGATCTCCTTTTCTGTTGCAGTTTTTCGACGACGATTTCCGGAGGATACGCAACCGGACGGCGCTGTCCAGGGCGCCCCGAGCGACCGACACTCGATGCCATTGCCCTCCAGGTGGGTTCTTTGCAAGTACTATAAATAAATAACTAATTGCGGCCACGAGAACTCACATTTGCATAAACAAATGGAGATTTGTTTGCCGACAGGCTGATCCCCTCAGCTTCAGCGCCTAAAACATGCGTTTATGCAAGTTCGCCGTTGTTTTCTGTGCCACAACCGCGCTGCAGATAGCGATCGCACCGTATTTTGAGGCCACGGTGACATCTCTATTCCCATCAAAAGCACAGCGCTATGCGATTAGTTCGCTTTCGATCGTTTTCGGGAAGGTCATCAGGACATTACGCAATTACGGATTGGGCGAGGATTTGTCGCTCATGGGAGGCGAGCTTAAGAATATCCGGGAAGACACAATAACAAATCGGACAGCGCGCGGGAGGAAGTCGAGGCGACGCCGGCGAGGGCCAATTTATTATTACAATAATAGCAATCATCGCTCGTCACTGGACATGTCATAACTTGTCATTCGGCAATGTCTTGTACATCGCATTGTGACCTGTTTCAACTTTGTAACACGGCGCTTTTGACAAATCGAAGGCGTTGCAGTTGAGGATTAGGTCGAAAATTGTAAGGCCATAAATTTTGAGAAGTGTGATAATTCAGCTGATAGGTAAAGTTGTGAGGACGCCTGGCTGTGATAATGATCGATTGGCCACACGAACTCATCCGTCAGTTTTAGAAATTGTGCGTGACACATTGGCCTGGGGACAAAATTGAGATATACGCCAAGATGGAAGGTTTTCGAGGGGTAGCCGTCTCTGCTGAGAACAACAGATTCTATACTTTTACAAAAGGTGAACTCTTTTTATAAACGCTGAAAAGAAGCTGGTAGGGAAAAGAAATTCATAAATTAGGGAATGAGTAATGAAAAGGAGAATTCAATTCTGAAGATGGATTCATCTTCCCTTTTGTGCAAAAATGAAAACGTTGAAACAGGTTTAGAAACGGCTTAGAAAACCAACAACAGGAAACTCTGGGTTTTTTAAAGTTCACATGTCGCAGTTACAATTTCCGAAAAATGCGGCCAAAAACATAACTTCTTGATGTAAAAGTTTTCAGAGTCTGTATTTTCAGGTCCGAAAGGAGATCCGGGAGCACCTGTAAGTGTTTTGAATGTCGTCTGGTGAATGTGAGTGATCCCTTGTACCTCTGTTTAGTGTCCCCATCCGCGGAGAAGAAGACCCCATACTCATCCAACTACGATTTCCCCTAATGAACGTCGTCTTGTTAGTGATTGTGCTCTTTTGTCGTTACCGTGGTTGTGTCGTTATAGCCTTTGGATCGTTTAACACGTCGACAACTCCGCTCATTTGGATTTTTGTATTCGCCTGACGGAAGTTCGATTCAGCTTCGAGGATTGCCCGGACCCCCGGGTCCCCCCGGAGCACCTGTAGAATCCAGAACTTCGACTTGCTTATAATAATCTCTTGTTTTAGGGCGTCAAAGGAATACGTGGATATCCAGGATTCCCGGTGATTTCTTTCTTAGGTTATTGGTGCTAAATGATTTCTGTAGGGACCGATTGGGCTAGATGGACCCAAAGGAATGCCCGGAGTGCAGGGAATGAAAGGAGACCCCGGCGAGCGGGGCCCAATCGGACCTCCGGGATACCCAGGCTCCAAGGGAGATCGAGGCTTCCCTGGAGCGGCTATGTCGGGACCCAACAGAATACAGGTATAACCTTGTTTTTCGAGCAAAATGCGAACCGTTGTAATCCTAATTCTAACGACAAAGCTTTTCATAGGCTGACGGAGTAGGTTGGAGTCCTCTGGACGGGCCTGACGACGATCCTCCATTTTACAGTGCCTACAAAGTAAAGTTGACAGTTGTCGTATTCTAGTCGGCGATGCTCCCTTGTCCTGTCGGTCTTGTTGCATGAAGCTCTATCTTGTCAATCATAGATCGATTTTTACTTGTGATTTTAAGACAATCTAATATTGCCCTATTCCAGCTTCCCCACGGATCGCAAACGGGACCTCCCATAATCATGCAGGTAGTCTTTTTGAAGTATGGTTGAATGCTAAAAGTGTTATTTTCAGGGACCTCCAGGACCTCCCGGTCCACCTGGTCCCGCTGGAGTCCAAGGAAAACAAGGCCTCGTTGGACCGAAGGGTGACAGAGGTCTTCCCGGCTTCGACGGAGAGTCCAAGATGGGACCGAAGGGAGACCAGGGAGAACCTGGCCAACCTGGCAGACCTGGAGCAGCTGGATCGTCCGGTCTTCGAGGAGAACCCGGAATCAAGGTAGGCGCTTTTTTAGATACACAGCTCTCGCTGTTATTCCGTTGTTGCTATCCAAATGCTGGCATGTTTCTCTTTTATTTTACTTTTTTTCTGTTTTGTAACTTTGTGCGAATGCTCCTTTGTTAGGGTGATCGTGGACACGACGGACGACACGGCGCCCCCGGACATCCTGGCATGAAGGTGACCTCTTTTGCTTGCTTCGTCGTTCTATCGGTGGTAGTGGTTGTAGGGCGAAGTCGGAGCTCCTGGATCTCGTGGCTTGCCGGCCCCGCACAGTCGCAACTACGGCAAAACCGTTGCAGGGCTCCCGGGTCCTCCGGGACCCACGGGCGCTCCCGGGCTGCCGGGCGCGATTGGTGCTACTGGGCCTATCGGTAAATCTGGTGAACGAGGATTGCCTGGTCCTCAAGTACGACTCCGCTATTCCAAAGGCAAATTATCAGCTTTGCTTTTAGGGCGCCAAGGGGGAGCGAGGAGACACTGGACTAATGGGACCACGCGGACCGCCAGGTCTCAGCGCCACCACGAACCGACAAGGAACCGTCGTCCAAGGCCAGCCAGGACCACCCGGGACGCCTGGCCGAGATGGAAAAAACGGAGACAAGGGAGAGAAGGTTTGTTGTTGTTCTTCCTGACAAATTAATTTTCTTGTCTGCACCTAACCAGTTTGTGTGGGCAGACTAACCGAGTGTGCCAACTTTCAGGGAGACGCGGGCTACGGACTGCCGGGAACAGCCGGTCCGGTCGGACCTCCAGGAGAACCCGGCAAACGAGGCCGGCGGGTTAGTCCTTTCCGTTGTTTGTTAATTGTGTTTGTGCGCGAATGCCAGAACCTTCTTTCTGTCATTTTGTGGTTTGTGAGGTGACGTCTTCGAGAAGTGCGCTTACGACGCATGCTCCGAGTCTTTTAAAACTGCGGCAGGTAAGTGTTACTGTAGTGATAGTGAAAAGTCAAACTTTTTTCGAACTTGGGTTGCCAATAGAGCCGAACACGAGGTGGATTTGTTTCAGGGCAGACCCGGAATTCCTGGAAAAGCAGAGAACAGTCAGTCGGTGGAAGAACTGGCCAAAAAGATTCTCCCTCAGATCAAGGCGGAAATCAAAAGCGGTCCTCCCGGACCGCAGGGACCGGTCGGCCCGCCTGGTCCATCCGGCTCGCCAGGTATCTCCGGTTCAAGAGGACCACAAGGTCTTCCGGGACATGCCGGAGAGAAGGGCGATCGAGGAGAAATTGGACCGCCTGGTCTTATTGGACCCCCTGGCCTGCCGGGACCGCCCGGAACGGGACTGAACGCTTCTTTGTTGCCGCTTGAACGAGGAGCTGCGATTCCGGGACCACCGGGACTCAGGGGTAGTCCGGGTCTCCCGGGTCCCCCCGGCCTCAAGGGAGACCACGGGGAGAAGGGACTGGCCGGCGTGCCTGGTTCGCTGGGATTGCCTGTGAGTATAAGCTATATTGTCTAGGTGTTTACAATCGTATATTAGGGACCGCCAGGACCAATGGGAATGCGAGGACCTGCAGGAAGCGAAGGAAGACAGGTTAGTCTCAGAGTTTTTCAAACCTTTACAGTCTTTGACCGACCCCTCTTCAACGGTAGGCGCGCATGTGCATGGATGTAACATATATCTATCCTCTATATCGCTTGCTTATCGTCGTAAATTTGTGCTTCAGAAAAATACCGATCCAAAACTATCCGTGTTTAGGGCAAACAAGGTCATCCTGGAGACAAAGGCGACACAGGATCTCAAGGCCCGATGGGACCCCCGGGCTTGAACGGAACTCCGGGCGAACGCGGCGCTCGCGGGAAGCCAGGTGACGCGGGAGAGAAGGGAGAACAGGTACGAAAACAGCGTTTCAGAGCTGTTTAAAAGGGTGCTTGCAGGGCATTCCCGGCCTCGATGCCCCGTGTCCGACAGGTCCCGACGGACTTCCGATGCCGTTCTGCGCGTGGAAACCGCTCGACGTAAGTCTCGTTTCCAGTTATTTTCCCACCCTCAATTCCGTAGCTTCTAAATAATAATGATTGAATTTCAGTCGAATGTAAAGACAGACTATGGGTAAGCGCCGCCGATCTCGGTTCGAGAATGCGTTCGGTGTCCTCTCTGCGTTTTTTTGCGTTTCTTTTCTCTTTCTTCTTTTCTTCGTTTGATCGTTGTGACTCTGAACCCTTTAACTTCTCCTTCCTTTCCGCATGCACAACTTCCGAGTGCAGTTCGCCTTCTAACAGATTTTGTCATTTTCAGCCGGAGGAGAACTCCATCGGAGACACAGGAAACCACCGCCGCCTACGTCGAGCTCGACATCGACACCAACTCCGAGAACAGCCTATAGACGACTAACAGTCCTTCTAACTACAGCGATGTACATAACACGATTGCCAATTTCACTTCGTCATCTCCACACAAACGGGTTTCGCTTGCCTGGGTACGCTTTCTTCTACTACAAATCGGTTTGCGCAGTTAAATTTTCCATAAAGAGTCCAATAAAGGATTTCGCCGAATTGCCAATAAAAATAGAAAATGTGAGACCAAAAACATTTTTTACTTTAAACATGGACTTTTCATTTCGTTTACAAAAACGTTCCCAAAACAAACAAAAATCTAGAAAAGTTGAGCCTTTTTGTCCACTGGTGCTTTCGTACATTTCAACTATTCCGAACCAAAAGGTTTCTTGCCCTTCAGGTTGAGCTTGAGCCAAATATATTCACCGCCAATGAATAAAATGTTTGCAAACGTTTAAACAAAAACACATTTTGGGCTTTCTTCATGTTTTTGTCGGGAAACACTAATTTATGCGAGCGAACGTGTGAACGTCATCCAAACCAAAAACAGATGTTTTGCATTCTTGAATCACAAAGCTTTCAAATTCCAAAACACGCATATGCTTATCGCTTTTGATTGGGATCATTAAAGCGAGATGACGTAAACCCAAACCGCTTTCGATTCCTAACACCTAATAACAAAAAGCTGCCTTGCACCAACGACCTTAAATTGACATGCCGTGGACGGACACATCTCGTCATTTGTATAAGTTCTATGAAAAGGAAGCTAGTTTGCGACTTGGCAAGTATTGCGTTTGGCTATAATTAAACCGAAGCGTCAAAAGGTTTCCGTGGCTTGAACGCGAATTCTGATTGGAAAAGAAGCGAGAATTGTGCGCTCGCTTGATAATTTTCCCCCGAGAACATAAGTGAGGTTTATCTCGCTTGTAACAAGAGTGCCAACCGGCAAAAACAACAAATAATATTGGAAAGTGATTTCAGGGAAGAGCCAGCGAGTGGGAACGGCGACGGCGGAGGGATCCCCTACTCGGTGCTCCACGATGATCAATCCAGGTCGCAACGAAGATTATACAGCAGCAGCTGAATCTGTCCTCTGCACTCGAATGAATGCCTCCCTGTAAACTCTCTATTTTGTACCTTCCACCATTCCACCTCTAGCCACACGTCGGATATCGCGTTCCGCCACACGCTCTTCTCCCCTTTCGATCGGTCGCGCTTACTTCATTAGTTTGAAACGTTTCGCGTGCCTCATCACCACAAACCATTCACTCATCCGTCCACTCAATGTATATCATCAAAGTTAATCCCCAGCTGTGCAGTATGACAATTAACAAATTCGCCTTTTTCTCCGCCTCACTCTCTTTCGCGTACAACGCCGCCTGATTGAGCGGCAATTGGCGTGGACCAAAAAACGCTGGCTGATCTCAATTTGGAGTCCCTTCTCTGTCTGAATATTCAAAGTTCTTTATTCTATTTCTTTCATTCGTTGTTTGTTTGTTTGTTACATTTCGCACAAAGATAAAAGTTTCTCTTTGGTTCAGGCCGCCCACAGTGACTCCTCGACCGAACGAAACAGGAACGCCACGCGCTGAGGCCGGTTCCGCGAAGGCCCGATGTAGAAGCCATTTATCTATTAGTGTGTCTTTTCCTTTCCACGGTTGCCTAATTTAGAGACTAGGGGATGGGCGCAAAAAACACCTAAATGAGTTCGGACGCTCATCGAGTCCTTCGCAACGTTGTTAGGTTGGGTGTGAGCAGTAATGGCAAGTGATAATTGTTGCCTTTGGGGTCGAGGTTTCTTTTTCTTCCGTTTTTTTGTCTGTTTTTCAACAACTGAAAATGCGCATGTTTGCTCATTAGGTATTGTGGAAAAGTTCAATAAAGCAACTGAGACGATCGCAGATTGCCTACGTTGAAAACACCCTTTTGAGTCTTCCGAAAACTTCTTTCGAGCGATCGCTGTCCATGAGATATACTCTTTCTTGTGTTCTTTGTGGTCCACATTGTTTAAAAGAAACGCTTTTTGGTGAAAAAACCAAATTTTTCTAGTGCTTATCAATGCCCTCTTACCGTACACCCTTTTGGGGTTTTTAAACGCCTCTTTGTCGCTGGAGGGGCGTCGACGTTTGGGTAAATGTTCGCGGAAATTGGCGAGTGCTAATTGCAGTGCGTGCCAGAGGCTAACAACTCCTTTTTGTTGCGGGACTTTTAAACTCGCAGCTACCTTCCAGACTGGGCTCGAATTCGAATCAGGTGGCCTGTTCACAGCCTCCCTTCCTGGATCCACAAACGTTTACGCTTTTTGGGTAGCTAATCAGCCCATGACAATTTTCTGTTTGTGTGACTAATCCGCTCCCATAGAATAGATAATGACCATCTTCCGTAATCGCGGATTCAAGCGAGAGTTGACTCATTCAAACGGACCCTTCATTGGGTTGTGTCGTCGATTGTTTCTCACCGCCTGGACATATTCATTATTTATCACAAGCGACGGTCGCTCTCACTCCGAAGATGCGCAAATAGAAGATGCGTTCGATCCGACCAGAGCCATTTCCCTTTGAGGAAACTGTCGCCGTTCTGCGCGAAACGCTTCTGACGGCGCGTATTGTCACATATGTCTTCGCCTTGAATGTTTCAACTCTGGGAAAATAACCACGCCAACGTACGCGTTTGTGGCAGTTCGCCCCAGGCGGTCCTAGTTGCACACGGCCACGCAGACCCTAAACCCTTAATCTGCAAAGGTCTCGTCCGCAAGTTGCACGTGCACATGTGTTGACTTCCGGCCGAAGGTGGCCGCGCGTTCCTCTCGGCCCCGCTCGGAAATTCCTCCGGTCGGTTCGCTTCTCGCGCGCATTATTTGCGGAATATGTTGGACATGTGTTCCTCGCACGCTTAGGGCTTCCTCGCCTTGCTATGAACAAACTTATGCTTAATGAAGAGAGATGATGAATTAGCTTGGTCGTGTGTCTATGGGACTCCCGATTCAATAAGAATCGCAGGAGCCCGGCCTTTCCCATGAAATCCGGCGAAATCCTTTTGTTTACTTTTACCGCCGCCGGCGGATTGCGCTTTCTGCCGCTGTTTGTCTCGTATAATTGGAATGAAATTTTCCTCGTGTGATTCTCCAGATTTACCGCAAGAAGTCCCGAAGGCAACATGAACCACCCGATGATCCTCTCCACCGCCGAGTCCTACTCGATGCTGGCAGACATGGACGTGCCCATGCGAGCCTACGACAACAGCACCGTGGACATAACCAGCAACTCGATCGTAATCGCTATCGTGATCGCCGTCGGCGGCCTGATTATGCTGATTACCACCTGTGAGTCGGGCAACGGACAGTTCCGACTTATTTGCACCCTTTTCAGTGGTCGGGGCAATCTGCTGCTGCCGACTCTTCTGCCGTGCCGGACCCGTGGAATCCGACGGAGTCATGATCGAGCGCCCTTTGACCCCGCGACCTGAGAGCTTCCGACGAAACTCGGCCCAGGCGCAGTACCGTCTCCTCATACAGAGCAAGTACGAGCAGGAGTTCGGGTGCGGCCCGGGCAGCATCAACTACAAGGACAACACTCTCATGCCTGGCCACATTGTGTAGTCCGACGACACAAAGGTAACCGTTCCCATGTTTTCCTGTCTTCCCAGTCTTCAGTTTGCAGAAGGCGGCAAAGATCTCTTCTACAACTCGACTCAGGTCATGAATACGGGAACAGCGCTTCTGGACAAGCATAATTAATTGTTTTGCAAACAAACGCTGAAATTGTATTTGGGAAGACAGTTTGTATTTATAATGAATCTCATTTTTACAACTGGGAACGGCAAAAAGAAACTATCGTAGTTGTCTTGTTTTGTAGGTCCCAGACGGAGCAGAAAAAGTGCACCTTTATGCGAAAACACAAACCGGATTGAATCTTAAAGTTCACGGAATGTCTCTAATTGTTTTGAAAAAAACTGGTTTCGCGAGCAAATACTACGTGCCTTGCTGTTCCCATAACTAATCTTTTAGTACATCTGCCACATGCGAGCAACACAGGGTGGTCAGTGTTCAGCGAGAATTCCACCGATCAGAAGAAGGTCTATTTTAAATTGTTTTTGGGTAGGTGAAAACAGTGGCAGTGGTAGTGAATTGGTGGCAGTGGTAATGTCAGTGGCAGTGAATTTAGGCCAGTGGCAGCAGGTTTTGAGCCAGTGTCAGTGGATTTTCAGTCGGTTACAAGAGTCAAACACCGCTGCGAAAGGCCACTTTTTAATAACGTTAACAACAACGAGTCAGTTCAGATTAAAAAGATCATGCCATTGAGGGTCATACGGTTGTCTCCCTTTGTAGCATTTACATAGACATCGAAACATGAAGAAGGCGACCAATAGCGTTGAAACAAGGAATAGAGGGAAGAGAGCCACGTAAATAGGTTCTAAAAAGAAATCACGCAACACGATCCGACCAAAAGGGCCGGATCGTGGCGAGACACGAGCCGCCGTCGCGACGCGAAATTATGGACCCTTTAGACTACCTAATAAACGCTAATTTCTCGTCCGTGCTGGCGTGTTTCTAAGATAATCTTGGCTTGGCGTGATGCGCATCTCATTCCGCGTTGAATAAGCCCAAGAAGTTAGTCGCGTCGCGCTGGTTGGGTACCGAATCAGACAAAATCGAGTTTCCTAACATTCGTTATAAATTAGTATCCTTCAAATTTACAAAAAATGCGCTTTTCTAGAATCTGTAGGGAACGCACCAATCTCATTCTGGAACGCATTGCGTGATTTCTTTTTAGAACCTGTTTACGTGACTCTTTTCCCTCTCTTCCTTGTTTTAACACTATCGGTCGCTTTTTTCATGTTTCGATGTCTATGTAAATGCTACAAAGGGAGACAACCGTATAACCCTCAATGGCATAATCTTTTTAATCTGAAATGACTCGTTGTTGTTAACGTTATCCGTTATTAAAAAGTGGCCTTTCGCAGCGGTGTTTGACTCTTGTATAATAAAATGGAAAATCTTTGAATCCTAAATTTTATTTCGGCTGTCACCGACTGAAAATCCACCGACACTGGCTCAAAACCTGCTGCCACTGGCCTAAATTCACTGCCACTGCCACTGTTCACACCTACCCTTGCTTCTTTTGTAGGATTGTGCTAAAAGAAAGAAATTTCAGCAAATGGAGTAAAGACAAGAAGATTCATGCAGTTTGCATTCCAAAGCAAGCAGAAAGGAATAATTGACCAAACGCGGTTTTAGGTCCGCTTTCTTTCAATTTTCAAGATTTTATTTAAACGCCAGTTTTTACATGCATGTCAGCTAGTGTAAATGTAAATGCACGAATACTCATCTAAATCCATTCTGAAAGTTTACCTTTTTGATAGACTGTGCAGATTTATAAGTTTGTCTTTATTTGGTCTTGTTTAAAAATAGGAAAAAGCTCAAAGTACAAGGGTCAACTATAAATCTACCTATTTTTGCTTTCAATTTTATTAGCATAACATTTAGGGAAATGTTCCCTTTGAAAATATGGTGTACAAATCAACTTCCTCTCACTTAAAAATCAACGGAGCCGTGCGCGCTATTGCGCGAGAATATACTCCTTAAATCAAAATAGGCTCTTCAAAACCGCGTTTACTCTCTCAAAATTCTTCCTGTTGCTCTTCCAGCGATGCCGAAAACAGTCCCCGTCGCTCGCATTGCGCAAAAATGCGACAAACCATGATTGCAAATCTACTGTCTGGAAAACAAAATTTACAAAAAACTGACTCCTCGCGCTGCTCTTCAGTTCCGCCAAAAGGCCGCTGTTCAGCATGTTCTTCGCGTCCGCGTTCTCGTCGAACATGATCTTCTTGAGCACCGTCACCTCGCGTCTGGAAAATTTTGTGAAAGACGAACTTATACGTCTAGATCGTTCTGCTTCATATTATGAAGGATGAGAATGAAGACTAAATCTGTTTCAAGAAAATATAACGTAACATTTTGTTTGCTTAACTTAAAACGCAGATTCTGTCGTTTGGTAAAGTCATTTTCGTCATCAACAAATATTGTTTTCGCTTTGGGAAAATAGTGTGACGTTGTTCCGCCGAAACTTGACCTGACAGCATTATTTTTGAGCGAAACACAAGGTTCAACGTGGTCTTGACCCTGTTTTTAACCCTTAAATAGTGCGTTCAAAAGAGAGAACTGAATTCACCAATTCCTCCAAATTCTTTTCCATGCAACGCCAAGCAACAAACTAAACTATTTATTGTCCAGAGAACAGAATTTCATAATTTTCGGTTACTTTTAAGAAAAGGTGGTTGAGATGAAAGAAACGACAGAAGACAGACATTTCGAGGACGGATTAGATGTGTTTGAACCAAAACGACAATCACGAACGGAGTTTGCATTAGCTCAGAAGAGCTTGAGAGCGACTGCGAGGGTAACGATGCAGATGGAGATGTGGTTGAACGGGCCCGGAGAGGCGTTGATTGCGGTGGTGATTTCTCCCTCCGACATGGACTGGCCCTCTGAGGAGATGTGACCTTCAGCAGCAGTTCCAGAGGTTCCGGAAGCTCCCGCGGATCCCGTGTGAGGGAAAGCCGGAGTAGTGGTGCTGCCCTTAACGGTGGTGCCCGATTTCTCGGAGTTCGAGTCGGTCTTCTCCGTAGAGTGAGTGCCCGACGTAGTGGCAGCCACCGTAGTCGGCTCGGAGCCGGTTGAGTCGGCGTGCGACTCTCCAGAGACATTCTCGTGGGCCTCCTCCGCGTTAACAACACCGACTGAAACAGTTCTAGATTGGTACTCCTGGTCTCACTTACGCTGGAAGACAAGAGCAGCTAAAAAGAAGAAAATGAAGAAGCGCATCGTTGAGCGGTTGTCGAAGAAGTCGAAGAACAACCTTGGAATGAGGAGAATGGGTGTTTGTAGGTAGAAATGTGGCTTAAAAGCGTAAAACAAAAACGAGGATGACTCGTTTCCCGTGTATAGAACGCATAGGTACGCACGCCCATGTAATGGTTACCTAGGTACAACGAGAAATCAAAAAATGGGCTTCATTTGTGAGAACACCGTAAGACTGTTGCTTAAATACAAAAAGCGCAGAGGCGACACAATGGATCCTAATCGGACAAGACGCCACTTCGGAGGCGACGGAGGAGACAGAATCGTCGAGGAATCAGCTCCCGCCGCGGACGGCGGCCTTTCGCCGTTTTTATTAATTTTCAAATGTGATTCAGATAGGCACAGTCGAAGCTCGTGCCGTGCGTCAAAGCAGAAATAATGCGATCAGAAAAGACATAAGCGGCCAAGGCTTAGTGGCCACACAAATCCGCCAAGTATGAAGAATATTATTTACCACCAGAGGCACGAGAAGGATTTGGATTATCTGCCTAACATTCAACTCACCTCCGTCTGTTGTTGGTCGATCACGGGAAGGAGTGCTTTCCGGAGGCTCCGAAGCAGCTCTTGCAAAAAGTTTGCCTATGTAGGCAGGACAAAGTTCTTGGAAATACTAGAGGGGTGCAGCGGAAGCCGGAGAACCCGATACGCCTGTGAATGTCGTGCATTTAGTGGTTCAAAAAGTCGATGAAAGCGAAACTTAGCTAACATACTTGGGGTGGTGCAAAAGACGCAAAAGCCTTTATTTCGAACTTCAACCACTTTTTCAGCGGCAGATTGTTTGCCAATACAGAACCATTGTTTTGAAATTTCATTGAAAACACGTCTGACCGAAAATATGAAAGTGGAAATGTTGAAAACATTGAGCCATCCTTTGTGACCTTTCGAGGTTAGCTGCTTAAAATGTTATATGGCGTTTGGTAAAATTGAACAACGTCAGTCTCAGTCGAAATGTCTAGAAATGCACAAAAATGAGGAAGCCGAATTCATTGCTAACTGATGACCATCTTTGCTAGAATTATTTAACAAAGTAACATTTTCTTTTTTCAAAAAGTCTATTTCGTCTGTCCAAGGTCTATTTTTGTCCTATTTCAGAAACGCATCATATTCAAACAAAAAAACGGAAGTAACATCAACTCTCTGTTTCACAGAATTTTTGAAACTGCCGACCAAACTCATGTGTAGCAGTCCCTTTAGTTGGTTGCTGGTTTACAGTTTGTGAAACCACTGTGGACATGCTTCTACATAAGAATCAATTAGGCTTCCTAGGTCTCTCGTTCAACAAATCATCTCAGCAGGCTGCGATTAAAATTACAGATTTTTCAGGATTTACCGAAATTTTAATCGGAAAAGAGTATCCGTGATGGGATCTTGTTTTGCCCCGAAAGCAGCTTAAGACAATCTTCTCTCGGCACCCGCTTATCCCTCCATATTCGTAATTGATTCCTGGCCACCGTAGGAATGATTAATTTTTCCTTCTTGTGTCCATATTCATAATGTGGCGAGAGGTGTTGCTCACCGTGGGAGCACTGCTCCACCAAACTTCCGGAATTTTGGTCAAGGTAGGCCACATCGGCGCTGTAAACGCGATGCCGAACTCGGAGAAGATTCTGGCGATCTCGCGGAAGGAGCTCCTCAAGGAGGGCATCCTCAACGATGATTTCGACATAGAGTGAGTGCACTTCGTTTCATGCATTATTTTTCGCGTTTCAGGATCGTTTCGCAGATGGGATGCGGCGAGTCGTTCGAAGGAGTCGCCGTGGGCGCGGACATGTACCATCTCCAGAATGTTAAGGCATTCATTGGCCCGTACTGCAACGCAGGTTGGTTTAGAGCACCGGTTTGCGCGATCGAATGCGACTTCAGAAATGGATGCTGTCTCGAAAATGGCTGCTTTTTGGAACGTGCCCATAATTGGCTACATGGCTTCAAGCAACGCGTTTGCGGACAAGACGATATATAAGACTCTCGCGCGCGTGTCTCTGCGCACCACGAACTCCTTGGCCGAGGCGGTTTGCTCTCTCCTGGTCCACTACAGCTGGAAACGAGTTAGTCCAATTTTTTAGAATGTTAGCCGTCGCTCGAACCTCTTTCCGTTTATTTATTGAGTCCACTTTCCTTTCAGATTGCGATTGTCACGAACACCGGAGCGATGGCGTTTGAGCGGACGTCGGCGTTCGAGGAAGTCTTCCACAAGCGAGGAGTGACGGTGCTCAAGAAGATCATGTTCGACGAGAACGCGGACGCGAAGAACATGCTGAATAGCGGCCTCTTGGCGGAACTGAAGAGCAGCGCGAGGAGTCAGTTTTTTGTAAATTTTGTTAAATTTCAGGATGATTATTTTAGTTGTGATTTGCATGTTTTCGTCCACCCGCGAATTGTCCAAGGAATTCATGCAAGCCGCCTACACCTACGGACTGAACACGCACGATTTCGTTTACATTCTACCGTGGCTTCAAGCGGAGGCCAAAGACACGTCGCCCTGGGTGGGAGCCGATGGCGAGATGATCCAGAAGATCAAAGACCACTATGCGAATGCCATTATTGTGAGTCTGTGCGCACGAGAGTAGTTTGAATTGATTGCTTTAGATCGACGATGTGAATGGATTCGACAACACCTTGGTGACTCCTTTCAAGGAGCGTGTGGAAGCTAACGGAATGTCCACGGATGAGCTCGACATGTCCAACCTCTACGGATACATTCATCTGTATGACGCGTTAAAGCTGTATGCAATCGCCGCTCGAACTGCGTTCAACGAGACCCTGAATCCCGAAGTCGTCACGGACGGCCGCTTTGTCTGGAACGAGATGCGCCGGATGCAGTTTGCGGGTCTCGTCTCGGCCGAGGGAGTCTCTTCTGGACTAGTAATGATGGACGACATGGCCGAACGAGCCGCGGTCTACGCCGGTAACACCAACAATTCCCCCAAAATACACTTTAGGCATTGTTTCAGCTTTCTACGTCACTCCGAATCGTGATGAAGTGATCAAAATGGCTGAACTTGAACCCTATCCCGCCGCCAATTGTGATGGACTGAAGAACCATTCCGGATGCTTCGACTTGGTGAGAATTCAAATACGGTGCGTTTTCATGGCGTTTTCCAGAAAGTTTCCGACCTGATCACCGGATTTTGGCCATCGATGGATGGACGCATGCCTCCCGATGAGCCTGCATGTGGTTTCAAGAACGAGCGCTGCGATTACACGTTGTTCATCGTGCTTGGATCCGTCGTCATCGCGCTGATCGCCACTGTAATCTCCGCTTTCATTCTTCGCCGAATCTTGTGAGTTAAACTGAGGATCGACCTATCTCTAATCAGTGGTTACAGGGGGACCCGAGCCTTGGCGCGGACGCCATGGAGGATTTTTCGCGACGACATGCGGATTGTCAACGAAGAAGAGATGAAGTCGATGCTCTCGATCGGAAGCACGAAGACCAAACTCAGCAACATGAGTGCCTTTGTGAAGCACCATGCGATTGTGGGTACGAACACGCACGCCTCGTTCCATCTGTATCCACAACGCCGGCCGATCACTTTCACTCGCCAAGACATGCATTTGCTGAGCCAGGTTCGACTTCAACGGCCTTCCATAAATTAGGGATCGCTTTCAGATGAAACAGTGCGTTCACGACAATCTGAACCCATTCCTCGGAATGGCCTGTAACGAAAAAGAAGAGATGCTCGTTTTGTGGAAATTCTGTTCTCGAGGAACTGTGCAGGTACATCCGATAATACATGAAACGAGACAAACCGCGCAATTTTCAGGACATCGTCTACAATGACGATGTGATCTTGGATTCGAAGTTCCACGGAGCGTTTGTTCGAGACATTACATTGGTTCATCGCGACTACTGACGAGGTGTTATGTGTGATTTCAGGGGTTAGAGTATCTGCACGCCTCGGTGATCGGCTACCACGGATCGCTGACTCCGTGGTCCTGTCTGATCGATCGTAATTGGATGGTGAAGCTAACTGACTACGGAATCGCGAATCCGCTTGAGAAGTGGGAGAAGCAGGGAATAGTCAGCACGGAAACGTTGAAGGAAAACGACGAAAAAAGCGGTTCAGCGCAGAAGACGAGCATTCTGTATTGCGCCCCCGAAATGCTCAAGAACCGCGAAGTGAACCGACGTCGCGGAATGGACCAGGATTGGGTGAAGCAGTCCCAAATGAGGCGTCAGGCTGGAGACATCTACGCGTTTGGCATGGTCATGTATGAAATCCTCTTCCGCTCTCTTCCCTTCCCTGAAAGTACCAACATGTCGGGTACGCGTTCAGTGGATAAATACCCCAGCTACCGTAACTCTCGTTTTCCAGAACTTGTGGATTATCTGCGCGATGGACAGAAGGTCTATCGGCCGACGATCCAAGATCGTTCCACGATCCACCCCGATTTGGCCGCTCTTCTGCACGACTGCTGGAACGAAAACCCCGAGATCCGTCCCAGCATTCGTCGTGTTCGATTAAACACGGAATCGTACCTTAAAGTGTCTGTGCCCCTATGCTGGAAGGTGTTTTTTACTTTAGGCTTTTCAGCAAAGGGAGTTTGGTCGACCAAATGATGCGAATGATGGAACAGTACGCGAACAATCTGGAGAAACTCGTAAAGGAACGAACGGGAATGTTGGAGGAGGCCAACCAGAAAGCGGACAAACTCTTAAGCCAGCTTCTTCCAAAGTACCTCTTGGAAGTCAGTAGGAAATTAACGAAATATTTAGATACGTCGCCAATGAACTTAAATTGGGTCGCCCTGTCCCCCCCAAAACATTCTCGTCGGCATCGGTCATGTTCAGGTAATGCTGCAATGCCCACATGTAAACGAGAGTTCTTTTAGCGACATCGTGGGATTTACCACGTTGTGCTCCAACTCTTCTCCTCTGGAAGTGGTTACAATGCTGAACAGTGTTTACAGCGGCTTCGATGACCTCATTTTCAAGCACGAAGCTTACAAGGTGTCAGCAAGTCAAAGGGCCGTTTTCAAGTCTTGAGTTTTTAGGTAGAAACGATTGGCGACGCATACATGGTGGTATCAGGCATTCCCGAAGAGAATGGTCTGCGGCATTTGATGCACATGAGCGATGTGGCCATTGAAATAATGAAGTTCCTGATCACCTACGAAATCCCCCACCGCAAGTCCCAGCGCATGCGCATCCGTTTGGGTCTCCACACCGGCCCCGTGGCGGCGGGAGTAGTGGGAATCACGGCTCCTCGCTACTGCTTGTTCGGAGATACCGTAATCTAATCTAATTCTATTTCCTTTGCATTTCTATATATATATGCTGGTCTAGGTGAACATGGCTTCTCGAATGGAAAGCACCGGGTTGCCGGAAATGATTCAAATCAGCGAGAGATTCAACCAGCTGCTGGAGAAGCATTATCCGGAATTCAATACGACTTTGCGCGGCACAGTCGAGATTAAGGTGGATTAGCGACAGCGGTCCCTTTTGGCTTGTGCGGTTTCAGGGAAAAGGCTCCTGCACGACGTATTTTCTCGAGAGCAAACGCACCCAGGACGACTCCAAGCAAGGAGCGATCACCAACCAGCAGATGAGCGAACTCGGCATCTGAACTGGCCCCTTCTCACAAAACGTTTCTATCGTTTTTCGTATAAGTTTCACGTTGTCCCCTACCGTAACCCAAGTATTTACAGTGTTGTGATGTGTAACAGAAAATGACAATTTGAGTTTGTATGGTAAATTGCGGAAGCACAGAACGTATAAATTTTGAACAGTCCACTGGACGTCCTCTCATCCGCCATTCGAAACATGGCAACTAATTATGGCGCGGGCGGCTGAACACGCCGCGGTTGTTATGACAACTGAAAGGCAGACGGCGGCCGACTGGTCACTCGGCCGCGTCATCCTGGGCGCGGAGACGCGTAGGGTTGCGATGATTATCCCCTCGATACGGGCACCTGACGGGTAGGGCACGCACGGGCGCGCCATGAAGAGCCGTTTGTTCGACTTTTTCTGTTTCGATGTTCTGGAGGAGAATTTGAAAGATGGTGACCAGTTGTCCTCGCAGAATTTCGCCCGATTCCTCGCTGCCTACTATCTCAACTACCCGCTGTATACTGGTTATGATTACACCGATGAACTGCCGTCGCTTTTGGTTTGGAACGAAAGCCAACTCAAAGGTGAACATTTGGTATTGTAACCGCGGGTCGCTTCCTTAGTTCTTAAGGAAGTTCACATTTGCAAAAAAATGGTGAAGTGTTGTTTACGAAATATCTGAGAGTGAATAGAAGTTCCCTGCAAAGTCTGAATAAAATTTTACGTTCTAACTTATTTTATTTTTGTTTTAGACAACCCAGAACTGGCCGTCACTCGGTTAGAAGTGGCCAATGAGATATGTCCTGAGTACACTGCCAAATTCACGCTGCAACTGCTGCTCGATGTTTGCGGCCTTCTCGAAGCGGTCTTTTTTACTGACCACTTCAACGATGCTCGAACGGCCTTGCAAATTCGTCTGGTCGCAGATCTTGACTTTGGGTATGTGCACTGAAATCCATATTTGAACCATTTTCTTAGGTTGGATTTGTTTGCGACCTACTGTCGTGAAAGCCTCGGATACACTCCCGTTCGCCCAGCCGCAGGACGTCCTAGCGGCAGCCGCGCCCGCAATCGAAGCCCTGATCCAGCTGGACGCAGTCTTTGACCTCTGCTGTCATCTCAAGGTGGAGCATCTGGCAGTTCAGCATGCGGAGGAAATTCTGGCGAAGTTGCCGGTGACGGTGGACGTGGACGAGGTCAAGGTTCGTTGGCCCAAATTTCTCCTACACGCACACGTACTCGACTCAAACACCTGCTATTCCAGCTGCCAAGACCGGCGATCTACGCGTCGACCACCGTCTCGGCGGTGGACAACTGCGAGATCGTGGCTTGGAACAAGATCCACTACTTCCTCCACCTCTTCGTCTCGTCGCTCAAACTCACAAACAGAATGTCGACGTTTATCCAGTTTGTAGTGGCCGCCTTGCTCAGATACAATCCGACCCGCACTGTAACTCCAAAGGAAATCAAAAGCACATTTCAAATCGCCTTTTTAGGACTGGAATATGGGAATGTCGCCGACCACCATGTTCGGAAGTTCCGACTTTAGCGCGGACGAAGTAGAATTCTTCCGGGTTCTCTTGATCGTGCTCCAGATGAACGCGCGGGACCTTTACGCATTGTCGAAGATCTCGCCAGAGTACGAGAAGTCAAGCAACAAGAGCACTTACTTCTATATGATCAATTCGGGACGAACGGATCCCGAGGCCGTGTTCAGGACATGGATGAGCATCGCTGACCGTATGGAAATAGAGCAGGTAGTGGAGTTTCTCACGTACATCAAGAACGATGGACACAACGAGGAGAGGTCAGTGCGCGTTTAGTTGGTACTTGTAGATGTATTTCAACCCCTTTGAAAGAACCATTTTTGAAACTTTCAATGGTAGAACACATTAAGCACCTTAAAAAGTTTCAGACCATAAAGTAAACTTCAGCAGTTTCAGATATCTGCCGCCTTTTGATAACAAGAACCGCAAAAAATGGCAGAATCACTTTTTAGTCGAACAGAAACTGAATAACAGCGTGGAAGAAGAAAGTGTCCCTTACGAAGTATTCTCTCGGTTTCCGGTGAGCGACAGTTTACTTTTAGCAGAGAGTATGAATTATGTTTTTGAGGTCGATGTGAACACAAGCAAACGGCTAAACTTTCTCAGCTCCGGCTGGAAGCGTTTCGTCAAGTCGGAGAGCGACCTCATCTCCGTGTTCCTCGGACTTGCGCCCGAAGATTTTGTGTTTGAAGAGGAGAACGAGTTCCGCCAGCATGTTGAAGTTCCAGAAGAAAACCCGCTGCACAAATTTATGAAGAACTTGAGGCTGGACGCTCCGGAAGCGCGGCCAGCTCCCCATTTGAGGCCTTCGATGTCTGCGACTGATTTCCTTGCGAATTCGAAGCAGAGTCCCGTGCGAATGAGTCTGAAGAGTGGAATGCTGGAGATCGACGAAATACGACGGAAGATGAAGGAAGAAGCGGAATTCATGAATTCCGTCATGAACGACCGAAGAGCGACATATGAGTATCACATAAACAAACGGACCGCTCAGGAAGCCCTGCAAAGAAGACTCAGAGCGCAAGAGATTCAGATGAACCGCCCCCAACGTTTCCAAGCCGAGAAGGACAGTTACAAAACTCGCCATTACAATCATGTAAACCGTGACAACGACTTCGATAAGTAAGCCAAAACAGACTTTTAATTTTCACAAACCAATTTTCAGTGATCATCTGACCCACCAAATACGCGAACGACTGGACAACGACATACAGGCCTTGGAAGACGGCTTACGTAGTATTCAGCAAGTGATCGGCGCAAACGAGGAAGAAGAGAAAGAGCGACTTTCGACGGGACGCAATTTAGAAGAGCGGTTCAGCGAAGAACAGATTACGATAGAACAGCCTTCGGAAGATTGGTTTCAGCGAGAGAAAGCAGAGATCTCGGAAGAATCTCCAGAAGACTTTCCCGCGGTATTTTCGGAAGAACTCTCGTTCCGCTCCGGGAGCTCCACTTTAGTCTCAATACCTCTGGGTGCATCTTGCTCAGCTGATGCGTCGCCCCACTTGCACCCAGAGCATGTGTTCCGGTTGGATTTGAGTTTGCTGAGTCCAGCTCCCGCGGTCACCGGCAACTTTTTTGTCAGCAAAGGAACCGTGGACATTGTCGACTCTGACGATTCAGGCTCGCTGTCAACTTTTGAAGCGCCCATCGACAGGTCGAGTCGAGTTACCACGGCAAAATCCGCGGAAAACTTGGTTCGGTCCTCGCGCTACTTCCAAAAGCCCACATGGCTGAACCTCATTCCGTGGCAGGCAAAACCGTCAAGTGTTCGAATTCTCGAAATGCCGAAGGAAGAACCGCTTCCTCGAATATCAGCCACCGCCCGAAGTTCCTCCAGCTCCGCGATAACTCCGGAAAAGCAGCATTACGACAGCGGATTCATCGAGACCACAGAGGAACAGCACGTGGTTGTGTTGAGGACGAGGAAGAAGAGGTTTGAATACATCAACGGAATGTCTCAAAATGAAATCGATTCGATTGTGCAGATGTTTAAAAGTAATTAATTACTGAAGCCTTAACTTGTCTTCTTTCAACACAGGTTCATTTTCTGAAATGGACGTGGTACTTAAAGGGTTGAAAGAGAGCGACACTCACCGCAGTGCAGAAGTTCTCGTCTTGGAGAAAATTCTCGATCTTCCTGAGAACCGCCGTCATGTAGCGGCCGACGAAAGTCTCGCAGAAGGGCTGCACGAAAGTCGGGAGCTTGGCGCAGGTGTAGTACTGGATTCCGAGGATGAGATTTTCGCGCTCGTCGGCGTCCGCGATTTCCTTTTTCAGGTAGTTTGTGATTCCGGTGCAGGCCTCGCAGTGAAGCTCGTCCATTTGCTTCTTGGGAAGGGCGACCACTTCAACGACTACAACAACCTTATTGACTCAGTTTCAACAAAACCAGGAAAAGGTACATGAATCTGCTGGGCAGGAATGGAGTGCCTTGCAAACGTCGTCAGCCGTGAACTGCTTCAGGGTCATCATGACCACAGTGGGCATATACAGGTCGAGGAAGTCGTTGCATCCGACCAGGAAGGCGGCAGGCATCTTCGGGCAAACCATCGCCTTCACGTCCATTGCCAGCTTCTTCTACACAGCAAACATCACAACTGCTCCCCGAGCTTCCCTCAACTTACGGTCTGGTCGGGATTTAACAGGTCAAGCAGAAGAGCGTCGATAGCAACCTTGCATTCGAAGCAGCCCATCAGAATCGTTCCCTTCTTCGTGCGCAGCTGCTGAAGGCCATTGACAAAGTTCCTTGTGATTCCGACAGTATCCCGCTAAAAGTATGTGATTTTGGAAATTGAAAGTTAGAACTGGAAGAGATCGGTGGACGTCGGCGCAGACGAAAACGCATGCTCAGCTCTTTTCCTTTTTCACTCGCTTCACTCTTTATCAAGTCAGCTTTTTTGTACGAAAACCGCTTTCATATAAGAAAGCTGACTTTGTGTAAGAAGTGTTATGAGGCGAGTTCACGTGGTTCTTGGCTAAACCACTTTTTCTCAGCTATGTGGTGGGTTGACCGGGGTCTATGAAAGTCCGCAATCGTTCTATCCAAGGTATCGAGCATACGTCTAGCCAAAAAGGTTTGACATCGGAAGTTAGGTTTTTTTGTATGAAAACCACTCTCATACAAAATGTCTCGCAACCTAATTCAAACGCAGTGGTGACTTTCCGATTTATTCGGCTACCGTAAACACAAATATCGATAAAGGAAATATATATGCAAAGGTGGATTATGCGTGGGAAGAACAAAGGGGTTCAAAGAAGAGCGGGTTCAAAGCAAAAAGGGAGGAGGGCGGCTTACTCCAGGACTTCGAGCATCTTGCTACTAACCTTCTTCTTGGCGGCAGTGAGGGGGAAATTCAAGGGCATCGAGTGCTTGCAGAGACCGAGGTCGGCGCAGAACTCCTTCTGGTTCTCGAGCACGTGATGCAGCTCCTCGAAGAATTCGGGCAAGAACTGCTCCACCACGATGTCGCACTGAACGCCAGTTATCGACTGCAACAAAAACCGAAAATTACCGATCCGCGGTAGCGTCCAAGGCGAGCGCAGATGTTGTCGGAAAGGAAGTGGCGGATGTCGTCCTGGGTGCTCTTCTGGTCTACGAGCTCACGAAGTTCGTTGGCGGCAAACTGGCACTCTTCGCAGACGAGGTCGTTCTGAATAAAACAGTTAGAAAGGGATTAACGAAGTGCCGCTGCAAGCAGCGGCTGTACATAAACGAAAGCGTGAACGGACATTGGTCACAACTAACCTCGTACTCTTCCTGAGTGGTATACTTGCGGGCGTAGAGCATGGCGACCTTGCGGAACTGTTCGAGGTTCTTGTTTTCACACATGTGGAACTTCTTGCACACGGCCACCGGGTCGCTCTGAAAAGCAGACCTAGTTGGCGAACAATTATTTCGACTTTGCCGATGCTAGCATACGGATTAGTCAACCCAAGCTGCTGGATTTAACGATTTATATTGGATTTGATATGCCGAGCCGAGCCGGCCGGCTCGCGGGCCGGCTCGCCATCCATCACTGATGTAAACGATAACTATCCGTTCTTCCTTCTCGTTCCCCTACTCGCGACTGCTTTCATAAGACACGTTAAGGTTAATTGCGTTCGACTTCAACTGAAAATGAAAACGGCAAAACGCGGACATTGTTTTCAGCGTTCAAGATTCATAACAAATTTCGGACCGTTTTGTCATCGTGCCATCAGCTAGCGAAAAGTTCTCAAATCACAAATTTTTCCAATTAACGTCGCGAGCATAGCCACCTCGGCTCGCCAATTCGCGAGCCGGGTATATGACATATGTGAAGAGGGGAAGAAAGCGACTTTTGATCAGTGATGTGCAATCGGGCCGGCCCGATGGGCGCTCTACAATTTGGGTGAAGGGTGCGATGGGTGCGCGATGGGTACTTCAACAATTTTCGATTTTATCACCACATTATCACCACCAGTTGACAAATTATCGTACAAAACATTGGAAATTACCACTATTTTACGTAGCATTCAGTTTTATCTTTCCAAATACAGTTTTTCGGCACTTTTTCGCGCAGCTCACAGTAGCCATGGGATGCCAACGATTCTGAGCTGGAAGGACAAACATGCCGAAATTCTCCCGGTTTCCATTGGCAAAACAGACAAAGCAGTTAAATTCCAGCTTCAGAACGTCCCGATCGTTTGTAAGCCTAAGCCTGAACTTGGCACTGGGAGAGAGATAAGCTCTCTTTCCTATTAAAGGGGAATTTGGATTCTCTGCCCATGGGCAAGTCAAAGCCCAAACCTAATAAACGCATGAAGGTATTCAAATTCCAGATAAGCCCACATGTGTGTATTGCTATAAAAGATGAATTACAAAGTTCCATAAATGTTTGCCAGCAGATATCTTCTGCTTTTCTGCTTCTTCACTGCTCTTTGCACAAATGCAGCCAAAAACGCAAACGAACGTGCTTGCGAGATGCCCTCGTTAGCGAAAACACCCGGCTTGCAGCGAAGCACGTGGCTATGCTCGCGACGTTAATTGGAAAAATTTGTGATTTGAGAACTTTTCGCTAGCTGATGGCACGATGACAAAACGGTCCGAAATTTGTTATGAATCTTGAACGCTGAAAACAATGTCCGCGTTTTGCCGTTTTCATTTTCAGTTGAAGTCGAACGCAATTAACCTTAACGTGTCTTATGAAAGCAGTCGCGAGTAGGGGAACGAGAAGGAAGAACGGATAGTTATCGTTTACATCAGTGATGGATGGCGAGCCGGCCCGCGAGCCGGCCGGCTCGGCTCGGCTTCTGTTTATTTCCCTGAAGTTGCGCCCAAAATGTGTCACTTTCATATCAAATCCAATATAAATCGTTAAATCCAGCAGCTTGCTCGCAAATCCGGCTCGCCATCCATCACTGGTTTGGAGCGTACCAGGTAGGGAAGGAGGCGTTCAATGAAGAGGTCAAGACGGCTGACGAACACCTTGCATTCTTCCTCGTACGAGGTTTCGTGGCAGAGGACCGAGAGGAGCGCTTTCAGGGTGGCCATCTTAGCGGGGTCCTTGGCGGCTTCGGTGAAACGCTTGACGAGCTGAAGGAGAGAATGTCGTGCGTTGTCCCTCCGCTCAACCACTTACCAGCTGACATTCGTCACAGGCAGATCCGTACTTGGCCATGTAGGAGGTGAAAGACTCCTTCGGAGTGCGGTTTTTGGTAAGCAGGGCCTGCTTGTAGGCAGTGGCGCTCGCGACGACGAGCAAGAAGAAGAATAGAACGGTCTTCATCCTGAAAGCATTTACCTCGATTCAGAGCCAGCGGAAGACCAGGGCTCTGGTAGAGCCAGTCGGGGGAACGCGGACAATGAGTACTGGCCGGTAGTCGAGAGGGCAAAAGAAAGGCGGACAAACGGATGATTTAGAGGCGCTATTCCGCATCGGGTGATCGAACAGTTGCTTAGTCCGCGAAATGCACAAAAAAACTCTCTCATTTCTCAACACAATATTAATCACGATCGATGAGGATCACCGATCACAGCCTCTGTCCCTCGCCGTGTTACCGCAGAGGTTAACCCTTATTTACGATTGGACAAACAAACACAAACATAATTACTTCTCTGGTTACAAAGTGGTACAACCTCAGGCAGAACTTGTGATCGGATCAATACGACCCACCGCTAAAAGACTCTTAAATCATTCGACAAAGGGCGAATAACGGCACATAAGGGGCGCTGCTTTATGGAGGACAGTGAGCGGCGGACCGATAAGCAGAGAGGGGCGAAGGGAGCAGCAAACGCCGGCCGAGAGCAGACCCGAATGGTTGCTGAATGCAACGGCAGCAGACCATAAATTGTGCGCTCGCATTCTCGAGTACCGCCTTCGATGTTTCACACCAGCCAAAAAGTTGCACTATCTCCTGGCGAGATGAAGTGGAACGTCCATTGCTCACGCTCTGACGCTTTGTTTTGGCTGTGCATTTGCAGGCAGGCAGCGGTCAGGAGACTGCGGACAAATGAACGCGCGGTTTCTCCAGAACGGTCTTTATCGCGCTGAAACGGAAACAAGAGTTATCAGGACCACGTTGTCGAAATGCCAAGCACGTGTAGTGTGCTCAGAAAGGATGTACAGGTGAACAGACAAGAACGGAGTCTATGATAAGTAAGCGGCGATCGCGTAGAAACCCTTTCCGACATCACAAAACGGCAAAAGAGGGTAGAGTTGAGAGGGGATGACACATCCGGAAATGACTAACTTCAACGCAATTCTGTGAATCAAACTCCGCATTTCATCATGGGAAAGCTACGCAGAAGAAATTCAAAGTTTGATTTGTCATTAGACCAATTTGCAGAGGTTCCCGAAATTTTCCAAAAATTTTAGACATCTTACCGTCCGCTCTTTAAAAGCAGTACGACATAAGTGTTCGCAAACATCGTACAAAAACATTTTTTCATCACGCGTTTTCGGACTCCGTCTCTTGAAATGTGTTCCCACATTTCACATTTTTCGTTTCGCAATTTTAATTTGTATTTTTGATTTTATGATGTTAGAGGCACTTTTGTTAGAGGCATTTACGTATTACCTTATTGAAAACTATGAAGTGTTTGACACAAAAGATAACTTCATTCGATTCAGCTATTCGATTCAAAACACGAATATGGTAAATGTGTGAAAATGAGGCGAAATTAAAACAATTTTCAATGAAAAATTTTTAGTTTTATTCAGCAAGTTTTTAGAAAAGCTGGAGGCGTACAGTACTTTCTATTCCTGTCGGGCGACTCAGCAAAGAAGGGGGCGGATTTGGATCTTGGAGTTTTCGCTGATAATTTCCGGGCTATTATTCGGTTGATCGTGGTCTCGCATTTTTTTGCGGTATTCGTCACACGTTCGGTCTCGTCCGCCGTCTGAGGCGAATAGTATGGGAATCGGGCGATTTGGCCGCGATGCACTCGTGTTTTGGGAAATATCTCGTGCTTCAGCGAGTGTGTGTGTGCACGTCGGGATTGGAATCGAACGAATCTAGAGAATCTTGCGGGCATTTTGAGCCCGACAAATTTGTGCTGTATGGATCACCGTGCGTAAATCGTCCACTGTTTGGCGAATTCTCATTTTTTGGTGTTTCAGAGCATGCTTCAGAGCATCTACGAGGGACATCATGTCGTTCACGCGGCCCTTAAGACGATCCACCTCCGCTCGAAGCTCCACGTTCTCCTTCAGCGCTTTCTTCCGACGCGTTTCCAAGGCTTCCTTCGGTCCATATAGGCCGAAAGCAGGGTCAAAGAGAGTCACTTTCACGCATTCCCATGAATCTGGTATCAATCGAAGGCTCCCGGAATTTTCAAGATCCGTGCGCCCCCGGCCGAGAAAACAGCCAACACGGTCTGTCAGCCGCAAACAAGCTGTGTCAAAAAGCTCGCACCATTTCGCACGTTCGGTCAGCCATATTTTGGCTATTTTCTCGGACAGGAGCGGAACAGGACATTTCGGCGCCGGACATTTCGCCGCCGTTTCGCCGCCGGACATTTCGCCGCCGGACATTTCGCCGCCGGACATTTCGCCGCGACGCCGTTTCGCCGCGAGGACATTTCGCACCGACCGGTAGCTGTCTGCTCCAAGCCTGGAGCGACCCATTTTGGGGAGCGCTCTCGCGTTTGTTCGGTCGGTTTTGCAATACCACACACGCTTTGGTTTCCGCGCCGAAGGCGCCTGGAAGCGGGGTGTGTAGGCCCAAAGCGGCCTTTTTCAAACAGCGGGGATAGTAGGCTGGGGCTGGCCTCCTGGAGCATCTTAGGCTTAGGCTTGAACATTTTTATTATGGTTTTTGCGCCGAAGGCGCTCGGAAGCGGAAGCGGGGTGTGTAGGCTGGTAGCGACAGTTCTCCGGGCAGCGAGGTGAGTAGGCTGCACAAAAAAGTTCGAATTTTTCTTCTTGGAGGGCAGCGAAACGTTTATCGTGTAAATTCCTCGCGGCGAAATGTCCTCGCAGCGAAATGTCCGGCGGCGAAACGGCTTCGCGGCGAAATGTCCTCGCGGCGAAACGGCTTCGCGGCGAAACGGCGAAAAGGCGGCGGCGAATTGTCCGGCGGCGAAATACGTAAACTTCCAAACTTGGCTTGCATTCTGGCTTTCCAAGAGCCGCGGTGCCTCTGCAGCAAAAATAACGGCTCATAATTGCTGTTTGACCATGATATGAGAGTTATAGGCGTCGTCAAAACGAATGACGCGATTTTAGAAAGTTCATACGTTCGGAGTTTGCTCGCGATCGCTCGCTGATCGCTCGCGTTCGCATCGCTTTCCATCAAGGGTTTGCATCGCCGCGCGACAGAATGCGCCATTTTGTATGGAGAATCGCAATTTTGGACCGAAACCGCTCGATTTCTCGCGGGCAAGAGCCGTAAAAAAATATTTGCTCGCTGAGAGTTGTGGAGGACCTCTCCGCTACCGTTTGAGCCCAAGAGTGCGCGAATTGGTTGCGTCGCGTGCGTGCTGGTCTCCTTGCGAGTTGGTGGTCCCCTTGAATCTTCGTGTTTCCTTTGGACGGCTCGTTTATCTCGCTTTTGATCGTAGACCCCAATGAAATTGTTATCGAATCCGAAAATCGTGATAAGCTCGAATAAATTGTTATTGTTGCACAGGGACATGGTAAAGGGGAACCGCGAGCTCGCAAAGAGACCAGCACGCACGCGACGCAACCAATTCGCGCACTCTTGGGCTCAAACGGTAGCGGAGAGGCTCCTCCACAACTCTCAGCGAGCAAATATTTTTTTACGGCTCTTGCCCGCGAGAAATCGAGCGGTTTCGGTCCAAAATTGCAAAATTGCGATTCTCCATACAAAATGGCGCATCCTGTCGCGCGGCGATGCAAACCCTTGATGGAAAGCGATGCGAACACGAGCGATCAGAAGCGAACGCGAGCGATCGCGAGCGATCGCGAGCAAACTCCGAACGTATGAACTTTCTAAAATCGCCGTTTTGACGACGCCTATATTTGGAGCTCACATCGCCATATCAACGAAATAGGCGCATCGGGTCCCGAAGCGAAAACGGGAGATTCGCCGGTCGCGATTTTGACACGTTTGACAGACCGTGCCAAAATATGGCTGACCGAACGTGGGAAATGGTAACGTGGATGCAACAAATTTTGAGTTTGTGTGCGGCTGACACACCACATAATCGAGCGGACCGAACGGGCGACGTATCCTACTCGGCGCTTTTCGCGGCGGGATGCAAAACGATCGATTTGCAAAACTATAAACACATTTATCTGTAAAATTTTCCAAGCAAGGCAGAATCGTAAAACTTCAAAACAGGCTAAAGCTAAATTGTTTCTTCCCACCCTATCACATGATCGAGCACTGGTCCTCCTTGGGCTGGTAGGCCTCTGCAAAAGCCTGGAATTCGGAGGCATCGATAGTTTTCGACGTATTCTCCGTCTCCGCCTCGTCTCTGTCGTGTGGGAAATCGTCGATGGTCGTCTCCAGGAGAGCCTTATCCAGGATCTGCATGAGGCTGTCGCACTGGACTACCTGATGGTTCACGTAGTCATGTCCCTTCCTGTCCTCGGCGAGTTCGATAAAGGCCTACAAACTTGATCTTAAAAAAGGATTTAAAGATATGAAAACTGACCAAATTGTTGATGAACTTTAGCTTCATTTTTCCTTCGCTGCGGGAGACTAAATTCTCCACGAAGGTCAGCAGATTTTCATCGTAGATGCCATCATCATCAAAGTGGAACTGCTTTGAGAGGACTTTTGGAACGTTTCCGGACTAAATTTGACGCTGCTAACGATGCAAGAAAGAGGAAGATGAACTAACATAAAAGACGACTCCCTTCACCATAAAGGAGAGGAGATGTTCGACGTAATCGTCGTAGATGTCCCTCACGCCGAACTCGGAGCCGAGTTCTTTATTGTGGTCGGGGGTCATCCAGCTGTCCAAGCTTCTCGGATGGTGGCTTGCAATCTTGACCCAAAAGTTGCCGTTCTCGTAGACCACCTTTAGCAGTCCTTGGAACGCCTCGTTGATCGCGGTTTCCGGCGAGTGTTGTCTTGTTCCCATGACTCTGTTCATCTAGAACATTAGGATCACACAATCGTCCATCATACGATAGGGCATACCAAGTCGACATCATAGATGCTCACTTTAAAGATGTCATGCAGGTCAGTTGCCAACTGAGCGAATGTCACTGGGGCCGAGGAGAGCACGGAACGTAAAAAGGCATCGCGCTGAAAAGAACCGATTTAAAGTGAATATATAGTTCCGGCCCTTACGGTAAAGCGGGGTTCACTCGACTCCGACATCCTGGTCGACGAAGGACTGATTCCGGGGTGGATCCGTTCGGTGAACGGGTAGGACGACGTTGAGGACGACGCAGCTGAGTACGTCTTCGGAGGACGTCTATCTGAAACGCATAAGGTCAAGCTAATTACTCCCTCCCTCTTCCTCTCCTAAACGCACCTTCCTTCACGGGCTTCGTGTGCTTTTTCTGCACATCCGTGTCGTCCGCCGTCCGCCTCACCATCTCACGGACCTTCTGCATCGGACATTCGGGAAGTGACTTTTTCACAAAGTAGGACACGTCATTCTTGACCTGGACGTCCACGTCGTCGCACATGGATTTGAGAAGCTCCTCGACGGACGTGTATCCGAGGTCGCTCAGCGGCAATTCGGTCGACCAATCCTCTCTGAAACAGATAGTTCTCCAAGATTTTCTTTAGTTAGATCCAAGAGGAACACCAAGATCCAAGAAGAACGCCGACAGCGCCTTACTTGTAAAGTTTGCTGATTTCCTTGGCGGTCATGGGATGCTTGGTGGCGTTGAGCACCGACTTCACCTTCGTCAGAATCGTATCACGCTCTCCCGGTGACATCTGGAAAACACCAAAATTAGCTGAAATTCAAATTTAGAAAGGAAATGACACGTCAGGTGCTGATACTGCCAGCGCAACTCGGTGAATCAAACTGTGCATTTCATCGAATCAAACCGCGTTTCATCATGGGATTGGGTTTGATTGGAGAGAAAATCCAGAGTTTGATTTGTCATTAGTTTGCAAAAGTTCCTGAATTTTTACAAAAACTTACACTAATAAACAAAGAAACAATTTTTGGACCTCCTTAAGAACAAAGGGTGCTCAAAAAGTCCAGCAACGTGATAAAATAACCATAATTTTGGGCGGAGAAGATGAAAAATTATGAAATTAAGACCATTCGTTTTTCGTGTGGTTCGCATTCGCGGGTGTGGTCCCACCGCGAAAATCAGCCGCCATCGCTCCATTTTGTACGGCGGAAGGCGATACGGGGTCATTTGAGGCTGCCCCACGACCGTCCATGGTGCGTTTTCGAAAAAAAGAGGGTTGTGATGAGCTCCTCCATGACCTAACTGAGGAGCAGTTTGAGCCCTTGACCACCTGATTTCGCTTGACCTCCGAAGCGTGATTCTCCAAAATACGAAAATTCATGGCATTCGCCAGGGTCAAGGGCTCAAACTGTGAAGCTCATGAAGACTTCCGTTTCATGATTTCACCCATGAGGAAGCTTTAAGGAAGCCTGAAATGACGCCAAATCGGTGCGTCGCCGTTGATAAATTTCGGCGCGAGCTCTATACTAAAATGTCTAGAAATGTTTTGCATCAAGATCCGCGGATGCTTCGATACAGTATCTCGATTAATGCAGTCAGGGTAGTCGTGTCGGTGATCAATTACTGACCTGAGACGTTGCACAGCCACAGGTGCGTTGTCTCAGGTCCTACCACGAAAATCTTCGTCTTATCTTATGCTGAATCGAGGATTTTTGGAAGTATGGTGCGGGATTCGAGTGTTAGACAAAAACTTGGGTTCGTTCAACTTAGCACAACATTCTGAATCCACAGGTTCTCAATCAGTTGTTTTCTGAAAAAAAAAACGGAAACGTAACTGATGTTTCGAAAAACCTATAAAACCTATAACATTTGAAAATGAGAGATGGCGAAATTTCTTACAAATAAAAAAAAAATTAATTCTGAATTTTCGACAAAATTAAAACATTATTTGAAAACCTCTCAAAAATATTATTATGTTGCAGAACTTTTTGAGCACCCTACATAAATATCCTGGAAATAAACAAAGGGTGGGACACAACCAAAACCAACTCTTCCAAAACCATAACCTAATGTATTATGCTATTTTTAAGATAACTTTAATTTGACATGAAAATCAGTGACAATAAAGGTGCTAAAGGCTAGAAAAGATTTCAGCTTCAAAAATCGACGTTGCCATGCGTGGCAGGAGCTGCTCACCCATCATCCGTGTGTCCCTGTACGTTAACAGTTTCTTCGCGAGTCTTGTGAGTTTCCAGGCTCGTTTTCGAATTCCCGCTTCTTCCGAATTCTTTCATCACACGCCTCCGGAAAACCGTCTGTTGAAATATGGTCCCACAGCGATAAGTCCGAACTGTTAATTTCACATGTTCGTTGCGAGATTTTTATTTGCCTTTCGCGAACATTTCGCTTTTCCGCCGTGTTACCCATTTTTTCTCCCCGAATGACTTCGTTTGGGATTGCTAATACCTGTCAGGAGCACAAAATACGACGTGGCTACTCCGCGAACTCGATCTTTGCTCCGTTGTTTTCGTTTTTTCTTTTTTTGCAATTTCAAAATCATTAACTTTCCGATGTGTTATTATTTGCGAGCCAATGTGGAACTGAGTATAAATTGGAACGATGTATTCTTACTGAAATTAAATGTGTGCTTTCAGGTTTAGTACGCAATGAAGCGGATATTCCGATCAGTAACCAGATCTGTGAAGAACGCGAATTATCAGGATCAAGCCGTGAAGTACGCCGAGAAAATCGACGAAGGAAAGGTCAGAGTGAAGGCTCCGAAGTACCCTTCCGAAAAGCAGCATTTCGAGAAGGCTGCTGGTGATGGAGATCTGAAGAAGGTGGGAATCCTCATTCAAAGTGCCCGTTGTTGACGCAGTTTCAGAAAATCGACGAGAAGCACGATTCACTCGTCGATAATATGAAAAAATTGACGATTCACTCAGCCGACCCCGTGGAGAGGTGGACATCTTTCAAGTATGACGTCCCTAAGACAATTTTAATGGTTGGGTTTGGTTTAGAGATTTACCTACCAGGGAGAACGAATTCCTGCACCGTAATGACCCCGTTTGGGAATACGGCTTCTATGAACCACCACTGGAGAAGATGGAGAAAAACCGTGTGATGTTTCGTGAAGCACTTGAGGTGCGCTCTTCGCCGGATATTTATTATTACGCAGGAGAATTCAGATATTACGAGCGAGACTGGAGTTGGACGGATCGAAGGAGTTCGACCGAGAAGAGACCGATAAGGCTTCAAAGCTCCTAGAAGAACACGACGTGGGTGAATTTGCGTTCATTATTCGGAATAGTAGACGTTTGAGATGTTTTAGGCAGTCAAGCGCGTGGACGCTGAACGGTTAGAACGAATGTGGCACTACTTTCGCCCGTTCGAACGGCGAGACTCGCAAAAGGTTGTTTCGAAGCACAAGGTGAAGTTGCTTAGGGATGCACTGCACGGACATTCGGATGAGCGCCGCCTCACGGATAATTTCCGTGAGAACTTCCGAAAGCTGGTTGGAAATAACGGAAGCATCGAAATGGAAAAATTCGATAGGGTAAGCACATATTTTTGGTTTTTGGTATGGGTCGTCTTTCAGCTAAACGAGAACGAAAAGGAGCAGTTCTTGTTAGCGGTCAAAGAGAACAGGAAACTGGAGCATGAACGTCTTGAGAAGCGTCTGACGGAAATTAAGAAAGAAGATGCCGAAATTGAAGCCAAGCAAATAGGCGCCGAAGAAACGAAAAAATCGAAGAAGGACGAATGAAAGAGGTTTTTAGTGTTGTAAAGTTGTTATTAAATAGGTTTTCGATTCGCGTAGTTCTTACGTACGCTTACGAGGTCATATAAAACTGTCTGCTGACTATTTAATTGCGGTTTATTTTTTCTTATTTTTCATGTTGATGTGATGTTGTAGCTTCCGAAACTCGAAACCATGTCTCTCATTAGACGGGTAGCATGCGCAATGTCTGGTGGCGTGGACAGCGCCGTGAGTGCTTTTTTATTGAAGGAAAGAGGCTTTGATGTGGTCGGTGTCTACATGGTAAATTTAATAAAAAAGGAATCTGTAGGTGACCTGTTGTGTTTAGGTTAATTGGGATCATGTTGATGAGGGCTCCACTCACTGCCCCCGAACAAAGGATCAAGCGGATGCGCAGACTGTGTGTGACCAGCTGGGAATAAAGCTACATGTCGTTAACTTTGTGAAAGAGTATTGGACAAATGTCTTCACGTAATTTCACGCTTGTATACAGCGCTCATCGTTTTGTTTCAGGCCTTTTCTGACCAACTACCGCTTGGGAAGAACCGTAGTTTCGGATATTGCCTGCAATACCGTCATTAAATTCGACCTGCTTCACCAGTATGCATTTGGAGAACTTCATGTCGATGCCGTTGCCACTGGACATTTCGCTCGGACCAGCCAAGGAGACTTTTTGGAGAAAAGTTCCGGCGGGAAACCCGTCCATCTCATCACGCCCGTCGACCCGTTGAAGGATCAGACATACTTCCTATCAGGTTTGAAAAGCGAACAACTACAGAGGTCGATGTTCCCGGTGGGTTCATTGTTGAAGACTCAAGTCAGAACGATAGCAGAAAACGAGCGATGTTTGTCGACAGTTGCCAAGAAAGCTGAGGTGAGATTTCTGAAAGCCGCTTTGAAATTGTGATGCTTGTTCATTTCAGAGTATGGGCATTTGCTTCGTTGGGAAGAGGAAGAACTTTGAATCTTTCTTGGATCAGTACATCGAACCGAAGCCTGGCGTCATTATGGATAAACGAAGCGGAATAATAGTCAGCGACCACAAGGGGCTCCACCACTTCACTCTCGGGAAACGCGTCAGAGTGAAACCAGAAGTTTGTCAAAGTCCCGACGGGCTTTTCGTTTGCGAACTTGATCCAGAATCGAACACGGTCTATGTGGTCAGTCCTGTTGCACTTGTCAGCTTGACATATCCCTCAATTTCAGTGCCGAGGATCTGCCAATCCTCTCCTCTACGCCTGTTCGTTCATCATCGAGGGAATCAATTGGATTAGTGGTACAGTGTCGAAGCGTACGCTTTCCTTCAGACTCCAGCGTACTCATCCAGTCTTACCCTGCGAAGTCATTCATCTTTCGGAGGGAAAATCTCGTGTAATACCGCTTTATCCCATTCGAGCTGCCGCACCTGGACAAACCTGTGTATTCTATGAAAACGATATCTGTTTAGGTGGCGGTCAAATTGTGGAAGTTTCTGAAACGTTGTGACGTTTCACGTTATAGTGTTAGTTTTTAAAGTTGTTGGCTGACTGTTGAGCATCGTTGTTTGGCAAAGTGGAAAACGGTAGTTGTGCTCCCATGGGCAGTGTTAGAGTCGGTCAGAAGTCATCTTTATTCTTTAGTCTTGTTCTCTTAAATTCTTTAATATTTTTTTCATCCGCTTAGGTGATCACCTAAACGCTGTTTGCAACACTATTTGATCGTGTCCGCGGCCAGGTGCCTTTGTGGACGTCTACTATCAAAGTGTCGAAGTCGATGATATTGAATAGTCGATTCATCTCTATCGTATCGTTCATAAGGTGGTGTAGACTCTGAAACGTCATCGGTTAACAAATGACCCAAGCGCGGAGCAGAATTTACCGTAACCACCGAAAGAAGCAGCATGATCTCCTGGACGCGCTGGATTGCCTCGTGGACGGTCGCGCTTTTATGTAGTTTTATGTAGCGGAAAAGTGTTGTCATGTACCGTTCCCGAGTCCTGGCGATCACCTGCTGTCCGTGCACGGAAAGACCGATCTCCTCCTTGAAGAACGCGATCGTCTTGAGCAGGCAGTACTCGTTGATGTCCAGACTCATCTTCTTCATGGGGGCCACAAGACCATCCATCATTTTACTGACAGAGTCGGCATAAAACTGCGAAATTCTAAAATTAAATTATGAGTGACTGTTGGAATCAAGAAGCCCATTACATTGGGTCGCTTTTGTAGAAGTCCATGCTGTCCTTGTGGGGATGGTAGCTGCCGTTGGCGAAACAGATCCCTCGCTTTTCGCTCAGCATACTGTAATAGGCGTGGTGAAGCCAGCCGTGATGTACGAGACGTCGCTTGGCCAAAATGAGCTGAAAGAATTAATTCATTTTGCAGTCGAGTATCCCAAAGCGAACCTGATCGTCATCGCCCAACGCCCTGAACTCCCTCAGACCCTGGCACCAGTCCGCAAAGAAAATGAAGTGTCTTCGCCAACCGTCAATGAATTCTATAGGTGTCAAGATGCTGCTGCCATTAAATGACATCTACAATGGCAGATGAGCGAGTAGACTCAGAACGGATTAGTACCTTGTATCGGTTACACACGAGCGTGGGCTCACGGAAGGCGTATTCAAACGGCAGATCGACCTTCTCGCTCGGTGGGGAAACCGGCCGGTCGCTGTCAACATTCGTAAAAATCTGTTTTTCCAAATCATAGAGCTGGAGATACAAGTCGTCGCCGAGCGAAAGAGGACTCGGGAGGTCCTGTTCGGGGGGCGTCGGGGCCATCTCCTGTTTTATATAGACGCAACTTCCGCTGCACGGGAGATTCCGAGGGAGCGAAGTGTCCGTCTAGAACACGCACACACAATGAAAACAAAAAAGTTGATAAACGAAATACATACCTGGGAGCAGTTGTCCTTCATGGACGAGCGGATCCTCGCGCTCTGCATACTGCCATTACTGGGCCCTTCGCCGTTTTTCAGGTTCCTGTCGCGTTCATTTTGCACGGCTGAAAACGGGCTCATAGCGGCTTGGTCAAACGCGCGGAGCATACCATCGGGGTTCATTCCAGCCGTGTAGCATTTCTTCAAGCGGCACGCGCGGCAAACGTTCCGGTGCTCCTTGACCACGGCACAGTCGCCCCCGAAGCGGCAGCTGTACTGGCGCCGGCTCCAAATGCTGAACTATCAGAATTGAAATACGGTAACAGGGACGGATATTGAAGGTATTGAATCAAGCAAGAGACTCGAAGCGATTTCGTCGAACGAAAGTGGTAATTGAAAATTAAGTCGCAACTGATTTCAAGTTGTTGGTAGATCGATCAAAAGTGGCAACAAGCACGTATAATTACGAGCAAAAAATGGCTTAATAACGTTTCGATCAGAATTTGCGCTCCCTCTCCCAATTCCGGGAAGCTGAAAACCTCAGTCGCAGCTCGTTACCCCTTTCAGAATCGAAAACCATCGAAATGATCAAATTCGTAATGCCTAAATAATTAACAGAATCAAAAATTCAATTAACCTGCGCCGAAAGAAGCCCTTACATCCGTTGCACGCGTTCACTCCGTAGTGCTTTCCGAAAGCGACGTCGCCACAAACGTCGCAAAGCAGCTGGCGCGAAGTGGTCGGCTGATCGACGACTGAAATGGCGTTCGGAATTGTTTCGAGGAGAACAGATTGCATACCTGAGAGGGACGTTTTGGGATGGAAGCTCATGTCACCGCCGTAGTTGACCCGTAAACCCGATAAATAATTCGCTTTCCGCTTCAACATTAGGAAGGAACCGTTTTCACTTGCTACTTGAGCTTAAATCAACAAACAGATGAACTCAAAGGTTACTGGAGGAACCATAAGTATAGGGAAAATAAGCAAACGAAAATATCTGACTTGAAGCCGGGTCACATGCGCGATACAAAAAACGAGTGATCATCCAAAACCTGGCTTATTTGAAAAGCAGCACAAATGAAAACCTGAGCGTGATCCCCTGCGGCCGTCTGCGACCCTAACTCTGACATACATCATAGGGTAACGATCGAGAGGTCATTTGAGTTGCATACGCCAAAAAACCGAGTTAATTGTGCCTCTTCTCTATGTGTCGGAGCACGTGCACACATCGAAATAAAACCATAAACCATGACCGAATTTCTCAAAGATAACGTAAAGATGGACAGACTGACACGAACAAAAGCGGTTGGTAAGGCTATCGAAACAAATAAGAGTGTCGATCAGCGTATCACTTCAGAGTTTGGGGAATTTCGCATCAAAATCGATTGATCAGGTACCAAGGATTATCTTTGGAAGAACAACGTGAGCCTCTGTCCGTTTCTCCGATCCCTTTTCCCTCTTATCACCAGTGATAAGCTAACAGGTCACGGGCGGCGAAAGACACGAACCGCTACTCGGCACGACGAACTTCTCATAATTAAGCTTATCACAAATGTTCTCGCTTATGCGTCACGTAAACGTTTCACGTGCACACATATTCAACCGCAATTCAGGAGAGCCCCTTCCTCGCGGCGAACATATGAGTAGCCTTTGCGAGAGGGTAAACTAAATATTTCCCGCCTAAGGAAGAACGTGCCTCATCTTGAGGCGGCGTAACTAATCTGCACCGGAAGGACAGCGCGCGAGCAGGAGGAGTAACCCGCAGAGGGGGAGAAGGTAAACATAAACGCTTCTTCGGGCAAAGTTAATTTCGGCTAAATTGGACCTTCGCTCAGAACGACGTGGGGACGCAAAGAACACCCAAAGAGCGGAGACCGCCCCTCGGCGCTGACAAATGTCTTATGGAGACGTGAAGACTAAGGGTTCTGGAAAGAGTCAATTAGCAAAAACGGAGAAACAGTTGCATCACGCACTCAGAGGACACAAAGCGTAGAGTTGTTGCCGAGGAGAAACATAAACAATTGGTCAGTTGTGTTTCGACGGAGAACAAACGCGTCCTTCCTTGTCTTACCTGTTCTTGGATCCGCCCCCTTTTACAATTCGTTCCAGCGTACCGGACATTCACGAAGGGATCTGGAGCTGTTTGCGGACATTAGACCAAATCCAAAGGGGCGAAGTCTCCATTACCAACAGTGTGACCACCAATTGAAGGCGCCTGTTATGCATAAGCATTGAATGTGAGGCCGTAATGAATGTGTCGATTTAGATCTCCCATTCCCCGAAGCAAAGATGGGAGCAGAACAACACAGAAAGTGTGGTTGGCAGCAAAAAGAACGCCAATGAGGAAGCATGAGCAAAAACGCGGGTATTTGCATATGCAAACTTCGGCCTCCATATATCATCCTCGGGCGGTTGGGAAGCTTTGCGTGCCCGATTAATATTCCAAGAAGGACTTATGGACTCGCGTTCGTGTCCCCATTTTTCGCGCGCACCATTTTGATCAATGGAAATGAAATAGAGTGGAAAGCGTGGTCGAAAAAGTTGAATTGTTTATTCTAAATTTGCTTTATTGGGTACAGTAACCGAAATTTGAATGTCGAAAGAAACATAGCATCCAACATATTATTCAACGTGTTTTTTGGATTAAACAGGGCAGTGAACTGAAAACATCCACCTTAGTTAAACGACCGAACCTAATTTTCTTAAAGTTGCATTGAATTGCTACAAATTCTGTCTTAAATGTCTAAAATCGGCAAAAAAGTACAGCCATGAATTGCTAAAACATGTCGTGTGCCAAAAAATGAGTATTTTATAGTGCTCAACGGTCGTGGCGCCCATAACTGCGCTGCCGGCTGGGTAAAAGCGCAAGTGTTTACCCTAATACATAGCAGAGCTATCAGCGCATGACCTGGTAAACAACTGATCTCTGATCAACGACTGGTGGCATCAGAGCAAGCGAGTTCCTAGTTTCTCCATTCCACGCGCTCACGCTGCAACTAATACACAATTCCTAGCATTTCGCTTCGTCTGCAGCACTGCAATTATCACTAAAGTGCGAACGTTTGTACCCCAATTTTCCAGAACGGTCCAATAAGAACGTTTCAGCTATCGAGGTCATCGATGAAGTTCCAAGAAAAAGACAAGAAAGAACTTCAATCGATTTTTGGACCTGGTTTCAAAAGAGTGGAAAAAAGATCGGAGGAACTGACTTTCCTGGGTGGCGTTTCCGTTATTACCGTAATCTTTCACTGAACAAAAAAGTGCAAAATAAAGATCAGTTGATTTTTTCAGTTTAATTCTGCGAACAAGACGCGTCTTCTTTGATTTCTACAACGCCACGGCGTTAAATAAATATAATTGGGAGTGTGATTAAAACAAACTGTGACAAGTAGAGTCAGTTCATAGATCTAGAGTGACCCTTAGACGGGCGGATTTATATGGTAATAAAAATATTGAAATCTTGCAGCCACATTTATGAACTTTCTGGCAATTTAAGCCGTTACAAACTTTAACGTTGAACAGTCTAACGTTCTACAGATTCGGTGTTTTTCAAGTTCGAAACCTCTACTCAGAGAATTTGATTGCAGCTTATAATTATTTTTGCCGCAGTCTTAATTATTTTCACACCTGACTTACTTGAAGTTGGTAAGCACGAATTAGTACCGTTGATAAACGATGATGTGGATGGGATGACGCCAGATTCGCCGGATCAGGAAGGAGGAGGGACCTCCGGAGGCTTAGATTTCTAAGCCTGTATAGTCGAGGAAGGAAGCTTAGGAGGGAGTGGGATTGCGCATGTATAAACTATGAACTCTCGTGCGTGAATAAACACGCTGTTCAAGAAACTACAAAGAGCGGGAATAGCAAAGTATGAAAAAGTTTGTAAATATACCAAGAACCGATAGGAGACCAAAGAAGGTGAGTGAGCACGTGTGGTCATGGCCTCGGTTTTTCGAAGACTTTTAACTGACCAACTATTGTAACATTTGAGCACATGGGTCGAAACGAAAGTGGAAGGGTCGACCCTTTGAGTGACGTCTGTTCTTTGAGACAAGACGCCACAAAGGATCACGTGGTTGCGGACAGCATTCCCTAAAACGCACGTAGTAATCGTCGAGATGTTGCAGTTGCCCAGAAGAGGTGCTCTTACCGAAAACACGGAAAAACCCAGTGAGCACGTTCAAACATCGCGCGGCGAGCGGAAACCCTGTGCAGGCGCTAACTGGCGAGCAGAATCGAGGAACCGGAGTTCGCAAATAACAAAAAAACGACTTTAGCAGAAAAATGACAGGGCGCACAACGGTTTCGCCAGCCAAAAGGTCGCCACGTATAGCGGGAACGAAGTCCCAGCCGCGCAAGATCACTTATCATATGGCAACCTCTCCCGTTCCGACGTCGACCCTGTTTTCCGTGTACCCAAGAGCCACGTTGCCGTGCAGGAAAAGAACACGCCGAACAGCGGCAGCCTCCCGATAACACCAAAACGTGAAACTAGAAACATCGAACGGCGCTAACAGGACCTGTCTCTCGGAACCGACTACTCGCATACGGAACTCAGAGCGAGAGGGGAGTTTATCTATCTACACACCTGTGCGAAGATCGGCATCGTCAGTAGAAGCGACCAGGAACGGGTAAATTTTAAAGGGAAGCACAAATTAACACGCTTTGTTACGGGAGGCTCAAGTGATCCGATTAGGAATTTTCTGCTGACGTCTCTCTAGTTTGGCGTGAGAAGTTCTGGTTTCGAGAGTCACTCTTGGCATCCGGATGAGGGCTTGCTCGGGACATTTGAAACTGCAAACAGCAGCTGTCCTCATGTCTTTCCAGCAGTAAATCGAGAAACTGCTTGTTGTGCACATTTTTCGGGTTCGCCGGAAACGCAGAGTTTACAACCGCACTTTTCTTCGTCGTTCGTCGTAGTTCGCAACAATTTCGAGACACTTACGCGCGCACAAACATTTTGGGATTCTAAGACGGCCGCTCATTTATCAGCCTCCGTTTGTTCTCTGATATCCGAGGCGCCCGCGCATTATTGATAAAAGCACCTTTCGAGCAACTTACGAAACCTCTTGTTTTGCACGTACGGCTTTAGGAGAGTGTTCTCTGTGACAAGCAAAAAATTGTTTGTGCTCGCAGCCGTCGTCACTTGATTCAACGAATGCAACAAACGTCACCAGGAATGCGCGTTCTTTGTGTTCTCGTCTTTCTCTATCTCGAAAACCATCAATTCGTTATTGGGCACTTCTCCGCAACACACGCAACACATGCCAGAGGCACTTCGGGGAACGCAGTATTACTGTGGGACGACGTGCGGAGAGCAAAATCAAGACAAAGGTGAGTGGTCTGATAGCGGCGTTAGAGCAAGCCCTTGTACTCAGGAGGCTCTAATTACGAGGAATGGCCGAGTTGCAGTTATTAGCGGGGAATCCAGCCACTTGCTATACAAAAGCAGATTTCTTGGTCGGTTTGCAGGAGTCGACCAAACAGCCAAAATTCAGGTTTTCCCGAAAATTCTAAGAAAAAGCCATTTCCAAAAGTAAAGTTCAAAATGTTGTTTCTCCGATCATTTATTGGGTTCCCAGACGGGGTTTATTGGGGTCATGTTCTCAACCGCGTTTGAGAGAATGACCGAAAATGGTCAGATTGATAAGGCTTGGGAAACTTGATAACAGTTCCAATAAATGTGGGCAAGCTGTAACATGTACATTCTATAATTACTGCTAAGTTCTTAAGAGTTTGCTAAGAAGCTCAATTTTGTCCCCCATCGACCAAACTTACAACTAACTCAAACTGGTTCCCGCAATATGCAATTTATGAAAATAAAAAAAGCGCATTGAAAAGGTAAATTTCTACAAAAATGCATGAAAAATGCTACAAAAGATCGCGGATCGGATTCGGATCTAACCGAACGTTTAACAAATGTCAAATTCCTTGTTGGTGCGTGTTTCGAAGCCTCGTGTTTCGGTGTTTGTCGGTTGTTCGTCGCCATTTGTCGCGATTTCTCGAGGAAAATGGCGCCGCGTTCAACAGTTTATGATTTCTTTGAAGAAATCGACGCATTTTTTAAATGCAAGAAATGCGACAGTCAACTGAAGAAACCCGATGATAGGTCGACCGGGACGTTACGCAAGCATGCGAAGACCCACGGAGACATCGAAACAAAGCGAGAAGTTGAAACAAGCGACGGCCTCCCCCCCAGAAAGCAGATCAAACTGGATTTCTCGGAAGATTCGAAATCAAGAAACGAGAAGATTCTGCGCTTCTCGCCGCCTTCCGTTTCGGATCAAGTCGGATTTTTCGGATCGGATCGGATCGGCTCCAACTTTCGGTTATCGGATCCGGATCGCATCCAAGTTGGATCCGATCCGCCATCTCTGATGACAAGGACAGCCCCATTCGAACTTTGGGGATTTCCCGCAAAAGGGACCAGGAAACAGCTTGCGTTTATAAAGACACCGATGATCTCTTTGTGAGTGTGGTTCAGTTGTGAGCGGATGGATTGAGCAGTGGAACTGTGGTCCACAAACAATCTCCAGTCAAAAGGACCGTACTGGGAAAAGAAAAGATAGAAAAGCGTCTTTTTACCAAGGGCAGCTATAATTTTGTCGTTGATGACGCGATGTTTCATGTCTCCTGTTGAAGCACAAAGAAAAAACTGACTGAGTAATTGCGCAGAGAACCATCATACTTGAATAGTTTCAATTAGTAGAGCAATGAAACAAATTCAACAATTTTTATAAAGTTAGTTGTCGCTTCTTGTATTTAAAGATTAGTCGGTGCAGAAAAGACAATGTCAAAATTTATAACGTTTTGTCTTTTCGTAAATCTGTTTTGACAGAGCATTATGATTCACTTCTGTTTCAAATGGTCAGTCCTTTGGTTTCTGCTGTTCTTGTTAAATAATTATGACTGTCTTTCCGCCGCGCTTTATACGAAGAATTTTTGTCAAACGTGAAGCCTTTCGACTGATCCGTTTTTGCGTGTGTCGTTCTAAACTTGTCGAACAGAAGTGCCTCTGTTTCAGCTCCTTATTGTTTTTCCGTTGTTTAAAAATTTTGGGAAACTTATGAAATATCTGTATGTCGGTTTTTGGAGACGGTCCTAAAACGTCTGCGGAGGTTTTGTTGCGTCTTCCAAAGTCAAAAGACATAACGCGTGGGAATACTTTTGTTTCGTTTGCACTATTGCATTCTGCTTTTGGCCTCTATGAATTACGATACCTCGCAGCGCCAAATGCAAACGCGGCTAGACAAAACATCCACCCAGGAAAAAGGACCCGGTCGTAGACATCACACATCACTGAACGCGGAACTCAGATATATTGTGGTTGTGCGTTTCAACATTTACTTTTTCCTTGATTCGAAACAAATCGCTTGGTAAATCAGTTTATTGAAACCCTTGTTGTTTACGGTGTACATTTCGTTACATTTCGTGGACGATTGGTCGAGTATTCAAACAAAAGATTTTTTATTGCGTTTGAACGGAAGAATGCGTCTTCTCAGGAGCAGAAAGAGCCACAAAAATGCAACTATGTAATTGGGAATGAGTTACCATCTACTTCAGATGAGGATTCTGCTAATAGATTTGCGTTCCGTCTCTTTTCTCGTAACTAAACTGCGAAAAATTCTGCTCCTCCCTGAACCTTTTATTGAAGACTGACAAATTAGTCTGTTACAAAATTAGTCTCGGCAGGCTGGAATTCCAGCCCGGGGCTCAGTCAGTGTTCATCGTAAGTTCCTTGTTAACGTGGATTCCTTGTTAATAAGATCGATGTTCGGCGATCACTGAACATTCGATCGATCGAAAAAGCAAACGACTCGTCCCTGAGCTGCCGTCTGTCTTTTGCACTTGAATCTCACTTCTTCTGTCAGACCACCGTCGCGCTGCCGCCTGTTCAACTTTGCGATCGCGATTTTTGTGTTCTTGCGTCCGCGTCGCCGTCTACGCGGTGCCCTTTCGGTCGTTTCTATCCCTCCGTTTTTTTCTCTTCCTAAGGCTTCCGCTGCCTGCGGTGTGTGAACTTGCAGTTGCACTATAGCAAACCGTCTCGCTGCACGCCGTCCGCCGTCATTGTTCACGGGCCACGTGCTCGGAAAACGGCGGCTTACCCCTCTCTCCTGTCCTCTTCCCTACTGCCACATATCTCCACGAGCGACGCTTGGCGATTAAAAGCGAATGTGGTGGATTAATATTTTTTGTTGTTGTTGCAATCAGTCTGTGTTTACAAACCAATCGAGCGCGCCTTCGGTTCGCTCTTCTAATTGTAAATAATTAAAACAAGGAAGAGAAAATACTGAAAACAAGGTTTTGAGTATCACGCTCCTCACGTTTAAGAACCGGTCCTCAAAATCATCGCGAAGCCATCAATGGCTGATTTATGAGGTTTTGAAACTAACATGACGCACGTTATCAACGTGTTTCTGATTGGCACGCAAATCGGCTGAATTTGTTTTTTTGAAAAACACTTTTGAATTAAAAAAAAAGATTTCTTTGTGGCGACAGGACGTCAATCACAGCGGATAGAAGCTGCAAAGCTACAAAATAAGTTCCGAACTCGAGAGAACTTTTCCTCGTCAATGTTTTTGTGCAGAAAAGATCAAGTGCAACAAAATATGGCCAAGTTTAAGTTTATTTGAAAGCAAATTTCAATGCCCATCCCCGAATTTCCTTTACCCCCACATAATCGAAACACTTTACGTCCTGGTTTTTCGTGCAGAAAACATATTTTGCTATTATTCGCTAGCGCGCGTTACTCTGCGCAAGCATAATTTCTAAAATTTGGACGTGACACTTTCTTGTTACTTAGACGCATGCTGTGACCGATCTTGTGCTAATAAATGCCAAACACAGTCGAGGTATGACTGTGTGGTGTACTGATTAGTACACCGTACTCCCGCACGAACGGTCGCGGATTCGAGTCCCGTCGGCGTCCAACGTTTTGTCTGTGTTCCTCATCGCTCCAAAATTTTGGCGAACAGAACACAAACAGAAAGCTCTCCGTTATTATAGAGGGGGTTCTGCGTTGAGAGAGACTCCGTGTTTTGCGCACGCAATTGAACTCATTGATGATGAGTGACAATTTCTGCGGACGGTCCCCTTGCAACGCGCGACGAAGCTGACACATACAACTCTGAATTTTCAAAATTTATTCCTTCGATTTTTTGCAGCGTCCTGCGACAACCTGCAACGAGCGGCCTCAAACGTCTTCTCCAGACTCGCTCGTCTTCACGTTCTTACTCCGCAGCCCCCTCGGATTCGCGAATAAGAATCGCCTTCGCGGCCACCAGCTACAGTATACTTAACGACGCGACAGGCGATTCCCTTTCGGAAACGCCGCAGGTTCACGCGTGCGTTTTCGCGACCCTCGGAGACGGTTCCCGCCTGCGCCTCGGAGGCCGAAGCCTCCCTCTTCGGAAATCTGACTTTGGTCTCACGGGAGTTTTGGAACGTCATTTTGTGTCATTGTTTCATCTGTTTCTCGTCCTTCTCGACTCGTTTTAATTACTTTCTGTGCTAAGTCGCTTCAAAGTACTTTCACAGCAGTCGCCAGAGTCTTCGCTTTGCGTGACAACATTTGATTGTGTGGGGTGAACACGTTGCTGTGGTCTGTGCGTGCCGATAAGCGGCGGAGGCGTCACTCGATCTGGCATGGTTGCAACCTCCGATTGTTTAGTGGCGTGGTTTCGCCGTCCCATCTGCCTCGCCAACTCATTTCGGCCATCGGTTCTTCTGCCGTTTATGATTCCGCTAGCGGTATTCTTGAAATGCGTGTTCGAGTGATAAGGAAATTTTCGTATTATAAACATTGCGACTATTACCAGTTGACCGTGTGAACATGCTTTCCCGCTCGGCCCTGTCTCAAGTTGCGCGAACTGCAGCCAACGCTCTCCGCAATGGTCAGGCGACGTCCTCGTCGTCCTTCTCCACCTATCCCATCAACGACCATTTGTTCGGACTCAACGACGACCAGCGTCAGGTTTGTCGGATTTTTTTCGTGACATAATTTACGTGGTTAATCCAGCTTCGTCACAGTGTGTTCGAACTTGCCCAGAAGGAGCTGGCCCCTTATGCCGATGAGATCGACAAGACCAACGACTTCACCAAGCTCCGCGAGTTCTGGAAGGTGCTCGGTCAACACGGACTTCTCGGTATTACCGCCCCCCGTAAGTGGTATTTTTGTCGCAAAGGGTTTGAATTATTGGCTAGTGCACTAATTGATTGAAACGTGGTGCGACGTTTCAGTCCCACATGCCGCCGCGGAAAAATGGGTGCAACGTTTCAGTCCGTCAGCACAAATTCGGTCCCACACGCCGCGCGCACCTCCCCTGGTGGAGCGGGCGAATTTTTTGCGACATTTCAGTCCCGAACTCACGACTTTTGTGATCAACTGGCGATAAGGATTTTGATATTAGGGCCTTTCCACTTTTACTTAATTTTAATTGAATGTGATACTTTTGATGCTCTGGACTGTCCATTTGATTGATTGAGCCATTGGAGTCAGCGGAAGCGCAAAATTTTCTAGTAAATATTATGTGAAACTGCAAAATCATGCAAAACACCTCCAAAAACTTCAAAATCGTGAGAAATTATGGCAGAAGCTCTAGAACAGCCCGAAAACCTAAATGGCTAAAAATCACCCTTTTCTGCACGTGTCGCCGAACTATTCAAAGCCGCTTTGAACAGTTCGGCGACAACCTTTTCCATAGAAACGGTGTCGCCGGGCGACAGTCGCCCAAGCGGCGGCTCTCTGTCGCGGTCGATTAGGATGACTTCTTTAGGCTACGCGGACTTCTGCAATTCGTGCAATCGCGCGTGGTGGGACCGGCGAATTCTGCAGCACACCGAAGATCACACCGTTCGGTCGCGCTTGCAAACGCTCGAAGCTGATGGAATCGCTCGCGGCGATGTGTCCGGCTTGCCCGAAACGATGCTCGGGGTTTCGGGACCTTCTTCGGCGGCGGGAAGATCTGGCACGGGGCCGTGATGAATCCAAATCCAATCACTCTTAAACACAACCGATTGAAATCTACAATCGGAATTTCAAATTTGTTGATGACTATGTATGTGCTTCGTTTTCAGCTGAGTATGGTGGATCTGGAATGAAATACTTCGACCACGTCATCGCCATGGAAGAGCTTTCCCGTGCCTCTGGTTCCATCGCTCTGAGCTACGGTGCCCACTCGAACCTTTGCGTAAACCAGATTGTTCGCAACGGCACTGCCGCTCAGAAAGAGAAGTATCTTCCCAAGCTCATCTCTGGAGAGCATATGGGAGCTTTGGCCATGTCCGAAGCGGGAGCTGGATCCGATGTCGTTTCCATGAAGCTTCGTGCGCAGAAGAAGGGAGACAAGTACGTGCTGAACGGAACCAAGTTCTGGATCACGAACGGCCCTGATGCCGATGTCTACGTCGTCTACGCCAAAACCGACCCCAAGAAGCACCAGCATGGTATCACTGCTTTCTTGGTTGAGCGCGACTACCCCGGATTCACCCGTTCTCCCAAATTGGACAAGCTCGGCATGCGTGGATCCAATACCTGCGAGCTCGTCTTCGAAAACTGCGAAGTTCCCGGTAAGCTTTAGGAGAGTGGATGCAACTGATGCCCCTTGTATTTGCAGAAGAGAACATTCTTGGAGCTGAAGGCAAAGGCGTCTACGTTCTGATGACCGGACTTGATGTCGAGCGCCTCGTTCTGGCTGGAGGACCTCTTGGTCTGATGCAGTCCGCCTGCGACATCGCCTTCGACTACTGCCACCAGCGTGAAGCCTTCGGAACCAAGATCGGAAGCTTCCAGGTATTTTATTCTGTTTTTACAACACTTTAATTTTTTCTTTAGCTCGTCCAAGGAAAGATGGCCGATATGTACACAACTCTGAACGCTTGCCGTGCGTACCTTTACAGCACCGCTCGCGCCACTGATGCCGGACACCTCACCAACAAGGTAGCGTGATTCTTATTAATGGTTGTTTAATGGATCATTTCCAGGATTGCGCTGGTGTGATTCTCTACTTGGCCGAGAAGGCGACTCAGGTCTGCCTGGATGCCATTCAACTCCTCGGAGGAAACGGGTACATCAACGATTATCCCACGGGTCGTCTCCTTCGCGACGCTAAGCTTTACGAAATCGGTGCGGGCACTTCGGAAGTGCGCCGTCTTGTCATCGGCCGCTCGCTGAACAAGGAATACCAATAATTCATATATCGTTTGATATTGTTTTAGATTCATAAGTACGGATGTTGCCAAATAAATCTCAACCAAATTGCGAGACGTAACTCCTCTTGATATGCGAACTTCCAGCACAACTCTTGAGCACTCATTTGGACCTAGAGGTGCTGCTGGAACAGCGTCTAGCGACCAAAGCGGAGGATGGTGTCGTCGTCGACGGGTTTGTTAGCGGCTCGATTAGATCTGGAAGGAACTGGGACCGTGATAAGGAGGCTGACCTAGCGAACGTGCACCTACCTTCCAAAGACGTTCTCCTCCTGGCCGACTTCTCGCTTGCCGAAGCGGATCAGCGGCGCCGTGGACGGGGCGCGTTTCCCGAAGCGGATCAGAGGCATTTGGTCGGGGCGTTTGCCGAAGCGGATGAGCGGCGAGTTGAGGGACGACCGCTTGCCGAAGCGGATCAGGGGGTTCAACGAGAAGTCCTGAAAGAGGGACGGTAATGGCGCTTTAAGAAGGCGCGGGCGGACTCACGTTTCGGGCCGTTCGGGAAAGGTCTTCGTCGGTCTCGGCGTCTCGTTTCCCGAAGCGGATCAGCGGGTTCCTCAGACGCCCGTCGCGGCGCTCGATGGCGATCGGCATCTCGTCGGCGAATCCGTAGTATCCTCCTCCGCTGCGCTTATCGTCTAGAACTAAGACTCAAGTCCCCCGCGGCTCCGGAGCCGGTCACTTACGGTCATCTTCGAGAAGGCGAATCTCGGACGACTCGAAGGCCACGACGGCTCCGACGGCGAGTACGGCGAAGAGGAACACTTTGGAGGTCGTCATTGGGAATGACTTGCGGGGAACCCTGAAGTGAGGACACGAATGAGTTGGCGGCCGGAAGCGGTAATCCGAAACAAGAGTGTGCAAGGAACCAGCGCGGAAGGAGTACGAAGCTCCGGCGGGGGACTCGGTCGGTCTGAGGGGCGGAAGATCCTCCGGCCATAGATATACTCGCTACACGAGCCATTTCCGTAATTGTATCTCAGACTAATTGCAAAAAGATTGCTAATTGATATTTTGTTGGGCGGATTGGGCCAAATTGCGCTACGCGCGCCTGGCCGAGACCACGGCGGAACTGTCGCGACTCCAATTATTCGGTCGAAGCCGGTTGCGTCATTGGAGACTACACGCCTCGCGCGAACAGTTTCCGGGAGGCACTTCAGATGCAAGAGTTGCAACGTGGATTCGCTTAAAGAGGGACAAACTGGAGTTGGACGAGTCGAGAGAGGTTGCGTGCAGCGGAACGGAAGGAAATTGAAAAATTGTTTGCAGGACAGCTAATTTTTCCTATCACCGTCAGTCAGCTTGTTCATATATATCTCAAGCTATTACTCAAGGAGTATATATCACTCATGTCGTACACTGAATACGTATCACTCCTATGTCACATTTCAAACGTTTTCGACAGTTAGGTTGTTATCGCTTCATTTTTTACCACTTGACCAATTTTCACTGTCTGATGTTCTACTGCCTACAGTATTCATAATGCCAAAAAGAAAGGAGTTTCTTATAAAGCATTTTCAATCATAAAGCAAACGGTAGTTTTTTCGATTTCTGGACAGACTCCGATTCTAGTAATGAAGCGAAAGATTAGCAAGGAAAGATTTCCTGAAACGTGCACTGTCCACATACATACAGCAAAGAGTGTAGATAAGCTCGCAACAGATAGGATCTGCATTTGTGGAACGAAACTGCGTAATGACAAGTCGGGACTCATTTATAATTCTTGAATATAGCGGAGAACCATCTGGAGTTCACTTCAACCCATAACCGCAGACACGTACGCGTTCTCCGAAGCGGAAAGGGGATCTCGCGTAGTTGCGTAAACCGCGAAAACATTTAGAGTCTCGCTGAATAAAATTTGCAAATCGGCGTCAAGCATTGAACTTCTGACTAAATGACTCGTTAGTCGAGGACCTCAGTCTGCATAATGTGTTGTTTTGTTTTGCGGTTGTCTTTGTGAACCGCGACCTTCCGGAATCCGATCGCGGGCCGCGGGTCGCTTTGCAACGCGGAATGCGGCGCCCAATTTGGCCCAGACCGATAAACGAGTTGCTCTTTGCGTCAACCTAAGTGTATCGAAATTAATGTCGGGCCGGAAGATGACAGCAGCGAGGGGATTCTGGGGTCAATTAAAGTGCGTAGGTTGCATAGACAATAAGAGCGCATTAGTTGTGACGCAGAGCGACCAAAAACACTTGAAATAACACACGCGCATATTGAATTAGAACCGATTCGACGCGATTCCGTTCGCTGCCCGCGCCCTTTGCCAATTCCGCTAATTCCCATTTTGCGAATGAAATCCGAACGGGTTACGGTACCCCGTGAACGGAATGCTGGAAAGGGTAACCGTCTAAGCAACTAAAGAACAAAAGAATAAAGAATTTCGAATTTGCGAGACTCGAATTCAAAGAGGAACACGGGAACAGGTCAGAGCGGGGCTTCTAAGACGACAAGGTCAAGAAATGCTGGAAGAGGAGGAATCCTGTGCCGATTACGTAAGACTGTTTCGAATATGGTTTGGAAGCCTGTTTTCGAACTCTGACAATGTGTGTTCTTTCAGTACAGCCGGACTTGTGAATACTCGCGTGTAATCAGCGCGCATTGAGATCCGTACTCGTTAGACAGTTTGGAGAAGATGCCACATGGCCTTTGTGCCCGGAGGTGTGACCGCGTGACGTACTGGCGAAAACAGGAGAAAAAGTTTGCGGAGTCGTCGAGACCAACGTACTGTATGAGCCCGAGGCAAGCCCCAATCACGGTTGGAACGGCGTAGCCTATATCGCGTGAAAAACAGAGACATTCAATAAAAGCAAAAACGGACTCAACAAACAAGCCTTTACGTGAAAGGTCGTCGGGCTAGTTTGCTGCTGATGACCTCGATGAGCTCCATAAATTCAGGGAATTTTCGTTGAAAAAGCTAGAGAAATCTTTGCGAGTAGCTTGAAATCACAGGGCCAATTAAGTGGGACAGTTGATTCCGCATGCGACGAACGAACGGGCAAACGTAGAGTTCCGCCGGGTTCCGTCCATTGTGCAGAAGGCTCGAGAATCAAAGTTTTTTGTTCTCAGCTATCTGAAGGGACGCTTGAAAACAAAAAGAATAGTTGCATGTTGAGTATCCATTTGTTGTGGGGAGGGCCCTTTTTAGAAAGATAAGATTTTAGGCAACAACGATTTCGCTTTTCTCTATGGAGGACGAACCGGCAATTCTAGTATGTAACATGTTGCCAAATTTCTGTAGAGATCATTGTCCGCTTGACGGTGGATATTATAAGAGCCATAAACATTTAAACAAAATATTGCAGAGCGAATTACTCCCTCGGACCAGCGACAAGATCATAAAGTGGAGATGCTCATTTCCGCAAGTAATTTGGCAAAAATCGCGACAACAATAAGTCGGGATGCCTTCTCGGAAGTTGTGCTTTAAATCTTGATAGGGAGTATTACGATGTTGGCCATAAATACCAATACACCAGAATGTACAAGCAACATTTATAGAACAGGGGGTTGGGACAAATACAGTTCCAACTTAATTAACTGTGCTTCTTAAGATTCTGGCAGAGGCAAAGCAAAATATAGAATTTTCGACAAAGACTGCTCCTTTTGAAATTGAAAAAAGGTGCAAGAATTCACAGACAGATAGACGACTCAAGGAGTTTTTGTCCTAACCACTATTTGGTACAGGTATATTTGAAGCCACTGCGTCTACCAACCGACAACTTGAGACTTTAGACATGAGAATTTATAATGCCATTTCATTCTGATTACAAAACGATTATCTCCAGTTTCACAAGAAGCACTCAAGGGTAACCACGCTTTTCCCCGAAAGAAGAGCGACGACGTTATCAAAGTTGTTAGAAACCATCAAAGTCTTAATTCGATTACTTTGACTCTGTGCGTTCCGAGAAGAAACGCATTTTAAAGTGGAGTTTATTTACATTTATAGAAAAGGTTAAATGACATAATAGCCGCGAAAAGCGCAATCTCATTTAGTTGCGTCAAGAAATTGGACGTTTGACACGTAATGGCAGATAAAAACGACACTTCCAAGAACATCCACTTGGTCGATGCGGGCCTGCAGAGGGTTCAAGTGGTCCAAGTGTTTCGCAAGTTTTAATAAAGGACGCGTTTTGTTTTTACGCACGTCCGAAAACACTTATGAGAGGCATGTGCAAATAATCAACAGTATCCCATGTATCCTCAAGCGTTTCGCCCTGTTTAGTCTTTAATCGTTTTGGCATTTTATTTTGGGTACCAGACGTGGGTGGCAAATTTGAAATCTTGATAGAAGTCCGACGGGAGAAAGAAGGTTGACTTCCGGTGGTAAACAGAGTTTCGACGGTGCCTTTGACCTTGCGGCGTAAAATTATTACCATTTTTACAGATGTCATGCAAGCAAGGATCTGGGATGGCACTGCACTGACAAGGGAGTTTGCTGGCTCCCACATGATTCGAGTCAATTCAGCTCACCAGTTTTAATCTTACAAACTCTTTTTCTACCACATTCGGTTGTTATTTTACGAATGTAGTAGGTTTCTTCGGTCCGATCCTTTTCACTAATGTTTCCCAAACTGATCTTATTCATATTCTTATTCAACGAGAAAGAGAGCGCGACGGAGAATCTGCTTTTCTCAATCACACGGAGGTGACACACACTTTATCGCTTCTACAAAATAAACTCAAGGAACTCTTTGTCTTCATGAGTTGGTTTGGGTTTGTCTTTAGGATCCGTAAATGTAAGTAAATTGTCAGCTTTGGAAAGAATCTCAAGAGAAGTTGGAAATGTGAAACCAGACAACGAATTTTGCCGAACCCCACAGATAAAACTGTCAATGTCCAAAACAAGCTCCCGGAAATGGAAGTGACCCCGTGACGAAAACGGTCGAATTTGTGACTCTTTCGAGACGACATTTGAGAACACATACTTGTTTTTCCGATAAACAAGCACTTTTTAAAAGAACACAGAACTTATTGAACATAGGTAAACAGAACTTATTTGGAAGTGGTGAATAATTAAGAGATTCTGGTTTGTCTACAAACTCGGCGGTGTGGGATTGCGTTTGGTGTCTTTCAGATCTTCTATGAAACCTCTGCTTCCCGAAAGCGAAAACATTCTCTGTCTTAATGTACATCCGTATTTACAAACAAAGCAGTTAACAACTGAGTTCTCATCCTCTCTGCAGCGGTATGTTCAAGAATCGTGAGTCGACGAATGTACGACTCGGGGCGAATGCGACGTGGAGGCTGAAAGGAGTCTCATCCCTTGCTCCTTGCGTCTGAAAGCGAAGGTTAAGACTGCCTACGCAGTGGGGCAAGATGCCTTGTAGCCTCGGACGTGAATTGGGTGTGGACATAGATGGCGATCATAGGGAACTGGACCAGGTAGAGCAGGTAGAAGATGGCGTCAGCGTACAGGTAAAAGATGTAGCCGCTCTTGGTCGCTCTTAAAGCCACAAATTCGTCTGCTAACTGCAGAATGTAGTAGGGGGTGTTGAGGAGGAGCTGAATGGTGGCCATGACCAAGCATCTGCGCATCGCCCTCTGTCTTCTCGCGTGACAGCGCTGAAAAAGGAGCACGGTCACAATTTACTTTTTTTAATTCGTAAAATCGGTTTACTGTATTTCGCCAAATCACATTTTCTGGACATAATAACCGAAATGGGCATAATAACCGAATTCCTGGAATCCATTTTCTGTGATTCTTATGCGTTCTGCCGGAAAACAACTCTATTTATATCCTTTCGATTAGCGTTTATTGAAAAACTTGGCATTTTAATGTTTTCTCTAATCTCGAACACTCAATTAATCTTTTGCCCAGTTCGGGATGGTTTCTAAAACGTTGAAATTTCTATACAAAGACCACGCGCCATGACTAATAAAGCCACAACAAGCCCTTCGGGAATCCTCAATGCTCGCAAAAGATTAACAAGTGGAATAATTCGATCTTTCGGCTTCGATTTTCGACCGGAAAACGTCAGTTCATCTTACCATTAGACTTTTTTCCGATTGAATTTTGAAGCTTGACGGAGCCGCGATTCCCGGATTGAGCGAGGTGGTGACGGTCGCATTCTGAGACTTCATGTTCTCGCTGCTGATAACCGTGAACTTCGTGCCGCGGTGGTTCCAGCCCACCACGGCCATGTCGGTGATCACGGTCACGAAGAACGGAATCGCGTAGGTGAGCATCGACTCGGCGACGGCTATCCACTTGAAGAGGTGCTCGCTGAAACAAATTGTGGGATTGGATACCGTATGCATCACAATGTCTTCTTTCTGCAGAATAACAAGCCTATTCAAAGCCAGACGTCTTTCAGTGACTATGGCTGACGTATGATGACTACGTGTACACAGACCGGGTGTAGATTTCTCATTACCGCAATTCCTTTTCTTCTAACGCTACAGTAAATAACGTTAAGAAGCGAGTGCCGGATAGGGTAACAGTTGTATTCGTATTTGTGCCCTTTTCTTGTTTTTCCTTTTTCGATACATAGAACTTTCAAGGAGGACAGGATTCCCTTTGTTCAAAAAGAACAAACGCACTTGTCCCATTGTCTTTCCTTCAGAAATTATCATGAGAAGCTTCTCTTTTGGGTAAACAGCAAATAACCAACCTGACCATGTTTGTGTCCGGACCGCAAAAGCTGCCCACGATCTGGCCGCCCTGATTCCGGATGATATTCTCGGTCATTAGAATTGGAGACCACGATTGCGTGAACAAGGCCATGATACCCGTAACGATGAGCAGTTTTTGGGTGTCTTCGATGAAGTTCACGAGATACTGGATTCTGGAGTGGCCAACGGGAAAGAAAACGTAGACGAAGCGCTGGGCGAACATCATGACCCAGACCCAGTTGACGTAGCAGGCAGTGGTGTTGGTGATGAAGGCGGTGACTTTGCACATTAGCGCACCTGAATTCGACCGTAGAAGAAGGGTACAAATGCAGAAGTGCACCTTTTAGATTTTGGAACAAGTAATCTGAAATGAGGTTCAGACAAATGGCAAAGAGCATGAGCAGGTTAGCAATGATCATGCTGGTGAGGAAGTGGAAGTAGTGTGAGGTCTTGTGCCGAAGCATGGTGACCAGCGCATGGTAGAGGACCGGCACGCTCGTGACGATTATGAACAGGACGAGCCACCAGAGGAACTTCGAAAGGGTCATCCACGTGGTCAGCGCTTCGTGGGACAGCGCCTTCTCTTCGTCGTCGACGCGCATCGCGAGCTCGGAGTTTCGCGGAGGATCAAAGCGCCGAAGTCTGAAACGAGACTGGGACCGTCACTGATCTGATTCTTAACGAGCGCCATACAAGAGAACCAACGTCAGAATTGCGAAAAAAACAACTGCGGAATGGGTGAATTCTTAAGATGTTTCTGCCTAAATGAGTCGCGATGCGTAAGCTTTTGTTCTGACAACACCTGTGGGGATGGACGTAATTTAGGACAAGCGATGGACTTTGAGAAGCACTTGAGAGGGTTGAAAACATGGCCGAATCAGAAAGGAGCTGCACAGAAAATAGGTAAGTTTGTATTTCGGAGAAATGACGCGAGGGTCTGATGGGGACTCCCAGTCAGACTCACGAGTCCCATTGGGGAGACCTAGGACAGTCAGAATCTTAATGAGGCTAAGAGGTCAACGTTAGAGAGGACGTGCACGGGCGGCGTCGGAGATGCGACGAATACACAAAATATAACTTAGATTAAGCAAGTGCACGCTTCGAACAAGTGCGCTTTTTATCATTTACCTCATTAGGGACACATAACTAACAGTCGGACCGGAAGCGTCTTCAATTGGAGCGGCTTGATTAAAAGAGTACAGCTTTAAGACCACAATATTTTTGGACAAATCTTATTTTTCTAACCGAAATCAGTTTGGAAAACGCTATTTTGAATCAAATCAAACGTTGAATAGCTCTTTTTAGTCTTATTTTGCAATTTCTTCAATCTTGAAGGAGCTAAAAGTTTATATTTAGATGCAATTCGACCGTCGAATGGAAAAAAGTGAAAGCGGTCTGGCGAAGCGCGTCAGCGTCTGTTTTAATGAGCCCACTTAAAATTGCACATGTTTCTTACATTCTTAAATGAAAACAAATGGCAAAAACGATTTTGAAGACTAAATAAGATCATTAAAACATGCATCGTATATGTCGCGCTTATTTTTTACCTACAGTGTACTTTGGAGCCAGTTGTGAAAAGACCATCAATCCTAAGAAATTCTTGCGCCACTTAACTTTGTGGTGAATGGAAGATTGAAATGCGCTAAATGAATACAGCGAAGCGCGTTTAACGCTTGCGTCTGTAAATTTGTGTTATTTATCCCTAATTTCGAATGTTTTCATGCAAAAGAGTTATTTTGTAAAGATAAAAAACTCACGCGCGACCAAATTTTTTTCATACATTAAAAAAATCGGAGAGAGAAATGAACGAATTGAAGAGAGACACGGAAAGGACGTCGTTGAGTGATCAGAACTCACACGCGCTGAGCGGCTTCGTCAGGTCGTCGCTTTAAACAGGATTCGTTGGCCAATGCCTAAATGTTGGAGACTTGTGTTGAGCTCATTTAATGTATTTTTGCCATTGAAATCACGGTCTGGCAGCCAATTAGAAGTGCAAGCAAGCACTCGCGAGCAAATAATGCCCAAGTTCAATTCTGAGGGAACGACGATAAATTGATCGTAGCAGCAACTTCGATCGAAGGTCTGAACTCAAGACAAATGTCACGAACGCGGAGCAGATGTTTGTAAAAGCACACGCAATTTCTTACGACAAACCTTTCGGCTTTGATTTTTGGCTAGGACAAGGATGTTTTCAAAGAAATCACGCGGCTCGCCCAGCAAGGACAAGAAAGACCCTCCCTGACGTGGCGCCGCCATCGAAGAATAGAAACGGAGAAAATTAGAAGTAACATTTGCGCGAGTAATATGCGGTAATTGAGTCGTTTCGCGAGCAGAAGCAGCGAGAATTTCAATTAGAAGTTGCCGTTTGGCGGTCTTAATGAGACTGAGAAAAATGGATATAGGAAAGGCGTGCGACGGTGGTCTAATTCATACCTCGGACGTAGACAACTACCGTGGACGGAGAAAACACGGTGAAAAAGGAGTTTTCGTCCAGGAGTTTATCTCCTCCGGACACACGGAGGTCGGCTTTATGCAAGCTCGCGTGCTGCGTGGCTTTTGATCAATCAAACCCCAAAACTGAAAGCTTTTCGCAGAAGCATTTTTCAGTTAATACTTCTCCATCCACATTTCAAAATTAACGGAGCTGCTATTGCGCGAGGTTTCAGTTTCAAAATGTGTTCTGAGTCGGCGCTTCGCGCTTCCAAAGAGCCATGAGCGCACTGATTTCGCAGTTTCATAAATTTTTTTGAAATACTGCAAATTATATATTATTCAGTCTCAAGTTTTGTGATTGAGCCCAAAAACACCCTCAACTGTGGCCAATTCGTCAATTTAAGCGCCGTGCCGTCGCGGTTGCAAAACCGACCGGTCCGCGGCGACGGCGAAACGCTTGCAAACGCAAATGGTGCCTTTAACGTAACCCGCGTTTGCCCAATCAGGGACATCGTTTCGGTGGCGTGACACACGGACGGACACATCAGGATTGTTCTCCTTTATTTAATGGAGGGGATAAAGCATTGAAACCGAGCAAGCGTCAAGTTCAAAAGGAAACAAATTTTAACAGAATTCTAAGGAAATTTTAACCAAAAATGACACACATCCGAGTGCTACGACCTACTGAGTAAGTTGAATATGACCAAAAACAGAAATAAAGAAACTGATTTCATCCAAATGAAACCGTGTTCATCAAAGAAGTTCAGCCACTGGATTGAAGACACTGGATTCCAAAAACAAGGATTGAACTTCGACGTCAGTAGTAAAAAAAGACAACTTGAACCAGCGATTGAAAATTCCGAGTACTACGACCTACTGAATAAGTTGTGTCTACAGTAGGCCCAAAAACAAAGTGGTCTTCAATATATGAAACAAGTGTAAATGACCAGAATTCTGCTATCAAACCAAATAAATACACACTTCCAGCTAGCGCATGGCCAAATTTAGAAGTCTTTTATTTTATTAATGAGTTTGAATCTAGTAAACGTATCTTGTGGCGGTAGACGTTTCAAACTGCGAAATCTGTGGTAAGCATAAAAGCTCTGCGATAGATATGAATCTCGACGAGGGTGGTCAAAACAACAGAAAGAACGAGTTTGGAAGGTCAAAACGAAAATGTGGAGACCACTTTCTCGGAACGTCCCCTATGTATGTCTTTAGAAGCGATGCTGACTGGATACTTACTGGGTCAGAACAAACCGCGGCTGAGAGGCAATTGGTTCATCTTCTTCTGAATAAAATAAATGTATCTAAAGGTTTTGGACTTGCAAAGGGCGAGAACAGCACGTCTCAGGGCAGCCCATTCAAAACTCTCGAAAGTAACATTTCAAAAATCAAAAAATAAATAAAACCAAATTGCAGTTGCTTTCAACTTTACGAAAACGGTTTCAAATGAAAGTCTAACTGATCGTCGAACGTCTGCGAAACTTCTTCTTTTGGCATGATCAGTTGAAACACTTATCGATCCGGATCAAAATTAACGTGGAGTGTTAAGGAGAACAATTTGAAACTCAAGGGAAATAATTCGTGCGAGCTACGCTAAAACGCACGATTCTTCACGTGATTTTTGTAGGAAGGGTACCCACCTCGTTCCAGGAACCCATCGAAGCGGAGTTTATTGTCCACAGAGACTTCCAGATAACACCCGGGAGTGAAATAAAGATTTCCGGAAAATGTACTGTGTCTGGTCCGCTCAAAGAGGGGATGGTCGGAAAAACACCACAAGGACGTTTGGGCTCGCCGGTGCAATGGCAATTAGGCACATTCAGTCTTGGCGTGGCGATCGCACTTTCCCGAACCCTCTTTTGCGCAAATAAAATTGCTTATCGGAGGAACGTTTGACTCCGTGCGGTGTCAAGCTCGGGCATCATTTGCAGACGAATTCGCCGATCGAGTCTTGTCTACCGGAACAAGAGGATAAACAATAACTGAGGGTTTCGTTGTCCGCGACGATGTTGCTTGACGGTTAACCAATGTCCCACAAATTACGGGAAGGTGTCGCTAGTGGAGAAAGAGACATTCAGGCCTTTGCACACTCGAAAAATAAGTTTAGGGAAGAATTGTTTACATGGGTAGGACATCACTTCGGCGCTCGTCTTCAGACACATTCCAGTAAATGTTTACTAATTCCAAAGGCAATTCAGCTAGGATTTCCGATCTTGTCCGTCCGAAGCGGAGATTTCCATTTTCACTGTTTTGTGCGTTCACCGAAAAAGCACGTATTCTGCACGGAAAACAATTTCAAAAGTTTAAGGAACAAGTGAACGTAACGAGCAAAACTTTTTCAGCTTTGTAAACGAGATAAGCTTAAAACAGTTGTACCAAAATGTTTTTTTTGGAATGTCCTTTACACTAAACTTAAAAATGCGCTTCCTTGTTTTTCTCGACAGCTTCGCAGTACCAGAAATTTTTAGTTTCAAAGTGCCTACAAACAAAGACTAAGAAGGATGACCGAGAAGATCGAGAAGACGTGTAAACAAACGGAATACCTTTCAGAAAACAGCCTCTATTTAAGTCAAAGTAGTGCCCTTAAGAGACGTGAAGGTCAACGGTACGTTTTTGATTAAACGGAGCGTTATTGTCCTCAGATATTCCAGAACGCGAAGGTTTTCATTGAAAATAAAAAAGATTTGTGGGCGATTCGACGTTTAGCGCCAATTCAAAGACCAAAGTGAAAAATGAAAGAATGGTCGCTTTCCACAAGCAAAACCGAACAAAACAATTTAAGAGTCAAGACCTTTCAAATTTCGAAAGCGCGTTTTCCTCATTGTGGCAGACGGTAACGGTCATTGCTACAACTAAGCAAGAAGAAAGCGAATTAGTACCATGGACGCCTCGTATGCAAAGTTGCGCAAAAAAAAGCGACGACCTTTAAAAGCAAAGGTTATGGTTAAGAGCGGTATACTAACAATATAAAATGTTCCAAGCTTAAAGTTAGAAAATTTTTCCAAGTCTAAAGTCTTCGGAACTTTGATTGACTCAAGAACACGGATATTTCAGGAGAGGCTAGCCGCATTTCAGAGTGCAGCAATTGAACTCGGCCACTAAACTCAAGAGTTTCCTGACTTCTCCGACTTCTAACCATGTTATCGCAAGGCCCTTATCGCGTTAAGGTTATAAGAGCTCGAAAAACAGAGAACGGCTATTTTGTTTTCGAAAAAAACCGACCAACATGACGGCACTTCCGATGTCAGAATTGTGCGGAAACGATTCGAACTCTGACGTCGACACCTCGGATGAAATGACCCGAGCGCGGATTGTTTAAACATGCGGAGGATTACTTTAAATGTTAAAAAATGTTAAATATGATGGATGGTCGATCAAAAGAATCTTGAGTCATCTTTTCAAAACCCTTTTCGAGGTTCGTGTGCAGGGAAAAGAAAAGGAACACGTTTTGTCTGGCAATAAACTTTGGCAATATGTTAGACTTCGAGGGTTGGAGCGTCTTCTAATGGGATTAAACACTTTGTCAAAACAAATAAACAGACGTCGAAGATCGTCCGGAAGGTTCCTAGAGTGCCGGAAAGTCTCGCTAGCGGCCAGTCTTCCGAGACTTCTCTTAAGACTAATTTTTTCCATCCACACACGCAGAATATTTGAAAAATAGCCAACTCATTATGTAATTTGGTTTTATTGCTTAAGGAACGTGGTTGTTGTTTTCCGAAACTTTCGAGCGGTAGACAGCGGAAGGCACGCTCAACTGCACAAACCTTATCGAAATAAGAACCACGGTTATTGGTCACAAAGAACAGTCGTTTGCAAGATTGCAGGTTATTTAACAAATTTGGAACGGACAGCGAGCGGCGATATCTTAGCAGAGAGAACAAACGTGGAAAGCTAGGTCTGAGGTTCCCGGATGTAGGTGGTTGAAAGAGGGGGGAAAGGGGCGGCGCTTGGAAGAAGGAAATAAGCACTATTTTTGGTGCGACAAAGGCGAAAAACTCCTGCAAAGATCATCTATCGACACTGTCGAAGTTGGTAAATTGGTGGAAACTGCATTTTGAGAGTTATTATCATGGCGAAAAACGAAGGATTAGCGGCACTCGACAGACCCAATGCCGATCTGAACCAAAGCAGACGACCCGAGCGGTAAGGGCAAGTGTATCTTTGCTCGGGTCGAGTCGGGTCAAAATCTGAGACAAAACAAAGGTACTTAGCTGTTTACTATGCAAACTTCGAAACACAATAGGGTAAGCCGAACTCGCATTAAGGAGAAAAAGCGGGCCGAGTTTGGCGCTGTGGGACCACCCACTTCTTCGAGGATTCATTAAGTTGCCTTTAAAGATTTGCGAGGTCCTCCACTTTGGGCTTCCACCAATTTATGGAAAAAGACGTAATATTGCGCTAGAAGACACCGCGCATCTGGACCGCGCATCTGCAAGATAACGACAACATAATCTACAATTCCAAGCGAGCCGTACGGAAACGCTACGCAGACAAGAAAACAAGCGTAAAAGTTTAGCACTCTAATTACGGTGTCAAATTAAAGTTTGGTGGTGTCTCTGATGTTTTCCTCCAATGTGAACACAGGCGAGGACGAGGGACATCCAGAAGGAAACAGATTTCGATGTTTTGAAGCCACCGAGATTTATGTATGGGCAGCGAGGCTTAATTATGGCAGAGGGGCCGGGTCGCATGAGTGGACCTAATGCAGTTAGTTTTTGTGCGCTCGCCAACGTCAGATCACGCTTCTCGCGTGCACAATTGCATTTACTTTTGAGAATATGGTCTTTTTGTACTCCAGCTCCGTGGTCCAAATTTAAATACAGACTTGAAATTGTTGCAATGGGAAAAGTACGATTTCGGCTGGAAGTGCGAGCTTGATAACAAGAGGAAAAACTGCAAAAACGGAGTGTTGGCAAATAGAGAAGAACTCGAGCGGAAAGTGTTCTTACATTGATAATCATGAAAAGACAGAAATGCCGGCCAGTCCCTCCTGCTTTAGAACTCGGATTCTTTGTATTAACGATGCCAGTTGATTGAAAAACAGATTGAAAAGGTTGTCGTTTAATTGTATTTGGAGAATCTGGTGGCAGCTAGGAAGTACTTCGGCATGACTCACAGCAATTTGCAATTGAAAAAGTTATCAAATCCAGACAACGCGCGTTTTTACGCGTTTAAAGTTAATTTTGTTTTCACAAACGGACGGAAGATCCCATTACGGAATAGTCACGGAAGAAAGGAAACATGGTCAACGTGCGAAAGGAACACAGTTAGCCGTTAGGAACAGGAACAGTTGAAACACGACTTCATAAGAATGAGGAGGGATCGTTCAAGACAAAAACAGGGCAGGTCAATCCTGTTAGCACAAGACGAACTTTCTCACCCGTGGGTTCTCTGTTTCGCGAAAAAGCCAGGAAGTCCTCACACAGTGAGAGATCAGAATACTGCAATAAGGAGCTACATAAAACGGTTGTGGGGAAAAAAACCCGGATAAGCAGTGCATTTTCATTATGAGCGCCAAAGGCGCGACATACAGCGGAACCCAACTTTCGAACACGCGAGGTAGTACGCTCGAGGCTACCCTTTTCAAACAGCGGGGATAGTAGGCTGGGGCTGGCCTCTTGGAGCATCTTAGGCTTAGGCTTGGACATTTTCATTATGGTTTTTTTTTTCAGGACGTTTCGCCGCAGAACGTTTCGCCGTAGGGACGTTTCGGACGTTTCGCCGTAGGGACGTTTCGCCGTAGGGACGTTTCGCCGTAGGGACGTTTCGCCGTAGGGACGTTTCGCCGGAGAGACGTTTCGCCGTAGAGACGTTTCGCCGCCAGTCTCAGAGTTCTCAGAGTCAGAATGAGAGTGCAAAGACTGTCTTTCTAGCTTAAGGGTTTAGTTACGGGCGGAAGCGAGCACTTCTTCCTTTATGCGAGCATAAGCGAGCACTTCGTTCGCCTATGTTTTGCACTTATTTCCAAGTGGGGGAAGTGTTGTGTGCCGCGCTGTTGTGTGCCACTTCTTTCAAACAGCGGGGCTAGTAAGCTGGGGCTGGCTTCCTGGAGCATCTTAAGCTTAGGCTTGAACATTTTTATTATGGTTTTTTGGAAGCAACGAAAGCGCGACAGTTGGCGGCACCAACTTTGCAGATAGGTCTGACAGACTTAAGATTAGGCTGGGATTTAAATTAATGTGTAATTAGTTAAACTTTAAATTAAAAACGCCCAATTGTTATGGACCGCCTGCGGCAAACTGTCCCTGCGGCTAAACGTCATGGACCGACATAAAACTCCTAATAAAGCACAAATCGCACCTAAGGGCAATTCCTTATCTGGGTAGCATTACGATATTCACGAAAAAGTCCCGAAGGTTATAAACGAAAGCCGCGTTTGCCATTATTTAATCCCTATACAGACATCAATCAAATCTCGCTTTTTTCTCTCCGTTTAAACGCTCGCGTTTTCAATAGACGTCGCCGTGGACACAACGCGAGCGAAATAAATATTTCGCGTGTTTTGAATTCGAGTTGTTCTCAGTGTTGTCTGGAAGGTCAAAGCGCAAAGAATTTTTTTGCGCGAGACGAGCAAGGAAACAAAGGAAAATCTGGGAATTGGCAGAGATAAGCGAAATTTAATTTGTGTGTGTTGAAGAAGGTGTTGCCGCTTTGGTCCTTGCTGTCGATGGAAGACACAACAAACCTTTGAGAAGCGCGTCTGTTTAATATAGACTCGTTTGTTGCATTCGGACAAACTGAAAACACGTGCAGACCACGTTCTTACTCAGTATCTTTTCTTTTTTTGTTTTTCGTTTTTCTCCGAAAGCGATTATTTATGTGGTCACAATTCTACAAAGTACAAAAGCGGTCAGAACGTTCGGGGATTGTTGTCAAACTTGGTCCAAAAACAAAAGCTAACATGAAAATTTAATTAGAACCTTATGTGGCGGCAGGAGCAAGCTGTCCTCTCGAAACACTAACACATCGGTAAACAAAAGTAGAAAAGACAGGACTTAATGACCTTAATGGAAACCAGCTTTTACGGCTCGTTTGTTGACAAAGTATCGCCACAGGCCATAAGCCGCAAGTTTACGGTTTCTTGCAATACGAAGTATACCCAAAATTCGGAAAAAAAGAAATCGCCAAGACGTTGGTACCAGGCTGCGAGAAGCGGACTTTCGCAGAATGTCTGTAGGGGAGAAGCCACCCACTGGGTTGCGGCAGACTCGCAAACTTAATGACGTTATAACAAGCTAACGTACTTTTACGGATTTTGGTCAACAATTAGAACCCATAAAGTGAACTCCTGATAAATCTGATAATGAGCATGACACAGAAAACAAGCGTCGGTAGCACGTTTACAAACATCTCCTGTATAGGAAGAGGAATAAAGATGAAAGGTCTTACCGTCAGAGTCCAGTTTGACTTTTCTCCTCGGCAGAAACAGGCCCTCGGACACTGCGGAGCTTTAAATGCAATGTGCCGCACGCGCGAAAATTGCAGACGAACAACGACGATTGAGGGCTAATGAATAGAAAGTGGCAGCTGGGGCAAGCAAATAAGGGGGAGACCGAAAAAAGAAGTGATTAGCCCAACTAGGACGCCATACGGAAATGCGTAGATTTTGCGCGATTGGATTTGTTATTTCCGCAGATTTGAAGAAACGTGGAGGAGAAGTGATCTCTGCTTCTGGGACCGCGTAGTGGACTAGTTTTCGTCCTTCTGAATATTTCCCGAAATAAAGCTGCTTCCTCCTTAGAGGGCACGACGTGCTCAGGTGCGGTCGGTAGGAAAAGAGAACCTGTTAAATGTTACAAACGAAGTTCTAAGCGCGGTGCAATACGTCGTCTGCTTCCTCCGTGTGACGCAATATTTCCCATTTCTGAAACGTTTTTTTCCTTATTTGTTTCTAAGAACAACGTAACCTGGTCGAGTTCCTTCTTTACTGTCAAACCTCCAAGTTCGCAAAATGGTAACATTAAAAGTGCCGACCTGAAATGGCTCGAAGTTGTCTCAAAGAACTCTCTCAAAGATGTCCTATTCGCCCAGACGAATAGCTTCGAGAAATTCCTGCTAATGGAGACTTCGAGCAAATTAACCAATTTCTCAAAGATGATCATGTTGCTTCCAGCAGAGGCGAAAACAGCTGGAGTGCCGCTTGAGTGGTACGGGATGCCAATGACATCAGCCACAGCTTCGAAGAGAGCCGTGCTTTGGACAGCGACGTGGCGTTTGATTCCAAGCATTTGCACAATACCTGCAACAAGATGGTACATTTAGGAATACGTTAACAGAAAAACTGATATAAAGCATTATTGGTAACAATTTAAAGGGTTTTGTCTTCCTTTCGAGAAATTATCAAGAGAACTGTAAATTAGATTCACCAAGCTGGCAATGATCAAAAAGTTTGTGACGCATGATATCAAAGTTTCTTCCAAAAATCATTGAAGAGTTATTTCTGCTTTAGTGTGCTTCACAAAGACTTGAGCAAAGACTTGAGGATCACTCCAGAATTCTGTTCGACTAGCAAAACCGTCTTCAGAGTATTCAAAATGAGCAACAAATAAGCACGATTTGTTACCTACCACACCATGACCCGCATCGACAAGGATATCGGCTAATTGCCCCATCATACTCACTTGGCTGTGGGCATTGTTTTGGCTATAGACCAAAATTTTGTATCTGTCAGCTGCGGAATGTAGAAACAACAGTGACCGAAATGCTCAAAACTGAGACATTTCGATTGTTGCCGGCTACATGTTATTACCGCGCCTTTGATTACCGCGCCGTACAATTACGCGCCGTTACACGTACCGTGCCGAGCTACATCATGTCTAAGAACTGCTGCGTCACTGTTTGGAAAATGTGTAACTAATTTTCGATGAGATATTTCAGCCGGTGTAGGCTTCAATAAATGCGTAACTTAGTTGAAGATAGCGACTCAAAAGGCCTATACGGCCAACGGATCTGAGTTTCTAAAGTTTTCCTAGGCACTGACTGTCTCACTATGTTGCCCTGTGGCACAAAGGTTGCCTTCGACTTCCTTTAATAATCCGAACACTTTGAACAGAATTCTATTTAACAGAACAGTAACAAACATGGTAATTGTATCGGCGCGGTAATGACGCCACACCATTCTGGCCACCTAAATTAATTTGTTCTTTTGAGACAAAACACGCATAAATGTTCCACGAATCGAACATTCAGTTTCATGCAAAGGAAAACAAAACTCGTTATTTCAGGTATTTCAGGACTGACCTCAGCAAACTGCGACGGCGACATGGGCGAGATCGATATTTGATCAAACTGAGACAAACCGAAACAGTGCGATATGAGGAAGGAACGCGCTTGTGCGAACCCTGTTTTATTATTGTGTGGCATTATCAGTTCCTGTGTTCGTGTATGATCTAAATAAGTCAAGCATGCCTTAAAATATAGATACCTCGATCAGGGCCGAACAGATAATTTCGATAACTTTTCGACGGGAACCCACCTTATCTTAGGACCATAAGCAGAAGCTGAATTATTGAAAAAATATTTTTCTTGCAGAGGACCAATCTTACAGATTTGAGACTACCCTCGGTCGACCAAGAAGGTCGTCAATTTTAGTCATTGTTTGACTCGTATTGCACCCTTGCAGTTTTGACCACTCGTACACCGCCGGAAAGTATCCGAACCGTGAGCCCAAAACCCCAAAAACCGAGACCCTGAATTAATACGTCATGTATATTGTAGATAGCTTCAAAGGAAACGGATCTTAGATTAGCTGTAGCTCTTATCCATTGGTCAATACTCCAAAAACTATGCCACTGTTGAATTTTGTTTTTTGTTGTTGTTGGTGAAGCTTGCTCTTGCAAAAATTCTCTAAAATTCTCTTTCTGTGTAAGAATATCGTTTTACAAGCTGGGAGACGCAAACGAACTGTATTGACCAACAAAACCCACTGCTCCGTGCCACACCATTTGAATTTTGTATGCAGTCATACAGTCATTTAATTGTGTAACGCTACTTCTGCCGATAGTTATAGTTGTATATTTACCGTTTTGCAAAGAACATAAGCGTTTTCTTCAAAAACAGAACAATAAAATGAAAGCTTTTAGCAGGACTCTAGAAGATGGGCATAATTTTGTCTTTAAATAACACTACTTTAAAACTCATGGACAACAGCGACGGCGACAGTGACAGGGTGTTCAAACTCATGTCGCTGTGTCCAAGATTGTCGCCGGCCTGTCGCTGGGCGACATGGCGACAGCGACGAGTTTGAACACTCTTCGGCGACAAGTTGGGCGACTGTCGCCCGGCGACACCATTTGTATTGAGAGGGCAGTCGCCGAACTTTTCGAAACGATTCGAAAAGTCCAGCGACAACCTCGGCGACACGGGAAGGAGAAGAGCGATTTTCGGTCATTTTGAATGGTGTCGCACACGGTGTCGCCGAGGGGTGTTCAAACTCAAATTCTGCTTTGTCGTCGTCACTGTCGCCGTCGTTGTCGCTGTCGCTGTCATCGGCTAAGTTTGAGCAGAACTGTTCAAACTCGTGAGCGACACGAGGTTGAAAGAAGCATAACACTTGCGATAGTACTGCTTTGATAAAACACAGAACAGAAATTCGCAAAATTAAATATCAAAACACTTACAGTCAATTAGTTGAAATATGTAAGGTTAGCATGTGTTAGCGCAGCACGTGTAGTGGCTTTGCGGTGTAAAGAATCCGGCAGCGTGATCCATAAAAAAGTTTAAACTCATTTTGTTGAAAATGGTCAGCTTTTCCTAGTCGTTATTTGATAAAACTTGTAGTAGCAAATTTAAGAAGGAACTCACTTGACGCAGTCCCATATGAATTCCCCAAGTTTTGCAGCAGTGAGAGAATTGTTGCGGATTCGATGACTGGCAAACAACCATCTGATTGCGGAGCTCGACGTTTGCAGTGAAGCTGGAATGTCGCTGGCAGACTAAAATGTACATGACACATTCGAAATGATACGAAGAACTTACAAAATCCGCATTTGTTGGATCTTCACACACCGGGCCGGGCACAGGCACGACGGCTCCAGTCCCGTTCGGTCAGGCCACGGATATTCCTTGCGGGGAGAGAAGGCGAACACCACTGATCGCTTCACGATCGACTGAGAGCTCATCAGTTCCAGAAAAAGCGAACAAAACCAGGACCAAACCAAGGATCACGAGCAAACGCATAGCGAACGAATTCGAATGATTTAGGATGCATCCTATGACAAGGTTTTAAAAAAGAGCTAAAGCCAAAACAAAACGATCGGCAGCTGATCGCGTCAAGCGCCTCATTTTCAACATTGTGTTGTGTCTTCACTTTTCCATTTGAGGGAAACAAGCTTCTCGCCGTCCCATTTCTGTGCGTTCTCTTCGCCTGTACCAAAGCTTACGGATGCCGGGCTGGTAGGTTTCAAATTTACCCTTCGAAGCATTTGTTCGCTTTTCTTGCTCTCCCGCCAGATCCTACTTTTTACGACTCTTGAACATTTGTTGCCCAACCTCTCCTGACCCTCGTACATTCCCTTTTTGCTTTTCACTCCGATTTCCATGCAGACAGACGACTGCTCGTGTGCATAAAACCCAGTAATGAATGACACCTCCAGCAAGTCTCGTTTTTTGTAACGCTTTTTTGCACTGCTCTGGGTTCCAGTTTCCTACCCAGACTCTTTTAATGTATGACACTTTCGGCTAATCGCTCACCTATCAATTCTAAGTGCGGCATTTCTCTTCCCACACATTGCAACCTTAATGCGGATGTATAATGCAGTTCTCATTTAGTTTTAAAAAGAAAAGTTTTCAACTTTTTTCTGAGTTTTTAGTTTATTGATGGGGAAAGTTTTCTATTGTGACAGGTCTCGCAAGCGGCTGGCTTGTTTGCTCAGTTCTAATATCGCTCAAAATTAATTTTGCCTTTCTGTTTAGACATCACAGAGGTTGGATTCTGTGTAAACTTCAAGTTATTTTGCTTTAAAACAGCTTTGAAATAACGGTAGTCTTTCAGAATGGAGGTACTTGTTCCGCGAAAAACTTTTAGGCAGATTGTTCGTGAGATTGAACCAAGTTTGAATGCGGTTTTTAGCGTTTTTTGCGCTCTTGCTCTGTAAGATGGGTCCCAATATGGTGTCGTGCTCAGATCCGAAAACGTTTTTATCTTGCAAATTTCAGTGTGCACTCGCCGAGCTTCGTTCGTCGCCCACCTCGGAGGCTTCATGACCACCCTCAACTGCAGCAACTTGAGCTGGTAACGTTTGCTGACTCCGTCTAATAACCCTTTTTCTGCTGGTTTGAGCTTGGCACAGTCGGATTTTGCGAGTCGCCCGGGCCGGCGTGCATTTGCTGTTCTTGAACGTGCTAATCAAAATTGCATGTGCTTCGAGATCCACTCACCCTCTACGTCTTTTGCTTCGTCGACTTCTGCTGCTTTACGCTTAAAAAATTGATAAATAAACGAAAATATGTAACTTCCCATTATGTGTGGCTGCAGGGCATCAGGCAGGCCGAACGATGAAATCTAATCACGGCGCCTATATAAATTCCCTCGAGGGCCGCTCGAGGTTTATTAGGTCAAACTATCAAGTCGGAATTCGACAACTATTGTTAAGGGCATAATCATATTTGAGAAAGAGGAGGCCGAGGACGAGTGCGTCGGCCCACAGCAAATCACTAACTTACCAACACGCGAAAACGTAATTCCGCTGTGAGGAATCTCTTATTTCAAAGGTTCACTCAGCGCTTACTTTATGAGTTAAAACTCGGGAGATTTGGTAAAAGCACCTTTCGGGAGCCAAGGTGGAAGCTAGAAAGTTGCGCACTCGCCTCACTCTGAAGGTCCACTACTTTCAGCCTCACCGCTGCACCCAAAACATTCTTCGCGCGTTCTCGCGCGCGTGTCGCCCATCCTCGAAAATCATAACATGATTTGAAATTAGGGTCGTCTCAGACCGGAAGATGCTCGTCGTCTTTAGCTAGCTGGCAAGAGAGCGAGTCAATGCACGAGTCGCGCGCAAAATTATGGGGCGGTACGCTCATTCATATTTGCCGCGTGTTCATCGCCGTTGTCCCCTTCGTAGGCGGGCGCTTCTTCGGTGTCTCAGCCCGAGGAGGAGATCCAAGTGAGTGAACCCGAACTATGTAGGCTCATTGCCTAAAAGCTCACTTCACGCGTGTGATTCGTTCATAATCGTCTCTCGGTTTATTCGCTCTAATTTTCAAGCGAAAGGGCGCAACGCAGACCGTCGTCCCTCGGCTTACGAGCGCCTAAACCAAAAACCATTTGACTGTATCAGTTTCAAGAAATACATTTTCCTGAATTTATGAAAATCAAAGTTTTTATTTTGTTTTGCAGACCTGGAAAAATCTTGCTTTCTTCAAGACTCCTTACAGTATCGGTCGCGCAGGTAATGACTTTATCAGAGACTGGCTATACATCCCGCGCTTGTTTACCTCTGCCTCCTGTGATTTCGTCCAGACGACAGATCCTGGAAACTCTCCCGAGCCGCGACACCGCTTCGTTGTTCCTGTTTTTTGAAACATTCGGCGTTTCGCGCGGCGCGCCGGCGTAGAGAGGGTGACAAATCGCTCAAAAAGCGGACAACACAAATTAAGGATATAAGATATCTGGGCAATGCATAAATTCCTCTGACGAAAAGCGTTCCCGCTCTGGAGGTCCTTGTTGTGCTCGGAACGGGCGGTGGGGAAGTGGTGGTGTCAAGGAATGCTGGTCTCATGTAATGGTTGACATTCGCTACTCGTGCAAACACTCGTCCCCTTTTGTCGCCGTTTTTGTATCTTCTTTCTCGACGAGAAATCAGGAGTTTGCGCATTGTGACTGAAAATTGCTTCCGTTCTATTAAATATTGTTTCTGGATCCATCAGAGTCTGGCTGAGAATAAGCAGAGAGGAAGGAACATGTAACGCGATGTAGCTCGTCAAATTCGTCATGAGCGAACCCATTTGACACAGTTCATTCGTCTTAATTTCCCCTTTTAGCATTGGGATAATAGTATAAATACACTCACTACAGAGTCTTTTCACGTTTTCTCTTTTCGTCCCTATTTTCGATGCCTGAAAACAAAGCAGGTCGCGCAAGTAAGCAAACACAATATCACTTTTGCTCAGAACTTTATTGATTTAAAACTGCAGATTTTTGGCCAAAAAACTGCGAAAATATGAGTGAAGACGATGACGAAGATGGGAGGAGATGGGTGGCCGGTTCGCATGCGTCTGGGGTTAATTAATTCGCGAGACTTGGTCCGTGTGGGGTGTTAGGTTCCTCCGGAGCTCACCGACGAACTCTTTCCGACAAAGTGAGAGGCGTCTGCGTGGGGAAGTGGCAACACAAAAAAATGAAAACGGAAGCAATATCACCGCTTTGATTAGAGTGAATTCGATGCACTTGCAGATATTCCTAAGAGGGCGAGAACTCCCCGTGTTCGATACTCTCGCACGTGTTCAAGCTCCACAAGCGCCATTCGGCCACCATGTTTCTTTGCTCAACTCGCTTCAGGTGATGCTTGGCCATCACAGGGAAGCCAGCTAAAATTCTACCTTCAATCAGGGTAAGTACCGGCCATCGACGACGAAAGGTCGGAAAGGGCAAAACATTGCCAGCCAGACTGGGCGAGACGAGGCTGGCAGGAATGGGAAACCGACCGGCCCGGGTGATTTGTGCTTCCAACTTGCCCATTAAGTGTTCTCCTCATTTGTTTGTGTGATGCAGCAAAATGCATTACTCTGATTACTTTGGCCCGTGGGCGAAAACGATTACAGTAGGCACAACATTGTCCTGAAGCCACCAATACATTATAAGGAACTGGTGCAAAGACATTGCCTGAACGTCCTCGATAGTCCGCGGCTCTTTCAAATGGTTTGTTTGCAGATGAGCCACCCGGGATGGGTGATGGTCTCGTTCTTGACCGAGCTGCTCAGCTCCTACGGTGGAATCAGCGGCACGATGCCGGCACACTGCGCCAACGACACCGAGATCATCGACAACCTGCTCAAAGACACCTACAACAAGCACTATATCCCGGCACACCCGGTTCACGTCCGCGTGGACATGTGGGTGCAAGAAGTAACTGCCGTGAGTGAGCTGACCCAAGACTTTGAGATAGGTGAGTCCGATTTGCCTTGTCTGGAACTGAATCTGGCACGCTGTTATCGCTCGTCGTTAGTTCTTCCTTATTCGGGACATAAATGTCGGATCATATTGATAGATTTAGCTGTCAGATTAACTCGTTATGTCTCGGAAACACGACATTTCCGCCAAACTAAAATCAATTTAAGCTAAGCACAAAATACCTTTTTACAATCTTCCAAGGGATCTGGACTTTCATAAGTGTTTTGAGTAAAACACAAAATATGCCTAAAATCACATTTTTGAAGAAGTCTTCCTCCAGCCGAGAACTTTAAAAGAATACTGGGAAACTCGAATAGCAACAAAACTTATTATTCGATGAACACGCTGCTGAAAGCGGAGTTCCCAAATATTGCCTTCAATTCAAACTTTGTTTCGTCCCAAATCTGCATTAATGGTTCTCATATCGATTAAACTCGCCGGTCCAGCTCAAGCATGGACATCGATCGGTTCTTTGCCCATATTGTCATCAATTATTAACAATTATTTGTTTTTTTCCAAGCCAGATAGTCCAAAATGTATACTTTTGATTCATTTTTGACGCAAATTTTGGAATCCAGTTTGCAAACATATTTGAGTGCATATAGCGAATCAAAACTCTAACGACCCAGATGCAAGGTTTGGTGGACCATTTGAAACGTCCGATGATGATGCATTCGAAAATTGTCCAAAATTGCAAGAATGACATATGCTCTTTGCCAATCGAAAGTTAAGTTACTTTTCCGTGCCTTGTTTTGATTTTCGGCGCCTGCGTTCCTCCGCGTTCGCTCGTTGACGACGAGCAGCGCCTCGGATTCCTCAATTTTCGCTGCGCGCCCTCGTCGTGTGACTTTTAATGTAATCGAATTTGAGCGTGTTTTAAGCCAAAGAGACTCTCGAATTAGGTCGATTTAAGAAAGAATGCATAAAAATACGTCAAAAATAGTTCACAAAAGTTTCTTCTTCTTATTGATTCAGCGCTGGAGAGTCCGCACGCCGAACGTCAAATTGCGCTGATTCCGATCCTCTACGAGTCACAGAACGCTGCGAGTAGAAAGAAACAACAAAGAGATTGATACACGCCTGTCTCACGTTCCGGCAGAGTTAAAGTTTATTTCAAGTCGAAGGCATAACAAGAGGAAAACAATTGAGCTTGTCGGGCGGCGACGGAGGAAGGGAGAGTCTGCGTGGACTTTGCAAGGTCCAGACTTTGTCTTGGGTCGGTTAGACGACTTCTCGAACGACCTGGAGCCACATGTATTAGTTTAGTAAGTAGAGCAGGAGCAATTTGTATCTCTGGAGCGGTTTTTACATTTTCTGAGTCTCTGAGTCATTTCTCCCCTCATTTCCTCTTTCAATTTCGTCAATTTCAGCCTCCAAATGTGTTTCTTCCTATCCCAAATTCATAAACTCGCCCACTGCAAACACGGCGTCATGCACATTAATTATATTAACCGACGGCAAAAATAAAAACGAAGTCATTGTTCCCCCCCCCCGTCCCCAAAAAAGTCCTGCGCGGCGAATGTTGCAATTCCTCGAAAACCGACGTCTTCTGTTGCAGATTTGTACATCAACGAGTTCTGGGAGGACCCTGCCCTTGTCTTCGACTATATGAACCCGTGTAAGAATAACATTTCATTTGACGACAAAGTATTACAAAAGTTGTGGATTCCGAACACTTGTTTTATCAACTCGAAAACTGCCCAAATTCACGAAAGCCCGTTCAGGTATGCATGGAAACTACTTGCCCCGAAACGACTGTTCTCGATGTGTTCAGGAATGTTTTCTTAATGGTTTTCTCGAACGGAACGCTTTGGACGAATTATCGGATGAAACTGACGGGTCCTTGCGATATGAACCTGAAGCGGTTCCCCTTCGACCAGCAGAAGTGCTTTCTGACTTTTGAGTCGTAAGTCACCCTCTCCCACACTCCAATCCACACATGCCTCAGGTTCAATTACAACACCGGAGAAGTCCGGATGCAATGGAACCAGCCGTACCCGGTGATGCTCCTCAAGCAGATCGAGTTGCCCGACTTCGTCATGGTCAACTTCAGTGTCATAGCCAGGTCAGTGGCACCGGAATTCACTTCGTGAAGTTTGCCTAGTTTGCAGATGTACCCGGCAGGCTGGTGGGACGAGCTGACGGTGGCCTTCGTCTTCAAGAGACGGTATGGGTGGTACATATTGCAAGGTTACATCCCCACTTATGTGACCATTTTCATTTCGTGGATATCGTTTTACCTGGGTTCAAAGTAAGTTTGGTTTTCCGCAAGGTAACATTTTGTCAGATACTAACAAAATACATAATTTACAACATTAAATTTTCCGTGAATTTAAACTTAAATTTTGTCTTAAATTTTGATTTTTGATTTGCAGAGCGATTCCGGCCCGGACAATGCTCGGGGTGAACTCGCTGCTCGCGATGACCTTTCAGTTCGGGAACATTATCAGGAACCTGCCAAGAGTGTCTTATGTGAAAGCCATCGACGTATGGATGCTGAGGTACGTGCTCTAAGAAGGGAACGACTTGCAAAGGCCCTTTTCAGCGGAATGATGTTTATCTTCCTCTCGCTGCTCGAACTGGCCGTCGTCGGGTTCATGTCTCGGAACGAAGGGATTCCTCGCCGAACGAACACCAGGAAAAGGTCGTTCGAGGACGAGGAGTTTTCGTGGAAGGAGATGCCCAGTCCGCGCATCGGCCTTCGCCAGGTAGGTCTTCGTAATCGAGCAGTCTCATTCTCGACGCCTCTCCAGTTCTGGGTGGACAAACGTTGCTCCTCGCTGCGCAACAACGACCATGGCGCGTCGCCCACCGACGTCACGGGCGTCCTGTCGATGCAAGACCCGCTCAACTGCACTCTGCCTACCGTACACCGCAAACGCTCGAAACGAGGTCCGTGTTTCCCCTTCCGCCGAATCGTGAACTTCTTCAACCATATCCAGCCGGAAACGGTCGACAAGTACAGCGCCATATTCTTTCCGACAGCATATTTTATTTTCAATTTGGGGTGAGTGCGCTCCATTTAACGTTGTCCTGAAGAGTCGTTTTCCAGGTACTGGGGCTATTATCTCAGCCATTTATCGTCAATTGAAGAAACTGTCTATGTGTGATTGGTCCAGTCTGCTCTTTTGCGTTACAGCGATTGCTCCCGAATTGTACATTTGTTTGCTGATGCCGAAGTTCGATAAAGTTGTTTGACTTGACGTTGTGGTTCTCTTGGATGCAAACCCTCGCGGCTATGTTGTATTCTGAAAGAAATTGCTTAATTACCAACCAAAAAGTGTGCATGAATAAGCACTCAGCACGACAAGAAAGGAAACTTGGTGATGCCATCGAAGCACAATAACATGGACGTGATTTCATTACCTGAAACTACTTATTGAAGATTAAAATTGATGAGGTCGAAACAGATCTACATATTGCTACATACATAGAGACTTAAAATTGTACACAAGAAGCTAAACCGGACAAAGCACGGACGCTGGTTGGAGTGACCTCTTTTGTATTCACATCAGATAAGCACCAAGTGCAATGGCATTGGTGGACGGATCAGACGCTTCCCCACAGGTACCACAGTGTGTGCTTTCTCCGACGCTATATTTTGTGTCTGTTCTTTGAGCTCAACGTGATTTTTTCCGTTTCGACTTGGGAAACGGGTTCCGCCGACCAAACTTGGTTCATGTTCTCCTTCCCTCTGATTGGTTGTCAATTGCGATTAAGATGCGCCGCGGCTCCGTCGCCCTCTGCCTATTGGCTCTTCAACATCTGATAACCCTTTTGTTGGGTTCGAAGATTTTGATTTACAGCCAGAAAAATGGTCGAAGCCAGGTGATTTACTTGGGCCGCATGGCCGAACTTCTCGCCGAGGCCGACCACGATGTGGTGAGTTTGTTTAAACTTGTTCCTAAAATAAGCGCTCAACACCTTTCCAGACCATTTTACATTCCCAAATGGATCCTGACGTCACCATCAACGGCACCAGCAAGGTGAAGATCGTGCACATCCCCGTCGCTCCAAAGGTGGAAGCGTACTTCAAAACCGACGCCATCTCGGCTACTTGGACGATGGATGTCAGCGACCCACTTGCACAAAACGCTGTAAGTTTCGCTGTCAAGACGTTGAACGAGCCAAATCTCAGTTTGTGCACAGCTACGCTTTAATGATGGCCGACCAATGCGAGTACGCGCTCGAGCAGCAGTGGATGCTTGAGGAACTGTGGGAGCAACGCTTCGACCTGATGATCCACGAGCTGTTGGATCACTGTCAATTGGGTACGTTTTTGACATAAGCAGCGATAGGATGTGGAAACGCCAATTTTCAAGCTTAATACATGTCTCAAGAAGGCCAGTTTCGATTGATTCCTTAGGACTGGAAAGAAGCTCAAAAGACCACAAATTAGATTCATTATTAGCCCAAACCGTTTCCTTACGAAACACCCCATCGGAGTGGTACTACTGAAGTTAGCATCGAAATTTGTTATTCTTGTCTGTTTCAGGTATAATGCAAGCAGTCGGAATTAAGAAGCACATCGTTGTCCAAAGCGCCATTCCTTGGGAGGGGGCGAGCGACAGTCTCGGCATCCCGAACATCCCCTCCATCGTCCCCTCGTCTTTCGCGACCAACGGCAACGACATGAACATCTTCCAGAGATTCACGAATCTCATCCAAACTCACATCGCCAAATCCCTGACCAACCCGAACTTAGAAGTCATTGAAGACATGTGCAGGCACAAATTCGGAACAAATTTTGTTCCTTTCCAGGTAATCTTTTGATTGGTTTAAGTATCGGACATTGTATTTACATTTCTCTAAGATGGCCCATTTTAGGATCTGATTGACAACGCCACGTTTGTTTTCACAAACTCGGACCCTCTGATCGACTTCAGTCACCCGATCATCTCAAAAGTGATCGAATTGGGAGGATTGTGTGTGCGAAAACCCAAGATTTTGGATGAAGTACGGAATGACTATGTGTTCTTTATAGTAATCAAATTTCAGGATTTGAAGAAGGTTTTGGAGCAGAGGGAAAAAACTGTGCTGATCTCCTTCGGTTCCATTCTCAAGAGTCACACAATGCCCAAGGAGTACAAAGAGAACATCGCCCGAGTGATTCGCAGTTTCCCCAACGTGACGTTCGTTTGGAAGTTCGAAAACGAGGAGACGGAGTTCTTGCGGGGAGTCGAAAACGTCGTCCTGATGAAGTGGATCCCGCAGAACAATGTGCTTAGTGGGTGGACCTCAAATTGCAGTGATAATTGGCCTTTTCCAGATCACCCGAATCTGAAGCTGTTTGTGACACACGGCGGCATGAATTCCATCCTCGAAGCGGCCAACAGAGGAGTCCCGGTCGTGGGAGTTCCGATCTTCGGCGACCAGATGCGGAACATCCGCATGATGGAGGCACTGGGCGCCGGGGAGCATCTCGACCGGTTCGACCTCGCCAATTACGAAAAACTGAGGAAGACCATCGCGAAAGTGCTCCACGAGAAAAGGTATATTTATTAATTCTTGAGTGAAGTACAGAACGCTCCTGCAGCTATGAAGAGAACTCCGCCCGGATCGCCTCGATGATCGCCGAGCGGCCGATCGACTTGAAGCACAGTTTCCTGCGGCACGTGGAGTTCGCCCTGAAGTTCGGTCCGGTCCCGAGTATGACATCCAAGTCGCCGCGGATGAGCTTCTTCACGTATTACATGCTGGACGTCGCCTCGCTGGTGTTACCAGTCGTGGCTTTGCTACTGTCCAGCGTCTACCTCGTTGCGAAGTTCCTCTATAACTTTTTCAGGTTTTCCGGAGCAAAACAGAAACTGAGCTAAAGCAAAAGAAAATGTTCGCCCACGATTATTACCGTTTGGTTTTCAGCTAAACTGAGGAAACTGCACCATAAATATGGAAAGACCAAGGTCAAAGATTGAAGACGGGCGGCGATGCCTTGATAGTGGCACGGTTATTCACGTCTCACAGAATTCTCAGCTTCCTGTCGTCACAAAACTCGGATTTTACAAGTTGCATATCATGACACAGGAATTCGCATTTAAAGCATTATGTACAAACTCAGATTGAGGAATATGAAATATCGGGGTACAGACGAGGGCCGCACTTTACTTCGACTTCGCATTTTCCGACTGAAGAGACTTCAAGGGGACCAGGGAGAGGGTCATAAAGTGGCGCTCGTAGGCTTTTGTGTTCCGGAACTGGGCATCCGTTCCGTGGAAACGATCCAGGATTCCCAGCACCCCGAAACAATTGTTGAACCTAGACAAAACCCTTTAAATGCTAACTCTCCTTAAATTGCTTACGCGTAGTGGTGGTAATCGTGAGCTTCCGGACTTGGGAGAAGAGGGAAATGGTAGCCGCAGTGGGAGATCGTCGTCGAGAAGATGGCCAAAGCGTACCAGAGCCAAGCGACAGCGATGTGGGATCCACAGAGCAGAGGTCCTAAACCAATAACTTAGTCGCTGCGTTTCGATAGAAGAAAGGATACCGCTGACCACAGGAAGCAGATTTGAGAGCAGATGCTCGACTGGGTGTGCGTAGATTGAGACGATTCCTGAATCACAATTCGGAGTAGTCCAACAGTACAATTAATTACTCACCGATCGGAGAAGTCCATTCGTGGTGAACCTTGTGGATGTACTTATAGATCTTCGGATGATGGAACATTCTGTGGCTGTAGTAGAACATGACTTCCTCGACGAGGATGCAGATTGAGATGTGCAGGACGGCTTCTTCAAACGAGGGCAGTTCTCTTCCCAAATTCGATCCTCTCCAAAGGGCCACTTTGTAGCTGAAGTAGACGACTGGAGGTGTGAGCACAATCTGGTTGAAAACGACACGGATCACGGCTTTCACGAAACGCTTCGTGTCAAGCTAAGTGGACTCACATTAAATAAAACAGACTGAACTCGAATCTTACTCTTTGGGCGTCTTGAATCTTGAACTTCAGCGCCCATTTCGGTTCTAGAAAATCGATAAAGATGAAGGCAAGATTAAAGACCCAAAACAAGGCGTTGTTGACGATAAACGAGCCCCAAAATGCGATTTGCCATTCAGATTCGAAGCAGTCATAGACTTGATCCCAGAGGTACTGCCACAACGTTCTTGATCCATTCCAAAAGCGCTTGAACTGCCTGAAATGAATTAGTTAGCACAGTGAAAGCGAATCCGTCCAATCTCGAAAGGGTAATATTTGTCAAATCAAGAAGTAAACGTACCATGAAAGGACGTCAAGCGAGCTGATGGAAGCGGCAAATCCAACGGCGACGACTGCCAGCAACAGGAGTGATCTGAGCCTCAGCATAGCCTCGAGAGACGGAAGGACGAGTGCAAAAACAAGTAAATGTGCAAATGACCGCTATCTGCTTATACGCGGTAGAACATATGACTGGGTGGCAACACGACTCTGATCGGCCAGCCCCTTTGGGTCTGTCTGTCGTCTGTCTGTCCTTTCACCCGACACTAAACTACACTGTTGTCGCGATTTGACGGTTGAAATACACTTGCAATCCTTGTACAAGGCTGCAGAACATCGCAAAAAAACAACAAATAAACCCGTCGCAAGAAGTGCTTCGGCGCTGTAAAAGTAGCATGGACTTAAATAATTTAATCTTGAATAAACTTAAATAAAACAGCATCGCGTTAGTTTCACTAACCTAGCCAAAGGGTTACAATCGCTCCCTTGATCAACTCAGCTACACTACATCGATGTGCTCTTCAAACTTGTTTTTCCCGTTCCGCTGGTAATCTCCCGTGCGCTGATCACAAATTACGTAAATCACAGTAACGGTTTACACTTATTCTGTACGACCTTTTTGAAGAAAAAACAAGTTGCGGTAAACAGTGAACTTGAGCAAGAAACTTGTAAACTTTCCCAAAAATGCATGGTAAAAATCTCGTAAATGAAACTCAAGCAAAGGTTTTACACGTAGGGTTTAACAATAGAAGCCCAAAAGAGTCTAAACATTACAGAGATAGTTTTTTTTCGTTACAGGTGGATAACAGCCCTTGTTTTTATTCCAGGAGGTTCTTGTGTATGCATTCCATTGACGTATTCTAATGGTAGTCTCCTGTAGCACAAATATTTTCCGCAAATTTTTCTGCTTGTGATTGTGATGATTTTAAAATTTGGTGTTTGGTTTCGCTACACTACAAAGCCTCCGAACGTGGTCCACGTGCGGTGGCACTCGACCGTTCTTCTCCGCTGACGAACACTCACATCTTTATCAAGGACAAAAGTTCACTAAAAATACGTATGTATCCTCGATGCGCGACTCGCCGGGGGCGGGGTTGAAAACCCTCAGGAACGGCGCGGCGGGACCACCCTGATGTTAGAGAACACGCAGATTTCGTCGATTCCGCCATACTTCGCAGGAGCGAAATCCGTGCGTACTGTAGCATTTAGGGTTCCCGCCGCACCGTTCCTGAAGTGCTCGTCGACCGACGAGTCGCATGTGAATTGAGGATAATACAGCAATCGATGTATTAAGATTCAACTTTTTGTCGGCCCGCTCAAGCACAAGCACATTTTCCAGTGCGACCGACGCTCACCGAGATTAAAAGACACAGGTATATCTCATTAACATTCATAACGTAACCATTTCCACAGAAAATCAACAAAACTGGCATATGCACAAGTGAAGTACATGTACATCTCCTCATCGTACGATTTATTTTACAGAAATTCATTTACATTACATATTATAACAGAAGATAACACACAAATTACTCTGCCTTGGGCTTTGAATTGGACACCGCACGCCCGGAGCGTTCGCGTACAGCGCCTTGTTTCAGTTCTGGTGCCGATGATAGAACAGCATGCACAACAAACCGCAGAACTCGAAACGTCACACGTAGAATGATGAAGGAAACAACGACCACAACGAGAACAGACACCACAAAGACGGCGATGATGTCCAAAAGGTAGTATTCGGCAAATGTAAGCTTGACACTCGCAGGCTTCATGTTTGGCAGTCGCCCAAACCGAGCTACAAATTCGACGCTTCTGACGAGATGCTCTTTCTGAGAAATCGGTCGATTGGCCATCATTTCGGCAAGTCGAACAGCCGCCTTCTGGTATTTGTTTTCCTCCAGCATACGACGCACCTTCTTGGCCATTGCACCACTGTCGAGGAGTTCCAGTTTGTTCATTTCTTCCCCGATTCCTGCTTTGACGACCGTCTTAGCGTTCCTCATCTGATCCCCAAATACTGGAATGCAGAGAAGAGGCACTCCTCGATTTGCCGCTTCCAAAATGCTATTCATACCGGCGTGGGTTATGAACAAGCTCATCTTCTTATGATCTAAAAATCATATATTAGAAAAATAGTGAGGTCATATTAAAAGCTTACTTAGAAGATCATTCTGAGGGACCCACTTGCTAATAATCACGTTGGGCGGTAAGCTCATGGCAATTTCGTCTTCAGAAGTCTCATATTTCCAAAAGAACGTCACCTAAGATCGACTTATTAAAAGAACATTTGGAAAATTACTTTACTTACATTGGGGAATTGAAGGAAAACGCGAAGAATTGATTTCTTCATTTCCATTGGCATTAGATGAGCTTTGGCTATCGATCCAAACGAAACCAGCACATTCATCTCACGTAAAGCCATTTTGTCCTCCCAACTCTGAAAATCGATATTGAGGAGAAAGTTACGACAGCTCACGAAACCTTATCTAACGGCTTCGGAACGGGAATACTGACACCGCCAATATTGATAACCTTGTCCAATGTAGGTCGAGGAAAGTCTAGCAGAGGATCCGAATTGGTGATGATTAAGGAACAATCGCTGATCTCTTCCTGAAATTATCGGTCAACCAAATGTATCGCCACACCAAACAAACGTAATACATACCAGTACGTTTGAATATCCCTTTCCGAACTTCCTGTCAATCACAGACTGGTGCACGGCCATCATTCCGCCCATCCACATGTGGATTACTCCCACTCCCATAAGGTTCTTGGCTCTTTCGGTAAAGCTCATCTGATCAAGGAGTCCACTAATTGAGCCTAAAGAAAGACATTAGACTAAATCATAAGTCTACAATTACTTGGAATGGTGCTAGGTGGAAAAGGGACTCCTGCGGCATAGGACACGGTTTCGAACAGGAATGTAGCTGAAGCCACTATGTGAGCTCGGATTCCAAGTGCTTTGTACGATCCAATAAAGCAGACGTCAAACGCTTCACTGATTACGACATCAAACTTCTCGTCTTTGATCCACTGGAGCACGTCCGTCTTTTTGAGAAAATCTAAAATAGTGGCTGTCACTCATTGAAATCCTAGAATCGTTTTATACCTTCGCAAAGCATCTCGGCCGATTTCAAGTAATCTTTGAACATCTAAAACTCATAAGTTCAGACGTCATAATTACAAGCATAAGCCCACAGATAACTGAGAAAGTGGATTTTGTGCGTCCAGGGTCCAGTAATTCTTGATTGCGTCTTCAACGTCGAATATCTCCCGAATCCGTTCGTCCACTTCCACCGGGACAATCTTCGCTAGTCGCGTTCCATTCGTGTCCACGATTATCGGATGAACTTCAGGAAGCAGTACAGTCTAAAATTTGAATATTTTAATATATGAATCATGACGAAACCACTCACCACATCGTTACCAGCTTCAACAAGGGTGTCAGCAATAAATCCTAGGAACTTGACGTGGCTGTGCCCGATTTTCGGAGAATACACCAAGATCTTGTACGCGTCGCACGCCGACACAAGGAGAGCCGAGAAAGCAAGTAGGCGAAGAATCATCGCCACTGCCGTTCTGAAAGAAATGCCCCTGATTTCAAATAATACATTTTTCGTTTTAAATTTATACGTGCAATATTTTATGGGATTGGCTTCCAAGTCTTGATCAGGTTGTGTACGCGATATTAACAACGGTCAGTTTACCCCAGCGTTGAAACTGACACTACGTCGGCCACCGAAAAATAGTGCGACTCGTACAGCACTATTCTGACCCTCAGAAACGCGCGGAGACAAAAAACGGATTTTTCAGGCACCAGAAAAACAATTTTATCCCCAAAGGGACCGAATGAAGTTACAAATTTTGCAAAATATTCCTCCATCGTTCACGTTGCCATCGCAGACAGGACTATCGCGGCGGGACCGCGTCGTAGCGCCTTCTTCGACGAACGGTGGGTCGTCATATCGCACAGAAGCGGACTTCTATTGTAAAGTCGCCGCCATAGGCTGCGTTTCGGATCCCGCCGCGAACCGTTGAACGTCGCCTCGTCAAACGCCGTAAGCTCAAAAACGTCAAAAATTAGGGTGGTTCTTCGAGCCTCGTAATCCCCTATACTTTTTATCAAGTAGATCGTCAAGCGGGCTTTCGATTGAGCCCATTGGAGTCTAATAGTGGTGCGAAATTCACGAAAAAATGAGAAAGAGCCGGGTTAAACCGAAAAAGCGATATAAGTTGAGTATTACAGCTCCTCTCGGGCTGTTTTCAGGCTCATTGTAAAGCCCGTAAGGTAATCTACAATCTGTACTGAAATCCATGAGGTAGGTTCGAAAGCAAGATGTAATCGTTAAGTCAGAATATATTAAGTAGTGTTATCGGAGATATCAGATCTACAAAGTTGTGAGAGGAATTTTCGTTTAATTCCATCTTGTGCGAGAAACCTGTATTTGCATCTAAAAACCACCATTTTTTCCTTCAAAACTGGCCATCTTTGGATGAACTATTCTGGGCGGGGCTCGCACCAATCGTGGCCATCTTTGGATATATGTTGTGCGCAATGACCATTAGAAACTTTTTGTGAGAGAAATTTTTGAGATTTTCATTTTGCGCTGAGATATCGGGCCAAATAGGCCCAAAACTTTCACCGATTCGCATGAATCAGGTATCAATCGATAGCTTTCGGCTTCAAATGGCGTAATCCGTTGGAATTTTCGAGTCCGAGAAAACAGCCGAAATATGGCTGACCGAACGTGCGAAATGGTGCGACACTTTGACAGAGCTTGTTTGCGGCTGACAGACCGTGACCGCAGCCGCACGTGAAAACGCCGTAGACACTGCCGCAGACGTTGCCGCAGCCGCACGTACTCGTGGCCGTAGCATAAATCTTCAGCACGCCGAATTAAAAAAAAAAGCAATTTACATTAGTCCACAACGAACTAGCAAAAGTACGACGTTTACTGGACTAAATCCGACTGTTTAATCATTAAACGAAAAATATGACCCATATTTGAGGTGAAAACTCTTTGCATCGCATTTTTGCGACATGTTTTTGGCAAGCTTTTAGAGCAAAAATTAACATCGCCTTTCGAGAACCTGTAGCGCAGCTTTGGGTCTACTTTTGCTTAGGGTCGTTCATTTTAGCAATCACCGGCGAGCCGAAGGCGAGCCCCGTGAAACGGCGAGCAGCAGGCGAGCATCGCCGCGGCGTAACCGCGAGCTCTCCATCGTGTAACTGCAATAGGCAACCGCTAACCCGAACCAGTGTCAAAGGCGCTGGTCGATCAACATAGATTGAACTCGACATGAAAAAACAAACTTACAAGGGAACATTCCCAAGTGTAAATCACA